>CM033356.1:3530928-4867359 GCA_019395295.1 Osmanthus fragrans | reverse complement strand
AAATGAACAAACAATTAAAACAACTGAACAAATCAACTATTCAACATTCAAGTTTCAACAATTCAACAATAATATTCATAGCAACTAGCAAGATTAATTTCAGTTCGCAATTCGCAAAAAAAAGACAACAAAAGTAAGGAACAATTTCTCAGTGAACTATTGAACTCTATGAACTCACCTGCAGAGCACGGCTGCACTGCCCAAACCAGTTCCACGCGCGGCACACACACACACACCGACACCGTTGCTACTGCTGCAGCCGCACAAGTAATGGTCGGAAATTATGTGTAATTGGAAATTATGGATTTGAATTTGGAAGTAAGGTTTCCTGTCGCCTCTCAATCGCGCTGCTGCCGGACGGTATTGTATTTGGGGGAAATAAAATCGTGGGATTAAGGGCTTGGAAGAAATGAAACTGAGGCTTTACATTTGGGCCAGGCTTGCCAATTTTTTTTTTTTTTAAATGGGCCGCCCTAATAACCCAGTTCATCATATTTCACAGACAACACAAGCTGCTTCTTCTTCTTCTAGTTCTCTGAAATTTTTCACAGAACAACACAAGCCGGCGTCTCTCAAATTTTCGACGGATCCAGCTAGAGCGTCCGCTCTAGCTCGCCACTAACTGGATTCGCCCCTACCTAAAGCTTAAATTTTGCACCAAATTCCAAACACGGAATATCATCTGGCAAAATTAATTAATTACAACTCGAATACTAGTCAAGATCATAACTGAATTTCTTTAAGCTGGGCTATGATATCGATTATGTTCATAAATTTTAGTTCAACTTGTATTTTGAGGGAGGGTGCTACTTGAACAATCCTTGGACGCGGGGGCGCCACATAACCATCTGGTTGTTGTCCAGGGGTTGTTCAAGTGGAAAAGTCCCTATTTGGGAGTGTGGGCCCCTTCAAAATCGATAAAGATGACAATTAATGTAAAGACTGAAACATGTTTTTTGGCATCTCAAGTATAAAAGTTGTAGAGCTACACCTAGATCCGTAAATGTATAGAGAGAGGTAGGGTTAGGGTGGTGCGCGGTAGGGTAGGTCAGAAAAATGTCCTGAGGGTTCCATGCAGCGTAGTCAAGATTTGCAGATACCTCCAGAAAGTGACAAAAAATACAGAAATTGCATCGAATCCAGGTTCTGTGTGTTTGTGTGTGAGAAATTACCACGCTTTGTGAAATAAATAATTTTCAGACATATTTGTAGAGGTGGCAAAAGTTTGGGTAAGGTCCCCGTTGCCTGCCTTCGTACATGCTAGAAATGCCAGCAAATGTCAATAACAGAGATTTTAAATTCGACGTTGGGCCCCAGTTTAATAAAGATTAAAATCAGATTTTAAGTAAATTTTGATAAATATTTATAAAATTTATGATTCAAAAGTTATAAATTTCATGAAATATGTGATTAAATTTAATTTTGATTTAGATTAAAATGAAAATTTTAATCCTACCAAACAAAAACTAGATATAGAAAATGTATCAATATTCCCTACCAAGAATCTTGATTCACTATAAATGATAACTATGGTTATCCATCATGGATCAGTCTTTGAGCATGTCACCAATGTTCGTGTCGGGAGAAAACTCCTAATAAGATTTAGATAAAAATTAGATTTTTTTTTTTTAATTTTGATAAAGGCTAGTAAAATGTGTTGTTGAAATGTTGAAAAAAGTTTTGGATTTCATGAATTTTATAATTAAAAATGAGTATGAAGACGAGCTTTAGAAAATGGTAGCCAAATGACGACTTATAGTTACTTAATCATACCATGTCCGCCACAGCCATAGGAAATAATACTTCGGATCAAGCATGCGCTGCCAACATTCATCAATAATTGCAATCAAGCTCTTCATAAGATTCGTAGTTGCCTGTCTATAAAATGAAGCTTGGGATTTCACATCATGTACGTGATAGACAACTCCGCTTTATCAATGTGAATCATAGTCGAATCCTAAGCATGGCAAGAGAAGTCAACGCAATATAAAAGCTTGTTAAATTTAAATTTGATGAATCCAGCCTATGAATAATGCTACTTGTACATAATGAAATTACGTAATAGTTTATATACAGATGATGTGTCGAAAAGAGAGTGGGAAAGTTTTTTTCTTTTATTTGGGTCAAGAAATTTTGACTTAACTAGTATATTTCATCATATCATGTGTATGTAAATCATTATGTCAACCATTAGGTACATGTAGCACAACCGTCCATCCTATCATATAAAGCCATGTGTATTTAAGGTCTCCGCGGGAGTTCGTACTTGTAATTTTCTCTCATACAGTAACTATTTAATTCTTGTACCCATCACTTCCCCATCCCTCTAATCACCACCGAGAATCTCACTTCTAGCCTCCAGCCATAAGGTCAGCACTCATCACCATTTTTCTTTTCTATCAAAGGAAAATTAAATGATTAAAAGACTCCCATACAGACGGATGAAAGGCAAATTGTCAAACATGTATGCTTTATGCATAGACATTATTGATACACAGGCCAAAGATGTTCGTTGGGACAGAATTGTTATTGGTAATCCAGTTAATAGACCATGATCCTTGTGTAATGGACCATCTTATAGAGGCAATGCAGCTCATGTAGATGTTAACAACATAGCTTTTCAAAATTCACATTGAATTGAAGCATATAATTTCCATACGAACATTGGTTGTAACTGTTGGGTATTGACACTTAGTTGTCAAACAAATTAAATTGTAATTATGGTTTCAAATATTGTAAGTCTAGTTTGGTTGCAAACCAACTATGACATGTGATGAAATGTATAAAATATTAGGCATGTACTAGTCTAGGGGAGTGACAAGTTGATAGTTGGTACAAGTTTGACCTTCTATATCTTTCTATATATATGCTCCATTATGGAGCATGCTTATACACAAGACACAACCAAGAAAATCAATAAAAGAAATATATTCAAAATGTAATCTCTCTCTCTCTCTCTCTCTCTCTCTCTCTCTCTCTCTCTCTCTCTCTGTGTGTGTGTGTGTGTGTGTGTGCTGGTTTATCACCAGCAGAGTGAGTTTGTACATTGTTTATGTTTTATACTTGTTTTATGTTAATGTTTATTATGTTTGTGTTGCTCGACCTCTGCACTTCTTCCCAACATTGAAACCACCAATTGTCGAGTTATTGAACTCAATTTATTGAGCTTGAAGGCAGCTCCAACTCCCCTCGATCCTCAGTTTCTTCATGCTTTACAAATGATATCAGAACTTCCGCATTCAAAGAATCTCTTTTCTTTTATTTTTAACAGTAACGTCAATTTAAAAGATAGAAGGGTTATGCAAGGAATTTCTTATAAACGGGAGATTTTGAGGACGGGGATGATTGCAATTATTATGCCCTTGTTTGATACTCATTAAATTATATTACATTATATTTTATTTTTCTCTCCTATTTTCAACCACACAATCTTTCATAAAATAATATTACACGTCAATCGAAAAAAATTCTTTCTTTTTCAACCACTTATTTTTCAAAAAAACACTATTACACTTATTTTCATTCACAAAAAATGGAGGCCAAATATAAATTACGAGACATGCGCATGGCAAATAAAGTCTCATTTATGCCGACTTGGCATCAATTATTCAATTGTATTTAACTTATTTAATCAAACAACCTTGTCTTAGGCTAGGAGCTCAGTCCATTAGCCCACTTGACCCATTTCTTTCTTGGAAAAATTACACAATAACAGGGATTTATAGATCACAATTCAAAAATCAGGGATCAAATTTCATTATTCAAAAATCAGGTATTAATATAATAAATAAATATCAAAAGTTAACTCCCAAACCTAATTATTTTCATTCATCTTCCTTCTCTCGCTTCTCTCACCTCTCTCTCTCTCTCTCTCTCTCTCTCTCTCTCTCTCTCTCTCTCTCTCTCTCTCTCACTTCGCCTTCCGTGGATCCAACCTCAGTCTCTCTTCTCCCGAATTCCATCTCCAGAAATAGCCATGGCGGATGTTGATCCAGAGACAGCGGCAGGACAGCCAAAAAAGAGAACGTTCAAGAAGTTTAGCTCCAGGGTGTTGATCTTGATGCCCTCCTTGACATGTCCACTGATGAGCTCGTCAAGCTTTTCCATGCCCGTGCTCGCAGAAGGTTCCAGCGGGGTTTGAAAAGGAAGCCTATGGCTTTGATTAAGAAGTTGCGTAAGGTGAAACGTGAGGCCCCACCTGGCGAGAAGCCTGAAATTGTCAAAACCCACCTACGAAACATGATCATCGTCCCTGAGATGATTGGAAGCGTCATTGAAGTGTACAATGGTAAGACCTTCAATACAGTTGAAATCAAGCCTGAACTGATCAGCCACTATCTTGCCGAGTTTTCAATCTCATACAAGTCAGTCAAGCACGGTAGACCTGGTATTGGTGCCTATAATTTTTTTAATTGTGGTTGTGGTGGCGACGACAGTCGTAGGGAGAGAGTGTTCGTAATTGGCGGTCGTGTTGGTGGCGGTGGTATGTAATCAAATATTTGGTTATTTGTGACCAAGTATTTTAAGTTTGTGTTGTGGCTGTGGTGGTGAGGTGTTGGTGGATCTGGGATCTGGGTCGTTGGTGCAGTGGTGGAAGTGGCTGATCTGTTGGTGGTAGGGCTGTCAATGGATCGGATATGGACCGGATCTACCCATATCCAATCCGATAAGAATGATTTACGGATCCGATCTGATCCGATAATCCGACGAATATTTGATTGTTAAATCCATATCCGATTTGCTGTATTATCGGATATCCGATCCGAACCAAAATTTAGTTTGATTAATACTAAAAATCCACTTAATCAAAAATCGGTAAAAAAAAATCGGGCAAATGATCGATTTGTCCAAAAATCGGATGACCCAAAACCGAATTTTTCGATTAAATTTTAAAATTTTAATATTAGAAACTAATAAACATCTGAAACCCTTTTGACTTGTTTATAAATTAAAAGGCCCAAAAGGTTGAACTACCTAATAACTAATGACCCACTTATTTATACACTACAATTCCCATGTGGTTGTAGTAAACATCCGATGTGGGACAAAATAAAACTAAAAAACCTTCTTTGGTTTAGTCAAATTATAATTCCCTTATCCCTTGATTTTTTATTTACTTTATTAATTAGAATAATTATTTTTCTAACTTATTTTAATTAATAAAAAATCAAAAACTCTATAAATATCCCAATTAATAATATTATACTATTTTCAAAGCGCCTCTTTGTATTTTTTTTTTTTAAATCATTTAGCAGTTAAAAAAAAGTAATAAATAAATAAAAAATAAAAAAGCATGTTTTTATAAAATATATTATATTATTATAAAAAAATTGGATTGGATTATTATCGGATTGGATTGACCTATATCTATATTTGATCCATTTAGTTAACAGATTATCGGATTCGAATTTTGATCGGGTTATCGTATTGAGATTCTAAATCCATCTCCCATTAATTTCATCGGATTCGGATCAAAATTCAATTCATTGACAGCTCTAGTTGGTGGTGCTGTTGGTTGGGGACACTTTTCAGATCGATGGCTGTAAGATGGTTGTATGGCTTGATGTGACAGTGGTGGTGGTGTGAGCTATGAGTTCGGTGGTGTTGGTGGTGGTGATAGTGGTGGCCGTGGTGTTGTATTGTTATTGTGGTGGTGGTGGTGGTGATTGTGGCGGTCAAGGTGGCAGTGGCGGCCGCAGTAACGGGATGGGACGAAAAGTGTATGTGACCAATTATTTGGTTATATGTGACCAAAGACTCAAATGTGGCCTAAAATTTTGATAGTATGTGACTGAAAAAATATTTGTGACTAGCTAATTTGAAAATCTGTGACCTCGAAATAAATTGTAACTGATAATTTGTGACCTCAAAATAAATTGTGACATATAAAATTTTTGAATTGTGACTTCGAACTGTGACTAATCAATTTGATCATTTGTGACCAATAAATAAATTGTAACATTAATTGTGTATATCTATGACCATTAATCGAATAATGTGACTTTATTATATTTAATTAATTATATATATACCTGATTTTTGAATTTTTAAACTTTATACCTAATTTTTGTATTGGGGTAAACTTGACACTTGAAGTATGAATTTTTCCCTTCTTTCTTTATATATAGGTGAGCCCACTCATTTCTCTGTCGGCCGACACATTTTTTGAGATCAACAATAATCTTCCTTAGGTTCATTTTAAATCCAATAATAAAGAGTACTTTTAAGCGTGATTATGACCCAATTGCAGAAGACGTTTGGAATTTTGAATTGCACGGGGCATGACAATAGCACGTGAAGTTTAATGTAGTGTATTTGTCTTTTAGTTACCAGTTGTTATGGACTATTGGCATATTAAGGAGGACATCAAAGGACAAACCTAGAATGACACCCCAAAGGGAAAACAACTATCTACCCCTTCAAAGTACATAACAAAGTTTAGCGAATAGCAACAGTTGTGTATCAATAACTATGTATTTCCATGCTTCTGTTCTTCTTATTCCTGTAAAATGAAGAAACCAATATGTAGTTCCTATCGGCACAAAATGTTTAAAGAAACATAGATGAGAATGTTTGATAAGAATACACAAAAGAAATGCATAAGAAACTACATCCTTTCTAACAAAATAGATATGGATTTGTAAGGAAGAACTACTTAGAGAGCCAATAAAGAATAAGAAAAAACACCGTCCCTGGATCGTTGTTTCTAAGGAAACCTATGAAGATAAACAAGACAATTTTGACAACTGTGATGAAGAATCTATAGTGTTACCCTATTAAAATGAGGTCATCATTTGAAGGACACGTGGAGGACCCTACGAAAAGACATTCGGCAATGAACAGTAAGGGGGACCCAGTGTTCGCCTGTATGAAGTCCCTCCCCGAAAAAAGGACGTCACCAGCAGAGGTCCTTCCATAGACGAAGCACCTTTAACATCTCCAGTCCGAAATCTTTTCAACTGCGTGGTACTTCTCCAGTCCGAAGTCCCTTCAACTGCGTGGTACTTCTCCAGTCCGAAGTCCTTTCAACTGCATGGTACATCTCTAGTCCGAAGTCCTTTCAATTGCGTGGTACATCTCCAGTGCGAAGTCCTCCTAGTTGTCTAATGCTTCGATCATCGAGGTCCTTATAAGGAACAAATCTGAAGGATATCTCTGGGAAGTGATTGACGTGACAAGTCACTTTAAGCCACCTTACTTAATGTCAGTCAAAAGGAAGGAGGTGACATGGCAATGGCAGGGCAATCATCACCATAGTTAATATCATGAATGAATGATGTGATGTTCAAATTAATAGGATGAAGCCACGTGGATTCGATCCGACGACAGGCAGTTCGACCGTTTTGTCTATAAATAGCGCTTCTTGTGATTGTAATAGTGATGAAAAAATTGGAGAGGATAAGAGGCACAGACTCAAATTCTTACTAAGATTATCATTGTGAAAATACTTTGTTCTTACAATATTGTGCTCTTACAATATTATCAAGGATTAAACGAAGAATCAATTACAAAACTTTATCCATTTTGACACAAGAATCATCCGTTGGTGTTCCGACTCGACATTCCACAAATATTCCCCGATCATTAGCTCCGGCCAACCCGCCAGAAACCACGTGTTACGAATTCGATATTGACATCTGTTGATAACATTTTTTGGGATCAACATATAGCAGACAACTTCTCAGGAAATTACCAATTAAACCACATATAACAGGAAATTTGTCACCAAGCAGCTTCACTTTTCCTTGAACATCATGGAACAGGGCCATTTGAGACCCTAATACTGCCCTAATTGCTTGACCTTGACTAATCACATTGTCAATCTATAAGAAGTTAACCAACAAGTTTAAGGATTGGAGATGCGAATAATAACCTTTATGCTATGTTATTAACCAATGCACAACCACAACCATAACCCACAATACATTCTTGCGACCATCGAAGATATGATTAATAGTATTACTAAATTATTTCTTTATCCACTACCATCAAAAATCAAATGAAGCCGAACACTTCAAGAACTTAAATGTTGGAAGATACTACTTCAAAATGAATTAAAAAAGAACCAAAATTCAAAATTAGAAGTTGTCTCTTAGAACATAGTTCAGCGGTGCAAAGGACATGAGTGAGGTAGTCTCAATTGAACTAACAGTCGCAGTGTGAGAGTTCAATTCCTGCTTCTTATAAGGTTTGAAATTGAACTCTTTGTAGACACCAGTATGACAAATCTTGTACCCTGGCCTGCTAAGACACATCCCGCAACTTATCTCATCCACAATGCTCTAGGGGCGAGACGAGGAGGATCCTCAAGGTTGAGGTTGTATCATTTTTTCTTTTTATAAATTATATATTTACTTCATTAAGACTTCGTATGTCCCAATGCACCATTGTCCACCCACTATGTCGGTTAGGATTACTTACAAGTTTCGCATGTCATTGAGAGTACATTTTAGACAACTCACAAAAACACACACACGTGTACTATTTCACTGAGAAGGATGTTGTTTATCACATGCACAAAAACAACAAAAATGTTTTCACTGTATCAAAGTGCAGATGGCACATTTTTCCAAAATAAACAGTTTTTGACAGACAAATCATTTCAGCAAATCTGCTAGAGAACATTTAATCAAAATTTTATTTTCAGAAAAATAAAAAAACCAAAATCCCAATCACGTTTTTTTCTGATCAAATTCTTCACAGTTGGTAACTCAGGCACTGAGAATATCATTCAAATCTTACAGTTCGGAACCGCTCCCCATCTCAAATGAAGTAAAATCAGCTTTAGTTTAATTGCGCACATTGTGAAAGGTCAAACTTTCAGTTTAACACTATTTTAAGCTAAAAATTACTTCAGTATTCATCAACTAAGTACAATTTTCATAAAACTATATCCCCAAATCACAAAAAAAAATTTTCATCCACAAATTTACCAAATAAGACAAAGATATCACACAACATCAAGTCTTACATGACATATGCATCCATTTACAGCAGTTCTCTCCCTTAGTAACTTCATTCTTGGAGACATACTCCCAGATGCCTGCATAAATGCAGATTATAACAATTAGAGACGTTGGCAACACTTAGTTTGTAGCTTTGTGCTAATACTTCTGAAGTAAAATTCTTAATCTTACCTTGTACTTACTGATGTCATCTCTTACAGAACTAAGAAGCTCTGCATGGTCCCTCATTGAATTGATGTTTCCTTCTATAAGCTTAAATTCCTATAGAAGTACCTGAAATCAATCCCACGAGGATAATAAATCAATATTATGAAAATGATAAAACAATTAAAAACAATAAGTCCATGAAGTATTGGCTGCAAGCCTTAGAAAACGTACTCTAAAGATAGGCACAAAAGGTTCAAAATCCATGCATATTAAAATTACTTTACCAAAAGATTTCTATTTATTTTTATAAAAGAGATGGAAAACAAAATAAAAAGTAAAATTACAAGTTGAATATAGTCAAAATTGAGAATTCAAACACCATACGTAAAATTGTACAAGGTACAACCTAATGCACTTGATACCTTTCAGCTGAAATCCAATGAAAATAGTGCTCATGATCTTGGTACTGTTCTTTTAGTAAAATTTTGCACAATCTTAAAATTCGTCTATGGACTTCTACAGATCCTGAAAGATGTAATATCATTTTATATACTTTTCCTTGTGCAGTATCCTGTGACTCTTGTTCAGATGGACGGCTAAATCCTTATACCCTACCAAAAAAAAGCCTCATAAAAGTGGAAGCACTCAAGATTCGTGAAGCCAAAGATTATTGTGTGCATGTGCACAGAATTGAAAGACAAGAGTTCAGTGTTTCCAACTCTCATTCATTCAACAATTTACATGCACCCATAAGGTTGGCGTATGTTCATTACAGAAGCTTCTACCTTTAGACTACACTGATTCCGATGTATTACTTCCAGAATCAGCCTAGTCAATGTGGCACACAGTTAATCTTGATGGGTATAAAGACATAATTTGTGGCGAAAATATATTTATTAGTAATGGTTCGTTGATATCCGACCCGAAACCGATAGTTAAACGGTTGTAATTGCGGGCCGTGTGTGATCTGAAGCGCCGCACTGTCAATCACTGCTTCATCTGTTTCAATGTTTCCCTCTGTTTTGAATCCCATCAATGATCGCAGACATACCGGAAGCTGATGGAAGCTTTGGGTTCAGTCTAAATTACCCTTTCACCCTTTTGCCTTTGCAGTAATTTTCTAAGAATCAATCGTATAGGGATTTAAAATCCCTGTATTTATACATAGGACCCACTCTCATGTGAGTGAGATTTTAAATTCCTGTCCAAATTCTGGTAAAAATTCCCTGTACACAGAGAATTTTCATTTCTAATTCAGCTCCAGTTTAGTGAAAATTAAAATTAATAATTAATTTCAACAACATATTTCATGGGTCCACAACCTTTTAATCACATATTTCATTAACTTTTATCAAAAATTACTATAAATTTAATTTTAATGCTTACCAAATAGGGGCTTTTTTCTAGAATGGGACAGTAGTTTGGTGCGTGGAATGCAACTATCCATATTGTGTTTATTTGAAGAGACGACTATATCTTAGTTCACTCCCATAATATATTTACATCTTGTTTAATTCCCACTATTTACAAAATGTATTCTTCTATCTTCTTTCCAACCACACATCCTTCAATAAAATGATATTACGCGCAAATTCAAAAAATTTCCTTATTTTTTTAATCACTCATTTTCCATCAATCCAAAAAAAAAAATGCGATTAATATAGGGATATAATTGATATGATAGAATACAGTACCATTTTGTAATTTTGATATTTCCATTAAGAGAAAAATGCATCCAAGTATACGATTGACAATTTGGGCAGCCCTTGGAGATGAAGATTTCGTGGATATGTGTGAATCCTGAAAGACACATTCTTGTCTACCTACTATGAGGTGTGGTATACGATTTTCAATTTTTTAAGGAAAAATGCTATTAATATAGCAATGCTTGGATTGTTAAGCTCCAATTAAGGGTTACGAAAAGAAAATATGTATTTGGAGATAAAGAAAAATGAATTTCATGATTTTTGAAATTAGTTTCCAGAGTTGTAATGAGTTTTGAAGGGTTAATGGATTATTAAATAGTGTAATATGTACTTCACTTGTGTTACCCATAAATGAAAATAATTTCCATCGCTAAATTTGTATTTGTCTTTATAATAATGTTATCGTATCTCCTATTAAATGAATCACAATTTTTTATATTTAATTACAACTGTAATTTAATGTCAAATGTTATGTTAAAGGTCAATGATAATATTCCTCTATTTGTTTTGAGTAATGCTATGTAACTCCACTGGAGTTACAACTCCAGTCTAAGTGACGTTAGATAATAGACCTTTAAATCAGGGACGGATATAGTGGTGGTAATGGGTCGACTCGACTAGTTTTTCTACGAGCTCGGCTCGACCCACGAGCTCGTAACTCGTGGGTCGAGACGAGTCGAGTTTCAGCTCGGCCCGTGAATTCGTCTTCTTTTTTTTTTTAATTTTTTTATATTATATAATACACATTTTCTAATTTTTTTTTTTTATAAAAAATTTGACGAGCAACAAGCCGAGCCGGCTCGTGGCTCGTCAAATCGAGCCCACGAGCTACTCGTCAAGTAGTTCGTCTACTTGACGAGCCGAGCTCGACTCGTCTGATATTTTCAAAGCTCGGCTCATGACTATGGCTCGTTTTTTACGAGCTCGAGCCCACGAGCTACTCATTTCGATTGCCACCACTAGATGAATATAGTGGTGGGGTTGACTGGGCTGTAGTCCCCCCCTCCCCTCAAGTCCAATTTTATTTTATTTTTTTGAAAAAACTATTTTTTTATGTGTAAATATTTTTTTTTTTTTTTTGCGTAGTAGCCCGATCTCGAATTAAATCCTGGATCCGTTCCTGCTTTAAATGGCTTATTTAATTTCATCAATCATTTAACGCCACATTAATGTCACTTAAACTGGAGTTGTAACTCCAGTGAGATTAAATAGCATTACTGATTTGTTTTTTTTACCTTAGGTAGAATTGCTGTTTTGCGTTGACCTTTATTGTGCATTGGATTGGACCATAAACCTTTCACTGTTGGCGCGCAAACGGTCCTAAACCATTTTAGCATGGCGCGCAAATGGTCCTAAACCTTTGTCATATTTGTTGCGTAATTGGTCCAAAACTTTTTATATTTGGTGCTGAGAAGGTCCTAAACTTATTGAAAATGTTGCGCACGTAAACACCTCAATTCTTCACGCGTCATTACTATTTTTTTTATTTTTTTGATACCTAGGTGTCCACCTTCAACAATTAATCCTGAGACCTACGTCTTAACCCCTCAAAATGCAGACCAAGTAAATCGCTAGATGTACCCCTCAAGACGCGTCATTATTTTTGCTCTTACGAGTACCTGTTAGGAATATCTAATAAATCAAAACTGGACCAACCATACAAAAAAAGAAGAAGGTATAAAGTGCTTTAAACAACAAATTCACCAGCGCAAAAGTCAAAAGATCAGAATTTAATATGGAAAACAAGCAAATTACAGCCCATCCAAAACAATTTACAACCTATCTCTCTGTTAGTTTACAGCCCATCAAAAGACAAAACAGATAACCTCTACAACCAATCACACCATTCCCATCCCAACCATTGATCGTCACAAAAGCACCCATAATTTAGAACATAATGACAACATAACTTCCACTAAGTTTGGAAGACAAAAAATCAACGACAAACAAGTGAAAGACACATTCATCTACATTTCGTTCAAAGGAGCAACTAGAGGTCCTTTATCGTTTTTTTGTTGTGTCACTATCCACCACACTTTCTACATTTCGTTACAACATCACTTCTTCTAGACTTACTTTAGGATGTCTGGTGCTCATCTGGCTCTCTACGTCTAGCTTTCTTTGGACGGCTAGACATTTTCTTGATTTTTTGTGGTGATAATGGATCAACAGGTTTCAGCCACAATTTGGGACCTGCCTCAGGCTTAAGGATGGAGAATATTTCCTCGAGTACGTAGTATTCTTGTACCAATCATCAATATATAACATTAAGTCGTTCAACAAATTTAATTATGGAACCGTTTGGGTTCGATTCAATTCGATTCAGTTTCACTTGGTTCCATACAATATTAATTTTTTTAAAATATTTACAACAACACTACATTAATTCAACTAATGATATGTTCAATCTTAACTTATATAAAATAATATAATACAATCTTATGTATCTTTTGTGCTCCTCTTTGTTGATCTTTTCATATATTTTATTATTAAAATCACGGGAGAGGAAGATAGCGAGCTCATGATAATGAAAAGAGACGAGGTCAAACTTTCAATTCAATTTCTTCATAACTGTAGAAACAACACTACGGTATAATATTATATTTGGGTAAAATTTATATCAATTTGATTAAATTGAGTTGGGCTGAAAATTAAAAATATAAAAATTATATTTTGAATTTGGATTAAATTAATTAGTTAGCAATTTATTTAAAAAGTAAAATAATTTGACTTATTTAAGATAAATAAATTAAAAAATTAGAGAGATTCGATTCTTGATCTGGAATCGAGAACCAAACCAAACTCGTAGGTTCCTGATTTAAATACCCTTTCGAGTATTTCACTATAAAATAAAAGAGTGAATGAAAGGGCTGGACACGTGTCGCGATTTCCTATCGTCCTAATTTTTTTTTTTTTTTCCGCCATCAACTTCTCCTAACAGTTTATCCATTTTTTCACTCAACCAACCATACCACTTTACTGTAATTCAACTTTTTTTTTTCACTCAACCAACCATACCTCCTTACTCCTCCATTCCATTTCCGCATTGACCGTAAGATTTTCTTCTTCTTCTTCTATTTTTTGAATTTTTTTCTCCCTACGAATTTTGTCAACCAACCTTGTTTTTGCAGGATTCTTAGTTTTCCTTGTGTGACATCTGAGATTGAGAAAGAGATTTGCTCAAATTGAAATAAGGTATTTTCGTAGCTAATGCCAAATTTTTTTATTTTTTTTTTCAATTTTTTGTTGTGAAGGTATTTTCTATTACCCATCTTCTGCAAACTCCTCTTTTACCCAAACAAGAACAGCAGGTTTGCATTTTCTTCATCTTCCTATACACGAACATATGGGTTGTATTTAAGCTTTTATTTTTTATTAATCATTATTTTGGGCATCAGCGTTCCTAAATTTTTGAATTTCAAAGGGTATTTCGATTGTAAATAAGGTTCTGAGGAGCATAACAAAGGATCCACCAAAGAGTGAGTTTACCTGAAACCTACGCATAATTATGTTTATTCCGTGCATAATGAATTGGTGGAATTTTTGTTAATTCCATGTTTATAAGCACTTTTCTGTGGTGTGCTCGCACGCACCTTTCTGAATGAGATATTGGTGTGGTAACGGTGAAAATGAAAAATAAAGTTAATGGTTTGCTTCCATCTTAAACAGAGACACACGGTGTCTCCGTGGTAGATGGAGGCACGGGTGGTGTCTCCGTCTCAAACGGAGGCACGGGTGTCTCCGCGGTAGATGAAGGCACGGGTGGTGTCTCCGTCTCAAACGGAGGCACCGTGTGTCTCCGTGGTAGATGGAGGCATGGGTGGTGTCTCCGTGGTAGATGGAGGCACGGGTGGTGCCTCCGTCTCAAACGGAGCCATGTCTCGCAAAGACACAACATTTTTTCCCTGACAGTATACATCATGTCTTATCTAGAGTTCTTAATCAATTGAGAAGTAAAGCTACAATGCATGTTGTGTTTTGAGCTTGGTCAAGAAACTGCTTCCATTGTCGCCTAATCTTTGATTTGAGGACCATTTTTTCATTTTGTTAGGGATACTTATTTTTAAGTGTTTGGTAGTCATGTGAAATTAAATTGACTCCACAAAGTTCTTCTTCTTCACCAAGCACAGCATAAGACCATCTCAAGGGGTTGAGATTTTGACAAAAAAATCCCAGCACAAGTATCTCTATAGAATAGTAATGCCACCAACAAGTTGCATCGACTATTAATGTGACTTCCCACCAAAATTTGTTGAAAAATATAAAGAACTATTTCATAAATTATGCTAGAAATTGAAGGAAATCATTTAGTAACATGAAAAGTGAGACTGTATGCCTTGTCCATGGACAGGAACTTCTATAGTAGACACAGATTCTATAGCTAGGTTTTATATAAAGTTAAAACATTATAGTTTATGGCAGCCATAAGGAATGCCTTATGAGAGGATCCGAGTGGGCAAGTGGGAGTGCCATCTAGCCAGGTTAAAATTTCAAGTGACATCCGATGCCTAAGGTAGGAGTATCTTAAGCACCCAATTTCTGCTCCTGTAAGCTAGGTTCCTTGTCATTTTTTGGAAGAATGGGGCAGGGAAGAGAGAGAGATCTTTAAGGACAAATAGATCATCACAAAAATAACCAAGTGTTGTCACTATTGTCAGTTGTCATTAACATGTGCCTGTAAATCTTGTGTAGAGTTGTAAGTATTAGCCAAGTTGAAAAAAATATTTAATGAGCACTAGAGAAAGCAGAAAGCAAGCTCCAGAAATGGTATATAGTCAATGTATTTAAAAGGGATAACTACAAAATCTTGAAACTTTTTGAGCTGCTGCTGCATTTTTGGATCATACCAGATTTGATCAGTTTTACGCAACATACCGGATTTCTAAAAAATTGTTGTGATTTATTTTGGAGCTTAGTTTAGTTGGTTAATTAGTAAACATGGACATTTATTCCTAACATTAACAAAATAACTAATTAACGTGCAACGCACGTTGCCCCACTAGTAATTTAAAAAGAATCACTCGATTCGCTTTAGTTCAAGTAGAGTCAAATTGGGTCCGATTCGATTTGAAAGTTTTGTCAAATCCTACATTTCACAATCAATTCCACAGTAGTCATATTGTAATGCCCAATTTTATTTTATTTTAAATTAAAAAAAAAATTATTTCAAGTGTTACCAAATTTCTTATTGATTTATTATACAATTTTTTTAGCGGAAAAAAATAACATGCTTGTATGAAGTCCTGTTCTTGAAAAAAATAAAGTTTTCATTGTAACAAAAAGTGGAGTACCGATTCAAAGAAAAAGGTAACATTAAATATCTAAATAACATCATTCAATCGTAAACTTAAACGAAATACAAATAAAACGTAAATGTTAAAACTCCTAACTAATATCCAGGTACTAAATTTGAAATTTACTAAATAAAATTTTAGTCATGAACGTGCTTAAGATTATGTTTACTTGGCAACCTATAAGCATCTACTCGTCCAATCTTTCCGATATCTAGCATGACCCATTCAAATCCGTCATTCATAGATTTAGAACTACTGATCACAATAACAAATGGTTCAAGAAATTTCTTTAAAATTCTCACATCCTAAAGGATTTAACATAGGTGGACCTTACTGTCTATCCTGAAGAATCTAACATGGAGATCAACCTTGCGATTTTAAGACGTTAAATGAAACCAATATATAGATATCATGAAGAATAAAAATTTAACCACTGCACTTAAATATCTTACCTAAATTAAAATCTGAAATTTGCTAAGAACTTGAAAAATAAATTTTCTTTTTTCTTGTTTTGATGAATAACAAGATATATAGAGTTGATAATTCTGTGTGCATTCAAGAGCCGTGTGTTTTAAGTGTAAATAAAGTAAAATATGGTTGATGAGTGGATAAAAGAAAATAGGTATGTTTTCATAACTTATACACGCGGACACCACAAACAAAACAAAAGATAAGGTTGGTAAAATCCCAACACACATTTTTCAACCAATCAATGCAAAAGAAATTAAGAATTAATATAATATTAAATGATTACATAAGTTTCATCTCAATCACGATAATAACTTGACATAATGCATTCAAAAAAATAAAAAAAAATTGAACACAATTTACGCAATTTAACGCGATTTACAAAATGAGACCTATATTCAGATATTAAATATCCGGAATGTTAAATTTAAATTAACAAGACTTAAGCACTATGTAAAAAGGTAGATAAATTTCGGAATGTTATACAAATAAATCATACAAGAAAAATAAAAATCAACGCACGATACTACATCTCTCTCTCTGAATATTAAATATTGGAGTAGACTAAAATTATAAATTAGTTAAATAACGTTGAACTGCCAGGATGAATAGAGCAAAGGTCATAGGTTATCGTTGAACCGATCTTGAATATTCTTATATTCTCTCTTTCTCCGCATGTGCTGTTTTCTATTCGTGTTCCAGTAGTAATGGTTATCTTATTGAAATTAGCTAAAAAAAAAAAAAATTCTACGTTAAGTGACATGAAGCGATTGAAAATAAATTTAGTACATTAAATTGCATAATTTGAAAAAATTTCTAAGTGTCCAATAATATTGTGTCACGTGTTTTCCTATTTTTAAATCTTGTCAAAGACCATATTCGTGTAGCAAAACCTCTAAAATAAATGTGTTGAATTAAATTAGGGATAATTGCAGCAGCGGTCCCTAATCTTTCGGTTTTTTTTCAGACTTTACCCTAACCTTCACTTTGTACCACCCACAGTCCCAAACATTTGATAAATTCACAGCTGATGTCGAAATGGATGGTTTATTTGACCGTTAGTTGACCAAAGAATTAACATTGACCACAATTTTGACTAATTTTAAAAGAATAGAATAGTAACTTTACATTTTTGTACATTAAAATAATTAAATAAAAAAAACCTAAAAAATTTACTCCAGCCCCCTACACCCGACCACCACGATATTTTACTCCACCCCTACCCTCGTGAAAACCAATGTCTTCTTTCATAACTCTCACCCACACCGATGAGGCCCAAAGGCCGATCATCACCGGCACCCACAACGCGGGTAATGTTTCCCAAAGACAGTCGCCGCCACTCAAAGGTCAATGGGTAGAATGTGAAAACAAAAAATGTCGATGTGTAGAATATGAAGTCAAAATTGGAGCAATTTATGACACAATTGGATCACTTGAGGGTACACCCATTATCATTCGGTGTTGCCGAGGGATTGTAGGTTGAATTTGGTGGAAAAAGAGTTCCAATTTCGTTAGTTGGAAGAGGCAAAATTCCCAAGTTAGTGAGCGATTTCGAGCAAAATTGCAGTAAAAAATTGGGTCAATTAGGGGCATCAATTGAAGCAATTGTGGACACACTGGGTGAAGCGAATCGACTGGCAGCGATGCACGATCGTATGTGTCATCAGAGTTGCTGAATTTATGTTGTTGGACCGCACAACTCTCATGACTTTAAGGGTTGATTTTGATATCCATATGATGTTGTTTGTTCATTTAATTATGTGAGATGTGTTTGTGGAATGAGGTAGTTGGTTAGGGGATGAAATTCTGACAGATTTGGTGGCCGATGGTTGCCTCTCTCTCTCTCTCTCTCTCTTTTTGGTTTTCGGTTGTCGAAGAAGACGACCTGCAATGTTGTTTTAATTTGGGGGATTGGGTGGGGTGGCGTGGCGTGGCGTGGCGTGGCGTGGGGTGGGGTGGGACGGGGTGGGTTGGGTTGGGTTGGGTTGGGTTTATATATATATATATATATATATTTTTTTTGGGTTTTTTAATTTAATTTTTAAACATATTTAATATGATAAAAATGTAAAGTTACTATTTTGTTCTTTTAAAATTAGTCAAAATTGTGGTCAATGTTAATTCTTTGGTCAACTAACGGTCAAATGGATTTGGACCTCGGTTGTGAATTTATGAAAGGTTTGAAAATGTGGTTGGTACAAAATGAAAGTTAGGGTAAAATCTGCACACACACAAAAAAATGAAAGATTAGGGATTGTTACTGCAATTATCCCTTTAAATTATTATAAAATTCAATTTGCATAACTAAAGTCTTTACGTAGCCCATTTAGTAGGCCGTCCAATAAGTACTACTAGTAGTGTACGGTCATAAAACCTTTTGCGGCATTGAATTTAAAGCTGAGTCTACCGAAAATGAAGTTTAAGAAATCAAAGTTGGGTAAGAAATAATTACTTTTTATGCTCTATATAGTTGATAATGATGGATTATGGTGACACATATCATCTCTTAACAACTAAATTTAAAATTACATGGTAATAACGTGTAGTCAAAGTAGCAAATGAAGCTCATTGGTAGATGACTAATATTAACTTGTTTAAATATTGTAATAATTTTATAAATGAGATAACTCAGACAAAATCCATGCATGCTTGAGCAGATTTGTACGTTGTAATAAAAAAAAAATCTATTTAAAAGAGCGACGAAATACAATATTTGAATACATATTAATATTATATAAATGTGAAGAGACAACTTAAACAGCTTAGAGGCCTTAAAGAAAAATCGACAATTAATCTTTTTTATAGTAGTAATAATAAATAATAGAATAGAAATTAACAGAACAAATAATCACCGATAGGTCGAAACTCCACCAGAAAATTGTCTCAAACTCAAATATTTGTCAATGATTTTAATGGAATTACCAACAACAATATTGTCCATGATCACAGACGAAGATTCTAATAGCAATGAATATATGTTGATGATCCAAACGAAATTACTAACAGTGTAGTATCATTGATACACATCCATAAGAGATTATCGATGCTATGTTCTTGATGATTTCAACAACCACCAATAGTACTTTGATCTCGATCGTAGATGAAAAATTGTTGGCATTGCATATAAAGATTCCTTCTTTATATAATTTTAATTCTTTTTTATAAGTTATCGGTTAAGATCAAATAGTCTTTTTTTTTTTCTCTCTCTCTCTCTCTCTAAGTTATTACTCAAATATAAATTATTTTCTTAACTGTTTATATTGTCTACAACAGAATTTTCAGTTAGTACACATTTTTTACTCTATTTTTTGAATAAATTTTTGCATGTAAATTAAATTTATTAAAATTTTAATGGGTTTTAATATTATTAACTGAAAAGTCATTCGACCTATATTTTTTTAACTATTGTTTAGTTTTTATATTTCTTATTTTATTTAACACAAAAATATATATTGTTAAGTTAAATTCATCTACCGATGTGAAACTTCATTGCTAAATTTTAAATTTTTATTTCGTTATAATATCTTTTATTTTATCAAAAAAGTTATTTTTTACCGACTAAAAAATTGACGAAGACTCTGTCAGTAAAATTATTTGAATTTGAAAACTTTTAAATTTTGGGAGCCCTTTGACACACACACACACGGACAAGGCCTTAAGCAACTAAATATCTAACTAGACTAGAGATTAAGTCAACTTTGATTTATAGTCTCATTCAATTATTTGAATTGAAAAATTTTAAATTTTGGGGGCCCTTTGACAGACACACACGGACAAGGCCTTAAGCAACGAAATATCTAACTAGACTAGAGGTTAAGTCAACTTTGATTTATAGTCTCATTTAATTATTTAACTTGTTAGAAAAAAAAATATTGTTTGATTAAAAGCACTCCTTCATGTACACTTCCATCAAATGCCTTGTACGTGACAAGGTTTCATAAATAATAATAGTAAGATCCCGTAAGCATTATGACAATTCTTATATCCTGGTTTGTTGAGACATATCATACGATCTATCTCCTCCACAATGTTTGCGGGGCGGAGCCCTCAAGATTGGGATTCAACCTTTAATAATAAGAGTAAGATCGGATCTCAAGTATTTTTACTAACTATAAAATACGCAATTATCTATATTATGTAAAAATAAAAACCCATAACATGTTACAACTTATATAATTAAAAAAGTAATTTTTCATTTTAAATAATGTATTTAACAACTACTTAAGTTATTTTTCATCCCTACATGCATAAAAACATACTTGACGTCTAAATATTAAACATCTTCTTTTTTTTAAGTACCCTGGCTGTTGAGGCACACCTCGCGATTTATCTCTTTCATAATGCTCTAGGGTTGGGGTGGTAAGGGACCCTCAAGGTTGAGGATCAATTTTTTTTTTTTTTTTTTTTATTAAACATCTTTTAATCTTTTTTTGGCAGTATTCTCCCCATAAAATATGCGGTATACAATCTTTCCACAAAAACATTAACCGACCATTGAAAGATCAACGTCAAATTTTAGCATAGTTTTTGGACATTTAATTTGATGGGTTCCTAGCACATACATATTTTTAGTACTTGAAAAAAAATATGTAATTTCTTTGAATGTTTACTAAGACCAATAAATCATTAAAATTAATTTGTGTTTTGAGGAATCGTTTTAATAGGAAATTAGCCTAACTTCAAATTTAATAGTTTCCTGTTCGGTAGGGATTAAAATTAATTTTCTAGTAGATTGATAAAATTTGTGGTTAAAAAATTATGAATTTCATAAATTATATGAATAAAAATAATTGTTGACTTTGATTTAAATTAAAATCTAAATTTTAATTTATACCAAACAGGACTAAGTGTGAATGCACCAAAAAATTTCAATAATTGAGTAATGAAAATGGAGAAATCTCCTTGGCTTGACTCAATATTAGGCCCCGTGTCCTGGGCGCCATTTTGGAAGTGGGCTGTTCTTCAATAGAGAGGCGCCATTTGGAGCCCTTGACACTAGACCTGACATTGAACCTGACCTTGTAGCCCCCTCAATGAAAATTTATGCAATAGACAATTGTGATTGATAATGAAAATTTGGAAAAATATACGTATTTCCATGATTCCGTCACATCATTTTGTTTAAAAATCTTGCATGTTGAATTTTTACTTTTCCACGACAACAATGTTTTCAATTAAAATTCGTAATGAAAAAAAGAGGTTAGATTGACTTATCTAATGTGTCGTGGACCCACTTCAGCTCCACCATCATATTATTTTCCCCTTTCTCATTTTATATTCTAAAATTATAGTATGGAAAAGAAAATAAAAATAAAAATCTTTTCGCAATTGGAGCAACTGAATAAACATCACAAGAAATGGGCCAAAACAAAAGTGGACAACGATTCACAAGCAAATTGCTCCAACAACATGTCGATGAGTGATGCGCGAATATTAAAAACGAGCAAGATTACCATTCGCGTAGAATCACAAGTTTAGAATGTCCTAAAAATCTAGAATACATCCAAAAAATTTTAAGAAAAATCCCAGAACAAATACTAGAATTAAAAATTTTAACTCAAAAGTCATTCAGTTCTCATAATGGCAATTTCCTAGCCATTTTTTTCTCTATTGTGATGTTTAAAATTAATTTTTTTAGTAAATTGTGATAGAAGTTTTTAAAATGTGTGGTTGAAAAGTTGTGGACTCATAAAAGATGTAATTAATATTGATTGTTTAATTTAAATTTAGACTTAAATTAAAATTTCAGCCCAAACAGGCTCCTAGACGAAATCCCAATCGTGAAACCAGTCGTCTCTTTTGTTTGACATGTTCAAACCTCTCCTAGTATAAAGACTAGTATGATTCTGTTAAAAAAGCTTCATCTTTTCTGGACCTTCTCAACTCCCTACTACTCGTTCAATTTCCTCCACCACTTCCACTCCTCCTCTTTTCCGCCGCCACCACCACCTCCTCCGGCCCCTCCTATTTTCCCATTCTTTTCCACCTCAAGAGGCGAAAAGGTAAGAAAGTACTGCAAAATGAAACAAAAACATTTTGCATGAAATTTCAATTAGGAATAGTAGCAGAATAAGCAGAAATCATGTCCAATATACCAACCTCTCTTTCAGAAATTTGTCTCACTGTATTTCGCTTAGCCATGACTATGGCTGATCCTTGGCCCTTTTCCTGAAACTTCAACGTCAAAAGCTCCTGTTCAAAGGCACCAATTTTATAAATTCCTCCATTTCTTAAAAAAAGGCATGGGTAAGATCCGAGGATTCACGCTCAAACACCGGGTCACCACACTTTTCCGGCGTGTTTTCCGACGGAGTTGCAGGTCAGGTGGATACCGTCTTCTGGATCAGCCTGAAACCTGCCGGCCCAAACGTATTTCAACGCTCTTAAGCTGGACCCACAACCTCAGGACAAAAGCCAAGGCTATACTTTCTAGTAATCGTGGTCCAGGCTCGGCCCGGGTCTACCTGCGGGTTGGGCAAGAACCGATTCAAGAAAGGTCCGTGCCCGTTCCAAAAGGGCATATGGCTGTGTACGTGGGTCAGAAAGAAGGAGATTTTCGTAGGATTTTGGTGCCCGTGGTGTATTTTAACCACCCTTTGTTTGGAGAATTATTGAGGGAGGCTGAAGAAGAATACGGGTTCAATCATCCGGGTGGGATTACCATACCATGTCCGATCTCGGAGTTTGAGCATGTCCAGACCCAAATCAAGGCTGGTCAGTGTAACCGGCAATCGATAACATCCAGCAGATCCTACTGGCGTTTGATGGGCTAAATCTAATGGATCCTTCTTCCAATGAGATGATGATGACGATATCGTATTAGAATTTTCCTTTTCTTTATATAAAATTTATTTCTCAAATTTCTATTTTTATTTTAACTGTTACAGAGAATGCTATATGTTTGGAATTTCAATTACCATGTAAATTATATGTGGATTCAAATATTCAGTGTTTGTAGGGTGAATTCTCATGCCATCTTGTTTATTCCACTATTATTATTAATTATTTTGACAAAAACTCGAAATATGGATAATATCTCAAGATAATTTATCGCCGTTGGTGTCCTTATCAACAATAATTCCAATATTGGTGGAAAATATACAATAATAACTATGCTCATGTTTGATATGGATTAAAATCAGATTTTTAGTAGATTGTAATAAAAGTTGTTATAAAATATGTGATTGACTTTGACTTTAATAAAAATTAAGACTTTAATTTTCACCAAACAGGAATATATCCATCACTTGATAAAACTTATTTCAATGATCGAATCACTTGGTGGTAATGGAAGGGTGACGGTGCTTTGAGGATGAAATGGTTGGTGGAAGATGAAAGTAGGTTATGGTCGACATGAATTAGAGAAATGTTTGTGCTACTTGAGGTGGGGATATGATGGAGTGGTGATGCACATAGCGCTTGTTTGATAGTGTTTATAATTTGCGATTCATATAGATTTTGTTAATAATAGTGAAAATTACGGTGGTGTGAGCCTGTGAGGTGGCGTTTGTGACTTTTTTTTTCAAGTATTAGTTAGCCCATTAAAAATGCAGAAAACATAAGCCCAACACTGGAACCAAATGTAAAGCCCAACATCCAACCCACCTTGAAAATCCAGCCCAACAACACATTAAGTCCCTGTTTGACAATATCATTTATGTATAATGTAAAATGACACAAATGATTTGATGGCCTAAGAACATTGAATTATTGTTTGACATCCAATTAACGAAACAATGAACCTCCCATTATACAGAAATGATGAAGTACAAATAATTGAGAATTAACATGATTAATAATTCAAGAAAAATTGAAAATCAAAATCAAAGACCAGATGTAAAAGGCACATTGGTTCCTGGCAACCAAGAATTCCCAGCAATGAAGTTCCCAGGCGTGAATCTTGAAGCCTCAATGGCACTGGTGATAACCCGATAACCCTTCCACTTAACCCGCATGGATGTGGAGGATCCAGCACCCGTATTCTGATACTCACCATAGTACAGTGTATCTAAAGCAAAGTTTCCACTCCAAGGGAACCAACCCGCCGGGTCAATCAAGTTATCCAAGAAAGTATTCATGAAAACAGTACGTGAGTATTTCTGCCAGGGTCGACCCAGATATGTTCTGACGGAGCTTTGAACCGGTTTCAAATCCGAAGCCGCTGTAACTCTGCAGTTGTGAATTGAGATGCCGGTGTTTTGGTTCGGGTCTGTCCTGCCTTGTGCCGTTAAAGTGTTGGTCCTGTTCGGAGGCTTTCTTGCATAGATGTTGCAGTTTTGCAACACAACAGCTGCATTGCCGAAAATGAAATCTACTGTTCCATAAATGTCGCATTCTCTGTAGAATTGTCTCTCCGAATGGACATAGAGAGTGTCTTGGTATCCCTCGAAGCTGCACTGGTAAAATACTGAGAGGTCGGATCCTGATCGGAGCGCCACCGCCTGGTGGTTTTGGGGCCCGGCCGTGTTCCTAAATGTTATGCCCCGAGCAACAAATCCATCTCCAACAACAGCTGAATATCGTAAATATACGCAAGTTAATAAACATTGCCTTATGGTGGTGTGACAAAAGAAAAAAGGGGAATTCTTTACAAGAGGCTATAAATCCAACCCAACCAAGTTACTTATTCCTTGCAAGTTATATATTTATCTTTGTTTGGGAGAGATTTTTCGAAGTGAGAAATGATTTTTTGGAGTATATATGATTAAAAAGTATGGATATGGATCACATAGAATTGTGGCGGAAATGATTTTTGAAAAAAATGGTTTAAAAAAAAAAAAAAAAAAAAACTCTCAAACAAACCTTTACAGTTATTAACCAAAAAAATGAAAGAAAATTAAATTGCGTATTGAGATTCCAAATATAAAAATCAACTTCGGTAAGAGAACGATCCCAAATTCTTATATGTAAGTTAATGATGTGAGATTTTACTTTTAACAAATAAATGGTGGTGGCTAGCAAGAACCTTGCTACACTACCAGCTGGCCCCCTCGCACTGCCAGGACCGATGTGGCCCTGGCAAAGTAAATAAAACCAACTAGCTATGCCACACTCTGATAATATTTGATAGATACACATACTCATATGAAGTGGGATCCATGTGATAAAAAAAAGCTCAAAAAATTCATGTCCCCCCTATTGGGAGGGGTCTGTCCGTGACGCAGCATAGCATAATTGTTGACAAATTACTAACTATACTTTACTTTGATAACGGTTTATTGAACAAGTAGTTAACTCTGACGCAAGATTTTTTTTTTCCCAAATATAAAACTAACCCAAGCTATGGTACTGTATTTCTTTATAATTTGTTCAACAATTTAAATATTTCAAGCGTGTTTGTTCTATACTGTGGGTTCATAAACAAATTCTAAGTGCAACAGTGTTTCAGGCATTATTTCTGAAATTCAACCTTTCATGATAAATTAATTTTATCTATTCTTTCACTTACCAACTGTGGCGGATTTGAAAGTGGTGGTGCCTCCTCCGGCGCTCTTGCTCCCTGTGATAATAGTCTTCCCAATACCGTCCCCCACCAGCATAATATTCTTTAAACCAATTCCAATATCTACGTTCTCCGTGTAAGTCCCTTGCTTCACATGTATCACGTACCTTCCACTTCCCGATCGCTTTCCGGCAGCGGTGATGGCTTCTTTCACCGTCTTATAGTTCCCGGAGCCATCTTGCGCCACCACAATAGTTGGCCGAGGAGATGACGACTGAAGAAGTTTCCGGTCACCAGGTGACACCCATGTTGGGAATCCTTCTTTGTAACTTGGCTCCCCATATGATCCTTTGTTCAAATATAAAGTGTTACAAATTAATTTAGTAACATTATTTGACATTAAAGGCAATACATAATCGGTGACCCCAAAATCAATAAACCCTCTTTCGCACGTCTCGAGATTGGTTAAGGCCGTGCTTAGCCATGTTTGCATGTCGACCGAACTACACTCAGTACTAGGATCAATCGTCTTGTTAATTTTCATAATGGTATTTTCATATAACTCTAGACAGTCGGCCCATGCAGCCTTTTCCTTAGCGTTACGACATTTTGTGCCTAGAGAATACGTGTTCACTTGGGCATGCATGGCACGGTCTAGGGCTAATTGCATTGACATTTTGAAGAAATCAGACTTTCCCTTGATTGGAAATCCATATTTAGGGTTATGTTCCATGAAGTGCTCGCAAGGCTGTGGATATGGGGTTCGAGCACACCATGCCTTAATCGCGGCCCGAGAATCACCGGAAACGGCCGGAGAAATAAAGAAGGATGTAATAACAAGTGTTAGAATAGCAAATTCCATTGCTAAGGTATATGAGAGATTTTTGTTGTGTGTTTTTGTGTCTTAATTGCCTTGCTTTATATAGAAGTGAAATGACTGAAATTTTTGGAACAAATAGTGATTGGGACGCACTAACCGGGTAATGATAAATTCATCATGCAGATTGCAGTTCTTTTTATGGATTGCCATTTCTATAAATAAATAGAGAGAGTTGACCTGAGAATATAGAAGAAGAGAGATTAGGTTTTGCACACGTAAATAAAAATGTTCTAATTTACAATTCAATTTCTACGCATGGCCCCAAGTTTTATTTTTCTTCTTCAAATTTATTTTATTAATTAAAGTCAGCTTTGATGAGCCAAACTTGAACTTGCGTGTCTAGCTTGTAAATAATTGATAATCTTCTTAATTTTTCTTGTTTTGAAAATGAAATACTACGTTCTTTTATAGACTTTTTGGTATTAAAGTTGAAATAATACTAACAATTGTCGTATTTATAGTCAGAGGAAAAGTCGGGAGATGACAATTTTTTTTTGACGTGACTAATACGGTAATGCATAAAAAAAAAAAAAAATACATATAAAAAAATGTCATTGATCAACCTTTAGGTGTGCTCTCTCACTATTCTAAAAAGTGCGTCTAGACACGATACGTGATAAAAATGCCAAGTCAAATGACTTGACGCCTTATTTAGCGGTCAACGATAATCGTTAACTTCTAATGCGGTCTTAGGCGTAATCATTCTCGCTTATTATCATTTTTTTTTTAACCTTTTTTAAGTTAAAACTTAAATGCTGATATCTTCACTTCGTCTGCCCTAAATTCAAAACAACCCCTTGAAATCTTGAACAAAAAAAACTTTCAAAAGTTCCTATTTATTTACCATTTAGTATTTACATTTGAAACTTATCCTCTTGTTGAAAACTTTGAAAAAATGTATAAAGTTCCTATAAATTTATTTTAAATGTTTGGTAGATATTATTTTTAATTATTGAATAATTTTTTGATTGATTAAAAATTAAAATAATATTAAAAAAAGAAAACCTCTTAATTTTTACGTTTTTTTTACTCATTTGCCTCGATTAAACTCGTCTAGCTCATAGTTTGGCCTCTACGCATCGTCACGCATTACGCTTTAGAACACTGGAGATGCTCCATACGTCTCCACCACTAATAACAGCTGAAAACTTGATATAAAAATATGTCGAAATTTGTAACTGAATCATCGGTAAATAGTCTTCAATCGACGGAATTTTGCAATCAGAAATTACCAATGAGTGTCCTAAATGATTGTTAACAAAAAAAATTATTTAATCGAGTCAAATCTCAATGTACTAACTTATGTTTGCTAAAAATTAAAATTCAGATTTTAATTTAAGTTAAAGTCTACAATAATTTTAATTACATGTTTAATGGGATCCACAACTTTCAATCATACATTTCATTAATTTTTATCAAAGATTTACTAAAAATTTGATTTGAATCCCCCCGAAATAGGGCTAAATATATAGTGAAGGGTCCCAATTTTTTCATGTAATGAAGATGTAGGTGTAGGCCGGACAGATAACTAGAAGCTTGGAAACATTCAAGTTAAATTATATATAGTATTTATTTTTTGTTCAGTTTGAGAATTTCCACTGAAACAACCGGCATATACTACAAGTCATAATCTGGGGAACGACTAGAGTGATTATATAATTAACTCATAATTTTATACTAGCATCCTCATTTTGACTTCAAGAATTCCTATTGGAAGGAGGTAAAACCCAAATTGTTGTATATTGCATGTCTGCATATTGATTACGCTATTGTGTTACCCAGAACAATTAGTCAGAACAATTCATTTTCTTATGGTTCATTTGTTAGGATTTGTCGACGAAATATGAACCCAAGATTGAAACTTGATATACCTCATATCAATACATTTTTGTTACCACGAGACATATTGACAGTCGCTGATCATTTGATTGAACTGATTGGAATGAGTACACTTGACGATATGAATCATTTGAAAAATAAACGTATTCGTTCTGTAGCGGATCTTTTACAAGATCAATTCGGATTGTTATATCACTGCTTTTTGTAAAAGAACTTTTATAGCGAATCATTCTTATCAAATAAAGTACACAATTTCAACTTTTTAAATACCATATCAAACAAACTCTTAATTTATTTATTTTTGAAAATAAGGTGTTCTTTCTTTTATGGAAAAAGGAGGGTTCTCTAAGCTTCACCATTCGTGTGGTTAGGGGTGTCAATTTGGCTCGCTAATTCGGACGACTCATGATTCGATCCGAAAAAAATTCGAGCCAGCTTGGCTCGTGGCTCGAAGAAACCGGGTAAAGGCTCAGATCGAGTCCCATTTTAAGGTGTTGGCTCAAGCTTCGAGCTGACCCGTATGGCTCAACAAGCCAGACGGCCCAACCCGTTTAAATTTAAAAGAAAAGAAAACTGCTATTTGAAGAAGGAAAAAAAACAAAGAACTTAAAAGTTGAGGCATCTACGTGTAGCTACCTGTTTAAGACAGCAATAGAAGGCAGCTGCGACCTTTATATCATTTTGAAATTAATTTATTTTTTTTACTATAAATATGGGATAAAATTTATATTTATTTGTTTTAATATGTAATTTTTAAATTTATTTATTTAAAAAAAAATATTTACAAAATATTTTATTCGTGTATAATTTTAACTTTGTCTATGTTAATTGTAGTCGATTTCAAGTAGGGATGGCAAATTGGCTCATCGACTTGGACCCAAAAAAAAAAAAAAAGCAACAACAAATGCTGCCTTAAAAAAGCAGTTTTAAGGCAGTAAAAATGCTGCATTTTAAGGCAGTAACACAGCAAAAAAAAATCGAGCAGAAAGCTCGGCTCGGCTAAAAAAAATCAGCACCTCGAGCCCGAACCTCAAATTTCGCCCCACGAGCTTGGAAAAATGATGAGAGTTCTAAGTTGTAACTTTTATTTAATTTATAATTTATATAAATTGCTAATTTTTATATTCTTTTAAAAAAATCAGATTTGGCACGAATTAAAAAAAAAAAAAAAAATCAGCTCTGCTCAAGGGAACTGGCAACAAAAAAAATCAAACATAGCAGCATCTGTGACAATTTTGGCTACAGTTCCTCTGTACAAGGGAAATTGCTAATTAGCGTTAGGGCAGTCTAGTGTGATAATAATGACCACGTTTACCTCCGTTTCTTCTTTATGCCCCTGTTTGGCCCCCATTATTCAATTTATATGTAATATTATTTTATAGAAGATTGTGTGATTAAAAATAAGAGAGAGAAAATTATAATTTGAAATAATGGGGACCAAACGGGGTTATATAAAGTTTAATTAGTTTATATATGTATGCTTTTACAGGAAGGGTCCCACCTTGTGATTAGAGAATAGGGTTAAAGTAAATTAGGTCAAGACTCATTAATTTTAATAGATTATCGAATATCGATTGATATTTTTAACATATTAATTTTTTGTTGAAATATTAGAGGAGCAAGTATAGGAACACGAGAACATGCATCTTGATGGATTGATTTGGAATATCATCTAATTGACTATAGGTGGACAACACATGGTTAAATAATTTAATACAAAAATAAGTCTAGCTAGTTTGTGTAGTTAAATAGTTATATCTAATATTGTATCTACTTTGCAGTGCACTCCAACATTGTTTTAGTTTTACTATATCAATTGCTTACGTGATAAAATTTTATAATACGTGCAAATACATACAAATAACCACAAATACTCAGAAAGTGACACTAACGATTGTTGGTGATGAGATCACCTCTTGATAAGTGTGCTACATAGATTCTTATATCTACTTATTAATATTTGATTATTTTGAACATGCTTGCACTTATTTTAGAGTATATATACTATTTTATTAGGTACAAAAATTGACTTGGAGACGAATTGGGCAAAACATGAAGAGAATTGTAGCTTAATTACAGCAAAACGGGTCGAAGTGAATAGCAACCAGGAAATTGAGGACTTCATTGGAAACTTGAAATAGTTGATTGGATGAATTCACGAGTTTTAGGGAACAAATTTGATATTTGGAAAGTTACGAGGACCAAAAGTGGATGAAATAAGAACCTCGGGATCAATTTGAATCTTTTTAGAACTTGAAGGACCAAAATTGAAAAGATCTAGAGTTGGAGAACTAAATTGGATGATGTTCAAAGGTCGTGTACTGAAATTAATGAAATCAAAAGTAGAAGGACTATTTGGATAACGTTGAAACTTGAAGGATCAAACTGCACAATTTTTGAAAAGTCAAGGACCGTGACCTCAATTTGCAACCTTGGGTCGCAGCTGGGATTCCAAAGGACAAATTGTCCCACATTGGTCGTATCTAGGTCATAGTTGGCAAACTGCGATCTCAAGGCAGGATCTTTGGGTGTTCTAAAATCAAAGGCTTTTGGATATTTTTCTAGGCACAATTTCAAGACTGATAAAAAATGAGTCAATTTAGGTTAAAAGAAGGAGGATTTCTTATCGTTAAACATCAAATTTTTAGGAGAAAAAATACAAACGATCCTTGAGAGATTGAATGATTTTTAAAGAGGAATATCGTCCGCAATTATTGAAGAGATTCAAGATTAGAGGTTATATCCATCATTTTTTTTTTCAAATTATATTAATTATTTATCTTGTAATTTTGTGATCAAAACGTGTTAGAATAAACTTTTGATTATTAATTTTTGATGAAACTTTGTTAATTATTTAATTCAATAAATTGCTTGTTATTAATTTATATTCTTGTGATCACTGATTGCTCGTTATAATTATGATTGAAATCCTATTATCTAGTTAATTCTTCTTCGTAATAGCTCCGAGATGAGGTATTAAAATGTGTGGGATCTTGGAAATATAGTATGAGAGTTTTACTATCTATACAAGTCTTTGAATAACTTAAAAACGTGCTTGTAATTCACTAAATCCCTAAAATATATGTTTCAAAACAAACACGAAGAGTAAATAGCAAGGATAGCTTCTAGATGTCGTTGTCTGCGTCTATGCGCCAACCGCTTGTAGGATCCATCGACCTACCTAGGTGCCAAGTATCTAAAGCTCAAGTCCTCCAAGTTTAAACTATCTTTAATGCAGCCTTAACTTTCAAGTCCGTCAAATTAGGTTCTTCAACTTCCAGACATGTCCAAATTAGTCTTTCATTTAGTTCCTCCAATTTTTTATGTCCAAATTGGTCCATAAACTTCTAGAAGTTTAACTTTGGTCCTCTCAGATTCCATTTTCTTCAATTTGACCCTTCAACCTTTGTACACATTCATTTTGGTCGCCAAAAATTGCAAATTACTCCAATTAGCTTTCAAATTCTTACAATAAAGTCCTCACATTTTTCCTTCAGTCATGCAATTCCATCCTTTCTTACTTTAATTTAAGAATCTAGATAAATGTGTAACTAAAATACACCTATCACCTCTCACTATCTACAACTGATGGTGATGGTGATGGTGATGGTGATGGTGAATCATATGAATTTTAAATTAAGTTAAACTGCATATGGCCGTGAGGAAGCCAAAACTCATCCCATTACTAATAGAAAAAATTAGATCAAAAGAGGTAGTAATTTATTCACAATTTCTATGCAAATAGAAGTATTTTTTTTTTATCAATTTAATAATCAAGTGTTGCACAAAGACGACTACTTAACTCGAAGTTGTCATTAATTAGGGCCGATAAATTTTCTACCCTCATCCCGAACCTTATTTATTATAATTTTATATTATTAAATAAATATAAATAAGTAGGTAAATGAGATAGTGAATGAGGACATTTTAATATTCGTCCCGATTTTTGAGAAGTCTCATCGGGACAAGGATAGGGAGGGCCACTCTAGTCCCATCCCCGACATCAACTTGTCTTGTTATCATCCCTATTATAATATATGTGAAAAAAAAATTGAAAATAAATTTATAAAAGTAGACTCGCACAACTAAAATATCTACCAACAATCTTTGTTTTTCAGAAGTTAATAGGTGGTTGTAAGTAGGGATGACAATGGTTCGATTCAGAGTCGGTTCGGTCAAAACCATCAACGAACCACCAATATTTTTTTGCTATACCATAACCGCACTATAATACAAAATTCGAATTTAACAAATAATATTATCAACATAACAATACTAAACAATATTTTGGGTGGGTTAGGTTAGTAATGTTATTTGGACTTGGGCGGATCTGGGCCAGAAATGATAATAGAAAGAATAATGAAAAGTCCAATTGTTCAATTATTTTTTTTTAAAACGTTAATCGGTTCGAAGCGGGACGACAGAGTAAATACTATACCCGCCCTGCTCGAACCGGTTCATTAAAATCAAATACCATATCCATCTCATTGCGCCATCAGTTCGATTTTTTTTCGTCCCGTTCAATTTGGTTCACCGCGATTTTAGATTTGACAGTTTGAATTGTCATCCCTAGTTGTAAACTGTGAAACAGAGCAAAATCCAGATATCAAGAACATAATATTTGGGGTTCAAATTCCAGAGGCCTAACATCCACACCACAAACATGCCACTCTTTATTTTATTTTTTTCGTTAATAAAATAACTTTTCACTTTCATATGAATGGTGCACTTATAGTTAAATAGAATTTAGAACTTATAAAATTGGCTGCTCGTTAATTATTCTCATCTTACGAAGATTCTTTTATTTCTTTTTAATTTATTAGAGGTACGTTTGTTTATTATACATGCAATGATAGAATTGTAAACAATTAATGATCTTAATCATGATGCATATCTTAAATAGTATGAGTTAATAGAAGTTCAACTTGAAATTAGTAATTTTGAATTCTAGTCCCACGGCTACCAATTTAAAATGGATTATTTTTGCCCCAAGACCTTAATTAAAAAATAAATTTATCTTCACGAGAAGTATTAGATGTCAATGATAAAATCTTACTTCATTTAAATATGAAAAGATTAACGAAAATAAAAGGGTAATTAATTTTGGGTCACTCTTTTTTAACAAGGTTGCTCTAAATCTTAAATGGTACGAGGGTCCAAGAAGTTCGAATGAACAAATCGATCCTTTCAAAAGCTTATATAAACATTGAGAATCTAATATTCATATTCACAAACGTGCCATCATCTTGTAAGATATATAAATGATAAAATTTATATTTTTAAATATGAAAACATTAATCAATAGACAACTCAAGATTCAAATTACTAAATTTAAACACACTAATTAGCACTCGTAAACTATTATTTCTATTGTGCTTGATATCATTAATTTTTTATTTTAAAAAAAAGAGGAATAACTGCAGTTGAGGCATTAAACCTTTCAAACGGTTGCAGACTTTTCCTTAACTTTTCATTAATTTCAGTCGTCACTCCAAGCCTTTTGAAACATTGCAGATGAAGCCTCAATGGATGAAATCTAGGCCTGAGCAAAAAAATCGAAAAATCGATCAAACCAATCAAACCAAACTGATTCGGGTTGGTTTGGATCGGTTTGACATAAATAATTGGTTTGGTTTGGTTTTCTTTTAAATAAAATTATGGTGGGTTGGTTCGGTTATGGTTTGAAGTCTCAAATTATTGGTAAACCGAACCAACCCAACACATTTATATGTTTTTTTTTTTTTTTTAAAAAAAAAAAAAAAAATAAGTTATAATCTCATAATTATATCTCGATTCCCTCCAATCTATAATGTTGTCGATAAGTAATAGTATTCAAAATTTTCTTTCACAAGCTCATTATATTTTTAATATTTTTATTGATCTGTCTTTATTAATCTGATTTTATTTGTTAATTAACAATTGTTGTAATATAACATTATTTAGTTATTTTAGTTCTTAAAATTTAAGTGGACCCAAAATTTAGACAATTTAAAAAATAAAATAAAATTAATTTGAACTAAAAGTCCAAACCGACAAACCAAACCAAACCGATTTGGCTTGGTTCGGTTCGGTTTATGAGTTAGAGTGGATTGGTTTGGATTGAAATTGATCAAAATCGACTAATTTTGGTTTTGATTTTGATTTCGATTTGGAGTCGAAACCGACCCGACCCAAACCAAATCGTGCCCAGTCCTAATGAAATTCATTCAAATATTTGTTAGTTGACCAAGAAATTTGACTTTGACCGTATTTTAATTAATTTTAAAAGGAAAATGGTAACTTTATATTTTTCACATAAAATAATTAAAAATTTTAAATCAAAAACAAAAAAAATCAAAAAGGAACAAAAAAAATTAAGAGTCTATTTGGTTCTGATTAAAATCTTATTTTAATCAAATTCAAAGTCGAATGATCAATATTAACCACATATTTCATGGGTCCCTACAACTTTTCAATCATACATTTTAAAAACTTGTATGACAATCTATTAAAAAAATCAAATTTTAATTCTCACCAGACACCCTCTGAAAAAAAAAAAAAAAATCTTCTTATTCCTTACCCCCAACTCCAACCTCTCAACCCAAAATCAGAAATTCACCACTGTCATTCCATCCAAAATCGACCACTATCACCTCCTCGATTACCACATTCGTCTCCATTGAAGAGAGCTAAAAACTAACTCCCAAAAGGGAAAACTCCAAATTTAAAAAGAAAAAAAAAAAAAAAAAAAAAAAAAAAAGTCTCAGAATTGTTTAGGAGCAAAATCCATCTAGGTTGATTGGTATAGCAACTAGAATCTTGGAACGGGGGCTGCAAGGAAGTAGGTCGCTTTCATATACTCGACATCATCCCTTTGAGTGATTTGGGAACAACACTATTTGAATCCATTTAAAATCCTGGATTTTAAGACAGATTTGTAACCCAAAATTTTAAGACACAAAACTATATTTATATTATATACGTCTTTTCAGCTATTAAGCTTTCTTGCAAATAAATAAAAAGTAAAAAATGAGAGAAAATATTATAATAATATTTCTCCATTGACCTATTTCAAATTATTATATAATTCGTGCATAAAATCACCTGTCAACTTAATTTGTGCTTCGCTAAAAAATAGATTTTTAGTAGATTAGGTAAAAACTGATGAAATGTGTAGTTAAAAAATTATGAATCTCATGAAATTTGTTTTTAAAATTAATTGTTGACTTTGACTTAAGTTTTTAACAGCTTTTTAAGTTTAACCAAACAGGGACCTAACAAATTATATAGCTCTAATGAGAGAAAAAAAAAATAGTGGGATTCTTACCAGTGTAATTGCATTCTTTTAATATAATTTTTTATTTTTTAAGAAAGAGCTGTGATAATTAGCAATTTTGAATTATGATGAAGTTCAACATTGCCTATTGGATAGAAGACGAAGGTGAGCATGCAAACTTTTAGAATTTAGCCATTGTTGGCATTGAGTAGACATTTGTGTTAGGGGGATACTGATACAATTAAACTTGTCAGAAAATTGTGAAAACCAGACTTAAAATACACTACTTGAGGAGTTGTGTACTTGTAGGGTTAGAGAAGATGACCATTATCTTTGATGCAAAGTTTGCAGAAAGAGATATGGATATATGGTTTTCAATGGATGTAATTAAAGAACTGCCAACGTATCCTTGCCCTCTTTAATTGTGCCTCTGGTTTATCAAATGTATGATTAATTAGTTGATCAATTTTGCATAAAAGTACATAAGAAAAAATAATTTCAGCGTCTTTTTTCCAATAAAAAGAAGAAGTATATATAACTCATGAATTATAACTTTCACTGATAATTCATAATTTAATTAAAAAAAAAAATGTGAGATTTAGGAGGGTGTATTCAATTGTGACTTTTAAAGACTTTTGGAGACTTTTTAAAGTGGGTGACATCCGTCGACTTTGTGAATAATATCCTAATTCATTTATTTCAATTAATATATACGATATATATATTTAACGGATTTGACAAAATTGTCAATTGTTCGGTGCAATATCATTTAATCTAAACTATCAAAATTGAAATGGACGGGAAAAAAAAAAAAAAATTATTTTCTTGATTTTCCACAAGAAAAAGAGGCTCACACGTGAGTTTCGCAAATTAAAATCGAATTACAAAAGAGAAACTTATTATTTAATTTATATCAAAATGAGTTTCAAAACTTTGTATCCACATAAATCTTACTATGGAAATTGACTCTCAAAACAAACAGATAAATTAAATTAAGACAGACCACTTTAAGATCCATGAGCTTAGGGTTCGGTGGCATTAGCAACGGGTCTGTATCTTGCAGCGAACTTGTTGAACAAGACAAGGGCATTGCTAGTGACTTGTGCAAGATTAAGAACCTTAGCTCTGATCAAGGCCCTGGTCTTGTCCCCTATGGTTCGACCCGAAAACCCGTCAATACATGTAGTTGCATCAGTTTGAGCAGTGCTCATCCATGTCTGAACATTGCTCGCATGCCAAGGAAATTCACTTTGGCCATATTGTGTTATGTTTTGTGTCTCTTTGATACAGTTAGTGAGCTGATCCACACCATCATTTATTTGATCCAAACAATCTTTTATTGCTTGGTAGTCCTTAGCTTTTGTATGTTTGAATTGTTTAGCCACTTCTGTCACAAAAGCTCTTGTGGACACGGCTCGGGCTAGGCTCACCCTCAATGCAATCTGGGCTAATTGTTGATGACTTTGTGTTGTTGTAAAATTATCAACATAACTGGAGAGACAACTAACACATAGCTCGGGATATCGTGTTGTTTGGCATTGTGACTCAACGAATGCCCTAGCACGAGACCGTCTACGAATGGCCGGATATTCCGCCCCGACCGCAGAAAAGATGAGGAGGAGCAAGAAAGGGAGACAAATTTGTGCCATGAGTTTCATAACGTGACTAGCAAAATAATGTGAGAATGTGTTTATGATTTGTGATGTGCATATAGATGAAGAGGGTGTTAGGGTATTTATATAGTGGTTTGTCACAACTTTATGAATTTAATCTCTTTAATTAATACGTGTGTTATGAGGTTTAAGCTCCATTTGGCAGGACTTTTAAAATGTCAAAAGTTGATTATGAAATTAAAAAGATATTTTTGAACATGTTTGGATAATTTTCTTAAAAGCGTTTTTGTCTAGCTAGAAGAATTTTTATAAGAAATCGATCTAAGGTAACGTATTTAGAAAGTTCTCTTTACAAAAATTAGAAGCAGAAATCATGTCAAATGAGCCATTAATTTGATACTATGATTATGCATGAATTACCAGATGTCGGTTTTAATTGATTACTCTTGGACAGTTGGACTAATTAAACACAAACCTTGATTTATGTTTAAGTAAATAATTTTTGCAAAAGCAAGTACACCTTTAAATATTATTATTTAATATTTTCTTAGGTAACAATTTGAATTTTATGCTGAAGTAAACACACATAATTGCTAGTTTGACTGGATGAATCGGTCCCATTGGTTTGACCAGCCGGTTTGGTGCACGATTATCGGTTTCTGCTGCAATTTATCCCAACAAAGGCATTGCAGTTGCTTAAATAAAATGATACATTTTTGGGTAAATTTGAAGTTATTTATTAAAAATTAATAATCATGGATTAGTTCTTGAGTACATACTAATTCTAATGTAAAGTATTAACAAAATTCCAATATCATGTCTTGTATTACGTATATGTTACTATTATCCAACTTCTGTTAGTTACCACGAATCTGTGATTTATAATTACTTTGTATATAATATTATGTTATAATTTGTCATTAAGTGAGGAAAATTGGTTATAACTAGATACATTAAATAAGAAAAGTCAGTCTATATATTTGGGATAAATAAAGTATTTTAATCAATTTATAATGTCATCACAACTACCTATGGTGTTTCGGTCGTTGATATTAGCGACTATCAACAATGATGTCGGTTATTACATATGCACCTTCGTCAACAACCATTGATGACAAATGATCATAAATGATGTCGCCAACTAACAATAGTGCTTTTCATCGTTGATCGATGACGTTATGTCATCAATATCACCTATAAATCCTACATTTTTAATTTTTTATAATATCATCGGTGATATAAAAAATAATTGGTGGTGTTTTGGCTGTTCATCGTTGACGTTATACATTTTTTTTTTTTTTTTTTTAACTTTTGTGAGTTATAAGCGATTAAGTTGAAATATCTTTTTTATTTTTCCTTAAAACAATAACGACTCATAAGACAAAAGCCTGACTACATCTATAGATACCAGATAACATGACCAACATTTATGAAGTAACAAAATGAACACATGTAAACAAAAAAATGTGATCTAGAAATGCATATTTTTGATGTATACAGGAATTGGAATTAAAAGCTCAATCAATGTTTATCTATTTCAAGAATATAAAAAGCCATTTTTTTTTCATTGTTTAGTCTTTAGACTACATTCTTTTCCCTTGTACACTTGTTTAATGTTCCTGACCTTTAAAAAGTAAACATATTTTAAAATTTAATTACAAATTAGTTTTTTCATAACATCAAAATGATAATTTTCATAAAGAATTGGACGAAAAAAGAAAAAAAAAATGTTACAATTTTTTATAATAATAATTTAATCTTCGTACCAACAACCATTTGATTCCAGGTTTGTGTTTGATTCTAGTTCTAGAACCGAGAATCAAACCAAGAACAAAACTTAATTTATAATTTTATTTATATATGAATCTAATTTTGCATTAATTGAAGCCAGTTCAATGGTCATTATTTTTGTACATTCAAATGATCATATTAAGAGTATTATTTCAAATTCAAACCCTCAAGTCAAAAGTTCAAAACGGCAAACGCTGCCTTGTGCAGATCCCTCAAAGTCTCAAACGAAATAACTTCTCTAGCCAAAATTTCGACTCTGCAACCACCAGTTTATCGTTCCTCATTCAAACCATTAGAGACAGTACCTTTATGCATTCTTCTTTATATAATTTACTAGAAGTTCTTTTTTCTAATAAGCAAAAATATATTAATGGATCGGTTTGAATTTGTTCCATATCGATTTGAATTAAACAACATAATAGATTTGAATTACAGACTTAAATTATATCGATTTCTAATAGCAATAAAAAATATTGTAATCGGTTTGAATTTGTTTCATATAGGCATATACTATATTTACAATACTGTAATCCACCAATAGTAATAAACAACGCTAGAGGAATCAATGGATGAAGGGTCTGAAATCTGTATTTTTATTTTTTATAAAGGTTTAAAAAAAAAAAAATCCTGCATGTATAGTTGGTGCCCTATCTTACGTTACACCTCGTCTGATGTCCATGTATTATATTATTGGAAGAACATGGTGCTCTAGTTGATATTCTTAGAACTTGGTACCCTAGTTGATAGTTGATATTATTAACTGTTGGCAAAGAAAGCATTCGTTTATATTTTATTTGTTAATTTAAACTTTTAAAAAATCTTGATGACTGATAATTTGAACTTGCTAAATATTTGATGTTTATATTTTTTTATTTAAGTATATATTACTAACTTATGAATATAGCATAAGTTCAAAAATTTAAGTAATAGAACTAGAATTAGAACTAGAACTAGAACCAAACCAAACCAAACCAAACCAGAACCGAATTGATTGGTTCGGTTCGGTTCGGTTCCATATCTTAAAAAAAAATGGAGTGTTTCTATTATAAAAAAAATCATTGATTTATGATTCGATTCAATTCTCTTAAAATCAGAACCAAATAAAATCATGTTCACCCCTACCCTACTAGCCACTGACTAAAGATGTAAAACGACACACACAAGGCGGGCCGGTTGACTGCCCATATTTTTTGGATCAGGTAAACTATAGATCGGACCCCATTCCGGATCCGGATTGTACCTCCAGCGATTTCCATTTCTCCACACAAAATGTAAAGCGCGCGAATAGTAAGTCATATGTTCTCTCTCTCACTCACACGCGCGCGCACACAGACAGAGGAATCGGCCATGGAAGTGTCTAGCCTACCAATTTCAGCTTCGCAGAGAGGAAAGCTGATATCATCAGGCTATACTTCTCTCTCTTCACTCTCCTCCGTCTCTCCTTCTCAACTCGCTCAAGGTACACATCCATGTTTCTTGGTGTTTATTCGAAATGCATTTCCCTCACCCCTCCTCCAAAATTTTTCTGTTTATCAAATTGGACTATAACAATGATTCTAGTGGTTGTAACTTGCGTTATTGTTGCCCATTTTATTGTTGGACTTTTTGACCCAAATTTGGTTGGAATTTTTGGGGAAAATATTGCTGCGTTATTGCGCTTCTATTGAAAAAATATTATTTCCTTTGTTCCACTTGTTTTTATTGAAAAAAAATAATATTTTCTTTATTCTACATTATTTTTTATCTTGTTTTTTATCTTTGTGGTATTTTTAGGGTTTGGCATGCCCTTATAAATATTAGATTATTTTCATAATTTTTGTATTACTGAAACATAGAATAATTGTGTATGCACAGTTATTGTATTTATTTTTCTCCATATTTTTCAGTTGAATAAAATACTCAATTCCCCTGCTAATTAATTCTTTGTCTTTTATCTTGTTATTTGTTTGTGATATACTTCATATCGTGTGATATATATTACCTCGATCCCTTTTTAACTCCCAACAATTATTGTGTAATTAAATCTGTTAATTTTTCTTGACTAGATTTGAAAATTTCGGAAAATGAGGCGCTTGGAATTCTGAAAGTAGCATCGCGGAGGAGTGGATTAGACATAACTGATAATGGAGCTTGTGCTATTTTTAATGGTACATATACATTCCCTCTTCTTCTGCCACGTTTTATTATTTCAGCAATGTTGAGTCACAACTCACAAGTGCAAGGTAAGTTGAAACCCGAAAATTGAGATTTTTGTATTATAAGGTGAACATTTGAAATTTTTGGAGTATACTTGTTACAGTTGTCACAACATCTAGTCCAAAATTGGGCCGTAGCCTCATTTATTGCGTAACAGAGTGCAGGAAAACCAAATAAAGTACAAGTTAGAAGTTTATTTTTTAGCTATTGCATTTTCTGTCTGCATGACCTGTATTTCTCTTTTTCCCCCCTTCATTTATGCAGTATAGTTTTTTTTGGCATTGGTTTTGTGATACATGTTAAACTAACAAGTCTTGCAAATGAATAATAGTTCTCAGGAGAGGAATCAAGTTCATAATGGTGATGCATAAGGAATATATAGCCAATGAATAAAATTTGGCCCAAGGGATGGTTGTCTAGGCCATTGATTTAAGCCAGAGTGCCTGTAACAACTATGATTTTGTTATTTTAGTTGTGATTGCCTGTGTATGTTCTAATGTTTTTTAATAATGGTACACAGCTCCAAGGTATCGTTTTTGTTTTGTTAATGATAATTTTTCCTTTCATTTCAATTGTTATTATCTTTGTGAGAAATAGTATCTCATGAGTTTGTCTAAAAATAGTGCATGCGAATGTGCATATCATGAATGTTGTAGGGAAGACAACTTGTTAACAGAAACTCTCTCGATTAAAGATGTAAATATAGGCCAATTTATGTACTGTGCATGCGTCTTCAATGTATGAACCCATATCCAAGCAATTCGATCCTTGTAAGACTAAAAAATGTGAGCATATGCAAACCAAGCTCAAAATAGCATGTTAAGAATATAACTTATCGATTAAATATGTAAAATATAGGATCATAAGGGTCTTTTATTAGTCACACAAATAGATCAATAATAAATACCGTACAAGAAAACAAGAGGATACTAGTTGCAATATCTTTTTTCCCCTTATTCTCTTTGCCAGAGCTACATCTTTCGAAGGTTCCAACAACAGGTTCAGAATTTGATAAACTATTTAGTCGAATGACATGGAACTTCAAAAATTATTGCCCTTTTTACTGCCTTAAGGTTTTACACTTTCTATTATGTCAAAATGGGCTATCGTGTCCAATTTTTGTTAGTTAAGCAGACTTCTGATATCAACATAATTCAATTACTAGAATTTTTATGGGATCCAAATACAGTGCTTGACACGATAAACACGTAAAGTTTTTTGTTAGCCTCATTTAACTGTTACTCCTCTTTAAGAGTCTAAAACCTTTCTGGAACTTGAAGCATGCAAATTCTACTTCTGCTCGATAGTGGCATTAAGGTGCAGGTTTATTACTATTACACCTGAGTTTTCCTATTTTTGAAAAGGTTAACTATAACCTTTTAGAATGAAGTTTATCTTACACGAGGCCCCTACTCTGTGTGTGTGTGTGTGTAACTTAATGAGAGTGTTCAGATGCAATGAAACGAACAGAAAAAGAAAACAAATTGAGGCTGCAGGAGCAATGAAAATTAGTGAAAGCCAAGTTATGACTATAAGTGATTTGGTAGCGGAAGTCCAAAAAAGTCTAAACAAACCAGGCAAAGTAAGGAAAGGGTTTGGGATTACTCAACGAATTTGGTGGTTCATTCCTTAATATTTTTCAAATGCGTAGAGTATTCTCAAGTTAGTCAAATGTTACTGGGAGTAAGTAAAGATGTGATCATTTGTCTTTAGCTTCTTAGAGATTCGCTAGTTTTCTGTATTTTCATCAAATTTGTGGATTTTAAAACTCGTGATATTTTAAGATTTATATAATTTTCTGTTTGAGAATTTTTTCATATTTTGAAGTTTTTGCATTGTTTATTATTAATTCTGGTATTTTAGATGCTCCATACCCTTTGTCAATGGAAATTATTTAAGGGATTTTTTGATTGACATAATTGTGGACCATAGGACACGCGAATTTAGCCTCCGTTTGAGCCACATTATCTAAAAACTCATTTTTAACCACGCATTCTCCTAATGAAATAATTTTACATATAAATTCAAAAAAATTACCTACTTTTTAACCATGCATTCTCTAAAAAAAATAATTGTTACAAAATCTAGTTCCCAAAAAATGTGGCTCAAACAGAGCCTTATTGTTACTTTTTTCTTCTCACTCATCTGATTTCAGTCAACATGATCAATTAATGTAGTTGAGAATGTTAAGGGATATAATCCCACATCGATTAAAGATGTAAACATGGGTAAATTTATAAGGTTTTGGGTTACTCCTCTTAATAATGTTGATATTTTAAGATGGATCTCCAAATTCTAATATGGTATCATGTAAAGGCTTAGAGGTTCATTTTAAAAAGTCAACCTTATTAAGAAGAGTAGTCCAAAACCTTATAAATTGACCTATGTTTACATCTTTAATCGATGTGAGATTATATCCCTTAACATGCCCCCACAAGACGGTGGCTTGTTTGAGCAAACCAATCTTGAAATCCATATGCTCATATTTTTTAGTCTTACAAGAATTGAATCACTTGTTGAAATTTAATGGGCTCTGATACCATGTAAAGGTTTGGGGGGTCCATCTTAAAAGATCAACCTTATTAAGAGGAGTAGCTCAAATCCTTATAAATTGGCTTATATTTACATCTTTAGTCGATGTGAGATTTTATCCCTTAACAGAGAAGGTTAAGTTTCAAATAATAAACTTCCTCAAAATTCATTTCTTTAGGAGCACAGACAGCCTGGGATATGCTACATGATGAGGAATCTTCTGTGCGTATTACAACATCCTGCTCAGATCTGGATGACATCCTAGGTGGAGGAATTAATCGTAAAGAAGTTACTGAAGTTGGTTAGTCACTCAACATTTTCTTGTACTAGTAAATATTATATCACCGATTTTTCCATTTGATTTTCTTTTCAATTAGTCTTTTTTTTTTTTTTTTTGGTCTACACATAACGTATGTCAATTTCTGATTTTATTAGGTGGAGTGCCAGGCATTGGTAAAACACAACTGGGGTAGGTGTTGTCCCAAATTTATGCTGACTGTTTTACATATTTATGTTTTGCATCTAAGATATTATGGAATATGTAGGATTCAATTGGCAGTAAATGTTCAAATTCCAGCTGAATATGGTGGCCTTGAAGGAAAGGCAGTTTATATAGGTAAATTTTATGCCAGACATATATGATTGCTGGCATCTATGTTTACCAATTTTCTTTAGTGTTCAGCTTACAGCGCTACATTTTGTGATGCTTAGATACGGAAGGCAGTTTTATGGTTGAACGTGCTTTTCAAATTGCTGAGGCATGTATAGAGGACATGCAAGAATATAACAGCTTCCTACGGAAGGACTTTCAGGCCTGTCAAATTAAGAAGGACCCTAAGGATTTTCTTGACAATATATTTTATTTTCGTATTTGCAGTTACACAGAGCAAATAGCTGTTATAAATTATTTGGAGAAATTCGTCTCTGAGCATAAAGATGTAGGTATAGTAATTTTTTTGGGGGGTCCAAAATTGTGGCTGTCGACCATTGAACAAAAATATTTGCTTCGTGGTTAAAATATCTCTGAAGGTATTAAAATATATCTGAATGTATTAACATCTTAATACTGTCACAGGTTAAGGCTGTTGTTATCGACAGTATTACTTTCCACTTCCGTCAAGATTTTGAGGACATGGCTCTTAGAACTAGACTACTTGGTGGAATGGCCTTAAAACTAATGAAACTTGCGAAGACGTTTAATTTGGCAGTGAGCAACATCTTCTTTGTTGTGATTTAATGAAAGATAGTTTACCTATCTCGCTTGTTGAATTTGATGCCATGACTGATTCTTTTAGCTTATTTATGGACAGCTATCCTAGCTTTAATCTCCTCCATCCAACTTTTATTGTTTTAAATTTTTTGGAATCTATTCTGCAGGTAATTATATTGAATCAAGTAACCACCAAGTATTCAGAAGGTTCATTTCAGTTAACTCTGGCTCTAGGTATATTGCTTTACCTTCGTTTGAGAATGATGTCCTTTAATTGTCTCTGTTTATTGAGGTTGTTTCTGAATTAGGTTTTCAGTTTTCTTGGGCTTAAACATTTTGGATAAGTTGGTTAGTACATTACATTAGCAGGTTCAAGAGTGTTCTGGTTCCTTTAATTTGACTATAGTGGGCTACCAATTGCATGTCATCTAGAGTGGGTCAATGTTGTCACGTATTTGAGGGGGATTGTATGTCCCGTCCCATGACACATCAGTTGAGCGAGGATAGTGTCAATGGTCTATAAGGATCTGGGTAACTACGAGTTTATAACCAAGTTTAAGCATTGTAGTTGGATTTCCTACTGGGAACTTTTAAATCTTGTGCTGCAACCGTGTTTTTGTGTATTTCTAAGTGTTGGAAACTCATCCTGAGCAGGCGATAGTTGGTCACATGCTTGTACTAATCGGATCATTTTGTACTGGAACGGCAATGAAAGATATGCACATATAGACAAATCACCCTCTATGAGATCATCATCAGCTCCATATGCCGTGACCGGAAGAGGGATCAGAAACTGTGCTTCAAATAGTAAACGAGTTAAAATGATGTAGGCTTTTATTTGGTAAGACGAGCAGCTGAATATTTTGGTTCTTTGCTTGGATAAGGTGATTACTGATCTTTATTTATGTTTCACATATTACTTGTCAATATATGGAAGTATATAGAGACTGCAGGACAAAATGAAGGTTTCGAGCTTTTTTTATATTGTAGCTTTCTCTGTTAAACCATCATTTCAATTTTCATCGCTAGTGAAGTTGATTGTCACTGATATTGGGTATATGAATTACGAAGTGTGCTTACTTGTGTACGAATTGTAAGGTATAGATAAAGAAAAACTTTAGATAGATAAATTAGTCTTGTCTCTAATAATTTCTTATTGGCATCCACGTATGAAATTTGCAGGATGCACGTGCTTAAAAAGGCCTGCTTTTTAAGATCATAGATAAATTTATGAAACTTTATCAAACTCTCATTTGTTGCTCACTTGCTCGTATAAAGACAAATATTGAGTCTGAATCCCTTGTTTTTTCAGCCACTTTTTCCACCAAAAACTGAAAATGACTTTATAATTGTCTTTTCCACACCTACCCAAATCGTTGTAACCATTCTTCAACTCGAAGGCTGAAATAGACCTTTTGATGTTTGGTCACGCCGGTCTCTGTTGATAAAATTATATAAAAATGCTATTGAATTGATGAATAAATTAAATGAAATGCATCGCATGCAAGCACCGCACCATTGAAATTGGTTGGTGGCTGGCTGTCATTTTTGATCCTAAAACTCATACCTACTCACCTACTTTATCGGGTCCCATCTCTTTAACACATCAAATCTAATCACAAACCTAACCAAACCAAGCCATAAGTTTTATTCTTAAATAACATTATTTTGTACAAAATAAAATAAATAGTTACGTGTATATATATATAATCGAGAAGTTAAGTTATACTCCCAATAGAATCTAAAGATGTATATGGTTTTAGTAAATCTAAATTAGGAGAATATGGTTAAAGGAATGAATAATTCTTTTTGTAGTTGCTCACTGCAATAATCGTTTTATGTGACATATATATGATATGTCGTTTTTTGATGCATTAATGAATAAAAAATTATTATATTAATGCATCAAATAATTACCTATAATGTGTATACCATATATGACGATCATTGCACTGAGTGATTACGAATAACATTACTATAAAGGAATTGTATGGGGGTGCGACTTTAATCTTGCTTTAACAAATAGAAAGTAATTGACAATAACTTCTTGAATTTATTGCTAGTTCATAATTGAATTAAAAGTTGCTCATGTTGTTTAGTTGAGAGCCTTGAATAATTTTCCTCGAAATGAATATTAAAATGGTTCTTTCTATCGTTTGGCAAGTGTACAAAATGAAATGATCCGAAAATTACACCAAATTAGTCAAACTTAAAAATTTCAAAAAGAAGAGAAGAAAAGAAAATTAGAATCGCAAGCCTGAAGCCCCCATATATAATACGCTACCAACTCTCTTCTCAATTTGACAATCACAACAAAAGAGCAATGGCATCTTCTTCTTCTCTCACTGTTTCCCCACCTACTCTCTCTGGCTCCTCTACACGCCGCCATGGATCCACCCAAGAGCTTCACATGGCTCCCAACTCTCTTTCTCTTCCCAAGTTTTCCGGCCTCAAATCCACCAACTCGACTGCCACCGCCGCCCTCTCCCGCCGCCGCACCCCCATCATCACCAGCCTCCCGGTTCGGGCCTCTGCCGTAGAGACAATCGAAAAAACAACAGACATCACACTTCTCGATAAGTCCGTCAACACGATCAGGTTCCTGGCCATCGATGCTGTCGAGAAGGCCAATTCCGGACATCCGGGTTTACCCATGGGATGTGCCCCGATGGGCCACATATTGTATGACGAGGTCATGAGGTATAATCCCAAGAATCCCAAGTGGTTCAATCGCGATCGCTTTGTGCTCTCCGCCGGCCATGGATGCATGCTCCAGTATGCCCTACTTCACCTCGCTGGCTATGACTCCGTCAAGGTCGAATCTTTTACCACTTATTACTTTTTTTCGGAAATTTCTTCATTTCTACATTTGAAAAAAGCAATACATACATATGTGTGGACATGTACATCTAAGTTTTTTGTACAGTGTATGTCATGAAGTAATATGATCTTATTGATTTTGGGGTTTATTATTGGAAATTACATACTATGATCTGTGGTACCGGGTTTTGGTATGAAACGTTGACTGGGTTTGAGGGGACAGGATGAAGAATGTTGACTTTTGAGCTAGTTATGGAGCTCTTTTACTTGTTTTAGTTTATTGTTCGAGCATACTTGAGTACACTTAATTTGGTTTATCCTCTTTCTTTATTTTTCACTTGTTCTAGAATATTTGGGGTTTTGCTGTGTAATATTAGGTTCTTTAGTAATCTTTCACTAATTGCATTGATTGTTGTTTTGCCAATTGTGATATTCAGAACTGATCGTGCTAAAATTTACAAAGTCATCTAGTAGTTCTTGTTTTGCCAGTGGATAATGTATCTTTCATTTTCTGCTTTTAATTTCATGAATTTACAAAAAAAAATAGTACCACAATTTGAGACTCGCATACTTTATAGCTGAATATTTCACACAAAAATTTCTCAGGAAGAAGATTTGAAGAGTTTCCGTCAATGGGGAAGCAAAACACCAGGTCATCCTGAGAATTTTGAGACTCCTGGTGTTGAAGTTACCACTGGTTAGGAAATAATTCTGAAACTTCTATTCATTTTCTTGCATAAGCTGAGTTTGAACTGATCATAAGGTCATCATTTACTCTTGTATAGGCCCACTTGGTCAAGGTGTTGCCAATGCAGTTGGCTTAGCGCTTGCAGAGAAGCACTTGGCTGCTCGTTACAACAAACCAGATTGCGAGGTTGTTGACCACTACACGTAAGAAAACTTCTTGGCTCTTACTTGTCTTTTTTGTTCTTCTCGTATCACGTGTTCAATTTACTATTTATTGTGACTTGGACTAACGGAATTGCTCCTCTGTAGATACGTCATCCTTGGTGATGGATGTCAAATGGAAGGTATTGCAAATGAAGCATCTTCCCTTGCTGCGCACTGGGGACTTGGAAAGCTGATAGCTTTTTATGATGACAACCACATCTCCATCGACGGTAACACAGAAATTGCTTTCTCTGAGAGCGTTGACGCCCGTTTTGAGGCTCTTGGGTGGCATGTAATCTGGGTGAAGAACGGTAACACTGGTTATGACGAAATTCGTGCGGCTATCGAGGAAGCAAAGGCTGTGAAAGACAAGCCAACTTTGATCAAGGTCAGATAACATAGAATATGTTCGAGTGATTGGAAGAAGCATTGAGGACAATGATTTACTGTACAGTGTTCCTATATTCTGCATATTGTTACAACACAGAACGAGTTGGATATTTTTTATAATGTATTATGTAGATATAGCTATTTTATTGGCCGCATACCTTGAATATCCTTTTACAGTTATTTGAAGTTGTTTGCCTTTTTGTTCTTCTCAGGTGACTACAACCATTGGTTATGGATCCCCTAACAAGTCAAACTCATATAGTGTACATGGAAGTGCATTAGGTGCCAAGGAAGTTGAGGCCACCAGAAAGAGCCTTAGCTGGCCTCACGAGCCTTTCCATGTTCCTGAGGATGTGAAGAAGTGAGAAATGTTTGATTTTACTTGCTGAATCTATGTTCCACATTTTCCGTTTACATGAATGCCAACAGTTGGGCAATGTTTGTGTAGGCACTGGAGCCGACATGTCCCTGATGGTGCTGCCCTTGAATCTGAATGGAATGCCAAATTTGCTGAATACGAGAAGAAGTATCCAGAGGAAGCTGCAGAGTTGAAATCGATCATTACTGGTGAACTCCCTGCTGGATGGGAGAAAGCTCTTCCTGTGAGTTGTTCTGCCATTTTGGTTTCCAGTTGACTTCTCTTCAAGTGCTATAATATTATTCTCAAATTTTATCTTTCTATTTTTTCAGTACTGATAAGCACCACGATTAGCTTATAACTACTAGTCTCTGACATGTAATTTTTTCTTCAGACATACACTCCGGAGGCTCCAGCTGATGCTACAAGAAATCTTTCGCAACAAAACCTCAATGCTCTGGCAAAGGTTCTACCTGGTTTGCTTGGTGGAAGTGCTGATCTTGCCTCCTCCAACATGACTCTTCTGAAAATGTTTGGCAACTTCCAAAAGAACACACCAGAAGAGCGTAATTTAAGGTTCGGTGTTCGTGAACATGGCATGGGAGCCATCTGCAATGGAATTGCCTGCCACGCCCCTGGTCTCATTCCCTATTGTGCAACTTTCTTTGTGTTCACGGACTACATGAGAGCAGCCATGAGGATCTCAGCTTTGTGTGAAGCCAGAGTTATCTATGTCATGACTCACGATTCAATTGGACTTGGAGAAGATGGACCAACTCATCAGCCCATCGAGCATTTGGCAAGTTTCCGAGCAATGCCCAACATATTGATGCTCCGCCCGGCTGATGGCAATGAGACAGCTGGTGCATACAAGGTGGCAGTTCTTAACAGGAAGAGACCATCAGTCCTTGCCCTGTCTCGTCAAAAACTGCCCCAACTTGCTGGAACATCCATTGAAGGAGTAGAAAAGGGGGGGTACATCATATCAGATAATTCATCCAGTAACATGCCCGAAGTCATTTTGATTGGAACAGGTTCAGAGTTAGAAATTGCAGCTAAGGCTGCTGACGAACTCAGAAAAGAAGGCAAGGCAGTTAGAGTTGTCTCCTTTGTTTCTTGGGAACTTTTTGATGAGCAATCGGATGATTACAAGGAAAGTGTCCTTCCATCTGCTGTAACAGCTAGGGTTAGCATTGAAGCTGGATCAACATTTGGATGGGAGAAGATTGTTGGAGCTAAAGGAAAGGCCATTGGAATTGATGGATTTGGAGCCAGTGCTCCTGCGGGAAAAATATACAAGGAATTTGGTATTACAGTGGAAGCTGTTGTAGCAGCCGCCAAAGAAGTCTCTTAAGCTTTGGTTGCTGAACTTGGTTGATTGTGGCCTTCGAGAATTACTTGCATTTGAATTCGGAAATGGTAAATTTAGAGTGAAAACCATGCAGGATTTACTCCATTCTGGTTCTCCACTTGAATCTTGAGAGATCTTATAATAAAAAGAGAATTTTCTCTGTTTCTGTTTTTTTTCATTTTCAATTAGGCTTCAGAACTTGCTACTTGAATCAGGATCAGAGCGGAGATCAGGCATAATATTGATTTTAAATTTGTACTCTTTTAACGCTGTATTGAACTTGTAACTTGCTGCTTTTTTTCTTGATTGGAAGGTTCAGTTTTTCAATAGTAGGAATTTGAATTTAACAGGTAATAAAGTGGGTTGGAGTTTAGATTCTGAAAAAGGATTGTGTTTTCAAGAGTTCTTTGACTGAAATAGACTGGATTATGCATTCAAGCTATACAATTGAATTCTTTTCAAGTAGTTCTGTCTGACCATCTATTCAATAGGTGATCAATGATTCCAATGTGGTTATCCAAAGTACTTGGTGACTGGTGAGGGTGTGGCTGTGATGGGCGCAACGGGAAACTAGTTATGACAGTATGGGATGAGCTGCAAATGAAGGTTCAACAAAATGCACTCTGATCTTTGATCCCAACAAGCAAAGAAACTTTTATTACCTACTTATTGTTGAGAAATTTGGTTGTTCAAAACCAACAAAGGAAGAAGTGAAAAAAATAGCTAACAACGTCGGTCGACCGAACTGAGTTTCGGTCGATCGAAACTCTGCAGGATTTCAACCAAGAAGCTGCAGGAGTTTTCGGTTGACCTTTCGGTCGACCGAAATGGAGGTTCGGTTGATCATTCGGTCGACCGGAAAAGTTCGGTTGACCAACCGGTCGACCCGAAATCTGTGATCGTTGGACGGTTTTTTGCCGTTGGGAACTCATTTTGGAGGCTTTTCACTTGGTTTTTGGCACCATTTCGTGAATATGAACTAGGCCTATATATAGAGGGGTCTAGTTCAATGAATAAACACTTTTTGTTATTATTACATTCTCCATAAACAAGATCAATCAATTTCTTACTCATATTCTTACATCTTTATTGTGTTTCTCAAGTTTTGTTGGTAGAAATTATTTGTGCTTTATATTTCTACTACAAGGCTTGATCAATCCTTCAAACCATTTGCCGGAAAACCTTGAAGCATCTCAAATTTACCGGAGAAGGGGCAAATATTGTTTGAGGACAACGATCACGCGTTTGAGCCTTTGCATCGAAGTTCTTGTTCTTGATTCCTTGTTGCTATTTCGGTTTGTTAATTCTCCTACTCGAAGGTGTTATTTCCAACAATCTCAAACAATACTCTTGCAATGGAGAGTGAAACAACTATGGCTACCATAAAGTTGATGAATCAAGACTTGGTTCGTTTGGATCGCTTCGATGGCACCAACTTCACAAGATGGCAAGATAAGTTGAAATTCCTTCTTACGGCGTTGAAGATTTTTTATGTGCTTGATCCGAATTTGGAAGATCTACCTGAACCATCCGACAAAGACACCGATGAATCAAGAGTGAATAGAAAGAAGCGTGAAGAGGATGAATTGATATGCCGCGGTCATATTCTCAACTCGTTGTCGGATCGGTTGTATGATCTTTACACTAATACAACATCACCAAAAGAAATATGGGATGCATTGGAAAGTAAGTACAAAGCGGAGGAAGAAGGTACCAAGAAATTTTTAATTTCTAAGTACTTTGATTTTAAATTTCTTGAGAATATCCCCTTGCTTCCCCAAATTCATGAATTGCAAGTGCTAGTCAACAAATTGAAGGCGGTGAAGATTGAAATCCCGGAGACCTTTCAAGTGGGGGCAATTATTGCTAAACTCCTCGGTACTTGGAAAGGATACCGGAAGAAAATTATGCATAGTTCCGAGGATCACTCCTTGGAACAATTGCAAAAACATTTGCGAATTGAAGAAGAGTCAAGAATGCGTGATAAGAGTGAAAACTCTTTTGAAGGCACTTCTAAAGCAAATGCAATTGAGAAAACGGAACCGCCAACAAAATCCAACAAAAGGAAGCCTTCAACGAACTTCAACAAGTTCAAGAAGAAGACAAAAGAAGGTTGTTTTGTGTGTGAAAAATCTGGACATTATGCAAAAGATTGTAGACACCGAAAACAAAACAACTTCGAGGGCAAAGTGAACTCCATAAAAGAAGATAGAATTGTGGCCACCATTTGTGAAATCAATGCAATCAAGGGAAAAGTTCCCGGATGGTGGTATGATACTTGTGCTACAATACATGTATCATATGATAAATCTTCTTTCAAGACTTATCATGAAGTTGATGGAGACCAAGAGATTCAAATGGGTAATGAGGTTCGATCTAAAGTGATTGGAAAGGGAAGTGTGGATATCATCTTCACTTCCGGCAAGACCATTACCTTGACCAATGTACTACATGTTCCCGACATGACTAAAAATTTGGTTAGTGGAAATCTCTTAGGAAAATCGGGTATCAAAAGTGTGTTTGAATCCGGAAAACTTGTATTATCCCTAAATGGGAAATTTGTTGGAAAAGGCTATTCTAATGAAGGAATGGTCAAATTATGTACCGTTGACAAATTGAATGAAAAAAAAAAATAACTTTGCTTATGTTGTTGATTTATTTTCATTATGGCATGTTAGATTAGGACATATTGGAAAAAGTACTATGAAACGTATGATGAAATGTGACTTAATTTCATATGATGAAAATGATGTCTTTAAATGCAAAACTTGTGTAGAAGCAAAGATGGTTAAAAAGCCTTATCAATGTGTAAAAAGAACATCTAGTATCTTAGAGTTAATTCATACGGATATTTGTGAATTAAATGGCATGTTAACTAGAGGTGGAAATAGGTATTTTATTACCTTTATTGATGATTGCACTAGATACACATATGTTTACTTAATGAAACATAAAAGTGAAGCTTTTGATATATTTAAAGTATATAAAAATGAGGTTGAAAATCACTTAAATAAAAAAATAAAAACCTTAAGAAGTGATAGAGGTGGAGAATATTTTTCTAGTGATTTCAACATATTTTGTGAACAACATGACATAATTCACCAATGTTCGGCACCTAGAACACCGGAACAAAATGGTTTGGCTGAAAGAAAAAATAGAACTTTAGTTGAAATGATAAATGTCATGCTTACCTATGCTAAGTTGCCATTTAATTTGTGGGGTGAGGCCTTGTTAAGATTATTGAATCAAGTGACGTAGAGTTCTTTGAGGATTCGTTATCTTCGGATAATGAATTGAGGGAAAATCTCTTAGATATCCCTAGCTCAAGTGGAACACAAGATGAAACATCTTCTAAAGGTGTTGATGAGTCAAGTGAGCCACGAAGAAGCAAAAGAACTCGAATTGAGAAGTCTTTAGGACCGGATGAAATTGATTCTCAACGCATTTCTTTTTACTTAGTAGAAGGAAATGAATTGAATGTAGTAAGAACAACTCCATTTGTTCTACATGTGGAAATCGATCCTAAAACTTATAGAGAAGCTATGACTTCTCGTGATAGCATGTTTTGGAAAGATGCAATCAAAGATGAAATGGATTCAATAATGTCAAATAATACTTGGGAACTTGTCGATTTACCACCCGGATCCAAACCTATTGGATGTAAATGGGTATTCAGGAGAAAATATAATGTTGATGGTTCTCTAAACACCTTTAAAGCTAGATTAGTAGCTAAAGGATATCGACAAAGAGAAGGAATAGATTATTTTGATACATATGCACCGGTAGCTAGAATAACATCAATAAGGATATTATTCGCACTAGCTTCGATACATGACTTGCATGTTCACCAAATGGATGTCAAGACGGCATTCTTGAATGGGGATCTCGATGAGGAGGTTTATATGGAGCAACCTGAAGGTTTTGCTCTACCCGGAAATGAACATAAAGTGTGCAAGTTAGTAAAATCGTTATACGGTTTAAAACAGGCACCTAAAAAGTGGCATGAGAAATTTGACTTAGCTATAATTTCGTTCGATTTTAAACATAACAGTGTAGATAAATGTTTATATTCAAAAGAGTGTGATAATTATGTGATATTTATATGCTTATATGTTGATGACACGTTGATTATGAGTGATCACATGGATGGAATAAAAGAAACAAAGATGTTTCTATCTTCCACATTTAAGATGAAGGATCTTGGACAAGTGGATACCATTTTGGGTATCAAAGTCACAAAGACTAGTGGGGGTTACCATTTAAGTCAATCACATTATGTTGAGAATGTGATAAATAAGTTCAAACACTTGAACATAAAGGAAGCAAGTACCCCAATTGATCCAAGTTCAAAACTTGTAAAGAATGATGGAAGGGCAATTGCTCAATTAGAATATGCAAGTGTCATTGGGAGTCTTATGTATGCAGTTCAGTGCACAAGACCAGACATAGCATATGCAATTAGTAAACTTAGTAGGTTTACTAGCAATCCAGGCAATGACCATTGGAAGGCAATTGGAAGGGTTCTTGGGTATTTAAAGAAAACCAAGAACTTAGGTTTACAATATACTAAATTCCCGGCTGTATTGGAAGGATTTACCGATGCTAGTTGGATATCTAGCACGGGTGAGAATAAATCCACTTCCGGTTGGGTGTTCACTCTTGGAGGAGGAGCTGTTTCTTGGTAATCAAAGAAACAAACATGTATAACGCACTCGACCATGGAATCCGAATTCGTAGCATTATCGGATACCGGGAAAGAAGCTGAGTGGCTTAAGGATCTCTTTTATGAGATACCTTTGGGACCGAAGAATACATCTTCAATATCTATCTTGTGTGATAGCCAAGCCACATTAGCAAAAGCATACAATGAGGTATACAACGGAAAGTCTAGACATATGAGTCTTAGACATGACTACATAAGGAAATTAATCAAAGATGGAATAATTTCCCTAAATTATGTTAAGTCTATCGAGAATTTAGCGGATCCTCTAACTAAACCTCTAAATCGAGATTTAGTAACATCTACATCGAGTAGGATGGGGTTGAAACTCTTAAAATAGAAAGATTCACCAATGACAGCAACCCTACCTGTCATTACTCAAAAGGTAATCCACGGGTGCTGGAAGAACTTCACCTAGACGAACTTCGAGGTGGTGCCGCCTCAATAGAGAGCTAGAGTTACTCTCTTAAAAGTTTGTCGAAAAGGATGAGCGCAAGGCCATAAAAGCGCTAAGCGAGTTTGAGAAACTTGAGAACACGTGGTACTCGTGTGTGTGTTCTTACCGGTATTGTCACATGGAATAATTGGTTCAAAGCTTCGAGCTACCTTTGATTCCGACTTTACTTTGTTAGAATTACACTATGGTTAGATTCAAATCGAAAGATATCTAATCCTTAGGCATGAGTATCGTTCATGTTGAATATGAGAATTGTTAATTTTGAACAAGTGGGGGATTGTTGAGAAATTTGGTTGTTCAAAACCAACAAAGGAAGAAGTGAAAAAAATAGCTAACAACGTCGGTCGACCGAACTGAGTTTCGGTCGACCGAAACTCTGCAGGATTTCAACCAAGAAGCTGCAGGAGTTTTCGGTTGACCTTTCGATCGACCGAAATGGAGGTTCGGTTGATCATTCGGTCGACCGGAAAAGTTCGGTTGACCAACCGGTCGACCGAAATCTGTGACCGTTGGACGATTTTTTGCCATTGGGAACTCATTTTGGAGGCTTTTCACTTGGTTTTTGGCACCATTTCGTGAATATGAACTAGGCCTATATATAGAGGGGTCTAGTTCAATGAATAAACACTTTTTGTTATTATTACATTCTCCATAAACAAGATCAATCAATTTCTTACTCATATTCTTACATCTTTATTGTGTTTCTCAAGTTTTGTTGGTAGAAATTATTTGTGCTTTATATTTCTACTACAAGGCTTGATCAATCCTTCAAACCATTTGCCGGAAAACCTTGAAGCATCTCAAATTTACCGGAGAAGGGGCAAATATTGTTTGAGGACAGCGATCACGCGTTTGAGCCTTTGCATCGAAGTTCTTGTTCTTGATTCCTTGTTGCTATTTCGGTTTATTAATTCTCCTACTCGAAGGTGTTATTTCCAACACTTTAATGGGTCCCTTTTTCATGCATCTATTCAACAAGATCTATTCACTCCAATGCATAATTATAGTTGCACCAGAAAATATAATTCAAGAAGATCTAATTCACTCCAGCAAGATGTTATTGGGATTTGGGAATACAGACACAGACACTATTAGCATCGTTGAATAGAGTACAAATTAAGTAAAATGATATATGAAAGAATTAACGAACTTAGAGCCCGTCCCAGACGGGGTCCAAGATGATGCTATCAATTTAAAATTTTGCCATGTATTATACTGCAATATGTGTAAAGACATCGAGATTATTTTGTTCGTAAAACATTATTTGCTCATAAATTGAACATAATACGATAATTTTTTTTTAACAAATGACCATAATCTATACTTTGAAATAAGAATGGATTCACATGATCTTTGGTAACAGTCGAAAAGTTCTACATCTATTTGTTTTAGCCATTGCCACCTCAAAGATGATCTTTTCGAGTGTGCCAGGCTACATGATATATCTCATTAGGGCCGAACCAAATCCAAAAATTTTAGGTATTTAGTAAGTGGAACCGTCGGGTCCAAATTTAATTATGGAACCGTTCGGATTTGGTTCCATTCAGTTCGGTTCGATTCTATTCGGTTTCATTTGGTTCCCAAGTTTTGTATTATAATTAATTTTTTTAATATTTACAAAATTACATTAATTCAACTAATGATATGTACAATCTTAGCTCTTACATAATAACGTAGCCCAGTCTTATGTGTCTTTTACGTATCTCTTTGCTAAATTTTTCATAGATTTGATTGTGAAAATCACAGGAAGAGGGCGATAATGAGCTTACAATAATTAAGAGAGGCGTTGTCGAGTTTCAATTCGATTTCTCTAGAAGAAACGACACTATAGTAAAATAACAGATTTGGATAAAACTTGGGTCAATTTGATTAAGTTGAGTTTGGATCAAATTTATTTAGAAAATAATAAAATAACTTGATTTATTTAAAATAAACAGATTAAAAAAATTAAGAAGATTCGGTTCTTGATCTATAATTGAAAACTAAACCGAACCCATCGATTCTTAATTCAAATACCCGTTCGGGTATTTAACTTAATAAGAATTGCTCGGTTCGGTTCAGTTCAGTTTGGGTCTGGTTCGGTTCGAATCGATTCGCGAGTTTTGCCCAACCCTATATCTTATGGTTTGAGATTCAAAGTTGTTGCTAAGTTTGCTTTTTGTTTCACTTTGATCACTCAGTTAAAATTCGTAGTTTTTCAAACATAATGTCTCGAGATGGAAAATCCTCCCCACTGATTCCACGTCAGAGTATTGACTCATAGCGAAGTTACATGTTTGTTACTCTCTCCTTCCAACCCCATCCCTGCTTCGACTGAAGATAGCAGCTATAAGCCGACAGGATTTGCCAGTTGCCCATGTTAGAAAGTATCTGATAAGTTTATTCTTGTTTCGTCTTCTTGACTATAGATACAGGCACAATTCCTAGAAGTGCAATGGACATGATGCCAAGTTTTAAATAGAAAAGTACTGGGACATGGTTTTGTGACCTTCTGTCAGATGGCACATGCTGCAGGCGGTGCCGGTGCCTGTGAATATTTATTTCTTATTCTCTTCTATATTTTATATTCAAGGTACATTTACAGTTTAAACAAATCCCTAATCAGCTCACAAGTGTACGTTCAATCCCATCTTGAGTCGGCATATTTGGTAAGTTGAACTAGGTACATATTCTAATAGATTATTACGAAGCAAACATGGTGGAAAACGTGTTTTTTTTCTTGATGATCACTATCATTTGCTTGAGATTCACCTTGAAGTAAACTAGTGGTTTGGTATGGTGATTTGACGGTAATGATCTGTTCATATAGACATTCACATGATGCTATCAAATACTAAAGAATGCTTTTGCCTTCTTTTCAAGTTTGTCTGCATTGCATTGAAATATCACCTCTCCCACCTCCATCTCAAATTTGGGACTAGAAAAAGAGTAGAAGAAATGTTTAGGCAATAGTTTGGAAACTAAGCCCCTGTTTTGGTAGAGATTAACCAGAAATTTTGATAAAATTTGATGAAATATGTAATTGAAAAATTGTGGGTCCTATAAAACATGTGATTAAAATTTATTGTTGACTTTGACTTAAATTTTAATCAAATTTTTTAGTGGTACCAAACATTGGCTAAATATTAATACATAATTGTTTTCTTTTTAATAGCCTATTTTTTTAGACGAGACACTTCAATACGATATTCGAATATGTAAAGCTTCTGAGATCAAATTTCTCACTCACTCATTTATAAGAGTTATGTACATATAATTGCAGACAAATTAAGTCTTTCACGATCAACAGATCACATGAACTCCTAGAAAAGGGGAATGAGATTTTTTTTTTTTTTTTTGCAGCTTCTTTCCGTAATAAGATATTTCAAATGATGAATATACTAAATCAATTTATTTGATACATCGTCAATTACAATAGACTTATTGAGGGTTGAATAATTCGTAGGGTTGGCAATTGAGCGGGTTCCGATCATTTTCTTGATCCGTTTAAAGTCGGGTGGGGCCGGAAAATGCCCCGTTTACATACCTTTTTTATAATTCATTTTATTATTCCCATTCATTCAAGTGAAATAATAATATAACTATTAAATTTTTTAATTAATTAATTTATTTTTAAAATTTAAATTATTTGATAAACTAAGGTTTTTATTGTTTATCATGTTCTTTAAATAATCTTAGTTGTCATCTTCTATTAGATTTAATTAAATTGTCATCTTCTATTAGATTTAATTAAATTTCGTGGAATTTTTCCATTTAAAGTATTGAACTCTTTAAAAAAAAAAAAAAAATTAAACGAGGTGGGACGTGGCCCCTGTTACCCGTACTTGATTCAAGGTGAAATTCCCTGCCCGTACTCGAACGGGGCTGGGCCTGCGGGTATCGAATTTGACGGGTATTTTTGTTATCCATAATAATTCGGTGCTTTTGTTTCAACCTCTAGCTCGTCGTATCGAATAGGCAACTTGAGGAAATAAGGTTGGTTGGTTTGGGAGTGTGGGGTAGGGGTGGTGGTAGTGATTAGTGTGAGGCAATTAAAGAGTTATAGTTGAGATAATTGACGGATATTTTTGTTATCCCTAATAATTCGGTGTTTTTGTTTCGACTTCTAGTTTGTCGTATCGAATAGGCAACTTGAGGAGGAAATAAGGTTGGTTGGTTTGGGAGTGTGGGGGGGTAGGGGTGGTGGTAGTGATTAGTGTGAGAGGCAATTAAGGAGTTATAGTTGGGATTGGTGATAGATGGGTGTAGCTGGTAGGGTTGAAAGCAATCAATATTGCTTCAAGATTATGCTACTTTGATAGTTCTAAGAAACCTCCAAGGTAGTGACAATAAATTTTTAAATACATGAGAGAATATTAATAATGCCAATAATTATGCTACGTGGAACAAGGCAATATACTTAATTATTATAAAATATATGTAAAAAATCTACAATAAAGTGATGATAGAGTATTGACAAAGCAGGTCTAAGTATAATAATAATTTTGAACTTTTATTTTCTTCCAAAACTTATAGAAATGTAATTTTGAATTCTTTCTGATCAACAATATTTTAGGGTATGTTTGATAGCATTTATTTTTCGTAAAAAATATCAAATTTTCATCCAAATTCCTACTTTGGGATGTTTGATTGTTTTTTTTTTCATTAAAAATATTTTCAAACTTTTAAAAATATGCCTAATTTTCCTTGTTTTTAAGGAAAATATTTTCTTTGGCAGAGTAAGTTTTTGTTTTTCTCAAAACAAGAAAAACATTTTCTTTTCTATGTGATATTTTTCATGCCAATCAAATACATTTTTAAAAGAAATAAGATAGACATCCCGTAGTTAACTCGATATTAGAAAGTGATCTCTTCTTCAAAAATTACATAAACTTCCCAAACAAATACGTAAATATATTTTGTATTTTTGTTATGAAATAGAGAAGAAGAAGAAGAGAGAATTAAGTCAATAGACTTGTGTGTATTTTATTAATGACCAAAGCCCTATATTTATAGGTAAGAATCAGGGATACAATGGTAATAATTTCTAGGGCTACAGGGGTGTAATTGTCATTCACTACAAACCCTAATAAACTTTCCTTTTACAACACTCCCCCTTGAATGACACATTACAAAATATCTGCCTCGTTAAAACCTTGTTTGATAAAAACCTAATAGGACAAAAAAATCAAACGAAGGAAAAAGAGTACAGTAATTTTGGAGTATTAAAAATAAATGCTGCCTCATTAAAACCTTGCTAGGAAAACCCAGTGGGATAAAACCTATGCGAAGGAAAAAGAGTACAGCTACTCCCCCTGATGTTGATCACTAAAAATCTTTGAGTCGACACATTCCAATCCCATGGACTAACTTCTTGAATGTAGATGTTGGCAGTGCTTTTGTGAATAAATCGGCCAAATTATCACTTGAGCGAATTTGTTGAACATCGATGTCGCCATTCTTCTGAAGCTCGTGTGTATGAAAGAATTTTGGAGAAATATGCTTCGTCCTGTCGCCTTTGATATAGCCTCCTTTGAGTTGTGCAATACAAGCTGCATTATCTTCATACAAAATTGTTGGACTATCTTTTGTTGAAGTTAACCCACATGATGCTTGGATATGATGGGTCATGTTCCTCAACCATACACATTCTCGCCCTGCTTCATGGATTGCAATAATTTCAGAATGATTTGAGGATGTTGCTGTCAAGGATTGCTTCACAGATTTCCATGATATAGCTGTTCCTCCACGTGTAAACACATATCCTGTTTGTGATTTAGCTTTATGTGGGTCAGATAAATAACCTGCATCTGCATATCCCACTAAAGTAGATCCCGACTTTTGGGAGTAAAATAATCCTAAATCAATCGTACCCTTTAGGTAACGAAAAATGTGTTTAACACCATTCCAATGTCTTTGACTTGGTGTAGAACTATATCTTGCAAGGAGATTTACAGAAAAAGCTATATCGGGTCGAGTGCAATTTGCAAGATATGTTAATGCTCCAATTGCACTAAGATATGGTACTTCAGGACCAAGAAATTCTTTTCTCCATCTTCAAGTGGACGAAATGGGTCCTTTTTCACATCAAGTGATCGAACAATCATAGGTGATGCCAATGGATGTGCATTATCCATATAAAATCGTTTTAAAACTTTTTCTGTATATGTAGATTGATGAACAAACAATCCTTCTGGGAAGTGTTCAATTTGCAACCCGAGACAAAATTTGGTTTTTCCTAAATCCTTCATCTCAAATTCATTTTTCAAATAATCAGCAGTTTTGTTGAGCTCTTCAGGAGTTCCAATTAAGTTTAGATCATCAACATAAACTGCGACAATTGCAAATCCAATATTTGTTTTCTTTATGAAAACACATGGGCAGATATCGTTATTTTTATAACCCTCCTTCAACAAATATTCGCTAAGACAATTATACCACATGCGTCCGGATTGTTTCAATCCATATAATGATCTTTGCAATTTAATTGAGAACATGGTTCTCGGGCATGTATTGTTTGTTTCTGGCACTTTAAGTCCGTCAGGGACTTTCATATATATGTCACTATCAAGTGAACCATATAAATATGCAGTTACTACATCCATAAGGTGCATATCAAGTTTTTGTGACACAGTCAAACTAATCAAAAATCTAAAAGTGATGGTGTCCATTACGGGAGAATATGTTTCCTCGTAGTCAATTCCTGGTCTTTGTGAGAAACCTTGAGCTACCAGTCGGGCTTTGTATCTTGTAATTTCATTATTTTCATTTCTCTTTCGTACAAAAACCCATTTATATCCTACAGGGATTACATTTTCAGGTGTTCGAACTACAGGTCCAAACACTTTTCGTTTCTCTAAGGAATTCAATTCCGCCTGTATGGCTTCTTTCCATTTTGGCCAATCATTTCTATTTTGACAGTCTTTAACTGACTGTGGTTCAGGATCCTCATTTTGCATAATATCATGAGCCACATTAAAGGCGAAAATATTGTCTATAACAACATTTTTTCCGTTCCCATAATTTATGAGATAACATATAATTTATTGAAATCTCATTATTTTCGGACACTTGTGATTCTTCAGGAACCATATTTTCAATATTTGATTGATCAATCTTTTCTAATGTTACTTCTTCCGAAATTTTTGGTTGGTTTTTCTCTTGTACTTTTCTTTTTCGAGGTACAGAGTCTTTTGAACCAACTGGTCGACCACGCTTCTGGCGTATGTTAGATTCATTTGCTACAGCAGATTGTCCTGCAGGGACATCAATTTTTGCTGGAATATTTTCTGCTGGTATATATGACTTTGTCACTCTTTTCGTGTCAACAAATATATCAGGTAATTGATTTGCAACTCTTTGCAAATGAATGATTTTTTCAATCTCTTGCTCACATTGATTACTACGAGGATCAAAGTGAGATAGAGTTATTTCATTCCAAGAAATTGTACCTTGTCTTTTAGAATGTAGTTTTTCCCCTCCTAAAATTGAGAAAGTCATTTCATCAAAATGACAGTCTGCAAAACGTGCAGTAAATAAATCACCCGTTAAAGGTTCCAGATACCTAATAATGGATGGTGAATCAAAACCCACATAAATCCCAAGTCTTCGTTGGGGACCCATTTTAGTACGTTGTGGGGGTGAAATAGGGACTTGGACAGCACAACCAAAAACTCGTAGGTGAGAAATATTAGTTTCATGACCAAATGCAAGTTGCAGAGGTGAATATTGATAATAAGCAGTTGGTCTAATACGAACCAATGATGCAGCATGTAATATGGCATGTCCCCAAACAGAAGCTGGTAGCTTTGTTTTCATAAGTAATGGTCTAGCAATAAGTTGTAAGCGTTTGATAAATGACTCTGCCAAACCATTTTGTGTATGGACATGCGCAACTGAATGCTCAATTACAATCCCAATTGACATACAATAATCATCGAATGCTTGTGATCTAAATTCACCAGCATTGTCAAGACGAATAGTCTTGATTGAATAATCAGGGAATTGTGCTCGTAATTTTATGATTTGAGCAAGTAGTAGTCTAGCAAATGCTACATTCCTAGTGGAAAGTAGGCAAACATGTGACCATCTAGTAGAAGAATCAATTAATACCATAAAATAACGAAATGGTCCACATGGTGGGTGTATTGGCCCACATATATCTCCATGAATTCTTTCCAAGAAAGTTGGAGATTCAACATTGACCTTTGTAGTCGAAGGTCTAATGACTAACTTGCCTTGTGAACAAGCTACACATGGATAATCATTAGGTAAAAGAATCTTCTGGTTCTTTAAAGGATGTCCATGTGAGTTGTTTATTATTCGGCGCATCATTATAGCTCCTGGATGTCCAAGTCTATCATGCCAAAGTATAAAATTTTTTGGGTCAACGAACTTCGTTCTTTGGTTCGTGACATTATTTGATTCAACCATTTTTATAAATGTATAATACATGCCAGATGGGAGTGCATGAAATTTTTCTTTTATCTGCTTCTTGCCAGATATAAAGAAAATTATGCAAAGATATTCAACACTATTTTCTTGCATCGTCTCAATGTGATATCCATTGCAGCGGATATCTTTAAAACTAAGCAAATTTCTTCTGGATTTGCTAGAGTAAAGTGCATCGTCAATATATAATTTAGTATTATTTGGTAAAATAATACAAGCTCTTCCGGAGCCTTCAACGATATTCGATGCACCAGATATTGTATTAACATTATTTTTTGCTAATGTTAAGTCCAAAAAAATATTTTTTGTCTTGAAGAATTGTATGTGTAATTGCACTATCTATCAAACAAGTATCTTGACAATCCATCATCAATCTATAAATACAACAAAATACACATGTTTTAATAAAGATTTAAATTTATAAATTTAAAGAAGTAAACATGATTCAATAATATGAAATTGACGATACATAATAAAGTTTTCCTTTTTTTTTTTTTTTTTTTGAAAAATAAAAACATATTTTTAACTAAATTTCTAAAATAAAGTGAAATACTAGAAGCATAGAAAATAAATTAATCTATATCTTCCATCACACCACCCCCAATCAAGTGGTCAATATTTCCATTTGGATCGGCAAAGAAGTCAGAGACATCCAAATGAGTCACATCAATCGGACCATCATAATTAGCGAAATTTGTCTCAACTTTTTTTTCCCTTGATTGATTTTTTATAAAGATCCACAAGGTGTTTTGCCGTACGACAGGTACGTGTCCAATGCCCTTTCATTCCACATCTAAAACAATTTTCTTCATGCACCTTTTTGGGTGTACTACTTTCGTTTGTTTTGTGCCTTTTGAAATTGTTGCCTTGCTGATGATAACTTTGTTGATTATTTCGTCCATGATTTATTCCACGTGCACGTCCGCGTCCACGTCCAAATCCGTGTCCACGTCCACGTCTTGATATTGCATTTGCTTCAGGAAATGCAGTACCATTTGCTTCAGGCAATGGTATAGAACCAGTTGGACGTAACCCATGATTTTTCATTAGAAGTTCATTATTTTGTTCAGCAATAAGCAAACAAGATATAAGTTCTGAGTACTTTTTGAAACCACGCTCACGATATTGCTGCTGCAGGAGCACATTTGAGGCGTGAAAGGTGGAGAAAGTTTTCTCTAACATATCTCCATCAGTGATTTTTTCTCCACACAAGATCAATTTTGAAGATATTCTAAAGAGTTCAGAATTGTACTCACTTACAGTTTTGAAATCTTGCAAACGAAGGTGCATCCACTCATAACGGGCTTTAGGGAGAACTATAGTCCTCTGATGATCAAATCTTTCAGTCAATTTTTTCCAAAGAGCATGTGGATCTTTCTCAGTGAGGTATTCAATTTTCAACCCATCGTGAAGATGATGGCGAAGGAAGATGAGTGCTTTTGCACGATCCTGCAGGGATTCTTTGTTTCCTTCTTTTATTGTCTCTCCCAGACCCTTTGAGACAAGGTGGATATCGGCATCGAGTACCCATGATAGATAGTTTTTGCCAGATATGTCAAGTGCAGCAAACTCAAGTTTTGTGATGTTTGCCATTTGATTAACTACACAATAAAAAAATACAATTAGTTTCGAAGAATATTGAATAATTAATTAAGTAGTCAATATTAACATGACATAAGTTATGTGTTTTCCTTCAGGGATAAACACTAATATAAAATAATATGTTCTTCGAAACATGTGCTACTTCGGGAGCACATTGTATTTTACTATTGCTTCTTCAAGAGCGGTATATTAATATTCTTCTGGAATATTAAAAATTATAGTTTATACTCTTCAGGAGTAAGTAATATTCTTCAAGAATATTATAATATTGTGTTACATCAAGGGCAACAATAAATTATTTATAATAGATTTATCATTAATATTCTTCTGGAATATTAATTATAATGTTGTACTAAATTCATAAACAATACTTGCATTAAAAAGAACATGGATGAGACAATTAATCGAGCAGAGAACAAGAGCAAAAGAAATTAAGAAATATATGAATTAGGGAAAAAAAAATTAATGACGTTGAAACAAGAAAAAATTCTACGTGATTAAAAAAATTTAAGACAAATATCAACATCTTAACTTTCCCTTAAAAAAATCGATTGTTAGAAATAATGAAAAAAAAAAAAACAACGTGATTATAGGTTATGAATTGATAATGCTGTGAATTGATGTGAAGAAAAGGGTAGCAGGTGAGAAACAACTAATTAACCTTTTTATATTTATACAATTAATTAAGCCGCCAGTAGGTACATACTGCAGTAGCCATCTAAAAAAATAAAAAAAAAGTACCACATCAAGAATTACAACGCATTAAACTACTCTAAAGGTTCACGTCTTCTTTATCCTTAATTTCAGCGAACAAAGAATTTGAATCTGTCTTCTTAGAGAGAGATAGAGAGAGATGGCGATAGACAAATCATTCCAAATCATTCATGGCAAAAAAAAGATATCCAAATTTTATATACATGGCGGCTGACAGAATTGTTAAAGTAGAGAAAAAAAAAAACACAATCGTCTTGTATATGTAAAAAAAATTCACATGTCATCAAATTAATTTCGATACATGTGATAAATAATTATGTAAAAAAAATAACTACCTTCTCTATACTTTAAAGAATTGAGATTTCGTGCTGATAACGTGTTATGAAATAGAGAAGAAGAAGAAGAGAGAATTAAGTCAATAGACTTGTGTGTATTTTATTAATGACCAAAGCCCTATATTTATAGGTAAGAATCAGGGATACAATGGTAATAATTTCTAGGGCTACAGGGGTGTAATTGTCATTCACTACAAACCCTAATAAACTTTCCTTTTACAACAATTTTGAACTTTTTCCTAAGCTGTATTTTAAGTTAATACTCCCTTTCTCATTTTTTAATGTTTAAATAAAAAAATATTTTTTAGATTAAATAAAATTTTATTTTTCTTTCCCTCATTATATTTAAAAACTTAATATTTTTTTTTAGCAAACGAAACATTTATTTAAATTTTTTTGGACACTGCTACAAAAATTTAACGATAATTTTTCTGACTAAAATCACATTTAACAATAATTCAATTGCATTATAAAAGGGGAAACATAATTTTTCTTTCGGCTGAGGAGAGAGGGAATGTATAGGCTCTTTCTTTTCTTTTAGTCCTGTGCAATAAAATAAGAGAAGATTGAAATCTGATATGTTTCTGTAATTTTTTGAAAAGGCGAAGACAACTTCGTAATTATATCTATCTTTTAGTATATATATATTTTTTTATTATTATAATTTTTTTTTTCAAATTTGAGTACTTCATTGCTTGGAATATATATTTTATAAAAACATTGCTCTTTGCTTCTCATTTTGAAGATTAACTACTAAATTATCTAAACTACAAGAAAGTTTTTTTTTTTTTTTTTTTTTTTAAAAAAAAAGTGTATAATTACTTTTTGAAATAAGAGAGATGTATTAAATTCATAAATGAACCCCTAATTATCTTGTTCATACACCATTCAATGGGAGAAGAAGTAGGAATCACTCATAATTGGATTCCAAAATCCAAAACTTTAATCACTCCTCTCCAAAGAATGAAAATTTCTAGTTCAAACCATAAACAAAGCTATGGGAAAACAAATGCCCAAAATTCAAGGCCCTTTCAACCAATCAAAGCTAAAACAATTTGAACCAATAAACACTGCACTTCTTGATCCTATCTTGAAATCGTTGGATTTGAAAGAGAGAGGCAATATACACACAAGACTTGCAAAAGAAAATCTTCAATTTCTTGAAAAAAAAAAAAAAAAAAAAAAAAAGAAGGAGAAGGAGAACAAATTCAAAGTTTACAATTCCGTATTCCAAGAAAATACAGAGTTCACTATGTCTTTTCAATTAGACAAATTTTGGAGCATATTTGGCCTTGTCTGGACACGATTCTTACTAGATTTTAAGAATAATATGGACATTTGGACCAATACATGAGTCCTTATGCAGTCGTCATTATTAACTCAAAGAAAGTATTATGCTCTCTACTGATTGGCAATTTCAAATCCAGGTTGCCAAATTCATTTATTCCGTCCAGTTTTCGAAAGGTATCTGTGAAAATTTTGAGGTGCTTGAAGCACAGATTTCGATTCAACATAGTTTTAAAGTAATATTGACCGATTCATTTCCATCTTCTCCAAGAGGAATTGTTAATGTTAATACTTTAGCACTTTGTGAATTAAATTAGCCGAGTTTGTAATGTTTTGATTCATGTTCTTTCACTTGGTTTGGATCATTGTAAAGTCCTACTTGGTATGTCCGAGTATGTCTGAAGTAGTTGTACTCAAAATTTTGATCAATACAATTTATTTACCCGATAGAAAAAAATGAAAAACACTACAAAGAAGCAATCATTCTACTGTGAAGTTTAATGTATTACATTACCTCACCAAGATTGAGTCCCTTAATAACTACACCTTTGTTTGACTGTCTTATATATCCTATTATAAGTCCAGAGTGTATATGTAGCGGGATTGATCCTATTATTAGTCCACTCTTACTCCTTGATTAATCTATTTTTAAATTTCTTCAAACCCAATTCTTCTCCCTCCCTCCATTTACTCCACCCCTCTCTTCCACTCTCTCTCCAGTCACCTATTTCTTAATCAAGACAATAATCTCTTATCCTCTGCGACTGTAAACCAAAATAAAAAAAAAAATGATTGAAAAGAGGGTAAAAATCACCACCACCAACAATAAATAGTGCTTCCAAGAAACCAGAAGATTCCCATGAATAAAGCATAGAACTCGTTCATGGACCATATAATTATCCTCAAACTTTCATCCATGCAGACCCTTTTCTTTTGAGTTTTAACTTTTATTTTCAATCCCACATTCTACAAATCTTTTGAGGGAAAAAAAATAAAATTCAAACCCTAACCCTACTCTATTATTTATTGAAAATCCAAGAAAATCAGCAGATTGGCCAGAAAGCTAGGGAGTTTCCATCTGGGCATTTCCCGAATCTTCAAGATATTGAAAGGATTATGTCACAGATGAAGCATATTGACAATAATCCATCAACCCCAGGGAAGTGCAAGATGGAGAAATCTCCATATAGTAGGCCGAGGCTGCATTATTCTCTAGCCAAGCTCACTTTCTGGTCCTTTGTTTTTATAGGCTCGATATTCTTCTTTTTCTTTAGATCACCCTCTTCTTCATCACCTGTCCCATCGGATCTCTCTAGGAGATCCCTCAGAACAAGCTCCTACGGTGGCCCTGCCTGGGAGAAAAGGATCAGAGCCTCAGCTAAAATCAGGTCAAGAAATGGGATATCTGTTTTGGTCACTGGTGCTGCAGGTTTTGTAGGAACCCATGTCTCAACTGCCCTCAAACGCCGTGGTGATGGCGTTCTTGGGCTCGATAATTTCAATGATTATTATGATCCATCCCTTAAAAGGGCACGACAATCGCTCTTGGAGCACACGGGAGTGTACATTGTGGAGGGTGATATCAATGATGTTGCCCTGTTGAAGAAGCTTTTCGACATTGTTCCCTTCACCCATGTTATGCATTTGGCTGCACAGGCTGGTGTTCGATATGCTATGGAAAATCCTAGCTCCTATGTGCATAGCAACATTGCTGGCCTTGTTAGTGTTCTTGAGTTTTGTAAAAGTTCCAATCCTCAGCCTGCGATCGTGTGGGCGTCCAGTAGTTCTGTATATGGATTGAATTCCAAGGTGCCGTTTTCAGAGAGGGATCGGACGGACCAGCCTGCTAGCTTGTACGCTGCCACTAAGAAGGCTGGCGAGGAGATTGCACATACTTACAATCATATATATGGACTTTCACTTACCGGATTAAGGTTCTTCACGGTTTATGGACCTTGGGGCAGACCAGACATGGCGTATTTCTTTTTTACTAGAGATATTTTGAAGGGAAAATCGATCCCCATATTTGAAGCAGCCAATCATGGTACAGTTGCGAGGGATTTCACCTACATTGATGACATCGTAAAGGGTTGTTTAGCAGCATTAGACACGGCTGAGAAGAGTACTGGTAGCGGTGGCAAGAAGAAAGGACCAGCTCAATTACGGGTGTACAATTTGGGCAACACATCTCCTGTGCCTGTTTCAAATCTTGTGAGCATTTTGGAGAGATTACTCAAGGTGAAAGCAAAGAGGCTGATTATGAAGTTGCCGAGGAATGGGGATGTGCAGTTCACTCACGCGAACATCAGCTTGGCTCAGACTGAGCTTGGCTATAAGCCCACAACAGATCTGCAGACGGGGTTGAAGAAATTCGTTCAGTGGTATCTCAGGTATTACGGCAATGGAAAGAAAAGCGCGCAATGATACAATTTATTCGTCTAGCAGTAAGATCATTTTATTGGTTTTCATTTTGATTCTTATGATTTTTTAACCTATTAGTCGTCCAATTACCTTGTTTTATATTGATGATTTTATATGAGGAAATTCACGATCCCACGAGGAAGAAATTTTTGTGGTCAGTGGGCAATGCTTGCCCGGACATTCTTATCTGTATCAAAAGACAAAACCAACTTCTGTTTGTCTTAGGGATGTAGATTATAGCATTATAACTATGAGTTAATTTGCTGATTGACGGATCTGTTTCTTTTATAGGAAATTCAAATAAAATAGCACACAAAACTTTGGCTACTTCCGTCGCCATAGCAATCACTTAATGTCATTTAATTAGCACCTTGTTACCATCTACAATTTAGATAGGTAATACAATCATGCTACACATCCAGCCTCAAATCTTGATAGGACATGTGTCGACGTGTCGACGCATGATTGGACGACACATGATTGGATAATTTGAAAAATTAAAACAAAAACACATAATCATTTTCTGACACATCAATCCGTCTCCTCACTCCATATTTTTTTCAATCTGGCTAAGTGGTTTTATTTTAGGTAATATTATTCTTATTATTATAGTTTAAGGACACATGTAAAGATGTAGGCTAGATGTCTCATTTTTTAAAATATGCCTTTTCATTTCTCAAGTGGATGATTTATTAAGGAACAAACAGAAATTTAATAGAATGTCGAGATGATAAGGAAATAGTACCATTTTAAAAGGCATTACTTGGATGATTTAGATGTAAGCTGGTAATGATGGTATGCCTTGAATGTCATCCTAACCAAAAGGTCAAAACCTGTCCCTGTAGGTTGTGAAGACAAAATTTGGTAAGTTCTGTGTTGAAGTTAAGAAATTAATTGCCAAATGGATTTCTTAATCGAATAATAAGATTTCAAGAATGTAAAAATTAGAAAAATATCTAGCAATATACTTTATGTTCCTTCCACTTCAGTTTAAACTTTCCCGATGCAGATTATCATCTAGTATAGACTGTATAGTAGAGAATAAATGTTCAGAAAGAAGGCTTACAGGTAAAACACAGAAAAAAGGGAAAATAACAAATCTCGGCAGAATTATACCGTGGCAGAGTTTACCCCATCCACGTGCCATATTGCCAGTACGAAATTACTAATAATGAGATCAAAATTGCATCAAACTCCTATAAATGAATCTTCAAATCTCCCGCAAATTTACAAGAAACTATCCTGGTGCGCAGCCATGATCCTACAGACAGTGGATTTAGAAATCATAATTTGATCTTCCACTCTTCAAGATAAGGCATAACATATCAGATATGTCAGCAGGTGCTGATGAACTCAAGAAGTTCGAAGACTCGAGCATGAGTTGCTTGTGTGATCCCTTAAAATGAACTACCTGTGGACAGAATTCAAGTAGGATTTCAGTGTCATCAGAGAGAATTAACTTCCGAAAAATAAACTGAATCTCAATGAAAATTATTTAGCAACCACCATTGCAATCGTTGCTATTTCTCAAAATCATTATATGCAAAAATAGATGTATTTTTTTACCTTTACATTCAAGGGCATTCCATGAAATTGACCTTCACCCTCCGGTGGTGTCCAATTGTAACTAGAACATGGTAAAAAAAGTAACAAAGCACTACCAATTTTATTCACAAAAGCTTCTCTTCTGGTAAACCTTCTTACATCAAAGGAAGGATGAGATTTTACAACCCAGGCAAGAGCTAATTGATCTCCAAGCATTTGAGAAGCTTTTATGAATTTGGAGCTGTACACTTTCAGTACTTCCTGTAAGAAAGCATTTGTCCTGTCGATAAAGGAGAACAATAAAATAGGGAAAGGGTAAAGAGAACAGCCTATTTAATTTCAAGTTTAACTTGTAATTTTAAGAGAAAGATGAAGCTTATTGACATAAAGTACTCAATTGCAATTTCAATATAGCAGCTTAAAGAGAGAGAACTGCAAGCAGTCCTTTAATATCAAGGTTTGAGCACTCGCACGCATGTGTCCAGTCAAACTCTGAAACCACCCCCCCCCCCCCCCCCCCCCCCCAGCCAATTAGAAATAGGTGCCTCTTAAAAGGCACCAGTTTTCACCCGCATTTGCAAGGAGCTTATCCTTCATATTTTTAATGTAACATCTAATTTTCCCCCACACTTTGTTCTTCGACTGATGGAATCATTGAAAAAGAAACACAATGAAAAAATGATGCACCTTGAAATCCCTTTGGCAGTGCCTCTGACTGCTATGAATCCTGAATTCAAAGGTTGCTCTTTGTTGTTTCGGAAGGTGAGAGCCAAATCAAAATTAGGACGGTTTGTGAATATCTGTCCCATGTCGTCTACTATTATCATATCTGAGTCGGTAAATGTGAAGTGACTGGCTTTCACCTGCCGCTAATTTTTCTCCTCAAGCCTTGTTTCTAGGATGGCCTGCAAACAACCAATCAATTGCAAACACAAAGCATATATATATATATATTTTATTTTTTATTTTTTATGTAAAACTAGAAAGATAGAATGGCGCTGTGCTAAATGAAAATCAGGTTTATATAAAATATTTTTGCCGAGACTTGCATTGAATGATTCTCAATGATCATATGACCCACGAATATAACATGGATTTACATTTAAAAAAATACCACACCGCATAAGAGTTTGCTATAATTCAGAGCAGAAAAACTTTTCTCCCATATAAATATGGCTGGAGTCTAGAGGTAAAAGAGTTTCAGATTCAAATCCCACTAGTTTTTAATTATTAATTTTCATTTTCAGAGTTCATATAACAAGGGATTTACATGACATGTCCCATGAACATCTGCCGGCAAGAGAATTGGCATTTTATGTCGCATGGATCATCTAAAACATAAATTTACAATGAGGATTAGATAGAACAGCAATAAAATCAGTATATTCCTCTTTCCAACCATGCACCGTGCTCTTACAATGTAAGAACTGATTCTTTGAAGCATCAACTTCTCTCGCGAATATTCACCTTGTATTGGGTGAATGGAAATCGGAAACCCCATCTCTGTGAACTCGGAGCTCAGCACCTGGATCAGTAAGAATGACAATGTTGCTTTGAGGCATATTCACCTACAATGTATTGAATTGGAAATAAATCAGAAACCTTGAATCAAGTGAAGTTGCTCATAAAACAGCTACAAAATGCTAGTAAGATTTTCGTCAATATTGGCAAAAACTGAGAGAATTTAGGATTCTTATTAATTTTTCTTTTCTAAGAAAAAGGATATAAAGAGTAATTTTTCTAAGAGACCTGAAACATAATTAGCCCATTGTTAATATAAATTTTGTAAAAAAAGTGATTTTTTTGAGAATGTGTGGTTAAAATTTTTCCTTTTTTTTTTTTTATAGGTTTATGTGCATAATTATTTTATTGGGAGAATGTGTGGTTGAAAATGAGTTGGGAAAATGGGGCTCAAACAGGGCTTAATCTGTAAATGGAGAAGATTAACTTGTGATTGTCTACCCTTCTCCCTATTCTTATGTTCATTGCGTAGATCCAATGTGAGCGCATTCTCACATCCCTGCATGTGTGTGTTGGATTTTTATATGAGAAATCAAACTTTTTTGTTCAATCATGGATCTTATCCTAAACAACTGAATCCTTGAGGGATTTAAAAACATTGCTTGAAATGACCTAAATGAAATTTATGTAAACGTTCAGAATTACTATTGATCTCTCCCCCTTGTTGTATGTCGTGTTCCCAACAGTCACCAGATTGACAGGTCTACCATTGACCTGCCTATCAACAGTAGAGTTGTAGGTGGCAATTACTGTGACAAATGCAACATTATCTCCATGGTGAGAACTGTTGGTTCTAAAATGCGTATTATTAAGAGCTTTGATGCCTGCAGCACACATATCCACGTACACAAGCAATTAGTTGTGCGCTGGTAATTGGACCATATGATAGTTGAAACTCAGAAATATGAGTTGTCTGTTTCCACAATACGTTAAATCTCACCTTAATTTGGATATGTGATCAAGAATGAATGGTGAAATTAGATTCCAAATTATTTGACACAATATGCCAAAAAACAAAATGATTTCCTACACAAACTGTATATAGAAGTCAAAGAGTTTAAAAGACATGCACTGTTCTTCAATTAAACAGGATAAAGTAGTAATTGCCTGATATCACCAATGTGCAAGAATTTCAATATAAAATTAACAAGGCATAAGTCTGAAATGGTGATTTACAAGCTAAACAAACTTACAAATGGTAGCCAGAAGTTGACATAATAGTTCCTAATTCTGCATAAAAATAGAACAAATGTACTAGTTTAGCATTTGTAAGCTTCCCAGTTTTGAAAAAATTAATAAAAAACTATTCCATACATTTGATTCAGAAATTTGTCCAAAAAGTAAACACGAAAGTAATAAATATCTGTGTTTATGGTAGTAAGAACATGATGTAAGCCTTTAAACGTTAAAATTTTATTTCCAACTGACATTCACATGCTTGAGAACACGACAAGATAAAGCATAAATTATTATCTGAATGCAAAAGACCTTGGCATTGTAGGCGATCTGGCAGGCCTTCACAAGCAGCTGGTCCAAGAACTAGATCAAATTTTTTTTGGCTTTTCATTGTGCAGATCCAGCACATTTGTGTTCTGATGCAACTCTAAAACTGAGAAGCCTTATTGTTACCAAAATTGAAAAAACTCTAAACATAGTTAAGTGACAGAAGAAATTTGAGAGCACATGAGAAACCATAAAGTCACCTGGTAGCATATGAGGAATTATGATGACCATGGGCAAACGTAAAAGCAATCAACTCCATCCAACACATACTCTCATCCCCAACATTTGCCCAGCTAGCCTCGAGCTTAATTTCACCTACGAAATACACCCAAATGAACTTTCAAACAACCCGAAGCAGCAACTTGCAATCTATTATGAATATTGATCTCAAAAATTGCACCTATGAGTTGTCAACAGATCCCAGGGCCTCTCACGTCCGGTTCAGCCTTTGTTCCTGCACACTAGGACAAACCGTCAGTTGCACGTGGCCTTCTCCAAAGATGGGGGGAGCCGGCCGCGCGCACTCCGACGATCAAGTCAGTTGGAGTGGAAATATATGAGTGTGGGAAGGCTAAAACGTGAGCCTCCAAGAAGTATAAGGGGGTCGGCCTTGGGGAGAACAGTAAAATATAGAGAGAATTGCTAAGTAGTATTGAGAAGTCAATTTAGCATTACCTTCAAATGACACAATAGGTGAGCTTTTATAGTAAAAGAAGGTGAGTAAGAACCATTGGATGAAGAGACACGTGGCCTCATCCTAGCAGCTGGGCCTCTTGTCATAGGCATCAATCCATTTAATGTTATGACCATTTGCAGCCCTAGTTCTGACATTTAAGTCTAGGATTGACTTGTACGATTGATTGAAGCCGTCATTGCAGTGTATTGTCACATCACCCACTTGCTATGAGATCTTGTATGAAGATCTTCCCTGAGATGCCTCTACTAAATCGCCTCGTCTATAAGAGGTCGGCTCCCATGAGAGTTCGGTTAATAGGGGTTCGTCCAATTGGGGTTCGGCCAGCGGGGTCAACTCCCATGAAGGCTCGGCCAGAGGGCTCGGCCAAAACTCAACTATCGTGGGTTCGGAATTATATGGGTTCGACAATTGGTGCAGGCTTCTGCCACGTGCCGCACGGTCAGAGCTCCCATTTATGGGGGGCATAACATTAGTCCCCGAAGTCCATGTATGATTATTTATATATTGCGTGGACTTGAAGTAGAGAAGGAAAATGGGATCATATGAACAATGAACATTCCCTTTTTAAGTACAAATACTACTGCATTATTTGTCTACACAAAATAGCAAATCTACATCATTACAAAATTACAGATATACACTGAAAAGGGTTACGATACAGCTGGAGATATCAAACTGCCTAGCCTAATTTTCAAGTTCGTTTAATTTCAATTGGTCCAGTTCTTCCTGGATAAACTCCGGATCATTGAGAACAACTTTAGAATATCTGATTTTGAAGAAAAATAAATAATCAAATTGTATGCTACACAACACGAAGAAATTTAAATGCAGCAAATGTATGAATTCCAGCATGCATATTTTCTTACTGTTTCAGTAAATTGAAGAATACAATTGTACCAGCCTTAGTTTAGAATGACCGAGTGATTTACCGTTGAATTCGTACGTATCATAATTTTTTATTACCCCGCACAAGCTCAGAATAACTGCAAGCTTCTTCGATCTAAGAAATTTCACAAATATGAATTTTTTTTTTCGAAAAAAGGAAAGAAAGAACGATATTATGGACTCCCACTCGATGGGCTATAAATTGTACGTGACCCATTGGACTCGCCTCTTTTGAGCTTCAATTAGGGTTGAAAATGGGCTTATTTGACTAGCTAGCTAGACTTTAAGGTCCCAATTAATTCCTATTTAAGTGAAAAAAATGTATTTTAAATTTTATTGAAGAAAGGTTGTTATAACTAAAAAAAGTTTTGAATTTGCGTGTAAAAAAAAAAATATATATTAAAAAAAAAAAGAGTGAAATGAATTTTAGAAAAAATGAGAATCAAACAGAGGCTAAAACTCATCATATATTCAACCTTTCGGATATAACCTCACTAATCGTAACTGAGTTTTGTGTAAAATTTCAAGTTGATCACTAAAGTTTTTATCCGACTCAAGTTTCATAACATTTTTACCTTGGGCTACCCGGTTAGAAAAATTTATATAATCTAACTATGTATCCATTAAGTTTCAAGCTAATTCGAAATTTGCCATTTGAATTTCTTGAATACAATATGGACACAATTTCTACTTGTAAAACCAAAATTTCAACTTTTTTTTTTTACTTTCATTACTGTAGGTTAGAGTGAATTTCGATAAAACGTAGATTCTATTTTCCCCACAAAAATTATGAATTAACGTTTGTTTCTCTAGCTTGACATTTCACAAATACTACCTTGTTAACTTTTCTAATCGAATGATCAACGATGAAAATTGATTATAAAATGTAGTGATTAATAAATTGGTTGGAAAAATTTAGACCAACTTAAAATTTTGCACAAACTTCAATGATGATTTGGTGAAATTAACTCAACTTTTGATTTATGAATTATTTAAATACACATATTTATAAAAATATAAAAAAATTGGATGGTTCACAAAGTTTAGCTAATACAAGCTTGTGTTTGGCAAGTGTTTATATGAATAGGTAACTATAGCAATGAGTCGGGGAAAAAAAGTTCGGATTCGGCTAAAGCTTTTTTGGCCCCGAGCCGGCCAAAAAAACTCTGCTTGCCCAGGCCTTAGTGGGCCGAGTCGAGGCCGCTCGGATTTTGCCTTGTTTCTTTTTCTTTTTTTTTTTTGATAAAATTTATATTTTTTCATGGGTCGGCCCCAGCTCGAGCCGACTCCCCAAAATGGGGCTCGGCTCGAGCCTTGGTTCGGGCTTTTTTCGAGCTGAATTCTGATCGTTCGAGTTTTCGGGCTTAATTGCCACCCCTATGAATAGGTGAGAAATACTTGTGAATTTCATAAAATATATGAATAAAAAAAATAATGAATAGGTGAGTAGTATTTGTGATTTTTCAAAATATAAAAAATAAGGGATGAAAAAAGGGATTAAGGTCGACTTTAAGAACTCATTTGCAAATATCTTTCCCTCTATAAGCTCTTCACTTCGTCGTCTCCATATCTACGCTAGGGTTTCTCCTCTCTTGCGAGCGTTGTTCAGTTCCCCGAGCAGCCGCCGCCGCCGCCTCCTCCTCCTCCTCCAAGACAGCCGCCGTCATGGGTCGTATGCACAGCCGAGGGTCCTCTTTCTCTCACCCTATTAACATATAAGCATACATGAATAGATATCCATATAAACAACATTTACGTTTATTTCCTTTTTTGTAAATTTGTAATATATGTTATGCAGTAAGGGTATTTCCGCATCAGCACTTCCATACAAGAGGACTCCACCGAGCTGGCTCAAGATATCTTCACAGGATGTACGTAATTTCACTTTCGCTCTCGCCTTTTTACTTTCTTCTTATTATTACCTTATTTTTTATCAGTTACAAGCTAGAACAATTTTTTTTCACTTCATGTAATCTCTGACTTTCTCTGATCATGTGAATTGAGACATTTTTTAGTGCAATTGGTAGCGATGCTAGTGTGTTAATTTAGAGAAAGGAATAAAATTTGGATCCTATACATGTGCATATGTGAGTCATAGATGTTGCTGCTAGGATCAACGATCATTAGTTTGACACTGGGTAAAATTATATTAATGAGTTTTGCGAAATTAATGAAAGTGTAGAGTTGAAATAGCCCGTGAAGATGGACACCATTCCGAAATCTATTTAACTGTAAGTGCTAATGTGATAATATAAGGTTGAAAAGTTAAAGACAGACAATTCTACATCTTTTCTTCTCTATGAATAACCCTGACTTGAATTTGGGTACCATTTGAAGAAAAATGGAGAAAAAGAGAGCTAAATATTGAGATGGAGTCCGCCTCATTTGTTCTTGTTCCTTTTATGACGTGGCCAGCATTACTCGAGCTGGAACTTTGTGTATGAATAGATTTAATGTACCTGCGAGATTAATTTGAAAGCAACTTTTAGCCCGTTGCTAGCATAAATGATTTCAATTATATAAAAGTGGGTTTCCAATTTTATGTTCTGTATTTGGGAATTTATATAAATTAATGTTAAGCACATTCTTTTTGCCATTAATTTTTCTATTCTAAATGCTATATCATATTGTAATTTAGACAATTATGTCAAATTTATACTTATTTATTTCATTCTAATTTATTTTATGAAATATTTACTGTGGATAGCATCAATTTGACCCTTCTAGACAATAATGAGATTGAATAGCTGTATTTTTCTGCAGTATAACATGCATTTAATTTTTATTGTCATTCTCCAAGTTTCTTTACTTTGTTTGGATACAAGCGTCAAAACAAGCTTGTAGCCTGATATGGTTTTAGTTTCAATCACTACCAAACAGAGCCCTCCAACACTGCGGACCTCAACTTTGAAATGAGATATTTACAGCAGTTTGCAAAATTAAAGATGTTAATCCATTGCACTGCATTGTTTGGTTTTGCATTATTTTCAAATCTCATATGATCCTTATTTTCTTTATCCATAGTATTCTGTTTCTATGGTTCCTGGTCAATGCATGTTATGTTATATGAATTATCAGTCTGTGTTCATTCTTTTTGTCGCATTTGATGGGTTTTCTTTAATTCCATCACAGTAAACACTTACCTTTGGTTTTTGATACTTTTAACCGTCTCCATTCAGGTAGAAGATAATATCTGTAAGTTTGCAAAGAAGGGGTTGACACCGTCTCAAATTGGTGTTATTCTTCGTGATTCTCACGGAATTGCACAGGTGAAGAGTGTCACCGGTAGTAAGATTTTGAGAATACTCAAGGGCCACGGTAAATTTTCTGCACCGTAGGCTAACTAGTTTCATTGTTTTCTACAGATTGTAAATTTTTTACCTTGTGATTGTTATTGATGAACAGGACTTGCTCCTGAGATACCTGAGGACTTGTACCACCTCATTAAGAAAGCTGTTGCAATTCGCAAGCATCTTGAGAGGAACAGAAAGGACAAAGATTCGAAGTTCAGGTTGATTCTTGTTGAGAGTAGAATTCACAGGCTTGCTCGCTACTACAAAAAGACAAAGAAGCTTCCACCTGTCTGGAAATAGTGCGTTCAATTCCCATTTCTGAGATTTTTATTTTTGGATGAGTTTTCATTCCCAAGCTTTATCAAATGTTTTGTGCAATTTGGTTATAGCTAAATTTGTTCAATGATATGTTAGACATGCTTGCATCAGTACCATATTGACCATGAATAAAATTTGTATATTCCAATCTAAGGGTTTCAAGTGTTTTAGCTTGATCACATTAATGTATTTACCGAACACATTTGATTTTAATGCAAATCAAGGACTAGGAAAAACAATTACCAAAAAGGGCCTTAGTTCCTTTTGTAATTTGGTTTGTGTTGCGAGAGAATTAGTTAACATTGGGAACTGCTACCATTGTGTTGTATTTCTTGATGCTTTTATTTTGGTCTAGTTATTTAAGATGAACTGGGCCTTTTCAACATTTTGATGTTCATTGAGCAACTGAAGATTTTCTAGTCCTAAGCTTCTTTTGAGTTTTAGCCATTTTCATAAAAATGCATACATTTTTTCTCTTTATTGGGAATACAGTTAAATGATTTTTATTTTTCTTATCATTGCTGCAAGTACTCATTTAGTTGTTTTCCCCTTTGCAGTGAATCTACCACTGCCAGCACACTTGTTGCCTGAAGCGGATGGATGATGGAATGGTCGATTTGTAACTTGAGTGTTATTTCATGAAGAGAGTTGCTAGTAAATCTTAAACTGTTTTTCTTCGTGAGTTTTTGGAATGCTTGGTTTTATTGAGGTAGACTGGAATATCACTAAGCTGGGTATTGCAATATTTATATGATCTTCCATGGGGAATGCAAGTCCAGTTTTCTTAAGAATGTGACCAGCTGTTGACATGTTTTTTTTTTCCCTTTATATGGACCAGTTTTTGAAATGAATAATGGATAATTAAAGACAACTTCATCTAAGGCAAAATTTATTCATCTTTTTGAGTACTTGTAAAAGGACCAGTATTAATCATGCTTCATTCTATTTTGACAAGTGTTCTTGGGAGTAAACATATAGACTACGATAAGCTTATTTGATAAACTGAGTTGAAGATTTTGGAAGTCGCGGCAGTGTGGCAAGCCTATCTTTGCTTGAGTTAAGGGTACAAACATATATAGCTAACACCAGCACTAAGATTGTATGTTGAATTTATTTTATCATGTTTTCATCGGTTGCTTCTTCTTTGACTGCCTATAGCTGAATCCAGATATCCGAGTATCCAACATAGTTCTCTTATGATCTGGTGCTGGTTAATTTCTTAGCCTCAAATATTAATATTCCCTTGTTTTGCTTATCCTCATTTTTGGGATGGCGCATAGAAAAAAAATGTGAAGAATTTTGCAGGGATTGGAGTTGGTTGAACGTTAATACCACATTTTAGACTGCCATTTACCCTGCAATTTAGACAAAAACCAAACTGTAGTCTCCAGCTCCTCTCCTATTAGCGCATTTGAGCTCATAGCCTCTACACAGCATTCACATCGAAGGATTCTGATTTGTGAAACAAAAAATTAGGTGTTTTTATTTTATTTTTAGTCTGTAAGATACACAGTTTCAATGATTCAGTTATCGTTGGCCATTACGGTTATTTTATGTGTAGGTGTGACCGTAATAAAGAGACAAAAATAAGGTAGCTAATTGTTCATGGAGCTAAACTTGTCTAGACTTGGATCATGTATATGTTCGAGGAACTATACTCTGTTTAAATTTTTTTGAAAAATTCTATTGAATTGCTTTAATTGCATGAACTTGCTTAATTTTCAAGTTGCTGCTTTCCTTGTGAATGAGCCAGTCTACACATGACGGGGGAAAGAGCTAGTGCTATATTCGGGGGATAAGAAGAGAATATCTCGTCAAAGCCTACAAAAGGTGAGCTATGTCCAAGTGCCAATTGTTGATTTGCTGCAGAAGGAATTTCTCAAACCAGTTGATTAGATGTATCCCCAAAAAAGAACTCGTGGGCACTTCGCTAGAGTTCTATCCAGCTGCAGCCTGGAACTTTCTTCAGGTCTCTTTCAGTATTGTACTAAGCTGCCTAACATAGTCCCATAGACCAAATTGAGCATACATATTCAATAAAAAAGTAGGTAAGAACTTGGATTATAAGAATCCATTCCAATCAGATGTTTAGCGACTGGCTCTCCAACGCATAAGTTTTCATGAATAGTGCATGAACTTAGCAAGGTTTGCCAAACTACATCATTTGGCTCAATGGGCTTCTCCTTTGACAAATCTCGTGGCTTCTTCTACGTGCCCTGCCCGGGTAAGGATGCATGGTGTTGGAGCTTAGGCTCCATCTTGTGAAATCTTCTCATAATTTCAAAGCAAACCACACCTTCCTTCACCCGTCCAGCATGGCCACAAGAATTCATAGGGGAATGAATGTCATGTCATCTGGTTCTAAAGAGTCTTTCCGTCTCCACGAACAAATCAAAAGCTAAACCGCCCAGTTACATTCATATCCATCTCTATGCTGCCACACTTGGCATACATGTCAATCAATGCAACACCATTTTTTCCACTAGTTACAATCCCTTGGTCTTCCATATAACGATGAATTGTAACCCCTTCATCAATGCAACCTAATTGTGCAGTTGCAAAAAGAGCAGTCAACAAAGTCGCACTATCGGGAGCCAAATCAAAACCACCCCGATTTACAACCTCTATTTTTGGCATACCCAACCATCATTGTGTAGTAGAAATCATGTCCCTTCGAGGCATAGCATCAAAGAAACATCTAGAGACATCTGTGACCTCGAATTTTGTACCATTGGCGTGACCAACAGATCCCAAGATCTCTCACGTCCACGTAAACCTAGTTTTTGCTCACTTAGACAAACCGTTAACCACACATGACTTCCTTCAGTTTGGGTAGAGTTGGTCATGAACACTCCGACAATCAAGTTAGTTGGAAAAATAAGTATATAAACGTGGGAGGGCTTGAGACGTGGGCCTCTAATATAAAAAAGGGGGTCGATTTTGGGAAGTGGTGGAGTGAATATATAGCTTAAGAGTCTAAACTTACATTCTCTTTGGAATGACATATTGTGTAAACTTTTATAGTAGAATTGGATAATCAATAACCATAAGATGAAAGTGTACGTGGCCTCATCTATGTGGTTAAGACATCTTGTCGAAGATGTCAATTAATTATAAGTATCAAATGTTAGTACCATTTTATTGTTCATAATGCCTAGCATGAGGCTTAGACTGAACTTGATTGGCTGGATAGGGCGATAACAGCAGTGAATTGTCACATCAATCACATACCAAGGATTGAGTGAAAGATCTCCTATCGAGTCCTTCTGCAACCTCTCGAAGGTTTGGTTCTTTGCAAAGAGGTCAACTCAGATGGATTTGATATACCACGTTGGTTCGGCCTCTTCAAGGGGTTCGACCAAATGCCTCTCGACAGTTGGATGTGGAGCGTGGGGCCTCGATCTGCTTGCAATGTAGGATTCTTGGAGTTTTGTCACGTGAGGCTTAACAACATCAACGCTTCTCATTTTTTGAGTAACCATCAACCATAGTAGCCCAGCTCACCACGTCTCTTTCTCTCATCTTATCAAACAAAAGACTAGCCAATTCCAACTTCTCATTCTTTACGCAACAACCAATCATCAAATTCCAAGAAATCAAGTCCCTCTCTGGCATTTTCTCAAAACAGATCAGAAGCAACGTCAAACCCATACTCCAATTTCACATAGCCAGCGATCATATTTTCCAATATCATATCTGGACAGCAACCTTGAACATGATTTTAACACTAAAGAAAAAGAATGCTCATCCACTAAAACCCCATTTACAAGCATCAAAGCAAACACTTGGAAGGCATTTTCCAGGGTCGTTTCCGTAAGAATAAGATTTAGTAATTAAATTCCAAATAAAAGGTCATCACAATTTTGAGTAAAACAGAGGTGTCTTGCAAAATTAACGAAGGGTTTGTGTTTGGAAAAAAACAAAATCAAGAACGATTTTTGTGGTCAAAATCAAGGGTTTGTGTCTTCCATTTGATTTATTTCTGCATTTGAAGCAAAAGCAAGCGCTGGGAGTACTGCGTTCCATGCCCGGCACTGGCTTGAATTTACACACAAGTACACAAGTAAGAAGTACACAACCATTAGATATTTGATTTGATGCCTCGCCCTACAAATTCATAATGTAATCATTTCAAAGCTGATATAGAATGTAATGATGGGACGGGTTGAGATTTTTGTTTGGCCGAATTTGTTGTCCAGGTTAAAATTGCGCATGAAGTGGAGCCAGCTTAAATTTACTAATTTCCGGAATTTATAGTTAAATTTTTATTAGGCCAAAATCAGCCTGCTCGTGAAAAAAAAGATGTTCGAGTCTGTTCATGACTCATCTCAAAACGAGCTCGAACTATCCATATGTCAATCCATGATGAGCCAAGCTGACGAGCAACTCAAACTGTTTGCCATCCCAAAAGTAAATGAAATATAAATGCAGAACAAGGAATTTACATAAGAATCATAATAATGAGATCACACTGAAAAAAATGAACCTAAATTGACTCAGATTCGTGCCACGTGTCAGTCTGTATAAACGGATTGGTCCAATCTTCAGAAGAAATGGGAAAAACTGCAAAGAACTCATTTAAGATTAATCTACATTCCTAACTAATATAAACCTTTCAAGAACGTGGCATATCTTACATTCCCACATTGATTTGTAAAACCTGGTCATCAGCTCTCAAACATCCTTAATTCATCTGCAATCCATGGAATTTTCTGGATCAAGTGTAATTCTGGACAACGGAAGCTGTTGGTCAGGTTTCGAAGGATATTCAAGACCCTGTAGAGCAGGTATCCACCGCAGATCTTCTTCCGAGTAAGCTGGGATAAACCAGTACCTCTTGTCCGCTCCAAATACCTATACAGAACAGCAGATCTTGTAAGAGATACATAAATCGAATACCACAAAAGTAAGCAAGTGCTAGAGTTTTTTGGTAAGGCATTTGGCTATCAAAAGAAGCAGCTATCCAGAATCCAGGATTTGTCCTGGACAAGACTAGAATAATGAAAGTTGCTCCAGTCAATATAAGATTACTTTGGCATTTACTGGAAGTGAACTTGTCGCAGGGAAGACAATAAAATAATTGCAAACATATGTCAGATAAATTGCGAGTTCATAATTCGAAGACATGTAATTTCACTTAAAATAGATGAAATCCAAAAGTGATCCAACCTGTTCAAAGTTCCTTCTCCGTCCAAGATCATAACGCCATTTAGGAGTAGTCTTCTTCTCGTATGCCTGAATACGAGCCAATGAAAACATCAGTCCGATCTCCGTATCAACTTCAGTTAGAAAATATAGAGGTAAAAGAAGAAAATGGCTTTGACAGGATCAATCAAATTGCAATATTTCGATTCCACATCTCCCCTTCTCCCCATCTACTAGAACATTACCCATTGAACAATTTTCTCTAGCTATTTTGAATGTTTTCAAGTATACTAAGGGAGCAAAAGAGAAGGTAATTGCGATGCAGTGTTATATCATAAAATTTGAATCCATGTACGCCCGGTGCATATAATAGCACTGAACTCAACAGTGGAAATCAAAGCATCCCACAGATTTTGAACAGAAATTTGGACATCCAGGGCTGTTCCTTCAGGGTAATGAATATTATGCTTACGTAGGGCATATTTCTCATCAAAATTAAACTACAGAAACAAGGATTAGCACAATACCTCAATGGTTGTGGTATTTGCTGCCACTAATGATATGTGCATAATCAGAAATCCCAAAACGCTCAAAGAAAATGCTAAGTTTAATACTGCAAAACCAAAAGAGTTCGTGAGTTAAATAATAAAAGCCATGAGCTGCGGCTGGAGCTAATAAGCATTTGGAAAAGGAATAGTTGACCTTACCAAAGGCTAGAAAAGTGGTTGCAAGTGTTCCCGGAGTCCCAGGTATATCATCATCAGTGAAGAACAAAACAAAATGTGGCAGCAATGATAAAGTAACAAGACTTGTTTCAAGGAATGTGTAGAACTGAACAATGAAAGAAAGCCATCAGTTATCTAACATCATCATATTTCAATCACCAAGTAATTAAAAAATTTCCTAGGATCTGCAGATCACAACACAACATAGTCAATGGAGGGAAAAAAAAACCTATATCATTCATTTTAAGTTGTGATATCATACCAGGAAGAGAAGGAAATACTTGTAGTTCAATGCCCCAACACAATTGACTACCCATACACAATGATGGTCCATTTTCAGCACACACTTCCCACCTAATCAAAAAATTCATTCCTCTTAAAAAAAATTATACAATGCTATAATTTCTAGGAAGTGCTATGTAAGAAGCAACTCACAAACAGAACAATGATGACACCGAGGTGGTTTTAGCTGGTTGCACTTTCTACAAAATCGGATTCTCCTGTTCTCCACGTCTGCCAAAAATTCTGTTGTGGTCAATGGGTCGGTATCTCCTTTTTCTTCGTCCATTTTTGGCCTCCAATTTGGAGGAGCGATACCCGGTTCCGTAATAACAACAGAAAAATAACTCCACAATAGCATTACCAACTGCATGACCATTACAATGACTAATTATTCAGCTACATTTGAATCATTACATGTTATATTTTGAATATCATCATGGCATTTCCTATAATTATACATCTAAAATAAAATTCACATACAACAATTCTTTTCCAAAACAAACCACTGGGTGTCCTAGAGCTAGAATGATCCAATTGGAATCCACCATTCATTTAAAGTGAGATTCTTGGCTAGAAGATTGAGATTGTTAAACCTATAAATTACATGACATGCTTAGACGGAGGGGATTCCATATATGCCGACGTGGGATTGACTACCCAATTGATTGGCTATTTAATTAAATAATTGCATCTTGGACTTCAACTTGGATCCATTTCATATATATATATATGTGTGTGTGTGTGTGATATCACTTTACACAATCAAGTTAAGTACCTAACCCTAGCCAAATTTCATCTCCCTTTCTTGCACTCGTATTATCTTTTTATCTGGCTGTTGACTAGACTGTCGCAATGCAAACGATCTACAAACTTTTTTCTCAATCGACGGTCTTTGCCTCCTAACATGGTGTTCCAGTATACTGATGAATGATGATGCCTACATGAATGAGAGGTGGCCAGGATTCTCTTGGCACATTTTTTTAGGTGAACAGAGATCCTTGTGAACTTTACCATATTCCATTTCGTCACATTATTTTTGCTATTTCGAATTACAACAAACCAATCAAATAATCAATCCTATCTACCAGACACCACACTCGACCAAACATTAAGTAAATATCAGCTAACCATTGAGAACAAGCTAATAATATCCACAAAATTAGCCCTGAGGAACACAAAAAACCATGAAAATAAAAACATCTAAGATTCCGAAATTGCCCAAGTAATTCTCTGAAACTTACCAGACAGTGGAACAAGATCAAGACGGCCAAAGAAAGTAGTGCCTTGGGCCCGCCGGCTTCGAGGCCCGGCCAATAATTGTTTATAACCACCGCATAATAAGTGACGCCGACAACGCCAAGAACCAGTAATATCATGATCGATCCCAGCCCCCTCAGGGCTGTGCAGAATTTGAATACATTCCACGCCATCACCGCCCCAGATTTATGCATGATATTAACGACCAATTACAACAATAAAATATCCCGAAAAATTACAGTTTCTTTTTTCCTTTCGTTTGAATTTAATTTCCGATATGTTGAATAAGTAGATAGGTTCTATGGATTTCCATGCAGGGAGTAGAACTCCGGTGAAATCCATGGTCGAAAGCAAAATTTTTTTTTGATAAATAACAGTTAATATTAAGTTTTTTTTTCCACAAAATAATTTCATATTCTCAATTTAATATTTAAGAATTAGTCAACTTAGCAAGTTTTTCAACCAACTACTGCAACCTGAAGGCTGCTTCTTTCTTTCTTGGAAATGGTCGATGTCTAGAATCTACTTTAATTAATAATTAATAAATTTTTTAATGATACAAAAATTCTTCTATGTTAATGTCATAAATATTTTTAGAAAAATTATAAGTGATCAGGGTCAGGTCACTGACTCTGACCGGAGGGACAAGTGTCTCCCCTATTGGCTGGGCGTCTACGGCGCTTGCAAGGGACACTTGTCCCCCTCCCTCGATCAGGGTCGGTCACTAACCCTGACCGTGAAACACGGCTTATATTTTTATACTAGAATATTTATAACATTCGGATTAGATAGGTAGGTTTACATCATCACATATAACTCAATGGATTTTCATTAAAAAGTAAAACGATTGGATGTAAATAACTAAGGGCCTGTTTGATTGGCCGTAATTTTTCGTGGAAAGTGAAAAACGTTTTCCTACTTTTTACTATTCATCTGTTTGATTACACTAATTTTTCGGGAAAACGTTTTTTAAGATACAAGCGGTTGATGTACAAAAGTTAGAAAATATTTTTTCACCATAGTGGTGGAAAAACGTGTTCTAACTTTTTGACAATTTTTTTTTTATTAGCAATTGGAACACATTCCAAAGTCAATAGTAAAAAAATTTATCCATTTAATTGACAATTTGCATAAAAAAACAAAACCAAAAGAAAAATTTGTTTGGTGGAAAATTATAGCAATCAAACACCATTAATTATAATTCCCTGTAAAACGTTTTCTAGGCAATTTAATTCCCTGTCATTCATTTTATTTCCACCCATTTTTCACCCTTGCAATCAAACATACCCTAAATATATATTTTTCTTCAAGTTGTAATTTGATAAGAGTCCAAAACATGTTCGACTACATGCACAAATATAATAAAAGATAGTGGACTATTTTTAATGTCATAGCATACAACAATTGAATGAGGAGAATGCACATATGAGAGCTATGCTGAAACTTACGTGGTGGTGGAGACGGTTTAGGGATGGAAATGGAGGAGAAGGTGGTGGTGGGTGTTAAACTTTGATCCAAATTCGATTGGATATTTGTGAATTCATTGGATTGGACTTTAAAGAGGTCGAAATATGGATCGAGAAAAACTGCACCGCCAGCTGCACTCTCGCTTCCTACTCGAGTGCGGAAAACAGGAAGCTCACGCCCGTCTGGCTTTGTGATAGTTGCTCGACTCTAAATTTTCGTGTCAACTATAGTAATATCAGAATCCCAACAATATGCTTAGAATGAGTTTTCACAGGAATTGCTTTTATGGAACGAATTCCAGGAGTAACTTCACATGCATTTATTGAACAATTTGATCTCAATCAACTACTACCAACTTGTCACGTCTCCATGTATTTATTTAAACACTTTGATGACAGTCTAAGAGAGGAGCAGCCAGTTAAAACCCAAGGGAACACACACATTGGCGAATCCAAAACCAAATTTCAGCTAGGGCGAACCTTGATCGTTGACTATTGACCATTTACACAACTAAATTTTTTCGAATCAAATTGATACTAATATTTGCATTTTCATCTCTTTCCCCTTCTATTTGCCTTCTTACATAATGCAAAGCACAAAGAGTCCAATTCCCCCAATTTTCATAAATCATAAATTACAGATCACAGTCGCAGTCGCAATTATCACAATTCATGAATTCACAAATTCACAAATTCCCCCTATTTTCATAAATCATAAATCATAAATCATCACAATTCCCATACTAAATCACCAATCAAAGTAAAACATCAAAATTAACTAATGCATTTTGTTTCTATCACCCTTCAATTTTTAACTTAAATGACACGAGCTAATGCATTTAGTTTCTATCAAATGCTCCATTTTGCATAATAGAAAGATAGGAATTTTTTGTGTTTGTATTTTTTCTTCCACAAAAATAGACATGGACGTTACATTTGAATCGAGACCAGAATGGAAATCAGAAAGGAAAATTAAAAAGGGATCAAAAAAAGGAATTAAAACCCACTACTTAATCTTTGCACAAACAAAAAAAAATGAAAAAGTAGCCAGTAGGAACCAAAATTTCAAATCAATCTTTGCACAAATTATAGACTTACATACTAAAATTTTAGTGAAAAAAGTCGATGGCAGTTGGTGGCATGGGCGCATGGCAGACGACAGGTCACGGACTCACGAGCAAGTCCACGAGCCACGACGACGAGGGGTGATGCAGAGAGAATAAGAGAAAGGGTGAAAATTGAATTTGTCCATGATTCAATCTGATTAGTTGGATTTGAGCCATTATCAATGGGCTAATGTTATAAAAAAAAAAAAAAAAAATGGGACCCAAAACAATTTAATCCCACTACTTAAAAAAAAAAAAGCTCAAATCTTTTTTTTCCTGCTTGCCAACCGCTCGGCTCCGAACAGTAAATTTTCACAAAGCCAACTCGGGCGGCCTCGCAAGTTTGCCAGGTGCTGGCTCCGCCACTGAACACATGAACAATATATGTACAAGATGACATCGACTTCCATCCCCGTGTACAAACAAGAAAACCCTTATTTTATTCTTTCATTCTTTCTTTCTTTCCTTCTTCTTACAAAGAAGAAATTATCTTGGCTAACTATTAGAGTGGATAAGGCCACCACTTCCTCTTCGACAGGCGTTTCCACAAACTGTTTTGCTGTTTTACATTCCCCAATGAAAGGAAAAGACTGCACAAAACACTTCACTTTCAAAGTTGGCGTGAAGATTTCAACCGATTTGGACGCCAACAAATTTGTACTTGTGCTCTTAGTTTGACAATTTCACTAGCACACGTAAAAGAGAGAATAAAAATAAATGAACTTCTCGATTAATCTAACCAAACATGCTCAATATAAGTCTGTCCTCTTTGGAATTTCTTATAATATTTAGTCAAATTTTAAATTTAATCACATATTTACATTTATTACCCACTTATTATCTATACATATTTCATTATAACTCCTTAGAGTATTTCTAAGAAATTCTCTAAATACAATATGCTCTCAATTCACTCTCTAAACACAAGACACTTTTACTTTATAATGATTGCATTTAATGAGCTATATATTCCAATATTCTATTTCTTAATTATTCTAATATTATTTGAATTAATTGACAATTGACATATATAAAAAATAAGATAAAGAAAAATCAATAAATGTTTTTCGAAAAAATAAAATGAACTGTTAAAATAGAAAGTATTGTTGGAGTATATAAAAAAATTTAATCTATGAATTTAAAGATACTATTTATTATACATAAGAAGTAGGTACTAATCTTGAATTGGACTAAAAAAAAAATTGAGGTGGACTAATATGTAAAAAAAAAAAAAAAATTCCACATCATTTTTTTCAGACTTGGGCTAAAGGCCACACTAGTCACCCTATATTCGCTCGTGACAAGTCTCTTGAAGATGCTCATATTAAATTAGAGAAAATTACAATCAAACCTACTTTTCCACTATTCATTTCAACAATCAAGTACAATTTTCTTCTTTAAAAAACCAAATGCACCATCCGACACATCCACATCGTGCACCCCCACACCACACCACACCACACCACGCCCAAAAAGCTTATGAATGTGTTCAATGAGGATTAAAATTAAATTTTTTAATAGATTGTAATAGAAATTTTTGAAATGTGTGCTGAAAAAAATGTGGGACTCGTGAAAGATATGATTAATATTGATTGTTTGATTTTGACTTATATTAAAATTAGATTTTAATTCGAATCAAACAAGCTCTATGACTCCACTATCTCTCTATTCTCTCTGATCTATAGACCATCCTGTTAAATTGTGAATACTAGAGATCGAAGCCAGAAGTTACTTGGATAGAAAAATTGGCCACCTACTGTCTTTCTTGTACAGCTGTAACGCGATGTAGATCAACTCATCGACAGTGGAATTCTATGCGTGTCGCAACGACGCCCATTGCCACTACAACAGTGGTGCTCGCCGCTACTTCCTGTTGTGTTATACTGTGCAGTGGTGCTAGTGGGACGATGTACGTGCGGTGGTAGGTTGTGGATCTCTGTGTTTAGTGTGTTGTTTGTGCGGTGGTCAAACAAAAAAATGGTGTAAATATGTAGTGATTTGCGATGGTGTGATGGTGATCTATGAGTGATGTATGTGGAGCTCTGTGTGATAGGTTGTGTTGCGGTGGTGTTGGTGGGATGATGTTGCGTTTGTGGTGGTGTGAATCTGCAGTGGTGATGGTACTAATGTGATACAGTGCTAGTGGTATGACAAATGCAGGATAGGGTGCATACGGTGGTGGTTGTGGTTCGTTGAATGTGGTGATAGATTTTGTTGACCTTCAAAAGTGTACCTATGAGCTGGCAACAGATCTCGGGCCTCTCACGTCCGGTTTAGCCTTTCTTCCTGCATACTATGACAAATCGTCAGTTGCACGTGGCCTTCTCCAAAGAGGGGAGCCGGCCGTGCGCACTCCAACTATCAAATCAGCTAAAGTGGTAATATATATATGAGTGTGAGAAGGCTAAAACGTGAACCTCCAAAATAAATAAGGGGGTCGGCCTTGAGAAAATAAATAGAACAATAAAATATAGAGAAAATTGTTAAGTAGTATTGAGAGTTCAATTTTGTATTACCTTTAAATGGCACAACGTGTGAGCTTTTATACTGAGTGAGGGTGAATAAGGATCGTTTGATAGCTGAACATGTGGCCTCATCCTAGCGATCGAGACCTTTTGTCATAGATTTCAACGCATTTAATATCCTGACTACTCATACTTTAACTCTGACATGCGGGATTGGGATTGACTTGCGTGACTGACGCAGTCGCCATTGCAGTGTGTTGTCATATCAACCATTTGTCAGAAGATCTTTGTATGAGATCTTCAATAGAATAGTCATACTGCATACTGTTCACGTAATAAGAGTTCGGTACGGCACAATGGTCCGGACATAAGAGTTTCGTACTAATGGTTCGGTCTCTAGGTTCGAGTCGTTACGCAAGATCATAGGTTCGGCCATGTGGCTTGTGAATTTCTGTCACGTGTTGCATGCTGTGAGCTGCCACGTGTCGTATGCTGGGGCCTTTTATAGTTGCCTGTAACAACTAGTCTCTGAAATCCATGTATGATTATTTATGTAATGCGTGGACTTGAAGTAGAAAAGAAAAGTAGTCGTAACAGATTCTGGAGCAAAGGTGAAGGCACATTTTGGGTGATGTTGACGATGGTGGAGGGGTGGGATAATGGTGCGGAAGCATTGTGAATTCTTTTAATAAGAATCGTTCAATGAATAAAAATGACACTGGAATCTTACTTTGCAGATATTGAATAATAATTGACGTTGTAAAAAAAATGTACAATGTCTCTATAGATAAAATTATTTTTTAATCTTATTAATATAATGAAATTAAAATAAGGAAACTAATAAATTTATAATCTAAAAGATATTCGAAATACCATTCCAATTGATAAAGAAAATAAATCTTATATAGACAATATATTAGACTAAAAAGATAAAATTGATTACAACTGTACATCTTATTATAATTATTTAACTTTTATCCCATTTACAGTAGAATTGTTCTACATCAGGTGAGGTGGAGGAGATGAAGGGTAAATTGTGACCGCCTAATTGGATAATTGTGATAATTTAATTTGATCATTTGTGATCCAAAAATAAGTTGTGATCAATTAATATAATAATTTGTTATTAATAAATAAATTGCAACCTATAAAAATGTGTGATTTTGACCCACATTTTGCATCTTTGTGAATGTGACGTTTTGTGATTGTGAGTAGTACGTAATTGTGACCATAAATTATATGTTATTGTGATATTTATTTATTTATTTATATTTTTTATTAATACCATTGAATTTTAGAAAAAATTTCACGAGTTAGTAAAATTTGAAAGTGTATCTTTAAATGTTAATACTTATGTATTTTTCCATATAAGTTATTTATAATGAAACCATTTAGCCGTCACTCACGAAATGTCTCAAAATTAATTTTGCTATTAAGGAATAAAAAAAATCATTTAGTCATGATATTTATAATACGACTCAAATAGATCGGTCCAATCTAGTACTTTTTTAGTAAGATGATAGACATATCTCGTCCTCGCAAATAGATTTTTTGTCTTTTGTTTGCAAAGGTTTCTTGTTATCTTATTACTTCTTGGCCGGCTTCTATATATGGTCCCATGTGCGATGTTTCCCATTATTTTGTGGCGTAAGAGAGTAGGAACTAACGTTGTTCCAATCTTATCCCAGCACATAATTAGTTTAATGCCGTGGTAGAATGACATTATTTTAAGACAGCCGACTCGGAGATAAAGGGACAACGAACGTTGACCTAGTTGAATGGCTTATGCAGTTTACATGTAATTCTGATACAGAGAAAGATGGAAGAGGAAAATAAGAAGGGAACTGTGTGTGTAACTGGTGGAACGGGATTCGTGGGCTCTTGGCTCATTAAGAGGCTTCTTCAACATGGATATTTTGTTAATGCTACAATAAGGAGTGATCCAGGTAATTTGTTATTTTGCCTCTTCTAGTGGTGATGAGTTCAATATCTTCATTTTCTTAGATCTTAGTTATAAGTACTACCATGTTTCAGCTTTCAACATAAAGTATTGGTTGAGCAGGTTGATTCACATCGTCTAAAAGGTTAAACTATTTGATAGGATTGGACAAAATTCTCGAACCTAATCGAACAGAACCGGACCTAAACCGAACTTAAACCAAATTAAGTGGTTCATCCTAAGTTAAATACCCGAACGAGTATTCGAATCGAGAATCGACATGTTTAGTTCGGTTCTCAATTCTAGACCAAGAATCGAAGAACCGAATAAAAACGAAATCTCCCCAATTTTTTAAATATTTTTTATATTAAATAAACTAAATTATTTTAATTTTATTCTAAATAAATTTGAGAACTAATTAGTTTAACCCAAACCCAAAATATGATTTTCCTATTTCTAATTTTCAGTTCAAACTCAATTTAATCAAATTGACCTAAATTTTACCCAAAACTCTCATTCTACTTTAATGTCATTTCTCCCGTTCTAGAAAAAATCAAAATGGAAGCTCGAGTGCACCTCTCTTCATTATTATGAGCTCGCTATCGGAAGAAGATTTTAACAGTCAAATCTAAAAAAAAAAGGGCAAAAGATATCACGGATTGGACTCCATTATTTTGTAAGATCTAAGATCGAACATCTCATTAATTGAATTAATGTAACGTTATTATAAATATTAAAAAAATTTAATTATTGTACAGAACCCAATAATCGAACCGAACCGTCCATAATTAAATTTGGACCAAATGATTCCATTTATTAAATACCCGAAAATCTAAAGTCGATTTGATTCTCTTTAGAATCAAATCGAACCAGATCATGTACAGCCCTACTGTTTGAAGATGGGATAAACTTTTTTTTAGCTAAACCATATTTTCAATGTAATCACTTACTTGTGTCATAAACGGGTGGCGACAAATTTGAATTTGATGCAGCGCGAAATAAGGAATTCAAGCAAAAAATTTAAGACACAAATTTGGAATCCAAAGGAGAATGAAAAATAAACTCAAGATGTTTTATTAATTCAAAAACTACCTAAAAATCAAGAATTAACCCTTTTATTTATAAGGGTTTACATCAAAACCTAGATTTAAAAGCACTAAAAAATAAAAAAGAATTTGAAATAAACTAAACGACAAAAATAGCACTAAAACTTAAAAAGCAGTTTTCAAGTCCTAAGCAAATTCAAATGGCTAAAATTCATCCCATGTCACAACAAAGCGGTGAGTTTAGTCCAGCTCATCTTTTTTTTCTTTCCGAAAAGGTATTATGAGCCCAAATAAGAGCTCGAATGCCAAATCTGCAATTTATTATGTTTCCTTTTCAGTCCAGTTCTTCAATCCACTCAATCATCTACTCTACAACAACGCACTATACCATATGTTCTACATCAACATGTTACCATGGAGACTTCACAACCTTGAGCGTTCACCTTCACCTAAATCTTCCACCATCATGATTAACTATACACTAATTCGAATCCCACTCACATTCGAAAATTTTATCCAGCACATATCACATATCACTTGTAGAGACATGGAGTTTCATCTCAGAAAGATAACTTGTTAAATTGATTAGTCGATCTCTTTGTATATTCAAGACCATCATCGTTTCCAGTTGATTTGAGACCTTGTTTCGCACATCTCCAAAATTGAACTGGTACCAACTCTTATATCATTTTTGACAGATAAAATCAAACTAAATCAGGAAAGAACCAGAAGTTAATTTCCTAATGAGTCATTTGAATAAGAGTTCAACCATTTTACTTCAAAAATGCCGAAGTAATCTAATGAAAACTTGTTTGTGCATTTCCAGAATGCAAAAGAGATGTTAGCTACCTGAGAAACCTGCCAGGTGCATCAGATAGGCTTCGTATGTACAATGCAGATCTCGACAAACCAGATAGTTTCAACGCAGCAATCAATGGCTGTATCGGACTTTTTCACGTCGCTCATCCTTTGGACTTCGGGGACAAAGAATCAGAAGAAACAAAGACGAAAAGAGCTATTTCTGCTTTACTTGGAATTTTACAGGCATGCCTTGATTCAAAAACCGTGAAGCGAGTTGTCTATACTTCTAGTGTATCGGCTGTCCTTTTTAACGGAAATAGGGACTTAGACATAGTCGATGAAAACTCGTGGACTGATGTTGAATTGATTAGAAGCTTGAGGATGTATGCAGGTTCTTATGTTGTAGGCAAGACGTTAACAGAAAAAACAGCTCTAGAATTTGCTCAGAAACATGGATTGGATGTTGTGACCTTAGTTCCTACATGGATTCATGGTCCCTTCATTTGTAGTCATCTGCCTGATACGGTGTGCATATCATTGGCCTTGATTTTCGGTATGTCTTTCTTTTAAGTTGCATTTTTCTATATAAATCTAGAAATAGTAATGTTATTTGTTGACCTCGAAAAATGGACCTCCGAGCCGCCAACAGATAAGTCTTCAAGTCACTCCTTCCTGCGTTCAATAACAAGCCGTTAGTCACTCGTGGCCCTTTTTCCCGGAGAGGGTGGTGGCGGCCGCGAGCACTCCGACGGTCAGGTCAGTTTTCAGTGTAAATGTTTTAGGTCGCCGGTGGGTATGTGGTCACCGGAGACGTGTATAGACTATTGAAATAAGCTAGGTGTGTATGAAAAGAGAGAATAACTTATGCTATTTAGGATGGTAAAAATGCGAATCCTTCTTCTGGGACAAGGAAGTTGTATTTATACTGAAGGTGGGAGGAAGAGAGCCGTTGGATGGGAGGACACGTGGCCTCGGATCCCTCCACCCTGTTCCATCCTAGACGTCAATCTGTCCATCAATAGGTTGGCGGATCTTTATTATTCTGACTTAGGCGGCTTACGGCTGATTTGACCGTTTGAACCCTGCCACACGTCCCATCAGTCAATCAAATATTTAATGTTGGAGACTTGCACGAAAGGACCTCGACTAGAGGGAGGTGAGGCAGTTCAGCGAGGCGTCGTTGCGGAGTACGGGCCTTTGCATCCGTTAAGAGGTGCGGATGAGTTCAGTTCTGACTATCGAGACACTTCAGTTCGGTCCCCACACCAAATCAGTTCGCCTATGCGTGGGGCTTCTGCCTGACACGTGTCGGGTCCTTTTGGACCCGTAACAATAGTCCCTCAAGTCCATGTATGGATTATTTATATAATGCGTGGACTTTGGAGTTGATATGCTTGCAGGGGTGTCTGAAGGATGTGTGTGATTTTTTTGGCCGTGTGAGGCGAGTATCGTGGCGTCGAGCGACGGGGCTGTCCACCTTCGCAACTGTAATTCCTCAAGTCGTATCGTGCGTTAACTTGAGGCCTATGACGTGGGGAGTTTCGAGAGCTGTTGACTTTGCTTGTAAACTTTCTGGAGCAATTGTAGGGGGAACTTTTAGGACTGCTGAAGCCTTGCAATCTGAAACGGACGAAGTGATTGCAGTTGGCAGCTCTTAGGAGAACTGTTGTAACTATGCAATCCGAGTTGGACGAGGTGATTGCAGTTAGCAGCTCTTAGGAGAACTGTTGCAACTATGCAATCCGAAACGGACGAAGTGATTGCGATTGGCAGCTCTTAGGAGAACTGTTGCAACTATGCAATCCGAAACGGACGAAGTGATTGCAGTTGGCAGCTCTTAGGAGAACTGTTGCAACTATGCAATCCGAAACGGACGAAGTGATTGCGGTTGGCAGCTCTTAGGAGAACTGTTGCAACTATGCAATCCGAGTTGGACGAAGTGGAGGCGCTGAATTGACTGCCTTGGATTGTGTGTATGACAAGTTTCTCGCGTTTTTTCAAGGCAATAATGAGCGGGGGCGTTGTTTTCTTCCAGGGCACGTTTCCCCTTTATTCTAGGAGGTAATTATGGCAACGGCTCCCCAGTATTCAAAATGACGCGTTTGGCCTTCGCGTAAGTTCCACGGCTTCATCAGGGTCCTTAATTCAAATGCCTTTTGGTTTAAACGGTGTTGATCAGCTTTAGATTTGAATGGCCCAGATTTGCTTTGGGCGGATCTAACGGCTGGGGTGATCCTTGGGCTTCTATAAAAACCCCTTCCTCCGCCATTTGAAGGTTTTACCTTGTGAAAAAATTTGAAAACGCTCCCAAACTCTGTCAATTTTTCTCCGGCGAACAAGCAACTCCGGCAAGCACATTGGCGATTTCAGTGACCGGCGAATCTTCCTCAAGTCTAGGTAAATCGACTTTTGCATTCTTTCATCTTTTTCTGGAATCCTTTCTCAAAAAAGATCAATGGCTGCTGAGGGCGATCTTAGAATTTCTGCAAGTGTGGAGGGGCGAGGTGAGGAGAGTGCTGGGCTGAGAGAGCCCATCCTAGTCAGTTCAGAAGAAGTGAGTAGGGTCATTAGGGACGGGGAGAACGTCTGGAGACGTCCAAATTCTCCAGTAGATACTTCGGTTAAGTGGGGGGCTTCTAAATATCCTTCAAAGGCCACTCCGGCCATAATAGAGAAGTGTAGGACCGTTTGTAGGATCCCTGATTCCATCCAGCTGCTTTTACCAAGGCCGGATGAGAGGGCTTGCTATCCAAGGCCGGGGTGTGTGGCAGTGAGTGAAAGCCTACTCCGGGCTGGTCTTAGACTCCCTTTCCACCCCTTCTTTAGATTAGTCCTTCGATCGTACGGGTTGGCCCCGACCCAGCTAAATTCGAATTCCTGGTCCCAACTAGTGGGATCGTGGATGCTGTGGAGGCAGGTCAGCATTGGGGTTGACATGCCTTTCAGTGTTTTCCACTCCATATATATGCCGAAGTGTGTAGCTGGGGAGGGAAACAAGGGGTGGTACTACCTAGCTCCTTGGGGATCCCATTCCCCCTTTGTGACCGACCTGCCCTCTTCGGTAAAGAACTGGAAAGATTCGTGGTTCTGGGCAGCCGGGAGGTGGGATACAATGGAGAACGACCCCCTGGCACCTCTGACGGTTCCCACCACTTACTCCACTCCCAGTAAGTTTTTGTTTCCGAAGTGATTTAACTTGGATCTACTCCCTCATGTGTTTAATATTTTTGTTGTTTGTAGGTTCCAAGCCGAAGTGCGAGATTTCTGAGGAGGAGTGGGGCATTATCAGTGATATCTATCACCTCGACCCCCGAGAGAGGAGCTTCAACAAGCTCATCTGCTTGAACGTCGACCTCATCCGCCACGGTCTGATGTCTACCCAGCGTAAGTTCCATTTCACTTCTTCATTTATTCTCTTCTGGAGTGATCCGTTTTACTTAGCTGTTTCCATTTTGCAGAGAATTTTGTGAAGAAGAAGCCCCTCAGGCCTGATTTCTCCACCATAAGGCGAAGCCTTACCGAGGCCAGGGCTCTTCGCCTCGGCACTGCGGATTACAAGAAGCAGTCGGAGAGGCTGCACTCCTTGAGCAAGACCCAGAGGGTTGCTGAGGAGGAGACCACTGAGGAGGCTGCTCCTTTGGTACGGACCAAGAGGAAGGGACAAGCTGCAACATCCACTTCTGCTCCTGCCACATCTGCAAGCCCTCCTGTGATCTCTCCCACTATTTCTGCCGAGGTGACTCTTGCGATTCCGGCTGAGGTCCAAGCGGCATTACCTATCTCCTCCATCCCAGCTGGGGGTCCTTCGAGGAAGAGGCTGAAGAAATCAGCCACCCCTGCAGCCCAGCGAAAAACTCCTGACTTCATTGGGAGTAAGGATGAGGAATTGTCGGAGGCTGTGCTGGAGATGCTCCCTCCTGAGACCGCCTCTGCTGCCAGGGTCCACAACAAGTACTGGACTGAGGCGTGGCAGGACCATACTGCCTCCTGCGAGGTGGAGGACCTCCTGGCTGCTAACAGTGCATGCGTGGCCAGAGCTTTGACCCTCAGCTCGGCAGCAGATGATTTGGTCCGAGGCCTCCGGAAGAAAATAGAGGATCTGGAGAAGAGGGTGGAGGCTTCTGCTGCTTGGGAGGAGGAGGTGGATAAGGCGAAGAAGAGGGCTGATGACTTCGAGGCGAGGTGGGTCGACGCCACGACGAAGCTGGACTCTTCTACAATGGAAGTAACTCGCTTCCGGAATGAGCTGCATGAGGTCGTCTCGCAGGTGGCTGCCCTCACGAAGAGAATTGACCAGTTCAATGAGCATCAGCGCCTCGCCTCCGAAGCCTTGGAGGCGGCAAACAAAGAGAAGGCTGAGCTGAAAATGCTATTGGAGGCCCAGGCTGAAGAGATAGCCTCGTTGAAGGCCGAAGCGAAGCTAGCAGAAGAGGCGGCAGTTCAAAAATACAAGGATAATTTTACTGAAACATCTGAGTATGATGACTTCGCCAACTACTGGGCTTCGTGGAGTGCCAGAGAGATGATGTCCCGCCTACGGGAGAAGTGCCCAGAGATGGACATTGGATTCCTTGAGGAAGAGTTCGGTGGACCAACTGGGGGGCGACCTGACCTGGGAGAGGAGGCAGAAGTGCCCAAGGAGTAGGAAAGGATCTAATTTTGTAATGGCTTCGGCCCACATTGTAAATGGCTTCGGCCAAATTTGTACTTAATGAAATTTTTATTCTTCCATGTTGGCTCTTGATTTTGTCACTTCCATTTGATTGTTATCTCACTTCTGTTCAGTAGTCTTAATCTTTTTAAGAAACAAGTTGACTTCCGTGCGATCAGTTAAATCATTTAAGGAAATGACAAGTTAATTGCATACGTGATCAGTTCGGTCAAGTTCGATGCGTAAGAAAGCTTGTGGCTTCGTCAAAGGTGGCACCCGCACCTCCTTTGACTAGGATTTATCCCTGGAGGTGATCCCTGGTGGATTTGCACCTCAGCTAGGATGTCTGAAGCGTGAGAACGCTTGGGGCTTCATCAAAGATGGCACCCGCACCACCTCTGATTAAGCTTTGTCCTTGGAGGTGATCCCTGGTGGATTTGCACCTCAGCTAGGATGTCTGATGCGTGAGAACGCTTGGGGCTTCATCAAAGATGGCACCCGCACCACCTCTGATTAAGCTTTATCCTTGGAGGTGATCCCTGGTGGATTTGCACCTCAGCTAGGATGTATGATGCGTGAGAACGCTTGTGCGACGACATTATGAGTAGTAATTGAAAACAGCTCTTTATTGATAGAGGTTACAAGGATTTTACTGGAAGTACTTTCTCAAGTGTTCAATGTTCCAGGGGTGGGGCATGATTTTTCCCTCAAGATCTTCGATTCTGTAGGTGCTAGGTCGCACTTCTTCATAAATTCGGTACGGACCCTCCCAGGTAGGGCCAAGAGTGCCAGCTCCTGGGTCTTGGGATGAAGGAAAAACCTTGCGAAGTACCAGGTCATCGATGCGTAGGACTCTCTTCTTTACTTTGGCATTGTAATATCGCATCATTTTTCGCTGGTAAGAGGCGAGCTTGATTTGGGAGTCATCTCTCCTTTCTTCAAGGAGGTCCAGATCAAGGTTCCTCAGGTCGTCATTCGTTATTTCATTGAAATGAATGCGACGAGGAGAGGGGACACCAACCTCTACTGGGCTCATAGCCTCAGCTCCGTATGCCATGGAGAATGGAGTTTCCCCGGTTGCTGTTTTGCAAGTGGTCCTTATAGCCCAGAGCACTTGTGGGAGTTCGTCCGCCCAGACCCCTTTGGAAGTTTCCAGCTTTCTTTTCAATGTGAGCTTAATGGTTTTGTTGACAGCTTCGACCTGGCCGTTTGCTTGCGGATGATGGGGTGAGGAGAAGTGTTTCCTGATCCCGAGCTCATCACACAAGTCCCTTATCTTCTTGTTGTCGAACTGTTTGCCATTGTCTGAAACCAGGGAGTGCGGTATTCCGAAGCGGCAAATGATGTTCTTCCATAAGAATTTAGAAGTGTTTGCTTCGGTAATTTTGGACAGTGGCTCAGCTTCAACCCACTTAGTAAAGTAATCAATTGCAACTATGGCGAAGCGAGCGTTCCCTCTTCCCTTAGGCAAGGGGCCAATGAAATCCACTCCCCATTTGGCGAACGGCCAGGGGCTTGATACAACAGTTAGTTCGTGGGAGGGTCGCCTCTGCACATTGGCGAACCGTTGGCACTTATCGCATCTGCGCACAAACTCAATTGCGTCCCTTTTCAGGGTAGGCCAATAATAACCCTGCCTAAGTATTTTGTGAGCCAGAGCTGGACCTCCGGAGTGATTTCCACAAACACCTTCGTGGACCTCTCTCAAAATGCAGTTCGCTTCTTCGCCTCCAGTGCACCTGAGGAGGGGGGATGAGAATCCTCGCCTATACAAAACATCATCTTGTAAGACGAAGCGAACGGCTCTCTTTCTGAGTCGGCGTGCCTCTGCCTTATTTTCTGGGAGGATCTGTTCCTTCAAGTAAGCCAGAATTGGTTGCATCCAAGGTGGAGTTCCCTCAATCCACATCAGCTCTTCACCTTTCTTTGTAGAGGGTTCGGCCAAGTGTTCAACTGGCACTATCTTGAGGAGCTCAGAATCTTTGCTGCTCGCAAGCTTGGATAGGGCATCGGCCTGGGAGTTCTCCTGCCGTGGCACTTGTATCAGTTCGAACCTTTCAAAAGTGGGGAGGAGGTCCATGACCAATTTTAAGTACTCTGCCATGTTCTTGTCTCTGGCCACGAAGATTCCATTCACTTGATTCACTACAAGCTGTGAATCGCTGTTGATAATTAGCCTTCTGACCTGCAGTTCCTTTGCCAATCTCAGCCCGGCTAGGAGGGCCTCATACTCAGCCACATTGTTGGTGGCTTTGAAGCCAAGTCTCAATGCATAGTTCATCTTGTGCCCTTCTGGGCTCACCAAAATCACCCCAGCTCCGGAGCCGTTTTCCCCTGAAGAACCGTCCACGAAAAGGCTCCAGGTGGGTGCCTCTGCTGGCTCTATATTCATTTCTACTTCTGGTGCCTTAGCGAATTCTGCAACAAAATCAGCTAGGGCCTGACCCTTTATTGCCGTCCTGGGCATATACGTCAAATCGAACTCAGTGAGCTCTACTGCCCACTTCAATAACCTTCCCGAAGCGTCTGGTTTCTGAAGAACTTGCCTTAACGGAAAATTTGTCAAAACACGAATGCTGTGGGCCTGAAAGTATGGCCTCAGCTTTCTGGAAGCAGTGATTAAGGCCAAGGCCAACTTCTCCATGTCCGGATATCGAGCTTCGGCAGGGAGCAGTGACTTACTCACATAGTAAATGGGCAACTGGTGTGCTTCTTCCTCTCTGACCAACACCGAGCTGATTGACTCTTCAGCCACTGCCAGGTATAGCAACAGGGGTTCTCCCTCTTTGGGTTTGCTGAGGAGGGGAGTTCGTCCCAAGTAGTTTTTCAACTCTTGGAAAGCCTCTTCACACTCCGGTGTCCACTGGAACTTCTTTCCACCTTTCAGGACCTTGAAAAAGGGTAAACACTTTTCAGTGGCCCTTGAAATGAAGCGATTGAGTGCGGCAACTCTGCCAGTTAGCCGTTGCACTTCCTTGGGCTTCTGTGGTGATCTCATTTCTATCAAGGCTCGAATTTTATCGGGGTTGGCCTCTATCCCTCGTTGGTTTACAATGTAACCCAGAAATTTCCCGGAGGCCACTCCGAAAGCACACTTCAGGGGGTTCAGCTTCATTTGGAACCTCTTAAGTATCTGGAACGCCTCGTCCAAATGTCTGATATGATCTCCTACCCTGAGGCTTTTTACGAGCATGTCATCAACATAGACTTCCATGGTGTTTCCGAGCTGATTGGCGAACATCTTGTTGACTAGCCTCTGATAAGTCGCCCCTGCATTCTTCAGTCCAAAGGGCATCACCTTGTAGCAATATAACCCCCGGTCAGTGATGAAAGATGTGTGCTCTTCGTCACCGGGGTGCATGGGGATTTGATTGTAGCCTGAGTAGGCGTCTATGAAGCTCAGCAGCTCGTGGCCTGCAGTTGCATCCACCAATTGGTCTATCCGTGGGAGAGGGAAACTGTCTTTTGGGCAGGCCTGATTAAGATTGGAGAAGTCAATGCAGACCCTCCATTTGCCGTTGTGTTTCTTGACAAGCACGGGATTGGAAATCCACTTCGGATATATGGCTTCTCTGACGAAGCCGTTGTTTACTAACCTCTCCACCTCATCCTTGAGTGCTTCATATCTCTCATTGTTCAACGACCTCCTCTTCTGCCTGTGAGAGGTGCAGTTCGGGTCGATATTCAGATGGTGGCAGCTTACACTTGGGTCTATCCCTATCATGTCTTCGTGCTTCCAAGCAAAGACATCCCCATTTCTCCGTAGGAAGTTTTTCAGTTCTTCCTTCATCCCGTGTTCTAGGTCCTTCCCGACCTGAAGTACCTTCGTGGCATCCTGGGGATCTACTGGGAAACACTCCAGTTCTTCCATTGGAGCATTGAGTGATTCTGATTCAATAATCCTTGGATCCAGCTCCTCCAAAGACGTTTCGTGTCCAGCCTCTGCCATTTCGACGTCTTCAATGGGGGGCAGCCCTTCTGCAGGGGCCTCTGCCATTTCAGCGTCGCAGTGAAGCATATTGACTCTCGGCTCGACCTTCCTTAGGGAACTGAGGTAACATTCTCTGGAGCCCCTTTGGTCACCTCTGACTGTGGCGATTCCCCGTTCAGTGGGGAATTTCATGCAAAGATGATGGATCGAGGTGACGGCAAACAATTCTTTCAATGCGGGTCGTCCAAGTACCCCGTGGTAAGCAGATCGGCGGTCCACGACCAAGAATTCCATGAAGTGATGTGCCACTTGGGGGGCTGTTCCCATTTCTACTGCCAGTGTGATTTTGCCCCTTGGAATAATGCTATCTCCCGTGAACCCATACAATGGAGAAGTCATGGGGGTCAGTTCGTGATCTACTTCCATTTTTTCAAATGTTGATCCGAACAATATGTTTACCGAGCTCCCGTTATCCACCAGCATTCGCTTCAGTCCGTTTCGTGCCACTACTGCCCTTACCACTAGGGCATCACAGTGGGGATAATGCACGCCAATTGAGTCCTCCGGGGTGAATGATATTGGTTCTGCAGCCCTTCCCCCTTGGGATTGGCTTACCACGTAACTGGCCATTGGTGGATCCTTCGCCTCCCTGGAGTAATTTCTTTGGGCATTCCTCGTCTCGCCTCCCAGGTGAGGTCCTCCAATGATGGTATCAATTTCGCGGATTGGATGTTCCTCCGCGGCGGCAGGGCTTCTTCTGGGGTGCTGCCCATTCCTGGGCCTCTCCCTTGGATTGTTCCTTGCATTCCGAGGCGATGGTGGCCTTTCTTCTCTTCTTTTGGGGGACCTTTGCCTTGGCTCGTCATCATGACGACGGTCCTCCCTTGCATTTCTGGGGTTGCTTCTTGGCCTGTCGGCATCCCTGCAATCCCTTGTGTCATGGCCATAAAAGCGGTGGAAAGTGCAATAAGGCGCTCCTTCCTCTTGGGGCCTATTCCTAGGCCCGCCGCCTCTTCCCCTATTTCTAGAGGTTGAGGGTCTTCCAGTGTTCCTAACTGGGTTGTTGGCGTTGGGTTCAACATTCTCATAGGCCAGGGTTGGCACGGCATTCAATGTGGCAGAGGCAAGCGCCTGCCCTGATGTGGGGGCCACGGTGTGCCCAGCCTGCGTCCATTGATTTACCATATGTGATGTTGGGCCTTTTCCAATCTGCCTCTGGGGTGGAGGAAGCCCTTGTGTCGCCCTGTTTCTGTGGTCAATCATCTCTTCATTCACTATTTCCACCTTCATCATTTCCACCAGTTCATCATAAGTTGAGGGATTTTTGCTTCGGACGTCCCTCCAAAATAAAGTGTTCATATTCAGTCCTCCCTTCAGAGCTGATAGGGCCTCTTTGTCTGTAACCTGTTCACAGTAGGTGATTTCGTCAGTGAAGCGGGCAAGATAGTTTTTCAACGTCTCCCCAGGTGCCTGTCTCATATCCTGCAGGCGCTGGATTGGCGCCTCTCCATCTCTCTTAGAAAGGTACTGGTTCAGAAAAGCCCTTTTCAGGTCTGGCCAGCTTCTTATGCTAGATGGCGTCAACCTGTTGTACCACACTTCGGCTGAGCCGCTGAGTGTCAAGTGGAATGCCCTGCATTTTAGTGCAGGAGAGGCGCCTCTGAGGCTCATCTGCGTCTTGTATTTGTTGAGGTGCTTCTCCAGGTCTCCTTTCCCTTCATACTTTGGGATTTTTGGTGGGACAAAATTTTGGGGCATGGGAAAACAGCGGAGCTCCTTGGAGAAGGGGAGATTGTCATCATCATCATCCAGCTCGTAGGAACGGCACGGTTCGTCCTTTTCTCCCATGTTAACTGCGGGACGAGGTTCTTGTTGAACATTCTCGCCCCGGCTCCCCCAATCTACTAGGTTCCGCCTCTCCCGCCTATTTCTAGGTGGTGGGGCTGGTTCCCTTTGATTCTGCTGCTGTTGTGGGCGAACTGTTTGGCGGGGGGACTGATCCCTGTTTCTGGTGGTTCGCCCAATTCGATCGAAAACACTTGCGGACCTTTGGGGTTGTGCCTCGTATTCCGGGGCGAAATTATTCTTTTCAGCGGCTCCATCATTAGCCGGAGCGACTGTATAGCTGGAGGCCTCCATTTCCACTTCTCTTTCGAGAGGGGCCTCTTGAGGGCTTAAATGGGTCCTCCTCCCTGATTCTGCTTCGGTTCGCCCGTACGTTTGTTGATGGTTTTGTTGGAAACCACCTTGGCTGTGCACCTGCATGAGGAGTTCTTGCATGGCGGCGTTTTGAGCCGCTATGTTCCTCATGTCTGCGGCCATGCGTGCCACTTCGGCAGTTAGCATTGCAGCGGTTCTCGCACCTCTGCGATGTCGATGATGGGGCCTTTGGTGCGTGACATTGGCTCGAATAACCTCTTCTTCAGAGATATTCCTAGCCCTGGTAACATCCACATCGTCTCCAGAGCTCATGGTTCGAGTTGACGGGGACGATGCACGACTTTTGGCTCTTTTTCAAGAGCTCAGTTCCTTTTCCAAGGGTGAATCAACCGGGTATTCAAGCAAGCTTTTCGGTGGAAAACTCGTGGTTTAAGCAAGCTTCCCACAGACGGCGCCAATCTGTTGACCTCGAAAAATGGACCTCCGAGCCGCCAACAGATAAGTCTTCAAGTCACTCCTTCCTGCGTTCAATAGCAAGCCGTTAGTCACTCGTGGCCCTTTTTCCCGGAGAGGGTGGTGGCGGCCGCGAGCACTCCGACGGTCAGGTCAGTTTTCAGTGTAAATGTTTTAGGTCGCCGGTGGGTATGTGGTCACCGGAGACGTGTATAGACTATTGAAATAAGCTAGGTGTGTATGAAAAGAGAGAATAACTTATGCTATTTAGGATGGTAAAAATGCGAATCCTTCTTCTGGGACAAGGAAGTTGTATTTATACTGAGGGTGGGAGGAAGAGAGCCGTTGGATGGGAGGACACGTGGCCTCGGATCCCTCCACCCTGTTCCATCCTAGACGTCAATCTGTCCATCAATAGGTTGGCGGATCTTTATTATTCTGACTTAGGCGGCTTACGGCTGATTTGACCGTTTGAACCCTGCCACACGTCCCATCAGTCAATCAAATATTTAATGTTGGAGACTTGCACGAAAGGACCTCGACTAGAGGGAGGTGAGGCAGTTCAGCGAGGCGTCGTTGCGGAGTACGGGCCTTTGCATCCGTTAAGAGGTGCGGATGAGTTCAGTTCTGACTATCGAGACACTTCAGTTCGGTCCCCACACCAAATCAGTTCGCCTATGCGTGGGGCTTCTGCCTGACACGTGTCGGGTCCTTTTGGACCCGTAACATTATTCATCACCACTGATAATAAACACCAGTCTAAATAGCAATTACATTGCATTAAATGATAGATTCATTTAAATAAAAAGTCATATAACTCATTTAATTGAATCTGTAAAGTATAGTCACCTAAACTGGTGCTCTAACACCAGCATTATTCATCTAGAAATGACAAGTTTGTCATACACGTTGGATAAATTTCATTATTCTAGTCATTCACGTTGGACTATTTGATATGGGTACTGTCATTCTCTATTTTACTACCATTTCCCAAAGTGACATCTCCACTCTCAAAACTCGAATCTGATAACCCAAGATTAACTAACCAAGAGGGGGGTGAATTGGTTTTTGAAACTTTTTCGATACTTAGTCTCAAAACTACTCAAAACACAAATAACAAATGCTAAGTGAAATGCAACAATTAAATATGCAATTTGTTAACTTAGTTCAAGTATAGATATTGCACAAAATAAATGACAATGTAAAGTAAAGTGCAATAATGTAAAGATAACCACCAATTTAAAGGGGTTCGAACACAATGTGATCTACGTCCCCGTTACCAAGCTCTCCGTCACGAGCAAGGCCAAATTCACTAAAGTGGTAACTTACAACAAGGAGTACCAATTCCTTAGGTGACTTACAACAAGGAGCACCTATCCTTAAGTGACTTACAACAAGGTGCACTTAACCTTAGGTAACTTACAACAAGGAGTACCTAGTCCTTAACAACAATCGAGTTTTCACAAGGCTCTCGAAACCGTCACAAAGTAAATGATAATTTTACAATAGAAAGAACTCTCTTAACAATTGATATAATCAAGTCAAGTATTTAGAGAGTTAGGATAACACTTCAATAGATAGCAAATAGTAAAGCTCAAGTGTTTATGAAGTAAACTTTGATAGATGATAGATAATGAAATAGTTTGTGCTTTTGTATCAAAGTTTTCAACCAATCAATCTCTCTTAACAAAATAATACAAGTTAAGTATTTAGAGAGATTTACACTTCAATATAAGTGTTGGCAAAGAAAACCTTTTTCAAGAATAGAAAATAGATGAGATCAAAGTTTTCTTGCTAGAGAAATTTCTTGATAAAAAGATGAAACCAAGTTTTGGATCAATCAAGAAATTCTTTGCAATAGATGAAATAAAAGAGCAAAACTAATAAATGCAATGCCTTTCAATAAATAAGCTCTCTTAAAATCTCTTGTAAGTTGGTGGTTTTGAATGCCAAAATAGTGCCCTATTTATAGATGAAGAAATGAGGTTCAGGCACTTTCGGTTGAGCACTTTCGGTCGACCGGAACTCGTAGCCGTTACAAGATTTTAAACATTTGAAATTTCGGCTGACCAACAGAAGAGTTCGGTCGAACGAAGTTCGGTCGACCGGTACACACTTCGGTCGACCGAAGTATGTCAACATCAAATTTTCCATCTTTCATCAAAATGTTGTTTTTTTTGCAAAAAACAATTTCATGCAAGTGATAAGATATGAAAAATATGATTTGAGCTTTATACACTTGCTAAATATTGATGAGTTATACCTTTACATATATAACGACGTTCGATAAATAACTCTTTCTTCAATGTTCTTGTTCTCTTCGAGCTTCATTTTGACTTGTGTATTGATTTGCGATTCTGTTAAGTTCCAAGTCGATCGTCATATGCCATTTGCTATTTTCTTGAATGATTTGCTTTGAATACTCGTTTAACGCTTCACTTTGAGTATGAAAAATCCTTTCGATGGCTTTGAAAGCTTAAATACTCAATTCAATTTGTTAGTAAACAAAGATGATTTGTTTGTTATAATCAAAACAATAAGGTCATAATTAACCATAGGTCAACAGAATCTTCACCACTTTGATAACGAGCTTACAAACTTGCGGAGGTGCTACTTTTGGGATGTGAGTATACGCAGAACCAAAAAGGAAAAAGATAGTACCGATAACAAATGGCAAGAAGCACCCTCCCAAAAATGTCAGCATTTTTTGTTGGAAAGCTCTATGTTAGGGGTATGTGATTCCCTTTCTCAGCCTTGGGTACTCCCATTTTCCGAAGTGATGTCCCCTAACAAATAGCGTCTCAAGAATCTACACACCGTGAAATTTAAACTTAAATTTGTTGCATATAAAGTTCCTAATATGTGCAGGTAATGAGGATCATTACAAGTACCTTGTAGATACCAGTTTTGTTCATGTAGATGATGTGGCTAGAGCACACATTTTCCTATTTGAGAATCCTAATGCAAAAGGGAGATACATTTGCTCTGCTCTTGAAGTTACAATAGACAAGTTGTCTGAATTTCTCTCTGCTAGATACCCTGAATATCAAATACCAAATGCAGAGTAAGTTTTTAAGAATTTCTACATATTTCAAAGTACTTTTATGATAAATCCAGGTCCTTCGATTTTCTTGCAGTTCCTTAAAGGACATTGTGCCTGTAAAATTCTCTGGCCTTTCGTCGAAGAAACTCCTGGAAGCTGGATTTAATTATCAGTATGGTCTTGAGCAAATATTTGATGGAGCAATTGAATCTTGCAAGCAGAAGGGTTTCATCTAGTCCAAGATTTATTATCTTCAATTATGCTGCTAAGTTTCCTTTTCCAGATTCTAGCACAAAGGATGCCATGGTTTATGACTATTTCATCATAATTTGAGCTTTCAAACTTGACATTAAATATGGATCAATTGTAAGCGATAATACTTCTTCTGTTGGTTGAGAAATCTGATCAATTTTTCGACACTTTTTAAGATAGCTTTAAGTCCACCTACTATTATTACAGTCGATCTCGAAATCATATAAACAAAGAGGGTCAAAGTAGGTTGACAGTCTTGAGTAAAACTAACTCAAACTCATGACATCAATTATAATACACATTCTGTTAAGCGTTGCTTGATCCAGTAAATCTAATATTAATCAAACGGAGTGGTAAAAAATTATTTGTCTATTTCCTACACTTGAGCATGATAATATATAAATTTGAGGTCAATTACAGTAAGTTTTGAATGTGATAGTAATCAAATGATCAAAACATCTTTTCTATATTCCAGTGATTGAAAGCTGAATCGAGAAAATATCAACTCGCTTCGTAGGGCGTAAAAGAAAATAGAAAAATTTTTGCTTGAAATTCAAGATGAAATAAATGTTCGAAGTATATAGAGTGACATTGATTTTGCAACTTGACATTTTTCGAAATAAATAAATGTTCCCTTTTTTGTATTTTGGAATCATCATCATATAGCTTACTGGATATGCATATCTATGTAACCCTTCCTCTTTCGCTTCACATTGTTGAAAAGAAATTATATCGGCGATGATTACCAATTTATGTTTGGAACAAGAGAGCGTTTATATCAAATAATGGTTAAATTTTAGAGATCAATATTCTGTGCTATTTGGGAAATTCTAGTAAAGTATTTGATGGACGGTGAAAAATGCCATAAATGATTCGTGGTAAGGACAAGATATACTTGGATTTTGAGCACTTTCGTCGGTAAAAAAAATAAAATCAAATGGATGGCACTTTCATTTGTCTTTAATATTTCCTTGTTATTCGATGTGAGACTTACGCGAAACATGCCCACGATACCTATCTTGTAATCCACGTGCTAGTTAGTTGGATCGAATTGCTAGTTTGAGCATAATAAACTCTAATACCATATTAAGAGTTAGTCAACCTTGTCATGAAGAGTAGTTCATACCTTGTATGTTGTACATTTATTTCCTTGTTAGTTGATGTGAGATTTACCCTTAACAAGCTGGCCAGGAAAATATGACTTGGTTTAAGAGTTGGAAACTAATTATGAATAGTGGAAAGTTATATTTACCAAAGAAGTTTATCGATGCATGAATAATTCCAGTGCTTCCGGTCATGGAACCAGCGGGCCACCTCAGGGTGGATCAATGAGATCGGGTCGAACCAGTGTGCCTACTCAGGGTGGATCAGTGAGATCAAGAATGACTGCAACATGGGCATTCTGCGGTTGTCTAGTTACGATGCACCCGATTCTGTTATCCATTTAAGTTCGTCCTTCAGTTTAATGGTTTGGTCTGCTTTATTTATGGAGTTTCAGTCATATAAGCAAAAGCATTATATAGCCTATAGATAAACAAAATTTACCATTGATAGCATCTATAAACTTTTCTTCTCCTCTTTTGTCAAGAGAGTATCAACTGCAATCCCGACATCTTTGACTAGAATTTTCAAGTACTTCAAACTCTTCTGATATTGTGTTTTCAGTGACTCATTATTGAGAAATGTATCTAATGATTTTAAGAAGATGGGACCTCTCTTTTTATTCGTCAGCTGCTATTCGCCTTCTGCAGATTGCTTACATTAACTTGTTTCGTCCTCAGCTAAGTGTTTGTCACAAGCTTACAGCAAAATTGAGGAGGGAAGTAGTCCTTGGTTGAACTAGCATTGATGATTCACCTCTATATATCACGGCAATGTTACCTTTTACTTTTCCTGATGCATCTTCTCTCTTTCTCTTATTAAAGATAGAAAAAGTGTTCATGTTCATGTTTGTATCTCTGTGTATATATATTTTGGATGTACAGGGTGCAATGTATATAAATATGGAACTGCCAAATGGTATATCCATGGTTGGATTCTCACTGTATAATGGATGAAACATGATTCTTTAGGGGAAGATCAAGATCTTAAGGAAACTTATTGAAGTCCTATATATACTGCTGTGGAATGGAATTTAAGAAAATATTGGGGTAGTCAATGACACCATTTTATCCAGGACATAGTGCAAGTTTTCATGCATAATGTAACATAGATTGAGTTTTTTCTTTTCTTTTCTGAGATCAAATATAGAGGGTGTTTGGTGAGGATTGAAATTAAATTATTTAATAGATTGTGAGAGAAATTTTTGAGATGTGTAATTGAAAAGTTGTGAGACCCATGAAAGATGTGGTTAATATTGATTGTTTGACTTTGACTTAGAATAAAATCAGATTTTAATTTGTACCAAACAGGCCCATAGATTTTCCATGCAGGATATGATTATAAACTCAAATCGTTCACAGATTTTACAAAAAATTAAGTTCATCAATTTCAAGTTCCGTCGATTTTCGATTTTTATCACTCCATCCTTATACCTCCTCTTTTGATTGAAACTCGTATCATGACTTGTTAGAAACTATTAACATCATCCACTATTAAAATTAATTTAACGGAGATATATGAAAAGGGAAAAACATGAAATAATTCAAAATTTTGTAGTACCAGTGAGAAATCGGTAGGCTACATTGTTATTCAATATAATTTTTTTTTTTTTTTTAACATTTAATTAAAAAGGATATTATTTTTGTGAAAAAAGTAACTCTTACCATTCAAGATAAACTTGCTCTTTTTTATGAACTCAAGTAAAAAAGGTAATTTCTTTTGAAAATAACTAAATTATTTGAACTTACAGAGAGAGAACAATTATTAATTTTATTACTTACTAATATAGACTTATAAATGCAATTACAAGTTAACTTTTAAGCTTAGCCAAACAGGCTCTCAGGCAAAATTTTCCATTGAAAGGTTTGGACTGGAAAAGGCAGTAAAAATTAATACGCCCATCGTGGAGTTCGAACCCAGAAGGACAAGATTAAAACCTTTTTCTTTATTAAGTAAAAATCCATACTAGCGAACAATTCGTCAAAGCCCGTCTAGCTCAGTCGGTAGAGCGCAAGGCTCTTAACCTTGTGGTCGTGGGTTCGAGCCCCACGGTGGGCGTTTTTATTTTTATGCATTCTCAAAAAAGAAAAATGATTAATGGCCAACTCATGAAAACTTGTACTGCATAATCTGATGAAGAAAAAAAGAAACAAAAAAATTTGGCATGTACAGGCATGCAATATCTTTTATGGCAACTTCAGTGAACTCAATGCATACTGTTTTAGAATTCATTCTACATACTCGAAGTCATACAGTAAGTTTCAAGACTCGGGTTCACAGCATGGCTGTCTCCATGTTTTCCTCACATTCGCTTCCGTGTCTGGTGAATCGAACAAGCACGATTAGACAAGAAATGCGATTAAATGCGAAATATTATATGGTAAAGGCCTAAAGGGCTTCCTTTTGTAATTTAAAAATGAAAAAACAATCCCACCATTAGACATAATTCATAGCTAATCACAATGATTCAGGGAATGTTTTGCGAGTACCTTTTCGAAAACTTCCTTCTGGTATCGGTATCCCTACAAAAAGCACAGTAAAGGGCATGAAATCAATGAAAGATAGATTTAGCAATCCAATTCGATGTTATTTGTCCTATAAAAAGCTTGTACTTGTGTCCAAAATATGGACAGACCTTGTTGGTTCCATAAATGTAATCACAGTAAGTGAATACTGAAGCAAAGTTGCTCTGGCAATTTCCTCCAACATAGTGGTGGTAATCATGGTAAATTGCTCCTCCATAAAATGGAATAAATTTCGAAGGACTCCAAGGGAACTCATACCTGCATCAAAACACACATTTTTCAATTGAACGAGTGTGTTCAAGACTAAATTTGAAATACCGCATTCAGCTCAAACTTTTAGAAGAGTGAAAGTAATCTATAGAAAAAAGGAATTTTGTTGAATCTTTCTTGTATACATACCCACTGTGAGTTTCAATGGCTTCCATTTGCCTCAAAATAAACCATAGCCAGAAGGTGATCATGTGTCCCGGAACAATGACCGGACCTAAAAGTGAGGCGAAACCGAGGATTATGATTTCTGCCCAATGTGCATAGGGAGCTGCAAATCCAATTGGAGCATTGTACTCATGGTGAACTCTGTGGATTTTGTTATAGCCCCATCCGTTGTGAAGCAACCTGTGTAGCCAGTAATTCGCATAGTCCTCGACAAGAAAGTACACCAATATCTGCAAAAACATCTCCCAACCAGATGGCAATGGCAAGCTTGTCCTTATTCCAATCATCTGCAGTCATAATTTTGTTCATATAGATCATAAACATATATCTTCAAATGATCAATTAACTAATGAAAAATTAGAAAAGCAAACCTCAATAACAGGGTAAGAAAAGATTTGCAAAGGACCAACAGCAACAACAAATGTAAGCAGAACTTTTCTGTAACAATCAAACATGTCGGATAAAGAATTCTTGATTCTGGGCTGAATTTTGAATTGATCAATCTTCTGGGAACGCATTAATTCAATAAAAACAAATGGCAATGGGACCAACGTGTAGAAGATGAATAAGAACAGTGTATTATGACAATACAGGATGTAATCGGTCTTCCTGGCCGAGTATTTGAACCATAATGTCTCTGAAATTGTTAGGTTTCTCCCAAGAAAAATCCCTGCTTCTTCAAGTGTTTGGAATGGCAACATTGTCTGTGCGTTTCTCTCTCTATAATATGTATTTAGAGAGAGAGAGAAAGGGAAGGAAGAAAAAGAAACGCAAAGCAACGAAGGTTTGATATTATATATATATATCAGTTGCTAAAGGAACAACGGTTAAGCGACTAAAGAGGGCATCCAATACTACTGGGATAAATAATTCTTCTATTTCTACCATTCTTATAGAGCAAATATTGAAGAAGGAATGGTTGTTTTGATTTTTGATTTCAATTCAATTATTTAATATTTTAGCGTGTTCAATTTTGTATCTCGTAAGCAAGTTTAATTTGAATCTAGTGTAGTAAGTTGGTCATCAAGAACTTTTCTTTATATTGAACATTCGATTGAAATTTTTATTATGCGAATGTTTGATTCAGGTTTTAATCGGATTAGTATCAAAATTTGATATTTTGAAAGTTGAGAATTGTGTTAAAATATTTATACAAAATGTCCCATTATTCAAGTGCTGTTTGACATGACTTTTGAAAAGTTAAAATGAGCTTTTGAGATCCAAACGTTGCTTTTGAACTTGTTTGACTAATTTTATCAAAATGTTTCTTTTAGTTAGAAGAAATTTTAGAGAAAATTGGTCTAATGTGATTTTATCTAAAAACATTTTCAAAATAGGAAGTTCTTTTAAGAATTAGTTTCCAAATATACACTAAAATAACTTTCTTCAAAAACTCTTCTATAGAAAGTAAAAACAAAAATAAAAGTAATTTCAAACGGACCCAATTACATCACATGTCAATCCAAGTTTTTTTTTTCCACTTTCACCCATGAGTTGAAGAATGAATTGACCATCATGCCCTTCGATTAATTTCCTCAGGACTAGGCGTTGGTTAGCTTGGTTCGATTTTTTTATCAAACTCAACCCAATTCAGAATGATCGATTTTATCTAAAATCACACCAACACAACCTAATTATTGGTTTAAACTCAACCCAATCTAAAGTGGGTAGGTTTGGGCTTGGACTCTATTCAAGTTCAATTCGGTTATTTTTTGTTGAATTTTGACAATTTTTTTAAAATTTGAAACCACTTCAAAATTTTCCTTGTTTTTAACATATGAAGCATTTTCTTTTTACAATTTTCTTTTTTTAAATTTATTCATTTCATTATCACGTCCTTAACATTTAGTTTATCATCAAATTATTTTACATTTATACATAAGATTCATGTCAGTCGACCTATGTAAAAAAAAAAATGAAGAAAATGATATTGTAACAAACCATAAAATAAATTAATGGATGTCACCAGTGCCTAAAATTAAAGTACATGGGTCATTTATGTAATGTTAGTGGGGAAAACGTGCGTTGCACGTTTGTTGGTGAATGTGTAAATACTTAGCGAAAATCTAGGGAAATTCGGAAAAAATAATAAAAAATTTTTTTTTTCCAAAAATTAGAAAAAATTAAGATAATGACTAAAATTGAAAATCCTGCTCTTAAATGTTTAAAACTTGAGGAAAATTGGTTAAAAAAAAACATTATGTAGTGTGACTTGATGTCAGTTTCGACCAAATATTCAGACGTGATCTTGTTTATGCAAATGGTTTGTCGCTTCGAAATGGGAATCGACCTGTCCAATTAGGTCGCGAAGGTCGAGGGGGCAGAGCCTCTCGTGAGGGCTCGAGGACAACGCCCCTGAAAGAGAATTCTTATTTTCGTGTATGTGTTGAAGATTATATTTGACGTCTCGAAATCAGATGAAATGACACAAGTTTCTTTCTTTAAATTTTAAATACAAAAGAGAAGGTGGTTACACGAGCGAAAGCTTTATGACACTAATTTCTCTATCTATTTCCAAATTCAAGTAAATATCCAGAAAAAATTTCAAATGTAATAAATGAGTTGTTAGAAATGTACTAAACGTAGAGTATAGAGAAAATATCTATCATCTATTGTAGCAATATCATCCTGCTTCTTGAAAACACTCTAATCAATTCTAAAGACAAATTTCAAGGAATCTTCAACAAGCCGAGCTTATCACCATTAATAACGACAAATTTCAATTCGCCCACTTCATCTGAGAAATTGTTCAATGCAAGTAATACTGACCTACCTAGAAACACACGATCGATATATCAATTTAATTGATTTTATATACTTCCTTCAATGAGAAAAATAGGAGTTCGACTCATTTCATCTTGGCCTCAGTGAAGAGCGATTAACACGAGGGTGATATTTTCGAAACTCGAGTTTTATCTGATTGCTTTGAAGCCTCTTGGTCCTCTTGGTCTTTTTCAGAAACACAAAATTGTCATTTTTTTTTTTTGTAAAACCAAATCTAGTCCTCGTTGTCGAAACAAGCCTCACCAACATTGCACTAGATGAACTTTCAAGGATAAAAATGAAATTAAGCTTTCCACATTCAAACAAATGAATTCAGTTTTTCAAGTATCACATATGCAGTATAATCATTCACTCTGAAACGCCCCCACCAACACTAAACAAAATTAAGCCCCTGTTTGATACACATTTTCATTTTCATTTTCATTCTTCTATTCATTTTTAACCACACATTCTTCAATAAAATAATATTTTTTATCACATTAATAAATTTTTCTTCTTTTTCAATCACATATCCACCATCACATCAACCAAAAAATGCATTCTTTCCAAAATAATGTGTATCAAGCAGGGGCTAAATAAATAAATTATTTATTTATTTATTTATATTCAACGAAAAAGCATTTCAAAAAGATTAATTCAATCTCAAAAAATCCACTTTCAATTAGAAAATCAATTTTCTATCATTTGAGAACACTACAATATAAACTTTGTCATCAAGTTTTACCTGACAATCTAAATAGGCTACTAACCAGTTTTCATCCAAAAATAGCTAAATACAAATGGATTTGATAGAAAAAAAAAATAATACTTACGACAGCCTTGTCTTGCTCCTGCCTTAGGATACCGAAACAATCGGCAACATAGAGACAAAATTACACATTCAGTCCATAAACCCTGAGTTCTGATAATGAAACAACATAAACCCATTTACAAAACAAAATGAGAAGGTAACAAACCTAATTCAATTAAAGATTCAGCATAAATAGAATAAAAAATTGGATTTGAAGAAGAAACTGAATTGTAAATACCCAAAAAAAAAAAAAAAAAACTCTCAAAAGTGAAGTGGAGAGAACAACATATTTTTTGAAAAAAAAAATTACCTTGCGCGGGTGGTGTGTCCGACAATCTCAGATAGAGATTAAAAAGGTATAAGATATAAGAGAAGGTAAAACAAATCAGGAAATTGGAGAAGGAAGGCATGGAGAAGAAACGAGAACTTCTAGTTGATTGATAGGAAGAAGTGAAGTTTGCGTGTAAAAATGGAGAAATAATGAAAGCAATCGTTGATGGCTTGACTTAAGGCAAAACTCACTCCAAACGACACCGTTTATGTTAACGATATGTATGACTGACATCTGTCCAAAACAATGCCAAAAAACAAGCCATTTTTATATTGTAGTGAAGTGACATGTTTCAGAAAATGAGTCATACATTTACAAATAAAATGAGAAATTGCTGATAATTTTTGGACTCGTGACTTCTATAGTTAGTCCATGTATACATGTATAATACTAGTATATACATGGTAAAATAAAAAAGGCTAGCTGGACGGATTAAAAAATAAAAAATAATTGTACTATGTAACTCGTACTACTTATCAAAGGGTAATTCCACTTGAACAATCCCCTGGATACCCAGGGGATTGTGTGCCCCCCCCCCCCCCCCCCAATCAGGGGCGGAGCCCATTAAGGACCAGTGCAAGCGGGGGATTTTTTTTTTTTTTCAGAATAAACACCTCAGCCCACCCAAGAAATAAGATACCCAACTCCAATTTTAGGGATTACCCATTCAACTCTCATCTCTCAATCTCTTCGAACCACAGAAGGCACTCCACCCCTGCTCTTATCCGCCATAACTCGACTTCTCAACCTCTTCTCAAATCTCAACCTCTCACGAACTCTCAATCTCCGATTCTCCGCCGTTCGACTTCTTACTTCTCAATCTCTAGTCTTGCCATTCCTTTTCATTTTTTAACCCTAGACGACTAGGCGGAATGACAGACGGCAATCGACACTCGGCAGAGTCATGCTGAGAGTTTGAGACGCCTTCAATTCCAATTTCCACCGGATGCTTCTTTTAGGCCTCGTTTGATTGGGGTGGAAAAGGAAAACATTTTCCTTTTCCACCTTTAAATTTGGTGTTTGATTGCATAACTTTTTCATGGAATTAATTTTCACCCATATTCTAGGTACAACCATTTAAAGCACATTTTCCATCTTTTATATTTCCTATGGGTATGGTGGAAAAATGTTTTTCATCCTTTTTTTTTTTGGGCAATGAAACATATTCTAAATCCAATAGTAAAAAGTGTATCCATTTAATTGACAATTTGCATGAAAAATAAAGTCAAACGAACACAAAAAAATTTTAAAAAATATTTTTTTAACTTTTTTTAAACTTTTTTGCAATCCAAACAAATTTTAATACAAATTGTGAAAAAATTAATCCCAAAAGGTAATAATTTGCTTAAAAAATAAAGTCAAACGAATTTGGTGAAAAATTATATCAATCAAACACCATTAATTATAATTTCCTCCAAACAAATTCTATTCAATTCAATTCCCTGTCATTCAATTTCTTTTCACCCATTTTCCACCATTGCAATGAAACGGACCGTAGTTCCTCAATTTCTTTTTATCTAGAAGACCAAAACCATCCCGATTTCTGAGAAATAATACATTAACAAGTGCATCTTCCTGGGGGAAAAACAAGAAAGAAGAGCCTCATTTGGCTCCTTGGAGATTCACCAACACATTCTATCCTTCCTTAATTGGTTGGTCTAAGGATTGGAGGTTCAATTGGAGACGATCAATTTCAGAGAATTTTGCTTAGAGAGAGAATTTAAAGGGGGGAACAAATCTTTTGAAAACTTGGTGCTTTTGCCATGGTTGGGATCAAATGTAATTTTTTTTGTTATTGATTTCATTCTCAATTTTGTAATCATGTGGGTTCTGTGCATAATCAACACATTTGGAAGTCTCAAAGTGGGTTGGTTCATAGCATCTTCCTCTCTAAGAAATTCTGTCTTCTTTCAAGATCGATTATGAAATTTATATATGAATTTGTAATGTTTGCCCTTCCAAGTTAATAGCTATAATGTTTGCCCTCCCAACTTTAATAGCATAAATTTATATCTGAAGCTCGACAATGAAGTTATTGTAAAACGATATCAAAGTATGAAAACTCACAAAGAAGAAGTGTAATACATAAATTATGTCATTTTTAGTATTTTCATAATATTGTTTTATATTTTTATTATCATTATATTCATGACTAAAAACTTGACGTTCGACTTGGATAATATTGTGCCCACACTCATGGTCAATCCTGGCTCCGTCCCTTCCCCCTATTGGGGGGGCGCCTTTGGCCCTGGTTGTCTAGGGGATTGTTCAACAAGCACAGCCCCTTATCAAATATATCTTAGCAAAATAAGCTTTTCATTTATTAGAAATTGTTGCCTACGATTTGAAGTGAGAAATATGAAAACCTTGTTGATTTAAAAATAATAATAATTATTATTATTATTGAAAATAGGTTCAAAGCAGGGTTGTTAGTGGCAACTCCAACAAATTTTAATTTTGTTTAATTTAAAATTTTTTAGTAGTAATACTATTTGTAATTAAATAATTTTTGAAATAATTCATATTATGTCCTACAATTTGAGTGTGAAGTTTTTAAGTTGAGCCCAACATTTTTTAAACGAGTCACTCTTTTGCATGAAGCCATAAAAGTGTTGTCATCATCCCCCACCCAATACATAAACAGAGAGCTAGCCAGCTCTGTGCAGTAATGGCAATATGGCATCCATGGCTTCCTACTCCAATGCCCATTGCTTACATCACAAAACCTACAGTGGAGGAGCTTCTTCGAGTGGTACAAATTCAATGTAATTCTTCTCTTTATAATTAAAATGTTAAAACAAATTTTTAATCGTAGCATAGATAAAATCGACAAAACTGGACAATTTCAGTTCAAGAATAGCAGAAAACAGAGACGATTAGATTCGTTGAATATGAAAGACCAAATCTTGGGGGTATGTGCAGCAGCAAATTTGTATCATTCTAAACATTTTATTTACACTAGACTTCGATGTTCTTTCTTTTTCTCATTTCAGTTCGTGGATGATGTTGAATGAATTTTTGTTTCCACCAGGCAAGAAATCAATAGTACAGGATATCAATCGACAGAAAAAGAATCAAAATAAAAGTAACATAATAAACATTATAGTTTTTGTCACCTAACAAAATGTCATAGAATATATACAAGCAACAACGTAACATAAATTTCTTGATCTGAAACAGGCACTTAAGTTAGAACTAGAGAAGAAGGGATGGGATTTGGCGCAAGAGCAGCATCAGTACAAAATTTACGTATTATTATTTCCAAGCTTGCTAAAGCATTTCAACTTTCGAGATAAAACACAAGTTTTTGGTTACTATCTGAATGCCATTCAACACAGTCACTACATTTAAACCTGATCAAAGATTTAAACACAAGCTAGGACATGGTTCAAATACAGAAATATATGTTTCCATTAAGAACCCATCATCACAACATTTACCAAGAAAAGATGCAGACTGCAAGTCCAGGAGCTAAAGTAATGTGCCATGAGAACATAAGAACTATCTGGCAATTACCCTCAACGGGTATGCTGAGCATCAAGCCTCCCATTTCAGCAAGAGCAGCAGCAAAGAAACATGGGAGAGGACTCAATCTTTCCTGAGCTCCATGTACTCCACACGTGTACCACTAGCATTCAAAATGAGAATCTCCAGTTTGTCTCCCTGTAAAACACACACAAAACACACACACACACAAAAACAAGCTCATTAGAAAGCTCAGTCTGGATAATGAAAGATTTTTAAGAGGACAAAAGAAAACCAGAACCCCAAATAATCCATCTGGCTGATATGTTCCAATAGGATCAGATATCCAAGCATTTTTCATAGGGAAAATTTACATCCATAGAAGATACAAGATTTTTCCTTGTTTGGGATTCATTTTTTCAAAACTTATTTTCAACCACACATTCTGTTATAAAATAATCAGTAAACCCAAAATTTTTCCTTATTTTTTAAACCACACATTCTCCCCAAAATAACTATTCCAAAACACATTTTCCCCCAAATATGAGGGTCAAACAGAGGCTTAGTATAAGACACATTAATTTACCTCATCAAAATTTTCAATGCTTAAAGGGAAATTGAGGGGTGCATGAAGGTTCAAGGGACATGCCTGTAGGTGGGGGGAGTCAGGAAAAAGAGTATTCCAGGTATTTTCCCATCCCAATGCACTGTAAGTATTTTTTTTACATAAAGGACCCAAGTTGTAAAATTCTGTATACATTTCTTATACATTAAGCAGGTAGGGGAGGTTTAACACATGACTGGACAAGACAGGACTAAAAACAGAAGGCACTGCTGGCAGTTTGATCGTGTCAGGCAACTTTGTAGTTATTTTACTAGGAAGTACTAAAAACAACTCATACTGAGAACTTGATAAAAAGATTATACTATATAATTACAAGAGGACATCAAGAAGGATCTCCATTCTCCAACACGTGTCAGCTTAACAGGGAACATGGTGCAGACGAACAAAAAGGAAAGCTCCCCAAACAAATCATAGAAAAGAAGAAAACTATTCCTGATTCACAGAAATAAGATTTCTAATTTCTCACCTGTTTGGACATTGAATTTTAAATCCTAACCAGACACAAATAGAAGTGAAAAAGAAATAGAAGATACACTTACAGTATATATATCCCTTTCTGTTGCAGATGCAAAACAGGTTTTGACCAAGTCAATGGCTTCTGACTCTGAAAGTGGAGTAACTGCATCCTGCAGAATATCATTAAAATATAACTCGGTTGTACTAGATATGAATTGTATATAGATTATCCATGCATGGAAGAAAAAATCAGACCCTGGCAGGTAATAAGAGAGGGCTTGGAGACTTCAGTTGGTTGTCCAAAAAGGGCGTGATAAGTGTAGAACCGGAACCCTGGGAACTGTATCCAACCCTCTCATAAGATCCAACAGCATCATATGTGAAGACACAGCCCTTTCCTTCAGGATTTTCCCCAGAAAGAACAAAGAAAAAGAAAATAGCGCAATATAAGTAAGGATAAACATACCACAAACCAACTGAAATTCGCTAAAGCCTTACCTTCACGGTCAAGACCTCCCAAAACATTGAATGCATAGTATGGAAAAAAGCGTTTGTAGGACAGGGTATTAGAGAGCAGCTGAGCCATTGCAGGACAGCTCATTTGCTTGTTATGCTGATGCTGATATTGCTGCAATTCACGTAACAGTATCAAATTATGAGGCATGAGTCTATACATCATTCAACTACCCTAAGCTCGCAGCACTAGAAGAGTTCAGGGCCAGCATTTGTATAATTCAGTCTACCCTTACCTATGTCCTTGAATGACGTGTCAATCATTGTTAAAAGCAAAATTGATCCATATTCCAAGTTTTTAGTCCACCAAATAGGAGTGGCAATGAAAATGGAAGAAAGTAAGGTTTCAAAGATGTACTCAAATGGATGTGAGATACAAGGAGGTTTGCATATGCAATTTATTTATCCTAAATTAACTACTTGAATAATAACCAAAATCTCTGATGGCCTAATGCATAAAGCTACAGGAAAGTGAAATAATCATCAATCTGAAACTCAGGAAAACTTCACACATTTTGACTGAAGTAAATCAAGAGGAATACGAACTAAATTACACTATAGTGATTTCACACCCGAAGTTTTTTAAGGAAATAAGGGGCTAGGATGCCCCTTAAAACTTTCCAGTAGCATTTGAAATTTAGCAATTGAGAGAGGGATATGAACAGCTCAATTATGAATGCGTACTTCTGATGCACTCAAATTTAACTGTCTCCTGGGAGATAAATATTAGTAAGTCTTCCATTAATCTTAAAATGCATAAAGAACGTACCAAGTGCTTAGCAGCCAAGGCTTTTTGCAGAGCTCTTACATCAGCCTGAAAACCTGAAGAGGCTAGCACAGATTTGTCCGCTCTACATTATCGGACAAACAAAAAAATACATTTACATCTTTGCCAAGAAAAGGACATCTTTGAAGCAACCAAGAAAATTGCAAAAAAGTATGGAATACAGGTATAATAATCACATATTGCCAAATAAATGAATGAGGAAGAAGGTCTTGTAATACAGTTTGCAAAAAGTTGAATGGAAGAACAAAAAAAAAAAATCGCAAGAGGGGAAAAAGGCATACGAAAACTAAACATCATGAACCCTTTAAGCAAATTGTCTTGAGGTAATACAACAATGAACATCTCAAAGCTGTACCTTAACACTTAAATGAATAATGATGAATATACATGATAAGTTCTCAAGAAGTGTAAGTGAGAGCCATCAAGCAATCATCTTGCAGATTTAAAAGCATCTTTTGACCTATCTCATAGCCCCGTCTGAATTTACAAAGCCAACTTTCTGAACTAAGAAATACAGTTTTCACATTACTCAAGGCTCTGTTTGAATCATACATTTTGCAAAGGGAAAAGATAAAAGAAAGAAAGAAATTAATTTCTCCAATGGCCTTCAGTAATTAAAAAATATCAAATAAACTTGTTGTAAGTATGGGACATCAACTTGAGTTGAGAAAAAAATTAATTTTTCCAACGCCCTTCAGTAATTAAAAAATATCAAAGAAACAACTCAACTTGATGTCCCATACTTATTTACAACAAAGATGTCAAATGAAAAACCTGACTATGTTTCAAATGAAGATTAGATCTATATGCCTTTATCACAATTTTGCTTTTACAAAAATCACATCTCTTTCTAGATTTCGATTGTGCCCAATTCTAAGAAGAGGTAAAGTTCTCTCCCTCAATAAAAACATCCAAAAACACTATTATAAAATATGTCAATCTTACATCTGCATGCTACTCCTTCCTATGACAAGCCAGTCAAAATGATGCAGAAATTAAATTTCTTGATTCTTGAGACAGAAGACAATTGCTCAAGAATTACTCAATTGTTTACAAATTTTATTTTTGTGTATTAACATTTCATCAATTAATACTTCAAAATTTAAATAATTACAACAACCTACTGACGCTATTTATTTTTCTTTTCCACAAGGATCGATTCAAAAACTAAAACATATAGCTGTGGATAAGTCATGGAATATGAATGAGAAAGAAAATCTTTACAGCTGAATAATTTTGGAGTAATCGCGAGTGAGAATGTTGTAGCCAGATGACATTCGAGTGTCGGCCGCAATCACGCAGTAATCGGTTCCCGCAATCGCAACACATGTCCTGCACGAACAATAAACCGAGATGAGAAACTACCATCAAAATATCTAAACACAATTTTGTGTGCATATAAATCGAACTAGGGTTTTCCATACCCTCCATTGTTGTCGTAAGGAGACCAATTTGCTTGCTGTTTAGCCATTGTGATATCTGAGAGTGAGAGAGCGCGGGAAAGATTGAAGTTCGTTGAGTTTTGGATGGGAATGAATTCCAGTACACCTTTTGAGCTCACGGTGTCTTTTTTCTCAAGAAATTCAAGAAAATGCTCAAAAATTTTAAAAATTTATTTAAACACTTGTTTTCCACGTTAGAGTGTTTTCGTAACAGTGAAAATGTAAAAATTGTGTTCTGAATTTTATGTTATAAATTTAGAGTTCGTTTGGTCCCATTATTTTAAAAATATATTTTTCGCACTCTTATTTTCAACCACACATTATTTTATTTAATAAAATAATATTACACGTAAATTTAAAATTTTTAATTATTTTTTAACTACACATTTTCAATCAAATCACTATTCCAGAATGCATTTTTTGAACAAAATGGGTCTAACCTTATTTTCAAAATTGCATTTTCGAAAATACCACACCAAACATGCTTTCACTGTTTTGCAAAACTAAAAACAACTTGAAGACAGTCAATCAAACGCACCATGAACTTTCCAAATTTTCTTTACTTATTTTGTCATTTAACCTAAAACAAAACAAAATAGAAAAAAATAAATAAATAAATTCATTTATCTTCCCCAACCATGCCGTGTAGTGATTTTTCATAGTTTTAACATTATTCGATATATGTGAAAGTGTTCGATTGATATTTTTTTATTGGACGATATTTTTTAACATTTGAAAATATGCCTACTTTTCCTTGTTTTTTAAGAAAACGTTTTCTATGAAGGAGATGATTTTTTTTTCCTCGAAATAAGGAAAATATGCCTAATGATTTTGTACTAAAACAATATGAAAATTTGACTTTTCGTTCATAACCTTGGCAAATTGTTATTAATCTACTTTCAACCTCAGACATTTTCAATCTTTCTTAATTGCAAATCACGTCCACATTGACAGATTCCGTCCAACTTAAACTGTTAGAATGCGTAAAAAGACAACTTCACCCTACACTTTAAATAAACAAAAATAAAATTAACACAATCAATGGAACCCGAAAAGAGCCCAAAACTCATTTATTTTTCTTTGGATGATATTGGGAGAGGATTTTCTATATCAGTCGTGATTCAAATTTGACGCTTTCGAAGAATGCTGTTTTGCTGCGCTACTGGACATGAATAAGATGCATTTGAGGAATGCTGTTTTACTAGGCTACCGTAAATGTTTATCTTTCCCGTATAAAAAATCTGCAGAGCCAAACAATGAAATCATTGCAACCTTAATACATAACTTGACAGACGCGTTTAGGAGAGGAGATGGATACAACTTTATATATAACCTACAGGCAGGCAAACTAAATGGCCAAACGTTAAGAAGTTCCCGAGCCCGATTCTTATAATTTCAAACCATCATCAATGAAACCGGGAGCAAAGGCACACACGTATTAACGTACAGACATTCCAACTAAAGGAGTTCTATAGAATTTTTACCAGAAGAACAAGCGAAGAAAGCACTTTGGTGATGGCTGCGTGAACAGTGCTGCTTTGCTTTCAACTTAAAAAGTGCTTTCTAGATGGCCATCAATGGTTCTGGAAACTTATTCTATCCCAATTACAAAACAATATAGGCAGCATTTCAAAAGTTGATTCCAAGAGTAAGCATACCCTCTGCATTCGACAATCTTGTTTTATCTCCTGCTGTGGGCATAGTATTGTTAAACACCGGAGAATATCAATCTGCAGGATACAAGGAACGAAAACAGAAATGCTGAATCCAAAAAACCATGAATAAAGATAGCCCCGTTCACAAAGCAATCAAATACAGCCAAAACATATTATAAATGGGGAACATCTTGTCCACAGAAAAAACCCGAGGATATCAGTTTGAGCAGAATAAGATAACACAACAGGCTATTACACCAAAGTACCAAGATTTTAACTGCTCTTTCTCCCTCCAAGCCTATCCCATTTTATGTCCATGTCTCCTCAATTGCATCGAAGCCAATGAAACCAATACAAATATAGGCCAAGGCATACCTCAAGTGGTTAGAGTGAAAACTTACCAAGCTAATGACCTGGGTTTGAGCCTCCCTTTGGGGGAGGGGTGAAATCCATTGATCCCTCTTTGAGAAAAAAAGAGAGAAAAAAAAAAATTAAACCAAATAAATAACAGAAATATACATATTTACACAGTTTGCAATAACAAAAAGAGCATGTTACTCCACAGCAATGCCAATAAACAACACAAGATAGAAAATTCCCCTAATTGATATTACTCTCTACCATGGCAAGAAATCTAAAGCTCAGACAACGAATTTAAATCTGATATCTTGAACAAGATGCTTATATTATAAGTGATAGTGGATCCAAATGCTATTAAGGCATCACCAAGAGGAAAAGAAAATCAAGTACAATTAATTCTAGAAGACTTCGAGTCTCCTCATTAGAATTTACTATCAAAATGGCTAAAGGCAACAAAACCACACTGTCAAAAGAGATCATAGATAAAACTTCTAAGCAAGATGCAGATGATAGTTTTGTTTTACCATTTACTTCAAATGATATGCAGCTTAGTTAAGGACCCATTTAGCCAAAACCAAATTTATTAGGAACAAGGCTTAGATTGTTGTTGTAGCATTCAATGTATGTAGAATCATGAGAGGACAAGAAATAATTATACGTGCTAATATATCATGGTTTTGAATGTCTTCTACCTCATAAATGAATACAAGTGTGCTGATGATCTGAGCTCGAGCTTTTTCATACACAACTCACATATAGGTTAATTTAGAGAGACATAAATCTGAAAGATATTCACAGTAAGCTGCCTCAACACCAGGTAGCATTCAAGAAATCTTCTATATTTGTCCTTCAAACACAATTTGAATGTTTGATGAGACTTTCAAGGCTTAAGCTTTTCAAATACACCTCTCAACAGATATGTTCATTCCTTACCAAATTTCAATTTAAAATTATATATTTATCTGATGTAACAGAAGATTTCCATCATTTCAAGTTAGCTAGTATTTAATGAATCAAAATTTTCATGCTTTGACGGATGAACCAAAATAAGAGAAATAATTATAAATACTAGTCTGAAAATGCTAATTTTTCTTTCTTAACCAATGTCAACATAGAAGAACAAAATATGATAGAAAGCTCATCAAGTGCTACATTACATTTATTACATGTTCACAAGGATTTTACTCATAGGGCTGTTAACAAGAGGGGGAGGCCATTCCAATGGAATTATCACCGTCTCCTCTCTCACATACCCATTACTTTAGAAAATGCTGTATATTTGTTACTTACAAATAAAAAATTTATTTATTCTATATATTAAGCACACCTCTATACTATGTTTGAAGACATCATTGAATATTAGGTGCACGTCATTAATTAATATTTTTGCTGGATGTGCTCCTCATTCAAAAATTAAAAAATAAAGGTATAAAAAATCTTCTTCTTCAAAGGCATGTATTGGTAGGTTCAAATTTGAAAACTGTATCATAAGAGCTGGGAAGAGGTACAAGGAAATTACAATTATTAGAAATAGTAGCTTCCACGCATTTTCCCAGCATATTCCAATCCACAATTGATATGAGAACTTAAACTAAACCAATGTGCAAATTCATTCTCCTTTGGGACACCATTTCATTTAGGTTTTTAGTTGAGAATGCCCAAGGTCAGGTGCTATGGTGTACATAACCTAGGTATGCCAAGAAGGCAACAGAAGCTTCTCCCCTTTGCCATTTCAATATTCAAAAGTTTCTAACATATGTTTGAAAATCTATCCATGTAATACCTAAAGTGGTTCACTCCCAAGGAGAGTGCAAATTTATTTTATTTATTTTTATTTCCAACAAATAACTTTGACCCCAGACCCCCCTTCATTCAAAATTTAATTTTTTTTGCTACTTAGCGGCATCTCAGTTATACAGTTTCTAATTAACAAGAGAGTTTCATCTATGATTTCAGATAATGTGCTATTATAACTTCCATAGGGACTATAAATTGTAGAGTGAAAATTTTTACATTCTTGGAAGTTCCAATAAAATACTAAAGTCTAGTGAGGCCGTCCTACATAAGAAGCTATGGAAATCTAGTTTATCTGATCTTCATCTTTAGTCCTTCATATTTACATATTGATTTGACAAACTATCTAATGCTCAGCTTGATAATTAGATTTACAATGAAAGAAAAATTAAGAGTTGCAGTCAACATCAGAATTTCATGGTTAAGCCGTGAATATTTGGGTGCCCGTGGCTATTGATAACCAGTTATTGAATATGTTTCATCCATTCATACAGATTAATAATTCTTCAGGCCCAGTCCCCAAGAGAAATTAGAAAATATTCTTTCTTGATGTCCTAAGCAGTTAAGGAAACACTAAGCCTTCATGGACTTCAAATTTGAATTTCCAAATTATTCCAGATCGATTTTGGTTTAATTTTCCCACAAGCAGATCAAACTCTGTACCCCTATTACAAGTCTAGTTTGTTCTAATGTTAAAGAAAACCCAAGGGTTTATTCTTTATTTACCACAGCATGGGTCAACAAAGTTTTAGAGGGTGTTTGGGAGTGATTTTTGGGGTAAGAATTGATTTTTGAATAGTGATATGATGAGAAATGTATGGTTGAAAAAGGAGGAAAAGTTATTGATGTGATGGAAAATATTATTTTATTGAAAAATGTGTGGTTGAAAATGAGAATTGATTCTCAAAATCAATACCAAACAGGCTCTAAGTAAGCTAGGTATGTGTAGGAGCTATCCTCCTTCCATTTAGGGATGGCAATTTAACCCGTCCAGACTCGACGGGGCCCCGCCCCTAATGGGACCCAAAAAACTCGCCCCGACGGATTGGCGGGATGTAAGGGGTCGCCCCGTGGCGGGTCGTGGGACAGGGTGAGGATGCCCCGCCCCGTGAAAAAAATAATTAAAAATAGAATTTTAATAAATGGTTGATTTTAAAATATTGTTGAATGTATTTACAATTTTATAACATGTTTCTAATCCAACAATTATATTATACAATTGTCAATTTAAAATTTTACATAACTAACAAATGTTTATATTATTTATAAATTCGGTCATTCAATTTTTTTATTATAATTAAATTATATAATCTGAAGTTACGAATCATGATAGTTAAATAAATATTTTTTGTTATGAAAGATTTATACGAATTAATCAAAGTATGTTAATATCTTGATAGAAAAAATTAGCAAAAAAATTAAAATATATAAAATGACCTTTAGATTTTGGGTTAAGGGTTGAACTTTAAAATTTAAATAATAACATAACTCAAATATTTGAAAATGAAAAAAAAAAAAATTAAACGAGGCAAATTCTTGCCTCGTCCCCACCCCGATCATCCCCCGAAGTTGGAGGGAGGCAGGGAGGGTTACCCGTCCCATTGCCATCCCTACTTCCATTAAAATCAACACTCATACTAGTCAAACAAAGCTTCGAATCAACATAGACCCAATGCTAAGAAGATTAGACACTTCTTCTGAGAGTAAATAATGGCAAGTGAGATTATGGTCATTTCCCTCTGATCTTCCCTCCCCTCAGATCATAGCTAATTTTAAAATGTAAACCTTGGCTTTGTTCTTGTGGGTGGGAACTGTTCAAGAAATGTTGATCAAAAACTTGAAAGTCATCAAGAAAGTACACAGAAAGAACAAATCATTTCTATGATCAAAAGGGGGTGTGGAACAATGAACAGAGCGGAGTAGCATTCTAGGCCAGGCATGATAAACTGAACACATTTTTTTAAAACTTAAAACACATTTTGAGAAGAGGGCTACTATTTGGCAGACTTATTAAAAGAAAAGTGTCCCCATACTGAGTTAAATGGCTTTCTATATGGCAACTAGAACTTTCTTAAATAAGTCTCATTGAATTTTAAAACATTCAACCGAGACTGTAACTAACTGATCTGTAAACTCAGTCCAGGAGAGAGATAAGCTAGACAAATAAAATTGACAACTCTTTATTGGGTCAGGCAAATATTCTGTTCATCAGAGAAAATGCCATAAAAGAATTGAAGAGAAAATGAATATAAAACTGAAAAACAAAAGGACAACCATGCCACTCAAATCATTGTCACAAAAAAAAAAACAAAACAGACACGCGCACACACAAATGACCAATTTCCATTGCTGGCAATTTTCACCTCTATTAACAGCGTAGAAACACAGCTCAATAAAGATTATTTAAACTCTCTCTGTACATCATAATGACATTAAAGATTATTTAAACTCTCTCTGTACATCATAATGACATTAAAACATGTACCAATGGTAGAATGAGATTATTCACAGATACATAAAATCAATTAAGATATCTTTTATTTAAACATGTTTAGAATATGGAACTATATGCTATCGTTGCAAATTTGAAATAACATCACTAAATGATGAGAAGATAGGGTGATGTACTACTTAATACATTATATGATTATATAATAAGTTTTCTTTGATGACTGTACTATGAATGCAACATCAGCAACAATAAATATAGAAGCATCTGTAAGCACAATATGGGTTACCAGAGCAGCATGAAAGATAGTGAATAAAAATAGAGCAAAATGAGATGCGATAATCACAGTGCATAACAGAATAATCAAGTTCAATATTAAAAGCAGATAACATGGTCAAAAGGGAGACATTAGAAGTATATTCAGATGCTTCAAATTGAACACTCTAGAGATTACAGCAGATGAAGATGCCAAAAGACTGACAGTGATGTGAATGGCTTCAAGCTCAGTGCACAGAATATACAACCCACTTCCGACAGTGCCATAGGATTAGCAGTAATTTAAGTGGGTTCACCAAGACAAATAATCTTTACAAGATCTATGCGTGCTGAAATCCACCGGCGCCGCAATCTGCATCAGGGTCTAATCTACAAGGAGAGTCAAACCACTTTGGATTTTCAGGGTAGAAACCGTCTACCTGTATACCAGTAAGACCCACATCTAGATCCACGGCCTCCTCATGCCTCGAGGGTTTGATCAGCTTCAAATCACATGGAATACCCTTCTCATCAAACTCGCCACATTTCAACCATTTCTCCTCTTTACAAGTCTCGCTTAGCAGATCCTTCTCATTCCTACTCTCAGTCCTCATCCGATCCCAAGAAGCAACCTCCCCAAGAGTTCTCCCAAAGCTGTCCTCATCATCTTCAATAACGTCTGCATCTTTTCCATCACCATAGATCCGTGAATGATGATCATCACACCAATCTGGCAAATCATGCTCTACCACCAAGACATCGTCCAGGTGCTGCTTCTCAGATGGCAACCCTACCGATTTCGAGCCATCATCTGCTATATTTCTAAGCTTATCGGTGATGTCAAAGAGCTCATGTGTCAGAGAACCTAACAATGAGGGCTGGATTGTCATTATTCTCCCTTCGAGCAACCCTAACTCATTCCTTAATTCCTGAACCTTCTGCAAAGCCAAATGCTGTAGGTCCCCAGTATTCTTTCCCAGGAACCTGAAATCTTCATTTTCCCCTTCCTCGGACATTCCAAACACTGTATCATGATCCATCAGAAATCCCCCTTTATGTCCAACCATTCGATGCATTATCCTCGCATTCCCATCCAATGGCCCTGGCTCATGCCCTGAATGCACTGCATACAGCTTAAATACAGCTGTCCCCTCCTCCTCATAGACAAATGTCTTATCCTTCTCGTTATAATTTGATATTGGAACTATTGCCCGAATTCGAAACCCACATCCACACCTCTTTGATGCATAGGGCTCCCGTTTCAAAATCCGTGATTTCTTAGATGCGGGCTCACCTGCCCTATGACACGCGTAATCCTTGACCTCAGCCATAAAGGGCTTGTACCGAATATACTTCTGTCTTATGCACAACACCACCTTATGCTTAGCAGCTAATTGTTGCAACTTAACGGGCACTTCCTTGGCGGGCACATCAAAAGACTCTGTATATTCAAATCTACGCCTCTTTGAGCGAGGTGCACATCCAGAAGACTCATCCAAGCACACTGGGCAGGATGCTACATATGTCCTAATATAACTCTCAGGAATCCCATAAAATTTAGCACCCACAGTCCACACCTGCTTGATTCTATCCACGGTTTCTTTAAGTCCCAAGTGTTTTAAATCGGCATCACCATGAAATGATATTACTATATCCTGCCACTGATCTACATGCGAAACAAATTGATTGCAATTATTCTTGAAGCAGAGGAAATGATTTTTACCAGCGGCAGCAGAAGCCGAGGAAGTGTCTGCAACTTGGACTGTTAGCTTGTCCTGGATCCGCTTCCATGCGGTCAAGTAGGCAGTATCCTCATTACGGTCCTTCCACACGGACCGCCAACTGGTGAGCACAGCCGTCGGGGTCACAGCCCGAATTTCTTCCGGAGTAGCAAGCCGGCCTTCAATCAAGCACTGGATCATCAAAGCATGGGATTCTTTATTGAAAGTATAAAATTGCGACGATACATGTGGCTCGGGACTAATATGCACGGAGCGGCGATCAATTGCCCTATTATCTTTATTCCCATTACTCTCAATTTGGGAACTCGCCATATTAGGGTTTTGAGGTGGGGCCGCGTCGTTTGGAAGGGAAATGGGGAGTTCACCGTCAGATGACGTGTGGCTGACATCATCGTCGTCTTCGTCCCGGAAGAGATCAAGGGAGAAGGAATCGTCGTCAATGGACGGGTGAGATTGAGCTTGGCGAGGGTCTATGAACTGTTCACGATGGGTCGGTGGTGGGCCCAGATGGTGGAACAGATCATCTTCAATTTTGCTTGGATTCATGAGACAGAGCTTCTTATCCGCTGATTGTCTATGGAAGCTCTACGGTCAGTGATTCATTCTGACATAGACAAAGTTTCGAGTTTTCTCTCTCTGAAATTCTCTCTCTATATTTTTTTATCTGCGTGCGACGAAACCAAATGATTTATAAATGAGTTAGAGTGGATCTTTTGACTCGTGTCGATCAAGAAGAGCTTAGTAGTACGAAAATTATTTGAATCTGTGTTCTTGTGAATTTCAAACGTGTTTGGAACTTTTTTTTTTTACTTATTTTTCTCTAACTTAATTGAGGAATGGAAAAATGTTTCAAGTTCTAGTTTTTGGAATGGCGATAAATAATAGCTAAAAATTATACTTTTAATAGATTTTGATAAAATGGATGAAACGTATATTTGAAAAATTAATAAAAATTGTGATTCTATTGATTGAAATTAATTATTGATTTTTTGAAGAAAAATTCTAAAATTTCAATATTAAATTTAGTCATTTACACATATTTTTGTTTTACGCAAAATAACATAAATATCATTTTAAAAAATTTATCGATTTTTTAAAATTTAAAAAAAAAACTTTGAAGTCTCTTATTTAAATAGAATTCAGATCAGCGTGATATTCTCAAACACGATTAGGGCTGGACATATCTCACGAATCGAGCAATTCTTCGTAAGTTAAATACCTAAACGGGTACCTGAATAGAGAACCGACGGATTCGATTTGGGTCTCGATTCTAGACCAAAAACTGAATCTTTTTAAATTTTTATATATAGGATATATCAAATTATTTTAATTTTTTCTAAACAAATTAGCAAATTAACTAATTAGGTAATTAATACTCCAACTTCCAAGTCCATGCCTAACTAGCCCAGCCCAACCCAACCCAACCCAAATTTTTCTTGTAGAGTTTCTTAGTACTAGTTACTAGTTAGTATGACAAGTCAAGCAATTGATTGTTAAATCAAATAGTTGGTAAGTATTATCAATACTTTAAAATATTTTATCTCTATGACTTCTAATTTATATTTATTTTTTTTTATGTAGACTTGAAGGTTTGAAGCAAATGAATTATTGATGTGGATCATCGATATTTTAGTATTATTATCTACTTTTTTCATTTGTATATATTGGTAAATTAATTTTATTGGACAACTTATTTTTTATACGTTATTAAATTGAATAACGTTAATTTGTAAAAGCTAAGATTGAACGTGTCAGTCTGTTAGTAGTTGTATTTATGTAGTGTTTTTATAAATATTAAAAAAATTAATTATAGTATAGAATCGAACGGTTCCAAAATTATATTTGGACCCGACGGTTCCGTTTACTAACTACCCGAAAATTTTCAGTTCGATTCGATTCTTTTCAGAATCGAACCGAACCAGATCGTACCCGACCTAAATACGATGATACGAAATGGAGGTTCACACAATTCCCTTTCACTTCCCTATATAATAAAAAATATTTTTAAAATAATATAAATTTAAATCACCCTAGTCGAATAAATAATATAGAATCTTATAAATTAATTTTTTTTTATATAAAATCTTATAAACTGTAATTACATATAGATATTTTTCATAAAAATAATACAAAGGAAAAAATGTCATAAGAATGTTACAATTTAATTTTTTCACAAAAAATAGAGATAAAAATTAAGAGAGAGAAAAGAAAAATACAAACAAATATAACCAGTAGAAAAAAAATAATTTATAATCATAACTCTAATTAAGGTTGGACAAACCCCGAATCGAAGCAGACCCCGAACAGAACTAGACTTAATCAAGTAGTTTTTCTTAAATTAAATACCTGAATGAATATATGAATCGAGAACCACAGATTTAGTTTGGTTCTCGGTTCTAAATCGAGAACTGAAAAATCAAATAAGAACCGAATCTCTCTAATTTTTTAAATTTTTTATATTAAATAAGCCAAATTCTTTTATTTTTCAAAATAAGTTTGTTAACTAATTAATATAGCCCCAAAACCCAAAAATTATTTTCCTATTTTTAATTTTCATTTTAAGCTTAATTTAGTCAAATTGACATATGTGTTTACCCAAATCTCCTATTATATCGTAGTGTTGTTTCTACTGTTCTGAAAAATCGAATTGGAAGCTTGACTGCGTCTCTCTTTTTTATTGTGAGCTCCTTACTATAGAGGATTTTAATAATCAAATCTATGAAAAATTCAACAAAGAGAGGTACAAAAAATACACGGAATTAGACGACGTTATTTTGTAAGAGCTATGTAAATAATTAAAAATTTAATCATTATGCAAAACTCGGGAAGCAAATGGAACCGAACCCATTCGATTTCATAATTAAATTTGAAACCAACGATTTAACTTATCAAATACCCGAAAATTCGAATTTGGTTCAAATATTTTTAGAACTGAATTAGACCAGACCATGTTCGTAGAAATAAATAAAAAAATACATTTTTTTTTTTGCGAAATCTCCCAAAATATTGGGACGAATGAGAGACAAACTTTGATATTTTATTTTTGTACTTTTTGCTTAAAACTTAATGCCCTAAGTCATTAACAATTTGAATACTCAAAAACTCATAGACTTTTAAAAAGTTTTAATTAAATATGTTACGGGTCCAAAAGGACCCGACGCGTGTCAAGCAGGAGAAAGGCCCCACGCATAGGCGAACTGATTTGGTTTGGGGGACCGAATTGAAGTGTCTCAAGAAACAGAATCGAACTCATCCGCACCTCTCAGCGGATGCAAAGGCCCGTACTCTGCAACGACGCTTCGCTGACCTACCTCACCTCTCTCTAGCCGAAGTTCTTTTTGTACAAGTCTCCAACATTAAATCTTTGACTGGTTGATGGGACGTGTGGCAGTGTTCAAATGGTCAATTCAGCCGCATAAGTCAGAACAATAAAGATCCGTCGACCTATTGATGGACAGATTGACGCCTAGGATGGAACAGTGTGGAAGGATTCGAGGTCACGTGTCTCCTCATCCAACGACTCTCCTCCTCTCACCCTTAGTATAAATACAACATCTTTGTCCCAGAAGAAGGATTGGCTTTTCGACCAATATAAACCGCATAAGTTATTCTCTCCTTACAAACACACTTTACATTACATATTATCTCCTCACGTCTCCGATGATCACCTACCCACCGGTGACCCATACACTCAAACTGATAACTGACTTGACCGTCGAAGTGCTCGCGGCCGCCGTCATCCCCACCGGGAAAAAGTGCCACAAGTGATTAGCGACTTGCTAATTGAGCGCAGGAAAGAGTGGACTAGAAGACTTATCTGTTGGCGGCTCGAATGTCCATTTTTTTATGTCAACAAAATATATAGTGATTTTTAAATATTTTTTTAGAAGACTGTAAAATTCTCAATTGAATATACCAATATTTTTAGAGAGTCTCAAAAAATTTACATTCAATTCTCTAAAAAATTTACATTGAATACTCTGAAACTTTTTTAATCCCAAAAAAAATCTTTAAAAGTCCAAATTACATACACCCCTTTTAAGTGTAACAAAAAATGGAAAATTAGCCAAAATTCTAGATATAAAGATTACTATTCATAAATGAAATGGATTAGTTATAATTTCATATACCATGTGTTAATGATATTTTTTAAAAATTAAATATACCCATCCCAACTAATTTATACATATAACTTGTACGAATATTACACATTATAAAAATTGTTATCACCATATCCATACACATTGAAAATATATTTATTATCTCTCTACGTCACAAATGAATCTCTCTCTCTCTCTCTCTCTTCCAAAAAGTAAAATAACGAGATAATTATTGATAACTATTTAGTATTGTCGTGATACATAGATAAATTTTATCCAATCTAGAAGATATATTTCATTTTAATTATAACTATTATTTTGGACCCTATAAATATGGGGTCTTAATTCTCAATAAAATACATACAAGTCTATTAATTTTTATTCTTCTTTCTCTGTTTTTCTCTTTTCATAACACGTTCTCAGCACAGAAGTTTAATTTTTCAAAATTTAGCAAAACTAATAATTTTTTTTATAAGCATAATTATATATCACGTATATCGAAATTAATTTAGTAACATTCGAAAATTTTTATTATATGCATTATAATGTCATGGCTCTTGAATTTTTTGTCTCTTGATTTTTATTTTTTTGCTTGTACAATAATACGTTCCCAACTTTTGTCGAGATGAAACATTGCACCTCCTTACGATCACGTTTGTACTATCGCAAGAAAAAGCACCTACATTTGTACACTTAACAATTTGTGTGCATTAATATTGTATCGATTTGCAAGACCAGTCATGTGATTTTCTGAGCCTGAAGCGAAGTCCATAACGTAAATTAATTTATTTTTTTCAAAACTTCGAAACTTTTTTCTCATTTTTCACGGTGGGTAATCAAATAACTCGAAAGGAAAAGAATTGAAAATAGAAGAGAAATGACATGGAATTAATAAGTTACCTAACAGACTAAGCTACATGAATATTTCTTCTCGTTCTATTCATTTATATGTCAACTGGGTCCTAGGAGATATAATCATATAAAGCAATTGATTCTATTTCTTGGCATTGTACATCAAATGAGTTGTGTAGTTAAATAAATTATTACATCAAGTGTCATTGGTCATATTAAGTGCATACCAACTCGATTCGACTGTGCTATAAGAATCACTTGTAGGACTACCTAAACAACAAGAAGAAATAAGGGCAAATGGCCGGGTGCCCCAAGCCATTTAGCAAAAATGTTGTTGACCAGATTTTTACTAAAAATAAAAAGGTAAAAAACTTAAAATCTTACAAATGCCCTTCATTTCAAAAGAGATACATTAGAGAGGAAAAGAAGGGAGAAATCCAACACTGACCAAAATTGATTTACACTATAAACAATTAACACTTTTAGGAATTAATACGGTGCAATTAAATTAAAAAAATAAAACAAATACGGGTTTAGATCAAGAAATCAAATATACAAAAATCCCAGAAAGCTTACGATCTCAGGAGCTTTGAGAGTATCTTCGGTCTTCCCATGGCGACAATGACATTAGTCATGTTAGTAGGTAGTAGTCGGGATCTTGTTCTTCTTACAGTCGCAGAGAGCCTGGAGTTCTTTTATTTTAAGGCTGTGGGAATCCACTGCTAAACGATTCAAAATGAAAATTTCTTGCAAAATTGTGAAAATTTTCTCGTAGAGTCATAGATTGAGAATTTTTTGCTATGGGTTTTCCTTGGAATGAAGAATGGAGCAGCCATGAAGGATTGAGAGGATTGGTCTGTCATGTTTAATTATTTTTTTTTTTTAAAAAAAAAAAAATTGAGGCCTCCTTCAATTTTGACCCTGAGATCTAAGCCTCATTTGCCTCATCAGAGAACCGGGCCTGTCGAATTGTATGAATTGATATATATGCATTTTATATACACATGCATTAAATTAAATGCTTTTTCTAATTGTCATTTGTCTGCCACCATAATGTGTAAATTCTGCATTTATGTTTGACAAATGAGGAATTCACGTGTATATTTGAAATTATTCCTAATCCGTGTTTGATAATTAATTTCTTTGACTTAATTACATAATTTTAGATATTCTATTATAAATCTTAAACTAATAATTCACGATGTTGTTGCTCCTAAGGTAGCACAACATCATAATTAATATTTTCAAAAGAATTTTAATCGTAGATTTATCTATTATAAATAGTTTGTTGTTGATCCTGAAATAGCACAACTGCCACAACATTATAATTAATATTCTTGAAGAATATTACTTGCTTTTGAAAAGTATGAACAAAATTTTTAAAATATTCCACAAGAATATTATTTGCTCATGAATAACATGAATTATAAATTTCAACATTCCAAAATAATATCGACGTATTGCTCTTGAAGAATCAATAGTAAAATACAATTTGCTCTCGAAATAGCACATGTTTCGAAAAATATATTATTTTAAATTAGTATTTATCTCTGAAAGAAAGCACGTAACTCATGTCATGTTGATATTGACTACTTGACTAATTATTATGTGATGTTTAATCATATTCTTCGAAACTAATTATATTTTCTTTATTCTATGGTTAATCAAATGGCAAATATCATAAAACTTGAGTTTTCAATATTTGACATATCTGTCAAAAACTATCTATCATGGATACTCGATACTAATATCCATCTTGTCCCAAAGGTTAGGGACAGACAATAAGAAAATGAAACAAAGAGTCCATGTAGGATCATGCAATAGCACTATGTTCATTCGTTGTCATCTTCACGATGGATTGAAAATCGAATATTTTATTGAGAAAGATCCACGAGTTTTTTGAAAAAAAAAAATTTAATAACAAAAAGATTTGATCATAGTTCTCCCCAAAACCCGCTATGAGTGGATGCACCTTCATTTGCAATACTTCGAAATTGTTAGTGAGCACAATTTTGAACAATTCAAAATTAACTGTGTGGAGAAAAAAAATCACCGATGAAGATATGTTGGAGAAATCATTTCTCACCTTTCACACATCAAATGTGCTCTTACAGCAGCAAACATGATTTCAAAAAGTACTCAGAACTCATATCTTGTTTGCTTGTGGTTGAACAAAATAATGAACTACTAATAAAAAATCATGGGTTACGTCCAACTGGTTCTGTATCATTACCTGAAAGCAAATGATGCTGCATTGCCTAAAGTAATGTAATATCAAGACAATGACGTGGACACGAATTTGGATATGGACGCAGACATGCACATGGAATAAACCATAGACGAAATAATCAACAAATCTATAAGTAATAAGGCAACAATTTGATGGATGGTATGGCAGAAGATATAGATTAGTTTATTTTCTGTATTTATAGTATTTCTATTTATTTTAGAAATTTAATTTGAAATATATTTTTACTTTTCGTAAAAAAATTGAAACTTTATTACGTATCTTAATTTCATAATATTGAATTATGTTTACTCATTTAAATTTAAATTCGAGTTATTTTTAAAATATATCTATTTTGTTATATTTATATATAATGATAGATTGTCAAGACACCTGCTCGATTGATAGTGCAACTAATATTAGCAGAAAATAATGTTAATACGATATCGAGTGCATCAAATATCGTTGAAAGTTCCGGAAGGACTTGTATTATTTGACCATATAATATAAAATTATATATTGGTGATGTATTTTATTCTAACAATTTCAGAAGAAATTTGCTTAATTTTAAAAATATCCGCTGTAATAGATATCACATTGAGATGATGTAATAAAAAATGTTGAATATTTTTGTATAACTTCTTTTGTATAAAAACAGATAAAAGAAAAATTTTCATGTACTCTAATTTGGCATGTATTATACATTTATAAAAATGATTGATCAAATATAGTCATGAACCCGTTCGTTGATCCAAAAAAATTTATACTCTGACATAATCAACTTGAATATCTAGGAGCTAAATGATATGTCAAATAATAAAAATTTTACATGGACATTCTTTAAAGAAGTAGAAAATTATTTTACCTAATAATTATCCATGTGTAATTTGTTCGCAATGTAAGTTAGTTATTAGACCTTCGATTACAAATGTCAAAATTGAATATTCAACTTTCTTGAAAAGAATTCATGAAGATATATATGGGTCAATATATCCACCATGTGAATTATTTCGTTATATATTAATATTAACTTATTCTTCTATTAGATAGTTACATGTTTGCCTACTGTTCACTAGGAATGTAGCTTTCACTAGACGACTTGCTTTAATAAAAAAGTAACGAGTGCAATTCACCAATTACTCAATCAAGACTATTCATTTTGATAATGCTGGTGAATTTATATCATAATCGTTCGATGATTATTACATGTCAATTAGGATTGTTATTGAACATTCGGTTGCGCATGTCCATACACAAAATAGTTTAGTGGAATTGTTTACTAAACGTCTACAATTATTGCTAGACAGTTACTTATAAATATAAAACTTCCAGCTTCTGTTTGGAGTCGTGCCAGATTACATCATATGTCATTGATTCATATTAGACCAACTGGCTATTATCAATATTCGCATTTGCAACATGCATCTAGTTATGAACATAATAGTTCTCACCTATGGGTTTTTGGTTGTGATGCCATGTCCTTATTTCACTCACACAACGTGCTAAAATGGGTCTCCAATAAAGACTAAGGATTTATATGGATTTTAATTCACCATCCACTATTAGGTATCTTGAATCTTTAATGAATGATTTATTTACTGTACGTTTTACAGATTATCATTTTGATAAAATAATATTCCCAACTTTGGGAGGAAAAAAATTACATCCTAAAAAATGAGGTAAAATTTCTTGTAATTAAATAACTATATCTCACTTTAATCCTTGCAGCAATCAGTGTGAGTAAGAGGTCGGAAAAAAATTCACTTGCAAAGAGTTGCAAGTCAATTACGTGATATATTTGTTCACACAAGAAAAGTGACAAGATCATATATTCCAGCAAAAATCATTCCCGCAAAAAATTGATTTTCCTTTAGGATAATCTGCTATAACAAATGAATTTCAAATACGTCAGAAGTATGGTCGATCAGTTGGTTCAAAAGACTATATACCTTGAAATAGAAAAGTACAACAAAAAATCAACAAATTTTTTTAGAAGAAATAACATTGGAAAAAATTAATTAATTAAATATTGAAAATATGGTTTCTAAAGAACCACGTGTGTCCGAAAATAATGAAATTTCAATAAATTATATGTTTTCTCATAATCATGGGGAACGAAATAATGTTGTTATAGGCAATATTTACGCATTTAATGTGACTTTTGATATTATGCAAATTGAGGATTTTGAACCACATTCTGTTAAATACTGTCAAAATAGAAATGATTTGCCAAAATTGAAAGAAATCATACAGGAGAAATTAAATTTCTTAGAGAAACGAAAAGTATTTGGACTTGTAATTGAACACCTAAAAATGTAATCTCTGTAAGATACAATGAATTTTTGTAAAAAAGAAATGAAAAAAATATGAAATTACAAAATACAAAGTCCGACTCGTAGCTCAAGATTTCTCACAAAGACCTGTAATTGATTATAAGTAAACATATTCTCCCTAATGGATACCATCACTTTTAAATTCTTAATTAGTTTGAATATGTCACAAAGACTCGATATGCACCTTATGGATATAGTAACTGTCTATTTGTATAGTTCACTTGATAATTGTGTGTGTGTGTGTGTGTGTGTGTGTGTGAAAGTTCTCGAAGAACTTAAAGTGCTAGGAACAAATGATACATGCCCGAAAATCATATTCTCAATTAAATTGCAAAAATTATTATATGGATCGAAAAAATTCGGACGCGTTTGTTGAAAAGAGTGTTATAAAAATGACGATATTTGTCCATGCGTTTTCATAAAGAAAATAAATATTGAATTTACAATTATGACAGTTTATGTTGATAATTTAAATTTAATTGGAACTTCTGAAGAGTTTAACAAAACTGCAGACTATTTTAAAAATGAATTTGAGATGAAAAATTTGAAAAAAATCAATTTTTGTCTTGGATTGCAAATTGAACACTTCCTAAAATGATTATTTGTTTATCAATCTACATATACAAAAAAAAATTTAAAATGTTTTTATATAGATAGTGCACATCTATTGGCATCACATGTGGTTGTTCGATCACTTGATGTGAAAAAAGATCTATTTCGTCCACTTGAAGATGGAGAAAATATTTTTGGTCTTGAAATGTCATGTCTTAGTACAATTGGAGCACTAACTTTTCTTGCAAATCGCACTCGACCCGACATAATTTTTTCTGTAAATCTCTTTGCAATATATAGTACTACACCAACTAAAAAATATTGGAATGATGTTAAACACATTTTTCGTTATCTGAAAGGTACTATTGATCTGTGATTATTTTATTCTCAAAAGTTGAAATCTGCTTTAGTAAGATATGTAGATGCATGTTATCTCTTTAATCCACATGAAGTTAAATCGCAAACAGGATATGTGTTTACAATTGGGGGGAACAACTATATCATGGAAATTCGTGAAGCAATCATTGACAACCTTCTCAAATCATTCTAAAATTTTGTAATCCATGAAGTAGGGCAATAATGTGTATGGTTAAGGAACATGACTCATCATATCCAAGTATCATGCCGGTTAACTTCAATAAAAGATAGTTCAACAATTTTGTATAAAGACGATGCAACTTGTATTACACAGCTTAAATGAGGCAATATCAAAGGTGATAGGACGAAGTATATTTCTAAAAAAATCTTTAAATACACATGAGTTACAGAAAAATGATGAAATCGATATTCAACAAATTTGCTCAAGTGACAATGTGATTACTTTATTCACAAAAGCATTACCAACATCTACATTCAAGAAATTAGTTCACAAGATTGGAATGTGTCGACTAAAAAATCTTCAATAATTTTCATTAGGGGATAGTTGTACTCTTTTCCTTGGTCTAGGTTTTGTCTCATTGGATTTTTCTAACAAGATTTTAATGAGGCAACATTTTCTTTATACTCCAAAATATTAACAATTAATCCTACTCTTTTTTTCCCCTCTTTTTGATTTTTTTTTCCATTGAATTTTTATCAAACGAGGTTTTTCAACGAGACAGTTCTTCTACAAATAATCATCAAATGGAGAGTGTTGTAAAATAATGAGATAACTATTGATGATAGTTTAGTATTATCATGATACATAGATAAATTTTATATAATCTAAAAGATCTATTTCATTCCAATTATAACTTTTATGTTGGACCATATAAATATGGGGCATTGATTTTCAATAAAATATACACAAGTCTATTGACTTTTATTATTCCTTATCTTTTTTCTCTTTTCATAACAATATACATATACAACACACAAATATATACATATAAATCTCTCTCTCAACCCCACCATCGCACAATGTTAACAACGACCACTGCAAAAATCAGATTTGAAACGCTTCGTTGAACTGGATCTCACTCGTCTCTCTTTGGTGCAATTGAGGAACTTGATCTACGTAGTGGTGGTACAGGTGGCAACGGTTGGGGTGCATTGCAGATGGTGATGCAGTACAGGTAGTAGTGATTGTAGTACGTTGGAGTACAAAGTGGTAGGAATTCATTGTTCAATATATCGACTGGTTTGCTGTTTTGGGTTGCAGTGGTGATGGGTTGTGGTGTTGGTCTGCGATGTGTGCGAATTTAATTATGGTGATCCTTTGTGTCAAAATATGTATTAGTTGTGATCGGTTGTGACTATATGTATTGGTGCTGGTCCGCAGTGTGATCGATTTTGACTAAGTTTGTGTTGATTGATTATGACAGTGGTACCTAAAACGTTGTTACCACCTCACCACCATGCAGATCAAGTCCAATGCTCTAACATCACCTTCAATATACCACTGTAACCAACGCACCACCACCTCTTTATAAGGGATCTTGATATGGTTGCCTTCATTTTGTGATTGTATGCAAAAGAGAGAGAAAGTTCGTAAATGAAGGAAGAAAGTGTTGTTGGCTGAAAATATCTTTGCAATTTGGGGTTGGTGTGGGACAAGGTAGGGTGGGGTGAGGTGGGATTGAGGGGTTATGGGAGTAAATAATGCGACAGTGAAGATAATTATCTTATAATTATGCCTCTGTTTGATAGTCATTTTTCTGGGGAAAAATGAATTTTTTTGATGTGATGGATGGTGAATATGTGGTTGAAAAAGAAGGAAAAGTTATTGATGTGATGAAAAATATTATTTTATTGAAAAATGTGATTGAAAATGAGTAGAAGAATGATAATGAAAAAAAAAATTATACCAAATAGGGGCATAATATATGTTATTATATATTAATATATTGGAATTACAATCTGATCTATGAAAGTATTTTATAAAATTATTAGTCATGAAACGTGATTTTTATAAGTAATGTAGTGCATTTTCCCCCAACAAAAAATGGAAAAGAAAGGTAAGATGTGAACTAGTGCTCATTAGGAAGGAAGGGGAAGGCCCATATTACCAAGTCCAGGATTTAATTAGATCCAGGTGCCAATATCTTCACTGGACTAAAAGCCCATTTTTGAAACTAGCCCAAGAGCGGTGCGTAATAATGTGACCCATAAGTATAAGATCCAGTTTGCATGTTTGGCAAGAGTTTATACGCCTTGTTTGATTCTCAATTTTTTTTCAAAATATATTTTTCTATCTTCTTTTCAACACGTTCTTCAGTAAAATAATATTACACAGAAATTCAAAACTTCTTCTTATTTTTTAACCACACATTCTCCATCAAATCATTGTTTTAAAATACATTTTTACAAGAAGGGGGGCGGGAGTGGGCATCAAACAGCTCATAATTTGTTTTTTATTTACATATTTTGTAAGATTTACAAGTATTATTTACTTATTCAGCACAATTCCCATACAACTATGTTCCTTTCTCATTGGGTGGAAAACATGGTTGGTCACTAAACATTAATTAATTAAAATAAAAAAGTATTATGAGATGAAAAAAAAACTGTTAAAAATTAAGTTATTTTATTTTGTTCCAATTAGATCGCCTAACATTCATTCGAACTAGCAAAACAAATAAATTTCAATGTGGCGAATGGAATTTGTAGTGTTACCCACAACACCTAAGGGGGTATTCTCTTCGTGTTTCATTTTTGTGTTCAGTTTTGTATTTTGGGTGTCCATTTTTAGATTGTTGAAAACTCGTTCATTTTGTCGTTTTGAAAAAATATTTCTCATCTCGTATTTTTTGAGTTTTGGCAGATTTGTGAAGAAAACAACCAGAACGTAAAAAAATTATTTTTTGTTTTCTTTACAAAATTTTCAGTCGTTTTCGAAAATGGAAAAGAGAACACATTTTCAATGTTTTGAAAAATCGAAAACAGAAAACAATTCGAAAATAGCAAAGAGAACGCCCCCTAAGTTGTCGTATTGACATTCCGTGTGTAAAAGTGGGGTTTCTAATAACAAAATCATATTCTTCTTTGTTTAGTATAGAAGTGAGTGTACGAATGTAGCCATGGATAACATAGGCATCCAAATACTTAACGTTTTTTTTAATAACTTGGACCTATGTTAAATATTGACTCTAGTCGTGGTTTTATTAAAATTTGAGATTTCATCTTAAAATGTCAACTTTATAAATTGATTTATATTTTCGTCTATATTAGATAATAAATTTATCCCTTAACATGCTCTCACAAGATGGTGACTCATTTGATCAAACCAATCTCGATATCCGTATGTTCGTTTTTTAGTATTAATCGAATTGAATTACTCGTTGAAATTTAATGGGCTCTGATACTATATTAAGACGTGAAATTTTATCTTAAAAGGTCAATATTATAAAAAGAAGTAATTCAAACTCTTATAAGTTGGTCTATTTTTCATCTTTATTTAATTTGAAATTTGTTCCTTAACAGATTTAAATTCATGGATGAGTATTATCAATCGACTAATTAAATCCACAACTGCTTAGCCATACTACAGCACAAATTACATTAAATAAAAATAATTAAAATTATTGAAGTTATATAATCAATTATTATAATTCTCTAACTTTTTGTTCTTACGAATTATTAGACCACAAGAATATTTCGAAACAATGTTAAAATGATAAACAAAAATGTCATTTTTCAAATTAGTAATGCTATTTGTATTTGCTCACTATCGTAGTTGTCATACGTGACATACATGAGACCATTAGTCATTTGATACACTTAGGCCATTTTGATTGGACATATTTTCCATGGAACTTGGAAAATAAATTTCAACTTCCACTTTTTAACTTGTTTGATTGACCAATTTTTCCATGGAATTGGTTTTCTAGATTTGCTTGATGTGACAAGATTTTCAAGGATTTTGTGAAAATGATTTCACACCATTTTGGTGGGACATGAAGTTCTAGTTTTTTTTTTTAGGCAATTGGAAATAATTTTAGAATCAATTGTAAAAAAATTGTATCACTTTTATTGATAAATTTCATGTAAAACAAAGTCAAACGAACACCAAAAAAATTAATTTTTTTAAAACATTTTCGCAATCCAAACAAATTTTTATCCCAAATTGTAAAAAAAAAAAAATTATTCAAAAAACAAACTATTTGTATTAAAAAAAAAAAAAAAAAAAAAGCCAAACGGATTAGGTGAAAAATTATATCAATTAATTAAAATTCTCTCTAAAACAAATTTTAATCAATTCAATTCTCTGCAATGTTGTTTTATTTCCACTCAAATTTCACATTTGCAATCAAACAGACCATAATGGTTGTTTTTTGTTACCTCATGTATTAAATCATTAATTAATCACCACATGTATTTCATGTATGGTGATTGCAGTAGTGAGCGACTGCAAATAAAATTATTCTTTCTGAATATACTCAAATTCTATTTTCTATTCACAACTTTCACGTGATAACATCACAATATTAATTTAATAATTAATATTGAATTACTGTGATTTAATTTAATGTAGGCTAGAAATCTTTTGAGGTCTATGAACAAATTCACACTCAAATTAATATCAATTATTTATCAAAAAACTAAGTCAATATTTTATTCGTGTACAGATAAATTCTCTCGACAGGTAATTATTAGGGTAGCGATATATATATATATATAAATTATTATATTATATTTTCAATGTTATGTAAATTTACTCAAATAAAATATATCGTTCTAAATTTATTTACTAATATTTATTTTCATGAAATTCGTTTGGACCTTTTTTTATTCATTTATAATTTATATTTAACTACAATTCTAATAATCATAATGATAATCTTCACATTTTATGGAAGATTAGCAGTTTTTTTTTTTTTTTTTTTTTTTTTTTGAAAGTAGTAATTAACAAATTTTAAATTGTAGATAATAGAATAAATTAAAATAAAAGTCAATTGAAGGTAAAGAGCAAAAGGAATTAGAAAATAATATTACCATTTTTATATCTCTAATCGGGTTACCTCCAATAAAATTACCATTTCTTATCTCTAATCCTTTCATTTTATTTACACAAAATTCTCTTTAATCATTACAAATTTCTAAAATATTAATAACTAATTTATTTTATTATGTACAGTTTTAAAATCTGGTAATCACTTCTCAAAAAAAAAAAAAAAAAGGGGGGGGCTAATTTTTCATAGAATAGATTGTATAATTTTATGTAAAGAGTGTTGGAAAAATGGGCTGTGGTTGGCTGACTTTGGAGCTAAATTTGAGTGGGACCCAACTGTTCATTTTGAAATATAAAAGTTGATTTTTGTTCTCAGAACATCGAAATTATATATTTACTTGACGATTTTCGGGTAAATGAGAAATTTGACCTCAAAGTATGCCAAATGAAAGAAATCTACGTGTTGGAAGGAAATTAATTTAAGATTATATCACATATGAAAAAGAGGAAAGCAAAAACCACTATATAAAATATTTCACTTTAAAATGGTGTGATCATGTGAAGCATAGAAGCTCTCACCACGTGCCCGCAGGGGTGCAAATCACAGACCGAAATAGGTTTCGGACTTTGAACTCGTATGCGAGCTCGACCTGCGCACACGAATGTCGGACCAGATTGACTAAAGATTAGCCCATTTGGAGGGCCTACGTTTTGATTTTTTTTTTTTTTTTGCTTTCTAGAACTGACTTTTGGCGTTATGAAACTTCCAAAACGTGTAAAACTCCTGTAATTATTACCAATGAGTTATGGAGATTAAAATCTATATATGAGAACCGTTTTTCATAGTTCAAAATACGAAAATTACTGTTTTGCATAACCTGCGTCTGCATACTATCTCCGTCGAGTTTTCTTTTCCTGGTTTCGTTTTCTTGGTGATATTGGTTGGGCACTAACTCAATTCGTCGGAATAAAATTTGTGGTGCTCAGATTCTACTGCTTTACCGTTGTATCTTGGGAAGCAGACGCTCAAATCATACCTCAAACACGAATGGTGAGTAAGTGAATCTGTTTTAAGGAAATTGTGTTCACACAAGCCTCAATTTGAAATTTCCTTTACTGCAATTTCAATTATTTATTGTGTTATCTTATTGTAGTTGATAAAATTATTTCATTTGTTCTTTTTATAAGTTGTTTATAACAGATTCATGGATACACAATAGAAGAGAAGTTGGAAAACCAATGCGTGTTTTCTTTGTGTATTTTGATCATTTTAACTACCGTTTCTGTTCAAATTTAGAAATAAAGAAGTTTGTATTTCTGCCTACTAGCATAGACCACTGAAATATAATAATAACAAAGAGTCTATGTCACATTGAAGGTGACGGTTATTATAGGGATTTAAAGTTCATAGATAACCATCTCATAATATTTGGTATATAGCATCAATTATAGAATTGGGAGAATGTTGATGTTATATTAAATGAGGATATTTATAGTGATTTTTAAAAAATTTGAAATTGATTTAAGGATACATTTAGAGTGTGATGAATATATAAAATTTGTGTGGATCTATAGTGTTTAAATGCATGAATTTAATAAGAACAAAAATGAAATGTGACATGAATGAAAATAATAAAATTTTAAAATTTTATTAATTTCAGATATAGATATAGAGTGAGATAAATATATAACAATCATAGATTTAAATAGCAGCTCCTAAATATTACCTAACAAACTACTATGATGCTCTAGCTTATGATTTGAAAATTGAAAAGACTAATTAAGCTCGTGGATTAATTAGCTAGACGAGACCACGAATTATTGACGTACAGTCTCATTCAATCCCCACTTACCACATATCTTGAAAAATAAAACACAATTTACCAGGAATGATGATTCCATGCCATAATATGAACACTTGGGAAAGTTAAATATGCAACAGCACTCTGTTAATATAGAGAAGCATCAAATGATTAAAAGGGTAAATGTAAAAAAAAGCAAGTTCAGAATTCAGATTAATTCATGCAAGATACAAAGTAATTACTTCTGATTAAGGGTCTAAATTATTCAAATATTTGGTTAAAAGGGTTTTACTGCGAAGTGGAAGGCCTGAATTTAATTCCATTCAAGCATCTAGAAACATAGTCCCTGGCAAGTGACCGGAGATCACCATCTTCTAGTTCCTCATCAACTGCAGTACAAAAGCTTGCCATTTCTGCTGATGTTTCCTCGGACTGTGAGGTATCGAAATGAGTCATTAGGTTAGCACTGCACACGAAACCTGATGAGGACTGAACGTTGGAAGAGGAAAGACTCGGTGGTGGTGGAGGAAGCCGGTGCAAAGTCGATATGCGAGCTTGAACGTACGCCAACTCCGCCTGCAAATTAACAACCTAAAACCATAGCAAGATTAATAGCGTCGCTCTAATATCTCATCTAAAAGTTTCAGTTGTTGGAGAAGAAAGAAACTTCTAATTTATGTTTAATATAAATTCAACATTTTATTTCAGGGTTTTGATCAAATACAACAAATTAACAACCTAATATTCACATTAATGAAATTTTAAATTAAATGATACATTGACAATTAATCAATGATATCTAACTCGTTCGGTAGAAATTAAGATAAAAATTTTAGTAAATCTTGACAAATTTGATTAAATAGGTGACTGAAAATTGTAAATCTCATTTAATATGTGATTAAAATTTTGTTGGCTTTAACTTAAAAAGAATTCTATAAAATAATTTCTAGTTTGAACTATTAAAAAGTACTATTTACTTGATAAGCTAAGGTAAACTAGCCCATAAAATTTAATAATTAAATATTGCGGTAAACAAGCCCTTAAAATTTCATAATTAAATATTGCGTATTGGAATGCTAAGTTAGTCCCAATTAGTCAACTTTCTATCATCTCTATGATTGTAAAGTCGAGTCAATTTCAAATTAATATTGGTATCTTACCTAATTAAAGGTGACACGCCATTGAAGTTTATCTGCCAATTATGTATAACAGTGTAAAATTGTATTCATTTTTTAAAATAACTCGTTGAGAAATCATAAATAATTACGAAGTTAATGTTAATTTTGATTTTACATTTTTAATTACTATTCATGCAAATGTATCATGGTGATGAATAAAGCAGTCAAATTCTTAAGGTCTCGTTTGATTCTCATTCATGTGAATGAACAGTATAACTCCACACAAAAGATAAAAAGTCAAAAATTGTGACTTTTTATCTTGATAACGGTCATATTTTTCATTTTTACGGAAGAAAAATGAATACCAAACGGGCCAAACTAAACATACTGAGAGCTTATTTTTGAAAGCTAAAACATCAACCATTTGAATATTCTCGAGTGCATAGAGTTACTTGGTAACTCCTACAAGCAACAAGTATTCAAACTATGAAAGTAAATTAGCTTGGAATTATAAATGTCAACTTCCATATGTAAAAGAAAGATTAAGAAATTTTCTTCATCGTTTTAATTTAATAATTTCCTTACTAAACTAACTTCGGACCCAAAATTCATGACCATCATACCACAATTTCTGCACATATTTAAGAACGCTTCGAAGTAAGATTATATTTTTGGGACTTCTTTAAGAAAGAAGAATATGTTCCTTACTCAGTTACTCCTCTATGTTGGTGCATGTTGGCCAAGGTACGAGAAATATGACCTCAAAGTGCAGTAGTCAAATGTGTGTAAAAATTACCATGCAGTTTGTATTCATTTCAGCAGAGACAGAAGCACTACAAGTCGAAATTTTCTTAAACTTTACCCTTTTTCCCTGCTGTTCATAGCTTAATGTAATAAAACATGGGGGATGGCCGTTAAATTTTGTTTATAGGTGGGTTGGGGGGGTGGGGTCGGGTTAGGGGGTGGTGATCCATCCATACCTGTTGCTGAAGTGTAAAGATGTGGCCAACGCAACCATAGACAGGATCCTTAACCCTAGCAAGAGCCTCATAACAAAGAGTAACAACGGCGTCGAGGCGTTTGTGCGGCGGAATTCTGAGAAGCATTTTGGAAGCATTGCTGGCTCCAAACACCTTGTGCACGGCGGCGAAGTGAGTGGTGCCTTGGTCTGAGTCAAAATAAGGTGCAAATATGCAACCCTTTACACACTTCCTTCTAAGGAACTTGCAGGCACCACAAGGCCCACCACCACTCCCATTCTGACCACCACTCATCACTAAGATTTTCTGGTTTTCTATAACTTTGCTTTGTGTGAGCAGAAAAGGGCGAGTTAAAGATTTGGAGAGACAGAGAGAGGGCTTTTTTTAGCTATTTGGCTTTGTTAATTACTAGCTTATTGTGACATAGAAGAAATTGAGGAAACTTTTGGTGGTGGGTCAGATGATTGTTCTAGTCTTCTAGATAACCCCTATATTTTTATTTTTTTGAATTACGTCTTATTACTGACGTCCCCAACTGTCCTGTCCTGTCATGTCCTGAATTTTGATGAAGGAGGTAAATTACAGGTTATGCCTCCAAGAGTATAGAGTGGAAGGCTGCTTGTACACTTGCACTTTCTCAAGAGCCAAATTCATATTTCAGGATTCTAGATAACCCCTATAAGTCTTTAAATTCATTGAGATTTGTGGTTCATTTACGCGATTTAATTTGTTGTTCACACAATTATAAATTGATACATCATGCAAAATGATCAATTTGCAATTAAGCCCAAAAATGGACAGTAAATCTTAACTCCAAATAATGCACTTCCTCTTGCAAGTTAAACCCATGTTTGGTGAATGTGGAATTAAAAAGTAAAAAAAAAAAAAAAAAATTAAATTTATATATAGAATATTTTATTATGTAAATATGTGGTTGAAAATGAGTTTGAAAAAAAAAAACTAAAGTAAATTAAAGGCCATCAAATAGAGGCTACATACTAAAAATTAATTTCTGGTTTAAATTTTATTATTGAATATAAATTTTTGGTAAAAGTTAAGAATTATTTATAAACGATATTTTTAATCACATATTTCGATGAATTTATAAGCACTATCAACTTACCAATCACCCATTTATGTCTTTTTATAATTTTTTTCCAAATGAAGGTTAATTTATTTCTTGTTTACATGTTCTTATTTCAATTCATTAATTGTTATTTTGTTGGAGAATTAATATCAGGTAATGCTTATGTCATTAATTCCCTTCAAAACATTTTATAATTCTCGAAAATGTAATTTAAAATCTTTTTGGGTGAACAATTGCTTCAAGGCCTATTTGGCAGAGCTTATGGAAAATTAATTATTTTAAACTAAAAATCTATTTTAATTTTTTAAAAATGTTTTGAAAAACTTATTTTGGAGAAAACTTGGTTCAATGCAGCTTTTTACAAAAAGTAAAAGTCATGTCAAATGGTCTTTTAATTATATTTATTTTTACATTTTAATGAGATAGTTATTTTCAACTATTTTGTATTAAACAAGCGTTCGACACTTTCAAAATGCAATTTTCTTCCTCAAGAGAAGCTCCCGTGTGGGCTCTATTTTATCCAAAATGCACTTTTTTTTTAACCAAATATTCTCCAAAAAATAATATTATACGTAAATTTAAATTTTTTAAACTACGCATTATTCAAAAATTACTATTTTAAAATACATTCTTCTTCAAAAACACATTCTAACGGTGCCAAAGAGGGGCATAAAACTGAAGATGGGTTTTTGGCTTTTTGCATTTTCCTCACTTTCACAGGATCACCATCTTTGTATCGATCACCGTAGCATTCAAGGCGTACGATGACTTTAAATAGTAAAAAATATAATCTCAGATCAAAATTATTAATTTAGAACGTGTTTGGTAGAGATTTTAATTTAAAAACTAGTCATTAGTGGGTCTCATACGTGAGATAAAAGTGTCAAATATAACGATTATATTTTCAATTAAAATAGAATTTAAATATCTAGCGAACAAGACTTTTATCACGAAATAAAATAAGTCTTTCTTTAGATATAATATAGGACAAAAAAATGTACAGTCTTCCATCATGTACCTTTGGAGGCATAACCTGTGATTTACTTCATTCATCAAGACTCAAAACAGGACAGATAGAGACGTTAGTAATGAAACATAATTCAAAAAAAAAATAAAAAATGTAAATATGTAGGTGGCCGGCGTGGGTGGGGTAAAGAGCTGAAAGTGGATTTGGTGCAAAGTACAAACTTTAAAGCCACGGCAAAGGTAGATGGAGAAAATGGGGAGATCAGATTGCGTGAAGCAAACATAGACTGCGGTCACAGTACACAGCAAATTCAACCGCCATGGACATGGATGATAAAACTCCATCCACCACGTACGATCTACTCGTGTGACATGAAACAACCCATCTAATCATCCCCTCTTCTCTCTTGTCTTTTCCATCACATATTTTACTGAGAAACGGAAGGCGATGCTGCCTACACTGCAACCCTAAAACCCCTCTGTGTTTCTTAAATTTATTCTTCAAAACATACATTATTCAAAACATTATTCTTTTAAATTAATGACCATCAAATATAGGCTAAAATAGAGTTCAATTAGAATTTTTCTTCTGGTACATTAATACATGACAATATTGATTACAGTCCCTTCACATGAGAGGAGGAGGGAGGACCACCATGAATAAAAAAAATTGTGGATCCCCTCTCACGTGAGAGGACTGTCATCAATACTGTCAAATATTGTTCGATCGTTGATTTTCTTTTGTACCAAAATCATTGATGGAATTGTTAATTAATTCTACTATTTATGTTTTTATTTTATGTCGTGAAAATTTATAAATAGATAAAATCAATGATAGTTAAATAAAATAGCACTTCTTATTTTATTTAAATCTATAGTAAAAAAAAATGAAGTTCGATAGTTTGTAGAGATCAGTAAGTCGGGTTCGAGGTGAGATTGGAGTTTGTCCCGTTTGCTGTCTTTTTTTTTTAATACATTTTTAAAATTTCGAGTTATGCTATTATTATTCAAAGTTCAATCCTTAACCCAAAATTTAAATGCCATTCTATATGTTTTAATTTTTTTTTCTAATTTTTCAACCAAGCTATTATAAACTTCTTTTGATTAATTAGTGTAAATCTTTAAAAAGTAAAAAAATATTTATTTAACTATCATGATTCAGAATTTTGGATTATATAATTTAATTATAATAAAAAGATTAGACGATCGAATTTATAAATTATATAAAACAATTGTTTGTTACGTAAAATTTTAATTTAACAATTGTATAATATAATTGTTGGATTATAAACATGTTATAAAATTGTAAATACATTCAACAATATTTTAAAACTAACCGTTAATCAAAATTTTATTTTAATTTTTTTCTTCTTCACTGGGTGCTTCCCCCACCCCCACCAACTTGTCGAGGTGAATTTATTTTGCCCAAACGGGAGACAAAACGAATATTTTTGTCATCTCTAAATATTTTGTAAGGCCCCGTTTGATTGTGATGGAATTGGGTGGAAAAGGAAAATATTTTCCCTTTCCACCCTTAAATTTGGTGTTTGATTGCATAACTTTTTCATGGAATTTATTTTCACCCATTTTCTATGTACAACCATTTAAAAGTACCTTTTCCATTTTTTATTTTTCTATGGGTATGGTGGGAAAATATTTTTTATTTTTTTTTAAAAAAAAAAAATTTTGGCAATGGAAACATATTCTAAATCCAATGGTAAAAAATTTATCCATTTAATTGACAATTTGTATGAAAAATAAAGTCAGACGAATACAAAAAAATTTCAAAAATTATTTTTTAATTTTTTGTAATCCAAACAAATTTTAATACAGATCGTGAAAAAATTATCTCTAAAGGTAACAATTTGCATGAAAAATAAAGTCAAACGGATTAGATGGAAAATTATACCAATCAAAAATCATTAATTATAATTTCCTGTAAAACAAATTAAAATTAGTCTATATGTACATAAAAGACTACACTCCTCTCACATAGAGGGACCCACACATAATTAAATACCATGAGGTATACATATAGACCAATTCAACAAATTATATTCAATTTAATTTTATGCCATTTATTTTTTTTCATCCATTTTTCATTCTTGCAATCAAACGGATCTAAATGAATTTACAAATTTTATCAAATGGAGGTTAAATTAATTTCTTGATGTTGATGTGGTCCCACTCATTTTGTTCTATAATATTGTATTATAAAATTAATATATTGGAATGTTATGTGGACAGGAGCTAACTTTTTGTCAAAGGAAATTAATGCACAGTTATTGCTTAGCCTACATTAGTCTAGTCAAGCCCTCGCAGCTTAGCACGGAGTCCAATGTTTAATTTTTTTCAACCCTATTTAGGATTGCTCTTTATCCAATACCTCTATATGAAAAAGAAAAATGCCAAGTACACAAAAGTTTTTTTCACAGATGGTTCATCAGTTTTATTTTTTTATTTTTTTTGCCATCTTTCAACTAAAAATTGCCTCGTACCCTATATGAATTCTATGAACCAAGCCCGGTAAGTGTAGCAAGATTCATATCAATATATACTAATATAAATCGTGGGTTGCACGATAACCATTATAAATTTTGCAATTTTAGAACTGAATAATGGTATGTAGACAAATAATCTCTTTCAATCACTAAATTAAAACGATACAAAATTTGTCACATAGATAATTGATTCACAATGTAGAAAAAGTTGAAGATTAGTTCAACAAAATAATATTAAAAGTTGAAGATTAGCCCAACAAAGTAACAATAATGTCCATATCTTCTATCTTCCCTTCAACGATTAAGTCATCCTCTTTGGTTAAGCCTTCAACAATCTCTTCAGGCACTCTAACACTCGCGGATATTTTGATCCTTCCATTAGGCACTGGTTGATGAAAATGAAGTAAATTTTGTGCACTAAATTGAGGCATCAAGTGAATTGATTGAAGCACGTTAGGTGATGAAAATGCATCTCTATCATCAATCGGATTCATCCTATTTTGCGAAGCATAAATTGAAGTATCAGCTTGTTCAAAGTGGAAGAATTTAAAGCTGGAACTTCTACGAGGAAATGATTGCCTGCCTGCCTGCATACTATTCCTATAAAATTGAAAAATGGAAGTAGAGTTCTTGCAGTCTGATTGAGCAAACAATCCATCAGATCGAACAGGGAACACCAGGATCCCAATAAATTACCCATTCTCCATAACATCAATAAATAATGGGGGCATACAAACCTTTGAAGCAAAGTCACCCTCACGAGTCAACTACTCTTTGAACATGATACCCTTAACGGAAGGCTCGTCGACTTTCAGATAAATTTGTTCGCTTGTAGGCAAAATAATATCTGATCCAGTGCCTTCACTTTGACCCTATAGAAAAGAAACTGGGTGTAAAGTATACAAGAAGTAATCTCAAGAAAGAACATTTCTCGAACGTGTAACTTCATTCATTTTAACATATGTCAAGGACTCCAATTCTTCAGCACAAATATTGTGATTATAGAAGCATTCCTCTTAGAGGCAGCTTTCCAAACTTCTTTTTGCCATGTAATGAGAAGCTTTTTGAGCAACCAATAACTATTTAATCAGAATGGAGACACGGGCATGTCTCCATTATTGATTTTCCCAACGTGACTATGTACATGATTAACTTCGTGTTTAAGCCTAATTCTCTAAAAACCTCTTCTTCTTTTTTCAAATTCATTTTTAACCAAAATTCGAAAATCAAAACAATATGGGATCTACTATAACATATTAACACAAAACATGTAAATTCAATGGCATCCAAATTAAGTTAAACAAACACAAAGTTTAAAGTCAATCAAAAATAGATGTTTAAAAATATCCAATTGTATGATGATGAAACAAAATAAAAATAAAAAATACAATATACCACAAAATATAAGATTCTTAACATAAAAAAAAACTGATGAAGAATTTAATTTACCAGCAATTTTTTTTCATAGATGATTCCACCAATTGGAAGAGCCTCTTCAGAAGACCTAGAAACCAAAGATTTTTCTTCATTCCTCTTCTCAACTTTCATTTTCTTTTTATTCACTCTCAACGGTGCCATAGTGTAGGAAAAACCCAAATGAATTTTTAACCCAGAAACCCACTAACTTCAAGCAAACAGAAAAAGAAAAAATTTGTTAGAATTCAAATATAACTCAATGGAGAAGACGTGTCTCAGTGTCTCCAAGCATGTAGACACTTTCCCTGTCTTCATGCTTAATGGAAATATGAGACTATCTCCATTAAGCACAGAGATAACCCATATCTCCATGCTTAATGGAGACACTCCAGTGTTTCCATGCCCATGTCTCCGTGGTGTCTCATGTCTCCATGCTTAATGGAGATAGCCCCTATCTCCATTAAGCATGGAGATGGCCCATATTTCCATGCTTAATGGAGACACTCCAGTGTCTCCATGTCCATGAGTTTCCGGGGTTCCCTGTCTCCATGCTTAATGGAGATATGGGGCTATCTCCATTAATGCTTAATGGAGACATTTCAGTGTCTCCATGCCAATTTTGCTCAAACCAACAGAAATAATGAAATTCATACTAAAGAAAATAGGAGAACCCACCTGAGCTTGGTACTCACGTGTCTCACCAGTACTCCCAGGAGCCTCTTAGGTACAACAGTAGCATCACCTCACTACCACTCTACTTTCTCACTTCCACCTCAACTTCTTCACTCCATATGCTGAAAAGTATTATGAATCTCTTCCTTAAAGCATTTAACAAAGCTTGAGGTGTCATAATCAACACCTGAAATGAAAAACAAAGTAACGACAAGAATGAAAGATAAAAGTAACACATTTTATTTTGGGAGAATTTTCAAACTTAACCAACGATGTGGTCAAATGTGTTTTCAAACTCTAAGTAGATAGAGCATTCAAGTAACATGCCCAAAAAGATCTAACTTTTTTTTTCCGATGTGATAATAGATGATTTTGTCATTTGAACTTTCATTTGCATTGGTTCTTCTAATGAAGTTTACAAGCAGTGAAGTTAAGTATAGAGGTAATTCTTCAAACACATGAATAATACATTTCGTCGAACACTTTGTAAGCATAACATTTGGGTTATGAGATTGACACTAACGTAAGATGAATCTAGCCTAATGAAACATACTCACCATTCAAGTAATCAACTACTATTTATACCCAACTTTCTAAAATCTAATTTTAGTAATTCACCAACTACCTGTAGAATATAGAAGAAAGAGTATGGAAGAGGATGTCGAAACTTACCTTTGAAGAAGATGAAGATGAATTGGTGTTGTGCACGTGTCTTGATCAATGTTTGTCCGGTGTATTGTCGAGTGAGCAATCGACTGTGGCGTGCTGTCTCGTGTCCGATGTTTTGACAGGTGAGCAAGCAAGGTGTAGTTGATTTTGCCTGGGTTTAGAAATAGACCAAAGTTAATTGATTAGAAGTTATATAAGAAGGAGGTTGAAGTGAATACGGAGACACATCGCGTGTCTCCATTGCTCACGGAGACACACCGAGAAAGATATATCATTGGTAACCACATGCAGCATCTTCAATAAACGACCACAATAAAATAAATTTATTCATAAAAAATCATATCAACATTCAGGCCCAAAAAAATTCAATTACCTTATTGAAGTCAATAAAATCATATTTCGAATTACCTTATTGAAGTCAAATTTTTGGTCGTATTATCTCTGCACGGTGGAGCTAAAGTAGAGGGTAATGAGACCAAAAGTTGGGTATAGTGGTATATTAGCTCATGGTAAAGAAGGGATGAAGATGGTAGAATGGAGTAAGTAGGAGGGATGGCGATGACGTGTAAAATGGAGGAAAAATGACGTCTCAAAAAAAAAAATGACAGCAGCATGACCGCATGGTGACGCGTTAGGAACAATGCAAGCATTATTCTCTTTTATATATTGTAGAGATTATGTTACAAGAATCATAGTATAAAATTTTGACAGAAAAATCTTACAGATAACATGTAATGCGGCATTTTTGGAAGATGAGAAAAAAAAAGAAAACAATTTAATCACATTTTGTCATGTCATCGTCAGTACAAGTTCTGTTAAATTTTTATTGTACTCATGGCTGTTAGGTTGAATTGTTTAATAAAGTTAAAATACATTTGATTCATAGAAAAAATAGTCATGCTACGTGTACATAATAGCATATACACGGGCTTACACTCTTCATATATGGAGGGAATTCACATACAATAAATTATGCGTATGCATGTGAGGAAGTGTAAAGTCGTGTGCCCCCTTGAGTTATACAAACTGCATTACCCCTGAAAAAATACATGTGCCAGAATTAGGTAGATACTAATCACTATCACTAATAATGCTTTATAGGTAGATACTAATCACTATCACTAATAATGCTAAAGCATTATTCTTCCTCTTAGCACTTGATGAGGGGAATAGTGAGAGCTTCAACAGGAGGTAGGACAGAGTGAATAATTGAAGTGTGGTCCGTTGGTGGTGGTAGGCAGACAAGCGACGCCTAAGTAATCAAAGTTGAAGTGATTGCACGTATTTTCCCAAGAATACCCTACTCTGTCTCTGTCACCCAAATTTTATAGCCTTGGACCAACCATCCCCCTACTGTACAACAATTTTATCATTCCTTAATCATTCTCCTCTTTTAACACTTTTTTTTTGGATTACTGCGTCGTTACTCGCACCAATATTTGTTCGCCTCCAAGTCTTGGAGTGAAGATAAATCGAGAAATATGTTCAAGTTGATCAGGGTCTCAGTCCTCTTTTAACACTTTTGCTTTTATTAAAGGTTGAACTCCAATCTTGAGGATCTCCACCACCCCATTCTTAGAGTATTGTGAAAGATGTAAATCACTGAATGTGTCTCACCAGGCCAAGGTACAAGAATTGTCATATTAGTGCCCACAAAGAGTCCAATTTCAAACCTTGTAAGAGGCAATAAGCGAACCCTCACACTGCGGCTGTCAATTCAGCTCAATTGAGATTACCTCACTCACGTCCTTTGCATCACTGAGTTATGTTCGGGGACAACACTTTTGCTTTTATTTCTTCCATAATGTCTCATCGTTTTTTTTTTCCCAAAGGAGGAATGACAAGTGACGCAAAACCTATTTATGCGGTCTAACAAAAGCCATTTTGGCCATGTTTACAAGAAGTAAAGGATTAATAGAGTTTGGCAGACTTTCCATTACAACCATATATCCATTTTGTATATTTCTTCCAAGTTTTCCAAGTGGCCTGCACACTATTTCCAAATATCTCTGTCATGGGCCTCGATATAAAAAAATAAAAAATAAAAAATCTCCAAGTAAAGCTCTATTAGGATTTTGTTTATCTTTGCATCTTTAAGTATACGATCTCAATTGAATCCGTATCGGGCACAACATTTACCACTAATTAGTTGTGATCAATTCTGAGATTATTAATGAAGTCATATAAAAAAGTTATGTCGACTTGTTGGTCGATACTAATTGAAGTTAAATAATGAAATACGAAAAATAAATAGTTAAATAATTTTGAAGGAAATTATGATGCATTTCACAAAACAACCAATGTTTTAGTAAAACTTGTGGAGGATCATGCATTGCATGGTTTGTTGGAATAATTAGTTCTTTAATACTAATATCGTGTGCAGACAAGCTGAAATTAAAGTCTAAAATTAATTTAAATAAATAACAAATCGAAACACTCAATTAAATTATATTTGTAGTTGGTAAAAAGAAAACATAACTATATAAAGTAAAAGAACATAAAGTTGGTATTATGGGTTTTACCCCTTGTACAGTCCACGTGGACTGTACAAGGTACAACCTTCTCACAAACAGGGAGGGTCTACGCGAATAAAAAAAAACGTGCCCAATTGTGAGGGGGCTGCCCTTGATGTACACGAGAGTGTACAACAAGGGTGGTCCTTGGTATTAAATGTGATATCTTCGTACATTCAAATAGTTACAAAAATAGGGTTGAACGAAGTTAAAAATGGTGTGACGAAATGAATTACAGAACGAAACACACAAGAATATATAGCCCATGTTTAAAATGCTTGAAATATTATTGTCGACATAGTTTCATTACTTTGCAAAGTGAAAATTACTAGTTTAATGACGCCGTTGCATTGACATACTTGTGAACGAGATGCAACTTAATATTACTTCAAACTGATTTCTTCTCGCCAATCCTAATTGATGCAGTCCTCATTAAAGATGAAAATATATGTCGCTGCTTTCCCCGTAAATCAGAATGCCTCTTCTGATTATCATTTCTTATGGCTAAAAATATACACAGTAAACTGTTTGAGACCACTTCTTCATCACAAATTTCACAAAACTTTCATAGTTTCTATGATTTGCTAAAACAATATTCCTTTTTTGAGAAATCTGTAAAACATTTCATCGAACCAAACAACATGTGCTGAAAAACTGACATGAACGCTCTTAACTAACTACAATAGAATCAAAAAAATTTCCTAAGAAGACAAAAATGACAAAACGGAATTCCAAAGTAAAAATGCAAATAGTTGATATATGAGTAAGTAGCACATAATATCCCTAATTCATTATTATTATGAAAAACGTTCATAACTTTTATTTTTTTGGCACTTTCATCCTTTTTTTTTTACAGGGGACCCGCAACTGCCTCCTTTCGAGTGCGCAATAAGTAAAATTCTCGATTTGACACAATAACTTGCAAATCACGTCAGTCAGAGTTAACCACACTAAATATGTCCGGTGTGACAGACTCGACCGACAAAGTGTTGGTAGGGGGAATCAAACTCGTGATCAAAAGTCTTCGCACTCACCTACTTCACCAATTCGGCCACCCCAACTTTAAATTTATTTTTTTTTGGCACTTTCATCCTTCTTTTTGTTTTTTTTTTTTTTTTTCACTTTCATCCTTAATTATACATTTGATTGCGCAAAACATCATTTTTATCAATTTTCATCCAGTTTCTCAATAATAAATAAAAAAATTGTGAAATGATGAATATACCTTCTTATTTAAATAAAATAAAATAAAGAATTAATTGTAATTATAGTCCCAATTTTTTTAAAAGGTACAAACGAGTCCCTTTCTCCTTAAATTATTAAAAAACTTTAAAAAAATTAAGAAACTCTGGGAATTGTCAAATTCTCCTTGTATTTCTTCCACCACCAAACTCTAAAGGATTCGTTTGATTGCAAGAATAAAATTTGGGAATTGTCAAATAATTGTATTTGATTGGTAAAAATTTTCAGCTGAAAATGTTGAAATTTTCTATCTTTTGGTGTACGTTTGACTTTTTTTTATGAAAATTGGCAATTAAAGGTATATATATTTTTTACGATTGAGGATAAAATTTGTTTCAATTGCAAAAAAAAAAAAAAAAAAAAAAAAAAAAAGGAAAACGAAAAACCACAAAAATGGTGGGAAAATCAATTCATCAAAAAGGTAAAAAATGGGTCATATGGGGGGACGAGGTTGAGTGGAAAATCAATTGTCAATAAAATTTGGCCAATCAAACATGAAAAAAGTGAAAGTTGAAATTCTATTTTTAACTTTCATGAAAAATAAAGGTCTATCAAACAAAGACTCTAATAGACAAATTAGCTGACAAACAGCAAATCTACATGTTCCAACGGAAAGATAAATGAAAACTTTTTCAAAATATTTATACCTTTGAAAATAATAAAGTTTTAAGTTTAACAAAAAAGGCAAGAACAAAAAAAACCCTTACCCAAAAAAAAAGATCAAAAAAAAAATACTTAGGTGTCGTTCTCTTTACTTTTTTTTGGGCTGTTTTTTCTGTTTTCATCGATTTGTAAAACAAAGGAAAAGGAAAAAAAGAAACACAAGAATTTTGAACAAAAATCCATTTTCAAAAATGCACCCTGCAAGCAGAAATTCAAACAATTCAACGATTTAAGTTTTGAAAAAACGGTTGAAAATTTTTGTATTGTGCAACAGTTTACAGTGAATTCAAAATTTTGTTAAAGGTTCTGCTATTTGAAATTTTAAAAACAATTTCTGTCAGAACATGAGTAAATCTGATCAGACGAAAGTTGACAAGAGAACGAAGGAAATTTTTGTTACAAAAGACAATTGTGTGGATGCCACCAAAAACGAGTGATAAAAATGAAAGCAAAAACGAGTTTTCAACAATCTCAAAATGGACATTCCAAAACACAATTTAAACTTTTCTCCTCCCCTTTCATTTTTTAACGGATTCAAAACTCAAAACACAAAAGTGAAATACGAAGAGAACACCCCCTTAATTTTCAAAATAACTCGAAACAAAGGCAAGAGGCAAAAAACCCCTAACCCAAATCTTAAAAATCCGAGATCATTAACTCAAAATTTCGCAACCACGACAATTAGGAAGAGAGAAAATCAAATAGCGGGAAAAGACAACGAAAATACAATTTATAGGTCAAATGGGAACAATACCGTTCATGTACGAAACAACGTTGTTTTGCATCCACAACGTGTCAAATGAAGGAAAAGGAAAAAAGAAACACAAGAAAAGAGAAAGCAAGAACAAAAATCCACTTGAGCTAACTCAATTATGCACCCTGCAAGCAGAAATTCAAACAATTCAACGATTTAATGTAAATCTAAAAATGAAATAAATCGAACTTGCAACACAATATATTGTTGCTGTGTATTGTGCACTAGCATCGTCTTGTATTAGCTGTTATATATCTTGTCGCCTTGCCGACGTTGCTTGTTTGTTTGGATGTAAATTATATCTTGTCGCCTTGCCAGCGTTGCCTGTGTTAAATTCTAAATTCATGTTTATTGTTAAAGGTTCTGTTCAGAACTGAAATTTTAAAAGCACGATTTAATTAAGGCAAATATTAGGATACTAGAACATGAGTAGTCTTCTGATCAGATTCTAAAAATCTGAATCTCTAACAAAATTGTCCTTCCTTTGACAATTCCAGAGATAAAATGGATTACATTTATTTTTTTATTTTATCAATTTTCTTTTCTCCTCCCCCTTCAATTTGGTTAAGGAGAGAATAAATTAGTTAATACAGCCATTGAAGTAATTTGCACTTATACCCTTTAGTATTATTCATATTTGGCACTCAAAATTTATTCTACAACTTAAAAAATATGTCTCCCTTTATGATGAAAATCAGGGAAGCAAGAAAAAGGCGGTCAACACATGAACTCAAATTCATCGATTTAGCAAAATTCTGAGAATAGATTGAAGAATTTGGAGAATACTAATTTCTATGAATTTTATGAACAAAGTATATAGAATTAGAAACTCTAATTCCACACCACCAATAACAATAAAATCGCAGTATACAAATAGATATCTACGAACGTACAAAATTTATACATGCTCATATTTTAATCGGTGTTATACATGTTCCGATGACGTCATCTTGCTATTGTAGTAACTCCCACACATATAAACATCAAAAAAGAGGGAATTTAATATAGAGAAAACTCGCACACCAAATCTTCTCAAACCTCTTTAATTTTTTAATGAATTTTTTGTCCACTGCACCCTTCCGGAGGGGGGGGGGGACTTCCTACCCTACAGTACAGATCCAGCACATAGACAATAATTAGGCTTCACAATTTTAACACAAAGAAAAGAACCCGGGGACGACACCATAAACTAACCAATAATATCCTATCATAATTAAACTATAAAATAAATGGAATGAAACGACAAATAAAATGAAAAAAATACAATACAATCTACATAAGTATTTTGTTCCTCTTGTTCGTGCATGATTCTCTCGTCTAAGGCTATGCTCAACAAGTTCAAGCTCCTTCAGGTGTTCTCAATTCCTTCGATTATTCTCTATATAATCATATATTTGATAACTCAAACTCTTAGTATTCAATTGAATAAATAAGTTTTGGAGTGTTAATCATCTTACACTACATCACATTACCTTTCTACTTGGAATAATTGTCCAAACACTCTTACTATATATGCAAATGTTGTTTTCAATGCACATTCAGTAAAGCTTAAAATATAATTTAAGCTTGTCAAACGTACCTTTTTTTATTCATATATTATATGCATTCACAACTTAGGTCCCGTTTAATTCTCATTCTTTGTAAAATGAGAATGAAAAATATAGCCGTTATGAATCCCACACAACAAATGTAAAGTAAAAAATGGTGGTTGAATGTGATGAATAATGATCATATTTTTCATTTTTACAGATGAATAATGGGAAACAAACGGAGCGTTATCATCACTTTTTATCCACTACATTATGTAGGCCCCATCGCTAAATTTTAATTTAAGCATTCTATGATTTAAAAAATTGGCTTTCTAAGTGTTGTAAATGCATTATAATTAACTATTTGTAATATGGTATCTGACGGGAACGACATTTTCTTTTTCTTTTTCTTTTTTATTTGAGTGCTATGGTAACAATATGGTCCTGCTGCAAAATAATTAAAAAAAAAAAAAAAAAAATCTTTACAAAGAATTTTTTATTGCAAGAGTAGATCATAAGTTATTCTCGTGATTAAATTGGTCCACCGGTTTAGTACTAAGGGCAAATTGAGTCCAGTTCCCTCAACAAAGTATCATCTAGGGTTTTCTCTAGTGAATGGTTGAGGGCGCTTCTTTTATAGGTTTAGGACTATAAGGCCTTGTCAAGTTTGTGATTACTTGTGCATTGTTCTACACTTATTATTATTGGGCTATGAGCTCCATATTAAAAAAAAAGTCAATATTTCATATCTAACTAATATTAAAAAATTCAATATTACAAGAATTTTGAAGACATCAATCTTGAATTTTGAAGACTTGTTATTTGAACTTTAGACAAATCAAATTACATGTTTGAACATAGCGACATTTGATACCATAAATTATCCATTTACGACGCTTCAATTTAGATACTAGTATATTAAAAATGTCAAAAATGTAGGTTTATATAAAATGTATAAATCTAATGTTGGTTCTCGATGTAGAATAGATCAAGTGGATTGAAGAACAATTGGATTGAAAACGGAAGCATAGTAAATTGCTGATTTGATGTTCGAGTTTCGATTTGGATCCATAATACTTCTTCGAAAAGAGAACGTGATATATAATGGATTTTAGCCATTCGATTTCGTTTAGAACTCAAAAATTGCTTTTTAAGTTTTAGTGCCATTTTTACAATTTCGTTTATTTCAAAAGTTATACATTTCGTTTAGAACCCAAAAATCTATTACGTACTTTTATCAACTTTTTTAATTATGCTCCCATTTGACAACCATTTTTACAATTTATTTTGAATTCATTTTCAACGACCTACTTTTATAGTAAAATATTCTACACGTAAATTTAAATTTTTTTTGCTACTTTTTAATTACACATTCTTCAAAAAATAACTATTTCAAAACTCATTTCCCCATAAAACTCTTTAATGGTTATCAAATAGGGGGATATGTTTCATCAATCTTATCAAAATCTACTAAAAATATGATTTTTAACTAAACCAATTAGGGGCTTAGGATTTTCAACTCTTTACACAAGTTAAAGCATGCAAGAACACTAAGCCCTTGTTAGATTTGTATAAAAAATTAGATTTTAGTATATTTTGATAAAAATTGGTGAAATGTATGATTGAAAAGTGGATAAAAATTGTAGTATCCAAAAAATATGCAGTTGAAATTAAGTTTTAAAAAATGATATCCAAACATAGGCAAAATATAGACATTCAAGAATTCATTCTTTTTGTCTTAGACATTTACATACAGATGGCTATGTACATGCATGTAATTCTGTGTGGTAGGCTGGTAGCTTATGATTTGTAAACACGAGTTTTGTGCATGAAGCAAACATGAGATAATCCTATCATTCTTCATGTCACGAGTTTTGTGCTAAACTCGTGACATGAAGAATGATAGGATTATCTCATGTTTGCTTCATGCAAGAAGCTAATAGGGTTTGCTTCACCGCGTGGCTTTTAAGACTTTATTGTGTTTAAAAACCCTTTTCTAATAACAACAAATAGGATTTATTCCGCCCCCCGGGACACATCCAAAGTGACAAAGATCGTGTGTGTTGGAACTTGTTAACCCAGCGTGGGGAGTTCGAATCCTGGGAGGAGCAGCCAAGTGATGTAAAAACATTTGGGCAGAGCAACTTGGTGTTGTAAGATCCATGGAGGAGGGACTCTTGGGGCAACAAGTAGAATGGTGCATGGACACTGGCTATGGAGGGCATATCCTGCGGTTTACCTCCTCGGACTGGAGAGGGGCCAAAGGCTCGAGATCCAGGATTTAGTCTGGCGAAACTGAGGCACCTGGGTATAAAAAAAAAGGATTTATTCCAATTTTCAAGGAAACAAATGAGTACAAATGTTTCTTGTGATAATGTCAGTGTTGGAGGTGGGGCTGTGGTGGTGCTAGAGATAGTAGTGGGCCATATGGTAGCCCAAGATTGAAAACCAATGGTAGCCCAAGAACTGAAGATTGATGAGAAATTGAGAATTAGGAGAACCAATGGTAGCCCAAGATTGAAAACCCTCAATTTTGATTCAAAATATGTAATGGAGAATTTGGAGAAGTTCAATTGATTTAAAAAATTGTGGATGGCGTAAGGGACTAAGAATATGTAGGGCTTGTGAGGCTTTATTTTTGGGCTTATGAGTAATTTAATTTAGGTTGTTAAAAGTGGTAATTACACCATTATAGATCTTTAAAGATAACTTTTAAAAATTCAGGTACAAAAGTTTAATTAATAATAAATCAGGTATTATAAATTACCCACACACCCAAACCCTAGATCGCTCTCTCTCTCTCTCTCTCTCTCTCTCATCTCGACTTCCTCTCTTCATCTCACTGACTTTCTCTCGCCTCTCATTTTCATCATCTGATTTTTCAGATTCATCTTCATTGTCTTGGATTTTAGCTTATTTTTCCTCATCTGGGAGGGTGAATTCCAAGTCAAAGTATGGTTTATCATCAGCAGCGTTGTCAGTGTCTGCAAAAGGCGACGGCAGTGGTGGAAGTGGTGTCTGTTCTTGGTTTGGAAGTCAAGTTGCCAGTGAAGAAATTAGTATCGATACCATTGTTGTCGCAGTGGAATTTGAGTAAAGTAAAGGCTTCCATTGTTGGTAGAGCCAATTTACTAGATGCAGAAAATGGAGCATTGTTTTTTATAGCCCTATTTGGTTATTTGGTGGTGATGGTGACCACTGTGGAATTGGCGGGGCGGTGGTGTGGGTTCAGATCTGGGTTGGTGGAGGTCGTGATAGTGCAAACGCTGCTTCTCTGCTCACGACGGTGATGGGTGTGAGCACGCTTCTTCGCTACTCAATTTTTGCCGGGCGACGCTATGGCGATCTAGTGGCGCCGAAGTTTTTGGGGGTGTTTTTGTTGGTTTTTTGGAGGTGGGTTTGGTCCGATGCAGGCGATGTTTGTGTGTTGGTGTAGGAGGGTGTGGTGGTGTTTGTTGGTGGTGATGCAGACGGCGTTTGTGTGGTGGTTTTTTTGCGGTGGTGGCTATGGTGCGGTGGCAGTAGTGATGGGTATAGTGTTGGTGAGGTTGGTGTGTATGATGGTGGCGGTCGTGGTGGCATATGGTGGCGGTGGAGTTCATGGTGGCAGCTGACGATGGTGGATGTGGTGGTTGGTGGCTGGAGATCTAATAATGGTGGTTGTCGTAGGGTAGTGTTTGTCGGCAGTGTATGTGGTGATTGGCGGCTGTGGGTAGTGTCTGTGACGAAGTATTGGATTGGGGTCGGGTCGGGTGAATGTGACCAATTGTGATCATACAATTCGATAATATGTGACTAAAAAAATAATCCTGTGACCAATAAATTTAAAAATATGTGACGATAGATAAATTGTGACTTATAATTTTTTTTTGATTTGTGACCAATGAAAAAAATTGTGACTTATAAAATTTTTTTATTTGTGACCTCGACATAATCTATGACATATAAATTTTTTGATTTGTGACATCGAAATAATTTGTGACCTATAATTTTTTTTATTTTTGATGTCGAAATAATCTGTGACAAGTAAATTAATTGTGACTTTTAATTATGTAACTGTGACAATAAACCGTATAATTATGAACTTAAAATAATTAATAAATAAAATATTTTTAATTAATTAATGGACACCTGATTTTTGCATTTTGAAACTTAAAACATGAAAATTGAATTCTTCATACTTAATGCCTTATTTATGAATTCTTCCCTTGTTAAAAAGTAGCTTTTAAAAAAGGAAACATAATTTTTTATGGGCTTGCTTAAGAGTTGAGTCTGAGGTGGTGGCCTCTCCTCCATTCCGACTCCGACTGGGTGCATATTTGCACCTTACTTTGATCAAGATCAAGGAGTTGCTTATTTTGCAACCGTGCACAAGGTATTTGGAGCCACTAATGTATCAAAGCTCCTCCACCACATTCCAGTGCAAAGGGGGCTCGACGCGGTAGTGAACATTTGTTATGAGGCTCGAGTCCGCCTTAAGGACTTGTCTACGGCTGCATTTCTCTCATTATTTACTTTCAACAACAAGTAATTGATTAAAATTAGCATCGATTTTAAGCTAATCATTATCTTTGAAACTATTAATAAATGGACACACATTATTTGTCCTTGGAACGTTTAGCTTACTCCTATTATTATATTCTTTATAATCTGTTTCATCGTAGTTGGTGAACTAAAGACAATGCCTGTTCATCTATTACAAACTTCTATCTCTTTTTCTTTTATACTTTTGCTAGTGACATTGTGAAATTTTCATTTATTTCAATCATTGCAATTTCCTTATCTCATAGCCCACAATTGAGACTCCTTCTCAATTTCTTCAAAAATAATTGAGTTTATTTTTGTGGGATTTGCTGCGTAATTATTTGGGACTTTTTTCAAATTCCAATTTCGATCTACTTCGAATTTGGAGTTTTTGGTTCGAAGGTTGCTCTCAGGAATAGAAATTGTAAAAAAAAAAAAAAAAATCTAAAAAGAAGACTTTTCACACTAAAAACATTTGTTGCTAAAAGTGAAATTTTTAGTAGCTTCGATTGATGGGAGTGATTGGGATCTGTTTTGTTTTTCGACTGATGTTTGACTAAGGTGTCATTGAGTATGTTAGAAGCGCGCGCGCGCACACACACGCACATTCATTAATTTTAACAACACCTTAGTGCTTGTCTGGGAGGAATTTTGCCCCCAAAAACAATTGATTTTTTAACCGTTGCAAATGGAAAAAAAGGGCCCACATCTGTCGTCTTTTTTTACTAGTGGTGGAAAAACTATATCATCCCTATTTTTACTTTCAATTACTTGTACACATTTCTGTCAGCCATTATGTTTGACTATATTAGAGGATATATTCGTAAATAGATTTTTAGGTGATAATTTATTGATTACAAATTCAAAAAAATGGCAGCATTGGAACCCACAGCAACGGTCCAACATGGGATTAAAATTTGGCCAAAAATCGGAAACAGACATGCTCTTAAACAATTAATAACATAGATTTTGACAACTCAAATATTGTCAAACTTAATGTACACCACGTGTCTTCAACTAGTTTAATCATTTTGAAAATTGAATCTTAGAGAATTTTGATTATGGGATGGGTAATGATAAATAGAATTATGTTATTTGTACATTTTTTGGTGACATTGTGTGTGTTGTCAAAATCTGTGTCATTGATTATTTTAAGTGTCTTTAAAATCAAGGGCATAAATATTGGTCACCTCACACAATGTCAATCAGATTGTACCTATAGTAAAATTGTAATTACTATGCTCATGTATTCGCATAGCCCCTTATGAAAAAATATTAGTTAGAAATGGAATTCAGTTGAAAAATAAGAATATGGGAAATTAATGTTTTATTTGACCTTCATTTCTTAAAATTATTCAAAATATAAGAGAATCATAATTCTAGTGACTACCACCGTGAAGATGAAATGAAAATATATCAATAAATTATATTTTTATTGGAATTAATTTATTTTTTCTTACCTAATTTTAGTAACCCACGTACGCAATATGTTCATGTGTGAATTAAAAAAAAGTGTTAAACTACTTGTACACACAAAATGTACATTTTGATTGACATTCTCATATGTGTAAAAAAATTAACAACTAATTGAAAATGTGTTTTGTCAAGATAAATGTACCAAAATCTGTCAACTCATTTGATGTAAATTATTGTGTCAATTTTTATGTACATATAACATGATTCTTGAAAAAATAACCATAGCTGTTCAATGAAATATGGAAGTAATGACTCATTTAATGTTTATTTAAATTCTTAAAAGAAATGTTAACAATTTGTCATTAAAAGATTCAATTACAAATACTGAAATATTTGTGATTTCATGAATCTTCAATAACTATGAAAAATATTGAAAAAAAAAAAACTAGGAAGAATAATTTTTTTGCAAGACTTAAAAAAATTAGAGATAAATTGATTAATACTAGTTTACTCAACATTTGTTGAGAATAAAATTTAAGTTTTTGAAAATAATATGCAATCGACACACATTTCTTCCTTCGCAAGCAAGACTGAATATGTCCTATTGGATTTTGTTAAAAATTAGTTTTTTTTTTATTATAAATTTTGATAAAAATTAATAATAGTTAAATAATTGATAAGAATTGTGAGTTGTATTAAATATATAATTAAAATAAAAATATAAAAAAAATGAATTTTAAAAATGGATAGTGGTCATTTTTAAAATGAATTTTTTAAATTGCGATTATATTTGCAGGTTCGAATAATTGATTTTAAAAGGACAAAGTGGTCATTTCAAGTGGCATAAAACTTTAGACTGCGTATCAATCCACCGTCGACTCTGCGATCCAGGTGACGCACTTTTAAAGCAGCTTCATGCTCTCATTTCTCCGCTCTCCAAACTAGATCCGCGCCAGTCTCCGTCATCTGCCCACCCATCTTTGCCACCATATCTGCCACCATCTCTGTCGCATCCAAATTATGAAAACACAGCTCTCATTTCAGATCTAAAATACTATCGAACTCAGGGAATGGCTTCTTCGGAAGCTTATTCCCGCTTGAACCTCGTTCTAGTCCCGGCCCTCGAGAAGATCATCAAGAATGCGTCCTGGCGCAAGCACTCTAAGCTCGCCACTGAGTGTAAGTCCGTTGTTGAACGCCTAAGCTCAGCTAACCCAACCCCCCTACCCTCCTCTCCCACTTCCCCCGCCTCCTCGTCCGCCCAATCAGATGCAGACACCGCATCGTCCCACCATGGGGTTCTACTAGAACTCCCCCTCTTGGATTCTGACTTCTTCTTAAGCCCCTTAATTAATGCCCTCTCGTCCAATTACCTGAAAGTTGCTGAGCCTGCCCTTGATGCTGTACAGAAATTAATTGCCCACGGCTACCTTCGTGGCGAAGCTGACCCCAATGATGGCCCCGATGCAAAATTATTGTCCAGATTGATTGAATCCGTCTGCAAATGTCACGATCTGGATGATGAATCTGTTGAGTTGTTAGTGATCAAGACGCTTTTGTCAACGGTGACATCAGTCTCGTTATTAATCCATGGGGATTGTCTGTTGCAGGTGGTCAGGACGTGTTATGATATTTACTTGAATAGTAAAAATGTTGTAAATCAGACTACTGCCAAAGCGTCATTGATTCAGATGCTGGTTATTGTATTTCGGAGAATGGAGGCGGATTGCTCAACTGTGCCATTGCAGCCAATTGTTGTGGCAGAGCTGATGGAGCCAGTAGAGAAGGCAGATGTGGATGGCTCCATGACTATGTTTGTGCAGGGTTTTATTACTAAGGTAGTGCAGGACATTGATGGGGTTTTTAATCCAACCCCACCAATTGTGGGGTCTGGAATTGGGTCTCATGACGGGGCTTTTGACACCAAGACATCAACTGTGGAAGGCACAAACCCTGCAGATTTGTTGGACTCTACGGATAAGGATATGTTGGATGCAAAGTACTGGGAGATTAGTATGTACAAAACGGCTTTGGAAGGAAGGAAAGGGGAGCTGGTTGATGGTGAGGGGGAGAGGGAGAGGGACGACGATTTGGAAGTTCAGATCGGTAATAAGTTAAGACGGGATGCTTTTTTGGTTTTCCGAGCATTGTGTAAGCTTTCAATGAAGACTCCACCAAAAGATGCAGTGGCAGACCCTCAGGCGATGAAGGGGAAAATTGTGGCATTGGAGTTGCTCAAGATTTTGTTGGAGAATGCAGGGGCGATATTTAGGACTAGTGAAAGGTACATGATTGACTGATACTAGCATATATGGTTAACTTTATTCTGCTTGAACGTGCTACATTGTGCTAGGATGCTAGCTTATGTAAATCATATTTTTATTTGTGCTCTGATTTGTAACTTATACATTGTTTTGTTTCATAATGAATTTTCCATGGATGTTTGAATGATGAATTAACACTAGCACAGCTACTTGGGACACAATAGAAATGTAGTAAATGGTGCCAGATTTGCTTGCGTTAAATGCTGTATAGCATATAAAAATGGATAAGCCCATAATGCTCATTCATCATAGTAACTGTTGAAAAAATGTTGTGTAATATTTTCATTATATACATTCTTTTATCTTGCAGAAAAGTGTTCTGTAGCATATAACTAATAAGACATGCGTTACCATGCTTCTAAACTATATTCATATAAGACCATATAAACATGTCAGTGACCGTGGCATTCATATTTTTAAAAGAAATGAGTTCATATCTTGCCCCGCGCTATGTAAAACTAATGAATTATCTAAACTATCCCGGAATTGGAAAGAACCAACATTTTATGTTTTGCACTTTACAAAAAAAAAAAAAAAAAACGATTTATTCCATATTATTAAAAAGACATGCATTATTGTGCTTCCAAAACATTATTCACATTATCATAAAAAAGCAAAAAAAATCATCTTATGAAAGTGTTTAGCCATTCAAGAATTGTGCCAGTCAGTCCTTACATGTCGTGAGTAGCTAATTTAAAATAGATGTTACATGTCTAGTAGAAGGTTTGAAGCAGAAGCTGACTTTAAAGCTTTGTTCTTTTGCAATAATTAAACACATTCCTTTAATTCCTCCCTTATTTGCTTTGTGACTCATATATATTGTGTAGTTCCTTGTGGTTCTTTACTTAACCAGCATCACATATCCATTTTAATGTCATTTTTCTCCTTCTCTTAAAGACTTTATCTATGTTATCATTATCCACACAACATTTGTGGAACCTGAACTAGTGGGGAAGTTAGAATCGTAGACAATTGTTAATCCTGAGTTTATTGTTGCTGGCTATTTTTGTTTAAGGTGCCGCATTACTTTTGAATTAGCTCAATTTCTTTGACTTATGTAGAGATGCAATAGACTCACCATTGTTGTTTTAACTGATAAAACTCCATTATATTGGTCTGTACCATTGGTTTTGGCTGCATAATCCATTCTTAGCTACCCTATTTCATGTTTCATCTTTTGCAGATTTCATCATTCCTTCGTCTTCAGTATCCAAAGACACCCCTTTTACGTGAAAATATGAATAGTTCACACTTCCTTTTGCCATGCATATCCTTTTTCTAATACACAGCTCTAGTTCCATTGTTGCTATTCACTATTTGTCTGGTTTTCCTGTGTGAACAGATTTTTAGGTGCCATTAAGCAGTACTTGTGTCTGTCACTATTGAAGAACAGTGCTTCGACCCTCATGATTGTTTTCCAGCTTTCCTGCTCGATATTTATTAGTCTGGTGTCAAGATTTAGAGCTGGACTGAAAGCAGAGATTGGAGTGTTTTTCCCCATGATTGTCCTCAGAGTATTGGAAAATGTTGCTCAACCAAATTATCAGCAAAAGTTGATAGTGCTTCGGTTTCTTGAGAAGCTGTGCGTTGATTCACAGATCTTGGTAGACATATTTCTTAACTATGATTGTGATGTGAATTCTTCTAACATATTTGAGAGGTACGGTTTTCTCATCATTTTGTTGGCTTTATACGAGACTCAATAGTGTATGTTCATTGACAATTTTATACACTCATTAGTAATTATTTATCTTGCTTATTTTAGAAGGAGTTATTATTTGTCCTTTGATTTATATTATTTATTGTTATACATGGTTTGTGCGCTTGAATAGGAACTTATTCATTTAGCCCCTGTTTGGTGGAGGTTAAAATCAGATTTTTAGTAAATTTTGATAGAAGTTAATGAAATGTGTGGTTAAAAAGTTGTGGTCTCATGAAATATGTGGTTAAAATTAATTGTTGACTTTGACTTAGATTCAAATTTTGATTTTAATTTTCACCAAACAGGGGCTTATTCTATGAAAAGAACTACAATATTCATAAAGTGCACATTCATCAATAATAGGTGAACTTGACATAAATATGGAAACTATCACTAGAAAATTCTACACATAAAAAGAAACTGATTTATGGATAAAGGAAATTACCAAGGTAGGAATCTGGTTAAATAATATGTGCAATATTTGAACAAAAAGATATTAATTTCCTTCAATTCCAAAATGAACCAGATTCTAAGGGATCTGTAAAAAACACTCCCTCAAGCTGGTGACTAGATATTATCTTCCCTGCTGCCACTGACTTGGTAGGCTTAGTCAATACATCAAAGACTTGTCCACATCTTGAAACATAAGGTGTGCAAATTGATTTACCTTCTATATTCTTTTTGTTGAAAGTTAATGTGCATTCGCATGCTTTGCAAGATCATGTCTAACTAGGTTTTGAGCAATTTTTTTTTGGGAAAAGACATACAATCGAGATTAGGGTTTTTAGGCCTTCTTATCTCAAGAGTGACTGTGGGCTTTAGCTTTGCTCCCATCCTATCGAAAGTTTTTGAGCAATATTGTTTGATGACTTGATATCACTACACAACTATATGATCCTTCTAATGTCTGTCCCAAATGACCAAGAATTATTTCAACCACAATATCTCACAAAGACCACGTGCGTCCAAATTTTCCTCACAGAGTGTAGTCTTTATCTTCTCTAAGTTGAGTTTTGACAGTAACAGAACAAGATCCCTACACATGTTGAGGTCTATGACCAAACAGAGCTTCAAAAAGATTTTTCTTCATAGTTCACTGGGTTGTTATAAGCAAATTCATCATGAAGTAAAATCGAGTTGCAGGCCTTAAAATGACCTTCAACTAGACACATTAACAATTACCACTATCCTACCACCACTTTTGTTTGACCATTAGTTTGTGGATCACAAGTAACTACAATCTTGTTTCTAACTTCCTCCACAAAGAATACTGAAAGTCAGCTATAGTATTGCACTACTTCCCCAAAAAATAAATCAGGCTCATGTAGAAAAAGGAATGGAGTGACCATCTTAGATAACTGATCAAATACTACATATCTATTCTTAAACTTCTAAAATCCTATTACAAGAGTGCCCATTGAAGTTAGCAAGTAACTATGTGAAGTGCATCAGGTCAGCAGCTACTTTGTTACTATCTTTGCTTTATGCTCAATAAGAATGAAAATTCTTGAAGGAAAGAACTTTATTATCCTTTCTTTGGATTGAGCTTCATTTTTGAATTCAAATGCTGAAGTGCAGTGAAGGCTAGGCAGTGACTTAACATGTTTTCCAGTCTAGAGACTGGTGGAGTACCTTCGAAACAGACGAAAGCAGTTGCTAATGCTTGTGTCTTGCTTCTGTCCCCTTCCCTGAACTCAACCAAGCCCCTTAGGCCTTAACTAATAGATGCTAGTTTGTTTTGGGGTGTGCTGGGGGGTGGCGGGACGGGGGGTGGGACTTGGGAGCGGCATCTGGTAAAACCCATTTCCAGCACTAAGACCATGAGAGAAGAAAAACTATTAAGAGAGCCCTAGCTTAAATACCATGTAAGCAAATAGGCATTTGTTCAATTAGTGAGAAAATTACAGCATTTATGGAGTACTTATTCACAAAGATTATGCTACTCATTCTACACCGAATCAGGGAAGAATCCTATTAATATTCTACCCTACAAACTAAGACACTGATTTACAAAGTAGATTAATCTGTCAAATTATTATATGCAAGTTTGGAGTTGAAGGAAATTAAATTCCTTTGATTCCTAAATCAACCAGTTCCCAAAGGATGTGTAATCAGATGAATCTTTGAATAGTTCGCTTAGTTCAGCATAATCTCGAGTCTCCATTGCCTTTCGCCGTTTACTCGTGATATTCCTTACAGGATGGTTAATGGACTTCTTAAAACTGCTCAAGGTGTCCCACCTGGTGTTGCAACTTCACTACAGCCGCCTCAAGATGCTACCATGAAGCTAGAAGCTATGAAATGCTTGGTTGCTACATTGAAGTCCATGGGTGACTGGATGAATAAACAATTGCGAATTCCAGATCCTCATTCTACAAAGAAATACGAGTATGCAGACAATAATACTGAACCTGGAAGTATACCTTTTGTGAATGGAAATGGAGACGACCCAACAGAAGCATCAGACACTCAGTCTGAAGCCTCCAGTGAAGTTTCTGACGTTTCAACAATTGGACAGCGTCGTGCTTACAAGCTTGAACTTCAGGTGAACTATAAAATAATTTGTCCGTTATAATGTACCAGTTCAGTCTTGTGACAACTTTTCAGCTGATGACTGAAGGAATCTAATATGATATTCATGGCAGGAAGGCATCTCTCTCTTTAACTGTAAACCTAAGAAAGGTATTGAGTTCCTGATTAATGCAAATAAAGTGGGGAACTCGCACGAAGAGATAGTAGCTTTCCTTAAAAACGCATCTGGTCTGAATAAAACTCTGATTGGCGATTACTTGGGTGAAAGGGAAGATTTATCACTGGGAGTGATGCATGCATATGTAGATTCCTTTGAGTTCCATGAAATGGAGTTTGATGAGGCTATCAAAGTCCTTCTACAGGGATTTAGGCTGCCTGGTGAGGCTCAGAAGATTGACCGCATCATGGAAAAGTTTGCCGAGCGATATTGCAAATGCAATCCAAAGGTCTTTACAAGTGCCGACACAGCTTATGTGCTTGCCTATGCAGTTATACTGCTGAATACAGATGCTCATAACCCTATGGTCAAGAACAAGGTATAGTTATGAAGTTTTTTTTTCTAAATGATGGGGTTTAAGGGACATGAATTTGATCCATTTTAAATTTCTTATAATGTTCATCAATTGTGAAGATGTCAGCTGAGGAATTTATAAGGAACAATCGTGGAATTGATGATGGAAAAGATCTACCAGAGGAGTATTTGAGATCATTGTTCGAGCGAATATCACGAAATGAGATTAAAATGAAAGAAGATGATTTCACCATCCAACAGAAGCAGTCTATGAACTCAAACAGAATTTTAGGCTTAGATAGCATACTGAATATTGTGATCCGTAAACAAGGGGAAGAAAATATGGAGACAAGTAACGATCTCATGAGACATATGCAAGAACAGTTTAAAGAAAAAGCCCGCAAAACTGAGTAAGATCAACTATGATTCTTCTACATGTAGCATTGCTCATGGTAGTATAGGGACTTATCTGCTGCAGATTACTAGTACTTGCTTTATATCTTTTATGCTGGTCTTTAGTTAGAGTATGTATGGCTAAAGCATAGAAAAAAAGGTAAAGTTACTTTGAAATAACTTTTTGTCACCAATTTGTTTGGATAACTCTAGTTTTATAAAGAGTTGCTTTTTCCGAAAGTAACTCCTATGTTACTGGAACTTATTTATTTTTCCAAGTTTGATCAATAAAAAATTATTTACTTATAAGTAACCTTTTTAAACTTAGGAAAACATATATACAATTACCTCAGTTTAGATGCTGAGCTTGTGAAAAAAAATGTATTTTGTCATTCCGACACACAGACCCACTTTGCAAAAAGCAAAACAAAGCAGGAAAATTGAGGCTTGAGAATGATGAAATAATATTTGGTCCATGTTTCACCCTCATTTTCTAAAACTCATTTTTTCCCTAATTCATTTTCAACCACAAATTCTTCCAATAAAATAATTTTGCACGTAGACCCATAATTTTGTTCCTACTTTTTAACCACACATTCTTACAAAAAATGGTAGGCTTTATTATGTGTACTGTTGATATATGATGATTCTTATCGTGCCCCTCTAGATTTCCTTCTAATGTTCAGCTTGAATTGTTGAATTATAGGTCAGTTTATTATGCCGCAACAGATGTGGTAATTCTTAGATTCATGATTGAGGTATGTTGGGCTCCGATGTTGGCTGCTTTTAGTGTTCCTCTTGACCAAAGTGATGATGAGATTGTAATAGCGCTATGTTTGGAAGGCTTTCGTTGTGCAATCCATGTTACCGCAGCAGTGTTGATGAAAACTCACAGAGATGCTTTTTTGACCTCGCTAGCAAAATTTACTTCCCTCCACTCACCTGCTGATATTAAACAAAAAAACATTGATGCAATCAAGGTTGGTGCTTACTTTTCATAATGCAATCCATCTCACACAAGCCCTGTTTTGTTAGTAAAGTTGTTTTCTTCATTTATATGAGGGAATATGGTGAGGAAGTTGAAAACTCGAAAAATTGTAAAGAATAATTTGATTGTAATCATTTGGTGATTGAAAAAGTGTACAAAGCTTTGCTTAAATAGACAGTGTTGGAGTCTGAAGGAGTGGTAGCAAGCTTGCTCGTAGCTCACCCATAACCCGTAAAGTAGGTTTAATTTCCTAATTCTTGTTACTAAAATAATTAAAATCCTAAAAGAGGTAAAAGAAAAAAGCTTAAAGAAAAATTCCATTCTAAACAAGAAACAAGAAATCATATTCTAAACAAGAAAGAAAAAAAAAATAAAACCTTAATCTAAGTTCTGTTTAGAATAAAATTGTCCTACCTCGTTTTTCCCCACTTGAATAAAATTCTCCTTGAGTTTGGTTAAAGAAAAGAAAATTAATCAATCAGACGGAAAATACTCCAAAAGTTTTGCCATTGCGTTGTGAGGATTCGAACTGAGCTTGGATTCAAGAAATTTAGGCCTGGGACTCTAGTGAAGAGTTTTCCTCCACTTGTAGTAGCATTAATATCTTCATATTGCTTTTGTTGAGGTAGCAAGATTATTTTCTTATCGTACCACTAAAATATGTAAGTTTTCTGTCAATCTTTGTAAGTGGTGTCAACGTCAAATAGCCACGATCTTCCCAACTAGACATAGCATGCATCCATATCAATCACATTGTATATAACCTCATCCTTGTAGTACTTCCTTGTAGACAAATGAACTTTGCAAACCTGTATCACTTGAACTTCTGGACCTTTCTTAATCCTTGCAATTTTATAAGGAGTTGGGTGTCTTTCCGTCTTTAAGTTTAGGGCCTTCACTAGTGCTTTGGAAACAACATTCTCACTGCTGCTGCTGTTGATAATGATGATACATACGTTTTTAGTGATTGTGGAACGGGTGGAAAGGATCTCACTCTCTACCTTTAATAGCATTAATTTCTTTAGATTGTTTTTGTTGGGCGAGCATGATTATCTTCTTATCGCACAACCATTATATATAAGTGTTGTCTCAGCCTTTGTAAGTAGCATCAACGTTTGGAAAAACCAAGGAGGATTATCTTTCTTTCTGACCAAATAACAATATCGATCATGTGCCGACAATTGAATCTGAAAAACATTCCCAAGCATCTGATATAATCAAGGGGACAATATTCTTTTAACCAAGTAGCAACAAGGAACTTCAAAAAGTTGCAAAAACTACCATAAAATCCACATGAGGAGTCCAGTGCATTAGCACAATAGACTAGCCTGCAGAAACAAAGGCACTATTTTTTTAAGGGAAACAATAGAAAATCAATTCAGCTAATGCTATACTGGTGAACAATTCTAGCGCTCACAGCTCTTTTTTTTGGCCTAACAATAAACTAAGAAGTGCAGATATCACTGAATTGAACCTTTATACTGCTGCCATTGTTTTGGTGTGTGTTAATGACGAAAATGGACTGTGTGTTTTGGATTAATGACTTTGGTTATGGTTTTGACATGAGGGTTTGTTGATGGATGGAGAGGTGGAAAGGACAAGTTGAGGAGGATCAAATTCTACAAATTTTGTTGGCTAAAGAAAATGGCTTGAGCTCTGATACCAAATTGATGAAGGATACAATCAAACAATTATAGGAGAAGGGGAAGGGGGGAGAAGAAGAGAAAGGAGGGAGAAAAGAGAAGAAGAGGGAGAGATAGGAGGGAGATACAAAGGGAAGAAGAATAAGACAGACGGAAGTAAAAATTAAAAGAGAGGGAGTATCTTTATTTTACTCTCAGAGCTGTATGAATTATATTGCATAGGCCCCCTTTATATAGAGTCTAAACTATACCTAGTTGAAGTAGGAAAATACTATAAAATCTATGATATCAAACCCTAATTGTGATTTCTAAAATAAGCTTCATAATTGAAAACTAAAATAAATAATATCTCTTTTGATATTTCATCACTTCCTCTCATTCGCCATCCCAAAACTGGTGACTGCCCCCACTGGGTTACTCTTCGTTTTCTTTTGGTGTGCATATGCGTTTGCATTTTCTTTTGATGAGGTGTCATGATAATTATCACCATGTTCTTCTACATGTTACTCTCTGTACTTCTATTTGTGATTGAATGTGCGGTATCAGTTTACGCGTGCTCTTTTTTCACTTAATAATATGTACACATTTCATTCCAACTGTATTTGTATTTGCATTAGAACCATATACACATGCAACCTTTTTGAACTGAATGCTGGATTAGATAGGTTTTGATTTGATGGTGCAGTTAGCTTTCTGTTAACTGGTCCTTTGGAGAATTTTACTTTATGGATGTGATCTTTGCATTTACATTTCATTAGCGTAGATAAGTTACCCATGTTTTTTCTCGAGCATCTTCTTAAGATATGTAATTTATTTTTTTAAACATATCTCAATTAGATTGGAATTGAAACCATCTGGATGTTAAAATTTGAGTGTTTGACAAAAAGTAACGTCTTATTTCAAACTAAAAGAAATGTCCAAAGAAACTAATATTAACTCCTGAACAACTCTCATCAGCACTTACCTTCCTTAAACAGGCAATAGTTACAATAGCAGATGAGGATGGGAATTACTTACAGGAGGCTTGGGAGCATATTTTAACATGTGTTTCTCGGTTTGAGCATTTGCATCTCTTGGGCGAGGGTTCTCCTTCTGATGCCACTTTCTTTGCAATTACTCTGAATGAATTTGACAAATCTAAACAGCCCAAATCAAATATACTTCCTGTCCTGAAAAAGAAGGGACCTAGTAACATTCAGAATGTAGTGTCAGCGACAAGGAGGGGAACATATGATAGTGCTGGTATTGGTGGTAATGCAGCAGCAGGAATGACATCTGAGCAGATGTACAACTTGGTCTCTAACTTAAATATGTTGAAACAAGTTGATGAGATAGACCGCATATTTATACGGAGTCAAAAGCTGAACAGTGAGGCTATAGTTGATTTTGTCAAAGCTCTCTGCAAGGTCTCTATTGAAGAACTGCGATCTACATCAGATCCAAGGATTTTCAGTCTTACAAAGATAGTTGAGATTGCGTATGTATTATACTCCTTTGGCCTTCTGCTTTTCCTGTTATTGCATCTTACAAAATTAATGGAACACCGTTATTTACATTCTACTTTTGCATTTGGTGTGTAATATTTTAATCTCTTTCCTTGTGAACAGGCACTATAACATGAACCGTATTAGGCTTGTTTGGTCAAAAATTTGGATAGTACTCTCCGATTTTTTTGTAACCATTGGCTGTTCAGAGAACCTTTCGATTGCGATATTTGCAATGGACTCTTTACGCCAGCTATCAATGAAATTCTTGGAGCGTGAAGAGTTGGCCAATTATAATTTTCAAAATGAATTTATGAAGCCTTTCGTAATTGTCATGCGCAAGAGCAGTGCTGTTGAAATCAGAGAGTTGATTATCAGATGTGTTTCTCAGATGGTGTTATCTCGTGTTAACAATGTCAAATCAGGATGGAAGAGCATGTTTATGGTATTTAAATCGACTCCAGATATCATTGTGTCATCTTTGTCAAATAAAATTGCTTTCGTATTTGCAAACCATATTCAGATATTTTGTATTCACTATTTTCTTTATGATTTCTCATCTAATTATCTGAAAATATGTAGGTTTTTACCACAGCTGCTTATGATGACCATAAAAACATTGTGATGCTGGCTTTTGAAATAATCGAGAAGATTGTGCGAGATTATTTTCCATGTATAACTGAAACTGAGACCACCACTTTCACAGACTGTGTAAACTGTCTGATTGCATTCACTAATAGTAGATTCAGCAAAGACATTAGTCTTAACGCCATTGGTTTCCTTCGTTTCTGTGCGGCAAAACTTGCTGAAGGAGATCTAGGAAAGGAAACTTTTGGAAAGGTCTCTCCATCATCACATCATGAAGGCAAAGATAGAAAATTTGACAACGGGGAGTCCATAAATAAGGTGGATCATCTGTATTTTTGGTTCCCTTTGTTGGCTGGTAAGTAAAACGCATCTTGTTGTCTATGGTCTATGGTGATTGCTGTCATAAAAATAGATACTCATTTCATCCTGATAATTTCTCTTTCTTTAACTTTTCGGAATAAAAATGTGACTAGTTGATTGAACTAATGTTCTCTCTCCCTCCTTTTTATCGCAAGGTTTATCTGAACTTAGCTTCGACCCTAGGCCTGAAATCCGGAAGAGTGCCCTACAAGTGCTCTTTGATACCTTACGCAACTATGGCCAGCACTTTTCTCTGCCACTGTGGGAAAAAGTGTTTGAATCTATCCTATTCCGAATCTTTGATGACGCTCGACGTGCTATTGACCCAGCCAGTGGGCATGAGATTAATGGTGACGAGGAACTTGATCAAGATGCATGGCTTTACGAGACTTGTACACTGGCTCTACAATTGGTTGTAGATCTTTTTGTTAATTTTTACGACACAGTCAATCCACTTCTGAAGAAAGTGCTGATGTTATTGGTGAGTTTTATCAAACATCCTCACCAAAGCCTTGCTGGTATAGGTATTGCCGCATTTGTTCGTTTAATGAGCAATGCTGGGGAACTGTTTTCTGAAGACAAGTGGTTTGAAATGGTTTCGTCTCTCAAAGAAGCTGCCAAGGAAACGCTTCCCGACTTCTCTTTTATTCGTAATGAAGAAGATTTGAATAGGATGAACAACGATGAGTCTACTGGGACAAGTATTCCTGATGATGATTTGGATAACTTGAGGAGACATCATTTGCTTGCTGCCATATCTGACATCAAATGTCGAGCTGCTGTTCAGCTTTTGCTAATTCAGGTGGATAACATTAATTTTTTGACGTTCATGAATTCTCTTTGTTGTCTCTGTAGTCTTGCTGCCATATCTAACTTATTTTAAAAAAAGTTATGTTGGTATACACATCTGTTTCGTGTTTCAAATTAATCCTCATGTCCTCGTCATCTCCATCCCAAGAATTTCTTACATTGACTTTGACTAATTGAAGGAAGAGGACATGGGGACGCTTTTTTTGAAAGTCCATGGGGTTGGATTTTATAGGAGAAATGCCATCTATATAAGAACTTGGAGGACGTAATATCATTGTATCTCGTATTTTACGTCTTGTTCTTTAAAAGTTGTGTGTGTGGAACTCTCTCTTTTCATAGTAAGGTTGTTGACCTTGCTGCAATTAAGAATGCTTTTTCTTCTTTCTTTAAAATATTCATACTAGTGTGGATTCTATCCAATATGTTCCTGTTGTATCTATCCAAAATAGAATTTTTATTGTCACTTAATTTTTTCATTATCACAAAATTATTTTAAAACGTCTGATAATTTTTTTTAATTTGAATATGGCAGGCGGTCATGGAAATCTACCACATGTATAGAGCCCAACTATTGGTCGAAAACACTGTTATCCTCTTTGATGCCGTGCATGCCGTGGCACTTCATGCTCACAAGATAAACAGTGATGCGGCATTACATTCAAAGCTGCAAGAACTTGGATCAATTACTCAAATGCAGGATCCTCCACTACTTCGACTTGAGAACGAGTCTTATCAAATTTGCCTCACATTTTTGCAGAATCTTGTAGTCAATAGGCCTCTTGGTAACAAGGAGTCAGAAGTGGAGTCTTACCTTGTCAACCTCTGCCAGGAGGTCTTACAGTCCTACATTGAAACTGCATACTCAAAACAGACGTCTGATTCGTTTCTTGACAAGCAACGCCACTGGATGATACCTCTAGGTTCTGGAAGACAAAGAGAATTGGCTGCACGAGCACCTCTTATTGTTGCAACTCTCCAAGCAATGTGTAGCTTAGAAGATTCATCATTTGTGAAGATCCTGCCTTTCTTCTTTCCCTTGCTTTCACGGTTGATAAGTTGTGAACACGGGTCCAATGAGGTTCAAATAGCCTTAAGTGACATGCTTAGTTCATCAGTAGGTCCAGTCTTACTACGGTCATGTTGAGCTCGGCATCTCAGAGCTTCATGTCTTCGATGTTTATAATATTTTATCAAGTTCTGCAATTTTTGTTTATAATAATTGTTTTCGAAATATAGGATCAGAGTGTACGGGAAGTGGGTAAAGATTTTCTACTGTCCTCTGCTACAGAAACCTACAGTAGTTAACTCGGGGTTCAGTTTATATAGAATCACCAGTTGTTATCAAGAAACTGATTGAATTTTATAACAAGAGTTTTGTATATGTAGAGTTACTCTGTTTATTCAATTTCTTGTTGCAGGTTGATAGATCATTCAGAAGAATCTGTAGCATTTGGAGAGAAGGGGGGGGACAAGTGAGCTAGACAATATAATATGGAAATTACACAGTTATGCTGTGTATTTATATTTTGCATCTCAAAATTGATACGTTATTTATCCAGGCTAATAAGTGTTTGATTTTCTTGATTGAGTTGATCACGAGAGATATATGGGGGTGTATGTAAGAATTCAGAGAAAATCCAAAAGTCAGAAAGTTGCACACAAGGGTTTAAAATTTTAATCAATTAATTTTTATGATTTTAGCCCTTATTTGATACACATTATTTGAAAAATTAAGGGGGCGTTCTTTTTGTATTTCAATTTTGTGTTTTGAGTTTTGAATTCGTTTTGTGTTTTGGGTGTCCATTTTGAAATTGTTGAAAACTCGTTCTTTTTGTCATTTTGAAAAAATATTTTTCAACTTGTGTTTTTTGAGTTTTGGCAGATTTGTGAAAAAAACAGCCAAAACGTAAAAAAGATGTTTTCCGTTTTCTTCACAAAATTTTCAGTCGTTTTCAAAAATTCGTTTTCAAAAATGGAAAAGAGAACGCATTTTCAATATTTTGGAAAATCGAAAACAGAAAACGGTCTGAAAACAGCAAAGAGAACGCCTCCTAAAGAGTTTTGAACAGTATTTTTTGGAGAATGTATGATTAAAAAGTAAAGAAACTTTATTGGTTTGTGTGTAGAATATTTTATTGTGTAAATGTGTGGTGGATAATGATACTGTAGCAAACAATTTAAAATTTTAAAGGTAATCAAACATGGGGTTAGTAACTAAAGATTCAATATTTACTATCTTTTACGAAATGATAACAAAAAATACACTTTTATGTTCCCAACTTTTATTTGTCACATTCTTATCATCAACATTATATTAATTTGTACATCTTATCTCTTATGACGCTTTACATGAAAAAATTCGTTACAAGGACGTAAAAGACTTATTTATCTCCCATATTTTTAAATAAGTAATTCAAAAGTTCAATAAAATATATGTCCCGTGTTTCTTCGTTAGTAGAATAATTAAATAAAAAATTATCATCAGAGACAAGATATTCGAATTTAATTGAAGGATAAAGATAAACAAACGACGAAAAAATATTGGGGACAGAATTGCAAAAATTAGGAACCTTCAGTACAACTAATATATGGCGTTGAATAATAAAATTGTAGTGTGGTTATTATTATCGACTATTGAATAAACAAAATATTTTAAGTGAAAATAACAAATTAAACCTTACATATTATTTTATTTACTTTCTCTATCCCATTTATATAGGCTGATATTATTTTTTACATGGATAAAAAAAATCTTATTTAATGTTATTGAAAAAAAAATTTTTGTCAAAAATTTTCTAATTTACCATTATTTATATTTGTACAATTTTAAGATTAAGTTTGAAAAATTGATTATAACTAAGCTAATTAAATAATGGTATATTAGTAAACAAACAAAATAAAACATTCTCAATAAAAGAAATATGACTATATAATTGGGATAAAAAAAAAAACTATTATACATGTGGTGGAAGTCAAACCGACATGAAATTAATTCTACGCATACTAATTTAAGTCGTGCATTAATTTATGTTACAATATATTCATTAATGGTTCCATGAGATCTGTTGCCCAAATAGTTGTCCATCCAATGAATTATTGACATGTTATCAATTTGATTGGTTAGTGGTGAAGTTAATAAAGATAAATTTGAGATGATAAATTAATTTTTGATAGCATGTCAATATTCATTGGATAGACAGCCATTTAGATGGTAAAATAGGGTATCGTAAAGTGTGTAAAAAAAGGCTATGTACACAAGTGAAAAGAATAATACCATCTTTATTCTCTTGTTATTTTATAGATTTATTTGCTAATTTATAGCAGTAACATTCTTAATTTTGCATACCATATTTTATTTATATATTTTCCATTAAATGTTTCTTCCTTTTAAAGATGGTCTTCCCACAAACTTATAAAATTTATTAGGGGCTGTTATTCACATCACAATTTTCTTTTGTTCTATCAATTTTTAATTGTATTATATATATATATATATATATATATATATATATATATGTATGTATGTATGTATGTATGTATATGGTGTCAATATAACCACCCTATTTATTATATTCATTTCTTAAACTCTAACATCAAAATTCAAATCAATATAAATTAATTTTATTAAGTCAATGAAAGGATTCACTGGAATCTTTTTCAACAATATAAAAACAAATAAAAAATCATAGTTTCCATCTTCCAATTAATAACTTTTGTTCAATGAATAAAATATAAAATATTAAGTAAAATAATTTTTATATTAGGTCATATTTTTCAATAGCTTAAATTGCTATTATTATTCATTTTAAGTGAAGGTCAAGTTGCAATGTAAAATACTGTAATGAATGTATGCATATTTTTTTCTTGATTTCTGAAGCAAATGAATTTTTTTTTTCTTTTCTGCGAGAACTTTGTAAACGATGAGTCATATGTATGTCGTTAGTAAAAATACATAAGCTTTATTAAAAATGAAAATGGAAAAATAATTACGGAGATAATGTTAAGAGACTCGACTAAAAAATAGTTTAAGGAAGTGATATATAGACGAAAGAGAGAAAAATATTATCTATTTAACTAAGAAAAATCAAAATGGAAGTAAGTATAATTATATGCACTGAATCAGGGTTAGCAGTTATAATTTATCAAAGACAAATCTAAGTAGTTGTCTTAGAATATTGGGTTCTAGCCCTTGTGGATGAGGTAAATCGCGGGATGTGTAACGTAGAGCGGGAGCCAGGAATTGAACCCATAACTAAACGGGGACACCGCCATCACTAAGTCCGCCATTTGTCACAGCGCTATATGCCCCGGAGCCTCTCTCTCTCTCTCTCTCTCTCTCTCTCTCTCTCTCTCTCTATACATATGAACTTGCTTCATCTATATGTACGTATTAATCTAAAAAGTTGCTCGGTTAACTGGTATATGTCTTGGTGATTAATTAATTAAATAAATTATGTCAGCTTAATAGTTAATCCTAAAACAAACTGCAATCATTTTGCTTTCTTTTATCTGATTAAATTACTATAATGTTAGTAATTATTTATAAGTCTCATCATTTGTCATGTCCTTCAACTGATTGCTTTAGAAGACATTAAGATTTCAAGTTGATGACTTTAAAAAAAATATAATAATACGCGTTTAAGGAAAAAAACTTGAATTAAATATCTTTTTTTAAGTTAATTATACAGAAAACTCCATATTTCTAACACATCTATGTTGGAAAAGTGTAACAAGTTTCAAGATCGAATTAAAACAATATATATATCTTGATTCCAGAGAACTTAATTAGTAAAAAAAAGCCCAGAATTTAATTACTTACTCCCTGCTTTAATAATTAATTAATTCCTTAAATCTTCCGAAGTTTCTAAAGGATCCACAGAAATCAGCTCTTCCAAATATGTTGGAATCTTACTTTATGTTCTTGCTGTAATCTACAACATATAAAAACCAGTGTTTTGCTTAATTAATGGTGATTAATTATATTTATACCTATTTATTATATTGGCATGATCATAAATTATGTGGGAGAACATATAGAGATAAAAAAGAAATAGGAAAATGTACATGAAAATATATGTTATTTGCTTTATAAGCGAACACTTCCTCTCTAGTTTCTGTAGGATTCATTTTACTGGTGGACTTCACCACTACTTGAACTACTTAAGCATTGAATTCTCAATTACATTCTTCACATTTCATAAGGATTGATGCTATAATCTCTAAGGAGTCAGCAGCTGGCCGATTGAACTTAATTGCAGTTGTCTCGATAATTTGACGATGGTGGTCGATTGTGAGTATTAATCTCATTGGAATCTTGCGTTCCTTTATTTATTTATCTCGTCTCATCCCATAAAAAAAGGTTTAAGTTTATGATCATTCTAGAAATTAAACTTCCAATTCATTTTAACGATCTTAAACATTAATCGTTGCAGATTAAACTTATTTCAATAACTTATTAGAAAAAGAAATTTTTATTTAGTGAGCACTTGAGTGAATAATATTATAATTGGAGTTGTTATTAAACCCTAGCTGGATCTATGCTTAATCAAGGAAGAGTTGACAGAGACAAGATTATTAACGTTTGATGAAAGAATAAATTGAAGTTAGGATGTCGAAAGATGACAATAAAGGATTCAAAATCAATCACTATCATCACGTGCTGACCTCAAATTGGTCGGCTGTTTAGTTTGTAAAAAAATTGCCATTACAGATGCAGTTTGCATTAATTAATCTCAACTTGGAACCCATGAATTGGACTTTGCACAAAGAATAAGAAAATGGGTTGCAACAAATCTCAACCCAAAAGCACCTCCCAAGAAAGTTAGAACATGGGATACTTTATCCCACACATGCCTTGCTTAATTTTACATCAAACTCTATGTATTAATGGATAGGCGAATCAAGAACATGTATTCAATTCATGTACTAGAAAGGCCATTCCACTTGTTATTTAAAAATTAACCTCCTTAGTTGCCGTTGAATTATGTAATATCTAAAAGTTTAAGTTATTAAAAATGATCGTTAATACACTTTTGGCCTTAAGTGCAAGTTTGATTCATTTCTTCATTAAAATCTTAACGCGTACATATCATTTACATAAATGGGAGGTGATCAGATATATCGTTTAAAAACTTATATTGTTAGAAAGGAAATACATATAGAAGTTTAGTCTTGAACGATGCCGCATGACGACAAAACGTGATGATAGATTCCAATCCTTAATTAGGTGCTAAAAAGTAATAATGTTCTATCAAGTGGTCCATATTCCACCATAGATTAGCTAGCTTAAGGCAATTGTTTAATGGGGGAAGGTAATGGGAATCCATTAGTGTATATTAATAAGAAAGTTGTTGTGATTAAGATAAGCATTACATTACAATATGCTTGTTGCACAGGCCCCTAACCAGCTTTATTTTTTAAGTCAATTTCTTGAGCATATCTTTCTTTAACCAAAGGAAGAACCCCACTTCCAAATGTTCAAAAGATTCAACACATTTATTACTCATCTTTGACGAACTTTAAGCCGTAACTCTTGTGAACTCATTTTAGAGATATATATATATATATATATATATATATATATCTCTAAAATGATTTAATTGTGCCATATGGTGCAGAAGCCCCAAATTTGAAATTTTAACCAAAATATTAAAAGAGAACGAAGACAAAAATAATTCACTAATGACCAGAAGGGATTAATGGAAAAGAGTATTACCCCAAATCAATGCAAAATTCATAATACAAGATGACTCCAAAATAGTATTTAAAAAATTAATTGGGAGATTAAGAGCCCTATTTTTTAATTTTTTTTGTGTAATCTTGTTCTCTTCAATTCAATGAGATAGACCTTAGATATTTATTGGTGATTATTATAATTTTCTCTTGTTCTTGAGTCAATTTGAAATGAAAAATTAAGAGTAAAATTTGTACTCTATTGTCGACAATTGGATTACTAATTAAGCATTATTTTAATTTTTACTATTATTTTCATTCATTGACCTGAGTGAAAGACAACACAGCTCCACAATCATTTGGAAAACAATTGCAAGCACAAATTTCAAACGATGAATATTATAAGTATACTGTCATGATGAACAGCATGAATTTCAGCTCTTGTGGGGAAATCGTTGACTGCCGGGGAAAATGATTTTTTTTTTTTTTTTTTACATAGCATTTTTGTACTACAATTCTTCCGAGGGTCATCTCGATGGGACCCTATGCAATCACTGAACTATAAGGTTATTTCAATAATTTACCACCTTCTTGTGTTTGAGAAAGAGGGAGTGGAAATGAAATAATTGAATCAATGAGAGTTTGAGGGCAGAGTGAAAATTTTAGCAGACGGCTGCCGCCCGGTTTTGCTGTCACAATCTGGTTTCTCATTCCTACCCCAAACCTGCTTGTCACCCAGTTTAATTATGTTACATAGCATTATCCGTCTTCAACATTACTCTAAATTTCAATAGTACTAAATAGCATTATTTATTTATCTATAGCATTCTATTAAACATGATTGATTAGCAATGAGAAATAAAATCAATGAAAAGATAGAAAAATAAATTTACTCGTTTGTGTCCATAGAATACTATATATCACACAAAATATTCGATTATTAGAATTACTTCTTTTCCTTTAATTTTCTCATTTTAGGGTCAAGTTATATTATGACATGTTATAGGCAATGCATGAATGATGCGTCGTAAAAATATTTAGACGAGAATTTTCATTTTAAAATCACTCAATGTGCCATGTTTTAGTGATATGAAGATTATACTGAAAAGCTAAAAATTTACGCTTCATGCACCATAATCATACACATCCTCGTCATACACTGAGTGTAGCATCTTTCCAACTTGTAATCACTTTCAAATTTGCTACTTGATAGAGACTTTGTAATTTATTACTAAATCCCAAATACGAAAAAATCGTAATTTTATCATAGTTTTCATGAATGTACTCAAAAGTGCCGCAACAAGTTTCCTTGTCCTCGAGTTGAAAGGTGCTGTTTCCGCTCTAATATTACTTGTAGTGGCCGCCTTCAATACGGATAAAATAGAGTAACCTCTGCCTTCGGGGCACATCCAAAGTGGCTCTCCAAAGGCTGATGTGGGCTTGCAACCCAAGTGTGCAGAGTTCGAATTCTGCTTGCAGTGAGAAAAATTCTATTTGGGTCAGGAGTAAAACCAAAGGCTGGAGGATCCATGGAGGGCATAACTCGCGATTTACCCTCCGCAAGCTGGAGAGGGGCCAAAAGCTTGCGGTCCAGGATTTAGTCTGGTAGAAACTGGGACACCTGGGTTATCAAAAAAAAAAAAAATAGAGTAACCTCTTTATAAAAACCACATTTTTTCCGTCTCTAATTCCACGTTACTTTAAAGAATTTTTAAACAAGACTTATGATTGAAGCTAGCTGTACCCCTTCAACCAACACACTGTTATCACAGTGACTCAGTGAGTGTGGACGAAAACGCACTTGAACGGAAAACAAAGCTCAGACGAAGAGTCAAAATAACGTCCCCGGCAACGGAATATTCCGTCTATGCAAACACCCTTGAGGTGACACTGTGTTAATTATCCCTGCATGCACGTGCACATGAGTTTGATGATTGCGTTGGGACTTCCCCAAATCAGAGATGAATCCAACTGTCTATGTTTGAATTATTAGGACTTGTCCCCTCAAATTCAATTGCCCAAAATGAAATTTGTTTCCCAGTCCAAATTTCTATTAAATATGATGACTTAGATCTCGTTTGACCCACATTTTTATTTTTATTCTTCAACTCATTTTCAATCACACATTCTTCAATAAAATAATATTTTTTATCATATCAATAATTTTTTCTTCTTTTTCAACCACACATTTCCCATCATATCACTATTTCAAAATTCATTTTTCCCAAATAATCTCTATCAAACACACTCTTAGTCATGCAAAATTACTGTAATATTGTTTTATCAAATTGTCCCCTAGACACAATTTAAGCAAGTTGACAAGTTGTAGAGGAAGACTTGGGTCCGTTCGATAGAAAGATGGATTTTGGATGGAAAGAAAATGAATTACAAGAAATTGAATTGTCTAGAATTTGTTTTACTGGGAAAATTGTAATTAAAGGTGTTTAATTGGTATAATTTTCCACATAATCTGTTTGACTTTATTTTTTATGCAAATAGTTTGTTTTTGAGATAAATTTTTTTTTATAATTGAGGATAAAATTTGTTTGGATTGCCAAAAAGTAAAAAAAATAAAAAATAATAATTTTTTTGGTGTTCGTTTGCTTTGTTTTGCATGAAAATTGTCATTAAAAGTGATAAATTTTTTTTTTTTTTAATTATTGAGTCTAGAATTTGTTCTCATTGCCAAAAAAATTGAAATTTGTTTTCCCACCAAGGTGGTGGGAAAAACATTTTCCTCAAAAACCAAGAAAATGCACGTGAGTAAAAGTAGAATAATTAATTCCATGAAAAATTTGTGCCATCAAATACCAAAAAGTTGGAAATGAAATTTGAATTCCTAATTCTATGAAAAAAAAAAAAAAAAAGGTTATCAAACATACTTTTAGATTTTGTAATTTAACAAGAATTATTGGATACTTTGAATTACTGCAAATAAATAAATGAGGGTGTACTTTGCCTAATTTGACGAAAATGATGATTAAAAATTTATACAAAAAGAAAGAAAATTTAAAAAGAAAAGTGAACCACTATTTAAGTTAAATTATTATTTATGTTACAGGCTTGGATTAAAACTCGTAAAAATTTCATATTAAATGAACTTACTCCAATTAGTCCAATATTCAACATTAATAGTATTAAGCTCTAAATAAAAAAATAATTACACGTATTTCTCTTTTATAAAAGTTCAATCATACACAATCTTGTTCAAACCTTAAGAAAATCCAAAAACGATGAAAATATAATAAAGGGTAATTATATTCATCCAATGATTTTTTATAAATCTATCACAAATTTTAATTTTATTAAAGTTTACTTTACTAATTGTCAAATTTATATCCCCAATTTCTCATCATTTGATTAGTTAGCACAAATTTATCTTTGATAATAGTTTTTGTCCGAAAATTCAGCTAGTGTACTTTAAAAACTAACCTGTGACACGTCGTTGGACTCCGGCAAAATATGACTGGAGACATTGGTTCAAGCGGTATCATATATCGGAATACATGAAATATGAATCGGAACACCGACGGATGATTTAAGTGTATGATTAAGATAAAAACTCGTCCACAATCTTCTTACGATTATAAGATAAGGTTAAAGTTTGTTAATAATTGTAGAAATAAGATAAAGATATCCTTGAATAAAGTTGATTGTATGTTAAAGAGAATATTCAAGCATAAGTCTCTCGAATGTATATTTTGGCATCATTAATAATGTTACGAGACTTGCTATTTATAATAAGAAAATCGAGGAGCCTACCGTTGGATCACATACACATGGCCACATCTAATTGACCTCGACCTCCCATCACTCACTCAACAAATTAATTACAACAACAAGGGGTCAGTCGACCTACATTCTTAGGTTGACACACATTAATGCAGACATCTCATCAATCATTCTAGAAGATACTAGTCAGATTTGTTCGTGCTGGTGCTTCGGTGCGTGGGATGTGGGCTTTGGATGTTGACCAGTTAGGTAATGCGGTTGATGGTGCTTCGACTTGAAAGGTAAAAGACATTTCGGCTTGAAGAGGAGAACCACTTCGGCAATGACGGATTTCTGTCTTCCATAGCTTCGAGTGCCAGATGTCTTCATGTGAAACTTCCACATGGTTTTCATTGGTGGTCCCATATTTAATGGGATAACAACTTTCATATTTGTTTAATTTTTAAAACATACAAAGAGAATAATGAAGTGATGGAAAATTCTCTTTGGTTATATTTTGAAGGAAAAGTTATTCATGTAGAAACAATATTAGCTAATTAATGGAAGTTTAAAAAAATAAATATATGACGAAAAAAATGTCGATGACATAAATACGACAATAATTAAAAATTATGAACCTTTACTATGTGAAATGAGGGATCTCGATCGATCGCCCTTGAGACACGGTCTGCACCTGACTGACCAATTGTTTGTGTGGGTCTTGGTCTATTCCAAATTCCCATATTGACCCACATAATGCAAAGTTTCTCCTTCGTCACCTTCGAAAAAAATGTTTGTTGACATTAAAACGACTATAATGCCAGCAGTTATGCCACCTTTACTATGTAAACGGGGGAAATTATCGATATGTGAGACACGGTCTTCGCCGTGAAACCGAGTCCTTGTGTGAAGGGTAATGGTCTACAATGAATACCCATATTGACCACATGTGACCCGGGAATGTTCGTGTGAGAGGTAAATATTATTTTATTCATTGAGGGGCCCGCACACTCACATTCGGTCATTATTTCTGCCTAAATCCGGGTGGGTATATATGACGCTTTCTTCGCCGTCCGTTGTAAGAATATCGAGTCAGGTCTGTTCAAAATTTTATGGACCTATTCCAATCACTGATTTGCATGTAACTAAGAAGAAATGAGAAAACTTTAGCAACTAATTGAGTTCTACATTGTTATGCCTCGATTTGACAAAACTATAAATCATTTATAAAGAGAAATAGTAAGAAGATCTCACGAAATGTTAGGAGAATTAATAATGAGTTGTAATTATGAACGTGATTGACATTAGAGTAATGCTACTTGTACAACTTTCTCTTACAATTTTCTCTTACAATCACTCACAGTGAATTTTTTTATTCATTGTGGGACCCCTCCCCATGTGAGAGATTGTAAAAGAAAGTTGTAGAAAAAAGTTGTACAAGTAGCATTACCCTTGACATTATTGATTGAATATGTAAATTGGTTGGCAAATGGAGGTTAAATTAAGACTTAATTCATACATTTATAACTACTTGGGGGCCTTTCTTACAAGTCGATATCAAGGATGAATTTTACATACTATGGAGGTTATAGTTGGTATAGGAATAGACCGCTAGAACTAGCTCGTGAGTCAGAGCACGAAAAATATTGATAATGAAAGATGAGTGAAATGTCATCGTTAAGTTGAGATTTGAATAACGAACTTATAACTACTTGAGCATTCTTGCCTCGCATTTTTAAGATGAACTAGTCCTACATACATGTTACAAAACATGTAAAGAAATTTTGATTATTATCTTCACACAAAAAAAAAAAAAAAAAACCCTTGGCACGAACATGAAAGGATGTCTTCTTCTAGGTTTATGGCCATATATCTTAAAATCATCGACAAGAGTTTATATTGAGATAAGAGAAGAGGGGCCCAAGAGGAGGAGGAGGAGGAGGAGGAGGCAATGATTCGATTAATTGAGTTCATGTCACTAATAAAAGTTTGGTAGTAGACTTAATTGTAAGCACTATTATATGATTCGACCAATCAACTTGATAAAAAGAAATAAGATTAGCTCTGAATTTGATCTAATTACTTATAAAAAAATTAGACATGAAGGGTTGTATGTTTTTCTTTTTTAATTAAATCACTCTAGATAGTATTTTTATTAAGGAGAGTGCTACATGTACAATCACTTTTTTTGGTTTAGATAAAAATCAGTTTTTCAATAGATTTTGATAAGTTAATTAAATGTGGTTGAAAAATTGCAAATCTCATGAAATGTATGATTAAAATTAATTGTTGACTTTTATTTAAATTTAAATTTACTTTTAAGTTGAACCAAACATAGGCTTAATGTCATGTAGATTAGAGATTATATATATATATATATATATATATATATGAATAATATTATTTAGCACTAGTTTAGATATTTATATTTTATAGGTTCAGTTAAATGAGTCGTGTGATTTTATTTTAAATGATTATATTATTTAATAACATGTAATTAGTATCAATGATAATGAATAGCAAAGAAAGATTTGAAAACATTGTAGCAATCCTAGGCTTGGGAGACAAAGGAGAGAGAGCTCCCGGGGCACATCTTCAAGTGGTAAAAGTGGAGGGTGGAAAAATTTAGCTTTACTTGAGGCTGTCGCGTCAAGGATTCGAATTCTGAAATATGGATTTGGCTCTTAGGTAAGTGTCAAGTGTACAATCAACCTTCCACCCTATATCCTTGGAGGCATAACCTGCGATTTACCTCTCTCACGATACTCCAGGGCAGGGGTGGTATGAGACCCTCAAAGTTGGGGTTCAACCTTTGACAAAGGAGAGAGAAAGAGGGTCCAATACCCCCCCCCCCCCACCCTCCCGGGCCCCCTGCCCATGGCACGCTGTCTTCCCCATCCATCCAAATGAATTCATGACCTAAACCTAACCCGAACACCACTTAGCAGCAACCATGCTTCCCCTACATAAAACGGATCGAACTCATTTTATCTACTCTCTCTTTCTCTCTCTCTTCATTTCTTCCATAAACTCACCAACAGCAACGAACCCAACTTAAAAAGAATTGAAGAATATAGAGTTATCACGTGAAGGAAGTGGGATAAGTCATGGTTAATTCAGATCATTTTTGGTGAATCCTTCCACAAGTCCTTTCCATCTCTTCTCTGGTGAAGGTTAGTTCAATTTGACTCATCAAATTACCAAGAAAATTCATCAAATTTGTCCATCTTTGAAAAAGCAGATAGGTTTTCAAGTCAACAAGTGAAGCCATGGATCATCTAACTTCTCATGGCCGTTCTTTGCCGCCTCCCTTTCACGCCAGAGATCTTCAGCTCCACCACCACCAGTTCCAGCATCACCAGCAACAGAATCCCGAAGATGAACAGAGCGGAAATAGCAATCCTAACAGGAACCTGAAGCGAGATCGGGATGATAATTACGGTGTTTCCACAACCACTACAAGTTCGAACACTCCCCCCAGTGGAAGCAAAGATCTAGTGCCAATCTCCGGGGAAGGAGAGGTTACAAGAAGACCTAGAGGAAGACCTTCCGGCTCTAAGAACAAACCCAAACCCCCAATAATAATCACTCGAGATAGTGCAAATGCACTCAGATCTCATGTCATGGAAGTTGCCAACGGTTGTGATATTCAAGAAAGTATATCTACTTTCGCTACTAGGCGGCAGAGAGGGGTTTGCATCTTGAGCGGCAGTGGCACTGTCACTAATGTCACCATAAGGCAACCAGCTGCACCAGGAGCAGTAGTGACCTTAAATGGAAGATTTGAAATTCTATCCCTATCAGGTTCGTTTTTGCCACCTCCAGCTCCACCTGTTGCATCAGGATTAACCATATATTTAGCCGGAGGGCAAGGCCAGGTTGTTGGTGGCAGCGTGGTGGGGCCGCTGCTTGCTTCCGGGCCGGTGGTGATTATGGCAGCAACATTTGGTAATGCAGCATATGAGAGGCTTCCTCTAGAGGATGAAGAATCGCCGCTGCCTGGAAGTGGCCACCTTGGATCTCCGGGAATTGTTGGCCAACAACAACAGCAAGGGCAGCAGCAGCCACAACAACTTATGGCTGATCCTAATTCAAATCTTTTTCATGGGATGCCTCCTAATCTCTTAAATTCATGCCAGTTACCAGCTGAGGCCTATTGGGGGACAGGTCGCCCTCCCTTCTAACGAAATAAAAAACCAGGATCTTTGATTTTCGCTTCAAAATCATTTTGCATTCTTCTTAAATTTCTTTGAAAGTAGCTTTAATTTGAGTTCATGGTGTCATCTTGGTGATTATTCTGCCTTTTGATTGAAGAGGGATGTACAAATTCATGAATTCTTTTGTGGTTTAATTTTATGACAACAGCTTTTTCAGCATTTCACGTTTCCTGTGATACCAATTAGGAGTAAAATTGCAGTTTCCCTTCAATTCCTTTTTCTTCCTTCTTCTGATTTCATGTTGCAGGTCTGATATCTTGTCTGATAATCATCATTCGGTCACCTTCCTGCCGAAGAAAAGTAGAAAACATTCTTTTCTTCCTGGTTTGTTTCTTACGGTTTCCTATTTTAGTACTGCATCTCAACTTGTTCATTTTCATAAAATGCACCTATTTATAACATGTTTAAGATACCCTATAAAATTTCTGGCCTTAATAGTTACTTCTAATCTTATATTCACTACTCTTCTAACATCCATTTTTCTTTTCCAATTCTTGTAGTCTTTTAATTAGTTGTTATCAGAGTGTTTGGGAATAGAGACATTGGAAATTCCGTACGTTAAATATAGTGAAAGTTTCAACTTCCAAGATCATTGACAGGAAGAGAAAATATTTGATTATTTTCACTGCATGCAAATTTGGATACAGGTAATTCAACAAGTGGAGTTTTCTTATAGAAATGAGAGCAAAAGTATTTTCTGTAAGTTGATTTCCCACTTATAAGTTCATTTTTCATTCCTGGCCATAAAGGAATAGGTATACACACTCAAAGATCCTTAATTTCTTGATTTTTCTTCAATGCTTTTTGGGGTTGATAAGCGAGCAGAGAGACATGAATATTGGGTTCTGGATTACACGTGCACTTCTATAAACTTAGGTCTTTTTAGGGGCATATCAAATGGCGGCAACAAACTGCGAGATAAAGGTTACATATAAGAGTTTTTGATCGTCAAAGCTCTCTCTCTCTCTCTCTCTCTCTCTCTCTATATATATATATATATATATATATATATATATATATAGCAATAAATGGGTTGGAAAGGGACCTACAAACTGAGGGGAGTAATCAGTTTGTCTACATTCACGAATTGTTCACTGCATTTGGACAATAGACAATACCGTGTCTCCTTCTTTCTCACATGCACCTGTCAATAGAATCATTAAAATTCACTAGGTTTTTTTCACCACTTAGGTTTCCTCCTTTCGGCAGGACTAATCATCGTTTCTTTTCTTTCAAAATCCTATTTTTTTTTTTTTATCTGATCTTTATTCTTCCAAATCTTAAATACTTCGTTCAGTATAGTTCATTTCTTGAAACAACTTCTTAATGTGCTTTGGGATGCACTGCTATATCTAATTATTTAAAAAGAGATTCTGACATTATCGATCCATCGGAAATCCGCTGCTAAGTCCATCGATCCATCGGAAGCTAGAGTTCTAGGATGCTACGTTCTCTCAGCTTTAATTAGTTTCAGGAAGAAATGGAAATAAACATTCCTGAAGGTCTGTGACAAGATCATACTCCGAGAAGAAACTGAGAGGAGCATTTGTTTTACATATAAACATGTAAAATTCCATTTTTTTATAAATATTTTATGAATTAGGAAGCTCGAACCTCGACCTGGGCATCGGGTGGGTTGTCCGGGTCTTTCAACATGTAGAACCACCCATTATATTTTGGGGGTTTTGTGAAGGGAACCATTTGAGTTCACGTAATTACTTGGGTTTGGTTCTACACATAATAATTTTTTTTTTAAAAAAATCGTGAACTAACTATAAAGTTATTTTTTCAATATTCTAGAAGAAATAAAAGATATAATATATACCACCAAATACATATTTCAACACTTTCTTTATTCACCGTAAATATGTAACAAATTAGCATCTAATATCTAGCATAATGGCATCATATTTTTGCTATGGTTCTGTGTGCAACGCCTCGAGAAGAATTTGTGGGATGCAAAGCGCGTAAAGTACAATAAGGAGTATCTATAAACGAGATTCTAATTCAAATGGATGAATTTGGTTGATTGAGATATGTACTACTTGAATCTTACAAACTTGCTACTTGTCGAGTTAGATCATTGAGTTAGAGTGAATAAGTTGCAAAAAATAAAAATAAAAATAAAAACTTATAAAAATGACAAATTTGGTTCCAAAGTCGAGTACCCATCACCCCATACTCGGTTCTTGATTCTAGTTCAGATTTATTTATTTACTTATTTGAAAACGGACTAGAACCTCCGGTTTTGATTCCGAAGGTTCGATTCCAGTTAAAATGCCCACCCCTACTCGATCCTTGGCAACCAATGGCATAGTATTCTAAAATTCCACTTTTCTTTATGATAGTACTAGAAGATATTTTTAAGAATAATTCTACGTGGGATAAAGATATAGAAATATTAATTAACATACAAGGATTTAAAATTTTCATCTTAAGAGGTTGACCTTTTATAATAAAATAAGGTTGTCATAATTTGCAATTACTTAGATTTCGAGTGTCCTATAATTTGCTAATTGTAGAATCTATAAATTAGCGAACTTGTTTTTCAGGGAAATTGTCTAGTATTTTCCCCAAGTCTCTAAATTTCCAAATTGTGTCTGTCATCCAGTTATTTCAATCTCGTTCTTGCTCGACTATGATCCGCGTGGTAAAAATGAGTTCAACTTTGTGGATTAGCTTCTCTTCACGGATAGAGCCATAATCCATTCTTACAAGAGCAATAATAGACGGAATGAAAATCAATATAATAAAGCGAATTTATCGTGACTCAGAACTCCAACTACTTGTAGCTGAAGATTCTTGGTATAATGAACTAGTATACGTCATTTTTATGCCTTTCTCACACGCAAATAAGTCCCTTAAAACCATTTATATAATAAGAATATTAAAGTAAAGTAGTACTTCATATATAAAAAAAATACTCATTGTAACCTAAATTGTATGATTAGGGTCCTTCCAGCTAACATGAATCAAACAAAGGCTAGTAGTAGGGCATAACTTTAGTAGTGAATGCTCTGTGAGGCCCCAATATTTATAGGTTTTTAGTTTAAAAAAATTCAAAATAAAATCTGAGTGTGAATTAATCCGTATGAATTCTTTTGACATATGTGGTTTAGATTATTTAGTAATCCATAAAGTATTTTTAGATTATATTTAGGTGGCGGTTTGTGCGACAATTGAAAAACATAACTCGTAACCGTCATAGAGAACTGAATTTGGCACCAAAACTACTGAGTTACATGTGAATATTAGCATACAATAGTCGAAAATTTTACCCCTAAAATATTTTATAGAATTTCTATTCTAAGATGTAGCTACAACTCATTTGAGCATAACATAATTTGATGAAGTTCAAGAAATGGTCAAGCTTGATTCTTGAATTATAGTCTAATTTGAGCTTTGAAGTTAAATTTGTACATGATTTTCTTGTATTTCCATTTCCAAAAGGAATAATAATTATATAACCCCATTATATATTCGGAAACAAAAATTTTAAATGTTAAATGTTAAATGTTAAACAGTTAATATTTAATGGAATAAGTTTGTTAAAAATAGTCAACCTCAAGAATTGGTCAATAAACGCGAAAAATGCTGTTTTTAGGCTTGTACTTGGGTGGGTTCGGTTGAGCAAGTTCAATTCTCGTCTCACATAATGTGTGTACGGACTCCAATTAATATGAAAAATGTTAAACGAACACTCCGATTGACACCCTGACTGACCGCATGTGAGTGTGTGAATCCTGCGCGAATAAAATAATATTCCTCCATATGTGTGTGGAGTATCAACTAGGACTCGATTAATATGCTAAAGCACCGTGCTATGTGTACAACACATTTTGCCAAATTGGTTTACAGGAATCCACTTGGCAATATTCCATTGGGTATTGAGCAAAAAAAAAAAAACAAACAAACCATACAGGCAGCACCTTTAAATCTGTCTTATACTTAAAACGTGCTTTGGAACGAACAAAATTAAACGTTTCATCATCTTCTTATATACAACTCATGAATGGAGCAATTAACTTGTACAAAATTGAAGCTGAAGCAACCGTATAGTGGTGATTCCCCAACCAAAAAATAAGAATATTTAATGCAGGAACAGACAATCGACTACAGATAAGGATTTAACATAAACTACATACTTCATCTGACGGCCCTCTTTTCTAGCAGAAGCTATCACCCTTTTTTTAAGCCAGCTTTCTTATGGGCACCCAAGAACTTCCAAGGCTAGCAACACACAACCAAACAAAGCTAGTAATTAAACCTCAATTCGCAAGCGACGCATTTCAGCTACAAAGATTGAACTTGATGTTAGAGTTCGGCGAGCAAGTGCTTTAATGTCCTCACGAGAGCAATCACGCGAAATACGAACGAGCTCCCAAAGGGCTCCACCACTAATCATGTCTTTTGCATTCACTTCTGGAAAATGACATACGAGAGAAAATTTCAATTTACAATATGTTTGGAAACCACAAATATAGGTTTTTCATTCATATAGACAATTACCATGTTGTGCCAAGTGGCAGAGTGCAAGTTCAACATGACGTCTGATAAGAGATGCTTCATTGTTAGCATTTTGTACAATCCATGGCAATGCGTCTTCTATCAAGAGAGATCGCCCATGTTTTGTACCTAATACTGTGGCATTATCATGAAAATCACAATACACAATAATCCTTCAACTTATAAATGATGTATATACTAAAAAATATTTCTCCCACGGTTCATACTAACGTGCACCCAAAATTTCTGGAAATACAATCCTGCCAACTTTCTAATTGTTCCTTTTTAAAGAGAATAGTCAGAAAAAACTTCTGTATATGAATGCCGATTTCATTTATAACACGGTTTTTCAAGATGGTAAACAAATAACCACTTCATAAAGAGGAAACTATGGCCTAGTTTGGCAAATAAGCTTCTATCTTATAAGCACTGAGACCCACAGAATGGGTGGCCAAATAAGTATCATCTTCCTTACTTATTTGAGTACAAGGTGTGGGCCCCACAACTGGTTTATCTTTTTAAACACATTTTTGTGGGCCCCAAGTGCTTATGAGATAGGACCTTGGTGGCCATACACACTCATGGATAGACCTGCTGAATAAATTACCTTGAGAAGATGCCCTGGATTCACACTTAGCAAAATTTGCAATACCACGTGCAACTTGAGAGAGAACGTCGGGATGTCTACATCTCACCATTCCTAACAGTGCTTTGATGCCACCTTCAGATCTTAGCCTCATTTGTAGTTTATCTGCAATGCCATGGGTACACAGACCAAGGATTGAGAAAAAAGGCTAGATTTATTGTGAGTCGAACTACAAAATCAAAATAATCATACCATTGCCACACAGATTAGCCAAGGCTCCAGCAACCATTCGAAGCGTCTGTGGATCCTCAGCATCGGAAGCTGTCATTGCCAGTAGACAAATTCCACCTTGAGCCATTATAAGTTCTTGATTGGCCTCTGAACAAGCAGAAAAAATATTGTTCTCAAAAATGACTTGCGATGTAGCTCCAAATAATACATAATTTAGCTGCAAAGGGCACCGTTCCCCAGCCCAAAATTATGAAACAGTTAAAAGTGAAGGAAGCAGTTAGAAAGTAAAGAACGAATAAATTACCATTCATTGCCAGATTGGCAATTGCACCAGCTGCAATCCTGCGAATGGTTTCATCCTCATAGCTTCTTAGAAGCATCAGCAATGAAGTGAGACCTCCAGCTTCAACTATCTTTTCCTGATTTGCTTCTGTAGAATACATAATATGCGCACATCAGTTCTTGCGATATAATGTGAAAAGGCACTGAGAAATAGTGAACAAGAAGTCATTCAAGAATGTGCAACTGCTCTGAATTGAGCAAGTGATTGAGAGATTATTTAAGAAATAACCGTGACTGTAAAAGCAGTCAGAATATTACACGGTCCCCCAGAACATTACAGGATCCCTCGGAGATCGTGGAAACATTTTAAACTAGTCATTGTACTTACATATAGATTCATTTTCATGATTAGTGATAGAAAGAACAAGAAAAAAGTTAGGACAGTTGATCAACTTTCTATATAATTTGTTTTAAGAAAATTAAGATACAAAGAAGCATCAAACAGAAAGGAACTTCTAGGAAGGTGAGAGCAAGAGAAATCGAACACCTTCGGCTGCCAAGTTGGCCACCACTTTTACGGCGTGTATTCGTACATTAGCATCTTCTGACTCGAGCAATGACAAAATCTTTTGGAATCCAACTGTCGGATAGATTGGTAGATTAGTTGAGTCCAAAGAGAATCTTAAATGATATAAGAGTTGTGCAAACGCTAATTGGCACCTTGTTCGTGAAGGTTCACAATTGATGCTCTTTCTCCATTAATACTGTCTCTAGACTGTAGATGATTTAGGGGAGATAGGCAATCTAAACCAGCAAGGGTGTTTCCATTTCTGCCTCTTTCAAGATAGCTTCTACTCTGTGAACATAATATCACGGTTTGATGCAGTTAAACTACAGTGTACATGAGTATGCATAAACAATCACAAAAGGTTGTACTTGTAATCTAGTAAAACCTAGTATGTTCTCCCTGTCGAACACAATTGTGTGTTGATCAGGTATAGTAGCTCTAACCTTTTCGAAGGTGAGATAAAACTCACATGCAATGTCAGTGTTCATCAATCAATTTGCACTATCAAATAATCTTAACTCCTGTTTGTCCTCCAATTTCTAAAACTTATTTTTTCTCAAATTCATTTTTAACCACACATTTCATGGGACCCACAACTCTTTTATCAACTTTTCAACCACAAATTTTATCGACTTTTATCAAAATCTACTAAAAATCTTATTTTTATCTAAACCAAAAAGGGGCTTAAAGTTGAAGCATATTATTATAATAGGTCATAGATGCACCAAAGTTACTTTGAAAGGCTGAAATTGACATTAACCATATGGCAAGAGTCAGATAGTCTAGATCACAAAATAAGTACACCTCCATAGAACATACTTGATTAGCTTCAGTAGACAGCTGCGACAATTGACTTTTTAAAGCTCTCACTTCTTCTTCAAGTTTCTTCTTCTGATGACTCTCCTCTTCCAATATTTCCTGAATGTTCATAACATTGGTACTTCCACCTGCCAACTACATGAAATCAATCAGTTATATTTTATCAGTTTTAAAATCCAGATCCAAGTAATTGAAAGGAATCATATAATGCTGTCACAAAATACTAAAATTCATTTAAAACCGTACCTCTGCCTTCGAAAATTTAAGAAGCTGAAGTTTGAGGTTCTTATTTTCTTCTTCAGCAGACTTCCGAAGACAAATTTCATTTTGAAGCAATGCTTTCAACTCCATAACCTCATCATTGCCAGAGTCCATGTAAACCTTCAATCAAACACAATTTTAATCATCTCAAAAGAGATCCTGAGAACAGTGACAAACAAATAGCTGTGTATTCACATTTTGCTTCTGCTTCGAGTCAAAACATTGAATTTTGTGTTGAGGAAATTAATGGAGCACTAATAGAATGTGTGCACGCACTTAACATAGGAATTGATTTGTCATTTTTAAGATATCCTATAATAAAATTGTAAATGAATTCCCTTTTTAAGCTATCCTATACCTCACCCACCCCCCAACATACAAACAAATAGTCAAGAAGCAAAGGGAAAAGTCCTGAACAAGAAACAGAATGATGCCCTTCGTCCTACCCTATTCTTGGTTAAAAGTTGAACCAAGGTGAAAGTATAGGGTATCATCTTCTCTTCTTTGAGCTTCCACCTTTTCCTTCCAGTCTTGACATCCTTAAGGCCTTGTTTGGCATAAAAATTTTTAAAAATCATTTTTAACCATTCATTTTATGAGACCCACAACTTTTCACTGCTTTTTAACCACACATTCTCCAAATAACCATTTTCGCTAGGTAAAATCTATGCCAAACAAGCTCTAAGAATCATCTTGTCCTTTTAACTCACAATAAGTCCTTAACATTAATTTGAATTATATAAGAAGGTTTATCGTAATTCCAGCATGAGCATGCATGGCCAAGCAGAGAGGTAGTAGTATGACAGCACAGAATGGTGGTAAACATCACGAAATAAAAGAAAATAGTTCCAAAGCTAGACTACCTCTCCATTAGCAACACACTTGTGCTGATTGACTCTCCACTTCTCCTCAAGCTTCTTAATTGACTCCATGTAATCCATCTGACATCTCACTTTCTCCTCCTACAAGGGAAAACAGAAAAACATAAACTGAACATGTCAGGATATTTAGTAGAGTAGACGAGATTTCTACTCCTGTATTTGACTATTCTAAGAAGCTTCCATTACATGCAAGATGCTTCTAACATCTTAGTAGTCTTACTACAATATTTAATTAACTTTTACTCCATAGCATTTTTCAGATATTCAGAATGCATCAACATATATTTCAAAACATTTCTTCATTGTGTGGTTTTTAAGTCAGTGTTGGCCACCAGATGACGTACTGTTATGAGAAATCAGAAAAGTGGAAATCAGCTAAGCAAAGTGGAATATCTGTATGAACTTTGAAGGGAATTTAGGTACTGTGATGCCTTCACCTAATATCAAAATGAGTTATTTGATATTTTAAAAAAAAATGTCACATATTCTAGCAGTGTGATAATAGAGATTCAGTATTTGAATGATAATACTCAACTTTTGATGTCAAATTTGCATCATCAAGATGAAAATATCTAGGTTAAACTCAACTAAATGTCAAAAGTTTTTGCTTATGATCAAACAAGTATGTAATTATAATATAACATCTGCAGTAGTTTCAACTTTCAATGGAGTATTGTCAATGTTTTTGGTTATGATCAAACAATCATGAGGCTACAATAGAAAATATATCCGAGTTTTGAGGAGTATATGATATTAATACCTCTAGCACTTCTGCACAGTTCCTTTCAGCCTCAGTAATGCGTTTCTGTTCTTCTAACCTGATTCTCTCAACCTCATTTTCATAAACTTTTTGCTGTCTTTCATTATCTGCAATGAGTTTGTCCAGTTCTATCTCAAGTCTTTTAGACAAGCTCTTATAATCAAATTCTTCCTTTATCTTCAACATATTCTCCACCTTCATAGCCTGCAATAGATGGTAAGCGATGATTGAATATATATTAATACGAAAATTCAAAGTTTGTCTCTTAAAAATTACAAGGATGCAGCAACTTGGTTCATTACTTTAAACTGCATTCATTAATTTCTAACCATTATAGCTCACCCTTTGTCCAAATAATATGGTACTCGCAGTCTCTGCTCGATGGCGTGGAGATGGACCAATTGTTACAACTAATGAAGTTCTAGACGTGCCTGCAGCATAAGAGCAAATGCAAGTCCATTTCAAAGAAAATGTCATTAAAAATTGAATAATATTAACTCAAGAAACTGTCGTTAATAATTGCTCAAGATCTAGCCAAGAACAATTCCATTTCAACGTTGATCTAGATGTGATGAAAAAAAAAACGTATAACCTCACCTCCAAACGAATCTTTAAGCAATCTTGTAAGCTTTGAATCTCGAATTGGGACATGAGCACTATTTTCAGCCAATGCATTTATGCATTTTCCTAAAGCACTAAGTGATAGATTTATTGACTTGGCTTCTTCTAGCATGTGTCCCTCACTTCCTTCAAGAAACATTCATAAGTTGTCTCAGATTAAAGTTGTAATTAATAACACAATCAAAGCTAAGCTGCATTAAAAAATAGTAAATGAAAAAACACAAATGGTTTCTCATAATTAATAATACAATCGAAGCTAAGCTGCATTAAAAAATAGTAAATGCAAAAACACGAATGGTTTGCATCTTCTGAGATGTTTCTGATCTGGGCCAAGAAGAGGTGGATTTTACATTTTTTTAACAATCCTACACAAAGAAACATGCAAGAGACACTTACCCTAAGAAATTTCAAAGATAATGTTCCAGAACTAAAGATTTTTATAACATAAGTTAATGGTAATAACATTTCATGGGATACACATCTTCAAAACACCAAAAAGTTATTGAAATTTATAGTTCCTACGTGCAAGTTCTTGGTAACAAGGATTCATTGGTAATAAGGATTCATAGGTCTTTTACAAACTGGTTCTAAGGTCTTCGACATCCTGGCACAGGTCTATGGGAGTAGCATAGCCAAAACTATTTCAAGTTCCATGATAAGCACTGACTGAAAATTTAACAACTATGTTTAAATGCCTTTACTTTCCAGGCACAATCTCCACCTCTCCATTTCAAGGAAAAAAAAAAGGGTGGGTCAACTTAAACATCCAAAGGAAATTTGCCTGATCAACACAAAGTCAAGCTATGATATTTTTCACCATCCATCTGCACGTTACATACGAGTCACACTCATATTAGTTACATGATACACCACAGACGGCTTAAAACCGAGTTTCGTGTTGGTTAGATTGCAAAGCAAGTATGAGAAAATTTTGATTGACTTGTAGATTCAGAATCTGTTTGAGCTTATTAAACAAGCATACAAATTAAAAGGCAAACATGAACGTTGTGTATCAAATTCTTCAATTAAAATAGGGACAAAAAAATGCAAACAATTTCTTATAATAGTAAGTTCAAAGTCTCATATGCACCTGATTTGTGAACACGTTCAGAACCAGCAAGATCCACAACAACTAATTTGCCTTTTCGTAAGATGGAGGGCTTAAAATTACCAACTGAATGAGAACGATTTTCATTTTCAGTAGAAAATTCATCTTCTCTTCCCAAGAAAGACCTCTTCATGTGTACCTGCATTAAACCACATGACTAGTTTGGCCAGACAAGCTATGAAATAATTTCACATAACAGCGTGAAGAGATGCATAATATGAATGTCAGAAAGAAAAGAAAAGACAGATAAAAAAAAAAAAAAAAGAGATATCATGGGAGTACAGTAGCTCATCTATTTACCATGAGAATGGCATGACTGCGGGAAGACTCGGTATTCAGCTTAGTATTAGCAGCAATCCTATGATTTTCCCCCAAGCGTAAGAGCTCGATGAAAGTTTGCTGGTCACGGATCTCCACGACAGTTGCCCCTGGTAATGAAACATCACCAGTTCTTTGATCTTCGACAATGGGAATATTATCATTTGCTGGATTTAGGAGATCCTGGATGGTTTCCATATATATCTGCACATAAACCAGTAATTCCAGATTTACATTAGAATTATCATTCAATTTCTAGAAATTTTCTAGAGCAGGACCAAATAATATAAAGAAAACCAATTAACAATGATGACACAATTATTTAGTTGTGTGGGAAGTACACAGCAACCTGCAAGTATGACACTGAAACAGAATCAGTCTCTAAAGAGATATTCGCAAGTATATCCTCCATTGAGCGGACCATTATACCACGAGCAGAGGTATCTTCATCACCAAGCCGTCCAAGAGTATATGTCTTTCCAGTGCCAGTTTGACCATATGCCATCACTGTCCCATTGTAACCATCTAAAACACTCTGGGAAAGAGGGAAATGAATTAAAAAAAAAATTCTGCTTTACTTTAAGTAGAACATGAATTATATGTAATTGAGGACAAAACAAAGTATAAACTCAAATCTTTCTGCAAATCTATCAACATAAAGGTCCAAGTGTATCATGAGCAGTACACATTGCACGCTATAAACCTTGCTGTTTTGAGTCTGACTCCTTTAATGATACAATTTGTATCACAGTTTTGACCAATAACATCATCTTAATATGTATTACTACCCCCTTGTATTACACGCAGCACATTAGAAGAAGCGCTGTGAACTGTGTCACGACTCAAAGGATGATTCTGAACAGGAAAGCTTGAAAACTCTAGCTAAAATTATTATCAATTGTCTAATATTCAATAATATGAACAACGTGAATATGTACATATGCAATCCTAGTCCCACATTTTTGACCGAGCCCATTGCAACATTTGCGAAGCAAGGACACTCCTCCTATGGTAGAATGTCTATGTCTGATATGTATTAAAGCATTTACAATGCAATCTATGTGGCACAATGACATCTAATTAGAAAGGCTTCCATTCTGCACGCATTAATGTCTAGTGAATAGATGGACTAGCTCAAATTTCATCTCCAATGAGTTCCGTCTATAATACAAATTTCATCTCTCAATGTATATTTCATTAGAGAGAAAAAAAAAAAAATAAGAAAAAAATAAGAAAAGGGAGAGAGAAATATTAAATTATGGTGACTCATTCCATTTAGAATAGCTTCTACATCTAGATAGTCATCTTGACAATGCCTACTTTTTCTTGTCGGACATAGCCCTAGATATATTGCATTGTTGAGGAACTTTTGTAGACATTGTCTATGTTGACTTACGAGGCAACCTTTTTAGCGCAATCTAGCATTAGCATTGGAGATGCTCTTAGAACAACGCACCTTGGATACTCCAGTGCCACGTGGTGCTCCCTTTTTAATATATTTCTAACATCTTCAACATGTGAAGGACACAACTCTAACACGTCTAGATGCGTCCTACTTGACTTGTGGCTTGTAGATGCTAAAAACCTACCATTGATGATGTTAACAACTTCATGCTGAAATGAACTAGAAGTGTTATGGTTTCTCCCCTTGACAATCAAGTCATTTATGTATTCATGAGATCGAGTATAAATTCTTGCATAAATGGGCTCAAGATACATTTTAGTGTGTATAAGTGTATAAGTGTGTGGGTAGCACCACTATTTGGGAGGATTTGGAACTACTTACGTAGAGGAGGTGGTCTCCCACGTGATGGGCAAGTTCTCCGGCAGTGAACAAAGATTGACTAAGGAGGTTGTTACTTACTACTTTTAGCGTCGTTTGTATTCAATTTCCACTCCCGACATTCCGCTATAAGTTTCTATTCAGTACTACCTCATATTGGTTTGTACAACCATGGTCAGGTGGAGTTTAATTGGATGTCTGAGGATTTATCTCAGCTAGACTGTTTATGTTAGCTCGTCCTCAACTAGGTGATTGTTTAGTCAGAGACAATGCCTCGTGTCCTACTTTCTTTGGCAGGTGGTCAATCGGTCATGACTTCCCACCAGCCAGTATTGGAAACCGGATTGCTGAACCCCAGTGGGTTTGCTCATGTCACCTAATTGGATGGAGTCTCTCCCGCATCCAATTGGACGTATACAACATGTCCAATGTTTTTATGTTACTTTTTATTTTTACATGCGTGTGTCACGTCCCCAACCCATCGAGGACATAGAAAGCTCCATCTTCTAACCTTTAGAATTTAAAAGGAGGATAATTTTAATTCTTGAACATTTGTAAGAATAATTAGGCGAACTTCAAATCAGTTATGATTGTCGTAGAGAAGATTAATCAGACACTAATTTTGTCCAACGCTGAATGCAGAACATTGATTGGTTGGATGATTTTGCAGAATCACCACCACCATTCAAAGGATGAGAAACAGATTGGTTATAAGTACACCGTAGCTTCAACCCTTTTTAATTAAAAATGTAGCTCATAATAGCAACAGACGTGGCTGACTCAATAGAGTATACTTCATAAGGAGTTTTCTCCAACTATTCTATATTATACTCCTAAATACTATGTGCAAAATATATTGAAATTAGCAGTTAAATTTCAACCACAGAACCTCTAAAAAATTGGAAGCCAAATATTACCATGTCTTAAGAACCAAGTCCCAAGAGTTTAGAAAAACAAAATGCCTCAAAAAACACACCTCGACAACAGGCTTGGCAACAACTTCATAGACACGCTTCTGTGATGAATATTCAGTAAGAACCTCATCAAACTCATAGGTATCTGAATCCCAATTGTTTTTTCGAAGTTTCAACCTTTTAAGCTGTAAAGCCAAAAAGTGAACAATGGTATCACAAGGGATCTATTTTATCACAGGACTACATCAAAAGTGTGAAAATGAAAGATCTATTTATTCAGATGTTAAAAATGGGAATTAGTGCTATGAACCTCAGGCTGCAACTCCACACAGTCAGCAAAATCTGCATCTGCTGCCATTTCTTCAGCATTTCGAGGTCGCAATCTTACAGCGACTCGAACTCTACCAGAAACTGTCCAATACCATCAAAATATACTAAATCAAAATTTCCATTGATATCGGGGGAAACAAAGATTAGAAGTTCAATAGTTCAACTTCACACAAAAACAAAAAGTGTTTGCAGCAGTGACGATGCTTCATTGATGGAATTCATTGGAGGCATTGCACTCCCTAGGAATGCTTTACCAATTCAGCTGAAACTATAATTGTATTGAATTGAACCTAATATCAAACCACTTAGGAAAGTATTTATATAATTTAAACAAGAAAAAATCTATAATTGATTAGAGTTTCAAAATAAATGTTCATGATCTGTATTAACTATTGATGTTTCAGAGCCTTAGCCCCTGTTTGGTAGCCATTTTGGAGAGAAAATGCATTTTTGAATAGTTGATTAATGGAGAATATGTGGTTAAAAATTAAGGAAAAGTTTTGGGTTTGCGTGTAATATTATTTTATTGAAGAATTGGTTGAAAAAAAGAGAGAGAAAAATGAAAAATAGCTACCAAACAGGGCTTAACATGAAAAATCTCATCAAGATTGTATGTGTTTAAGCAAAACACAATCAATAACTATTATATTTGACAAATGAACTCCCACATTTCTAGCAGACGTGTTTGTGCATTTAGTATTTTCTTCCAACACAACACCCCAAAAAATATTGCAGATTTCCAAACGAGGTTGACAAGTGAACGCACATGTATTTGGAAAGCTCTTGAGGCTTGCTCTCATCAACAAGGTTTATGGGAAGCAGTCATGATGAAGGAAAGGTGAAGAGGGATAGAGAAACTTTGTTTATCAAACTACATTGACAAATTTTAATTTTCTGTCTTACTCTCAATTTTACCAGCCACTGATATTTCAACAAGGAGTATAAGTATTACTAGAGGTTATGACTTATGTACAGATATATCATACATTCATCCATATGGATACATAAAAAAATTCTATTGTACACACCTACTCAAAGAAATATCCGAACTGGATAATCCAACTACTGAATTATCTTTATGTTAACTCCAATCATGGTGTTTTTAGCCATAAAACTTCCAGCTTACGATAAAGAAATTAACAACCACGTAGTCTAATTAAATCCACAGTAAAAAACAGAGATTTATTCAAACCACATTTTCTCACAGGCTCCAAGTGCAACGACTAAAAAAATTCTCCAACGCGAACTACAATTCAAGTTCAATCAATCAAGTAAGAGAGTTGTTCCTCGTATTTCTACTCGTTAACATTCAGATCGCTCGGATAGAAACTCTTGAGTGCTAATATTGCTCAACTCACCGGTGTCAGTGGCTCCACCGGGGATGCTGCGGCGGACATTCGATACCTGAAGTTTCGATTTTAAGGAAGATGATGTACGGAGATTCAGTGCCTTATTCGAGCCGTTTCTGTAAACTCCGCCTGTAGCCATCTCTCTATATTTTTCTCTTCGATTGAAGAAATGAAAATTTCTCGCACCCAAGACAACCCGGAAGCTAATATAAGGAAACGGTGTTGCCTGGTAATTAACTGAAAATGAAAGGTGTTTTTAGTCTTTTTAGTCGACTTTGAGTTCAAACAAGATGACAGCATAAAGTGAAAGAAGGATGGGAAGTGGGTCCCGTGGGTAATACACTGCTTTCGCCTTTCAGCGTGAGAGGAAAACCGAAAACATATGAACAGTTTTGTAAATAAGGCCTTGTTTGGTCGTGGTGCCATGACATCAATATGTTAATCTTTCCAAAAATATTACACTTTGGTTGGGTCGGTTCGAGTGTTTCAATACTCATAACTACATATTACACTTATATTTCGTAAATGAAATTATTCAGTATTATTAGAATTAAATTCAAACTCAAATTGTCAATTTAGATTTGGTTCTATCCATAATAATTTTATTAAAAAATTATGAGTTCATAATACAAATTATTTTTTTAATATCTAGTAGAAGTAGAAGAAATATATATATGCCACAAAAATACATAATTTAACAATATCTTAATTCACTGCAAATATGTTATCAAATTGCATCCAATATCTAACATAATATTATCCAATTTCGACTACAGCTCTAATTGCAACGCCTCAAGAAAGATTTGTGTGGCGAGCAGCACGTAAAGTGCAGATGGACCTTGCAAATGTGCTATTTATTGGGTCAGATGTGGTCGGGGTGAATAAATTGTAAAAAAAATATAAAATCATAAAAAATGACAAATCCGAATTTAGATTCGAATACATGGGTTTCCTATTCAAAAATCAATAATCGGTACAAATCATTTCTTGAGGTCCTAATATATTTATTTTTTGGAACCAGTCAAATTCGTGGGATTCGATTCCAAGTAAAATGCCCTATCCCTATATTTAATGCACAATATTGAATAGAAAAACTCGTATATTAATAAATTTTTCTTTTCTCTTTTTATGGAAAACATGACACCAATAAAATATCTTTATCACTAAAAAGTAAAAAGAGCTCACAGGTTTCTCACTGACAGAAACAAAAGGAACCGCAGCACATGGTGTTTTTCACTTCTTTTGTAGCCCAAACAGTACCTAAAAGAAAGGTACGAAAATACCCTTTTGAGGGACCGGCCTCGTGGGAACTTGAAATGAGCCGAGCGGTCGTGGATGGTGAAATGACTAAAATGGGCTTCCATTACCTGCACGATGTGGTGTAAGGTTAACTGCCTTAAAAGTAGTGCGAGCAGTTAGGCGAGTATTTTGATTGCAAATTTGCAATGGTCTAGTCATCAGTTGGCTTAACCATGTTGTTAATTTTTTAATTAAGGTGAGCCTCTACAGTTTTTTTGAAGAACAATTTAAGGTTATATTATTAAAGGTAAAATCTTTTTTTTTTTTTTTTTTTTTTTTTGAGGGAAATAAATTTATTCATTGATCAAATCGACAATGAGTACATTAAAGATAAGTAAAGATGGAACAGAAGACCACTCAATGGTATCATAAAAAGAACTAGCAGCCTTAGCTAGTGTGTGCGCAACTTGATTTGCCGATCTCCTCACCCAACTGAATTTGATGTTTGGCATATGACTTGTGAGAAGTCAACATTCTTCAATAAGCAGTCCGAAGTAGGAACTGTCGCTTTCATTCTGTTGAAGAGCATTGTAGACCAAAAGAGCATCCATCTCGATGGTTTGGACCTTAGGGAGTTGAGTTTTTAGCCAAGAAAGAGACTCACGAACTCCCAACACTTCAGCAATAAGTGGATCAATAATCCCCCTGACCGGGATAATTTTTGTCGCAACAAAAGAGCCTAGGTCATCACGTATCACAAGTCCAAGTCTTGCTTTTCCCCGGTCCTCGAAAATGGCAGCATCAATGTTAGTTTTAAGCGAGTCTACCGCAGGTGGGTACCATTTAGCAAAGTCCAGCATCTGTGGATCCCAGTTCGGTACTGCTACTGGTTGGTGAACTTCACGCCACTAGTACAAAAGGATTTTTGTATTTGCTACGACCTTTAGCACGGTATGTGAGTGAAACTTCCAAACCACCTCGTTTTGGTTCGTCCAAATGGCCCAGCAGGTCATGCCAATCAGTTCTTGGTATTGTTTATTGTTCCTTAGCACAAGGTTCAACCAATCTTTGAAGCTAACTGCCGAGGAAGGAGGGGGTAATCCCCGTTGCATCCCGGACCTTTCGAGCGAACACGCAATGACCAGGTTGTGCAAAATAGATTTGTCGTGCTGCAAACATACTGGACAATGTTTATCAATGTCCACTTTCTTGGCCCTTTAGGTGGTCCGCTTGTGTGCAAATAATTTAGTTGGGAAATTACAAAAAACAATAAGAAAATTAGGGGTCTAAATTGAAAATTCTGGTCTTATAACATTTCATTGAAAAATATGTCTAGACCCTTAATCAAAATCAACAATTAATTTTAATCACATATTTTATGATATCGATCACTTTTCGAAGACTTAATAAAAATCTAATTTTAATCTCCACTAAATAGGAGCCTAAAAAATAATTTATGGTAATTTTGAGAGAGTTACAATCATTGTAACTTCTCATAGACCTATAATAACTCTTGAGAAGTTACAACCATTTGCAACCTTTTTTTCTAAAAAAAAAATAATTTTCTCAGCATATTTTTCAATAAAATGTAAAAAAAAATTGGATTTTTCAAATTTTCATCACAAAAATAGTGTAGCGCCCTAATTTTCTTTAAGTTTTGGTGCTTATATTGCCACCAAAATACACATTATTTTTAGTTATATCATTTTTTAATTTGCACTAAAACTTCTACATCTTTTGGTCAATCTCACATTTATGTCTTCAATATTTTTCTTCACATTCTTCTACGCAACTTTTCATTATTTAGCATGTTTAATCTCTAGAATAATGTCTCATGTACATAAGGAGTTATATAATAGTTTACATATAGATGAAGTGTTAAAAAAAGAGTGAATGGATTTTTATTTTTTTAATTTGGTTGAAAAAATTTCGACCTAATCATATCTAACCGCATTATGTGTATGTAAATCATTATATATATGTATCACAACCGTTAGTCTCTATTGATGGTTTCCATCGAAAATACTATTAAGAAGATGAAAAAAGATTTATTTGTCCCTCGTGTTTTGAAAATAACAAGCAATGAATATAAAAGTGTGATACTATATATCATATAAGCCCTTCATTTTGAAGTATTCTTGCAGAATATTTGGACAGAAATCATAATCAAAGACAAGATGTGCTAATTTATAAATGATTGAGGATAAAGATGTGACAAAAAAAATGTGAGGACATAAGTACGATAAAGAAGTAAAGATTGAAGACTTTTAATGAAATTAAAAGGTGATACATCTAAAACAACTATAGCGTTTATACAACACCACATAATTAGTTATTTTAATTTATACACGAGGGTAAAGATTGTATATTGCCTAGTTTACTTATGTCTCCATGTGATATGATGACAAAGGGTAATTCTAATACCATATATAAAAAAGAGTAAAAATCTAACTTTTATATTTATTAATTTGAATTATAAGAAATTCACCAAGATAAAGATTAAAGTTTAAGAACAGAATTATAAGTAAAATAGGGTCCTAAGATTAATGATAAAGTTTGAGGAGGAGCTGAGACATCAAGGCTTTGTTCTCTTGATGAAGAACAAGTGATTTCTTCCTCAGCCTCTGATTCTCTTCAATAATGGTCTTGTTCTTTATGTAAAGCTTCAAGTTATCCATTGCCATTTGTACCTTCATCTTCCTCAGCTTAGCCTTTTTTACTGCTTCCTTTGACATTATTCTCCACCTCCTGTTCCATGTAAATATTACTGATTGCTAATTTGCATGGGGATGTATATGGAAAACGCTTACCTATTTAATCTGTTGGACACTCGTCGTCGTCGCCTTGAAACAGTTGAATACATAGGATGAGATGACCTGATGACATCTGAGTTTTGTGCACACATTCTTCTCCGATCCTTCAACAAGTCACAATATGTGGAGAATGAGAATTGATTATCAAGAAGATGTATTTACAGCAAGAATATGACTGAAATGAAATATTTAGGGAAGGAAGGAGGGAGGGAGTAATTTCCAGTGTAATGATGGCATGAAGACTCATAATTACAAAGGAAAATAAGTAGCAAATTCGTTTGAACAACAGAAGCACGCGTTTACACATTTACTTTTTGATACCAGTCCAAGATTCTGACTACGTAGCCAGCCATGCAAGCCAAGGTGGGCACACAGCTGATGCAATTTGGCATTTAAGTCTAACACAATTTCAAGGTAGGAATGTGATGTGCAGAAATCAAATGAATGAAATGATTAAGGTTGAATCAATATGCAGTGGTCTCCAATCTACATATGGTCCAGGTCTTAAAAGGTTCGAGTAATCATTTGTTTGACTTGAGCGCTAAAACTTTTTGCATTTGTCCACACGGCAGAATATTAAACTGAAATTAAAGTACAAGCCGGTTTACGTACGGTCCAACAAGAAAATTCTTCGCAATTAGGCTGCTTAATAAAAAAAGTCTACGAATGAAAAAGGACTTGTCTCTTATCCAAGCAAATATGAGCTTATTTCTTGTTTGGAAGCGTAATTTGGCTTCAAACCTTGTTAAGTGGGCTTGGACGTGTCACTAATAAGTCGAAAGACACCCCTTATGACCTCGACAATAGACGTGCTATAATGGTCAAGACACAAGCTCATGATACCGCGAGGGTGAACTAACCCCCAAAACCCGTCCTCAGCTCGAGATGGTTCAGGTTGTCCCAATATGCTAGATTCATTTTTGCCCCGAGCCAACATATACATCCCAGTCTAAGTCTAAGAAGGTACACATCCAGCTAACTTTAAATTCGAATATGAAAGGTCTAAACATTTTGTCCAACTTTAAGAAATGGGTCGAATCAGGAAGTAGACTCCGCATTTTGAGAAAGAAGAATCTTCATTTTTCAATATCTTATGTAACAAAATCAGTAGTAATAATCCATATAGACATTTTTTTTCTTTTTTTCTTTCCTTTTATTTTGGAGGAAAGTAGGTCCCAATCCTTGTACACATGATTGTGAAAACAACAATTCTTAACCGACAGAAAGTTCGCACAGATAGACTTTGGAGTAGATCGATTCTTGAATTGCTGGATACAAATTATATATTCCTAATATTATTCTTTTATGCTGGACATATGATCGATTTCACTGTAACTCATCATCACGGCCCTTCCAACAGGGGACAATCGCTTGTAATTTCAAACAATTCGCGTGAAGTAGCCTGTTAGTATGAAACAGCCTAAAGAGTTTACAAGACTACCGGTGGTGATAACTGACCAAGGATGAATGAATCAATTCTACGACTAACATCATATCCCTACGCAGGGGCGGATCCAGAAAATCATGTTGAGGGGGGCTGAAATTTAAAATATATAAATGCACAAATTTTTATAAAGTATACAACACAAAATTTCATTACAACATTACCTACTGAAGTTGTGCTCGTCGAGCTTTAATTGCATAAAACTCGTCTATAATAGAATCTACATCTATTTTTTCGGCAAATTCTCGTTCAATGTAGAGCGTCATACAATCAGCAAGAAACTCATCCTCCATTCTGTTACGAATCGTTGTCTTCACGTGTTTCATTGCTAAAAAAGCTCATTCAGTAGTCGTTGTAGATACGGGTAATGTCAGTACAAGACGAATCAATTTAGTGAAAACAATGTAATTCTCTGACCTTCTACTTGCAACCAAAAGCTTGCATAATTCAGAAAGTGAAGACACTTGAAATCGCGGATCACAAATCACATCATACTCATAATGTTTCAACTCAAACCTCAAAGAATGAAGCTCTTGCTGTGAAAAATCACAAGGATAGAACTTTTCTGCAAACTTGTAAATATCATCCCCATTGAATGATTCAAAAGAATTTCGAGGATCCAAAGCAACAGTGAGAGAAAGTAGTTCTACTGATAGTTCATTAAATCTTGTATTTAATTCCATCAGTTGGAAATCTATGGCTTCATTAAAAATATTAAAGTGGTAATGATGCTCAAGCGTAACTTCTTCACGAAGACGACCAACCTTATAAAACGAGTTTAGGTCGGGTATATCAACATCATTTGTTAAACAAAAATCTTTCAATGCATTAAGAAATTCTTCCCAACCATCTTCTCTAAATTCTTGAAGGAGACCTTTTGTGGTGGAGACAAATCTAATAGCAGTCGGGATGTCTTGAGATCTTTTTTGAAGAGCTTGACAAAGTATGTCACTGAATCCTAAAATTTTATGCATTAAATGCAAAGTGAATACAAATTCAAAGTTTTTAATAGTTTCATAAACACCGTGAACCTCAGCACGAGATCTTCCATTTGGAGAATGAACAATAAGATATTCAAGTACCTTGCAAGTTGCAGTGTACATATCCATCAAACTCTTTACCAACTCATAATGTGAACTCCAACGAGTAGAGCCTGATTTTTGCAAATTACCAATTTGATTGATCCCACTTCTAGATTGTCGTTCTCCACTAGCCAACATATCCTCAAGCTCCCTTCTTTGACCAGTCTGTAACACATTAATTCTCTTAGGAGAAGAAGTAATAATATTAACAATATTATCCAAATGAGAAAAAAATTTCCAAATACAAATCAAATCCTTAGCTGCAGAAACCAATGTCAATTGTAGTCGGTGGGCAAAACAGTGAATATAGTAAGCATATGGACATTCTTTAAGAAATAACGCTTGAAGTCCGTTCCAAGTACCACGCATATTGCTAGCACCATCATAGCCTTGCCCTCTTATTTTTTGAACCTGAAGGTCGTGACGAAAAAGAACATCACATATCTCATTTTTTAGATTCAATGATGTAGTATCACTAACGCTTTTGATTGCAAAGAAACGTTCTATTATAATACCATCATTGTTTACAAATCGCAAGATAATGGCCATCTGTTCTCTTTTAGATTCGTCTTGTGCTTCGTCGACGAGAATACAAAAGCAATTTTCTCCAAGCTCCGCACGAATCATCTGTCGCACTCTATTAGCCATAATGTGCAAAATTTCTTTCTGAACATTTGGACTAGTGTATGTAGCATTTTGAGGAGCTTTATCCAATACAACTTCTCCAATTTCTATATTCATTTTTGCAAAAGCTTTCACCAGTTCAATAAAATTTCCACGGTTCAACGATGATGAAGATTCGTCATGGCCTCTGAAAGCACAACCTTGAAGTGCTAGCCACTTAACACTTAGAATTGTAGTCTTCAAACGTAGTCGATTTTTTAGAACTTCCTCTCTTGTTATGGCATTCATCACTTTATCAATATGTCCCGATGGTCTCATTAAGTCTTCAGCTCTTCTTACACAGATATTATGAAATGATGAAGGTGTTGAACCCATGTGAGTAAGAAATGCACATTTGTCTCCTTGGTTAACCCTCTTCCAATTGTTAAATCCATCTGTGACCAATGCCGAACTATTGGATAAATTAGCATCATTCGAAGACAAAAAACAGTAAAAACAATATGCTTTATTTGTTGAAGGCGAATACTCCAACCATCGAAATTGAGTGAACCATTTTTTTTTAAATCGGCGATTTTGATTTCCAAAATATTGACTTCTGATAATTCAACAAAACTGGTTGATAAGGCCCTGCTCGTAGATATGCACGTCTAATCTCATCTTGTAAATTAATAGGATGTTCACAAATGTGCTTCCTTTTTCCAGGATCCGTTTCGATCAAAATAGATGGTTGCAAATCGGGTTTTGGAGATAAATGAGGCTTAAATTCAGGAGATGAAATTGGAGGATGATGAACTGAAGTATCCTCTTCAACAATAATAGGTTCAAAATGCGTACTTGTGGTAGATTCACCAACCTTTTTAAAGAAGGAGAACAATGTTTTCCGCTTCTTAGCACCAGATGATTGACAATGTTCCATTTGTAACTGTAGAGCTAGTAAGTTGTTCCACTGAAATAAACGAATGAAGTCATATTCAATTACATTTAAAAAAATAAAACAAGAAAAACGTAAAATCATACTAACAAAACTATTATTCTAAACACGGAATTATATTTTTGCAATTTCACGTAATTTTCCTTGTACATTATATCATACAAAAAATTAAAATCAAAACCATGAAATAAAACTCGTGTAGTTAAATCAAAACCAGATTCCCTCGCCACTCCTTATAGTAGCCATTTTTTTATCATTTAGATTTCTACAAAATGCCTTTGACAGGGCCGTCTGCCCATAGATATAATCATATAAATTGGAAAAAGGTAAATTAATTAGTTACATATAAATTCCATTAGCAAACATGTACAGAACACTGACCACAAATTACTAATGCATCTGAATGGCGAAACAGATTGAGTGAAATTTTTAAAGATTACATCCGCCAAAGTCAAAAGACTCAAATACCCAATACAAGCGTTCACATAAACCCTAAAAGATATTTCATATTTAGTAATTATTCTACAAAACACCAAATAATTTCTCCTCAAAATCATCTGTTTCAACCGGAAAAACACAGAAAATAATATGCGAAATAAAGGAGAAAAAAACATACCAATTTTGTATGAAAAATTGAAAATCACGAGACATAACCTTGAAAAAGTGTTTTGTAACTCGAAGACTTTGTATGAAAATCACGAGACGTTTTCTTCTTCACCTTTCTAGCTTGCAGAATGCAGAGGTCCTTGGGAGTTTCTAGAATCAACGGGAAAGATGAGAATTGAGATGTATAAATTATAATTAGGTGGGTTTGGACTTTGGAATGGAATGGGTTTAACATTTAAGGTTAAATTGGTGTGTGGGCTAATTATAAAAATTGGATTAAAAGTTGATCCATTTATGTTGGGCTAAAGTGGTTAAAGATTAGGTAGTGGGCTAATTTTAAATTTGGGCTGAGCTATAAATTTTTTTCCAGAAAATTTACACACAAAAATGGCATCTGGGCCAAGGCTACACTGGGCTGTAGCCCAGTGCAGCTACCCCTCAAATCCGCCCCTGTCCCTACGACCATGGACCAAACCACGCTGTCCAAATGAAAAACTATCTGTTAAAACTATGCGCCTGAGGCTGAACATAATTCTCAAATTCGACACTGGGGCTTCTCCTCCTAGAATATTGATCTCCCATGAAACACAAATTACACACCTCTCAAGTATTTACAACTAAGGATTCCAGTGAAAAACGAGTTACAGAGATTGGAGCTTGAACGAAAAATAGTTTAGCATGGCTTGTACCCTCTTTCACGAGGCAGGTCAATTTACAAGTCAACTTGAAGAATTCAGTAAAATATATAAGTAAGAACACAAAGATTTACGTGGTTCGGAGCCAATGTGACAAACCTTGAGAAGAGAGAATACTATATTATTCGCTTATGTTTGAAGTGTTACAATGACACACACATATATAGTCATATTACAAGAAGGTTGCCTTATTATGGACTAGGCAAACCCGGAGAAATATCACGAAATTATGGAAACATTCCAATTATCACCAACCAATCATGCCATAATATTTTTCTTCCATATTAGCGAATATTCTTCAAATCACCAAAGTATCTCTCTTCTCCAACACTCCCCCTCAAGTTGGTGCGAAAATATCGAGAGAGCCCAACTTGGACAATATCTCATGAAATTGGACAGTCGATAAGCCTTTGGTGAAAATGTCAGCCAATTGCTAGCTACTACGAATGAAGGGAGTGCAAATAACATTGGATTGGACTTGTTCTCGTATAAAATGACAATCAACTTCAATGTGCTTTGTCCGCTCGTGAAAAACTGGATTTGAAGCAATATGTATAACAGATTGATTATCACAAAACATCTGTAAGGGTTGTGACGAGCCAAATCCCAAATCTTTTAGCAAAGAGCGAAGCCAAATAATTTCACTGGCAGTAGAAGCCATTGCCCGATATTCGGCTTCAGCACTAGATCGTGCAACAACGTTCTGTTTCTTACTCCTCCATGTCACCAAGTTTCCCCCAATAAAGGTGCAATATCCAGTGGTAGATCTTCTATCAACAATTCTACTAGCCCAATCTGCATCTGTATAAGTAGTAATAAGAGAATGACCATTTTACGCATCCATATACCTCTTCCAAGTGACCCTTTCAAATAGTGCAAAATTTGATTAATGGCATCCATATGTGCAACTCGTGGAGAATGCATAAAGTGGCTAACAAGGCTGACAGCATACGAGATATCAGGTCGAGTAATTGTGAGGTAAATTAATCTGCCCACCAATCTTTGAAATTCACCCACATCAGAGAATAGATCGTCATCAAGTGTTAATTTTGAATTACACTCTATAGGCATCTGAGCTGGCTTAGCACCTAATTTTCCAGTGTCTTTTAACAAATCCAATACATATTTTCTTTGGTTTAGAAATACGCCCTTTTTTTAAATATGCAACTTCTAGTCCGAAAAAGTACTTCAAAATGCCCAAATCCTTAATAGAAAATTGCATATGAAGAATAGTTTTGAGCCTTGATATTTCAGTAAGATCATCACTAGTAATAACGATGTCATCAACATAGATCAAAACAATAACAGTACCTTTCATACCACTTTTCACGAATAAGGTTGAATCAGCATTACTCATCTTTAAACCATTCTTCACAAGAACATGAATGAGTTTGGCATACCATACACGAGATGATTGTTTCAAACCATATATTGATTTTCTTAATTTGCACGTGAGATCACTACGACCCTCTAATCGATGACCTGGAGGTATACTCATATAAACTTCTTCATCAAGGTCGCCATGTAAAAAAGCATTTTTCACATCCATCTGAAACAATTTCCAATCTTTATTGACGGCTAGAGATAAAAGGACACGAAAAGTGTTCATTTTGGCTACAGAAGCAAACGTCTCATTGTAATCAACTCCATAAGTTTGGGTGAAGAGATAAAGTCCATGTGAGTAGACACTTTCACCAATCTTCTTCCCCGAAATTCGATCCTGAAACACAACATCATTAGGAGAAAAAAATAACATTGCAATTGAAGAAACTAGTTATTTTTCCGACAAAAAGAAGTTGAGTTGGGAATGAAGGAACAACAAGTGCATCTGTACTAGGAAGACCAGGGAAAAGATTAATTTTCCCAGACCCGTGAACAGAGACTGAGGTACCATTGGCAACTGAAACAACATGTGTTGATAAATTTTTTGATAAATCACTTAAAGATGTTGCATCATTTGTCATATGATCAGTGGCACCCGAATCAATAATCCAAGCATTCACATGTTTAGATGTACAGGAAGAGAGATAAGCTTCGAGGTTACCAGTGACATGAGTACTGGTAGAAGGAGTTGATTCTTTCGGACTAGGATGGCTAGGATGACCAAGATGTTGAAAAATTTGAGTCAATTGATTCATTGAGATAGTAGTGTTAGCAATAGCAACAACTTCCATGTTTCCTCCTTTCATAGTGGATGGCTTAAGATGAGGGTGAAGTTTCCAGCAACGGTTCACAAAGTGTCCTAACCCGTGACAATGATCACATTTTGGAGCTTCTCGTCTTCCTTTGTTCTGAAAACTGTTTCGTTTTTCATCTCTTTTTACAACAAGGGCAGTAGATTCAAATACATGCTTCAGTTCAAAAGTCATAGTCTTTTTTCGAGTTTCTTCTCGCTGCACAGTTGCACACACACTGGAGAAGGTTGAGAGGGTAGAACTCATAAGGATATGACTCTTAAGATTCTCATATTCAAGCTTCAAATTACTCATCAAAGCAAAAATCTTATCTTCTTCGGCCCTTTTTAACAAGATTTTCGCATCAGTTGTATGTGGGCAATACATGCTCAATTCGTCCCACTTCTTCTTAAGATAACCAAGATGTTCAATGAACGTCTTATCCCCTTGTTCAGCAGCAGCAATTTCCTGTTTCAATTCAAAAATCCTGGCAGCATTGTTTTGATGTCCATAAAGCTCTTCAACTGAATTCCACAATTCTTCCGCCAATTCTTAAAAAGCAAAGATTTCAGCAATATGTGTTTCCATTGAATTTAGAAAGCCAAGACCTAACGAGTTGATCATTCAAAATCCACCCTTCATAATTTGGATCTGCAAAATCTGGACAAGTAGAAGTGTCATTGATAAAACTCGACTTTTTCTTTCCACCGAGAGATAGCGTCACGGCTCTTGACCATGGTATATAATTTATACCATTCAAGAGAACAGTAGACAACTTCCATCCAGGATTAACATCGTTCTCCATCATTGTAGGTGGATTAATGACTTTCTCAATCATTGTAAACTCAAAAAACAAAAAACCAGAGGCAAACTCAAACTGCAAAAAACTGAAGAAAAAAAAAACACGAACAGCTGACTTTGAGGGCGATTTTGACCCACCAAACGTTGTCGAAAATAGCCCGAAACACAGTGAGCTAGATACGGACGATACGAATCCAGCGCCACTGACCTTGTGCAATTCAGAGTTACAGTTTGAAAGATATGGTTGTTTCCGTAGAGGTCACGCAAAGCTGAAAAAATCTAGACTGTGTAGACTGGTTCTCTTTTCCGTTTTTGCTAGCTTTTTTGAACAATATCGGATCAATACAACCACTCTGATACCATGAAGAATTCAGTAAAATATATAAGAACACAAAGATTTACGTGGTTCGACACCAGTGTGATAAACCTACATCCACAGGAGAAGAGAGAACACTCTATTATTAGCTTATATTTGAAGTATTACAATGACACACATATATAGTCATATTACAAGAAGGTTGCCTTATTATGGACTAGGCAAACCCGGAGGAATATCACGAAATTATGAAAACATTCCAATTACCACCAACTTCATGCCATAATATTTTTCTTCCATATTAGCGAATATTCTTCAAATCACCAAAGTATCTCTCTTCACCAACACAACTTCACCATCCCGGTCCCAATAATATAAAACCAATATAAATTTCACCATCTATGACATGCTTACTATTCAACTGAATCTTCTTGAGTGGCTTCGTCGTCTTCATCCACTTCATTATCACGTCTAGCATCCTCGTTGGCTTGGTCGCTGTCGACTGTTTCAGCATCAGATGCACCTTGAGCATCAACTTTGTTGTCGTCATCATTATTGGAGCAGTCTTCTGTACCAGAATCAGAAGTCACTTCTCTTTCACCTCTATCTAGATCACTGCCACTGCCACTTATGGCAGCATGACTGAACTGCTCTCTCAAATCAGGATCAACAATCCCAATCATTTGGCACAGTGCTTGACGTTCACGATTTCGTCTGGCAGTGGCATCTGACTTGGAGAACGGGATGTGTTGACTCTCAGCTACCAGACTACTGGACTCATGTAAAGCTGTGGCACCCTCTTCATCATTGTCTTTACTCGGAGAATAATTTTTGCCATGGACAGAAGGTGCTGTGCTGCATGCACAGCTACCCACAACTTCTGAAGCCAAAAGTTCAGAAGTTCAGATAGTGCCTCCAGCTTCTGTGTCTTTCATTGAGTTCTGATCCTCGAGGGGGCTATTTGGTTGGAAGTGATGTGAGGCCTGCTTCACGTCATTTTCCTGAGCTTCTTCAGCATGGGTTTCATCATCAAGCTGCATTGTATCCCCAGCTAACGTGCTGCATTTGTTTAGATCTATATTCCTGCCACTATCAAGTCCAGGGCTTTCAGTCTCTGAAACTCTCAGTTTCAAGGGGCTCTCCTTCCAAAATGGGTACTGCCTCAAAACCTTCCGTCCCAGGGATTTGCTCAGTTCCAACTGCATTTCCCTCTGAAATGAGTGCTGTGCAAACCCCATCAATATCAGAACCAAAGCCACCCTTAACATTACGTTCAGCACCTGTGAAATCTACCTCTTGCGTGCCTTCACCATCTTCTTGGCTTTTGGCATTGCAGTCATGCTTCTCTGTGACACTTGCTTCATCTCTTGAGGACTCAACTTGAACTTCGCCACATCTACGCGCAGATGTACTGGATTCAGCCTTGCCAGCATTGCAAATTAGATTTTCCACTTCTTTGTTTCTGATGACTGGTCCATTCAAGTTAACAATATTTGGATTGAGGTCAATGTCAGCTGAAGAAGTCTCATAATTCTCTTCATCTTCTAGTGTCCTTTGCATTGACTTAAGCTGTTCCTGCTGTTTTGCAAGCAATAGTGATATCTCCTCTGTCGTAGAATAGAAAACCCGAAGCTGCGTTTCACTGCACCAAAGTCAGGTAACGTTGATACCCATTACTAAAACTTTGAGTACTCAAATTTGGGAAACATAAGATGCATCACAGAAAATCAAGCTCCTCACAGAAAGATTTGTAATATTCACAGCCAGGGAATTCATACTCATATATATATCCAACTTAAATAGTCCTACGCATTATAAAACTTTGTGAGAGGAGCTCCAACAAGAACAATATTTCTCCTAATTTTTAATTTTTTTTCTTTATCTTGCTCAACATTCCAGATAATCATAGAATTATTTAGTAGCCCAAAACATTCAGGAAACATGTTGAACAAATTAATTTGCGGGCCTTAAGGAGGGGGTGTTTAAATGTCAACCAAACAATTCTCACTCCCTTCAGTTCTTAATAGAAACTTTATCATAATACAAAACTGAACACTGCATCCCAAAAATTTGAAACTCTTTCAAGAGTGAAAATAAAGAGTAAAATAATAAACCAGCAAAACAATAGCAAAGCAGTCATGCTTCCTGGGAAGGTGAGTAATTTTTTATTTTTTTACTTTCCTATAATTTTTTATCATCTTAACATGCTAAATCAACATATAATTATTCGCAGAGCAGTCAACATGCTATCAGGGAAGGGGAAGATTTTTTGTTTTTCACTTTCCTATTATTATTTAACATCTTAAAATTCGAAATCATCATATAATTATACGAGTCACTTATTGTTTTTGAGATCTTACCGCAGCATGATTCTTTCCCTAGCCCCTTTTAATCTACGCCTCTCAAATCAATATCCCGCATCGCAGAATTGATCTCGAGTTCTAGAGAAGACACCTTCGCCCATGCTTCTTCACGAGCTGCCTGCTACATCAGCAAGGAAAACTCAGTTCGAAAAACAAAAACTCTTTGTCAATTTGCAAATTACTCATTTTTGGGACTATATGGTTCTGTAGATAAACTTCAATTTAAATTCTAAAATCCAGCACATGCTACCACTAATTGCTCCATTTAATTCACATGCAAAAGTGCCAGCCATCCCCGCGTACGTGTCAATTTTACATCAACTCAAATGTGACTTCCCCTCCCACCCCCAGCCATCATGCTCTTCCCTCTTTGTTGTGTAGGTATACATTACTTTTTTATTTACTTATTCTACAATTAGCATTTTATAGGCATTTTCATTCAATTGTTAAGTAGATCGATGGCTGTAAGAGTTGTGGTTCTTGTAGAGATTCACTCATAAAACTGCAAATCCTACCTTCTCGCACTCAAGTTCTTTCCTCACTCTTTTCCTTTCATGCTCAAGTTCTTCTACCTTCTGTAAACACAACATAGTGAAGTAATATCATCAGGGCACAAAGGGAATGAATAGATTATTTAGATAGTATAGTATCGAAGTAGGCAAGAGGAAGCAGGTATACTTTTCTATTGCTGGCACAAGCAAGCTGCTCTTCACGAATTTGAGCCTCCAGTTGGCATACTCTATTATCAGCAACAACCAACTTTTGCCTGGTGTCTTCCTGCCATTGAAAGAAAAATGATTATACTCCAAGATGAGATATTGACAAATGATGAGAATAATGTATACCTATAGCATACCAATTTGGACCTCAAAGTTTCCACTAATGAACACCTTTCCTTCTCCGCTTCCTGGAAGCGTAAACAGCCAAACAGGTAATAACTAATTGCCATAAACATGAAAAAGCAACAATTATAGAATAAATCAAAATTTTCTACCTGAAGCTTATTTATAACTTCTTGCTGCTCTTTCTCTCGTCTCAATGCAGCATCTGATATTCGTTTTATTCCCTCCTCAGCCTCAGCCTGGACTCTCTGTATTGATGCTTTTATATCTACTGCAGATTTCTCTCGCTCTTCTCTAATCTGATCACGCTCTTCATCTAATAAGGCTTTTAATTCAGAAATAGATGTCTGCTGGCTGGACCAATCAAATATTAATTATAATCCATCATTGCACCTCGAAAAATTGCTTCGCTTTGATTTTTTCCATAAAAACTGAGAACACAATGTATTTGATGTAGACCCTTCAGCTTTGAGTCTATTTGCAATATCTACTTAAGAAGTGAAGATGTGCTACAATTACCCAAAGGAGATTGTCACTGGCCCTGTAGTTAGTTGGCTATTATTTTCTTAAATTTTGACATCCGGACAACAAAATCAGATCAGTATTTCCACCCTTCCCACAAGAAACCAGGAGAACTTTGACCACTAAATGGACCTTCACCTTTTCAAGTATGGGTACAAAATTTTCTGGTTTAAGTGAAAAGGGTAGTAGAAAGTCCTGGTAATATATTGAAATATTCTTGCAAGTGCTAAGAAAAAGGAAGCTTCTTTAAGCATGATCCAGAGAACCTAATGAAAGTAAGAAAGCATATTCTAATCAATGTTTAGAATTTTCCATCAATTTGACCCTTCAACATTATTATATCTCTCACCTATTAATGATTTCATTAGCTTCAACACATGACTGCAAAGATGCACTAAGTCTTTCATTAAGGTCTTCGATTCCATGCTTTTGTTCAGCAGATATTTTATTTAACCCTGCTAGTTTCTTCTCTTTAGCCTCCAAAGACTGGCGCAACTCACTGAGCTGATCAAGATAAGATTTTGTAACTGGTTCTTTCAATTCTCTTATTTCCTGCAAAAGCACAAATCATCTTCTATAGCACTGATAGACACACATCAAACATGACAAACTGCAGGAAAGAAGCCCTCAAGTGAAGGAATATAGGTTACGCAGTTTTATTCCTCAAATTTACGCAAATGTCCTAATAAAGCACCACATTCTCTCCTTTGTGGACCACCCCCAAGGGAGTGATAAAGCTCACAAAAAGGCATGGATTATAAAAGTTTTTAAATTATATGAATTAGAAGTATTTGGAGCATGTATGGGTGTCTTATAAGAATGCTTACAGACCACCCAAACATACTCTTGATACCCGCTGCTTTTCAATAAACTTCAGAATGGCAAGAGAGAAACATAACAAGATTTTACAGTAATTTGCTAAAAAAAGCTACAAAACCATGTTTTTTATAAGCAAACTTTGTGATGAAGTTATTCAATGATAAAGTACAGTCTAACTGACAAGAATGCAGTTCCATTACTAGTACATAAGACAATCTTACAGTAAAGCAGAAGCCGAATAATACTTGACAATAGTCAGCCAAAAAATCCAGACATACACAGCTATAGTGACAAGGAAAACGAGAAAGGAAGAGGATAAAATGCCTGTGTGAGACATACAATTTCATGGGGCTCACTATCTGCACGGTTCTCACTGCGCAATGATTCAATGGTTACAACTTGATTTTCAAGAAGTTTCCTCAGATCGTGTATATGCATTTATACTTACATCATATAAAAATGAATCCAGTCTCGACTGACAGAAAAATTGGCATAACGATTAAAACAGTTCAACAATGCAAATATACCGTGTTTGAATGTTGAAGGCTCCGAAAATCATCAAGAGAGATTGGTCCATCTGAAGCACCAATTCCAATTCCAATTCCTTTCAATCTTTTGCTCTCAGCCCCAAATTCCTTTTTAATAAAACACCAACTAAGCTATAAGTACAAGAGAAGCACGTCTTGTATCATCTATGTCTATGCATGCACAAAATTGAAGCATGTATTCCACAGGTTGTACCAATTTTTAGTAATACTCAAAAAAGTATTCCATATTATTTATCCTTTGAACATCAGTTCTTCAGATGTAGTAATACACATTGACAAAGAAGAGAATATCATTCATAAAATAAAACCGTGGAATACTGACTATAATACAACCAATTGGGCAGATTGTTTCTCCAGAAAGATGTTATTTTCTTTGGAATTTTTGATAATTAATATTTACCCATTCAGTCTCCTGAAAGTGGCTTGATTTTATCTCAATTTTCTGTAGTATATATCTATCAACAGAACTTAACTCAATCTCATACATTACCATACGATAGATCGTTTCCAGCAAACATGTAAAAAATAGGGCGACTGGAAACATATCCCAATCAGCTTTCAACATATAAAAAGTTGAATTAATGCCAGGCATGCCTCCTAAATACGGAAAGAGGCATATGTGTAATCAATGTTTAAAAAGACGAAACTAAGTATTGAGACGATTTTTTTTGTGAGGCAAGATGTAAGTCTTAAGGCGGATTGAGGCGTAAGCCTCACAAAAAACAAAAAATCTAAGTAAAAGAATTATAAAATAATACAAAAATACAAAAAAATAAAAGTTGGAGCATATAGTAAGAGTGTGTTTGATAGAGATTATTTGGGAAAAATGAATTTTGAAATAGTGATATAATGAGCAATGTGTGGTTGAAAAAGAAGGAAAAGTTATTGATGTGATGGAAAATATTATTTTATTGAAGAATGTGTGGTTGAAAATGAGTAAAAGAATGATAATGAAAATGTGGGTCAAACGGGGCCTAAATAGGATATATAGTCATTAGTTTTTTGAAGGCTGACTTTTGAATTTCCGTTTTTGGTCCTCTAATTTCTGGTTGTTGTTTAGTTTTCAAGGTATTTTATTGTTTTATTTGGGCCCAAAATGCATTTTTAAACAGCCATTTAATTTTTTAAGAAGGGCCCTTTCAAATTTTAAATGAAGCGCATGCCTCATGCTCCATGAGGCGTGTGCCTCAGATTTAGAGGCGTGAGCATCATATTTTTAGCCTAAAAAATACTGCCTCGAGGCATACTACATAAACCTCACGGTGAGGCGGGCCTCAAGGCACGCCTCACTACGCCTTTTTAAACCATGTGTGTAATATCAGTGACAAGAGACACCATCATGCTTATTAAAGATTCTGAAACCAGCAGATAGTAAGTAGAGAAAATGCAAAAAAAAAAAAAAAAGGCTAGCAACATAGGCCCATATAATTTATCGTGTTTCAACAATACTGGCAGAGATCTGTTTAAAGTAAAATATAAACTCACTAGAGTAATAACACGACGACTTTAATAAAACTATCTAGTTTAAAAATAGGGTAATTTTTTTTATTGCAAATCTGATTTCAATGATCAGGAAATTAACTTGACACTTACCTACTTTTCTACTTCACTCGACTCACAAAACCTTATTTCATATTTCTCCGCATTTGTGTAAATGGATCCATTTATTCTGTTCCACTCTATCACGGATCATTTCCATAGTAAAACCTCATAAACTACATCCTTTTAATTACATAATTCAGTGCAATTTTAAGCCATATTATTCTCCTGAGCATCTTATATATTCTGTCACAAATTATCTCCAATAAGTTTTACCTAGATACATTCATGTGTATCCCAATCTCGTAGCATCTCTTCCAGGTTCACCATAAACCTATCTTAGCAATATCATCTCAACCACATTCAGATCATGTATATGCTGTTTCATTGCAGCCCACTCATTGTAGCATCATTGGTCTTACTGAACCAATAGGTTTTACCTGCTTTTCTCTTCAAATGTCCACCATCAACTGTGAGAAGGGATTTTTGAACTTCTCGAAATACAAAGGCAAAAGCAAGCTCTGCAAACATATGAGAGAAGGGAAAAAGAAGTCACAACTCAAGTCTTGCAAAGATCATTATAAAGAATACAGACAACATTATAAATAAGCTATAAATTAATACATCCATGAACAATAGCTGCATTAGGGAAAATACCACAATTATAAATAAGGAAAAGAAATTGTGAATTTTTTTTGCAATAAAACTCTGTTCGCAGATTTTGAACACGGAACTGCAAACATAGCCCCTGTTTTAGGTACTGGGAGAACTTCCCAGTTATATGTTCTAAGATGTTTCGTTTGTCATGTATATTAACACTGACAGTGACAGATTGCATCAATATCAAATAGACATTCCAATGATGGAAATAATATTAGTTTTTCTTATATTAAATTGTTTCGCATGTCTTGTGCACTTAAATTGATAGAATTGCAACTAATCCCAATAGACATTCCATAAATTCATAATAATATTATCTTTTCATAGTAACTGACTAAAAATGGTAATTCGTAAACTAGGTTAAAAACAAATATTTTGAAGGTCTTGCAAATAGTCAATAAGAATTTTCAACCAGAGCGCGAAAATTGTTCATATTAAAGTTCTACACGGCCTATTGGTGCATTAAAAGTTAAAACTTGAACTTTAAAACTTAAATTTCAGACAACTACATGATACAATTTGAGAAGTGTTACAGTGGAAAAAAATTAAAATGGTGAGATTCAAGAATTGTGCAGTGGTAACAAACATGATGGCACCAATGCAGGTGCTTCACCGAATCAGGATAAAAATTTCACTCTTGCAACACTACAATATAAAAATCAAAATTCTCATTGCACACTATGGGTGAACTTCAAGAAACATGATGGCACTAATGCCTATTGGTGCATTAAAAGTCAAAACTTGAAGGTTAAAACTTAAATTTCAGACAACTACATGATACAAGTTGAGAAGCGCAACAATAAAAAAAAATTAACAACGGTAAGATTCAAGATTTGTGAAGTGGTAACAAATATTATGGCACTAATGCAGGTGCTTCACCGAATCAAGATAAAAAAAATTCACTCTTGGAACACTGCTATATAAAAATCAAAATTCCCATTGCACACTACGGGTGAACTTCAGGAATCTCTTAGACGGAACTTACGCACAACAAAATATATCAATCCGAACACCAAAGTTAAAAATATTTCACAATGCACAATTCAATTCGCAAAAGTATTACCTTTGGCAATGCGGGCAAAAAATAAATAAAATAAATAAAAAATTTATTCCACGGTCCCAGTGAAAATCACAAGGTGCAATCTGCAATTATTTTAAATTAACATATCAATATGAAAAAAAAAAAAACTTTGAAGGCGCGGTGGACCTGGTGGCGTTGCCGGGCCTTCTCGGATATTGCGGTGAGCACGCCCCAGACATCCGGATTGGAATACTGAAATGGCTGAGAAGCAAAATTTGCAGCAACTGATAATATGAACTCTTCGGGACTCCGTCTCCGTGCATTTTTTGAGAGCGGGGAACTATTGTTACCATTATACAGTTATACTTGTAATTTGGATTAATGTTGTTGTTGGCACTATGGGGTAGACGGGAAGAGCTGGACTGGGAGAATGCGGGAGATTGTTGGGCAGTTTTAGGGCGCGGATTCGGGCTGGGCATCGAAGCCTGCGGAGTGGTAGGGTCATCTACTTCCTTCGCCATTTATAATTGCAGACAGTCGAAGTGTGATTCCGTGTGAAAAGGGTTTGGTAATTGCGGGGCAGCGGGGATTTTGAAAACGGGCTAAATGCACCAATGACATCTTAGTTTTGTATTTATCGTCATCATAATCATTCAATTTTATTTTATTTTATCATGATAATTCAACTTCATTTTAATATTATCATGACCAATTAATTTGATTTTATTATATCATTATCATCTAATTTCATAAAATGTTTCATTATGACCATCCAATTTGTTTCACTATGACCACCCAACTCTTTTCACCATTTTCATTCATTTTAAAAGGGGTAAAACGGTAACTTTGCATTATATATTAAAAAAATAAAAATAAAAATTTATTCTAAAAAATAAAAATAAAAACTATATAAAAAAAATTAAGGTGAAAAAAAATCAAATTTGATGGTCATGGTGACACTAAGTCCTTGTTTGATTTCTATTTTTCCCAAAATTCATTTTTCTCTCTTCTTTTCAACCACACATTTTTCAATAAAATAATATTACACACAAATTCAAAAATTTTCCTTCATTCTTCATCAATCAACTATTCAAAAATACATTTTTTCCCTCAAAATAGGAATCAAACACGACCTAAATATAAAATTAGATGATCATGATGAAATAAAATTAAATTGACTGGTCATGATAACACTATGGGTGCGTTTTATTGCAGTGGTGAAATTTAGGTGGCAAGAAAATAAATTGTAGGGAATTGAATTGCCTAAAATTTGTTTTAGAGAAAATTGTAATTAATGATGTTTTATTGGTATAATTTTTCACCTAATCCGTTTGACTTTGTTTTTCATGCAAATTGTTACTTTTTAGAATAAATTTTTTTACGATCTGTATTAAATTTTGTTTTACTTGCCAAAAAGTAAAATAATAATTTTTGAAAACCTTTTGTCTTCGTTTGGCTTCGTTTTACATGCAAATTATTAATTAAATAGATAATTTTTTACCATTGAGCTTCGAATGTGTACCAATTGCCCAAAAAAAATTGAAAATTATTTTTCCACCAAAGTGGTGAAAAAATGCATATGTGTGAGCAAAATCAAGAACACCAATTTCATGAAAAATATATGCTATTAAACACACAAAAAAAAAAGTAGGAAAATGAAATTTGAATTCCTGGTTCTAAGAAAAAAAAAAAGGGTAATCAAACATACCCTAAGTACAAAGTTTGGTGGTCATTGGTGAATTTAACCATTTTGAAAACCCTTCCTCTTATTCGATTCTGGGTTTGTGGCATGTAAGGGAAGCTAAATAATTTTTGTGTTTTTTTATCTTGGGTGATTAGCAAAAAAAAAGTCATTACATTTCAATAATATTATTATTATAAAAAAACATTCATACCTTTCATTTTTTGTATTTTCACCTTTCATTGTGGAAAATGTTATTTTCATCCAATTTCTCAATAAAAAAAATAAAAATAACAAATATACCATCATATTTAAATAAAATAAAAAAATAATTAAAGAATAAATTGCAATTATACTTCCAAACTTTTTTTAAAACTGCAGATAAATTCAAATAAATTATTAAAATGGTAATTAGCACAAAACGTCCCTACCTTTCAATATTATTGTGCAAAATGTTATTACACTTCATTTTTTAGCATTTTCACTGTTGTCTTCACATTAAATTTTGAAAGGCATCATTTTCATCCACTGTCTCAATTAAAAGCTGAAAAATGATGAATATATCAATCTATTTAAATAAAACAAAAAAAAATAACAAATTGTAACTATACTCCCAAAAATTTCCAAAAAGTAAAAACAAATTCTAAATAAATAATTAAAAAATAAAGTGATTTTTTATTTTAATTATTTATTTGTACTTTTTTGAAAAATTTGGGAATATAGTTACAATTTATTCTTTATTTTTTTATTTAAATAATAGGGTATATTCGTCATTTTACAAATTTAAATTGATAAAATAGATAAAAATGATGATTTTCTCAATGAAATGTGAACATAAGATTGAAAATGCAAAAAAAAAAATGAACAGTAGGAACGTTTTGCACAATAATATTGAAAGATATAAATATTTTGTACTAATCACCCTTTTAATAATTTATTTTGACTTATTTGCAATTCTACAAAAATAAAAGAGGCTAACAAAAGGGGGGGAGGACATGTGTCACAAATGTGGATCGTCCTGTATTTTTTCTCTTTTTTTTCTTTTTACTCTCTTTCTCCATTTTTTCACGCCATTATTTATACCTCTGTTCTCTTTCTTTGAAGAAAATCACCGTGGAGTAAATCTTTTGAATGGTTGAGTCGGGATAATGTAGTTCATGGTGTAAAAAAATGGGGGACAACGCTCCGTACACGGAGCCCCAAAAAAAAATGAGGAGCAATGCTCCGTGAACCTCTCACAGAGCAAATTTGCTTCGTGCTGTCGCAATTTCCCATCATCATAAATCGTTTTTTTTTTCTGCATCTCATCCCATCCTCACGCATCTCCTCATCTTCACGCAACCCATCTCATCTTCTATTTTTAAACGCAATTAGAATTATTTTTGTTGTACAGGGGGTTTGACAGGGGGATTGACAGACCCCTCACTGTAGCGCGGCTCCCATGTATTAAAAAAAAAGCAGCGGACCCCACCTGTGAGTGGCCTGGCATGCAGGCCCTTGTAGAGGCAACAACGTTCACGCAATTAACTTCATCCATACCCCATCATTCATCAATCCACGAGACAAAAGCAACATATTAGATATTGGGTCAAAGGATTTGGGAAGAAGGGATCTCCCTGTGAGAAAACAAGGTACAAGATTTCTGATTTTTTTTTTTTTTTCAATAAATATTTCTTGGTTATTGTAGTTTTGTCTTTATTTTCATTTCCATTTGCTTCTTTTGTCAGAGAAAATCTGGCGCTGCTCGGGAAGTTCCTATGAGAAAATGAGGTACTAGATTTTTTATTTTTTGTTCAATATTTCTTTGTTGTTGTAGTCTTTTTTTTTTTTTTTTTGAGGTTTTTACTTCAGGATTTCTTTGCAAGTGTATTAGTATTAAAAACATTTAATGATTCCGGTTTGGTTTCAAAATTTAAATGGACTAAATAAATTTGGTGTTTTTTTGGGTCGTGTCTCCGTCATTTCCATTTACTTCTTTTGTCAAAGGGAACCTAGCGTTGTTTCCTTCAAATAATTTAAATTTTTTAAACCAGTAAAATAAATTAATGCTTAAAAATATATGGATTTAAGGAACTATTTTTATGTGGCTATAAAAAAAGTAACTAGATTATGATTAAAAAGAGATATTAGAAGTATTATTTTGTTGCTTTCCTTACTGTTATCACCTGTCGTGAGAGTTCCCTTTAAGAAGTTACATTTCTGTCTCTATTGAGCATGACCAAATAGGCTGCTGTTAATTTTTTTTTTTTTTGTGCCTCCCCATTTTCTGATACTGCTTAAGGCCTATTTTCTTCAACTGGTGATTGACTTCTATTTTACTTTGCTATTGGATCGTGCAGGTTTGAGAATACAGATTTGGCATTACATTATGGTGCAATGTTGAAGGAGTGCATTCACCACCAAAGTGTTACTGGGTGAGTGGATGATTTGTTTATGTGCTAATTCAGATATGTATTTATAATAAGTAACAAAAAGTTTACTAGAAGTAATTTTCAAGTTAATTGGAGGTCCGAGTTAATTTAAAGAATTAAACCTTATGTACAGAGCTTGATTACCAGGCCTTGTACAGGGCAGACACATACACCATGTGTCTGCCCTGTACATGAAGCAGGGTTCAATTTCATGAAATTGATTTTGCACTTTACATTTCACGAAGAGAATGGATAAATGAGTCTTTGTCTGTTTCACAAACATTCTGGGAATGTTGATTGATACATGCTCTTACAATTTTTTTGAAGCGAATATCTCAATTTTCTCAATTTTTCTTCATTTGATTAGAGTGAGGCAATTATACAATATTTTTGAGGCATTTTTTTTCGTTTCCCATTTTTTTTTTCCCATGCAAAAGTAAAATTTGATGTTGAATCTATTTTTAATTTTAAAATGTGATTTCCTTTGACATGTATGTTTTGGAATCAGAGCACATGAAGAAATTTTTTGATTACAGACAACTTCCAAGTTTTGATATAGCTTCTGATGTTGCTGCCACTTTCAAGGTTTAGTCCTTATTGAATTAGTGAATTTCTTTATCTATGAACTCTCTTGAATTTTTTATTTTTTTTTCATTAAAAAATAAATAAATTATTGGTTTAAATCCCCCATGACCCACTGTTCAGATGTAGAAGAAGAGGAAAAAAGGGGTGGGTGCGCAGGAGAAGTTTTTATTTCTTTTGTTGTCTCTTAGATTCTTCTTAGTCTCATTTTCAATTTAAGAGTCTCTTCTGGTGATTCAACTTTTATTAGGGAGCTTAATTAATGGCATATATCCACGGGTAAAGTTTATTTCTTATATTTTTATCTATCTTTTTGAGGGGTTGAAAATCGTGTTTTCCTTTTCAACATATGAACATTTGAGAACTAAAATCACTATGATTGTAATTTTTAGCTTATTACCCTTCTTTTTTATAATTTACTCTTTTATTTTTTATTTTTTTTCATTTTTATTCAATTGACATTCAGTTACTCATGCTTTTATCATTGTCAAATAGAACCATTTTGGTTAGTATCTAATTCCGATGATTTGAAAAATACTGTTACAACGAGAATTTAAATATAATGAATACCAAATTTTCATATCAAAAATATAAAATATATGAAAAAAGAAGTCGATTTTAACCAACTTAAGAATATCTTCTATGTTTAGAAATAAATTTTCTCAAATTTACATTTACTTATTTTTAGCATTAACCAATTAACGTGCAACGCCCGTTCACCCCGTTAGTTTTTTAAAAAGTTTGGGAGTATAATTGTAATTTGTTCTTTAATTTTTTTTATTATTATTTAAATATTAGGGTATATTTGTCATTTTTCATTTTTTTTTATTGAGAATTTGGACATTTTCAACAATGAAATGTGAAGTATAGGTGAAAATATCAAAAAATAAAAGGTATGAACGTTTTGTACAATAACATTGAAAGATAATGACGTTTTGTGCTAATTAACTTTTTTATTTTATTTTTTTGTTCTGTACATCCTTTTTGAGATAAATGAAATGATGTTCAATGGGGCCGATTAAAAACTTTTAGAGTGAAAAGTAAAATTGGGTGGTAACTAAGATGGATGAAATTCTCATAATATGTACATTGCATTCAATGGATATGTATGTTGTATTCAAGTAGATCGATTTGTAATATACGGGATATTGATGTCTAATGCTTAAATAATCGAACTCTAAACTAGTCTATAGTAGGGATGACAAAAAAATTTGTTAAACTCGATGCCCACAAGACTAGATAGGGTACTAAAAACATTATTCACATCCCATTTATCTGTTTTATTTAAAGTTCGTTTCAAATTTAAGTTTAGTATCACGAAAAAAAAAAAGTAAAAAATCAATCTTTCAATATGAATAGTTTTACAAATTAAATTAAAAATGGTTTTTACCAACTAAAGACATAAATAATAATAATAATAAACGGTACGGGAAACGAGGTATGGTGATGAAATCTTGGGTAGGAGAATCGCATGGAACTTGCAAAATTAGTTTGAAAATATCGGGAAAGCCCAAATTTAGGTTGTAGATGATAGGTCTCGACTCGAGCCTCACGAACCAAGAACTTAAAATATATTAAATATTAAACATGTTGATGTGCGAAAACACGAACCTCAATTTGCGAACGTCACAAATGTTGTCTAATCATTTGATAAGTTCTAAGGGTTGAACGCCACAAATATAACAATATTTTGATAAGTTCGAAAAGTTCATTCAAGAATCAACAGAGAGAAAATCTCAATTCATCATAATAAAAATCTTGCTCTTCCAATGAAATATAAATCCTATTTATACTAAACCTTAGGAATATAATAAAAACGGAATTTAAAAGTCCTAAAATATAAAAAGTTTCCGAAAAAACAAAAATTCTAGTCAAAATAAAATATTTCATGAAAATGGAAAGTTTCTTTCGATTATGGCCTATGTCAGATCATATCATCCCCTCTCCATTCGAAAAGATTCGACATCGAATCTACACCCAAGTATGGCGAGAACGTAAAATGGTTCATCATCTCTAGGATGCAGTTTGGACCTCTTTTGAATTATTTTTCCGCTTCTTTTGTATGAACACCCAATAACCATCACATAGATTAAAGTATGCCCGTCCCAACAGCTTCCTTCTAAAAGTGTGAGATGCTCCAAATACTGAGTAATCGTGTTTCTTCCATGTCTTACCCTGCTTAGGTAATTGTAGCAATGTCACTACAAATGGACTCATCTCTTCCTTCACTTCACCTTGATAATTCAACACACTGCATATAAATTTCTTCCATGGCATCTTCTTTACCTCTTCAAGGATTACAAAGTCGACCTCCAGTAATAAAGACATTTTCAAATTAAGGTAGGCAACGTATTTGCCTTCATGGACCAAGTCTCTAACATCTTGCAAAATAGAAATAGCAAAATTAGGGAGGGGATTGTTAGTTCTCACTAAAGCCCTCTCAACCTCACTTTTATCTTCTTGCAAGCTCACCTCTAACTTTTCTTCACACACACTCTCTCTCTCTCTCTCTCTCTCTCTCTTTTGTGACTCTTCTTTTTCTTTTGCCACCTCTTCACTCTCATTTTCATTTTCTATTTTTTTTTATCTCTTGTGGAGCCTCATTTCTTTTAACCATCTCTCCAATATCAACTGCATTTTTCAAATCACCTTCCTCCATCTCAACTTTCCTATCTCTAGGCTCCTCTCGCAATTTAACCCCGGTGTTCTCTTTCGGTGTGGTCATCTCCCTCTCTTATTTTTTTCCTTTATACCTCACATCTCACCTTCTATTAGTCTGCAAGGGATTGTTCTAATGTCAAGCTAGTCAGAGTGATCTTTTCCTCGTCCCGAAGAAACCTATACATCTTCCTCCCCTTATCATAAATAACCTTTCTCTCCTTCATCCAAGGCCTTCAAAACAAAATATGAAAAGATTTTAATGACACTACATCACTCCAAACCTCATCATTATATCTCCCAAGGGTAAAAGTCACTCGAATCTGCTTAGTCACTTCTACCTTCTCACACTCCTTTAACCAAGTCATCCTATAAGGATTAGAGTGTTGTTGTAAATGTAACCCCAATTTTTCAACTATCGTGATACTAGCCAAGTTTGATATGTAATCCCTATCAATAACCAGACTACATACCGTACTACCGACAAAACATCGAGATTGAAAAATATGTCATCAATCACCATTCATACTTAATTAATTTTTTTTACTCAAAAACTGAAAATTGAAAACTGCTAGAAATTCCTGAAATTTATAATATTTTTTTAATTCCGAATTTTTTTTACTCGGGAATTCAACTACATGTCCAGCGAAACAAATGAAAACTAATTTGGAATCTTAAATAGCTCGAAATAACTGACTCTTTTTTGTAATTTTTTTGAATTAAAACTCAAAAATTATTTTTGACTCGAAGAACGTGAAGAAAAAATAACAAAAGACTAAAAAAGAAATAAAAAAATATAGAACCTGAATCTGAAACCCAAGCTCTGATACCATTTGATGAGATCACAGGTAGGGGAATCGCATAGAACTTGCGAAATTAGTTGGAAACACCGGAAAAACCCAAATTCAGGTTGTAGACGATAGAATCTCGACCCGAGCCTCACGAACCAAGAACTTAAGGTAAATTAAACATTAAACTCGTTGATGTGCGGAAAGACGAACCTCGATTTGCGAACGTCATAAAGGTGGTCTAATCCTTTGATAAGTTTTAAGGGTTGAACGCCACAAATATATTTAGAGTGTGTTTGGCAGAAATTTAAATTGGATTTTAATTGAAAAACTAACAGTTATGTTTGACTTTCATCTCACGCATGGGACCCACTAACGGCTAGTATTTCAATTAAAATTCAATTTAAATCTCTACCAAACACACTCTTAATAAGTTCGAAATGTTCATTCAAGAGCCAACAGAGAGAAAATCTCAATTCATCATAATAAAAATCTTGTTCTTCTAATGAAATATAAATATTATTTATACTAAACTTTAGGAATATAATAAAAAGAGAGTTCAAGAGTCCTTAAATATAAAAAAGTTTCCAAAAAACAAGAATTCTAGTCAAAATAAAATACTTGATAAAAAAATGAAAGTTTCTTCCGATTATGGCATATGCTAGCTCATATCATATGGAAACTGCCCTGTCCCATTTCCATCTTGAACTGCCTTAATTGAGCATAGGAACGGGACAATGTGATAAAAATACCCAATAGGGTGGAGGATGAGAATGATGACTCCAACCCAATCTTGACCTGTTCCATTACCATTCCTAGTCTCTAATGTGTTCCTATTATAAGTCATTATTTCGGTATTTGTGCTTTTTATCAACGCTTTTGAAAAAGAACACAAAATGAAAAGGAAGAAAGAAAGAATTGTTAAGAATAATGCTATGCAACTCCATTGAGATTAAAACTTCAATTTAGGTGACGCTAGATGATAGCTAAATGAAAGATGAAATTAAATGACTTATTTAATTATATTTATCAATTAATGTCACACTAACGCCACATAAATTATGATTGTAATCCCAATGTGACTAAATAGCATTAGTCAACTTTTAACAATAATTTTTTTTTTTGACAATTAGACAGAGCTTTTGTATTTTTTTCACCAAGTTAACTTGTCAAAGTCCATATCAGACTGCATTGAAATTTGTTCGTTTAGACATTGTCTATTTTATTTACGTGACTATTTTTTAAGCAATCAAAATTAGCATTGAAAATGCTCTCAATACTATTGCTAGTCCATCTATGACATTATCAATTATTGAAGGTTCATTTGACTCTGTAAGTTCATTTGGAATCCTGACTGAATTTAATAAATAGTGTATAATACTTGTTATTCATTTTTGAAGGTTTTGACTTTGTCTCCTCTCTCATTGGTAATTTATTTTTTTTGTTATTAACAAATACACCGTCATACTGATTTGACTTAAAATTATATTTTTTAAGAGGTGTGATGTTATTTGATAGCAAGGTAATTTTAGTTGTTCGATTACAATGGAAAACCATTGCTAGTCCATCTATGACATTATCAATTATTGAAATCTGTAAAATTGTATAATAATCAAGTGATTGTTGAAGAGAGATTCATCCCATGTTCAAAGTAATTGACTTTTAAATTTTTTTAATTAGACAATTGTCCAATTAATTGAAAATTTGAAAGGTGCCTTCAATTTTTCTAAACAAGCTTTGAATTGAATATTTTGAAATGGAACATTATCGATTCCACTTTAAAAATTAATTCCCAACCATGACTTCACCATCAGCAAATGGTCGAAAATGAATTGTAATATTTTTATTTAATGAGATGATAATTTATTATTAAATACAATTTCAAGGAACTAATTGCAAATCTTCCATTTTAAAAGGGAAAATTATAGTATGGGTTGTAAACCAATTGAAAACGTAGCTAGCAAGTCCTTAGTGGACAATTTCATCCTTGTCCTTCATTTAAAAACTCTACTGTCCGTTTAATTGTAAATGAAATTTGGGTGGAAAAATAAAAATAAATTATAAGAAATTGAATTGCCTAAAACTTGTTTATAGAAAATTGTCGATTAATTGTGTTTGATTGGTATAATTTTTCATCCGAATTTTTTTTGAAATTTTAGATCTTTTGGTTTTTTTCACCTTTTTTTTTTTTTTTTTTTTATTGTTCATATTAGTGATATAATTTATTACAATTAGGGATAAAATTTGTTCCAATTGTCAAAAAAAGAAAATCGAATATCATTCGTTTAACTTTATTTTGAAAATTATTAATTAAATGGATAAATTTTTTACAATTGAAGATAGAATTTGTTCTAATCGTAAATAATAATAATAATAATAATAAATAAATAAATAAATTGGAAAGGCTGGAAAAGCCTTTCCTCCATTTCCAAGGAAAGAGGTCACGTTGAGGGTGGGTGGGAAAATCAATTGATGAGAATTTTTTGCCCATCAAACAAGAAAAATTGGTGGAAGTGGAATTTTATTTTCATTTTTCATGAAAAACTTTTGATATCAAACGGGGCCTACATTTCATTAAAAGGACAATTTTACTTGTATCTTATTATAATTATTATTATTATTATTATTATTTATTTATTTTGTTGATAGGAAAATTTGCAGTCGCTATTTTTTGAGTGCGTACTGAGTAAATTTTTGATCTGACTCAATTATTATTATTATTTTTAAATCCACTGAAGGGGGACAAAGACAACTACGGAAGGGAGGTGTGTTTTAATTTTTCTTTTATTTTCTAGGCATTATTTACTTTTTTTGTTTAATTAAACATATGAGGGTTTCCAAAAATAAAATAAAGCGTAAGGATAAAGTTAAATTTTATTCAAAAGTTAGGGTTCGTTTGATTGCAAGGGTGGAAAGAAAATGAATGACAGATAATTGATTTGCCTAGAATTCGTTTTTTTCTGAAAATTGTAATAATTGTGTTTGATTGATATAATTTTTCGCCTAAAAAATATCGAAAATTTGGTGTCCGTTTAGCTTTGTTTTTCATGAACATTGTTCATTAAATTGATAAATTTTTTCACCATTTGATCTAAAATTTGTTCCAATTGTTAAAAAAAAAAAAAAAAAAAAAATTAACAATTTTTTTTTAACATACCGAATATCATTCGTTTGTTTTATTTTTCATTGAAATTGTCTATTAAAATGATACATTTTTTTACCATTGGGTTTATATAATGTTTTTTTATTGTCAAAAAAAAAAAAATCTGAAAAATAAAAACCCACCAAAATGATGAAAAAATATTTGCATCAAAAATCTAAAAATATGCACATGTGAGGAAAATCAAGAAATATTTTTCATGATAAATCAGACAAATAAAAAAAAAACAAATCAAATCAATTGAAAAGGGCAAATTTTGTCAATTAGAGACTGCGAGTTTACGAAAATGGAAGGATGTGAGGATTGATGTTGACAAAACACTATGTTGATGTCCTACTAACTAATTGGTTGAGGAAATTATTGTAATATTGCTCCCATAAAACGTACCTCAGTAATGCTGAATTTTAAAATGGTAGTTACAACTATGTTATCTTACCATTTTGATTGATCTCATGGATGACCTCAATTTTATCACTCCTCTCACATAGGGGACAAAAATATTAAATTTAATGAGATGAGATCCGACCTCCATGTGAAGGGAGTGGATGGGACCGAGGTCATTCATGAGATCAACCAAAGTGGCCAAATAGAATAATACATGGTAGTTATATTATCACCACAATTTTTATTTCATACGTCATATTTTAATTATAATTAAGTTTCTTGATCTTTACTCATTTGTAGCAATTATTTTTTTAACATTTTTCAGTCGAATTCTTATTTTCAATTTTTCATTAAATAGTTTATTTTTGTCTTTGATGATATTTTATATCAAAATATTTTATTTTCATGCTTTAAAATGAGGGGAAAATATTTTTTCATATTTTTTATTTATCTTTTAAAAGTATGATAAAAAAAAAATAAGTTATTTTATGCCATTTCAATAGATTTTTGGATATAAAACTGTTATCAAATACAAATTGTGTCAATTAATGAAAAGTACGATGATAAGAATAAAATGAAAATTTGTTAAGAACATGAGTGTTATAATTAGTAAAATTAAGAACCTTAAGTGCAATTAGAATGTGGTGTGAAAAATAAAAATTGTGGTGTAAATATAATTACCTATTTTAAAATCTACAACATTCGAGGACAGTCTAATTCGATACTTGAATTTTAGCCATTGTTTGATAAAAGTTAAAAAAAAATAAGCAATTAAAAATTTGTGAATTTCATAAAATATGTTATTAAAATTAATTATTTTTTACTCTTACTTAAATTAAAATATAAATTTTAATCACTACCAATTCAAATTATTTTTATTCATACAAAGCGTAAGATTAAAAGTATTATTCACTTGTCTCATCTGAGTTTGTCAGGACTTTCCTATGTAAGTTCCTTGTTTTTAATCGTATCATTTGAGTTGAACTCCAAATTCAATTAACCCTCTTTAAAGATACACCGAGCATGTTTTTTGAGCAAATGAATTTTTAATAGTAATTTTTAGAGAATGTTTGATGAAAAAGATAGATATTTTTTTTTTTAAAATTTACATGTAAAATTATTGAATTGGAAGAACGTGTTGTCAAAAATGAATTTAAAAAAAAAAATATGAGCTTTGAAAAAATGAAACTCAAAAAGTAGCATCATTTGGAGATAATTTAATAAATTGTCACTGAATTTTATTATAGGTTACTACTTACCTACCAATATTTAAAAGTTACTCATTGTTTATTGAACTTTCCTATAGGTTATTATTTTCTCACTGAAATTTCAATTGGTACTCGTTGCTCACTAAATTTGAATAAAATTACTCATTGTTCACTGAATTTTGCTATAGATAGCACTGATGAAAATTATATGAGCGATTGATGAGTAACTTTATTTGAATTTAGATGAGCAATGAGTAAACTTTTAAATATTTGTGAGCAAGTAGTAATATGTAGCAAAGTTTAATGGGCAAAATATAACTTTTTAACTTTCGGTTGGTAAATAGTAATATACAACAAAATTCAGTGACTCCATCATTTGCTATAGGAAGATTTTTGTACTAAAATACGTGTACGAGTTTCCTCACATGATCTAGACGTAAATTAACACGCAAACCTCAAACCCGCCAAATCCAAAAATGGTGATCTTACTTGAGCACTGCGGTATTGGATTGCCATCTGCGGTGGCTGAGGTATCACTTCCACTAATGTTTTCCGACATGATTTGATTGTACTTCCATCAAATTTAGCTTTGTAATGTCGGCGTGGCTAAATAATTCTACTGTCATTTAATGTCAAATTAATATTATTTAAATTGAGGTTGTAACTCCAGTGGAGCTAAATAACATTACTCAACTTTTAACTATAATTTTTTTTTAACAATTAGACGGAATTTGATTGTAATCTCAGTGAAGTTAATTAACATTACTCAACTTTTATCTATAAATTTTTTAACAATTGGACGGAGCTCTTGCAATTTTTTCAGTCAACTTGACAAAGTCCATATCAGACTGCATTGAATGCGGTGCTTTTAGACATTGTCTATTCTATTTACGTGACTATTTTTAAGCAGTCAAAATTAGCATTGAAAATGCTCTCAGACCTCTTTATGTTCATTTGGAATCCTAATTCAATTTTATAAATAATGTATAATACTTGTTATTCATTTATGAAGGTTTTGACTTCGTCTCCTCTCTCATTGGTAATTTATTTTTTGTCATTAAGAAATACACCGCTATAGTGATTTGACTTAAAATTATATTCTTCAAGAGGTGTGACGGTGTTTGATAGCAATGTGATTTTACAAATTTTTCGATTAGAATGGTGCTAGACATCTATGACATTATCAATTATTGAAATCTGTAAAATTGTATAGATGCATTTTCAAGAATGTCTAGAATTAGGGGTGTGAATTGAAAAGTGTCATATTTTCATAATTTTTGCAAAAATGTCCAAATTTAGTATCAAATTGTCTACTTTGCCTTTATGAAAAGATTGATCAATTTTATGTATTTCTTTTTAAATTTGACACAATTTTCGAGATGATCAAGTAACTTCCATGAGAAGTTACAATAATGTTGCTATTTCCTAGATGAGGCCACTTGCCAACATTTTTAATTAGATTTTAATCAATTATTCTAGGAAAAATGAAGAAGAAGTAGAAATTTCATTAACACCTTCAAAGAAGTATATGATTCCATCTCCAAAAAAATCATTTTTTTGTTGTTGTACCAATCATCTTACATAACTTAGTTATGTAGTAATTAAATATACATAAGTATTTAGAATGTCAGTAATTGTGAAATAAATTCTTTGCAAAAATAGTAGTTAAAGTTGAAGATGATAAATGCATATAGTGAAGTTGGAATATCATCATGTCATTCTCGACATTTTATAAACGTCGAGAATGATACCCGACCCATGCATTTAATGTGGATTGATATTTGTACTTTTTGATAAAAGTAGTATAGATTATGTGTCCAAATTTTATTGGTCAACACCATTTTTAATAATATGAAAAAATTTGAATTCTAGTGTGGAAATAAAAATTGCTAGTAGCGATATTTTTGTCTAAATAATTGAAAAATAGATATTGAAGAAATTGTGGACATTTTTGTAAATGACTAGGTGAAAATGGACATTATGTGAAATTTTCTCAATTTTTTTTTGGTATAATAATCAAGAGATTCTTTGAGAGATTATTCATCCAATGTGCAAAGTAATTAACTTTTAAATTTTGCAACTCGACAATTGTCCAATTAATTCAACGGCGTGTTCAATCATTCTACACAAGATTTGAATTGACCATTTTAAAATGGAGCATTACCAATTTCAGTTTAACATTCTGTTTGGTAGTTATTTTTTTTTTAGAAATATATTTATTTTTTTTAATCACATATATTTTTTAATAAAATAATATTACACGTAAATTCAAAAATTTTCCTTAATTTTTAACCACACATTCTCCATCAATCAACTATTCTAAAAATACATTTTCTTCTCAAAATGACTACCAAATTTCCCAACTGTGACTTCACCATCAACAAATGGTCAAAAAAGTCATTGTAATATTTTTATTTGAGCAGAGCTATAAGTACTGCACGATGCTGTGCACAGTTGCGGTACAAATATCATTTTTGTTTTTATTTTGACCCTGTTTGATACACATTATTTATAAAATGGGAATAAAAAATATAGTCGTTATGGGATCCATACAAGAAATGTAAAGTAAAAAATGGCAGTTGAATGTGATGGATAACGGTCATATTTTTCCTTTTTATAGAGGAAAAATGGGAACCAAACGTGACCTTAATGAGATGATAATTTTTTATTAAAGTACAGTTTATTTTCCATTAATCATTCGTAAAATGAAAAATATGATCGTTATCAATCACACTCAACTACCATTTTTTAACTTTTTATTTTTTTTGGATCCATTAATAATTATATTTTTTATTTTCATTTTATAAATAATGAGAATCAAACGGAGCCTAAATTCAATTACAAGAACTAATTACATGGCTTCCATTTTAAAAGGGAAAATTATAGTTAGGGTTGTAAACCTATTGAAAACGTAGCTAGCAAGTCCTCGATGGACAATTTCATCATTATCCTTCATTAAAAAGTAAAAACTCTACATTTCATTAAAAAGACCATTTTACTTGTATCTTAATTATTATTATTATTATTATTATTTTAAAAAGCCACGAAAGGGACAAAGTCAACTACAGAAGGTAGGTGTGTTTTAATTTTTCTTTTATTTTCTAGCCATTATTTGCATTTATTTTTTTGTTTAATTAAACATAAGAGGTTTTCAAAAAATAAAAGAAAACATAAGGATAAAGTTAAATTTTATACCGAAGTTTGACTTTCAATTGGAAAAATGCAAATTTGTCAATTAGAGACTGTAGTACATACGAAAATAAAAGGATGGAGATTGATATTGCCAAAACACTATGTTGATGTCCTGCTTACTAACTGGTTGAGGACATTATTGTAATATTGCCGCCATAAATCATAAGTCAGTAACTATGAATTTTAAAATTGTGGTTATATTGTCATTACAATTTTTATTCCATATGCCACATTTTAATTACAATTAAATTCCTCAATCTTTACTCATTTGTAGCAATTATTTTCTTAAAATTTTCAATTGAATTATTATTTTTGATATTCCATTAATACGTCAGTAACTATGAATTTTAAAACGATGATTATATTATCAATACAATTTTTATTTCATATGCCACATTTTAATTGCTATTAAGTTCTTCAATCTTTACTCATTTGTAACAATTATAATCTTAACTTTTTTCAGTCGAATTCTTATTTTCAATATTACATTCATTAGTATATCTCGTCTTTGATGATAATTTATAAAAAAATATATTTTATTTTCATGCTTTAAAATGAGGGGAAAATATTTTTTCTTACTTTTTATTTATTTAACTTTAAAAAAATGAGGGAAAAATTAGTTCTTTTATATCATTTCAACGGATTTTTGGACATAAAATAATTATCAAATACAAAATTGTGTTAATTAATGAAAGGCACAGGGATAAGAATAATATGAAAAATCGTTTGGGACATAAATTTTATAATGAGTAAAATTAAGAACCTTAAATACAATTAGAATATGGTGTAAGAAATAATAATATTGGTATGAATATAATTACCTATTTGAAAATCTACAACTTTTAAAGACGGTCTAAGTCGATATTTGAATTTTAGTCGTTGTTTGATTAAAGTTAAAAAAATCCGATTGAAAATTTTTGGATTCCATGAAATATGTGATTAAAATTAATTATTATTGAAATTTACTTAAATTAAAATCTAAATTTTAATTACTACCAAACAAATTATTTTTGTCCATATAAAATGTAAGATTCACAAGTATTATTCACTCGTCTCATTTGAAGGTTTGTCATGACTTTTCGATGTAAGTTCCTTGTTTTTAACTGTATCATTTGAGTTGAACTCCAATTTCAATTATTCATTATAATGATATATCGGGCATGTTTGAGCCTCATTTTTTGATCAAGTAAATTTTTTAATAGTAATTTTTTAAAGAGTGTGTTATTAAAAAATTTTTTTTTTTTTTTTAATTTATGTGTTAAATTATTGAATTGGAAGAATGTGTTGTTAAAAATGATTTTTTAAAAAATATGAGTTTTGAAAAAATGAAACTAAAAAAGAGGCATCATTTGGAGATAATTTAATCAATAGTCACTAAATTTTATTATAGGTTACTACTTACCTAACTAATATTTAAAAGTTACTATTTGCTCATCGAAATTTTTAAAAAAATTACTCATTGCTCACTAAATTTGAACAAACTTACTTATTGCTCATAGAATTTTGCTATAGGTAACACAAATGAAAATTATATGAGCGATTGATGAGTAACTTTATTCGATTTTGGATGAGTAATTAGTAACAGTTTAAATTTCGATGAGCATGTAATAACATGCAGTAAAGTTTAGTGCGCATAGTGTCACTTTTTAAGTTTCGAATAGTAAATAGTAACATATAGCAAAGTTCCGTGACCATTAATTAAATTAACTCCATCATTTTCAATAGGGAGATTTTTGTTCTAAAGTGTACAAGATTCTGTTGGGATTAGAAGTGTTCAATCAACAATGAACATCATTTAATCAACACATTCAAAGTATAAATGTAAGAACCGAAAACTGAAGCAAAAAAACCAATGGCCGAAAATGGAGTTACTTCCCTTTCTTTGGTGTTGAAAGATTAGGTTCAAGAACACCCTTCCATGCTTTGCAAATCACCTTCCATAGAGAGATAGAGAACCGGCAAAGAACCTCTCATAACTTGGCTTGAGATCCTCGATCAATAGATCTACCAAATGTAGCCAAGAAACAACCCTCTTCCTTCACTAATCACTCGAGAATCACAAAGGAAACCTAGTCCTATTTCATGTCTAAGTTTACACAAGAATCTTTCAAGAAGAAGAGAAGAGAGGAAACCAAGAGAGTTCTCCAAAACCGAGAGCAAACTGAGAGTGAGACAGTCGAAAGAAAGAGTTCAAAATGTGAAAGAGAGTAATCTTTTAAAACCATTCAAGAGGCTTCTCAAACAAGCCAAATAAAATATTTCCTAAGAATTAATCTCAACGATCCATCTCAATAAATCTAGGCAAACTAGAGCCACAATTCTCACAGTTTCCTCACACGATCCAGTTATCACACAAACGACAAACCTCAAACATGCCAAACCCAGAAATGGTGACCTTGCTCGAGCACTGCCGTATTGCACCGCCATCGGGGGCGGCTGAGGTATCACTTCCACTTACGTTTTTCGACATGATCTGGTTGTACTTCCATCCAATTCAGCGTCTTCTCTTTTACGAATTCCCCTGTTCCAATTCACATTTCCTGGAGACCATTGTTCCAAATCTTAAGGCATCTCTCCCCTTAACTCTCAAGCATTTCACTCCATTAGCAGGAAACTTAGTACATCCTCTAATAGGCTCGAGCAAGCCTGTATTTCAATACAAGCCTGGGGACTCCGTTTCTCTAACTATTGTTGAGGCAAATGAAGCTTTCGATTTCAATTATCTTACAGGAAATCAACCCCGTGATGCTGATGATTTCTATGGTTTTGTCCCCGAGTTGCCGCCGGAAAAGATTGAATTGGATTCCAAAATAATTCCACTTCTTGCTCTGCAAGTAACTCTGTTTCCCAACGCTGGCATCTGTATCGGATTTACCAACCATCATTCAATAGGTGACGCCAGTAGTATTGTGGGATTCATCAAGGCGTGGAGTTCAATTACAAAATTTGTTGGAGACGAACAGTTTTTGGCGGGAAATTTCTTGCCGTTTTACGATAGATCTGTGATTAAGGATCGATCAGGATTGGCTACTAAATTTTGGAATCAAATGTCCATTTTCAAAATTGAGTCGCTACCTTCAAATTTTCCGACGAATAAGGTTCGAGCGACGTATATTCTGCTGGAATCAGACATCAAGAAGCTCAAGGATTTGGTGATCTTCAAAAGGCCTACTCTGGTTCATGCATCTTCTTTCACAGTAACAACAGCTTACGTTTGGACTTGTTTGGTAATAGCCGCCGCCGCCACCACGGGAGACGAGATCGACGGCGAAGAAACTGAATATTTTGCCTTCGCTGTAGATGCCCGGCGACGCTTAAATCCACCGGCACCGCCAACTTACTTTGGAAATTGCTTAGGAATTGTCTATACAGAATCAACACACGAACAATTGAAAGGAAATGATGGGTTTCTCATTGCAGCGGAACTGATTGGAGAGCTTATCAGCAACAAGGTGAACAATAAAGAGGAAATTCTGAACGATGCTGAAAACTGGATATCTTTATTTGGGGGACTGGTCAAAAAACGGATTTCCGGTGTAGCCGGGTCGCCGAAGTTTGACCTATACGATACAGATTACGGGTGGGGTAATCCGAAAAAATTCGAATCTGTATCCATAGATGGAGATGGATCCATGTCCCTTTGCAAGTCCAGAGAATTTGAAGGCGGGTTAGAGATTGGTTTGTCGTTAAGCAAGCCAAAAATGGATGCTTTTGCACCTATCTTCTCCGGTGGCCTGCATGCAGATGACAGTATGCCACATTAATCCTAAGGTAAATCCCTAAGGTTCTATCTATGCATTGAAGGTTAATGGATAGTGAGTAATCTTGATTTTTCTTAAATTTTCATTTATTGTTCTAAATCTTTAGTTGGTTGATCTAAATTTATTTAGCAAAAATACTTGACTTTAATGTTTTGTAAATAACATAATCACTAGCGGTTAGCTCTATTTGGTAGAAAATAAAATTTACAGTTTAATTTAATCAAAAATCAAAAATTAATTTTAATCATATATTTCATAGAACTCACAACTTTTCGATTACACATCATCAACTTTTATCAAAATCTACTAAAAAATTAATTTTAATCTCTATCAAACATGGACTAAGTTCATATATTTGAAGAAAAATTGGGAATTGACAACTTTCAACCCATACATTTGAAGAAAAATGAGTTCTAAAGAATCTGCATTAAAAAAAAAAAGCATGGGCAGATTTCCAGCTCCCAGTCCAATTCACATTTTTCGTAGTAAATTTTTTTCTTTTAAGTAAAAACAAATTTTTTATGTGTCATATTAGCCCCACTTAAAAAATTTCTGGACCTGCCCCTAAAAAAGAGGTTTAGTAAATCAACGTCTTATATTAAACGTGTTGGATTTACAGTGTGTTCAAGTTGATCAGTGGAGGCAGGTTGAGCAAGGCCATTTTGCTGTCTACAAATCTCTCGATCGATCACGTATCTCGATTCATGTACATATTTAGCAAAGCATTTAATTATAAAGTTTAATTTTCGAGGATGATGAAAATATTTATACTTCTTATTTGTTTTCACATTGACATACCCTTATCTAATTAAATTGGAAATTTTGAATAATGCTCCTACGAAGCGAAAACGATACTGTACTGTAGTACAATGGTCTACATCTAATAACAGAATAATCTATTGGAAATATGTATCGAAAATTCGTTATTTGGTGAATGAGAAATTAAACCAAATTTGAGCTGCTTAATAACTTGAATTGTTGGAAAATCATATAGAATATTCTAGAAAATATGATGAAAAGATGTATCTTTTCATATGGATCATGACTCTTGGAGATCATGACTTTTGGTATTATTTTTCAATAATTGTCTCTTTTTGTAGAGATGTAATTGTGTCTTTTTATGCAGAGATATAAATTCCAAGAGATGTATCTTTTGGTATAACTGTTCCAACTATTATATAAGAACTCATGTGTTTGGATTTTTTTTTGAAAAATTCAGATTATAAATCCATATCATTCTTTTCATATCATGTTGCTTAAAATACTTTGTAGAAGTAATCATTTATGTATAAAGTAATGGTTATGGTAGAGAGGAAATTTCGTTCGAGTTTGTTGGTTTAAGTCATTTGGAGTGCTCCTATGACTAGACGTTGTCATTGTGTCGTGGGAGATGATTATTAAGAAACCGTTAGCACCGATACGGGGCAAATTCATCTTAAGGAAAAAGTGTCCAACACTTGCCTCGGCCACTTCGCATCACTTTCATCATTTCTTCGTTTATCTTTCTAGTTTACGTTTGATTTCAAAATATGATTTAATTTATTTATATGTTTATATTGCAAAGAGAACTTTTGAAAAAAGAAAGCTTTCATTCAAAAATAGAAATGGATAAATCTATATTCATGCGTTCGGATTCAGTTTCGATAAGTCAAAATTACGTCTCGACTTCATGGTACGTTTTATGAATTATGCACAATATCGGTCTATTATCCCAACAATCTTAAGATGAATTTTCAGTTCATTGTGCATTTTGTATTCTAATTAGAATCTGAAATTCTACTTGTATATGTTCTAAAAGAAGACACTGGTATTCTTTTATGTCTTCTATGCACGGTTTTAAAATTTTGGAAGAATTAAATTGCTGTCCTGTTGATATTCTACAACAAACGTAAGCCTTTGAATGGTAGTATATTTCTGATTGCCGACTATTATGTTGTGCCATCCATTGGTTTAGTATATGATGAAAAGTTTAGTATTATATATGATTGCAATTGTTAATGCATGGCTGCCAAACCCAGTACGTGTCATTCCAAGGTGGTTTAATTTTGAACAAGTGCATGTTTGCTTTTAAAATGTTTTAAATTCATTTAATTGAATGATTTCTGCCAACGTTTTTGGGGATGATGAAGACCCCTTTTCACCTTCCACTTTCTTCCACGTTTTTGGCAATTGTTATTGGTTTTGGAATTGCATGATATTGAATTCAGCCATTGTTTAGTTTAATTATGATGACAAAGAGATCTATTTGACCATAATGACTGTTTGGTGATTAATCGGACTTACTTTGAGTAATCTGATTTTTGTACAATAAAGTATGTGACTAAAATAATTTAACAAATAAGAATACGCACGGAAATGATAAGAGACATTTGAGTAGTTTCCTACATTTCTGCATATGTATGTTGTCTGAATTGTGCATGTATCATATTGCTAAATAAATATAATTGCAAAGAATGTCCAGTGATGAGAGATTAAATAATTAGTGATTTATGGGTAATAGAATTAAAATCTTTCTTACATGTAGATTTCCAATTATAGAGTACGAGGCCACTTTTCCATTAGGATGTTGTCTAATTTTTCAAGTACTGCCATGTAACATACAAATCCAGATTTGTGTAGAGGATAATAGTCTCGATGTTCGATGAGTATGCAAAATTGTATGCTTTTACTGCAAATGCAACTTTGTTGGGTCTCTATATGAGAATCACATGAAGCGGATTTGCGAATAAAATTAGTGAACTTATTTGGTAAATCCATACAAGGATTTGGGTTTTGGATAGACCTTTTGATCAAAATGACCACATTGGTTAAATTTTCATATCTTGTTGAAAATTATACTAACTTTAATGATAGCCTCAATTAATTCGATGAAATTAAGTGAGATGATTTATGCAAAAATTATATTTGCATATGAGTATGATAAAATGTGATTTTATCCAAATGTGAATAAGGTGAACATGTAGCTTATTATTTGGTGTGATATGATGTTATCTTATGAAAGTGTCCACCCATATGCTTTATTGAGGTATCTTTCCACTATGGCAAACTTATTTGAAGCCTAAATCAAGTGAAAAATTGTTTGTCCAATTATTGGGATACAAAAATATTTTATAGAGCATATATGGTGCCGGATATCTTCGACGATGATGAGTGTTAATGACATTCATTTGTAAGGAATAAAAACTATGGTCTGCAAAGATTGTAACTCTTTTTAGAAAAGAAATTGTTCTTACAAGAGAATGCAAATTGAGACATAGTTGAAATCTTTGAATAAACATACCTTAAACGGTTAAATGTGGGATGCCGAAAGGAGGTGAACTGTTTTCAAAGATAGCTCAAAATAATATTGAATTATTATTGTGCACATTTGCGAATTGATATTGAGGTGACAAATGATCAAATTCAATTGAACGCTGTTCAATACTTAAAACAGTTTATCGAGATAATATGACTAGTTCAAGGTTTGCACCAAATCATGATTGACCATTTGGTTTTGGTTAATCTAATTGGTGGATTTGTGCATGCCACCATGTGAATTTGGCAAAGTAAAATTATTGTACTTAGTGTCATGCTTATCTCAAAGAGAGGTGACTATAACCTTGACGAAAAGTCAAAATTATAATATTGATCACATTGTGATCTGGGAGTGCATGTAAAGGGTGCAGTTGGTCTCGATAAAGATTAATTCCTGAATGTGGAATTACTTTTGTCCAGATTATGGAACCATGGCAGCAACATCGTTATTGGCAAGTGTAGTGCCAATATAAAGATGGTTGACTAATGGTTGTGGGTTCATTCATTTGACTTGGGACTATGGGTCCAAAATTGAATAACCAAGTAAAGTTGTATGAAAAAGAAGTTCCTTTGTATATTTTGAGATGACAACATAATATAGAAATATATGGACTTCCATGAGACATTGACATATCTTGTCATAGTATATGTTGACCATAGATAGAATAAACTTATACAATTGAATGTATAAATGTTTGGAATAAATCATATTTGTTGCTATGAACTTCTGTTTTCATAACAGAAATGGATACCGTTAAGATTAATTCAAGTCCAATAATGAATGGATAGGAATGAGAAAATTACTCTTAACTATTATTAATGTTTGGTAGGATGCCAACCATATCAGAAGATGTGTGGGGGTTGTACTATTGCTATCTTGTGAAATATCACAAATGTGATAAATTGCTTATGTTTGGAGAAGTTGCAATTCTTGTGAATCAAGTTGCTTAGTCTTCTTCATTGTTGAATTTGACTTCAATTATAGAACCAATTAAGTTGGTATGTGCTTTGAAAGCAATGGTGTTTTGTGTGATGACCTCGATTAATTTGGTTAATCAAATTAAAGATAGTTGGATTGAAGTACAATTTCGAATGAAAAATGATTTTTCATTTGTGTGAATTGACGACCACTATTTTGAAAGTACTTAGACTTTTCATGAAGCATTTGAAATGGATAAATTGAACTATGAAAGAGTTGTTGAACTCTAAGTTCAAGTATGACCCAAAAATGTGGGGGTTATATTAAATGCTTGTAAACTTATATGAAAAGTTCAAGACGTGTGTGTGCAATATTACTAGTTATACATTAATTTTTAATTGAGAAATTGTGGGAGTAACTTAGTTTAAAAGTTGCATATACCTTATAATCATAGAAAGATACCTATGAAAGAAAAGGTAGAAAACCCTTATACTAGTTATAAGGATGATACGCAGTGGATAAAATGGGTTGAAAGTCGATTATGACATTTGTTTGGACATGCAAGAACAACTGGAATATTTGAGGAATATTCATAAAGTTCAAATGCACTATAGTGTTTTAATGATGATATTGAGTACTCATGATTCTGAAATTCACTAGTAAAAGTGACTGACTAGTTTAGTGCTTGATAGAAATCCTCTAACAATGTTGTTTGAAATTAATAAAGCTTTAGATAAAACTAATGAGAAGCATGCAGCTCATGAGAGGATTTTTTGGTGGTAACAATTTGTATCTATCAAATGAAATGATTGTTGGCTAGCTATATTTGATAAGACACTAAGTTACATGTAACTAGACGTATAAGTCATAGTGATATGATCTGACACAGGCCATAATTGGAAGAAACTTTCATTTTTCATGAAGTATTTTATTTTAACTAGAATTCTTTTTTTGGAAACTTTTTATATTTTAGGATTCTTAAATTCCGTTATTTCAATATTTCCTACATTTAATATAAATAAGAATTATATTCTCATTGTATAAACAAGACTTTTTATTATGAATTGAGAATTATTCTCCCCTTTTGGTTCTTGAATGAATTATCGAACTTATTAAATATTTTGTATATTTGTGGCGTTCAATCCTTAAAACTTATCAAAAGATTAGACACCCTTTGTGGCGTTCGCAAATTGTGGTTCATGTTTCTGCACATCAACGGGTCTAAAGTTTAATATACCTTAAGTTCTTGGTTCGAGAAGTATCGGGTCAAGATCCTATCGTCTACAACCTGAATTTGGGCTTTCCCGACATTTTCGAAATCATTCCGCGAGTTTCATGCCATTTCCCTAATCGGGATCTCATCAAATGATATTAGAGTTTGGATACCAGATTCAGGTTCTATCTTTGTTTTTATTTCTTGTTGAGTCTTTGTTTTTTTCGTGTTCTTGTGTCCAATAATTTTTTTGAGTCTTTAATCCAAAAAATTCCAAAAAAAATTCAAAGTTATTTTTCGAACTATTTAAAAGTCAAAATCCATTTTCGTTTATTTTGCTAGTTTTTTAGTCAAATTCTCAAGTGAGAAAAAAAATCAAACAAAAAAAATCCCAAAAAAAAATCGTTATTATTGTTACGGGAATTTTCAGTTTTCAATTGAGTAAAAAAAAAAATTGTTAATTCTGAAAATTGTCAATATCATACTATCTTGTCTAAATTCAAAAATCTGTTGTGTTTATTCCAATTCAAAAATTCAAGAACCATTTTCTTGAATTAAAAGAATTCTTATTCAAAATTTCATTTAATTATTTTTCTTCTTTCTTGAGTCTCATTGATTACAAATCTCAATGTCGAATGATGTGATCCGGCGATTTGAAAGATTGCTTGAGGGTATAAGTCATAGAATGGATATGCTTGAATAAAGGAGTAGACATCTTGTTGGAGATGGTGTTGATATGAGTAATTTTTGTAAAATGGATATGGTAGAGCATCATGGAGAATGTAATGGAGTCGTAAAATCGGTAGTGGAAGAAACTTATGTGGTGATGCGTGATATCCATACGCCCATCAACGTGGATGATGCTGAGCGGCTACGGGAGATGATCTTTCAAACTAATTGTCATGTTGACAACAAGATATGTAGTTTGATTATTGATGAAAGTAGTTGTATTAATATCATTAGTGCTATGATTGTCAAGAAACTTAGGTTGATCACAGTAAAACATCCAACACTTTATAAACTGCGATGATTAGATGAATGTGATGAGGTTAGGGTATGTAGTCAGGTGTTGATAAGTTTCTCAATTGGGAGATACCATGATGAGGAGTTATGCGATGTAGTTCCTACGTATGCGGTGGCATATGCTGTTGGATAGGCAATGACAACATGATAGGAAGACAAAACATAATTGATTCAAAAATAGGTACAATTTTACTAAGGATGGGAAATCTATTATTCTTGCGTCGTTGACATCACAACAAGCGTATGAGGATCGACTCAAATTAAGGAGTGAAAGAGAAAAATGATTGAGAGAAAGTGAAAGTAAGAGGGAAAATGACGAGTTGGTGAGGTCGAGAGAAAATAGTGAGGTGGCCAAATGTGAGAAAAAAAAGAGAAAATCCACAAGAGAGAAAAGAACTGGAGAGTGAAAATGAGAGTGGAGAGATGGTAAAAAGAAAAGAAGAACCACAAGAGAGAGAGAAAAAAGAAAAGTCGGAAGTGAGCTTGCAAGAATATGCGAATGAGGTTGAAAGGGTTTTAGTAAGAACTAACAATTTCCTCCCTAGTTTATCTATTTCTGTATTGCAGGTTTCTAAAAACTTGATCCATGAAATTAATCAGTCTTACCTTAGTTTGGAGAATTCTTTATTATCAAATATTGATTTTGTGATTTCTGAAGAGGTGAAGAAGCTGCCATAAAAAAACTTCATATGCGAGGGTTTGAGCAACAAAGATAATCTGATTGAGTTCCTGTTGCAATACATACATATCTACAAAGTTGATGGATGTCATGCGTTGATCCTCTGGCAAGAAAGGAAAAGTTTTCCATTTGATCCAAGTGGTACAATGATAAAACTAGTGGTAGGTTGGTTATCCCCTACGCGATCACAATACATGGATTCGAGGACGAATCCTTTCAAAGAGAGAGTGGATGATATGATTTGGCACAAGCCATAATTTGAAAAAACTTTCATTTTTCATGAAGTATTTTATTTTGGCTAAAATTCTTTTTTTGGAAACTTTTTATATTTTAGGACTCTTAAATTCCGTTATTTCTATATTTCCTAGGTTTAGTATAAATATGAATTTTATTCTCATTGTATAAACAAAACTTTTTATGATGAATTGAGAATTATTCTCCCCTTTTGGTTCTTGAATGAACTATCAAACTTATCAAATATTTTGTATATTTGTAGCGTTCAACCCTTAAAATTTATCAAAGGATTATGCAACATTTGTGGCGTTCGCATCGAGGTTCATGTTTCCACACATCAACGGGTCTAAGGTTTAATATACCTTAGGTTCTTGGTTTGAAAAGCATCGGGTCGAGATCCTATAATCTACAACCTGAATTTGGACTTTTCCGGCATTTTCGAAATCATTCCGCGAGTTTCATGCGATTTTCCCAACCGGGATCTCATCACATAGACATAATACTGTTAAACAGTTGATTTCAATGGTGTAAACTCGCGGTACCTTTAAGAAATTTATCGAGAGATCAAGAATATTACATATCGAGGGGAATGAGTTTAAAGCCTATTGCATAAGAGTTTTTATAATGAAAACCTACCTTGTTGATTGGAGATCCCAAGATCTTGGTTCAAAGGGACAACTAAGTTATGAAATTTCCATGAAACATTTAGGAAGATACTTCCCAACTTATTCTTATGATAATTAAAGTGCTCTCTGCAGAATGTTGGGGGTTAAGATATACTTTTAATGATTCCTATAGCTTGATTTAGTTAAGTAGAGTATGGCAGAATACTCTTAATAGGAGGTCACCTATATAAGTGTGAAGTGGGGCCGCTTCTACGAGAATTGAGGCTTAAATTCTCTAAACACTTATGAAACCAACAAGGGTTCATGGCCAAAATGAACCAACTCATGAGAATTATGAACAGTTTAGGGAAGATATTTGTGTGAGTACTGTTGTCTTGGTTTACACCAAAGGCTGATTGGTTCAAAACATCACGTTCACCAATTAGACGAGTAAGTTCGATAGTATTTCACTAAGGCAGGTTCAAAGCCGCAAGCTATCTCGTCTGATGCAGTATTTTTTCGCTCCTCTTACTAGTGTCTGCATAGTCATTTGTATTAATTTTCATTCATGTGGGGGATTGTTGGAAATGTGCATCGAAAATTCGTTATTTGGTGAATGAGAAATTAAGCCAAATTTGAGCTGCTTAAAAACTTGAATTGTTGGAAAATCGTATAGAATATTCTAGAAAATATGATGAAAAAATTTGTCTTTCATATGGATCATGACTCTTGAAGATCATGACTTTTCGTATTATTTTTCAATAATTGTCTCTTTATGTAGAGATGTAATTGTGTTTCTTTATGAAAAGATATAAATTCCAAGATATGTGTCTCTTGGTATAGCCGTTCCAACTGTTATATAAGAATCCATGTGTTTGGATTTTTTTTTGAAAAATTTAGATCATAAATCCATATAATTCTTTTCATATCATGTTGCATAAAATACTTTGTAGAAGTAATCATTTGTGCATAAAGTCATGGTTATGGTAGAGAGGGAATTCCGTTCGAGTTCGTTGGTCTAAGCCATTTGGAGTGCTCCTATGGCTAGACGTGATCGTTGTATCTTGTGAGATAATTATCAAGAAATCGTTAGCACCGATGCGGGGCAAATTCATCTTAAGGAGAAAGTGTCCAACACTTGGCTCGGCCACATTGCATCACTTTCATCATTTCTTCATTTAACTTTCTAGTTTATGTTTGATTTCAAAATATGATTTAATTTATTTATATGTTTATATTGCAAGGAGAACTTTTGAAGGAAGAAAGCTTTCATTCAAGAATAGAAATGGATGAATCTATATTCATGCGTTCAGATTTAGTTTCGATAAGTCGAAATTACATCTCGACTTCACGGTACGTTTTATGAATTATGCACAATATCGGTGGATCATCCCAAAATAATCAACATTTGATTTATAAGGACTAGTTAATATATTATAGTGTGTCCCTATTTGGTGTAGCTAAAAAATAATTTTTTAGTAAAATTTGATAAAAAAGTGATGAATTGTGTGGTCGAAAAATTATTTTTCACATGAAATGTATGATTAAAGTTAATCATTCACTTTGACTTGAATTACAGTCTATTATTAAGTTACACCAAATAAGAATGATATAAGCATTTCATCTCGTGTAGAGCCTGCGAGGTGTTAAATGACCATTTGGTAAAAAAAAGTTAACATCACCACATCAATCTCATATCGGTCATTTCATAGGGTTTTGCTAGTCGTCCAAGGCCACATGGGTCTTGTCACTCCAGCAAAACCCCATTCCATAAGCTACATTGAGGACTTGTCCAAGAGCATGGTCCTATTTTGGCACAAAATCATCCTAGATAAGTTGAGCCTCTAATGGAGGTTTTTTAAATTTTTTATTTTATTTTTGAGGAAAATATGATTATGTGATCAATTTTTGTAAAATATTTTTCATGAAAAAAATATCAACCAAACACTTGAAAAATAGGAACTTTGGTTGAAAAATAATATTTTTCATGAAAAATAAAGCAAATTAAACACATTGCTTGTACGGATGCAAAGAATGTACTATGCGCAGAATTCATGTTGGTTGGAGCAGCTGGTCATTGGTGGGAATCTATCTCATGCACTAGGACCAAAAAATAGCAGCGTAACCTGACTTACGAACAGTTTAAAGATGAAGTGATGTTAAATACTTTTCATGGGCTTTGAGAGACTTCAAGGAATTAGACTTTCTGCAGCTCAGATAGGGAGACGTGTCGCTTACTAATTATGAGAGGTAATTTGATCAGCTCTCAAGATATGCTCTGCACTTGGTAGATATAGAAATTAAGAAGATCGAGAGATTCGAAAATGGACTATGCCCAAAGATCGGCATGATCATTACATCTCATCATTTTACTTCATATCGTGAAATGTTGGAGATGGCTTGTGTTATTAATTCTCAATTAATTAACATCAACATTAATATATGTTCAATAAATCTTGACTTAATGAATCTTGATCTACATGAATTCAGAGCTATCGTAAATGAATTTATTTCTATTCATGTATTTATGAATTTTAATGGATATTTAAATTTATGTATCAGTAATTAATTTTTATGTACCAAATATAATATAAAAATATTGTTCATTTGTAGTATTTTATCATCAAAAAATTTGAAACAAGGAAGTTAAGGGGGTGTTCTGTTCGTGTTTCAATTTTGTGTTTTGTGTTTTGAATTCGTTTTATATTTTGTGTTTTGGGTGTCCATTTTAAGATTGTTGAAAACTCGTTCTTTTTGTCGTTTTGAAAAAATATTTTCCAACCCGTGTTTTTTGAGTTTTGACAGATTTGTGAAGAAAACAGCCAAAATGTAAAAAAATTGTTTTCTATTTTCTTTTCAAAATTTTCAGCCATTTTCAAAAACTCGTTTTCGAAAATAGGAAAAAGAACGATTTTTCAATATTTTGGAAAATTTAAAATAGAAAACGGTCCGAAAACAGTAAAGAGAACGCCCTCTAAGTTTTCAGAATACAATTTTTTTCTTAAATTTTATTTTCTATAGTTCATTGGAGGCTCATCAAAATTCAAATCCTCGTAACTTTGACTAGTTATTAAAAATGAGAAAAGCAGAGAAAGGAGGCCCAATCTAAAGTGAGTCATGCTACTTGTACAAAAATTTCTTACAATATTAGTTGACAATCATACTTGTCAATATTACATTCATCCATTTCAAAAACTATTTTTAAAATCAATGGACTAAATTTTGACGACATCAATATTGTCATCTATTATTGTCAACAACAATTGTACAAGTAGATTAATTCATCTAAAGTACCCTCCACAACCAAGCTAAAGTTTTACTGCTTTTCTATCACGAAACAATAATGCTATACATAGCTTTCGATCATAGAACTTTAATAGAATTTTAAAAAATGATGACATGACAAAAAAAAAAAGGTAAATCACACGTAATTTAAAAATAGAAGGCAGAAATAAAAACTCTTTTTAACATGTCAATTTTTGGAATAACGACAATTGTCAAACTAAGTGAAAATATTTCATTCTTACTATTATTTCAAGGTGCTCACGACCTAGTTTCCACGTCGTTAATAACGTACAAAATGACTAATCGTTGCAAATGTTACTGTGCGTCAAAATATACTATTTGAAACTAGTATTTCGACAATTTCGATAACACACTAACTTTAAAATTTTTTTGACGTTCGTACGTTAGTCGAATTCTGAAAAAGCATATCTTATCTTGAAGTTCTTTTCGAGAAGTATATCATGGACAAATTGAATTGCTGAACGAATATCGAAAATAGTTAAACGTACGTCAAATGTGCATGTTAAAAAGAGAAGTGTAACTTGTCTTTTCTTTAAATTATTTCTATTATTTCATTAATGTTTATTATTTTTGCACGACAAATTTCTTAATATATTTTACATCATTTTATTACATGTAGTACGACGTCAGAAATTTCTGAATGTAAAAACTTTATTAGGAATTTTTAGGAGAAAATTTTATATGAGGTATGAATTATTTTTCCTAAAAATTCACAATAATTTTTTTTACATCCTAAATTTTTTGACATCGTACTCTATATATAATTTCTAATAAAATGGTATTTGATAATAGACACCACCAATTGTAGCATTTGCTACAATTGGTGGTTTCGTACGTTGTAGCCACGTGAAAAATTAGGTCGTGTGCAGTTCGAAATGATATTAGAATGCAATATTTTCGATTTCGTTCAACATCACGTAATTATCTCGAAAATTAACAACGTTGAAAAAAGTTTTTATTTGTTTCATTTTTTTTTAAAAATTACGTGCAGCGTACCTTTTTTCTTTTCCACTTCATCATTTTTTAAAATTTTGTAAAAGTTCTATCATCGAAATCCTGTACGTATAGCATTAGAAATTTAGAATAAAGCTCCATGTATAGAAAAATTTAACAGAACAGGCATTGATGCTAATTTGAAAAAATGTGATTGAAATATTTTTTTTTTCTATTTTTTTCATCTTCGAACGATACTATGTCATGTGTTGTAATTTTTTATCAAAAAATTATGTAAATTAATAGTATTATTGATCACGAAATTCCTGTTTTCTTTCAATCCACCAGAAAAAAGCTGACAGAGATAAATGATTCTGACAACAACACTCCTTCCATTTCTCTCTCTACACACGAAAGCAATGGCCAGAATGGGTGGCTGCATGCGCGTGATGAATGATAACACCCTGCACTTACTTTTTGTTTTATTTTTTATTACGACTCGCTATTGACGTCCATCTAACCTATCCTAAACTTTAACGAAGGGATAAATTGTAAATTATGCTTCCAAACCCATTTACCAATACTTCATCTATATTTTAAGATTCGAATCTTCACCCGATAATTATAAACGATGCTAAATTTTTTTCAACTTTTCTTTTTATCACTTTTGGAGATGTGTCGGGGCATGACACCGTGCACTCTTCAATTGAAGCGGTGTTGTTTGGCTCAGTTTGGCTTTTATGTATTTCCAATGCAAAAAGCTGTACCTATCACGAGACCTTGTTTAATGCGTATACAAATACAGAGTGCAGATTTTGCTTTCACACTGCTGCCTGCAGTTTCTGAATACAGACTCACTGTTGCCCATGAAAAGGGTAAACGATGCATTCCCAAACGCTACCCGCTTTTTTTCACTCTGCAGGTCCCCTCTCTGTTTTTCTCTATGCTCTTTTTCTATACATGAATGTATCGTGTATGTATATTCAAGGATTTGGATTTTGCGGTTTTGTATTTTTGAAGGTATTGATGCAGAAATTAAGAAAAGGGAAGAATCTTCATCATTAATTAAGCTTGAACTTGGAATCTCTGGATGTGAATCAGTAGGACACAAAAACCCCGTAAGACTAAAACAAGAAAAGTCTCCGTTCACCGCAGAACAATTACAGGAGCTCTACTATCAGACTCTTGTTTTCAATTTCATAGTTTATGGTCTCCTTGTGCCCTTTCACCTCCTTTGGAAGAGTGTATTTCATTCCGACCCTAGCTGTGAGTATTCTATTCTAATTTTTTGTTGGATGATACGGGAATTATGTATTCTGAATTAATCCTTGTTTTTATGAAATTTTTTGTGGGATTTATGAATTCATTATTAGGGTTTTCTGGTTCTTTTTTTCTCCCCCTTATATGATTGTATACATGCAGTTTTACAGAGGAACGCCAAGAATGATGGTGACTTGGTTTTATTGTATTGAACTTCGATAGATATTTGACAAAATTAAATTAGCTAGCATTTCAAGTTTTTGTCAGATACTAGATTCAGGGAGAAATGGATCTAGTGAGAAACGCTTCTTTTTGTAGTCACATGCTTTGAGTTTGATTATGAATAAGAATTTTCTGCAATAGGTCTTTTGCTTGGTAACTTCACATTGCTTAGTCTTTAATTTCTTCAGGGGCACACGGTTACACGGTACTGGGCAACACACTCTTATAGCATATAAGATTTTTATTATTTTTTGTTTTAAATCTGTTCGAAGTGAACCAATACAATATACCAAACATTGCGTCAAAGATTTGGCACTGATGCGCTAATGATACTGCCTGTGGCATCAGAAATCAATGGCCTGGACATTTCCAGCATAATTGTAGATCTCAATCTATCTGTTTGAACTCTGATATGAGTTTTGGAGCCCTTGAGGATTTTATAGCACTTGGTAGACAAAGTTGTGCATATCTACAAATCGTAATGATATATTTACTGATAGGACACGCTGCTCAACTTCATCAATCTTTAAATTGGAGATTGGTTTCAAACCACGCGTGTGAAAATTTTGGGGCTAAATATATTCTAAGGTTTGGTTCATTCTATTGTGGATAACTGGGTTTGGACTTACTTTTTAAATTCTCTGTTATCTTCTAGGTAATTGCAAATTGATCCAAAGGTTGACTTACAAAAATTTGCACCTGCATTTCATAGTTTTACACTCCAAAGTGGTTGCATTAATTCAAAAAATTAAGGGCAAAGGTCAGATCGAGTGGATTCATAATTTTCTATTGTATTCAGTCACAGGTTTTAGTAATCAGAATTCGGATCATGGGAGTATGATGGATCCTGAACCAGAAAGGTGTAGAAGAACCGATGGAAGAAAGTGGAGGTGTAGCTATAATGCCTTGCCAAAAGAAAAGTACTGTGAGCGGCATATGCACAGAGGTCGTAAGTGTTCAAGAAAGCATGTGGAACGTTATAAATCTGACCCCAGTGATGAAATCCTTACATCCAACATTACAATTATGCCTTCTAAAACCATTTCAGATCCCAATTGTGAAACCCTTACATCCAACATCAGAATTAAGCCTATAAGTTCTATCCCATGTGACCTTGATCTCACCTTCTCATCTTCCAATCCTAGCAATGGTGTTCCAGCAATCAAACATGGACGTAACAGAAATCATGACTTTATTCAACCAACCATCAAGGCCTGTTGGCATAATGTTGAACTTAAGAACAATTTCAATGATGATGCTTACAATGCTGCTACTATCACCCCTACCAGTGCTTCTGGCAAAGAGGCTACTGGAAATAGCAGCATGAAAAACAGAAATGATCACTCTGAAGGCAAGGATGCTGGCTTTAACAATGTCAAAGCCTGGAAAGTCCATATCAGGAACAATAATGTGTGCGAGAACAATTATGCTGGTTCCAATGCTCCAGGATTCGGTGTTTCCCAAGATGGTGTTCTTCAAAGTAGTGGCGGTGAGTATACTTTGATGTGCTTGACATCCTTTTATTAATGTATATACGTATATTTTGTAATTTTTCGTCATAGATATTGATAACTATATTAGGGATCCAAAGTCAACCTCATGTAGGCAAATCTTGACTTTTTTGGTCAGTTAAAAACGACAATACTGTATCTTGAATTGAGAATAAACCTTGCCAGCAAACATGTAAGTAGTATAAGTTTTGGACATAGTTGGCCCTGCACCCCCTTCCTTCCCTTCTCGCTATGGCAGTGAAGGTATGGCTGCTCGCGTGATTTGGAATAAAGTAATTCATATCATCTGTGGAAAAGATAAAACAGCTCTATCTAAGACCTTCTAATTGAGATATGAATCTACACTAGGTTGTACAAAAAGGTAGTATTTGCGTCAATCCAAAGCTACAAAAAGGTTTTGAAAGAAATAAATTTCTTTTCTTTTTGTTCAATATTTGTTGGAATTGATACTTTAGAACAGATAAATCACATCTAGGAAAAGTATTTGATATATTCATTTTCAGCTCTTCCTTCTATCCATTTCAGTTCGATGACTTGAGTGGCATTCTTGGTCCGCTAGATTTCTCCTTTTTTAGAGAAATCCACTTCACTTTTATCAATCTAGGAATAACCAAAATTCAGCTTCACTTCTTTCACTCTTGGAATAACCAAAATTCCATTAAGGTTTCTGGAAATATTGTGTTGAAAAAGAAAATTCAAATAAGTGGTTCAACTCAAGATAGAGGAAGGCAAATTTTGCAGGTTGAGAAATGTCCAACCTTCAGTAGCAGTTCTAGAAGTTATGGCGACATTAAACTAGGAGGTCCAGTATATACTTATTGTTGTCAAGATCTAGATGATTGGATTGAGCTCTGAGTAGACAGATAAAAGATTAAAGTGTATTTTTATGTGCTAGTGTTAATAATCTGAAAATTTAGGACTTCAAGATTATGCAAGAAGTTTGTCTAGTGGAAGGAAATTAGGGTAATTAGCACAAAACGTCCTTTCTTTTCAATGTTATTGTGCAAAACGTTCTTACCTTTCATTTTTTGGCATTTTCACCCCTATTTTCACATTTAATTGGGGAGTGTAATTGCAATTTTTTCTTTAATTTTTCTTTTCTTTTTTTATTTAAATAAGATGGTATATTTGTCATTTTACATTTTTTTTATTGAGAAAATGACATTTTCTGCAATAAAATGTGAAAATAGGGGTGAAAATGTCAAAATGAAAGATAGGGATGTTTTGTACTAATTATCCAAGGAAAATACTTGTGTGAACTACGTTGTTTTGGTAATTTTATTGGTAAAACAACACCAAGGCAAACCAAACTCCCAGATTACAAATTCCATGGTATTTTATGTGAACTCTTGCCCTTTCTTATTGAACATCTATATTTGCTACATTTGTTTTTCAAATCCAGCTAGGTGGAGCAACTTAATACACTTCAAAATTGTCAAACGGCCACGTTCATTTTTAACTCGTGCTACTGCTGAAATTGAAACGGGGATTCTGTTGGTGGTCACTGATCGTTTGCTTTTTGTCCTTTTCTCCTTTAAGATGATCGATGGTTCATTTGTCTTTGGGTAGCTATGTTAAGCATGAAAAGATTGTTAAAAAATTAGTTTGTCAACAGGTATCAAAATGGAGTGAATTATGTCTGCTCTGAAGTTCGTTGGCTTATAGGCATTAATTTGATCTTTTCAAAGGTTTTTCTGTTATTTAACCAAGCAATGCAAAATTAAAATTATTATTATTTTTTTTTTACCGTACTGAAACAGGTTCAAGATTTGTTACCTTGGACTTGCTTAAGGAGACCCTCACAGAAACTGAACCACGCAGATGCAAGAGAACCGATGGTAAAAAATGGCGATGCAGCAAGGACGTTGTTCTGGGTCAAAATTATTGTAATTCGCACATGCATAGAGGGGCCAAAAGGATGATTTTGGATTCAGAATTGGCTAACAGAGCACGGTCTACTCCTCAGAGTGGTTGCACTTCTCCGGCCATAGCAAAAGGTGCCTATAACAGCATCAACTTGAATGCCACACCGGCAAGTCCTCAAGAATTTACTGAAAATAAATCTACCAGTAGTAGTGATGCAACCACCATCACCGATGAAAATGTCAGCACTTGTAATGATGAAAATGTCAGCACTTGTAATGCTCTGGCGATCTCTCCATAGCGGTAAAATCTTGGTCGGACGTGTTATCTTGAAGTTTATCATTATTTTTTGTTGGCCTGAGATGTCTTCTGGTGTATGTATTTATGATATACTTGTTGCAGTGGCTGGTTTAAGTAAGAACGAGGGAGGATTCTTGTGAACTGTGTCAAATACTATCTCCCTGTTTGAATTATTATAATTAGAGTCGAGTTGTTAAATTAAATGCGTGCACTTGATAACTTTTCCTCTGGAATATCTAAGCACGAGGTTTGGAGAGTTGAACCCATGAAAATGCATGATGAGTTACCAAGTCACTGTTTTAACCATCGAGTCAGGCTTGCCAAAGCACCTAGGAAATGGACTAGGGCCTCCCGAGAGAGTAAAACTACATATCTATCCCGCAACCTGAAGCCGATCGTACTCAACCTCATTTGGAACCTGATGTTTGTCATTGTTTCAATTATGCTAGTGATGAGGGCCACGAAAATGATGATGACCAGGTATACACAAAATCACAGGGTTAAATTTACCAATGACCATTCAAATTTATACTTAGTGTTATTATAACCATTCGATTTGATTTTGTTTAACCATGGCCACAAAATTTTATATTTAGTGTCATTATGATTACCTAATTTAATTTTATTTCGCCATCACCATCTAATTTTATATAACGTTTCACCATTGCTACTAAACTTCTTTTCATCCTTTTTTACTAATTTTGAAAGGGTAAAATGGTAATTTTGTAAAAATTTAAGGTTTTTTTTAAAATAAGTTTTTATTTTATACTTTATATTTAGTGTCAGTCACCATGATCACTAAATTTGATTTTATTTCACCATGACAACCAATTTTATGTAACGTTTTACCATGGCAACAAAATTGCTTTTCACAATTTTCATTCATTTTAAAAGGGATAAAATGGTAACTTTGTATTATATATAAAACAAATTTAAATAATAAAAAAAAATCAAAAATGAGTTTTTTTTAAAAAAATTTTAAAAACATATTTTTTAAAAATAAGTTTTCATTTTATTTTATTTTTAGAAGGAATTTTTTAAAATATCCTTTTATTTTTTAAGTAACGTTTTCTTAAAATAAATTTTTATTTTATTTTAAAAACATTTTTTCTTTAAAATAAGTTTTTATTTTTAATATTTATTTTATATTATATAATGTAAAATTATCGTTTTTTTCTTTTTAAAATTAGTGAAAAGTGTGAAAAGAAATCGGGTGAAATTGAGTGGTCATGATGAAATAAAATTAAATTGGATGACCATGGTCAGAGACGGACCTAGATAACTTGAGTTGGGGGGTCACAATCAAAATTTGTAGTTATCGTCTACTAAAAAAAAAAAAGCTAAAAAAAAAATCTAAGCAATTTTTATTTTTTTTTTAAAAAAAAAAAAAGCGGGGGAGGGGGTCCCTTAACCCCGGGGGACCCCCTAGGTCCGCCCCTGACCATGGTGACACAAAGTATAAAGTAACCATAATTTTGGACCATTCCTAACATCGTTGCCTCGTTGAAAGAAGCTTTTCAAAGTTGAAGTTAATTAAGTCATGTATTTGATTAATTATATCACAAGACAGATTGATGCTAAATATTATGCTGGCCTAATTTCTTGGGTCATGATAGAGATTTTATTTTGTTAATCTATCTTTTGGATTGTACACTCTTTTCAATAATATAAATGCGTTATTTATTTGAGTATCGCTACACCTGTAAAAAAAAAAAATTATATTTAGGGCCTTATTGTTAGTCTCCTGACCCTCAAAATTCTCTAGACTTACCTTGCATTGAGTTTTTGGTTAACCCGATGGCCAGTACCACGACCCCAAATATTGCAAAATATTTATAAAATAGAGAAGAATGTGTAACCACGACTACATGATATAAATTTAAGATTAAGTAGAGATATTCTATGCATTGTATAAACTAAACAAGATAGCAGTAGTACTTCAGAAAATTTCACCAGTCAATAATTAATTACCAAAAATATAGTTAACTTTATAGCTTCCATACAAAAAAGTACTTACTATTCCCTACCAATTGTGGTAGTGCCCAAACATTTTCCAACATACAATCTCCTAAAGATTGCGACGACTGCTAACTCATATAACTACCACACAAGAATACTGAGTCACAACAAACTCTAAAAAATAATTGTACTTCGATAATGTGCTTCAATACTATTCACTACACTAAATGAGTCAATGACTAATTGTAGTTGATTACACATATTTGATAAAGAATCATTTTGATGAGACTTCTTGTGAAGAGATGACACAAACAGTTGATGAATCTTCAATTAATTCATATATAGCAGATCGAGATCGATCATCACTACGAAATAGATTCCAACAATTTTAGAAATATGATGATAATTACGAATTTTTATTTGATTTGAAAAAACTTAAATTTTTTATGATGCTAATTTGAAATTTTCTTACATTAACCTTGAAAATTAGTTGAAGCATAACTTGATTTTTGACATTGATGGGATATAAATAATTTCTAAGTTGAACGTTTTAAGAAATGCGGTACCTATAGATTATTCTGGACTATTCTTGACAATGTTGCCTTCATCGATATAGTTTTTAAAATTTGAAATTGATTAAGTCTTATATTTGATCAACCATATCACAAGAAAGATTATTCTAGTCTTATGTTTAAAAACTTGATTTGGGTAGTTTGATTTCTAATTTTGCATCCCGAAACGTGAGAATGCTATCTAACCTAATTTCATTGGGTTGTGAGAGATATTTCATTTTGCTAATCTATCTTTTGGAATGCTTAATCAATTTTCCAACATACAATTTTCTATAAATTGTGATAATTGTTAACTCATATGACTACCCTACAAAATGAAATTATTGGACTTCAATTATGCTTTAATAGTAATCAGTCCTTGAAAGGACGAGTTGTAGTTCATGACTCCTATTTGATGAAAAAAAAACAGATTTTTTTTAAGAGATGACACAAATGGTTGAAGAATCTTCAATTATTTCGTAGACATAGTAGATTGTGACGACTGCTAACTCATATAACTACCACACAAGAATATTGAGTCACGACAAACTCTAAAAAATCAATGTACTTCGCTACACTAAATGACTAGTTCTAGTTCATTACACATGTTTGATAAATAATCATTTTGATGAGACTTCTTGTGAAGAGATGACACAAACAGTTGATGAATCTTCAATTAATTCATATATAGCAGATCGAGATCGATCATCACTACGAAATAGATTCCAACAATTTTAGAAATATGATGATAATTACGAATTTTTATTTGATTTGAAAAAACTTAAATTTTTTATAATGCTAATTTGAAATTTTATTACATTAACCTTGAAAATTAGTTGAAGCATAACTTGATTTTTGACATTGATGGGATATAAATAATTTCTAAGTTGAACGTTTAAGAAAAATGCGGTACCTATAGATTATTCTGGACTATTCTTGACAATGTTGCCTTCATCGATATAGTTTTTAAAATTTGAAATTGATTAAGTCTTATATTTGATCAACCATATCACAAGAAAGATTATTCCAGTCTTATGTTTAAAAACTTGATTTGGGTAGTTTGATTTCTAATTTTGCATCCCGAAACGTGAGAATGCTATCTAACCTAATTTCATTGGGTTGTGAGAGATATTTCATTTTGCTAATCTATCTTTTGGAATGCTTAATCAATTTTCCAACATACAATTTTCTATAAATTGTGATAATTGTTAACTCATATGACTACCCTACAAAATGAAATTATTGGACTTCAATTATGCTTTAATAGTAATCAGTCCTTGAAAGGACGAGTTGTAGTTCATGACTCCTATTTGATGAAAAAAAAAACAAAATTTTTTTTTTAAGAGATGACACAAATGGTTGAAGAATCTTCAATTATTTCGTAGACATAGTAGATTGTGACGACTGCTAACTCATATAACTACCACACAAGAATATTGAGTCACGACAAACTCTAAAAAATCAATGTACTTCGCTACACTAAATGACTAGTTCTAGTTCATTACACATGTTTGATAAATAATCATTTTGATGAGACTTCTTGTGAAGAGATGACACAAACAGTTGATGAATCTTCAATTAATTCATATATAGCAGATCGAGATCGATCATCACTACGAAATAGATTCCAACAATTTTAGAAATATGATGATAATTACGAATTTTTATTTGATTTGAAAAAACTTAAATTTTTTATAATGCTAATTTGAAATTTTATTACATTAACCTTGAAAATTAGTTGAAGCATAACTTGATTTTTGACATTGATGGGATATAAATAATTTCTAAGTTGAACGTTTTAAGAAATGCGGTACCTATAGATTATTCTGGACTATTCTTGACAATGTTGCCTTCATCGATATAGTTTTTAAAATTTGAAATTGATTAAGTCTTATATTTGATCAACCATATCACAAGAAAGATTATTCTAGTCTTATGTTTAAAAACTTGATTTGGGTAGTTTGATTTCTAATTTTGCATCTCGAAACGTGAGAATGCTATCTAACCTAATTTCTTTGGGTTGTGAGAGATATTTCATTTTGCTAATCTATCTTTTGGAATGCTTAATCATTTTTCCAACATACAATTTTCTATAAATTGTGATAATTGTTAACTCATATGACTACCTTACAAAATGAAATTATTGGACTTCAATTATGCTTTAATAGTATTCAGTCCTTGAAAGGACGAGTTGTAGTTCATGACTCCTATTTGATGAAAAAAAAACAGATTTTTTTTAAGGGATGACACAAATGGTTGAAGAATATTCAATTATTTCGTAGACATAGTAGATTATGACGACTGCTAACTCATATAACGACCACACAAGAATATTGAGTCACAACAAACTCTAAAAAATCAATGTACTTCGCTACACTAAATGACTAGTTGTAGTTGATTACACATGTTTGATAAAGAATCATTTTGATGAGACTTCTTGTGAAGAGATGACACAAACAGTTGATGAATCTTCAATTAATTCATATATAGCAGATCGAGATCGATCATCACTATGAAATAGATTTCAACAATTTTAGAAATATGATGATAGTTACGAATTTTTATTTGATTTGAAAAAGCTTAAATTCTTTATGATGCTAATTTGAAATTTTTTTACATTAACCTTGAAAATTAGTTGAAGCATAACTTGATTTCTGACATTGATGGGATATAAATAATTTCTAAGTTGAAGGATTTAAGAAATGCGATACCTATAGATTATTCTGGACTATTCTTGACAATGTTGCCTTCATCGATATAGTTTTTAAAATTTGAAATTGATTAAGTCTTATATTTGATCAACCATATCACAAGAAAGATTATTCGAGTCTTATGTTGAAAAACTTGATTTGGGTAGTTTGATTTCTAATTTTGCATCTCGAAACGTAAGAATGCTAACTAACCTAATTTCTTTGGGTTGTGAGAGATATTTCATTTTGCTAATCTATCTTTTGGAATGCTTAATCAATTTTCCAACATACAATTTTCTATAACTTGTGATAATTGTTAACTCATATGACTACCTTACAAAATGAAATTATTGGACTTCAATTATGCTTTAATAGTATTCAGTCTTTGAAAGGACGAGTTGTAGTTCATGACTCCTATTTGATGAAAAAAAAACAGATTTTTTTTAAGGGATGACACAAATGGTTGAAGAATATTCAATTATTTCGTAGACATAGTAGATTATGACGACTGCTAACTCATATAACGACCACACAAGAATATTGAGTCACAACAAACTCTAAAAAATCAATGTACTTCGCTACACTAAATGACTAGTTGTAGTTGATTACACATGTTTGATAAAGAATCATTTTGATGAGACTTCTTGTGAAGATATGACACAAACAGTTGATGAATCTTCAATTAATTCATATATAGCAGATCGAGATCGATCATCACTATGAAATAGATTTCAACAATTTTAGAAATATGATGATAGTTACGAATTTTTATTTGATTTGAAAAAGCTTAAATTCTTTATGATGCTAATTTGAAATTTTTTTACATTAACCTTGAAAATTAGTTGAAGCATAACTTGATTTCTGACATTGATGGGATATAAATAATTTCTAAGTTGAAGGGTTTTAAGAAATGCGATACCTATAGATTATTCTGGACTATTCTTGACAATGTTGCCTTCATCGATATAGTTTTTAAAATTTGAAATTGATTAAGTCTTATATTTGATCAACCATATCACAAGAAAGATTATTCGAATCTTATGTTGAAAAACTTGATTTGGGTAGTTTGATTTCTAATTTTGCATCTCGAAACGTGAGAATGCTAACTAACCTAATTTCTTTGGGTTGTGAGAGATATTTCATTTTGCTAATCTATCTTTTGGAATGCTTAATCATTTTTCCAACATACAATTTTCTATAACTTGTGATAATTGTTAACTCATATGACTACCTTACAAAATGAAATTATTGGACTTCAATTATGCTTTAATAGTATTCAGTCTTTGAAAGGACGAGTTGTAGTTCATGACTCCTATTTGATGAAAAAAAAACAGATTTTTTTTAAGGGATGACACAAATGGTTGAAGAATATTCAATTATTTCGTAGACATAGTAGATTATGACGACTGCTAACTCATATAACGACCACACAAGAATATTGAGTCACAACAAACTCTAAAAAATCAATGTACTTCGCTACACTAAATGACTAGTTGTAGTTGATTACACATGTTTGATAAAGAATCATTTTGATGAGACTTCTTGTGAAGAGATGACACAAACAGTTGATGAATCTTCAATTAATTCATATATAGCAGATCGAGATCGATCATCACTATGAAATAGATTTCAACAATTTTAGAAATATGATGATAGTTACGAATTTTTATTTGATTTGAAAAAGCTTAAATTCTTTATGATGCTAATTTGAAATTTTTTTACATTAACCTTGAAAATTAGTTGAAGCATAACTTGATTTCTGACATTGATGGGATATAAATAATTTCTAAGTTGAAGGATTTAAGAAATGCGATACCTATAGATTATTCTGGACTATTCTTGACAATGTTGCCTTCATCGATATAGTTTTTAAAATTTGAAATTGATTAAGTCTTATATTTGATCAACCATATCACAAGAAAGATTATTCGAGTCTTATGTTGAAAAACTTGATTTGGGTAGTTTGATTTCTAATTTTGCATCTCGAAACGTGAGAATGCTAACTAACCTAATTTCTTTGGGTTGTGAGAGATATTTCATTTTGCTAATCTATCTTTTGGAATGCTTAATCAATTTTCCAACTTACAATTTTCTATAAATTGTGATAATTGTTAACTCATATGACTACCCTACAAAATGAAATTATTGGACTTCAATTATGCTTTAATAATAATCAGTCCTTGAAAGGACGAGTTGTAGTTCATGACTCCTATTTGATGAAAAAAAAACAGATTTTTTTTAAGAGATGACACAAATGGTTGAAGAATCTTCAATTATTTCGTAGACATAGTAGATTGTGGCGACTGCTAACTCATATAACTACCACACAAGAATATTGAGTCACGACAAACTCTAAAAAATCAATGTACTTCGCTACACTAAATGACTAGTTCTAGTTCATTACACATGTTTGATAAATAATCATTTTGATGAGACTTCTTGTGAAGAGATGACACAAACAGTTGATGAATCTTCAATTAATTCATATATAGCAGATCGAGATCGATCATCACTACGAAATAGATTCCAACAATTTTAGAAATATGATGATAATTACGAATTTTTATTTGATTTGAAAAAACTTAAATTTTTTATGATGCTAATTTGAAATTTTCTTACATTAACCTTGAAAATTAGTTGAAGCATAACTTGATTTTTGACATTGATGGGATATAAATAATTTCTAAGTTGAACGTTTTAAGAAATGCGGTACCTATAGATTATTCTGGACTATTCTTGACAATGTTGCCTTCATCGATATAGTTTTTAAAATTTGAAATTGATTAAGTCTTATATTTGATCAACCATATCACAAGAAAGATTATTCTAGTCTTATGTTTAAAAACTTGATTTGGGTAGTTTGATTTCTAATTTTGCATCCCGAAACGTGAGAATGCTATCTAACCTAATTTCATTGGGTTGTGAGAGATATTTCATTTTGCTAATCTATCTTTTGGAATGCTTAATCAATTTTCCAACATACAATTTTCTATAAATTGTGATAATTGTTAACTCATATGACTACCCTACAAAATGAAATTATTGGACTTCAATTATGCTTTAATAGTATTCAGTCCTTGAAAGGACGAGTTGTAGTTCATGACTCCTATTTGATGAAAAAAAAAAAACAAATTTTTTTTTAATAGATGACACAAATGGTTGAAGAATCTTCAATTATTTCGTAGACATAGTAGATTGTGACGACTGGTAACTCATATAACTACCACACAAGAATATTGAGTCACAACAAACTCTAAAAAATAAATGTACTTCGCTACACTAAATGACTAGTTGTAGTTGATTACACATGTTTGATAAAGAATCATTTTGATGAGACTTCTTGTGAAGAGATGACACAAACAGTTGTTGAATCTTCAATTAATTCATATGTAGCAGATCGAGATCGATCATCACTATGAAATAGATTTCAACAATTTTAGAAATATGATGATAATTACGAATTTTTATTTGATTTGAAAAAGCTTAAATTCTTTATGATGCTAATTTGAAATTTTCTTAAATTAACCTTGAAAATTAGTTGAAACATAACTTGATTTCTGACATTGATGGGATATAAATAATTTCTAAGTTGAAGGTTTTAAGAAATGCGATACCTATAGACTATTCTGGACTATTCTTGACAATGTTGCCTTCATCGATATAGTTTTTAAAATTTGAAATTGATTAAGTCTTATATTTGATCAACCATATCACAAGAAAGATTATTCGAGTCTTATGTTGAAAAACTTGATTTGGGTAGTTTGATTTCTAATTTTGCATCTCGAAACGTGAGAATGCTAACTAACCTAATTTCTTTGGGTTGTGAGAGATATTTCATTTTGCTAATCTATCTTTGGGAATGCTTAATCATTTTTCCAACATACAATTTTCTATAAATTGTGATAATTGTTAACTCATATGACTACCTTACAAAATGAAATTATTGGACTTCAATTATGCTTTAATAGTATTCGGTCCTTGAAAGGACGAGTTGTAGTTCATGACTCCTATTTGATGAAAAAAAAAAACAGATTTTTTTTTAGAGATGACACAAATGGTTGAAGAATCTTCAATTATTTCGTAGACATAGTAGATTGTGACGACTGCTAACTCATATAACTACCACACAAGAATATTGAGTCACAACAAACTCTAAAAAATCAATGTACTTCGCTACACTAAATGACTAGTTGTAGTTGATTACACATGTTTGATAAAGAATCATTTTGATGAGACTTCTTGTGAAGAGATGACACAAACAGTTGATGAATCTTCAATAAATTCATATATAGCAGATCGAGATCGATCATCACTATGAAATAGATTTCAACAATTTTAGAAATATGATGATAGTTACGAATTTTTATTTGATTTGAAAAAGCTTAAATTCTTTATGATGCTAATTTGAAATTTTTTTACATTAACCTTGAAAATTAGTTGAAGCATAACTTGATTTCTGACATTGATGGGATATATATAATTTCTAAGTTGAAGGATTTAAGAAATGCGATACCTATAGATTATTCTGGACTATTCTTGACAATGTTGCCTTCATCGATATAGTTTTTAAAATTTGAAATTGATTAAGTCTTATATTTGATCAACCATATCACAAGAAAGATTATTCGAGTCTTATGTTGAAAAAACTTGATTTGGGTAGTTTGATTTCTAATTTTGCATCTCGAAACGTGAGAATGCTAACTAACCTAATTTCTTTGGGTTGTGAGAGATATTTCATTTTGCTAATCTATCTTTTGGAATGCTTAATCATTTTTCCAACATACAATTTTCTATAACTTGTGATAATTGTTAACTCATATGACTACCTTACAAAATGAAATTATTGGACTTCAATTATGCTTTAATAGTATTCAGTTCTTGAAAGGACGAGTTGTAGTTCATGACTCCTATTTGATGAAAAAAAAACAGATTTTTTTTTAAGGGATGACACAAATGGTTGAAGAATATTCAATTATTTCGTAGACATAGTAGATTACGACGACTGCTAACTCATATAACGACCACACAAGAATATTGAGTCACAACAAACTCTAAAAAATCAATGTACTTCGCTACACTAAATGACAAGTTGTAGTTGATTACACATGTTTGATAAAGAATCATTTTGATGAGACTTCTTGTGAAGAGATGACACAAACAGTTGATGAATCTTCAATTAATTCATATATAGCAGATCGAGATCGATCATCACTATGAAATAGATTTCAACAATTTTAGAAATATGATGATAGTTACGAATTTTTATTTGATTTGAAAAAGCTTAAATTCTTTATGATGCTAATTTGAAATTTTTTTACATTAACCTTGAAAATTAGTTGAAGCATAACTTGATTTCTGACATTGATGGGATATATATAATTTCTAAGTTGAAGGATTTAAGAAATGCGATACCTATAGATTATTCTGGACTATTCTTGACAATGTTGCCTTCATCGATATAGTTTTTAAAATTTGAAATTGATTAAGTCTTATATTTGATCAACCATATCACAAGAAAGATTATTCGAGTCTTATGTTGAAAAACTTGATTTGGGTAGTTTGATTTCTAATTTTGCATCTCGAAACGTGAGAATGCTAACTAACCTAATTTCTTTGGGTTGTGAGAGATATTTCATTTTGCTAATCTATCTTTTGGAATGCTTAATCATTTTTCCAACATACAATTTTCTATAACTTGTGATAATTGTTAACTCATATGACTACCTTACAAAATGAAATTATTGGACTTCAATTATGCTTTAATAGTATTCAGTTCTTGAAAGGACGAGTTGTAGTTCATGACTCCTATTTGATGAAAAAAAAACAGATTTTTTTTAAGGGATGACACAAATGGTTGAAGAATATTCAATTATTTCGTAGACATAGTAGATTACGACGACTGCTAACTCATATAACGACCACACAAGAATATTGAGTCACAACAAACTCTAAAAAATCAATGTACTTCGCTACACTAAATGACTAGTTGTAGTTGATTACACATGTTTGATAAAGAATCATTTTGATGAGACTTCTTGTGAAGAGATGACACAAACAGTTGATGAATCTTCAATTAATTCATATATAGCAGATCGAGATCGATCATCACTATGAAATAGATTTCAACAATTTTAGAAATATGATGATAGTTACGAATTTTTATTTGATTTGAAAAAGCTTAAATTCCTTATGATGCTAATTTGAAATTTTCTTACACTAACCTTTAAAATTAGTTGAAGCATAACTTGATTTCTGACATTGATGGGATATAAATAATTTCTAAGTTGAAGGTTTTAAGAAATGCGATACCTATAGATTATTCTGGACTATTCTTGACAATGTTGCCTTCATCGATATAGTTTTTAAAATTTGAAATTGATTAAGTCTTATATTTGATCAACCATATCACAAGAAAGATTATTCGAGTCTTATGTTGAAAAACTTGATTTGGGTAGTTTGATTTCTAATTTTGCATCTCGAAACGTGAGAATGCTAACTAACCTAATTTCTTTGGGTTGTGAGAGATATTTCATTTTGCTAATCTATCTTTGGGAATGCTTAATCATTTTTCCAACATACAATTTTCTATAAATTGTGATAATTGTTAACTCATATGACTACCTTACAAAATGAAATTATTGGACTTCAATTATGCTTTAATAGTATTCGGTCCTTGAAATGACGAGTTGTAGTTCATGACTCCTATTTGATGAAAAAAAAAACAAATTTTTTTTTAAGAGATGACACAAATGGTTGAAGAATCTTCAATTATTTCGTAGACATAGTAGATTATGACGACTGCTAACTCATATAACGACCACACAAGAATATTGAGTCACAACAAACTCTAAAAAATCAATGTACTTCGCTACACTAAATGACTAGTTGTAGTTGATTACACATGTTTGATAAAGAATCATTTTGATGAGACTTCTTGTGAAGAGATGATACAAACAGTTGATGAATCTTCAATTAATTCATATATAGCAGATCGAGATCGATCATCACTATGAAATAGATTTCAACAATTTTAGAAATATGATGATAGTTACGAATTTTTATTTGATTTGAAAAATCTTAAATTCTTTATGATGCTAATTTGAAATTTTCTTACATTAACCTTGAAAATTAGTTGAAGCATAACTTGATTTCTGACATTGATGGGATATAAATAATTTCTAAGTTGAAGGTTTTAAGAAATGCGATACCTATAGATTATTCTGGACTATTCTTGACAATGTTGCCTTCATCGATATAGTTTTTAAAATTTGAAATTGATTAAGTCTTATATTTGATCAACCATATCACAAGAAAGATTATTCGAGTCTTATGTTGAAAAACTTGATTTGGGTAGTTTGATTTCTAATTTTGCATCTCGAAACGTGAGAATGCTAACTAACCTAATTTCTTTGGGTTGTGAGAGATATTTCATTTTGCTAATCTATCTTTTGGAATGCTTAATCATTTTTCCAACATACAATTTTCTATAAATTGTGATAATTGTTAACTCATATGACTACCTTACAAAATGAAATTATTGGACTTCAATTATGCTTTAATAGTATTCGGTCCTTGAAAGGACGAGTTGTAGTTCATGACTCCTATTTGATGAAAAAAAAAAAACAGATTTTTTTTAAGAGATGACACTAATGGTTGAAGAATCTTCAATTATTTCGTAGACATAGTAGATTGTGACGACTGCTAACTCATATAACTACCACACAAGAATATTTAGTCACAACAAACTCTAAAAAATCAATGTACTTCGCTACACTAAATGACTAGTTGTAGTTGATTACACATGTTTGATAAAGAATCATTTTGATGAGACTTCTTGTGAAGAGATGACAGAAACAGTTGTTGAATTTTCAATTAATTCATATACAGCAGATCGAGATCGATCATCACTATGAAATAGATTTCAGCAATTTTAGAAATATGTTGATAATTATGAATTTTTATTTGATTTGAAAAAGCTAAAATTCTATATGATGCTAATTTGAAATTTTCCTACACCAACCTTGAAAATTAGTTTAAGCATAACTTGATTTCTGACATTGATGGGATGTAAATAATTTCTAAGTTGAACGTTTTAAGAAATGCGATACCTATAGATTATTCTGGACTATTCTTGACAATGTTGCCTTCATCGATATAGTTTTTAAAATTTGAAATTGATTAAGTCTTATATTTGATCAAGCATATCACAAGAAAGATTATTCGAGTCTTATGTTTGAAAAACTTGATTTGGGTAGTTTGATTTCTAATTTTGCATCTCGAAACGTGAGAATGCTAACTAACCTAATTTCTTTGGGTTTTGAGAGATATTTCATTTTGCTAATCTATCTTTTTGAATGCTTAATCATTTTTCAAACATACAATTTTCTATAACTTGTGATAATTGTTAACTCATATGACTACCTTACAAAATGAAATTATTGGACTTCAATTATGCTTTAATAGTATTCAGTCCTTGAAAGGACGAGTTGTAGTTCATGACTCCTATTTGATGAAAAAAAAACAGATTTTTTTTAAGGAATGACACAAATGGTTGAAGAATCTTCAATTATTTCGTAGACATAGTAGTTTATGACAACTGCTAACTCATATAACGACCACACAAGAATATTGAGTCACAACAAACTCTAAAAAATCAATGTACTTCGTTACACTAAATGACTAGTTGTAGTTGATTACACATGTTTGATAAAGAATCATTTTGATGAGACTTCTTGTGAAGAGATGACAGAAACAGTTGTTGAATTTTCAATTAATTCATATACAGCAGATCGAGATCGATCATCACTATGAAATAGATTTCAGCAATTTTAGAAATATGTTGATAATTATGAATTTTTATTTGATTTGAAAAAGCTAAAATTCTATATGATGCTAATTTGAAATTTTCCTACACTAACCTTGAAAATTAGTTTAAGCATAACTTGATTTCTGACATTGATGGGATATAAATAATTTCTAAGTTGAACGTTTTAAGAAATGCGATACCTATAGATTATTCTGGACTATTCTTGACAATGTTGCCTTCATCGATATAGTTTTTAAAATTTGAAATTGATTAAGTCTTATATTTGATCAACCATATCACAAGAAAGATTATTCGAGTCTTATGTTGAAAAACTTGATTTGGGTAGTTTGATTTCTAATTTTGCATCTCGAAACGTGAGAATGCTAACTAACCTAATTTCTTTGGGTTTTGAGAGATATTTCATTTTGCTAATCTATCTTTTGGAATGCTTAATCATTGTTCAAACATACAATTTTCTATAACTTGTGATAATTGTTAACTCATATGACTACCTTACAAAATGAAATTATTGGACTTCAATTATGCTTTAATAGTATTCAGTCCTTGAAAGGACGAGTTGTAGTTCATGACTCCTATTTGATGAAAAAAAAACAGATTTTTTTTAAGGGATGACACAAATGGTTGAAGAATCTTCAATTATTTCGTAGACATAGTAGATTGTGACGACTGCTAACTCATATAACGACCACACAAGAATATTGAGTCACAACAAACTCTAAAAAATCAATGTACTTCGCTACACTAAATGACTAGTTGTAGTTGATTACACATGTTTGATAAAGAATCATTTTGATGAGACTTCTTGTGAAGAGATGACACAAACAGTTGATGAATCTTCAATTAATTCATATAAGCAGATCGAGATCGATCATCACTATGAAATAGATTTCAACAATTTTAGAAATATGATGATAGTTACGAATTTTTATTTGATTTGAAAAAGCTTAAATTCTTTATGATGCTAATTTGAAATTTGCTATACTAACCTTGAAAATTAGTTGAAGCATAACTTGATTTCTGACATTGATGGGATATAAATAATTTCTAAGTTGAAGGTTTTAAGAAATGCGATACCTACAGATTATTCTGGACTATTCTTGGCAATGTTGCCTTCATCGATATAGTTTTTAAAATTAGAAATTGATTAAGTCTTATATTTGATCAACCACATCACAAGAAAGATTATTCGAGTCTTATGTTGAAAAACTTGATTTGGGTAGTTTTATTTCAAATTTTGCATCTCGAAACGTGAGAATGCTAACTAACCTAATTTCTTTGGGTTGTGAGAGATATTTCATTTTGCTAATCTATCTTTTGGAATGCTTAATCATTTTTCCAACATACAATTTTCTATAAATTGTGATAATTGTTAACTCATATGACTACCTTACAAAATGAAATTATTGGACTTCAATTATGCTTTAATAGTATTCGGTCCTTGAAAGGACGAGTTGTAGTTCATGACTCCTATTTGATGAAAAAAAAACAGATTTTTTTTTAAGAGATGACACTAATGGTTGAAGAATCTTCAATTATTTCGTAGACATAGTAGATTGTGACGACTGCTAACTCATATAACTACCACACAAGAATATTGAGTCACAACAAACTCTAAAAAATCAATGTACTTCGCTACACTAAATGACTAGTTGTAGTTCATTACACATGTTTGATAAAGAATCATTTTGATGAGACTTCTTGTGAAGAGATGACACAAACAGTTGTTGAATCTTCAATTAATTCATATGTAGCAGATCGAGATCGATCATCACAATGAAATAGATTTCAACAATTTTAGAAATATGCTGATAATTACGAATTTTTATTTGATTTGAAAAAGCTTAAATTCTATATGATGCTAATTTGAAATTTTCTTACACTAACCTTGAAAATTAGTTGAAGCATAACTTGATTTCTGACATTGATGGGGTATAAATAATTTCTAAGTTGAACGTTTTAAGAAATGCGATACCTATAGATTATTCTGCACTATTCTTGACAATGTTGCCTTCATCGATATAGTTTTTAAAATTTGAAATTGATTAAGACTTATATTTGATCAACCATATCACAAGAAAGATTATTCGAGTCTTATGTTGAAAAACTGGATTTAGGTAGTTTGATTTCTAATTTTGCATCTCGAAACGTGAGAATGCCAACTAACCTAATTTTTTTGGGTTGTGAGAGATATTTCATTTTGCTAATCTATCTTTTGGAATGCTTAATCCTTTTTCCAAAATACAATTTTCTATAACTTGTGATAATTGTTAACTCATATGACTACCCTACAAAATGAAATTATTGGACTTCAATTATGCTTTAATAGTATTCAGTCCTTGAAAGGACGAGTTGTAGTTCATGACTCCTATTTGATGAAAAAAAAACAGGTTTTTTTTAAGGGATGACACAAATGGTTGAAGAATCTTCAATTATTTCGTAGACATAGTAGATTGTGACGACTGCTAACACATATAACTACCACACAAGAATATTGAGTCACAACAAACTCTAAAAAATCAATGTACTTCGCTACACTAAATGACTAGTTGTAGTTGATTACACATGTTTGATAAAGAATCATTTTGATGAGACTTCTTGTGAAGAGATGACACAAACAGTTGTTGAATTTTCAATTAATTCATATACAGCAGATCGAGATCGATCATCACTATGAAATAGATTTCAGCAATTTTAGAAATATGTTGATAATTACGAATTTTTATTTGATTTGAAAAAGCTAAAATTCTATATGATGCTAATTTGAAATTTTCCTACACTAACCTTGAAAATTAGTTGAAGCATAACTTGATTTCTGACATTGATGGGATATAAATAATTTCTAAGTTGAACGTTTTAAGAAATGCGATACCTATAGACTATTCTGGACTATTCTTGACAATGTTGCCTTCATCGATATAGTTTTTAAAATTTGAAATTGATTAAGTCTTATATTTGATCAACCATATCACAAGAAAGATTATTCGAGTCTTATGTTGAAAAACTTGATTTGGGTAGTTTGATTTCTAATTTTGCATCTCGAAACGTGAGAATGCTAACTAACCTAATTTCTTTGGGTTGTGAGAGATATTTCATTTTGCTAATCTATCTTTGGGAATGCTTAATCATTTTTCCAACATACAATTTTCTATAAATTGTGATAATTGTTAACTCATATGACTACCTTACAAAATGAAATTATTGGACTTCAATTATGCTTTAATAGTATTCGGTCCTTGAAAGGACGAGTTGTAGTTCATGACTCCTATTTGATGAAAAAAAAAAACAGTTTTTTTTTTAGAGATGACACAAATGGTTGAAGAATCTTCAATTATTTCGTAGACATAGTAGATTGTGACGACTGCTAACTCATATAACTACCACACAAGAATATTGAGTCACAACAAACTCTAAAAAATCAATGTACTTCGCTACACTAAATGACTAGTTGTAGTTCATTACACATGTTTGATAAAGAATCATTTTGATGAGACTTCTTGTGAAGAGATGACACAAACAGTTGTTGAATCTTCAATTAATTCATATGTAGCAGATCGAGATCGATAATCACAATGAAATAGATTTCAACAATTTTAGAAATATGCTGATAATTACGAATTTTTATTTGATTTGAAAAAGCTTAAATTCTATATGATGCTAATTTGAAATTTTCTTACACTAACCTTGAAAATTAGTTGAAGCATAACTTGATTTCTGACATTGATGGGATATAAATAATTTCTAAGTTGAACGTTTTAAGAAATGCGATACCTATAGATTATTCTGCACTATTCTTGACAATGTTGCCTTCATCGATATAGTTTTTAAAATTTGAAATTGATTAAGTCTTATATTTGATCAACCATATCACAAGAAAGATTATTCGAGTCTTATGTTGAAAAACTGGATTTGGGTAGTTTGATTTCTAATTTTGCATCTCGAAACGTGAGAATGCTAACTAACCTAATTTTTTTGGGTTGTGAGAGATATTTCATTTTGCTAATCTATCTTTTGGAATGCTTAATCCTTTTTCCAAAATACAATTTTCTATAACTTGTGATAATTGTTAACTCATATGACTACCTTACAAAATGAAATTATTGGACTTCAATTATGCTTTAATAGTATTCAGTCCTTGAAAGGACGAGTTGTAGTTCATGACTCCTATTTGATGAAAAAAAAACAGTTTTTTTTTAAAGGATGACACAAATGGTTGAAGAATCTTCAATTATTTCGTAGACATAGTAGATTGTGACGACTGCTAACTCATATAACTACCACACAAGAATATTGAGTCACAACAAACTCTAAAAAATCAATGTACTTCGCTACACTAAATGACTAGTTGTAGTTGATTACACATGTTTGATAAAGAATCATTTTGATGAGACTTCTTGTGAAGAGATGACACAAACAGTTGATGAATCTTCAATTAATTCATATAAGCAGATCGAGATCGATCATCACTATGAAATAGATTTCAACAATTTTAGAAATATGCTGATAATTACGAATTTTTATTTGATTTGAAAAAGCTTAAATTCTATATGATGCTAATTTGAAATTTTCTTACACTAACCTTGAAAATTAGTTGAAGCATAACTTGATTTCTGACATTGATGGGATATAAATAATTTCTAAGTTGAACGTTTTAAGAAATGCGATACCTATAGATTATTCTGCACTATTCTTGACAATGTTGCCTTCATCGATATAGTTTTTAAAATTTGAAATTGATTAAGACTTATATTTGATCAACCATATCACAAGAAAGATTATTCGAGTCTTATGTTGAAAAACTGGATTTAGGTAGTTTGATTTCTAATTTTGCATCTCGAAACGTGAGAATGCCAACTAACCTAATTTTTTTGGGTTGTGAGAGATATTTCATTTTGCTAATCTATCTTTTGGAATGCTTAATCCTTTTTCCAAAATACAATTTTCTATAACTTGTGATAATTGTTAACTCATATGACTACCCTACAAAATGAAATTATTGGACTTCAATTATGCTTTAATAGTATTCAGTCCTTGAAAGGACGAGTTGTAGTTCATGACTCCTATTTGATGAAAAAAAAAAAACAGGTTTTTTTTAAGGGATGACACAAATGGTTGAAGAATCTTCAATTATTTCGTAGACATAGTAGATTGTGACGACTGCTAACACATATAACTACCACACAAGAATATTGAGTCACAACAAACTCTAAAAAATCAATGTACTTCGCTACACTAAATGACTAGTTGTAGTTGATTACACATGTTTGATAAAGAATCATTTTGATGAGACTTCTTGTGAAGAGATGACACAAACAGTTGTTGAATTTTCAATTAATTCATATACAGCAGATCGAGATCGATCATCACTATGAAATAGATTTCAGCAATTTTAGAAATATGTTGATAATTACGAATTTTTATTTGATTTGAAAAAGCTAAAATTCTATATGATGCTAATTTGAAATTTTCCTACACTAACCTTGAAAATTAGTTGAAGCATAACTTGATTTCTGACATTGATGGGATATAAATAATTTCTAAGTTGAACGTTTTAAGAAATGCGATACCTATAGACTATTATTCTGGACTATTCTTGACAATGTTGCCTTCATCGATATAGTTTTTAAAATTTGAAATTGATTAAGTCTCATATTTGATCAACCATATCACAAGAAAGATTATTCGAGTCTTATGTTGAAAAACTTGATTTGGGCAGTTTGATTTCTAATTTTGCATCTCGAAACGTGAGAATGCTAACTAACCTAATTTCTTTGGGTTGTGAGAGATATTTCATTTTGCTAATCTATCTTTGGGAATGCTTAATCATTTTTCCAACATACAATTTTCTATAAATTGTGATAATTGTTAACTCATATGACTACCTTACAAAATGAAATTATTGGACTTCAATTATGCTTTAATAGTATTCGGTCCTTGAAAGGACGAGTTGTAGTTCATGACTCCTATTTGATGAAAAAAAAAAAACAGATTTTTTTTTAGAGATGACACAAATGGTTGAAGAATCTTCAATTATTTCGTAGACATAGTAGATTGTGACGACTGCTAACTCATATAACTACCACACAAGAATATTGAGTCACAACAAACTCTAAAAAATCAATGTACTTCGCTACACTAAATGACTAGTTGTAGTTCATTACACATGTTTGATAAAGAATCATTTTGATGAGACTTCTTGTGAAGAGATGACACAAACAGTTGTTGAATCTTCAATTAATTCATATGTAGCAGATCGAGATCGATAATCACAATGAAATAGATTTCAACAATTTTAGAAATATGCTGATAATTACGAATTTTTATTTGATTTGAAAAAGCTTAAATTCTATATGATGCTAATTTGAAATTTTCTTACACTAACCTTGAAAATTAGTTGAAGCATAACTTGATTTCTGACATTGATGGGATATAAATAATTTCTAAGTTGAACGTTTTAAGAAATGCGATACCTATAGATTATTCTGCACTATTCTTGACAATGTTGCCTTCATCGATATAGTTTTTAAAATTTGAAATTGATTAAGTCTTATATTTGATCAACCATATCACAAGAAAGATTATTCGAGTCTTATGTTGAAAAACTGGATTTGGGTAGTTTGATTTCTAATTTTGCATCTCGAAACGTGAGAATGCTAACTAACCTAAATTTTTTTTGGGTTGTGAGAGATATTTCATTTTGCTAATCTATCTTTTGGAATGCTTAATCCTTTTTCCAAAATACAATTTTCTATAACTTGTGATAATTGTTAACTCATATGACTACCTTACAAAATGAAATTATTGGACTTCAATTATGCTTTAATAGTATTCAGTCCTTGAAAGGACGAGTTGTAGTTCATGACTCCTATTTGATGAAAAAAAAACAGTTTTTTTTTAAAGGATGACACAAATGGTTGAAGAATCTTCAATTATTTCGTAGACATAGTAGATTGTGACGACTGCTAACTCATATAACTACCACACAAGAATATTGAGTCACAACAAACTCTAAAAAATCAATGTACTTCGCTACACTAAATGACTAGTTGTAGTTGATTACACATGTTTGATAAAGAATCATTTTGATGAGACTTCTTGTGAAGAGATGACACAAACAGTTGATGAATCTTCAATTAATTCATATAAGCAGATCGAGATCGATCATCACTATGAAATAGATTCCTACAATTTTAGAAATATGATGATAATTACGAATTTTTATTTGATTTGAAAAAACTTAAATTTTTTATGATGCTAATTTGAAATTTTCTTACATTAACCTTGAAAATTAGTTGAAGCATAACTTGATTTTTGACATTGATGGGATATAAATAATTTCTAAGTTGAACGTTTTAAGAAATGCGGTACCTATAGATTATTCTGGACTATTCTTGACAATGTTGCCTTCATCGATATAGTTTTTAAAATTTGAAATTGATTAAGTCTTATATTTGATCAACCATATCACAAGAAAGATTATTCTAGTCTTATGTTTAAAAACTTGATTTGGGTAGTTTGATTTCTAATTTTGCATCCCGAAACGTGAGAATGCTATCTAACCTAATTTCATTGGGTTGTGAGAGATATTTCATTTTGCTAATCTATCTTTTGGAATGCTTAATCAATTTTCCAACATACAATTTTCTATAAATTGTGATAATTGTTAACTCATATGACTCCCCTACAAAATGAAATTATTGGACTTCAATTATGCTTTAATAGTATTCAGTCCTTGAAAGGACGAGTTGTAGTTCATGACTCCTATTTGATGAAAAAAAACCAGATTTTTTTTAAGGGATGACACAAATGGTTGAAGAATCTTCAATTATTTCGTAGACATAGTAGATTGTGACGACTGCTAACTCATATAACTACCACACAAGAATATTGAGTCACAACAAACTCTAAAAAATCAATGTACTTCGCTACACTAAATGACTAGTTGTAGTTGATTACACATGTTTGATAAAGAATCATTTTGATGAGACTTCTTGTGAAGAGATGACAGAAACAGTTGTTGAATTTTCAATTAATTCATATACAGCAGATCGAGATCGATCATCACTATGAAATAGATTTCAGCAATTTTAGAAATATGTTGATAATTACGAATTTTTATTTGATTTGAAAAAGCTAAAATTCTATATGATGCTAATTTGAAATTTGCTACACTAACCTTGAAAATTAGTTGAAGCATAACTTGATTTCTGACATTGATGGGATATAAATAATTTCTAAGTTGAACGTTTTAAGAAATGCGATACCTATAGACTATTCTGGACTATTCTTGACAATGTTGCCTTCATCGATATAGTTTTTAAAATTTGAAATTGATTAAGTCTTATATTTGATCAACCATATCACAAGAAAGATTATTCGAGTCTTATGTTGAAAAACTTGATTTGGGTAGTTTGATTTCTAATTTTGCATCTCGAAACGTGAGAATGCTAACTAACCTATTTTTTTTTGGGTTGTGAGAGATATTTCATTTTGCTAATCTATCTTTGGGAATGCTTAATCATTTTTCCAACATACAATTTTCTATAAATTGTGATAATTGTTAACTCATATGACTACCTTACAAAATGAAATTATTGGACTTCAATTATGCTTTAATAGTATTCGGTCCTTGAAAGGACGAGTTGTAGTTCATGACTCCTATTTGATGAAAAAAAAAACAGATTTTTTTTTAGAGATGACACAAATGGTTGAAGAATCTTCAATTATTTCGTAGACATAGTAGATTGTGACGACTGCTAACTCATATAACTACCACACAAGAATATTGAGTCACAACAAACTCTAAAAAATCAATGTACTTCGCTACACTAAATGACTAGTTGTAGTTCATTACACATGTTTGATAAAGAATCATTTTGATGAGACTTCTTGTGAAGAGATGACACAAACAGTTGTTGAATCTTCAATTAATTCATATGTAGCAGATCGAGATCGATAATCACAATGAAATAGATTTCAACAATTTTAGAAATATGCTGATAATTACGAATTTTTATTTGATTTGAAAAAGCTTAAATTCTATATGATGCTAATTTGAAATTTTCTTACACTAACCTTGAAAATTAGTTGAAGCATAACTTGATTTCTGACATTGATGGGATATAAATAATTTCTAAGTTGAACGTTTTAAGAAATGCGATACCTATAGATTATTCTGCACTATTCTTGACAATGTTGCCTTCATCGATATAGTTTTTAAAATTTGAAATTGATTAAGTCTTATATTTGATCAACCATATCACAAGAAAGATTATTCGAGTCTTATGTTGAAAAACTGGATTTGGGTAGTTTGATTTCTAATTTTGCATCTCGAAACGTGAGAATGCTAACTAACCTAATTTTTTTGGGTTGTGAGAGATATTTCATTTTGCTAATCTATCTTTTGGAATGCTTAATCCTTTTTCCAAAATACAATTTTCTATAACTTGTGATAATTGTTAACTCATATGACTACCTTACAAAATGAAATTATTGGACTTCAATTATGCTTTAATAGTATTCAGTCCTTGAAAGGACGAGTTGTAGTTCATGACTCCTATTTGATGAAAAAAAAACAGTTTTTTTTTAAAGGATGACACAAATGGTTGAAGAATCTTCAATTATTTCGTAGACATAGTAGATTGTGACGACTGCTAACTCATATAACTACCACACAAGAATATTGAGTCACAACAAACTCTAAAAAATCAATGTACTTCGCTACACTAAATGATAGTTGTAGTTGATTACACATGTTTGATAAAGAATCATTTTGATGAGACTTCTTGTGAAGAGATGACAGAAACAGTTGTTGAATTTTCAATTAATTCATATACAGCAGATCGAGATCGATCATCACTATGAAATAGATTTCAGCAATTTTAGAAATATGTTGATAATTACGAATTTTTATTTGATTTGAAAAAGCTAAAATTCTATATGATGCTAATTTGAAATTTTCCTACACTAACCTTGAAAATTAGTTGAAGCATAACTTGATTTCTGACATTGATGGGATATAAATAATGTCTAAGTTGAACGTTTTAAGAAATGCGATACCTATAGATTATTCTGGACTATTCTTGACAATGTTGCCTTCATTGATATAGTTTTTAAAATTTGAAATTGATTAAGTCTTATATTTGATCAACCATAACACAAGAAAGATTATTCGAGTCTTATGTTGAAAAACTTGATTTGGGTAGTTTGATTTCTAATTTTGCATCTCGAAACGTGAGAATGCTAACTAACCTAATTTCTTTGGGTTGTGAGAGATATTTCATTTTGCTAATCTATCTTTTGGAATGCTTAATCATTTTTCCAACATACAATTTTCTATAACTTGTGATAATTTTTAACTCATATGACTACCTTACAAAATGAAATTATTGGACTTCAATTATGCTTTAATAGTATTCAGTCCTTGAAAGGACGAGTTGTAGTTCATGACTCCTATTTGATGAAAAAAAAACAGATTTTTTTTAAGGGATGACACAAATGGTTGAAGAATCTTCAATTATTTCGTAGACATAGTAGATTATGACGACTGCTAACTCATATAACGACCACACAAGAATATTGAGTCACAACAAACTCTAAAAAATCAATGTACTTCGCTACACTAAAAGACTAGTTGTAGTTGATTATACATGTTTGATAAAGAATCATTTTGATGAGTCTTCTTGTGAAGAGATGACACAAACAGTTGATGAATCTTCAATTAATTCATATATAGCAGATCGAGATCGATCATCACTATGAAATAGATTTCAACAATTTTAGAAATATGATGATAGTTACGAATTTTTATTTGATTTGAAAAAGCTTAAATTCTTTATGATGCTAATTTGAAATTTTCTTACACTAACCTTGAAAATTAGTTGAAGCATAACTTGATTTCTGACATTGATGGGATATAAATAATTTCTAAGTTGAAGGTTTTAAGAAATGCGATACCTATAGATTATTCTGGACTATTCTTGACAATGTTGCCTTCATCGATATAGTTTTTAAAATTTGAAATTGATTAAGTCTTATATTTGATCAACCATATCACAAGAAAGATTATTCGAGTCTTATGTTGAAAAACTGGATTTGGGTAGTTTGATTTCTAATTTTGCATCTCGAAACGTGAGAATGCTAACTAACCTAATTTTTTTGGGTTGTGAGAGATATTTCATTTTGCTAATCTATCTTTTGGAATGCTTAATCCTTTTTCAAAAATACAATTTTCTATAACTTGTGATAATTGTTAACTCATATGACTACCTTACAAAATGAAATTATTGGACTTCAATTATGCTTTAATAGTATTCAGTCCTTGAAAGGACGAGTTGTAGTTCATGACTCCTATTTGATGAAAAAAAACAGATTTTTTTTAAGGGATGACACAAATGGTTGAAGAATCTTCTATTATTTCGTAGACATAGTAGATTATGACGACTGCTAACTCATATAACGACCACACAAGAATATTGAGTCACAACAAACTCTAAAAAATCAATGTACTTCGCTACACTAAAAGACTAGTTGTAGTTGATTATACATGTTTGATAAAGAATCATTTTGATGAGTCTTCTTGTGAAGAGATGACACAAACAGTTGATGAATCTTCAATTAATTCATATATAGCAGATCGAGATCGATCATCACTATGAAATAGATTTCAACAATTTTAGAAATATGATGATAATTACGAATTTTTATTTGATTTGAAAAAGATTAAATTCTTTATGATGCTAATTTGAAATTTTCTTACATTAACCTTGAAAATTAGTTGAAGCATAACTTGATTTCTGACATTGATGGGATATAAATAATTTCTAAGTTGAAGGTTTTAAGAAATGCGATACCTATAGATTATTCTGGACTATTCTTGACAATGTTGCCTTCATCGATATAGTTTTTAAAATTTGAAATTGATTAAGTCTTATATTTGATCAACCATATCACAAGAAAGATTATTCTAGTCTTATGTTTAAAAACTTGATTTGGGTAGTTTGATTTCTAATTTTGCATCTCGATATGTGAGAATTCTATCTAACCTAATTTCTTTGGGTTGTGAGAGATATTTCATTTTGCTAATCTATCTTTTGGAATGCTTAATCATATTTCCAACATACAATTTTCTATAAATTGTGATAATTGTTAACTCGTGTGACTACCTTACAAAATGAAATTATTGGACTTCAATTATGCTTTAATAGTATTCGGTCCTTGAAAGGACGAGTTGTAGTTCATGACTCCTATTTGATGAAAAAAAAAACAGATTTTTTTTTAAGAGATGACACAAATGGTTGAAGAATCTTCAATTATTTCGTAGACATAGTAGATTGTGACGACTGCTAACTCATATAACTACCACACAAGAATATTGAGTCACAACAAACTCTAAAAAATCAATGTACTCCGCTACACTAAATGACTAGTTGTTGTTGATTACACATGTTTGATAAAGAATCATTTTGATGAGACTTCTTGTGAAGAGATGACACAAACAGTTGATGAATCTTCAATTAATTCATATATAGCAGATTGAAATCGATCATCACTATGAAATAGATTTCAACAATTTTAGAAATATGATGATAATTACGAATTTTTATTTGATTTGAAAAAGCTTAAATTCTTTATGATGCTAATTTGAAATTTTCTTACATTAACCTTGAAAATTAGTTGAAGCATAACTTGATTTCTGACATTGATGGGATATAAATAATTTCTAAGTTGAACGTTTTATGAAATGCGATACCTATAGATTATTCTGGACAATTCTTGACAATGTTGCCTTCATCGATATAGTTTTTAAAATTTGAAATTGATTAAGTCTTATATTTGATCAACCATATCACAAGAAAGATTATTCTAGTCTTATGTTTAAAAACTTGATTTGGGTAGTTTGATTTCTAATTTTGCATCTCGATATGTGAGAATTCTATCTAACCTAATTTCTTTGGGTTGTGAGAGATATTTCATTTTGCTAATCTATCTTTTGGAATGCTTAATCATTTTTCCAACATACAATTTTCTATAAATTGTGATAATTGTTAACTCATATGACTACCTTACAAAATGAAATTATTGGGCTTCGATTATGCTTTAATAGTATTCAATCCATGAAAGGACGAGTTGTAGTTCATGACTCCTAATTGATGAAAAAAAAAACAGATTTTTTGTTAAGAGATGACACAAATGGTTGAAGAATCTTCAATTATTTCGTAGACATAGTAGATTGTGACGACTGCTAACTCATATAACTACCACACAAGAATATTGAGTCACAACAAACTCTAAAAAATCAATGTACTTCGCTACACTAAATGACTAGTTGTAGTTGATTACACATGTTTGATAAAGAATCATTTTGATGAGACTTCTTGTGAAGAGATGACACAAACAGTTGATAAATCTTCAATTAATTCATATATAGCAGATCGAGATCGATCATCACTATGAAATAGATTTCAACAATTTTAGAAATATGATGATAATTACGTATTTTTATTTGATTTTAAAATGCTTAAATTTTTTATGATGCTAATTTGAAATTTTCTTACATTAACCTTGAAAATTAGTTGAAGCATAACTTGGTTTCTGACATTGATGGGATATAAATAATTTCTAAGTTGAACGTTTTAAGAAATGTGATACCTATAGATTATTCTGGACTATTTCTGACAATGTTGCCTTCATTGATATAGTTTTTAAAACTTGAAGTTGATTAAGTCTTATATTTGATCAACCATATAACAAGAAAGATTATTCTGTCTTATGTTGAAAAACTTGATTTGGGTAGTTTGATTTCTAATTTTGCGTCTTGAAATGTGAGAATGCTATCTAACCTAATTTCTCTGGTTGTGTGAGATATTTCATTTTGCTAATCTATCTTTTGGAATGCTTAATCGTTTTTCCAACATACAATTTTCTATAAATTGTGATAATTGTTAACTTATATGACTACCGTCCAAAAAAATTGGGTCACAACCAATTCTAAGTAAATTATGATGCTTCAATTGTGCTTCAGTCCATGAAAGGACGAGTCGTAGTTCATGACACCTATTTGATGAAAAAAACAGTTTGTTAAGATTTCTTGTCAAGAGATGACACAAATAGTTGAAGAATCTTCAATTATTTCGTGGACATAGTAGACCAAAATCTATTATCAATAAGAAATAGATTTGAATAATTTGAGCAACATGATGATAATTATGAATTTTTATTTGATTTGGAAAAAATTAAATTTATTGATTATGCTAATTTGAACTGTTGATGCATTAACCTTTAAAATTAGTTGAAGCATAACATGTTTCCAAACATTGATGGGATAGAAATATTTGTTGAGTTGAAAAGTTTAAGAGAGGTGATACCTATAAATTATTCTGGATTATTCGTGGCATCGTTACCTCCGTGGAAATAGGTTCTTCAAATTTGAAGTTGATTAAGTCTTATGTTCGATCAACCATATTACATAGAATATTAAATGTATTAACTATGATTCCTTTAAAAAAATGTTGAAAATACTTGATTTGAGTAGTTTGATTTCTAATTTTGCATCTCAAAATGTGAGAATGTTAAATATTATTCTAGCCTAATTTCTTAGGTTGTGAAAAATATTTTATTTTCCTAATCTATCTATTGGAATGCAAAAAGTCTTTGCTTAAATATAAATATGTAATTTATTAAAATATTTAAGTATTGCTATGCTTGTAAAATTGTTGTATTGAAGTAGCTAATAATAATTAGTAGTCTAGGCCTTGAAATTCTATAGACCAACCTTGCATCGAATTTTTGGTTAACTCAATGGATTGTTTCCCATGATCCCAAATATTACAAAATATTTTTAAAATAGAGAAGAATGCATAATCACAACTGAAAAATATTAATTTAAAATTAAATTGAGATATTCTATACGTTTTATTAAGTAAACAAGATAGCAGTAGTAGTTTTGAAAATTTCACAAGTCACTATTAACCTTATAGCTTCCATGCAAAAATGTAATTAGTATTCCCCATCAATTGTGGTAGTGCCTAAACATTTTTCCAACATATAATTTTCTATAGTTTTGAAAATTTCACAAGTCACTATTAACCTTATAGCTTCCATGCAAAAATGTAATTAGTATTCCCCATCAATTGTGGTAGTGCCTAAACATTTTTCCAACATATAATTTTCTATAGTTTTGAAAATTTCACAAGTCATTATTAACCTTATAGCTTCCATGCAAAAATGTAATTAGTATTCTCCATCAATTGTGGTAGTGCCTAAACATTTTTCCAACATATAATTTTCTATAAATTGTCGTGACAATTTATAGGAAAGTCGAAGAATATTTCAGGGTCAACTATTTCACACACACACACACACGCGTTTGATAAAGAATCAGTTTGAAGTGACTTCTTGTGAAGAGATGACACAAACAATTGAAGAATCTTCAATTAATTCATATATAGCGTATCGAAATCAATCATCACTTTGAAATAGATTTCAACAATTTTAGTAATATGATGATAATCCCGAATTTTTATTTGATCTGAAAAAGCTTAAATTTTTTATGATGCTAATTTGAAATTTTCTTGCATTAACCTTGAAAATTAGTTGAAGCATAACTAGATTTCTGACATTGATGGGATAAAAATAATTTCTAAGTTGAATGTTTTAAGAATTGCGGTACTAATAAATTATTCTGGACTATTCCTGACATTGTTGCCTTCGTCGATATAGTTTTTAAATTTGAAGTTGATTAAGTCTAATATTTGATCAACCATATCACAAGAAAGATTATTCTAGTCTCATGTTGAAAAAGTTGATTTGAGTAGTTTGATTTCTAATTTTGCATACCATAAAAGGACGAGTTGTAGTTCATATCTACTAGTTGGTGTTTCTCCATTACCAGACCCATGTTCTTCTATTGCACCAAAGTCATCCTTCTCTCATAGGGAACGACATCCTTATTTACAAGTTTATACTGGACGATTTAAGCCATCAACGCCTGGAGCCCCATCCGTTACCTTGCCGTCTACAAATCCTGCATCAATCATCTATTACGACCTTGAGTCATATCCATTGCACTCCGTAAAGGTAAATGTACTCGTATAACTAAACATCCTAACAGCCACTATGTCACTTTTGATTCGTTGTCACATTCTTTCTCCTATTTCACATCTCTACTTTCTAGTTTTTTATACCTAAAATAGTAACATAAGCTTTATTTGATCCTGAGTCGCGTAAGGTTATGAAATTGAAAATGGAAGCCTTACACGAGAATAAGATTTGGAAACTTGTTCCTTCACCACATTACATGCATCCTGTTGGTAACAGATGTGCCTATGTTCCAAAGTTCAATTCAGATGGAACTGTTGATTGGTTGATAGCTCGAATGGTTGCTAAAAGTTACACATAGACCTTTTGGTATTGATTATGATGAGACATTCTCTTCAATTGCTAAGATCTCTTCTATTCGTGTTTTGATTTCTATTGCTAGTAACCTTGGTTGGCCACTATTTCAATTAGATATTAAAAATACATTTCTTCATGGTGACTTGCACGAGGAGCTGTATATGGAGCAACCCTTTGCGGGGGGGGGGTTGCTGGGGGGGGAGTAACAAGACTATGTTTGTAAGTTGAAGAAGGTTTTACATGCGTTAAAACATTCACCAATGGCGTGGTTTGGGATGTTTTCTGAGGTGGTTATAGAATTTGGTCTTCAAAGGTGTCGGACAGTTCATTCAGACAATCAAGTCCAATTCACAATATCACAATGTGTGCAGTGCAAATGGTACATATAGAAACATATACTAAGTACTCCATAAAAACCTTAAGCAAGTAATGAAAAATATGCTACAACACATCAATTAAACTCATACTTGATTACAACCACATGTTCAAGTGTATCATATATCATGATGTAGTTTAAAAATATTTCCTTTTTTTTAAAAAACATGAATGCACCAATCGCACAAAATAAAAAATTTAACACACAAAACAAAAAAAAATATATGCATGTACCAAAGCAAAATTGATGAAGATGCACATACATGAACCTACAACTTAAAAAACAAGTACAAAAATGAGATGCATGCAATAATAAATGTATCACAATAAATAAGTCCAAGTATGCATCAGAAATACCTAATCAGTTAGGTATACAAACGCCCTTACCTTTAAGAGCCCATTTGGTAGAGATTTTAATTGAAAATATAGCCGTTATGTTTGAATTTCATCTCACACATGAGATCCACTAACGGCTAGTTTTTCAATTAAAATCTCTACCCAACGGGCTCTAAGAATACCTTGATTTATTTCAAGATTTTTCGAATCACTCTTCTTTACCCAAATTTGCCTAGTAGAGGAATTAATCCTAGTCAATTATGTCATTAACTCGGTCAATTGACTCATCTGATTAGTAAAAAAGTCAATCCGGTTATCAAAATTTTGATGTTTATTTCAATTGAAGTTCTGATTTTGATTTCTGTTCAGGAATATGACACCTAAGCCTTATATGTCATAATTCTTCGCAGTTGAAACGAGTAGGGATAAACCTAGGACCAAGTTTATGTGGTCACTGATTTCTATTCCTAGGTTAATAGGTCCTACGTTGTCTAGTAGGTCTCTGATCTACGATTTCCTTATTCTTGGGTTCAGGGTGAGGAACATAATTAGGCTAGTCAGTGTCAGAGACAAATATGGTCTTGGAAGTACTATCAGTATTGTGATCATTCTCCTTATATCCTAGACCTCTCTCATTACCAGCTAGTTTGCTTATTCCTAAGATGTTATCAAGCTTTACTAAACCACTAGAGAATGTCAATAGTTGGGTGTTTGAATCCTCAAGATCACTCATAAGGGTCATAACCATATTTTCTAAAGACTCATTTATAACGCTCAACTCACTAAGTCTTCTAGAGGACTTCTTAAGCTCACTCATAAGATTCTTAACCCGAATATCTAAGGATTTCATTCACAGAGTTCAATTTACTCGGGAAAAAGATAGATTCCTGAAGGTCAGCTATTATTTTTTCTTTCTCAACCTCAAGATCTTTGACCTTCGTACATAAGGCTTTATTGCTAGTCAATATCCTAAAGCTCTCCTCATATAATTATCATAAGCCTCATGCATGTCTTCCTCATTTTCAGAATCCTCCCCAAATTGCTCACCACTATCTATATCCTCAACCTTCTAACTGTCTTTATCAGATTCACTCTTAATCCTAGCAGTGAAGACCATATATTTTCCGTTCTCATCATGAGTGGATTTCTCACTCTGATTATCTGAGTTAGACTCGTCATCAGTGAGAGTGACATTCATAGCTTTATCCTTATTTCTCCTATTGTTAGGACACTCACTTCTATAATAGTCAAAACCTTGACACTTATGACATATAACAGATTGAGGTCGCTTTCTAGACTCACTGGAGCACCTTAATGTCTCTCTTGAGGCTTCTTCTTCTTTCTAAATATATTTTGAAATTTGTTAGCAAAATAAGTCATCTGCTTATCATTTGGTGACTCTAAATCAGAAGACTCATTACGATTATCCCTAGCAGTATTTAAGGACAAAGACTTATATTTTCTAGGTTTAGCTAAAGTTAGTTCGTAGGTCTGGAAAGATCCAACCAACTCTTCAACCTTAATAACATCTATGTCGTTACTCTACTTTGTAATTGTAATTTTAGGCATAAATCTCTCAGGTAACGATCTAAAAATTTTTCTGACAATCTTAGGCTTAAGAATTCTCTCACATAGGTTGAAGTTAGAATTAACTATGTCATTCAAGCTTGCATAGAAATCATCGAATGTCTCATCCTCCTTCATCTTAATCTCTTCAAATCTAGTGGTCAACATCTGTAATTTGGAGTTCTTAACTATCTGAGTTCCCTCATGTGTGGTCTGCAAAATATTCCAAACCTCTGTAGCAATCTCACACATAGATACTCGCCTAAATTCTTTAGGGAACACGACCATAAATAAAGCATGTAGGACTTTACTATTCCAATTGTACTAATCTAAATTTGCTTTCGACCAATTAGTAATAGGAGTGGGGGTGACAATACCAACAAGTGTGCTAGAAGGGAAAATCCAACCATTCACCATGTTTAGCCAAATGCGTTCATCCATTGATTTTAGAAAGACTTACATTCTAACTTTCTAATACACGTAGTTACTACCATTAAAATATGATTGGACAGGTAATGAACTACTCATCTAGAAAAACTAGGATCAGAGATCGAATTTAGACTCTAGTACTACATGAAAGTTACGGTTCGACCCTAAAATCACCCTAAAATCCGCCGAATTAAAATTACCAATTAACAGCAACAAGTAGGGATGACAATGGGCCGAACCCCATCTATCCTCGAGCTCGTTCAAGCACGAGCCGAGCTCGACTCGTGCTCAATGGACGAGATTAGCTTGACCCACTAGCTCGTGAACTCACGAGTCGAGTCGAGCCGAGCATGAGCCCACGAGCTCTTTTTTGAATATTTTTCAGGCTTTCTGGTCAAAATTTGTCCAAAGCTCGGCTTGTTGGGCATAACTTGTGCTCGGCTCAGGCTCGTCAAATGACAAGCCCGAGCAACCTACGAGCCGTATTTTGACGAGCCGAGCTGACGAGCTACTCGGCCAGTTTGACATCCCTAGCAACAAGACACTTATTAATTGTTTTAGATGTTTAGTCAATCAAGTCAATTTATCCTTATGTTGAATTGTCGTAGTAATCAATAAAGCAGTAAATAATACAAAAAATGTTGACGGAGAAAAGCCAACTGGATAAAAACTCTGAGGATCAAGCCAGTAACCTCCACTATAGACAATGATGAACTTACAGTATAATTCAGCTTAGAAATCTCACTAAACTCGTTGATTTGCTTCTTGCAATCTTCAAGACCCGCTGTAATGTGCTTCACACATGATTCCTAGCTTCTGAAAATTGTTTCTCATGTGGATCACCAAGAACACATTGTTATTGTACTCTTCCCGTGCTTCTAGTCCAGCCTCACTCAATCTTTAGCAACCTGTGAATGTTCTTGAGAAAGTACATTTCTGTTTGTGTATAGGAAGTTGGTTTTTGGATTTTATGATGTTGATATTTTTCCCAAATATGTGGTTGTTTGAATTCAAGAAACAATAGATAAATCAAAGGCTTGAATGTGTTCTTGAATATATAAATGAAGTTATGGAGGAGAATTATAATGAACAATCACACAGAAATTCGTGTTATGGGTTAGGTATATATTAGTAGAAGGCATTTAGGTAGTATGGACTGATTAAAAATCTTGAAAAACGTGAACTAGGATTTTGCGCGTAACATCGTCGCTTGAGCGCCAGCCTAGCGACAGATGTTTTGCTCAAGCGAGAACTCAGCGATAGACGGACAACACTATTTTTATTTATTTTTACTTCAGTATCAGAAGGGCGATAAGCTAGCGAAAATTTGACAACTTTCCTTGTTCCAAATTCGAACCCTAAGATACTTAGTTCATTTATATAATTTTTCAATTGATTCATTGACTTTTACAACTTTTAATATTAGTCTTTTTTGTCTAAAAAATTGCCAATACATTAAAAACCTAATAGTTTTTAAGAGTTTCACACCTTTTTGCTATGATTTTTGCACCTTTTCGTGTATGGTGGTTATAGTACTATATATAGGATGGTTTTCACATTGAAAAATATATTTTTAACATCAAACTTATAGCATTAACATCCAAATCAAGGATTAAACTAAGTTTTAGTATTTGTTCTTATAGTTCATTTCCAAGTTTGGTTTTTTTTTTACTTGATTTAAGCTTAGATTAAGGTTTTGATTATTCCTACAAACAATTTGCAATTTAAAGCCTTCGAGCACTTATTTTGGTAGCGACAAATATCGTTTGAAGATAGTGGTTCATAGTCATGTTCAAACCTTCCATTTTGATAAAATATCTTGTTGCTTGTTTTTCCATAATTTCTTGTTCATTATCGACTTTTCACAGAAATTAGGAAACTGGATTTGGGCTCACTTATTGCTGTTTGATTATAGCCTTAATTTCTAAATTAGAGATGGGCCATTCGAGAGATGAGATTATTGTAATGCACTTTATTGTAGGGATGACAATTTAATCCGTCTCGTTCGCGACCCGACCTGATGGGGCTCCGCCCCGAATGGACGGGTCTCGAGGTGGGGCGAGGATGTCCCGCCCTGTGAAAAAAATTAAAAATAGAATTTTAATAAATGGTTATTTTTAAAATATTGTTGAATGTATTTACAGTTTTATAACATGTTTTTAATCCAACAATTATATTATACAATTGTCAATTTAAAATTTTACATAACTAATAATTGTTTATATAATTTATAAATTTGGTCATTCAATTTTTTTATTATAATTAAATTATATAATCTAAAATTCTGAATCATAATAGTTAAATAAATATTATTTGTTTTTTAAAGATTTATATCAATTAATCAAAGCAAGTTTATATATTGATTGAAAAAATTAGAAAAAAATTTAAAATATATGGAATGATTTTTAGGTTTTGAGTTAAGAGTTGAACTTTGAATAATAGCATAACTCGAATTTTTGAAGATAAAAAAAAAAAAAAAATTAAATTGGGCAAATTCTCACCCCGTCCCTTCCCCAATTCACGCCTCGCCTGTCCAAGGTGGGGCGGGATGGGGTTGGAGTGAGGCGGCCCCGTTGCCATCCCTGCCTTATTGTATTATGTGGAAAAGCTTATCTTAAACGTGTTCAGCTTGAATTAATGGGGTCTCAAGAAGATGGGTTTCTAATAATTAGGCTCCAGTTTATCTAGAATAAAATTTTAAAATTCTTTAAGAAATCTCACTTATCCTTTCAAAGCATAATCATGTTATTACATATAACCCTATTTGTCATCTATTATTTTACATTCTATCACATTATTTTTTTTACAATACTCATTTTGAATCACACATTCTTCATTAAAATAATATTACACGCAAATCAAAAACATTTTCATCTTTTTTACCCACACATTTTTCATCAAACTATTATTTCATAATATATTTTTCAAAATTAAAGGGACTCAAACACACCCATATTTTATCCGGTCAATCAAAAGATCATTGAACTATGTGTCGTGGGTTAACTGCAATATTATTCAATAAAGTTTGAATGTATTTTAGACATTAAATAATTTGATAGGGGCTCTAATATTACAACAATCAGTGATAATTTAAATTCTAGATGAATAACATTGTTCTATTGAATCTATCAATCGATGTTGCTAAACATAATAATTCATCTTCATGAAGATAAATAACATTACTTTTACCAAATAAGCATTTCAAAAGAATGGTTTAACATACACTTTAGCATGCAATGTTAATGAAAACCAACATACAAAAAAAGACAAAAAAAAAAAAAAAAAAAAAAAAAAGGGAAAAAGGAAATGCAAGAGAACATAACCCAAATCTGAAAATCTATTATATCATATTATTTAATAAATTCAATTCTATAAATAGCACATTAAGTATCCCACCTGGAGAATATGTTTGCAAGAATGAAATTCAAAGGAATTGATGAGGCTTGTATAAGTGGAGGAGTATGCGTTTTAATTCGATTCAAAGTGAAGTACTTTACTAGGACTTGACATGCTGCTAATCCTTTTGACAGAGTGTGTGATGTCTTTGGGAGCACGGACACAATCACACAGGTGATACATGGGTGTTGTAAACTCGTTAGACCAAGATCAAATTTTGAATCATTTCTTGGTAAACATGATTTGTCATAACCTCTTCGATACCTTCATTTATGTGGGAGAATAGAGAGAAATTTGGTAGAAAAGTGAAAGATACTAAAACTAAATAATTACCAGGTAATTATACGCAAGTATCTTTGATGCTTGAACTCACTAATTATATCCTAGTACTAGATAATTATAACGAACCAAATACAATATAAATAAGATATGTTAGTCATGTTAAGTGTATGTCTGAGAACACTACTATTTTATAAAAAAATGATTTTTATATCGTTGAAATGGGGCTCTACCAATCTGTAGTTGCCTACAAACTTTGACCATTCTAATGTGATTTAATTTTTCCAATTGTCATTTATGTCCTGCATTTCTGTGTAAGCATGTAATCACAGAGGAATAATCCTATCATTTTACACATTCACATTGTTTGACAATTCAAATGATCACTGTTATAAATCAATAATGACGGCGATATATAGACCCACTACATCTCGAACGATCGAAATTTTGCTTAAAATGTGGTGAACCCACCAGACAAATCCTAAAAGAAGATGTGTAAAATTTAAGTAGTCCCTGCACACAAGTTACTTCTTGCCTCAAGCAATATTTCCGTCTGTGACGTACAAGTGACTTAACGTCTCCGTTTGATTTTGTTAAAAATTTGTTTTTTATTAAAACTTTTGATCAAAATTGATCAAATTTGTGATTGAAAAGTTGATAAAAAATTATGAATACTATAAAATGTATGATTAATGTTACTTGTTGACTTTAACTTGACTTTTTTCTATCTATTGCAGGATTTTTGTGTTAAATCAATTCGCATTTGCATCAACTCAACTTTGATTTCTTACCTAATTAAAGACATGGCTAGAGGAGAAGAACTTGTTAATTGATTCTCAAACCACGTTTCTCTCAATTATTATTATTTTTTTATTCCGATTGTCGTCTTCTCTGATTCATTAGCAAATACACTTTTTTATTATTTTTTTGGCAAAAGTGTGACACCATGTTTCCTAAAAGTCAGAAAGAGGTTGATACTATAAGATAATTCCAAATTTTAATACAAATATCAGATCACGCGTTTCTAAAATGCTTTAGAACTGTCAAATGTTTGTCATTTTTTCTCAAAAAATGTAGTTATGGCATTTTTAATCATCCAACATAAGTGGCGGATCTAGCACCCGATGAGCTTTGATGGCCGCCAGAGTTGAATCCACCGAGAACACTTTTTTTTTGGTTGACAGTAGATAAAAGTTTTAGATCATATATCTGATAATTCATTTTGTTTTTAAATATTTTTTGTAGCTCATTTGGTTAAAGTTGCCACATGCATAATAGAGGTCTAAAGTTTGATTTTCTTTCAAACCAATTTTATTGTGCAATTTTTTAGTTTTACCATTTTCACAAAATCTAATGCAATGGGAGGGGATTCGAACCAATGATCCTTCTTTATGTAAGTGAAAGTTAAATCATTATGGCACTTGTCAAGTTTTGATAGTAAATGTAATGAAATAATATATACTCTAATTTAGTGGGTTTAATGCCTTTGCAATGATTCAAACCCATGATCTTGATTTGAATTATACAGCAACCTAGCCACTATGTCATGTGGTGAATAATGTATAAATGTATAACAAAATTATATATGATTAGTTTTAGCAAAATAATTATTATATTTAATTTTGAATATTTTATTACAGTCGATGGTCATACTCAAAATGCTGAATCCATTGCGGTCCAACACTCCTCGTCTTCTATTTTTACAATTAAAGAGAGCACATCTAATGCATTTTATGGTTATCTATTTAGATAGTATATAAGTTAAAATGTTTAAGGGATCTTGCTAAATGTACATTAAGATTTATATAAAAGATTACATAATGTCACGTGTTGCTCTATCATTCTTTAGTTTAAAACACGTTCAATTTTTCATCCAATATTTTCCCTTTATATTATTTTTGATAACTGCTTACGTTTCATTTTAATGTACAAGTAACAAAATTCATGTTTCAGATTTATGTGACATTGATGTTTAATGAATACACTAAGTCCAAAAATGATCTCCAATGAGTCATATCTACAACTCAGTAATGATGTCTAATCTTTTATTATCTTAAACAAAAATAAAATCACATCTAAATCTAGTTATGAAATATAAATTTGAAAAGAAAATATAAACTTAATGAGCGTATATGTTTATGGATGAACCATGCTATAGTGCCCAAGTTGATTTACAAAAAGAGAGTTACCCAAATGATGTGACAGCCTCCTATTGGAGGGTGCGAGTGGCCCGCAGCTGGTGGGCCAGCCGCCCCCTTCAATAGGAGGCTGCCACATCATTTGGGCAACTCTCCTTTTGTAGACCAACTTGGGCAAAGTAGCATTATTCTTTATGGCCAGCTGCCCCTTTCAATAGGAGGCTGCCACATCATTTGGGCAACTCTCCTTTTGTAGATTAACTTGGGCAAAGTAGCATTATTCTTTATGGAAAGGCTATTGATACAACATGGTACACAACATAGTGCACAACATACTCACATTTAAGGGGTGGAATCCGTAATTAAAATAATCGCGAACCCCACAGAATGGGTGAGGACTGTCACCTATGCTGTGTATCAGTGCACATTCAACATTTTTCATATGTTTAACAGCCTCTTAATATAGACAAAACTCTAAAAAAGTGTCTATCTATTCACATCAGCTTGACATATTTCTCGTCAGAGTTCATGGGAAAGGAATGTCTTTGAACATTATCTATTTTTGCTTATCCAACACATTTTTATTTTTGCAATTGCAGCATTGGATATGCTCTAATGTGGATTGCTTCAAAAAATTTGCCATGTAAGAAAAAACATATTGTCTAAAAAAAATCATGTCCAATGCTATTTGGCAGGGGTTGTCAAATTACGTGACAAAAAAAAAAATAGTGTATGACTTCGTCTAGACTAAGAGGCTTTATTAGACATGTCTACTCGCAATTTATCTGATTTTGTTCCCTTTTATAGCATTGGATTATTTCTTCCTCTCAATTTTATTTAACTTTAGTTTAGGTTAGATAAAGACATGTAAGCAATTAGTATTGAGTTGTAAATGTAACTCATTAGAGGTCAAATTTAGGCTTGATTATATATTTGCTAAACATCAATACCACATAAATTGTAACTCTTTCTACTTGCCTACCATATAATTCGCAATCCATATAATTCATAGGAGTTGCTCCGAGTTAACCAACACATACAATTATAATTATTTTACGATGTATCTTCAAAATATTTACTTATAAATAGAAGTATAGTTATTTGATTGAAATTAAATTAAAGCGTAGTTACTAGATTAGAAAAAAAAAATTAAATATAATTACCTGATTGACACTAAGTGAAATTGTAGTTACCGAGAATGAAATTTACAATAAAATTACTTCAACGATCATTTTGAATTTTTTTTACAAATTTCATTAGCCAATAACCATTGCTGAAAATTAACAATGTTTCACACACACACACACACACACACTATACATTGTTATTGTTGAAGATAATATTAGAACAATGTATACATGACACTTTCTAGCAACTTGAATATTTAAATAAAGTGATTTAAGCTCATAGTTTTGCTAAAAATTAAATTTTAAGTAGATTTTAATGAAAATTGATGAAATGTGTAATCATTGGCTAATTTATGGGCCAGAGTATTGAATTTTTTTCACATGGAATTGTTTTAGCCCCTGTTTAGTCCCCATTAAATTAAAATTCTCGTTTCTCTCTCTTCTTATCAACCACACATTTTCTAATAAAATAATATTACACATAAACCTAAAAAATTTTCCTTCTTTTTTAACCATACATTATTTAAAAAATTACTATTTCTTCCATTATAATTGGAAATAATGGAGCCCAAACAAGGGCTATGTATTAGTCCAACTTAATTTTTTTTTTTTTTTTTTAATTCCAGTGTTGGATCTGCTAATGTATGTAGTTAAAAAGTTATTAAAGTTGTGAGTTCCATAAATTTTGAGTTAAAAATAATTGTTTATTTTGACTTAGTCCATGTTTGATGGGGATTAATATCATTTTTTTCGTAAATTTTGATAAAAGTTGTTGAAATGTGTGGTTAAAATTAACTGATGACTTTAATTTTAATTTCTAAGAACTTAAATATAACATGGGCTAATTGTTAGCTTAATATATGTTGCAAACCAATTCAAGTTTGAAGCATGCAACATTAAATGCCTTTTTTTTTTTTCAAAAGCTTTAAACACATTTTAACATTTTAATTTTTCTAAAGATAATACTTTTTTAAATATACCTTTTTTTAAAGGGTCATGAAAGGCCGGGTCGTGTTCGCAGAGATTTTTGAATTTAGTCTCTGTTTGATACCGATTAAAATTCTAGATTTTAATTTAAATTAAAATCAACAATTCATTTTAACTATATATATTTTATGGGTCTCACAACTTTTCAACTATATATTTTATCAACTTCTAACAAAATCGGCTAAAAATCTAATTTTAATCCGGGGCTTTAAGGAATTTGACATCGATAAAATGTTGGATTCTGGCACGAGAAACTGTAGATTCATGATCTATGTGGATTTTTGATTCTTTGTAATATTATGGACCCTGTTCAAGCAGAATAATTGCATCAGTCGATTAGTTTTTGCTATAAATAGAATGATTAATAGAACTCCATCCAGAAGACAACAGGGAAAAAAAAAAAAAAAAAAAAAAACCAACCATAGGCATGGATTTCCTAACATTCTTGCTTCTTCTCTTGTCTGTCTCATGGATATGCATTCTTTTCCATACATTAAATTCAAGGTCCCGGAAATCTGGCAAGCTCCCACCGGGTCCATTTCCTTTTCCGATCATCGGCAATATACTAGAACTCGGCAAAAAACCCCACCAGTCATTGGCCAAACTCTCCAAAACCTATGGACCATTAATGTATCTTAAGTTAGGGTGTCTTAATACTGTAGTAGTTTCATCGCCGGAAATAGCCAAAGATGTTTTACTAAAATACGACCAAGTCTTCTCCAGCAGAAGTGTCCCAGGTGCAGCCATGTCCAACGAACACAACAAATATTCTATGGTTTGGTTGCCGGTGAAAAATCAATGGCGTAAACTTCGCAGAATATGTAAAGAACAAATGTTTTCAATGCCAATGCTTGACGCAAGTTGGGACCTTCGCCTGGAGAAATTGCAGAAACTGGGGAACTATGTGAATCAGTGTTCTATTAATGGGCAGGCTGTGAATATTGGTGAAGCTGCTTTCATTACATCGCTTAATTTGTTGTCGTCGACATTTTTTTCAGTTGAATTTGCGGAGTTTAACTCTGATTGTTCTCAAGAGTTTAAGAATGTTGTATGGGGTGTGATGGAATGCCTTGGGAGTCCTAATATTGCAGACTATTTTCCACTTCTTAAATATTTTGATCCCCAAGGAATTTTGCGTCGGACCAAGTTTCATCTTGAAGTTCTTTGCAATATTTGATGTTTTAATAGATCAAAGGTTGCAATCAAGAGGCACATCAGTGAAAAATGATATACTTGAAGCTCTCCTTGATCTCAACCAAAAACCTGAGCCTGAATTAAGCCGAGATGAGATAAAGCATCTACTGCTCGTAAGTGTTACACTGAATTATTCCTTTCTTTTACAGCATTTGTGGTTCAACATGTGTGTTTTTATTAAAAAATAAATCCGTTTTGCTTACGATAACATTGAAATAAATAAATTATAATAATAACTATCACCATTGGGATCAGAGGCGAATCTAGAGTTCAAGTTCAGTTAGAGCGGACCGCGAACATTGAACACTTATTGTCAACGGTTAACGTGCGTGATAGCGGTGTTGTTTATTAATATTTAGTTAAATAATATTCAAAAAAATTGTACGGACTAGATTAGAACTAGGTACGAACTTTCATTTCGAATGAAAAAATCGTTCTATAATTTGCAAAATATCCTAATTTATTTTTCAATCAAAGATGCAATATCTATTAACAAAAATGTCAATATTTAGTTTACAATTAAAGTTAATTAAACAAGCATTATTATATTAACAAAGTTGAAATTATTTGTGCTTATATCAATTTTATGTGTTTGTGTGATTCCACTTTTCCGCAATCAATTTTTGGGAATGAAAAGTGGAATATTCTATTAATTAAATAAGTTTTTGTTGAAAGACTCCATATGATACTAAAACCAATTTTTCTTTAAAAAGTAATAATAATAAATTTGTCATTAATTAACCAAACTCTTAAATCAATTGATTAGAGAAAAATTCAAGAAGAGAAACAAATTACAGGTTAAATTGCATTAAACCGAGTAATATTGAACATATATTATTTTGTTTCCCTCATTGTTATAAATCAATGATTGTCATGATGGTGGAGTTGGTAATATGTTTAAAGAAGGTGTCAGGTTCGAATCCCAATAATTGTCACTTGCTCCACGGTGCAAGCTCCAACCAATTAGGCTAACGAGGATGTTAGTAAATGAAATGAATTATTAGTTATATAATATAAATTGTTTTTCTATTTTCAAAACAAAAAAATCATTCTCGGCGAATTCAGCACGAGTGGCCGCGGATGCTCGCCGTAAGCTAGATCCGCCCCTGATTGGGATCACTAGTGATTGCTAGCATCACCCATGAATAAGAATAAGAATTGTTCAAGAAGTGGCGTCATGGCCCGCACAGAGGCATTTCGGCCCCTGAATCGCGTGCCTATTTTGTGAACCGGGCCGGGCTGGTTCTAACCAAGCGAGCATTTTTAAAAAAAATTAAAAGTTTTTATGTTATTAAGGTTTTTTAAAAAAAAATTAAATGGGCCGAGCCGGATTTTAGCAAGCAGGCCGTGGTTAACCGGCCATACGGCTTTTCGGGCGAACAGGGCTGCACATTTTTACGATCCGGGCCGACCCGGCCCGGAAAGCCCTTTATGGAAAAGGCTTTTTAAAAACGGGCCGATCCGAATTTGAAGTTATGCGAATCAACCCAACCCGAATCGTCCATTTTGACACCTCTAGAAATAACGAATTAATTTTTTTCTATTTGTAGGATTTATTTGTAGCTGGGACAGATACAACTTCAAGCACAGTGGAATGGGCAATGGCAGAGTTATTGCGCAACCCTAATAAGAAAATAAAATCTAGAAACGAGCTTAGAGATGTGATTGGAATGAATGGTGTAATTCAAGAATCAGATATTTCAAGGCTTCCATACTTGCAGGCTGTGGTAAAAGAAACCTTTAGGCTCCATCCTGCTGCCCCCTTTTTACCTCATAAAGCTGATGGCGATGTAGAGATCAATGGTTACATGATCCCTAAAAATGCGCAAATTCTTGTTAACGTATGGGCAAGCGGTAGAGATTCAAACACTTGGTCGAGTCCAGAATCCTTTATGCCTGAAAGATTTTTAGATCGCAAAACTGATTTCAAAGGTCAAGATTTCGAGCTCATTCCTTTTGGTTCGGGGAGGAGATTATGCCCAGGTTTGCCTTTAGCCTATCGTATGGTGCACCTCATGCTAGCTACTTTGATATGCAACTTTGAATGGAAACTTGAAAAGGGATTAAAACTGGAAGAATTGGACATGAGTGAGAAATTCGGACTCACTGTACAGAAGGCCATTCCTCTCAAGGCTTTTCCTATCAAACTGTGAGCTTCTGCATTTGAGCAATATATAAAAGAGTAATTTATGAATTACTTTTTTCTTGTCTAATTTGAAGAGTACTTTTTACCCGTTTTTACCTTTTTAAAGTACTTTTGAAGAAAGGAAAATGTTGTACAATAATGAATAAGAATTGGTCAAGAATTTGATCAATTTGTGTGTGTACCTTGAGCGTGAAAGAGCTGGTAACCTTGTATGATTGAGAAATGAATTGTGCCAAGACTTGTGCTAGTTGCATTTTTTAATATAAACAAGAATGTACAATTTAAATTTATCATACTTGCATTTAGTTTATTCAACGTTTAATTTTAATCATATATTTCGTAAGATCCACGACTACTACCTACTTATCCACGACTAATTTCTATCAATTTACAATTTCAACAACTTACAATTTCTTGCAAAGACACAATAAGGAAATTTCTTCTCTCTATCTTCACTTCAATGCGTTTAATAATCCATAATATTGCATTGACAACCTTCATTGGCAAATCTATACTATTTAATGGTGCTGCATCAGATGGTGACTCCTCCCGGTGGTTCTTCAACTCCACCACCAATAGAACTTCAGCGGATTTCTCTACTTGAATTACCTTACAGACCTTCAATCTTGGCGACTATTTAAGTAAGTTTTCAAGATTCCTGGTTTGATTGCATTAATAGATTTTTTTGAGCTGGGATTTCCTGCCCCAAGATTTTTTTTTTCAATTCATATCATTTAGGAATAATTTTAGTTTAGTTTAGATATCGGGTGAGGACATGTGTTGTGAACTTGTTAAATCATGGGCCAATAATGATGAACCTAATGTACTTTCTATGATTATTTCAATGGGCTGATTGTAATTTGTATGGCTAAATTAGGATTTTTCTGAAAAGTAAAAATTATAAAATTTATAAGTTAATAAAATTAATGTTTTAATTAAAAAATTAAAAAAGTTCGGTTCGATTTTGTGCGATTTTTGAAAATCGAAACCTAAACCAAACCATTTTAAAATGGTTTGTTTTGGTTTGATGAAAAACAAAATCGCGGGTCCACGTGAACTCGAACCAACAGTTTTAAACTAACGATTTCGGTTCGATTTGCGATTTCGCGATTTTTTTGTGCAGCCCTACTAAAGATGACGGGTTTCTAATAATTAGACTCCAATTTGTATATCTAGAATAAAATTTTAACGAAAACTCACATACCAAACAAATAAAAAAAATATAAGAGAATATAACCTAAATCTGAAAATCTATTATATCATAATAAATTCAATTTTAACACTAGCTCATTAAGTATCTTATCATGGGAGTACGTTTGCAAGAATGAAACTCAAAGAAATTGACGGGGTTTGTACAAGTGGAGGAGCATGTGGTTTAATTCGATACAAAATGAAGCACCTTACTAGGACTTGACATGTTGCTAATCATTTTGAAAGAGAGGGATTTCATTGGTAACACGGACACAATGATACATGGTTGTTGTCATCTCGTTGGACCAAGATCAAATTTCTAATCATTTCTCGGTGAACATGATATGCCACAAACTCTTCGATACCTTCATTTATGTGGGAGAGTAGAAAGAAATTTGGTAGAAAAGTGAAAGATACTTGAACTAAATAATTACACGCAAGTATCTTTGATGCTTGAACTCACTAATTATATCCTAGTACTAGATAATTAAAATGAACTAAATACAATATAAATAAGATATGTTAGTCATGTTGAGCGTTTGTCTGAGAGTGCTACTATTTTACAAAGAATTGATTTTTGTACTGCTGAAATGGGGCCCACCTTGCCCACAAATTTTGACAATTTTAATGTGCTTTAATTTTGTCGAACTATCATTTTTGTCTTTCATTTTTGCGTAAGTATAAAATCGTGGAGGAACAATCCTATCATTTTACTGTTCACATTATTTGACACTTCAAATGATCACGATTATAAATCAATAGTGAGGGTGACATAGAGTAATACCACCATACAAACGTTAAAAGAAGGAGAGGTGTAATTGCCCCAGGACACATTTTCAAGTGATAAAAAGGGAAAGTGTAGAAATTCAGCTTACTTGAAATTGTCACGTCAAGAGTTAGAATCTTGAAATATGAATTTGGCTCTTGGGTAAGTGCAAGTGTACAAGCAGTCTTCTATCATGTACTCTTGAAGGCATAACTTGCGATTTATCTCATTCATCAAAGTGCAGGACAAAGTAGATGAGAGTGTCAGTAATGGAGCGTAATCCAAAAAAAAAGGAGAAGTGTAAAATTTAAGAAATTAGTCCCCACAAGTTACTTCTTGTCTTGGAATACTTTCAATGTCAACATCAATAGTCAGCCTCAAGCAATATTTTCATGGATAAATCCCCTTGTACAGAGCCATTTGAACAGGCTCTGTACAGGCCCCCTCTAATAGAGGGTGGGTGATTTTATCCCTTTGTACAGAGCCATTTGAACAGGCTCTGTACCGGCCCTCTCTAATAGGGGGTGGGTGATCTATTTCCATCCGTGACGTAAAGTGATTTAATTATCTGTTTGATTTTGGTAAAAATTAGTTTTTTAAAAAGTTCTGATCAAAATTAATAAAATATGTTGTTAAAAAGTTAATAAAAATTGTGAATACTATAAAGAATAATATTATGAGTACAAAGAAATTTTACAAAATACACACAAAAATTTGAAATAGATGGATTGGATTCAAACATGGAGGGAACACACAGATACACGCACAAAATTTTTCCAATTCAAAATTTTGTACAAAATCTGGTAACATTTCTTGTACTTAAGGAATTTTTCTACTATAAATGTATGATTAACATTACTTATTGATTTTGATTTGACTTTTTTCTATCTATTTTTGGATTTTTGTGTTAAAATCTAGGATTGGGCAAAAATTTCAAATCGAACTGAATCGAACTGGATTTGAATCGAATCGAGCGGTTCTTCATAAGTTAAATACTCGAACGGGATATATGAATCGAGAATCGACTGGTTCGATTCGATTCTCGATTCTAGACCCAGAATCGAATAATCAAATAAGAACAGATTTTTTTTTTTAATTTTTTAAAAATAAATTAACAAAGGTAGAATTTGCATTGAAGATGTTGAGTTCTATGAGGGCATTGAGACATAATAAAATATATATTATATTTTTAAAAAAAGTTCCGATCAAAATTAATAAAACATATTATTGAAAAATTAATAAAAATTGTGAATATTATAAATGTATAATTAACATTACTTGTTGATTTTGACTTGACTTTTTTCTATCTATTTCTGGATTTTTGTGTTAAAATCAGTTCCATTTGCATCAACTCAACTTCGATTTCTTACCTAATTAAAGACATGACTAGGGGAGAAGAACTTATTAATTGATTCTCAACCCGCATTTATCTCAATTTTTTTTATTGCGATTGTCGTCTTCTCTTATTCATTAGCAAATGTATTTTTTTTTTTTTTTTTTAATTTATTTATCAAAAGAGTGATACCATGTTCCTTAAAAGTCAGAAAGAGGTTGATTCTATAAAATAATTTAAATTTTAATGCAAATATCAGATCACTTTTTTCTAAAATGTTTTAGAAGTGTTAAATGTTAATTTTGTCATTTTTTTTTTCAAAAAATATAGTTATGACATTTTTAATCATCCAACACTCCTTGTCTTCTATTTTTACAATTAATGAGAGCACCTCTAATGTATTTTATGGGTAGCTATTTAGATAGTATATAAGTTAAAATGTTTTAGGGATCTTACTATATGTATATCAAGATTTACATAAAATATTATATAATGTCACATGATACTTTATCATTTGTCAGTTTAAAATACAATTAACATTTTAATTCAATATTTTTGCTCTACATCATTTTCGACAATCGTTTATGTACCATTTTGATATACAAATAACAAAATTCATGTTTTAGGTATACGTGACATTGATGTTTAATGAATATACTTATGTCTAAAAATGATCTCCAATGAGCCATATCTATAACTCAATAATGATGTCTACATTTTTTTTATAATCTTTAATAAAAACAAAACAAAATCAAATCTAAATCTAGTTATGAAATATAAATTTGAAAAGAAAATATAAACTTAATGAGTGCACATGTTTAACACGGCCTCTTAATATAGACAAAGCTCTAAAAAAAATATCTATTTATTCACATCAGCTTGACATAATCCTCGTCAGAGTTCTTCGGAAATGAATTTCTTTGAACATCATCTATTTTTGCTAAAAAAAAACTATATGTACATGTTCATATTTCGAGTTTACAGATCACTCACATGTGAAACTCATCACCTTATTAAAAAGAGCCGCTTTTACTGTACAGTAAGGGTGACAATCCCCTCACATGAGGGGGGGCCCGCACATTTTTTTTATTGGCACGGTCCCCCCTCATTGTGAGGGGACTGTCATTTGTACAGTCCACCTGGATTGTACAAATGGCTTTCCTCTATTAAAAAATTACTCCTAAAATAGCTACACTATGCCTGCTTGTGAGTGTCTATAAAGCTCCTGTAACATTTGATGCTTGTACGTGTAGTGTGTCTTATTCACCTGCTTGTGAGTGTCTGTAAATCTTCTGTAACATCTCAGCCTGTACGTGTAGTGTGTCTCATTTTTGCATAACCAACACATTTTCATTTTTGCAATAGGAGCATTGGATATGCTTTAATGTGGATTGCTTAAAAAAAAAAATTGCCATGTAAGCAAAACAAATTTGTCTTTAAAAAAAATCATCTCCAATGCTATTTGGCAGGGATTGTCAAATTATGTGACAAGAAATTAGTGTATGACTTCGTTTAGATTAAGAGGCCCTATTAGACACGTCTACTCTCAATTTATCAGATTTTGTTGGGCTAATATCCTAAATAGTCATCGAACTTTGTCAAAAGTATTCAGGAAGGTCATTGAACTTTATGACATCCCTACATAGTCACCGAACTTTGTCAAAAATTTTCAAGAAGTCGCTGAACTTCAAAACTTCTCTAAATAGTCATTGAACTATGCAAAAAAATTCCTAAGATGTCACTGGCGTTGACAAAGTTCAGTGATGTATATAGGGTCAAATTTTTGCAAAGTTCAATGATTATCTAGAGAAATTTTTTCAAAGTTGAGTGACCGTTTAAGGAAGTTTTGAAGTTCAGTGATCTCCTAAGAACTTTTGACAAAATTCAGTGACTATTTAGGGACGTTTTGAAATTCAGTAACCTTTTTTGATACTTTTGACAAAGTTCAGTGACTATTTGAAGCATTAACTCGATTTTGTTCCCTTTCAGAGCAATGTATTTTTTCCTTCCACTCCATTTTATTGAACTTTAGTTTAGGTTAGATAAGGACACGTAAGCAATTAGTATTGAGTTGTAAATGTAACTCATTAGAGGTCAATTTTAGGCCTGACAATATATTTGCTAAACATCAATACCACAGAAATTATAAGTCTTTCTACTTGCCTACCATATAGATTGCAATCCATATAATTCATTGGAGATGCTTTCAGCTAACCAACACGTAGCTACTTACAGGTATAATTATTTTAAGATGTATCTTTAAAATATTTACTTATAAGTAAAAGTATAGTTATTCAATTGAAATTAAATTAAAGTATAGTTACTAGATTGAAAAAAAATTAAAATACAGTTACTTGATTGACACTAAGTAAAATTGTAGTTACCAAGAATAAAATTTTACAATAAAAATTACTTCAATGATTATTTTGAATTTTTTTTTTACAAATTTCATTAACCATTTCTAGAATTTAATAAATGTTTATATACTATACATTGTTATTGTTGAATATACTATTAAAATGATGTATACATAGAACTTTTTAGCAATTTGAATTTTTAAATCAAGTGGTTTAAGCGCATGATTTTGCTAAAAATTAGATTTTTAATAAATTTTGATAAAAATTGATGAAATGTGTAGTCACTGATGAATTTAGAGGGTCAGAGAATTGAATTTTGTTCCAGTGGAATTGTTTTTATGTATTAGTCCAGCTTAAAAATATTTTTAGTCTAGTCTTGAATCAACCAATATATGTAGTTAAAAAGGTTTTAAAGTTGTGTGTCCCGTAAATTTTGAGTCAAAGATAATTGTTTATTTTGATTTAGCCCCTGTTTGATAGGAATCGAAATCAAAATTTTGTAGATTTCAATAAAAGTTGATGAAACGTATTGTTGAAAAGTTATAAGACGCATAAAATGTGTGATTAAAATTAATTGATAACATTGACTTAAATTCTCCAAACTTAAATATAACATGGGCTGATTATTAGCACCTGTTTGGTTTCCATTTTCAACCAAAAATATTTTTTTTTTCTACCGACATAGGGTCTCATGAGCTGATATGCATTTTGAATTGACTAGTGCAATTTTTAACTTTTCCGAAATACCCCTATTTGCCTTCAACAGCCACCCTTTTTGACTTTTTAACTATAATTTTTGCTCACTGTAGAGAGAATTAAAGGGATTAAGGTGTAAGAAGCCGTTTGTGTGCAGTAACATATCATGTGCATTGTCAGTGGAGTGGATAGATAACAGGTCATTTTTTTCTAAAATAGGAGTGCAAAATGGGCGTAACCCAATTCAAGTTTGAAGCATGCAATTTAAGATTTTAATTTTTCTAAAGATAATTCTTTTTAGACCTTTTTTAAAAGGTCGTGCGAGGCCATGACGTTTTCGTAGAAATTTTTGAATTTAGTCCCCGTTTGATATCGATTAAAATTTAAAGTTTAATCTAAATTAAAGTTAACAATTCATTTTAATCATATATTTTATGAGTAATACAACTTTTTAACTACATATTTTATCAATTTCTATCAAAATCTACTAAAAATCTAATTTAAATTTTTGGCTTTAAGAAACTTGACAACGATATAACGGTGTAGTATGGGATGAGAACTGTAGATTCATGGTCTATGTTGATTTTTGACTCTTCGTAATATTACGGACCGTGCTACTTGAAGAGGGGCGCTGTTCAAGCAGAATAAGCACCCGTTGAAACTTTATCTCCTATAAATGGAAAAGGCTAGCGTTGGGCACAGTCCAGTCCGGTTGGTTCTAACGACGTCAAATCAGACCTGAAATTTTCGGATATTTTCGGTTCAGTTTGGTTCAGTTCCATTCGATTTCTAGGTTCTATATTATAATTAATTTTTTTAATATTTATAAAGTTATATTAATTCAACTAATGACATGTATAATTTTAGCTCTTACAAAATAACGTAGTCCAATCTATGTGTCTTTTATGTCTTTATTTGCCGAGTTCTTCATTGATTTGATTGTGAAAATCATAGTAAAAGGACGATAATGAGTTTACAATAATTAAGAGAGGCATCGTTGAGTATTAATTCAATTTCTCCTGAAAAGACGACATTACGGCAGAATAATAGATTTAGATAAAACTAATTTCAATTTGATTAAGTTGGGTTTGGACTAAAAATTAGAAATAGGAAAATCATAATTTTGGGTTAGAAAATTTATTTAAAAAATAGTAAAATAACTCGATTTATTTAACATAAATAAATTTAAAAAATTAGAGAGATCCGATTTTTCGGTTCTTGATCTAGAACCGAAAATCGAATCGAATTCGTTGGTTCTCGATTCAGATACCCGTTCAAGTATTTAAGTTAAGAAAAATCGCTCGGTTCGAATCTAGTTCGGTCTGATTCAGTTCGTAAGTTTTTCCCAACCCTAGAAAATACTAACACTTCCCTCACAAGAGGGGAGAGAGTGTACACCTGAGTGTTAACCTGGTTGTATGTATAACAAAACACTCTATAAATAGAAGGGTTATACTACATGTACATTATAGTATCCATAAGGGTATCCATAATGTACACGTGACATAACATCATTGGAGGGTTGTGATTACGCCCAAAGAATAACGCGGTAGTTGTAGCATATTTTTGGGGTTTCGTATCCACAGGGAGATGAAAAATTATTCGAATGATCAAAACTTGGGGTTTTCGTGATTTATGAAAAGAGTCTTTAGTTCAACAAGATTTTGATATCAATGTATAAAATTGGTGAAATTTTTACCAATGTGTGAAATAGTGAAGCGCCGAAATTCCCTCGATTGGTTCGGATCAATCAATGTCAATTACGCACTCATATACTCAATTAAAGATTTTTGTCATCAAACTTTAATTGGAAAATGTAACATTAAGGTCCAATGCAATTCTATAGTAATTCTAAGATATGGATTTCCTACGATATATACTCACTTTAATCTATTGAAATTAGATTCAAAATCAATCTTATACATCAAGTATAAAATAGTAGAGAATTACACCAATAGATAATTGAAATTGAAATTCAACGAATAATTTAATTTCACGATAGACAAAACATGATTGAATCTATGAGAAACCTAGTAAACGTTAAATCAATCACACTATAATGCTTGAAATTAAGAATCAACAATTATTTAGACTAATTGATAGATAAAACACGATTGAATCCATAACAAATCCAATAAAAGTTAAATCACTTTCAAGACAACTTTATCAAAATGAGAAATCCAAACTTTAGAATTGTTTAACGATGAAATACCAAATTATATGCGTGAAAAGGCATGAAAATCACCAAAACCAATCGAGATCATTCCTTGCTTCACCAATTAGTTTAGCTTTCCAAGGAGTTCTTGAGAGAAAATTGATAAAAAAAAAAAAAATGATAGGAGATGAATGGTAGGCGTTGTGGTCCAGTTTAGGGTTAAGAAGACGTGTTGAGAGTTGTTTCCATAGGTGATTTAGCAAATTATCGGAAATAAAAAAATTTGGTCCAGAAATGACCTATGCGACCGCATGGTTGCATGGAACAAAGTAATTCAGCTTTTGAGTTCTCGGTAATAGCCATGTGGTCGCACAGATTTATAACCATGCGGTTGCATGATTTTGCAAATTTTTTGCCGGACAATTTTTAGTATTTCGGAAATATTTTTCTTTGCTGATATCCGATTGAGGTGATTCAAGTTGCGTTGGAAAGCTAGCTCAAAGGGATACAACTTTTATTCAGATATAATCTTCGAATTAAATCATTTTCCTTGTCAAAAACTGGTCTCAATATGAGACTAAAAATCGGTGTAAAAATTTTCAGCTTGAATGTTGATATGTGATAGAGTCTTGACTTTATTTCAACCATTTGACTCCTTTTCTCAACCAATTGACCTCTAACACTCTCGAATCTTCATCACAAGGTTAGAAACAAGTGTAGAGTATTTGCACTTTAGTCCCCGAACTTTCACTTTCCTCCACCTTAGTCTTTTTTCGCTCTTTATTCTATTTTCCTCCGTTTTCATCCATTTTCAACATAAACCAAGATATAGAAGTAGTTAGTGCATTTAGGCATCAAATAATCATAAAAATGCAGATATTAATGGATGAAAAATGTAATAAATGTACTATTATTAGGTTGGAAAACAGTTTTGTCAATCCTCCAATGATATTATGTCATAGGGAAACCATAATGTATATGTAGCATTATTATAAATTGAATGATTGATGGAACTCCATGGAGAAGACAACAACGGAAGGAAAAAAAAAGGGAGGGGAGAACCTGTTGTAGGATTTTCGTCGAAAGAAACAACAAGGCCTCCAAATGGATACAAAAACGAAATGATATAAAGAAATGAAGAAGACTTGAATCGCAAAGAATGCTATCCTAAAAACATTAGTTGCATCCTCTCGATAATGATAATGCTAAAGGACCAACACACAAATAATTTTAGTGGATTTCAAGTCTTAAAACCGGGTTGCAAACAATACTTTTGAAACTCGAAAATAAAGAACAAAGAAGATATATAATATAATTCTAAGAGAATTTCGAGAGAGTTTTGAAGAGAAGATATCAAAACATAATAGAGAATTTGATGTGTTTTAAACCATGAATTCTATTTCTATTTATAGAATTTCTTCATACACTTTCGTATGGGTGCCAACTTTTCTCAAAAAATGGAAGTTTGAGGTTTTTAACCATGCGGCCGCATGGACCAAATCTATGCGGCCGCATGGTTATGACAAGACTGCCATCAGAGTATTCTGACGAAGGCATGCGGTCTCATGCCTTAATGGCCCATGCAATCGCATGGGTCATTTTTTGCTTCTTTTTTTTTCTTTTTCTTTCAACCACATTTCATTAATTCTCATTTAATATTTGAACAACACATTTTATATAACAATCTCTCACTTGTTCAAATATTACAACTCAACTTAGAATTATAAACGATGTCACGCATAGGATAAGGTATCTTTCGATTTAAACCTTACATTAGTGCTAACATTGCAAAGTAATATCGAGATTCCAGGTAGCCTTAACTTTAAACCAGTTATCCCTTATGACATTACCGGCAATATCACACACGTGAACATTCTATCTCAATATGTTCCACACAATTTTACTTTGGTGCGTTAATGGCCTTGCACCCATCCGTATTCATGAACTTTTCAGAAAGCAACTCCAACTTTCTTTGAAGCGGCACTACTTCTAAGTTCACATAGGAGAAATTCTTACAGTGTCTTGGTTATGTTTTAAAGACACTTGTATTTCATACTGAATTTCTTTAAGTTTTTATTCAGCTCTCTATACCATAACCCCATCACTTATATCTTTAGGATAGAGCTTTTAAATTATATATTCTAAGTGCTGCAATCAATTCACTTATCAAATGACTTGTTGTTACCCTTTGAACCCATAAATTACTCATTGAATAACAATAGCTAGGATTTCCATCATTGGTGAATTTATTTAAGGAGTTTAAGCCCCATCCTACTCGATGTTGATCTTACCAACTCTTTGGTAAGTGATTTTGTAAATGGATCAGCCAAATTCTCACTTGATCTTACATATGTAAGTGAGATTTTTCCATCTTTTATCAATTTTCTGATATAATCATGTCTTAAACTCATATGTCTAGACTTTTCGTTGTAGACTTCACTATAAGCCCTTGCTAGAGTAGCTTGACTATCACATAGTATAGATATCGAAGACTCATTCTTTGTATCTAATAGAACTTCATAAAGAAGATATTTTAGCCACTCCGCTTCTTTTCCCCTTTCAGCTAATTCTACAAATTCTGATCCCATTGTGAAATGTGTAATCATTGTTTGCTTCTTTGATCTCCAAGAAACTCCACTGCCTCCAAGAGTGAACAACCAACCCGATGTTGATTTGTTTTCACCAGCACTTGATATCCAACTAGTATCGGAATATCCTTCAAGTATAGCTGGAAAATTAGAATATTGGAGTCCAAGATTTTTGGTTCTCTTTAAATAACCAAGTACCCTTCCAATTGCCTTCCAATGTTCCAATGTTCAACACTTTGATTACTTGTAAACCTACTAAGTTTACTTACGGCAAATGCAATATCCGATCTTGTACATTGTACGACATACATTAGACTACCGATTGCATTTGCATATTCAAGTTGTGCAACATCTCTTCCAACATTCTTCACAAGTTTGATACTTGAATCAAATGGAGTATTTGCCTCTTTAATGTTCAAATGTTTGAACTTCTCAATTACATTCTCAATATAATGTGATTGAGTTAAAACAAATCTCAAATTATTTTTGATCACTTTTATACCCAATATGGTATCTACTAGATCAAGATCCTTCATTTTGAATGTTGAAGATAGAAACCTCTTTGTTTCCATAATACCATCCATGTGATTACTTATAATCAACATGTCGTCCACATATAAACATACGAACACAATATAGTCATCACGTTTTTTAACATATAGACATTTATCTACCTTATTATGCAAAAACCCAAAAGACATGATAGCATTATCAAATTTCTCATGCCATTTTTTTGGAACTTGTTTTAAACCATATAAAGATTTTACAAGTTTACAAACTTTATTTTCATTACCCAGAAGAATGAAACATTTCGGTTGTTCCATGTAAACTTCTTCATCTAGTTCTCCATTTAAAAATGCAGTTTTAACAACCATTTGATGTACACATAAATCATATATAGAAGATAATGCAAAAAGAATTCTAATAGTAGTAATTCTAGCTACGGGTGCATAGGTATCAAAATAATCAATTCCCTCCTTTTGTCGAAAACCTTTAGCAACTAACTCTGTTTTGTAAATTTGGATTGAACTATTGGTATTGTATTTCCTACGAAACTCATTTACAACCAATAGCTTTTGATCCATCCGGTAAGTCAACAATCTTCCAAGTATTGTTGGACAATATAGAATTCATTTAATCATTTATAGCATCTTTCCAAAATGTGTTATCTCTAGAAGTCATTGCTTCTTTATAGGTTTTAGGATCACTATCAATTTGAAGAACATAAGGAATAATTCTTACTACATCTTCTCTACTTGCTTCAACCAAGTATAGAGAAATCCGTTGAGAATCAATCTCATCATGTCCTAATACCTTCTCTTTACGAGTTCTCTTACTTCTTCTAGGTTCACTAGATTCATTTACATCTTGAGGAGATGTTTCTAGTGATTTGTTAGAAGCCGGAATTTCCTTTTGAATTTCCAATGGATTTTGAGCAATTTCTTCCATACTTAATAAATTCTCAAAGTAACTCACATCTCGTGATTCTATAATGACATTGGATGTTAGATCAAGTAGCTTATATGCTTTACTATTTATTGCATATCCAACAAAAGCACTCTTGGTCCCAATTTAGTTCTTCTAGGATCGGTGTTTTTATAATAAGCTAAACACCTCCACATTTTAAAATATCCAATGTTTGGTTTTCTTTCTTTCCACAATTCATAAGGAGAAACTTTAAGTTTTTTTTGAAGGAATTCTATTACCTATATGACATGCAGCAAGTAATGCCTCTCCCCATAAATTATTAGGCAATTTAGACCTTATTAACATAGCATTTACCATCTTAACTAAGGTTCTATTTTTCCTTTATGCTAAACCATTTTGTTCCGGTGTTCTAGGTGCACTACATTGATATATTATGCCATGTTCTTCACAAAAGATGTCAAATTTTTTAGAAAAGTATTCACCACCTCTATCACTTCTAAGAATTTTAATCCTTTTATTCCTTTGATTTTCTACTTCATTTTTATATGCTTTAAACATATGAAAAGTCTCATTTTTATGTTTCATTAAATAAACATAACAAAATTTTGAGTAATCATTAATGAAAGTTATGAAGCATTTATAACCTCCTCTTGCTAACATGCCATTAAGTTCACATATATCAGTATGAACTAAATTAAGTAATTTAGATTATCTTTCTACACTTTGAAAATGTTTTTTAATAATTTTTTATTCAATACAAATTTCACATTTATTATTTTTAGTTAATTCACATGATATCATTCCACATTTAATCATTCTATGTAAAGTAGAATATCCTATATGCCCTAATCTATCATGCTATAGATTTAAAGTACAAACAAAGTAAGAAGAATCCACTTTATTAATATTGTCAATAGTATATAATTTGACCATTTCATCAGTAGAATATCATTTTCCAACAAAGTAACCATTGAGGGATAGTACAAGTTTTCCCGACTCATAAACACTTTTAATACCCGATTTTCCCAACAAATCCCCACTTACAAGGTTCCTATTCATATTTGGTACATGTAAAACATTAGTAAGAGTTACAACTTTTCCGGATGTGAATTTTAATTCCACATTCCCTTTGCCTATGACCTTTGAGCAATGCTCATTTCCCATTTGAATTTGTTGATCATCATCAATGTCTTGATATGCCTTATAAAGAGATTTGTCATAACAAACATGAATGGTGGCGCATGTGTCATACCACCATCCCGAAATTTTTCCTTTGACGCCGTTTACTTCACTTATAGTAGCAACTATTTCATCTTTATTAATGGAATTCACCTTGCCTCCAAATTTGCTTTGTTTTCTATGTCGGCGATCTTTCGAAAAGTGCCCAATTTTTTCACATACAAAGTATTCTCCATTGGGCTTCTTCTTGAATTTGTTGTTGTCTTTAGTAAACTTTCTTTTGTTTACTTTGATGACTTTGTTGTTCTCCACGGTGTTGGCCTTAGAGGTGCCAACATGAGAAATTCCATTCCCATCTCTTACTCTTGACTCTTCCTCAATTCGGAGATGTTTTTGAACTTGCTCCAATGAAAAGTCTTCGGAGCTATGAAGAATTTTCTTCCTATATCCTCTCCAAGTAGAAGGTAATTTAGCAATAATTGCACCTACTTGGAATGATTCCGGAAGTTCTATCTTCACCGCTTTCAATTTATTGACAATAACTTGCAATTCATGTACTTGGGGCAATAGGAAAATGTTGTCTAAAAATTGGAAATCAAAGTACTTCGAAATTAAGAACTTTTTAGTACCTTCCTCTTCAACCTTGTACTTATTCTCAAGTGCATTCCAGATTTCTTTTGCCGAAGTTGTATTGGTGAATAAGTCATAAAGACGATCCGACAATGCATTCAAGATGTGGCCACGGCATATGAGTTCATCTTCTTCACGCTTCTTTCTATCCACCCTTGATTGTTCGGAGTCTTTGTCGGATGGTTTAGGTAGATCTTCCAATTTTGGATCAAGTATATAGAAGATTTTGAGCGTCGTTAACAAGAATTTAATCTTGTCTTGCCACCTTGTAAAGTTTGATCGATCAAACCGGTCTAGCCTCACCAAGTCTTGATTCATAAGTTTGATTGTAGCCATGGTTGTATCTCCTTCGGTTGCCATTACACAAGAATAAAGTTTTTAGATTGTTGTAGGATTTTCGTCGAAGGAAACAACAAGGCCTCCAAATGGATATAAAAACGAAATGATATAAAGAAATGAAGAAGACTCGAATCGCAAAGAATGTTATTCTAAAAACTTTATTTGCATCCTCTCGATAATGAGAATGCTAAAGGACTAACACACAAATAGTTTTAGCGGATTTCAAGTCTTAAAATCGGGTTGCAAACAACACTTTTGAAGCCCGGAAATAAAGAACAAAGAAGAGATATAATATAATTCTAAGAGAATTTCAAGAGAGTTTTGGGGAGAAGATATCAAAGCATAATAGAGAATTTGATGTGTTTTAAACCATGAATTCTATCTCTATTTATAGAATTTCTTCATACAGTTTTGTATGAGTGCCAACTTTTCTCAAAAGATGAAAGTTTGAGATTGAAAAGGTGTTAGACTAGTTCAGGAAAAACTGTCTAACGATCACTTTTTTGAACCATACAGCCGCAGAGGCCAAATTTATGCGGCCGCATGGTTATGGCAATGCTGCCATCAGAGTATTCTGATGAAGGCATGGCCCATGTGGTCACATGAGTCCTTTTTTGCCCTTTTTCTTTTCTTTTTTTTCTTTTTCTTTCAACCACATTTCATCGATTCTCATTTAATATTTGAACAACACATTTTATATAAGAGGACCATGGTCATGGATTTCCTAACGTTTTTGCTTCTTTCGTCTATCCCATGGATATGCTTTCTTTTCCATGCATTAAATTCAAGGTCCCGGGATTCTGTCAAGCTCCCACCGGGTCCGTTTCCTTTTCCGATCATTGGAAATATACTAGAACTCGGCAAAAAAACCCCACCAGTCATTGGCCAAACTCTCCAAAACCTACGGACCCTTAATGTATCTTAAGACAGGGTGTCTTAGTACTGTAGATGTTTCATCACCGGAAATAGCCAGTGATGTTTTACTAAAATACGATCATGTCTTCTCCAGCAGAAGTGTCCCAGGTGCAGTCATGTCCAACGAACACGACAAATTTTCTATAGCGTGGTTGCCGGTGGAAAATCAATGGCGTAAACTTCGCAGAATATGTAAAGAACAAATGTTTTCAATCCCGAGGCTTGACGCAAGTTGGTACCTTCGCCTGGAGAAATTGCTGAAACTGGGGGACTGTGAATCACTGCCGTATTAATGGGCAAGCTTTGAATATTGGTGAAGCCGCTTTTATTACCTCGCTTAATTTGATATCTTCAACTCTTTTTTCAGTTGAATTTGCTGAGTTTAACTCTGATTCTTCTCAAGAGTTTAAGGATGTTGTATGGGGTGTGATGGAATGTGCTGGGAGTCCTAATATTGCAGACTACTTTCCACTTTTAAAATATTTTGACCCCCAAGGAATTTCATGCCGGACCAAGTTTTATTTTGAAAAATTGTTTGCAATATTTGATGGTATAATAGATCAGCGGTTGCAGTCAAGAGGTACGTCAATGAAAAATGATTTATTGCAGGCTCTACTTGATCTCAACCAAAATCCCGAGCCTGAATTAAGCCGAGATGACATAAAACATCTACTGCTGGTAAGTATTATACTGAAATATTTCTTTAATTTATAGCATTTCTGGTTACATAGGCATTAGATCATTAGGGACGGATCCAGGAAAAAAATTAGCATGAGTTAATATGAAAAAAAAAAAAAAAAATTGGCTGGAGGGCCAGACTGTAGCCCTCCCCAACCCTAAATCCACCCCTGAGATCAATATGTTCAAGTCTCGTTGTAACCTATTTGTCATAACTTGTGCATGCATGAGTTATTTATCAAAAAATAAATTTATTTGCAACATTTGAAATGAAGTAATGCTAACTATCACCAGTGATACACGTGTGATCATGACTGATGATAAATAATATTATTCATTAATTAAAGCCAAAGGCTTAAATGTATAATAGGTGAAGCGATTCGATTTTCTTGGCTATTTTGGAATGTGCCATGTGCATATATTGAAATTAGAAAATTAGAAGATATTTAGGGGTATATTCATCATATATTTCTAAATATTCTTATGATTTAACATTTAGGTATATTTAATTAAAACTATTTAATTTTATAATTTTTTTTGTGATATTCAATGAAGACTTTTATTTAAAAGTCATGGGTGTTAAATCAAGACTTTTTAGAAGTCTTAAAATTTCAATATCTTTTATAAAAAATTTTACATTCTAATTTTTAAGTAGAACGTACAAATATAGAACCTCGAAAAAAAAATCTCTTATTCACCCCAAGATTTTAAAAGACTTTCACGTGCACCCACACACACACAAAACTTTTCATTGGTAATATTTCTTTATTTCTTCAATATTCTTTTATAAACGTTTCGGTAATTTCAATATCTTTTATAAAATTGTTCATGTACTAATTTTTAAGCAAAAGGCTCAAACACAAAAACTCAATTAAAAATCTCTCATTCACCCCAAGATTTTAAAAGACTTTCACACACACAAATTTTTTTTCATTGGTAATATTTCTGTATTTCTTCGATATTCTTATTATTATTATTATTATTATTATTATTATTATTATTATTATTATTATTATTATTATTATTATTATTATTATTATTATTATTATTATTATTATTATTTTGCTCTTTTCCTTTTCATCAATTTGTAAATAAAAATGCTTATAAAAATTTTCAATCTCTTCCTTTTCACGATTTTCTCCAGATTTTTCTATAAATAAAGATTACTTTTTAATTAAAAATTATAAAATAAATTATTTTATTATACTTGCTACTTGTTTAATTCAATAACTTTCTACATGTTAGTACATATTAATAATATTGAATATTATATATATGAATATTATATATATATATATATTTTTTTTTTTTTATCAAAGAGTATTGGAATTTTATTATTATTATTTTTTGTATTTTAGTTTATGTTCCTAATTTAAATGACTTGTATTTATATTATTTTTATTAACATGAGAAATATAATTTTATTGTTGTATGCCTTTAAATTATATGAAGACAACAAGAAGTACACTAGAATGGGCAATGGCAGAGTTATTGCACAACCCAAATAAGATATTAAAAGCTAGAAATGAGTTTAGAGATGTGATTGGAATGATTGATCTAATTAAAGAATCAGACATTTCGAAACTCTCATACTTGCAGGCTGTGGTGAAAGAAATATTTAGGCTCCACCCCGCTGACCCCTTTCTAGTACCTCATAAAGCTGATGACGATGTAGAGATCAATGGATACATGATCCCTAAAAATGTGCAAAAATTGGTTAACGTTTGGGCAAGCGGTAGAGATTCAAACACTTGGTCGAGTCCAAATTCCTTTATGCCTGAAAGATTTTTAGAACGCAAAACTGATTTCAAAGGTCAAGATTTCGAGCTCTTTCCTTTTGGTGCTGGGAGGAGATTATGCCCAGGTTTGCCTTTGGCCTATCGGATGGTGCACCTCATGCTAGCCACTTTGATATGCAACTTTGAATGGATACTTGAAGAGGGATTGAAACCAGAAGAAATGGACATGAGTGAGAAATTTGGACTTACTCTACAAAAGGCCATTCCTCTCAAGCCTTTCCTATCAAATTATGAGCTTCTGCATTTGACCAATATATATAAGGATAATTCATGAATATTCATGAATTGCTTTTCCTTTTTGATAAGTTGAAGAGTGCTTTTTACTTGTTTTTGCTTCTCTAAAGGGGATATATTTAATTGATATTTAGAGATACTTTTAATTAACTTATAAACATTGATCAACAAAAATGCATACATATTATCTTGATATTGATTTGCAATAAAAATTGATTAATACGGAAGATTCGTAGTCTTAATAATCATCATACATAATTTTATAAAAACCTTCATACATAGCTCAATTGATTAGTTAGTAAATTGGTTGATTAGCATATATCAAATAAAGATATACTTTCTAGAACTAGAGTCTAACTTCTCATTATCACATGAGTATAAGCAGGTCACCCAACAACATCAAAGCCAAGTCCTCGTCGTCATGATTAACTTCCAATGTCTCCAACTCGGCCACGATTTATTTGAACATAGTTAAGTGATCATCCAATGACACACATTTGGACATCCAGTGAGAATATAAGCAATGTTTCAAGTGTAACTTGCTGGTCCCGCTCTTTGTTATACAAAGTTGCTCCAACTTTAATCACAATGTAGCGGCAATTTTTTTCCTTTAGAACATATTGAAAATTTTAATTTGATAAATGTAGATGAATTTGAGATTGAACTTTTCGATCCCTACGTTGCTTTTCATCTTACCTTTCACAATAACAACTCTTTATAATTAACAAGTTACTAAGACTAAAATCTTCAAATTCTATTAATTTAATATATTAGAAAATAAATTCAATTAAATAATAGATCTTGCTATAAATAAAATAAATTAATAATATTAAAGGTGTTTAGAACCCAAATCGATTGACCTGGGGCATAACACTTACATCATTAGGACCCTAAATCCAAATATTTTTCATTTTCATAAGAGTTCCATACTTACAATGAAATCCAAATCGATTGACCTGAGGGCATAACACTTACATCATTAGGACCCTAAATCCAAATATTTTTTCAACTTAACGGATTTGTAAATTGTTCAATTAGTATAATTTTATCCTTAAATAATGTCCCTAATGTTAATGTTAAAAATATGTTAATCATTGAGAAATCTGTGTTAATGTTCACGTACGTGTGTCACGTCTGTGTGTGTTATATTTACAAAATTCGTTTATTGATTGTTCCTTTGTCATTAATAATTAACTACTTTTCACTTTTCATTTTCTAGTTTATTTTATATGGCTGCATGTATTATAAATTCTATGTTCTGAAACATTGAGACTAAATATCTTTTAATTGATTTATATAAACTGTTATGTTAAAACCTACTCAATTAGCATGTGTGTATATATGTGTAAATTTAAATCTTAAATTGATTAGTAGCTATTGGCTGATGATGCCTCTATATGGTGGATTCCAATTTTTACTTTTTATGAACCTTAATACTTTTTTTTAATACATAAATAAAATTAATTTAATAGAACAATTTTATAATATTTAAAAAGTGGATTTTGTCCAAGTTTCTAAATAAATGATATGAACTAGATTTTGGTATGTTGATTTTGTGGGTGATTAAGAACATGTTCACTTGTCATTCGAAAAGTAAATTGCTAGGATTCAAGGTAAGTAAATCTCCCATTATCTTCATGCGCACATTACAATATTAAATATATAAATGTGTTACTTAAATTTGTTATTATGTGATCTTGATATTTGATTATTATGTTTTATGTTATTAATGTTTCTTATGACATATTCATGCACGTCAATGCATCCATAAGCATACATAAAGTTTCAAGGAATAAAATATTTCCAAATGTCATGAGTCAATGAATATTTTAAAATGATATGTATTACAAATATTTTTATTACGAAGTGTATATTTATGCCATGAAAGGTGTGAGTGAGAAATGGGGAGTGGGGGACCTGCGTACCCAACCAATGTTCAATGATAATGTTAATGTTAATTGTTTTGCGATGCTACCGGTAGGACTTGACCAGGTTCCAAATAATAATTGTCCACTGCATTCTGATTGGCTATGCGATACATCAAGTGAACTCACGACGTCAATGTTAAGTTTTTAAAGAAATGAAAGAAAGGGGGATACAAATTGAGAAATATTTTGTGTTGTAAATTAATTCATATGCATATCATAAACATGCCTCATATGCATGGGGTTTGCTTACTGAGCGTTAGCTCATTCCACGTTATCTCTCCCCATTTTCATATGATGAAGGCAAGATGATTCGAGACGACTACTTGTGATGCGATGAACTCAGTACTAATACATTTAAATATCGACTTCTATTAGAAATTAAAGTTAACATTTAATTTAATTTAAATTTTGTTTTTTCCATTTAAGTGCAAAGGTTTCTACAAGTTAAATTCATAAATGAAGTCAATGATTTCATTATATTAAAGAAAAAAATTTTTAACTGCTTCCTCATTTATGATCTTAAGAGAATAAAAATGATAATACTTCCAAATTTAGATATCTAAAAATAGGGTGTTACATCTATGATCTCAAACGATACATTCTTCTTGAAACTGATCGAAAGCCGCCAAGTATATCTTGTAAATTTGCTCCCAAGAAGTTACTGTTTTATGATGTCTCCCTCTTTGATTTTTCTATTATGTGGTCTGAAATCCCCCTTCTTTTTGACCTATAATTGCTCTTTATACAATCATGGTAAATGTACATCTTCATTGACATCAAGTTTGACACACTTGTGATGTGAAGTACCCTAAGTGTCATTAAATTAGGAAACAAAAATCACAATCTAAGCTTGGTTGGACTCGAGGCCACATTTCTCGATCATTGGGATGGGCAGAGAAGAGAACTACCAACAACATGCATAACTTTTGGTCCACAACTTCGAATTGTAGTCAATTTTTGCATTAAACTACAAATTCAATTATCTTTTCAATGGTAAATTATTTGCTCAAAGGAGATCTTTATACCAAAATTTCCGCAGTAATTTCCTTACATGATTTGTATATAAGTTTTGAGTAATGCTACAATGACCACCTGGATGACCGATTGTGAGTGTGAGAGGAAATATTATTTTATTCATGAGTGGCCCGCACACTCACAGGTGGTCATCCAAGTGGTCATCCGGATGGGCACTTTAGATTTATCCATAAGTTTTTATCTCGCATCTTTTGGTTTATGTCCAAATTTCTTTCCTTTCGCATCTACCATCTTAAAATTTGGATTTTAATATGAAAACACAACTCTATTTCAAATATTAAAAGTATGTTTTACACACTTATCAAAAGTTACTTGTTCATTTAATGAATTTATTGTACTTAAAAGTAAGTCAAGCTCCTCATTTTGCTAAACATGATTTTTTAGTCATTATTATTATTTTTTTACTAACAAAATTTAAAAGAAGAACCCCATTTGACGTACAAAAGGGACTTTCACAGAGGCTGCACAGATAACATACAATGGGGAGTGGGTGGGTTGATTTTTGGCCATTTTTTTATTCGGGTGGACCCACCTTTTTGTGAGTTATCTAGCCGAATTCTGTGAACCCCACTTCTGTACAATCAGAAATATTGTTAAAAAAAAGTAACTTTTAAACATAATCGAGGATCATTAGGTACTTCGGTATACGAATCTCTAAAAGTTTCTCGAGTTTACTACTCATGACTCGATAAAAATAACCTCTGCTGTTGATTTAATTTCTCATTTATTTGGGGAGAAAATTATATAATGTTTAATTATTTTAAATCCTTGAGCAAGATGTCGAACTTTGTTCTGAAATCAAGAAGGCCCAGGCCCAAATATGTCCAAACGTATTAATTTGTCTTCGTGTCGGCAATGGATGTTGGTTGACCTTTTCTATTCGTCCAAATATAGAACATTAGTGGGTACCCACTACCCACTACTTATCAAAATTAATTAAAAAAAATGAAAAAAATAGTTAAAACGAGAGGAATTTCAAAACATATGGTTTGTGACAAGATCGTAGTTGAAATTTATTTCAAATCGTTAATTTGATTTGAAAATTTCTTCAAAAATTATTAAAAATCAATCATGTTCATCTCTAATAATGTCATTGTTCAATACAATCCGTAGAACAACGTGTCAACTGGGTAAAGCATATCTAATTCCACTTAATTGGTGGACCAAGTATACCGGATTACAAGTGAAAAACATTTTTGACAAATTTTAAAATTCACAAACAGAAACCTAGAAGTAAACGTATAAAAAAAAAAAAAAATGATATTATAATCTGAAATATCTCACTTGATACCTTGATTACACCTATGGGGTATTCAGTATTGTCATTTATCGTTCAAATTGGAATCGTTTATCTGTACACATTGAAATAATCCCCTTTTTTTGGCCCATGAGTATGCTTTATGAAAACAGAGTTTGACAACGAACACATGAAATAATTGAAGATTATTAATAGCATCTGGATTAGTAACGGTAATAGAAATATTTATTTCAGTTTATAGAAGTTGGGGAGTTTTGTAACGTTCCAGAGCCTGAAATTTGAAATCAAGGGTTGAGGTTCTGAAAAGGGGGAAAAAGGAGAAATAAAACATGGGGTTGATATCGGGAATGGTGATGGGGATTGTTTTCGGGATCGCGTTGATGGCGGGTTGGCAGCACATGATGCGGTACAGGAGCAACAAGCGAATTGCTAAGGTTTTTTCATTTCTTTATTTGCTTGAATTGAATTCATTTATATTCATAGTTTTCTCGATTTTAGGGAGTTTTTAAGGTTTGCTGTGATAATTATATTTTTCGCCTCTTTGCTAAGTTCTTTAACTTGGAAATGATAGTTAGTTGTATTAATTGAAAAGAAAATGAAAGTTTATTATTATAGTTTTTTTTGTCATTTTTGTAGAACCCAGTGCAATAATTGTGTTCACGGGAGTATTTATTTTGATATTTGCTGTGTACATCGTTATGTTAATCTGATAATTTTTGGTTTTGGTAAATAGAGCAATTGTGAGAGTAACTGTACTTCGTTTTTCTCTGTGTTTTTGACAGGCAGTTGATATAAAATCTCTGAGCTCTCTCAACAGGGATGATTTGAAGAAAATCTGTGGTGAAAATTTTCCTGAATGGATATCTTTCCCTGTTTTTGAACAGGTCATAATACTTTATCATTCTTTTTCCTGATTGCTTTCGACTTTTGAAAGAAAACATATATACCTAATGGTTTTTGGGCTTATTTACCTGCTCTTAAACATTCTGGTGTTGACATTGGTTGCAGTGTGTCTTACCGTTTTACAGCCTATTTTAAACTTTTGAGTCATTTTTTTTTTTTTTTGTCTATGAATCTTTTTCCATTTTGGTGGAGACATGCATGCATTCAACATGCTGAAAACAGATTCCGAGATCTTAAAGAGAGAACACAAATGAATAAGAATGGAGAGTGGTTTGTTAGCTTCTCATTGCCTCATTCCTCAACCTGGTTGCTTCCAAGTGTGAGGAGCAAGACCTTCTATATTAGTCTTTTTGTCTCAACCGCAGCTCCCATTTGAGAGGAATCGTTTTTCAATTTGATTATGGGCATTAATCGGAACTTTAAAGTCTTCTGATTAGAATGGGAAGCAAAATAGGATTGTTCTTGTTATGAAATTAAAAATTAAGTGATACATTCTCACTACAAGAGCATGAATGGGTTGTGAACATTCGAAAGGTTCTTCGTATAATGAAATTGTGTCCTCGAGAACGACAATAGAAATGCCAGCAGGAATTCTACTATTATGCAGATGGATTGTCCTTGCCTCTTCTTCTTTTAATGTACTCTTAGATTTAGATCATCTTAGTAGACACCTCCTTTTTCTCCTGAGGTTTGGTTTAACGTTTATGTCATGATATATATGCAGTTGAACTTGTGTGATCTTTGGAGTTGGTCATTGTTAGCCTTTCATTATCTGATGTTGCTTTGCTTCTTCTTTCAGGTGAAATGGCTAAACAAGCAATTGAGTAAACTGTGGCCTTTTGTTGCTGATGTATGCTTCTCTTTTCTTCTTTTCTCAATAATCCACTAGGTGTAACTTGTGCAGTTAAAAGGCATACACATCATGAGTATGTTAATATACAATTCATCGATTCTAATGCAGAGGATCAACGTTCATAATCCAATATCTGATTTTGCCATTAACAAAATTTCTCTCATCGTTCTGTTGACATTGATAAGGATCTTCCACTTTATGAGTTCATATTGCTGATTTTCTTGGATCGTGATTCTTCTCAGGCAGCAGAGGCTATTATAAAAGATTCTGTTGAACCTTTATTGGAAGAATATCGACCTCCAGGCATTACATCAATGAAGTTTGGAAAACTATCTCTTGGAACTGTGGCCCCGAAGATTGAAGGTATCAATCTATACTGACTGACTCATGAAAACATAATGTCTTCATCTTTTTCCTCATGCTTGGTGTTGGACCTTATATTTGCTTGATCTCTTTGGCGGTTTGGTATCAAACTGAGCAAAACTTTGTTGATGATTGTTCTATTATAGAAAGTTTCATCTGCTTAATTTCTTGAATGTTATAATCAATCTTTTTGTTTGACTTTTGGTTTTCTCAATGTTCGTGATCTAGTTTATTGTTTTCATCGAACTGGGTCATGTAAAAGGATTATTTAGCTGACCCCAAATTTATTGGAAGCAAGAATTAATTTGTTACATTGATGGTTTAAAGATTGCTTTTCTGTTAAGAGGCAGATGAATATAAAACCTTGTCAATCATACTATGCATGCTTATTACTTATTTAATGGATTAGCAAGTACATCTTTGTTAGTTGTTGACTGACTAATTATGGTGTTCTATCAATCTTAAAACTCATTTTACTGGTATCTTGTTAAATTTTATCATATTGGAAATATAATTTGTTTGATTGCTCTATGCCTCTATTGCTATGCTGTCTGTTGTTTGGATAAAACCTTTGTGTCTCCATTAGGTACTAAAATGACCTTTTTATTGAAGTCGAAGTTGGTCAAAATACTGTATTTGTTGAGGATGGAAGAGCATTTAAAGAAACCTAGGATGATATCTCCTACATTGTAATTAGTCGAGAGTGTTGCAGTTTTGATGGTCAGAATGGTGGATAATAGTTGAATTACAACCGACTTGCCATTAGACAGTCAAGAGTTGAACTCAAGGGCTTTAAACTCTTGATTTTTTTCTATCTTAGCTGTCCTGCCAACTGGGTACCTTTTGAATGAAATGCTGAAGGAGACAAAGTACAATTTGCTTATTTGTAAAGAACAAAGAAAAAAATATGCTTCCAAGGCTTGAATTTTGATTTGACATGCTTTGATGGATGCAAAATGTAATAGTGAACTGCAAATCTTAGTGTTAGCTCTTTTTTGCTTGAAATTTGTTCTTTTGAAGTGGCATTAGTAGTTGGCGAAATGTTTTCTCATTTTCATCACATATTTTTAGGACTTTTTGTTGTTGATTTAAAGAGACTTATGAAGATTTTCGAAGTTTAGGTCACAGACATATTTATCGGAAAATCAAAATTCTAGAATTTCGATGGATCCAAGATTTTGCATGCATAATTACTTGATTGATGCAGGTATTCGTGTCCAGAGCCTTAAGAAAGGTCAAATCACAATGGACATTGACCTCCGATGGGGTGGTGATCCAAGTATTATTTTAGCCATTGAGGCTGCACTAGTTGCTTCTATCCCGATTCAGGTAGGTGCATCAGATATTTCACCAAATTAACAACCTAGTTGCTGTCTTACGAGTGTTGAAATATATCTGTTTTTTATTAACTATCATCCATACCGTTGTATTCATAACTTCAATATTGGATGTTGCTGTTCTGTGTTTGCTGCAGTTGAAGGATCTTAAAGTTTTTACTGTAGTTCGTGCAATTTTCCAGCTTGCAGAAGAAATTCCTTGCATCTCTGCAGTTGTGGTTGCTCTACTTCCTGAGGTATATTCTTGACTGTGCATGTCGATTTACTTCTGTTAGCTTTAGGGGATTGAATCAAATAGATACATAGTCTTTGAGTAACCAATGAAGACTCTGCAAAACGTTATCGGGTGAAAAAATCTTGAATACTGTGGAGAGGTCCCTCTCGAATCTAATTTGATGAGAAGGTAGCTTAGAGGTCAATGGGTCAAAATTCACCGACAAGGTTCATATATCTATTCTAGGTCAAAGGTACCAAGAAAAAGCATGACTCTGGTTAAGTTTACAATGATTTTTCTTGGTCTTGATTTTCGTGGTTATTTGCAGTTGTCACTGAATAAATGCTCATTGGTTGAAAACTGGTCAACGTATAAGGATGATATATTGAATGACAGAAGACAATGACAAGAGAGCTACAAAATAGAGTTGATGATTTATTATGAAGTGTACTGATATGTCTTGTCTATGTTTGTAGATATGATTTTCAATTTTAACCACTACATGTTGTCAGTTTGAACTTCTTTAATCAAAAGAAGGTTGAAGAAAATGCTTTGTCACTGGCTATTGCTTGTTCATCATCCAGTTAAAACTTTTTTATGTGGAGTATCCGGTCATATTTACTTGGAGTTGTATATTCTGTCAGTTCCCCAATTTGAAGTGTTAATATGTCTCATGTTTCTGTTCTTTTTGTTTTTTTGTATGTATTATATTTTAACTTTTCTCGTATGATTATATGATTTGACTATTCAGATATGGTTATATCTTTTTGTTTCAATCAGCCCAAGCCAAGAATTGATTATACTCTGAAGGCTATTGGTGGAAGTTTAACAGCCATTCCTGGGCTTTCAGATATGATTGATGTAAGTTTTGATACTTTCTCTCGCTCGAGTTAAACTATATGCAATGTTATTTGAACTGACTGTTTTTTTCTACAAGGATACTGTTACTTCAATAATCACAGATATGCTTCAATGGCCCCACAGGATTGTTGTTCCTATTGGTGGCATACCTGTAGATACAAGGTACTCACTTTTCTGGCCTGTTTTTCCATATTCTCTGGAATCATTTTACTGGAATAATATAGGATGAATTCCCCGGGTGGTTAGAAATCTAAAGAGTAAGTACGATTTTTAAATTTCTTTTCTTTCTGGTAAGAAAGTTAAATGTCATCTTGTTTGTTTATTTTCCTTTCCCCGGTCTCTTGCTTCGGTTTTCTCAGTTCTATTTCTATTTTAACACGCAGTGTGGTAATTCAGCGACCATTAAAGTGTAATTCCTGCAATATATGTCAAATTCTCTGCAACTTAAAAATTCTAGCTCGTAACTACCAAACAACAGGAAGAAGAAAATTTGAGCCTATGACGACTGGGTCGAATTTAGTCCAATGACCAGCGAAGTCTCTAGTGGATGGTAGTGAATATTTGTTCCTTCCAGAATGGATTAATCATTGCAGTTCAATTTTAGTCTTCAAGAAGGCATTTTTTAGTGAAGAAGTTACAGTATTAGCTTTGGTACTGCAACTGGGCAGCTGTAATCTTGAAATTCAGTCAACTAATAATCTGATTGACACAATATCATAAGCATGGGCATGGTAGATTATACTGCCATTCATTGGTCTGGGGTTTTATTAAATGACCACCTTTATTAAAGTTTAATCTAAAAAAGAAACGTGATATTCAATTCTCTATCTTTAGCATGGGCATGGAAGATAACACTGCCATTCACTAAGGTTTTATTCAATGGCCAACTTAGTAAAAGTTTAAGCTGAAAAAAGAGGTGATATTTAATTCTCTATCTTTAGCATGTCCATAGGCTGGCTACGTTCATGTGTGTGCAGAAGTCTAATAAATACATTTATCAAGAATGCACAGAGGTTAAAATTGATCCATGGTTCCTTGCCTGCTTTGTACGATATTAAATGATGATCTCATCTAAAATAAAATAAAATAAATTATTAAGTAGTGATTTAATTATTTAAGTTTCCAATCAGGGCATTGGGTTTTGTAACATCTATGCACATCTATGCCATATCTCTTTACTTGTCCAGGGAACCATTTTGGTATATAGATTTACAAATTTTAACCTGCATGTTCTTAAATCTTAATGGTTCTTTTCTGGATTTTTACAGTGAGTTGGAGCTTAAGCCACAGGGAATGATTACAATTACTGTATGTAAGGCAAACAACTTGAAAAACAAGGAGTTGATTGGAAAATCTGATCCTTATGCTGTTGTGTACATTCGTCCACTGTTCAAGGTCAAAACAAAGGTTATTGAAAACAACCTGAATCCTGTTTGGAATCAAATGTTTGAGTTAATTGCAGAAGACAAGGAGACACAGTCTCTTATCATTGAGGTTTGATCTCTATACCAATGCTCTCTCCCGATTTCATCATGGTTCCTAAACTTAGCATAGGTACTAGTTTATCATGATATTGCTTTTAGTTGTTTAAGCACGCGCCAATGTAAATATTTTTATTTTTAGTATTCGATTCATATATGCTCCGAGGAAAATGGTATTCTAAATTGGTACTTTAGAAATAATCAATGAATTGCTATTTAATTTATATTAGTTTAAGGGTAAAATACTATTTAATCTATATTAATTTGTCGGTTAGTAGAGATAAACTCCATTGAGGCCTTGAAGGAAAATCAAATGAATAAACAAAAGGTTAGATGTGATGGTATAGAGAGGAAGTTGACATTTTGTGTAAATTGGTTCATGTGGATTATTCCTACTCCAGAATTCATATAGAATGTAATAACAATCATGTACGTTTTGCACTATCTGATGAAAAAATATGGAATTAATCAGATATTTTTAACACTAAATTTTCATATTTTCCCTGTTTTTCATCGGACCTTTTCAAGATATTATGAAGCCCGACAAGCTTTCTCTTTTAACTCCTTTGATGACTCGGTGTATTATTCAAAATGATTCCTTTTTCTTTTGCTGTTATAGTCAAATCAATTTTTTAAAAGTAGGGTTAATCATTGGGAAATTGGAAGATTTACCCTGTCCCATTCAATTCATGACGAGGAGTTATTATGTTTTAGATAATATTGTTGGCATATGATTGCAACTTCAGTGACACTGCATTCAGAAACGTCTCGTTTTTCATGCAGCAGCAATTACATTAAACTTTTCTTTCCGTTTCTGTATGATGAATTTATTTTTTGCTTGTGGATAAAGGTCTTTGATCAAGACGTTGGGCAAGATGAGCGATTGGGCATTGTAAAGTTACCTCTGATTGAGCTGGAAGCAGAGAATTCAAAAGAAATTGAATTAAGGCTGCTGCCATCACTAGATATGCTTAAAATCAAAGATAAGAAGGATAGAGGAACTCTTACAATTCAGGTACAACCTTGTGATTAAGACTGTATTTTACCTGCAGAATGTGGAACTTCATAATGCACCAAACCCGGAGAAGGACCAGCAACACGTGTTACATCGGTTCAACTTATCCCACTGTCACACACTGTTCTATTTTGTATCATGATGGTCCAAATGTTCGACAACGTATTTTGATTATTTAAGCATTGGACACGTTATTGTACTTTTCTGTTGTCATTTAGTAGAAGCTCCGAGTTTGATGCTTGGTGAGCTATGGGTTTCGTATGCAGGTGTTTTATCATGAATTTAACAAGGAAGAACAATTGGCTGCCCTTGAAGAAGAGAAGAGGATCCTAGAAGAAAGAAAGAAACTGAAAGAAGCTGGAGTTATAGGGAGCACTATGGATGCCTTAGACGGTGCTGCCTCATTGGTTGGTTCTGGTGTTGGACTTGTGGGAAGTGGCATAGGTGCTGGTGCAGGAATTGTTGGTAGTGGTCTTGGAGCCTTCAGCAGTGGTCTAAGCAAAGCTGGAAAGTTCATGGGCAGGACAATTACAGGTCAATCTAACGCTTCTAAGAGGAGTGGCTCCTCCACGCCAGTGAACTCTGTCCAAGAAAATGGTGGTGCAAAGCCACTGTAGAATGGTATTGATTGTTCAAGTGAATTAGTTTATGAATTTAAGCTGTTCTTAATCTTCATTCACGGGGACAGGTTTGAAAAATTGGCAACACAAGTGGGTAGCTGTTCATGAACTTAGATTTAAGATGTGTTATTCTGGATCATGGTATGTCTTCTACTCTGTCGTCTCAATCGGCACCTTTCTTAGCAGGATCCCTCCCGTTGTTTGCAGCGTTTTAGTTATTTTTGTCATTTTGTGAATGTAAGAACTTTATCAAACCGGTTAAGGATATATTTGAAATGGCTCCAAGTACAGTTTTTTGCAGAATATCTTTAACATTGCAGCTGCATGCTTGTAGCTCTTGATACATTCTGGCACAATTGTAGCAGGGAGACTCGTCTATAAATCCATCGTGTGCTGCTTCTGTTATCTGTTATCTGATACAATTGATTTCTTTTTCATTCTTGGTTCCTTTTTTTTATTGTTGGAAAGGTTATTATTATTATTATTATTTGTTTGAATTGTATAGTTGCAAGTTGGTTGTGGGTAATCTCTTTTTTTATGAAAAAAGAGCAAAACTTTGGACAGATTGTTTAATTTGACTCAACATTTTTTATTCTCTATCGTAATGAAGTACAAATGTTATTCTAAAAAAGAATTCATGTTTAATTGGTCAAAATTCTATGAACAATTATTTAATATAATAAAAGAGATACTATCATACTAAGAAAATAATAATAATAATAATTACCAAGCAAACACACTTGGACTCTTAAATATATTACCAAACATTTAAAGGGTTTTTATGAATTAAATTACCTTAATTCATTCACATAAAAATGTACTCTTAAGGGGGAAAAAATTGAAATTGCGAATTTTTAATAACTATTTGAAATTTGAACTATCACAATCTACCGGACTTTTTATTTCTTGTTATTGAACTTATATGAAACCAGCTAGAAATTGGGACAGATACTTGATTAGAAGTCCGTTTGGCATGAGTATTACTTTTGTTCTTACTTGAAAAAAAATCCTAATGACGAAACTATTTTTGGATAGTTTCCTTTTATAGTTTTTCTAGTAAGATAAAGCACTTTAAAAAAATTATTCATGCATGTTCGAAAACAAATTCTTATCCTTAGAAGTAACTTTTGACTTTTTCCACTCCGAATGGGCTAAATCTGTTAATGAGAAGTAGAGAACGGCCTAAAGAGGGTTCAACCAACCACGCCTGCGGTAGAGAGAGCAAGTTTTCTCAAAATTTTGCCAAACTCTTTGGAATCTGGGATCATCGAAATAAGCAAGGAATCTGGGATCATCGAAATAAGCAACAAGAATTTTAGGTCCAAAACACCTGGATGACAAATACTGCCAAACAGGGGCAAATTTTCTATTTCATTTACTGTAATCATATTTGGTCTTTCTTGAAGGAAATTCCTTTTTATTTCCACGAGTTTCATTACCTCTGCTGTCGTATGATGACAATAAACAGTAAGCCGCTTCACATTTGCCCTTTCATTATTCTAAAGAAGGACAGAGATTTAATTACAAAGCCTTAAGATCAAGATCTTTCAACTTGGTCAGTTGGTCACATGGATGCAATATTATTTGTAGAGATTATAGGTAGCTTTAGATAAACTGGAAAATCTATTGATGGAGCTCGAAATCTTGACCTAGCTATATCTCTCTGCATCAATGAGACAAGTTTGGATACAGCTAGATTCAATTGGCTTCTTCCTTAGACAGCATATATATGTATATATGTACAGACTTTTAAGAGATTTGGAAGCATGCTGTTTGATTTTGAGAAAATTATGACATGGGAATCGTAAATTTCCTATGATGTGACGAAGGGACTCATTATCGAGATTCTCAGCTCAAAATCATGAGCTTGGACTATGCTATTGGTGTCAAGCTTGTACGTCCATCAATATGTTGTGTTGATGTGTGTCTCGCTATGAAGACCATATATAAGAAGCCAATGATCCCATTACCTCTCCAATTTTTGTTTTAATGTACAGTTTCGGAGATATTTTAGGTTATTAATTTATGGACTATGCAGATCCATGTCGATGTAGAGTTATAAATCAGAGCAGTTAATTTCAATAAAACTGTTATTAAATCCATTGAAAATCATTTATTATTCTCTTTTGATGCAGTCCTAGATCAAGAAGGCTTTAATTGTGTAATGTTATCATTTGTTAGGAGTTTAGTTCTTTGATTATGTCTTTTTTTTTTAAAAATAATTTTGGCTGAAATTGATAATTTGCCAGGACATTAGTGACCAAGAAAGTAATTTTTTATTAGGCTTGCTATTAGATATAGATTTTAGAATTGTGCTTGGGGTACAAAAGAGAAGCCGACAGAATTCTTACAGGATACACACAAATAGGTGGAGCCCAATTTTTTGACAATATTTAATTCACATGGGGTCCACTTATCATGTGAGTATCTGTAGCATTTCTGTGATGCCATTTTCTGTATGAAGGGTTTTTTCCTAGATTTTAAGTGTTGTCGCAGCCACTCGATCTTTTGGTTTTAGTCTTTATTTTTTAATTTTAGTTTTTAAATTTAGTATATGTCTGAGAAATGTTTATAAACTGTTAATAAATATTCAAGTCATTTTTCACTCACACATTTTGAGAAATTCACAAGTAGTACTCATCCTATTTATTCATAATTTAAACCATTGATAAACACGAAAAGTGGTCTAATAAGCAACATTAACATGACATATCAATTAATTGATGGATGAGTTTCTAGCTTGTCCCAAAAATTAAATTAAATTTTTTGAATTGATGTATCATATTACTATTACTTAATTGATCATTTCTTTTATAAATACTTCCTAAACACCCTTTAATAAATTTATGAATTTTCTGCAATTTTTTTTTTATCCAAATCGATATTCAATAGAATCGACATTGTATCGATCCAAATTTAATATTCAATTTTTTTTAATTTTTTTTTTTTGGCCAAAAATCAATGGATATTTTATTTCCAAATTCTCCTTATAGTTTACTAAGAAGAATCAACGATTGTTTGGATGTATTATTGGTCCGCGTTTCTTTAACTATGCAAACTTCTTATAATTTTTACATATTTTTGCAACATTCACTCCTAATTTAGCCCACGCCATTTTCAACGACATATTTTCTCGATAAAACAATTTTGTACATGAACCCATATTTTTCCCTACTTTATAATCATACATTTAAAAAAAAAAAAAAAAATCTCAAATAATTTACATCAAACAAGCTCTTAATTAACATTAGCTTCATTGATTTTTCCAGACAAGAAGTAAAATATAAAGACGGTGACCTAAGAGTTCCCTATCCACACTCATTGTATACATACTTTCGATTTGTTGAATGAAATTCATTCCATTTCCAGAAAGATTGAAAATACCTTTGAATCTTAAGGTAGACATTATAAAGATGGCACAAAGTCTTTGAGTGGCTTTTGAATAAATAATCTACATTTTATTGCTATAACGAGTTCAAAAACATATAACTTTTTCATTTCTAGGGTTGCTTCTAATGAAATAATGTTTCATAGTACATATCAATCCTGTGATCCGATCAAGATTGGGACTTCAAATACTGCACTCAACTTCAATAGTTTGGTAACTAATTAAAGTCGGTACACAAGTTTTAGTGCTCATTCGGTAGGGTTTCTATTTTTCTTCTCGTGTTAGTAATTATATTTCAAGAAATTTGAAATAAGTAATTACTGAGATGAGTAATGCTTATCCATAGTCACTATTGATGTCTCGAGTATCTCATTCACGTGTCATAAAATGTTATTAATTCATACAGTGGCGGAGCCAGTTTATTGGAAATGGGGGTCCAGATTTGAAAATATATAGGTGAAGGGGTGGGAGGCAACTGCCCCCGATTTTTTTTTTGAAGGAAACCACAAAAAGAGGAGGAAACAAAGTTCACTAATTGAGTCATTTACCTTCTCTGTGGATAATGCATCAGTGTAAACATTGCTAATAAGCTGATAATTAACCTAAAATAAGTAGAAGAAATAAGATTAGCTTTCTTCGCAAGTTCATTTGTAATAAAAGAGAAGTTACCATTTTTCAATCCTTTCAATTTAAAAAAAAAAATTGTCAAAAATATGGGGGGTCCAGGACTCCCCGGGGACCCCCCATGCCTCCGCCCCTGAGTTCATACGTTGTTATATCAATGCCTTGCGAGCATAGTTATTTGGAAATAGTTTGGGGCAACTTTCACGAAACACTACATATGTATAGATAATCAAAATAACACCTGCTTACATTTTTTGCGACTATAATTAATTATTAACTTTGACTTGTTATTTTAATCCAAACCAAACAGGGGCATAATATAGATGATCAATAGTTATCTGCTCTCGTCAACAATAATTTTGAAATCGAGTTTCTACACCTTGATCTTTCTTATTGAATTTTGCAGTTTCCTAGTTTCATACGCATAAATAAGTGACATGCAGGATTTCTATACAAATACATATCTGTGCAAATGCGTGAAAATACAGACAACGGAAATAGAGAGAAAAACCAAAAACACCAAGAAATTGCCCGCGAGATAGTTGAGGACAATGCATACTAAACGCCGTCGTTTCTTATTAGACGCACAAAAAAGTTGACACGTGAAAGAAGTCCAATTAGATGTGAAAGTCGACATTCAAACGATGGGATTGTAGTTAGTGGCATTTCCACCTGGAAAGCACGACATGTACTTAAAAGCATGAGAAGTTCCTAGAAATCGTACTTGGAGCCATTGGGACATAGATGATTGATGCCGACAACTTTGCTAACTAACAACTTCATTCGTGTCTCATTGTGCATGTTTTGTTTGGCAAACCATTTTTAAGATTATAAGTCAAAAATTCTATAGAATGTATGGAAAAAAAATTAAATTAAGTTTTAAGTACTATATAGATATAAACAACATTTGACCAGTTTACTCAATTTGTCTCCTAAAAGTAAAATACTAGCATAATTTTTCGAATAATATAATTTCGAACAAAATACCACACCCTCTCAATCTCATCATGTTATTTGTTCATCTTCCTCAACTCTCTTTCAGTGTATCGGGGACTACTTTCTTATATGGACACAACCACCTTGATATTTTACTATAAATTTTTTTTATCGTCCCAACACAACTCGGGAGTCGCTATTTGCGTCCGTTTGCATCCAAGGATTCATTTTGCATCCATCTATGACTCTATATCATGGGTATGATATTATATTTTGTCTTAAAATGTTAATCTTTTCGAAGGAGAGTTCATGTCCAGACGATATAGAATTTTTTTTTTATTCGCATATTTTTTCAACAAACATAATAAAGATAAAACATACTCTTACAATAAAACTTGTATAATTTATTGTCTATGAAATACAAAATGGAATATCCTATTTTCAACGACAATGGACTGCGAACATTGCAAAAGAGTGTATTAGCAACATTCGTTATAAAAATATTGTCAAAACTCAATTTAGTCAACTAATAGCAATATGCACTTGCTGAACGTTGCGTTAAATCCCTTTTAACAACATGCAATTAGTGAATATTGCCTTTTACATGTTGCAAAAGCCATTTTTTTTTTCTTGTTATGTATTCTAAATTATGACACTATCAAATTAGTGTAGATATAATTAAAGACCGGAAAATATTTCCATATCTTTTTAACACTATTCAAGTTTTAACTTTGAAATAGTGCTAACAATTTGAAATGGTCTCCCACATGTGGTTTTCAGATATACAGTGTATTGTTGGTCCAATCGTGTGAGAGAATATTTATTTTCTTATTATAATACTTTTAAATTTTGTTGCGGGACTAAAAATTAATAAAATAGTATTAATCACATAAAGAAATAGGAATCTTTTGTCCTTGTTTAATAAAAATTTAAATTTAAATTTAGATCTAACTCAAAATTAATTATTAAATTTAATCACACATTTTATGAAATTCACAACTTTTCAATTATATATTTCATAAACTTTTATTAAAATTTACTAAAAAATTAATCTTAGAGGGTGTTTGGTATGGATTTAAATTAGATTTTTTATTAGATTGTGATAAAAGTTTTTGAAATGTGTGGTTGAAAAATTGTGGACCCATGAAAAATGTTAATATTGATTGTTTGATTTTAATTTAGATTAAAATCAGATTTTAATCTAGTCCAAACATGTTCTTAATCTCCACCGAATAGAGACAAATATTCGAGGAAGTGGATTGTTTACGAAATATCCTTGGTGGTGGATGTCATTCATTAATTCATTGCAAATTGAAGAAGAAGATTGCAGGTTCTTGACAGGACGTGTATTCGTCTCAAAAATGTATGTATGTTTTTGTGCCCTTCCCCACTTTCCATTCAGGGTTTTGCTAACTGTAGACAGCCCCGTTGTACCACCCCCAACCACGATTCTTTTTAATTGGATGTGGCCCCTTTGTGAGGGGCTGTCATCGAAGTGTACAAATAACAAAACTCTTCTATTTATCTTACTTTTGCACGATTTCCACAATATTAGGGGTAAAATGTCACACCATTTAAATACAATCATGTTATACGTACATAATGTATCATCAAATGCATTACACCCCTTTCACATGGAGGGGGGTCCACACATAATAAAATATTCGTGGATCCTCTTCATGTGAGGGGGTGTAATGCATTTGGTACACCATAAGGTGTACAAATAACATTTTTCATTTAAATATATTAATAATAATGATAAATACACAAAACTGTAAACATATTTTTTTCTTGAAAATGATACTTTTAAAATCAATCTCAAGACTTTATATGGTATTAAAACATTAAAAGCTCAAAGTCATCGGATTTAGGATTAGTGTTTTCAAACGAGTTACTATCTTGCTTAATGATATAAAATCGAATCATGCTATGCTGCCAGAGAGAGTTTGACACCCTCCCTGATAGCACACTCACAATAATGGGCAACATTTTAGACATTTTTTATTCATGCGGATCTAACGAGTAATGAGTTTAGGTCAACCGAGTAGACAAATATTATGTTTTCTGGCAAAAGACTTTAATTCTATAAAATCTCACTAGCTTAATTATAATCAACATATAAGAATTTAAGTTAATCATTAACTAGGTTGATCTTTAAGATGGAAAGACTATCGATATTTTAGGTAGGCTGTGAATTTTTTATCAAGTTTTTTTTTTTTCCCCAAAATCATTTTTACTGTGTTAATATGTATTTAATTATTTTAAGTAAAATTTATTTGTGCTTTTGTAAAGTTATAGTACTTCATTTGAAAATTTTCTTTATTTTTGGTTGTTATTTGATGGAGAAAATAAATAGAACGACGAGCTTTGTTACATGATTAAAAGGTTGGGAATGAATTATGTTTACAAAAAGTTGAGCATAAATTTATTACATTTCGCAAAGGTTGGCGAAGAAAAGTAGAAATTTCATTGAATTAGTTACTCTCTATCCTTATTTGATCTTTGTTATTTTGAAAATTTTTTTTTTTTTCTCTCTTCTATTTAATCATACATATTCTTCAATAGTAATATGAATCATACTTGGTGACTTGGTGTACAATATTCTTGACAACATGCCACGTGGAACGTGGTCACTAGATAGTTTAAAAATAACTTCTCTTCTCATCTAATATTTTTTTACCACTACCAACATTGTCAACAATGTTGTAAGAAGGCATTGTACAAATGACATTTTCGAAATAATATTACACACAAATTCAATATATATATATAAATTTTTAATCACACATTTATCATCAATCTACTATTTTAAAATATATCCCACAACAGAAAAGGGGTCAAATAGGCTTTTCATCACTTTGACAATAGATTGTGTCGAGGATTGAACTATGCGAATGCGAGTCAATAGTCATGCATGCACACTAGGCAAAGTTGACTCCATATTAATGAAATGATATATAAACACACTTTAAAAATAATTTATCCATGCAGAATGCTTGTAGTAGAACACATATATCTCACAAAATTACCTCTTCTTCTTTTCTTTTCTTTTTCTCCCCCCCCCCCCCCCCCCCCCCCCCCGGGAAATATCAAGCACAGAGTAAACTGTAACAGTACTTATGTGTCTGCCTTTCTTTCCGGTTCATTCAATTGACTTTTCTCTATCTTTGACCATTCAATGGTGGATCTCTTGACTGCTTTTCTGTTGAAGCCAGTTGGTGAAAACTTCAAGTGTTTTCATGTCAGCTCTGTAATGCTTCTGTGTGAATTCAAGAAGAGCCGGCCATGTGAAATCTGGATATATTCTTGGATTTTCTTCACATATCAATTCTTTTGGAGGGCTTACCATTTTATCCATTTTTGGACAAAGAAAGAATGCCAAGGATTTCCTTGGAACTTTACTGTTTACAACTGCTCTATGCAAGCAACTCTTGTAAATCCCATTCGATAGAGCCTGCAAAACATTGTAGGAATGGTTAGTCCTGTTCAATACTGTCTACTGAACACGTACACTAAGAGGTTTTTATCTTACCATGAACGTGTCACCAATGTTAACTACAAAAGCTTGTGGATTGGGAGGAATGGAATGCCATTTTTCATCTACGAAAACTTCAAGGCCACCAACATTATCTTGATGAAGGATAGTTAAGGAAGTAGGGTCACAATGAGGGCCTGTCCCAAGAGTTTGATCAGGATTTAGACAAGGAGGGTAGTAGTTTAATCTCATTATAGAATCATTTCCTTCAAAGAATTCTCTGAAACAAGCTGGTCCCACCCCGAGGCTCATTCCCAAAAGCTCCATGATATTAAGAGAGAGACTGCTCATGGCTTCAGAATATTCTTGGCAAACCCTCCTTTGACACAAAAAAAAAAAAAAAAAAAAAAATGAAAAATAAACACATGTAATGAGAAACTCCGAAACAGCTTAAGCTTTTAGATTAATCAGTTCAACAAGTGCCATTTCGTACCCGAATTTTGTGTAATTCTCCCCCATCACATTCAAGAAATAGCTCTCGACAATGTTGGACAACTGAAGATCAGCGCTGTAACGAAAAGAAAGTGTTTCTTTCCAGGGAAGTTTGGTGGAAAATCTGCCAGTAAAGCTACTAGCATAGCCACAGTGGTCACCAATTTTTCTCTGGGCCCTTTGTTTCTCGTCAAGTGGCTTCCCAAAGAAATTGTCCATTCCCTTGTGAGCTTCCTCGACGAGAGCCAAATCAACCCCGTGATTTACAACGAGGAAGACTCCGTATTCTCTACATGCCTGGTTGACAACACAAGTAACCGAGTTCACTTCACCTGAGAGAAAGCTACCCAAATCTATAGAAGGGATATTTAGTATCGGTGGTGGCTCGGGGCAAGGTTTCTCATGATCTGGCCATATGAATTGTGATGGTATATTGGACTGGTGTTGAGAAATAGATGCATCAAAAACCAAAGAATTTTCTTCATTTGGCATTATAATCAAAATGGGAACTGTGATTTGGAATCAGTTTACAGAAACAAGAAAATTGGAGAGGTATTTAGTGAGAGTGGAATTCAGAACAGGACATGAAAAGAGTTGTGTAATAAGGTTGTAAGAGAGGCAAGTTGAGAGAAAGAAGCCAAGGACCTTTATTGGGGAGGTCGATAAAATTATCGTTGGAATCTTATTGACTTCACACTGTCGTCATCTCACAAATGATTGGAAGTTGACACCAAAACTCACTACAACAAAAAAAAAATGCATTTTGCAATATGTAAAATGCGACATCCATTAATTGCTGCATGTTGTTAAAAGAGGTCTATCGCAACATTCAACAAATGAATGTTGCTATTGGTTGAGCAACGTACTATTCTTCCCCGAATTCATGTTTTTTATTTATTTATTAACTAAATAATCAATCTCGTGGAGCACATTGGGTTTTCTTTTCTATTGAACTGCTAAATGGGAGTTTGAATCAGGTGGAATAAATCAAGAAGGATTAAAGTTATAGATTTCTTATCTTTTTTACCTCTCCTTTAGAACAATTAGAACATTCGAGTTGTCACACAATTTGACAAAGTTCTCTAGGCAAAGTTGCGATAACATTGATGAGACCATTCGGAAGTAGAAGGAACAAGATGCCCTAAAGATAAAAGATAGTGAAGCGTCTGGATTTTAAAACACAAGATAGGGAAAGAATATTATAGCCTAATTCCAGTTTACCATACACGCACTAACAACAGGCATAATAACATGTAAAAGTACTCCAATTTTGACAAAACTCTAGTCTTAATTTACCCTTCTTGCAAGAACCTTAGGTCTCATTCTGTGTGTATTTCAGTTTTCAGTTTTGAGTTCATTTTTAATTTTTTATATGAAAAGTATGTTTTAAGATTGTTAAAAATGAGTTTAGTTTGTTATTTTGAAAAATTATTTTTCATAACATAAAACTAGAAAACATGTTTGGTTTGAAAATTTGAAAATTGTTTTGACGTTTTATTTAATGATATCTGATTATTCAATAAAGAGAGAACAATGTTACGTAAATATATTATCACTTAATAAATACATTTTAAAGTTGGTAAATTTTACAATTTTTTTGGCTACAAAAGTAAAATAAAAATCACTAATAAACTGAGTTCAAAATATAGGAAATAAAAATAAAAATTAGTGATGTGGACCAAATATATTTTTATCCATGTTCATTTAAATATTTTTTTTTTTTTACAATTTTAATGTAAATAATTATTAAGAACTTGAAATATTTTTATTTTTTACTTTTTATTTTTTTTAAGATATTTTTAGAATTTTATTTATTCAATATTTTAGATTTTATTTTGTTCAAAATTTTTTGTTAGAATTTAATATTTAAAATTTTATTTAAATATTTGTTTTACATGTTTCAAGTGTTTTCAAAATTTTCATTAAAAACGCTCAAAATGTCAAAAATGCATTTTGAATTTTATATTATAAGTTTACCGAAAATACATTGTCATACCATATTAGTTTTAAGTGTTATGCAAAACTGAAAAATGAAAATGACATAAAAACAACAAACCAAACACACCATTAACTTTTCACCAAGGTTGTTTTTTGTGAGAACCAAGGAAGTTTAGTTTTCGTAAATCGATTAATGGTACAAATAAATGCAACAAACATTCATCGAAAAGGGTTATCAAAAGTGTTGTTTTTATTTTTATTTTTTTAAATGAAGAAGAAGAAGGAGAAGAACTCTTACAAAATAAATCCAATTCTTTCACCTCAGTGCCACACCTTCACCTAGATACCCAGCTTACAATTTATCAATTTATTATTAACCATGTCATGTAAAAGCTAAAAGTGTTAGAGAAAGAATAACATTTATTTCAATCTTGTCTTTAACGCGTCCATGTAGTTTACAATTTTTATAAATTGATGGTGGTGATCTTTTATGTGCCTCTGTACTTTGCTTATTTTCTTTTCTTGAAGTCACAATCTCTACTTCAGGAAAAGAAGCATCTAGCTAGGCAAAGGTTTTACATGGAACTGCTGATATATATGCAATGCAATTTCTCTTTGAATCTGCCACGTATTTATGACTTGATGTTTGGTATAGATTTCTTTTTCTACAGAAAAATATATATTCAGACGGGGGAGTTTCGTCACCATCAAGAAAGGTTTCTCATTTTTAACCTGAGAGAACTATTTTAAGGCATATTTACAAAACCAAAACTAAGGACCAACAATTTAATTGTCAAGTCAAGTTCAAAGCCATAAAGATTTGATGCACAAAAATTAAGTAATTGGAAGAGCAATCATGGTGGAGAATTTAAGATTTTAGAAACTGGGGAGCAGAAGAAATCCCCAATGAATTCACATCAAGAATTATACAGAAAAAGGTAGATCAAATGCTGGTGGTCTCAAAAAGGTGATTTTGTGCTATACAGATAAGCAAATTGGAGCAGCAACTACAGAATCATATCACATCACACGAAACAAATTAAGCTCCTGTTTGTTTGTTTACCACTAAAATAGGAAAATAAGTTTAAAAATAGTACATTTTTGAAGAATGTATAATTAAAAGTAAAAAAAAGTTATAGATTTACGTTTAAAATATTTTATTGTAGTTGAAAATGAGTTTGATAAAAAAAATTAGTTTCAAAATCATGATAGACAAACATAGGCTGAGCTTTACAGGAGAAACTACTGAAACCTTAATTTTTTGTTAGAAGTTTACCCATTTCAACATGTGTTAAATCCACAACTGACCACCCAACTTTACATTTAAATATCATAACTGTCACTTAATTTGATTTTGTTTCACCATGGTTATCCAATTTCATATAACGTTTTATCATAGTCACCCAACTTTATATAATGTTTCACTATGACCACCCAACTTCTTTTCAACCTTTTCATTAATTTTAAAATGGGTAAAATATTAACTTTGCATTATATATATAAAATAAATTAAAATTTTTTAAAAAATGTTACCCAAATAAAATAAAAATTATTTTTAAAAAAAAAAAAGTTACTTAGAAAAAAATTTAAAAAGTTCCTTAAAAAATAAAATAAAATAAATACTTATTTTAAAACGTTTTAAAAATAAAATAAAAATTTATTTTAAAAAAGTCACTTAGAAAAAATAAAATAAAATAATTTTTTTATTTTTTTTTTAGAATTAAAAAAAAATTATTTTTTATTTTGTTAAATTTATTTTCTATACATAATGCAAAGTTACTATTTTACCTATTTTAAAATTAGTGAAAATGGAAAAAAAAAAGTTGAATGGCCATTGTAAGATATTATATGAAATTTGGTGATCATTGTAAAATAAAATCAAATTGACTGACCATAGCGACAATAATATAAAGTTGGGTGGTGATGGTAAAATAAAATCAAAGTGAATGATCATAATAACACTAAATATAAAGTTAGGTAACCATCGGTGAATTTAACCTTTTCAACATTGATCAATAAAAAATTATTTATTAAGTATCATGCTTTAATATGTATTAAATTTTACTTATAAGCACACTTGTGCTTAACCAATCATGCTCTAATACCCACTAAATTATATTAATAGCCTGTTTTATTTAGATTCGATAATTGAAAGATGAGGGTTATCGTCCCTTTTTCATTTGGACTCGTCAACCGTAATGATAAACAAACTCTTGCGTCTCACAGCATAGTACAATTCCCATACTTACCACTTGTTTAAGCCCCATTTTAGTAAGAAAATGTATTTCGAAATAATAATTTTTTAGACAATATACGGTTAAAAAATAAGGATTTTTTTTTTTTTTAATTTACATGTAAAATTATTTTATAAGAGAATACGTGATTGAAAATGAGTTATGAAAAAATGAAGGCCAACATTGTGGTAAGCACTATGAGCTCATGTATTCCGCTCATTCAACAACAAAAACCCCGACTCACAATTTTCCTGTCTTCCGCATATAAACATTGATGAAGCCAAATTGCAACAGAGCTTATCATCTCCAGGCAACAAAGAAAAATACACTAGGGATGTCTAAGTTAAGGAGCTTAGATCAAGAAAATCAATGAACAAAAGTAGATAAATCCCCCAAAGGATAATAACCACATGGAATCACTAAAAACTCTAACCACCACCTCATTTCACATGAGGAAAAATGCTAAATAAACACTTCGATTGACACCCTGGGTGACCGCATGTGAGTTTGTGAGTCCCACGTGAATAAAATAATATTCTCCCATGTACGTGTGGAATGTCAACCAGTGTCGAGGTTTCTTTCTTCTTGGCACAGAAAGGGACATCGTGCGGCAGTAGTCTACTCCGCTAGACTACCTTCCATCTTTTCTCGGTCGCTTCGGGACGAAAGAAATTTTGATTACAATTTTGTGAAAATCTTACAATAGAAAATTAGAATGCATTGAAACGAAATTGATCATCATTGATTGCTGAAAACTAAAAATTACAATGGCTAGTGCAGGGAACGAACACTAAAAAAACTTGAAAGATTGTTTGAAAGACTAATACCCCCTATAATAGAGTGCGGAACAGAAACCTAAATGACATGAGTAGACGCTAAAAGGACGAGAAATCATACTAAACTTTTACAATTAAATAACAATTACAATAAAGTGAAAATACAACTCAAACTACTATTTATAATGTGCGGTCGAAGTTGGGACACTGTAGCAAAACTCTTCACATGAGTTAGAGTCATAATTATAGGCACTAGACAAGTTTAGCAAAAAGCCAGACAAAGGCTCAAAGCTGCTTTCCCACTTTAATGAGAATCAGCATGTATAAGCCCTTCTTGGTCTTTCCCCATGAATAAAATTCAAATTGCATAAGGTAGGCAAAGAGTGTTACAACTAAAACCAACATGGACCTAACAGCGTCTCTGTACACAGTCTGACGACTACATTGTCTACAGGTAAACTTGAAGATGCCTATGGAGGACCATCAGCTGAGATGTAAATCACACTACCTGTATCAAGAAATCTTTGTAAATCTAACTAAGGAAACCAGAACTAATGGGAAAGATAGCCACATCCAAGTAGTCGCTGATCTGCATATGCAACAAGCAAGTCAAATTCTGTTTTGAAATTTGAGAGTCTGGTGCTGAAGTAATTATGATTTACCTGAACTTCGCTTCCACAATTTGCAGCCTCCCATTTAGTTAAAAAAAGGTTCTTCACACCAACAAAGAACATTAGCATTTATAAAAAGGCCAGACATGCATATACATATGTTGGTGATTTGTGTAGTGAAATGGTTGTTTGAAATTGACAAAGTAAATGGTAAATTTTAATTCGCAAGAGCGTAATTAAACTTGATATGAAATAGAAACGAAAAGAAAGGAAGGAGAGTGAAAGACGAAAGGAAAATCCAAGGCTAGTGATAAAACACTTTCTCTTTAAGACAAAATTGTCCCGTAACAGTGTTAACGGATTACGACACTTGTCTCCCAGGATACAACGGATATAATTTGTAGTAGAAACAATTCAAACCACAAGCAACATCGAACTCAAACAAATTTTCTTCTCTACAACAAAAAAAAAAAAAAAAAAAAACTTTTGAAATGATTTTTGGAGAGATTTTAATGCAAGATTCAATGCAAATTATGTTGGATCCATAATGGACGTCCAAATGGTCCTATTTATAAAAGATGGGAGGTTGTAAGTGAAGAGACACGCCCCAAAACTCAGTAACCTTCAAGAAGGACGCATCCCTAGTTGTCGTTGGCCTCTCGCTCGAACATCAATGACACATTTTCAAGAGAAACTTTTCGCCCGCTTGCCGTTAGCCTGTTGGCCGATCGGCAATGTTAGCTGATTTTGCCTCCTTTTCTCCTTGTTTTCCCTCCAATTTTGGACTACAATTTCTCATTCATTCGAAATTGGTTTTGAGATTTCAAATATATTACAACGATCTGCTCGACGGGTAGAACACATTAGTCTATTCATTTTTTTAAATTGACTATCGAATCAAATCCGAATATTTGGCCGAATTTAACACAAAGTCACTTTTCAAGTATATATTTAACCAAATGTTTCAATCTTTAAACCAAATTCCAACAACATATAAATGCGAATGCAAAGGCATATATCACATCAGTAATCCCTTCTGATTATTCTTAATATTCAGAAATACTTTTGTTTATTGAATTTGATATTGTAAATAACTAAATAGGTAACCTTTACTTGAATATCAATATGATCAAAACTTCTCCAAAAACTGATTTATTCATGCCATTTGCACGTTCATTTGGATGTATTGTGCGGAACATGGCATGGAGAAAACAGTCAACAAATATGCAAAGGTTGATGTCTAATAAACATTGCTGAATGTGATAAACATGAGAACATAAGATTGCAACATGGCCGAACAGAGAGAGATCTGACCTCTATAACCACAAAATGTCCTCGTTGACCAGGATAGACAAAAGCAAAGGAGAGAACCTAAGATATGAACCCCATTTGGTGGAAATTAAAATCACATTTTTAGTAGATTTTTATAAAAGTTGATGAAATGTGTAGTTGAAAAGTTGTAAATCTCATTAAATATGTTATTACAATTAATTGTTGAATTTGACTTAGATTAAAATCTAGATTTTATTTCCTACAAAACAGGAGCATAGTAATATATGTGTGTTGTATTTTAATTTTAATAACGTATAATTTATTAATAAAAATTTACACAAAAAATGTTGCCTCCCACACACAATATAAGGTTTCATACCAACTTCTATTGGCTTTCAAAAGAGGTTAACATATTGTACATACACTATACACAAAATGGTCAAGAAAGTCTGATGTGATCCAGACTGCGCCGCGAACTATCAAGAACTCGAAGCATGTTGGAGGAAGAGTGGAGCCAAGTCGAGACTTCAAAGAGTTGATAAAAGCCATAGATTTATATGTTCAAGCAACGGAGTCCATAATATTGAAGACAACATGTCAAGGAACAAGTTTGATGTTGAGGTCGAAGGCCGAAAGGAGTTAGAAGGTGCTCGAATCAAGAAGCCGAACTCGAAACCAAAATGAAGAACCATGCGGCCGCATGGTTCCCAGGCAATGCGACCGCATATAATGGTCAGACACTTCCAGACGCTGAAACTCGATAACCATGCGGCCGCATGAAAATCAACGTCGCGGCCGCATAGAAGAAATCTTGGACGGATTTTTATATTTTTCGCGAATTTTCATATTTTGCTATCTTTCTTAATTTTGGCAAGTTTATTATCTTTGGACTCTAGAATTTCGTTATTTCCATAATTTTAGGGTTTTCCATAGTTTCCATATAAATAGGAATTTTATTTCATTGTAAGTCAAGTTTGACATAATGAATAAAAAGAGTTTTCTCTCAATTGTTCTTCATGAACACCCTTTAGAACTTATCAAATATTGATTGAATATTTGTGGCGTTCGACAACAGAACTTATCAAAGAATTGGACTACCTTTGTGGCGTTCGCAAATCAGGGTTCTAGTTTCTGCACTTCAACGGGTTTAAGGTTAATATACCTTAAGTTCTTGAGTCGTGAGGCTTGGGTCAAGATCCTATCGTCTACAAACCTGAATTTAGACTTTCCCGGCGTTTTCGAATTCATTCCGCGAGTTCCATGCGATTCCCCCAACCGGGATCTCATCAAGTTGTATCAGAGCTGGTTCTAGATTCAGGTTATATCGTTTATTTTTATTTTTATTTTTTTTTGAGTCTTTTTGTGTTCTTCGTGTTCTTGAGTCCAGTAAATATTTTGAGTCTTAGATCCACAAAAAGTCAAAAAAAATTTGAAAAGTTATTTTTGTGCTCAATTTGAGTCTAAATCAACTTCCGTTTTCTTTGTCTTTCTCGTAGTCAAATTTTCGAGTTTTGTAAAAAAAAAAAAAAAAAAAGAGTACTGTTCACGTCCGAAATTTAAAAAAAAAATATTTTTTATTTATTTTTTAATCTCTTGAAAATTGTAAAATAATTTATCATCTATCATTATTCCAAAATCCATTGTATTCAATCCAATCTAAACTCCAATTCAAGAACCACTTTCTTGAAATAAAATTCTCACTCATCCAATTCTTTTCTTGAGTTTTTTTATTACGCCTACGTTAAGAATGAATTATGATTGGGGACTTATTTTTCAAACCCGATGCTTTGTGGGTGATACGGTATGCAGTTTGGCCATTGATAAGGAGCATATATTTAATTTGGTTAGTATTACTATGGTGAAAAAATTGGGATTACCTTTAAAACAACATCCTAGGCCTTATCGGTTGACTTGGTTGAAGGAGTGTGAGAAGGTAAATGTGATCAAACAGGCTTTAGTGAATGTCACCATTGGGGGATATAGTGATAAGGTGTGGTGTGATGTAGTCCCATTAAAATCCTTTCATATTTTGTTTAGGAAATCTTGGAGACATGGGAGGAAGGCTGTGTATGATATGGGGAGGAACACGTATAGGTTTCTTCAGGATGGGAAACACATCACTCTGGTGGGTTTGACACTAGCACAGTCTCATGCAGACCAATGTAAAGTAAGGGGTGAATTGGAAAGGGAAAAGCAAGAGAGTGAGATGACCATATTGAAATAGAGCAACGTGGTTGAATTGCAAGAGGGACCTAGAGATAGGAAGGTTGAGATGGAGGATGATGAATTGAAAAATGCAGTTACATTAAGGAGAAAATGGATGAGGTTGTCCAGTATGACGGTGAGAAACTAGAAGAGTGTGTTGAGCAAATGGTTGAAAATATTGTGGGGAGTGCAGAGCAAAGTTTCATCGTTGAGCATGATGTGGGGGAGACGATACATCATGAGTACGAGGACCCATATTTTGTTTTTGAAACTAACAGTTTCAACTGTGTTTTGCTTAAATCTTTCCTTCAGGCTGTACATTGTACGTGTGAGTTCAGGAAACAACAATGGGTGATTAAGTTTGTGCTGCAATACAACCATATCTGCGAGAACGGTGGATACCGTGTATTGATCTTATGCCATGGAATGAAAATTTTTTCCATTTGATCCAGGTGGTGCAGTGATGAGCTGGATAGCAAGTTGGTTCTCCCCTACACGATCGCAAGGCATGGATTCGAGGACGAATCCTTTCGAAGAGAGAGGGGATGATGTGATCCAGACTGCGCCGCGAACTATCAAGAACCCGAAGCATGTTGGAGGGAAAGTAGAGCCAAGTCGAGACTTCAAAGAGTTGATAAAAGCCATACATTTATATGTTCAAGCAACGGAGTCCATAATATTGAAGACAACATGTCAAGGGACAAGTTTGATGTTAGGGTCGAAGGCCGAAAGGAGTTGGAAGGTGCTCGAATCAAGAAGCCGAACTCGAAGCCAAAATGAAGAACCATGCGGCCGCATGGTTCCCAGGCAATGCGACCGCATACAATGGTCAAACACTTCCAGACGCTGAAACTCGATAACCATGCGGCCGCATGAAAATCAATGTCGCGGCCGCATAGAAGAAATCTTGGACGGATTTTTATATTTTTCGCGAATTTTCATATTTTGCTATCTTTCTTAATTTTGGCAAGTTTATTATCTTTGGACTCTAGAATTTCGTTATTTCCATAATTTTAGGGTTTTCCATAGTTTCCATATAAATAGGAATTTTATTTCATTGTAAGTCAAGTTTGACATAATGAATAAAAAGAGTTTTCTCTCAATTGTTCTTCATGAACACCCTTTAGAACTTATCAAATATTGATTGAATATTTGTGGCGTTCGACAACAGAACTTATCAAAGGATTGGACTATCTTTGTGGCGTTCGCAAATCGGGGTTCTAGTTTCTGCACTTCAACGGGTTTAAGGTTAATATACCTTAAGTTCTTGAGTCGTGAGGCTCGGGTCAAGATCCTATCGTCTACAAACCTGAATTTAGACTTTCCCGACGTTTTCGAATTCATTCCGCGAGTTCCATGCGATTCCCCCAATCGGGATCTCATCAAAGTCTCACAAAATGATTATGTGCACGTGTTAAAAACTAGAAATTAGTTCTCTTTTTAGATTCACATGTGCACATATACATTTACATTGGATAAAGGAGTAGGGAGTAGAGCCAGAGGGTGAGGGTGAAGTGAGAAACATAAAAGATGATACATGGTGCTACTTTTCATACCAGATCAGTTAATTCGCGCAGAGTCACATCTGTCCATGTAGAAAATTGGACTTCATCTCTGGGTTCCTTGCCTCTCACTGTGAAATCTCCATCAGCATGGTGGCCTCCAACCTGTTAAAAATAAGGAGAAAAATAAAACTCATCAAACATTGTTCAATGGAGGGTCATGAGATGGAGTATATACCTTGGTGAAAACACGAAGCAATAATGGACTAGTCTGGGCTACAGAAAGAAGAAAGGAAAGAGGTAGAAATAATGAAGATGTAACAAAAAAACACAATTCAAAAGAACCTTGCTCATTATTTTGCACAAAATTGATACATCTCAAAAATGCACAGTAACTATTTAGGGTACGTTCGATTGCAAGCAATTGCCTAGAATTTATTTGTATGAAAATTATTAATTAAATGTGTTTGACCGATTTAATTTTCAACCTAAAAAATATTATACTTGTCTAATTTTTATTGGTGGATAGATGATAGAGAGAGAAAGAGAGAGTGGATTACTTGGAAAATAAAAACAATATCTTTCCAAAGAAAATATTTTCCTTGATTTTGAGGAAAATATGGTCACGTCACCGAAAGTTGAAAAATATTTTCCATTGAAAAAATTGTTAATCAAACACCCCAAAAATAGGAATTTGGGTGGAGAAATGACATTTTTCATGGAAAATAAAGTAATCAAACACATACTTATTTCAACTGAAAATACCCAGAAAATAAACACCAGGCCAAATCACGATGCACTTTCTATTAATACAAAACCGTTTAAATCCAATAATTTCTACTGAAAGTATCCAATTACTAGATAAACACTTGACATGAGTATATTTTCCTTCAATTTGTTGAACTAGCAAAAAGTATGTAAATTCTTTCTTTCCGATCACAGGATGTTTATCCTTCTGACGAAATAATATTGCTAAACCCACTTTTCTTTGTCATTCTTTGTCCAAAGTCGTTCATTTAGGAACCAAGGGAAGTCATCTATCGTTGTTTTGATTAGAACCGCAAGCAATTAATCAATCTGATTGCTATTTTTCCTTTTTATCTGGAAAAGGAATTCCTGGAAGTCCCAACTTTATGTGCCTTAAATTATAGCTCATCTACAAAATATAAAGTTGAAAAATAGCAAGTCGTGAGTACCAAATTTTCTCATTCAGCTCCCTTTTCTTTTGGTTTCATGCATATACATTTCTACGAAAAAGCACATACAAACTCGTGTATATGTTTGTACAAGTACAGATATTTACTAAAACCTGGATCGAGAATATACGAAAGCTCTTAAAAGTGACTCAAGAAAAAGTAACAAAATGTGGAGAAAATTGAGAACGACAATCAATCCAATACTCACAATTGAACTCTACATAAATAATAAGGTATAAATAGAGAGAAAAAAAAAAACCTTCTCATGGTTGACGGTTTCGAAACGAGTGGAGAATTTGGCGTCAGGAAGAGGTTGTGCACCCCCACCCCCCTGCCGACGGAGGCAGGGGCCATCCGGGTCTTCTCTTCACGTCTGCAATCGCACTCTTGAGTTCGAACAATTAATTTGGATCATAGAACTGAATATTTCCAGAAAGGCTTTATTTTCTTCATCGGGCTAATAGAAAGCCCAATTTAAGAAAATATATAGCACTTGTTTACCATTATTTTCAAAATATATATATATATATATATATATATATATATATATATATTTTCAATTACACATTCTTAAATAAAATAATATTATACACAAACTCAAAACTTTTTTTTTTAATTTTTTAACCACACATTCTCCATCAATCTACTATTCCAAAATACATTATTTGAAAATAATGGGACTCAAACATGTCTTTATTATTAGAAAGTGATGTTTGTTACTCAAAAAAAGTGACATAGATTTCAAGGAAGTGATAAAAAAAAAAAAAAAAAAAGTGAAACACTAAAAAGTGTCAAATACTAAAAAAGTGATAAAAATTTAAAAGATGACAAATATTCAAAAAAATAGTGACAAAATACCAATTAAAACATTGAAATCAATTCAATAAAGTGTATAGAAATTTAAAAAAAAAAAAAAACCGAGACACGTCTCTTCTCTTTCTCTATTCACCCCAATCATCTTTAAATCAGTTCATTGATAAAATATAATCAAAACGTCAAGTATCTTTAAATCAATTCATCATTACCGTCATCTACCAACTCAACCGACGACACCACTATTACTACTAGCAGACCAAAGCCTAAGCGCAACAAATTATACACATAAAACAAAAGAAAAACGAACTCAAATACAAATATATTAAAAAAAATGATAAATACTATTCAAAAAATTGACAAAACACAAAAAAAATTTTGACAAAAATTAAAAGAAAAGAATGTGACAACCACTTAAAAAAAGAGTAACAAAACACTAGTCAAAACCTTAAATTATATATCATTTCATACAACTTCTACCACTCCACTTTCTCTACCACCACCACCACCACCACACTCCAATATCCAAGGCTCTGAAATCACTTCTGTCTCCTTTCTTTTATACCCACGAAAAACTAAGAAGACACTGTTAGAATTGAAACTTCTTCTAGTCTCTTTTGTACTTTAGCCACCAAAGCATTAATTCTTACTTTGAACTCTTTGTATACTCTCTGGAATGCATAAACATTGTGTAAGAATGAATTTAATTCCACTAAATTCACCAGATATAGAAGAAGAAAGGAATTAATCTAATTTACCTTCTGTTGGAAATTGGTTTAACAATTCGAAAACATTGGTTAAGTGTTAAAATCAAATATTGAAAAGTGTGACTTAATGTCAATTTCGATCAAATATTCAGACCTGATTTGTTTATGCAAATGGTTTGCCGTTTCGCTGCTCAGAACGGGGATCGACCTGTCCGGTCAGGTCTCGGGGATCGACCTGGAAGGAGAATTTTGATTCTCATGTATATTTGGCATGTCGAAACTAATTTTGGGTGAATTAGAAATTGCGGTCCAAGTTTGGAAGAAAATTGAGAGGAAACTAGATAACATTGTCGCTAGAGTGACATCAAGCGAGCGAAAGAGTCTTTGCAACTTTCGCTTGAGTGAGAGGTTGGCGGAAAGCGAGCTACAGAACAGTATCGCGTCCTTTTGAAGCGTTGCACGATTTGGATCCATACCACTTCGTTCTCAACTTTCCCCCTCTATAAAAAAGACTCTAGGGACGTCCTATTCCTTACACCAATAATATGCAAACATAAATATCATACTCTCTTCTTCTCCTGAACCAATGTCTTGCATTCTTGTTGCATAATACTGGTTTTCATATTCATTACATTTTGGAGTACAAAAACTGTTATTCTGGTTTGTTATACTTGTGTTTGAAGTGCAACAAATACAAACACAAGTGGTAGTCGTTATATCTTGAGAGTTGATTATCATAAACCGTAAGCACCGTTGCGGGACAAATTCGACTTAAGGACAGAGTATTTAACATTTGTCTTGACTTTGCGCTTTCAGGAGTTTTCTTGCATATTGATCCATTCCATCACATTTTCTTTTCTTGTTTTCCTTGTTGTTACTCTATCCGATTGTCGACAAGGATTCTTACAAATATATTCTAATCTTTTGACGTCACTATACACAAAATTATTCAACACCTTCATTAGGGCTGTAAGCAAAAATCGTCAAACCGAAAAATCAAACCGAAACTGCATTTTGGAAACCGTTGGTTTGGTGCCACGTGGACCCGTCAACGAAATGGTTTTGAATCAAACCAAATCGGTCAAAAACGGTTTGGTTTAAGTTTGAGTAATTTTATTGTGATTTAAAACCAAACCGAACCGGCGAAAAAATATATAAAAATTTAAAAAAAAAAATGAAATTTTCTAAATTGTTACTTGTAAAACTTTTATGTTGAGCTTTTTATTTATTTTTAAATGAGGCTCATATATTCCATAGGCTCTTAAACTAAAAATTTGAAATGATTTATCAAGTAATCTCACATTGTATTCCATATAAATTACTATCACCTAAAAATCATCAACTTAGACAAATTGTATAGTACTCCAATGATTAAACAAATTTCAATCAAATCAAAATCCTATATTGAATTTGACATCCTTTAAAAAATTATTGCAACTTCTAGTTCTATCGATTATAATTTGTAGAAATTTAGATGAAAATTTTTGATCGGATCAAAAACTATATAATTAAAGTGAAAACAAAATAAAAATTTGAAATCTTAGAAATGAAATTATATATCGTAAATAAATTTATTTAGGTATAGATTTACCCAATATTCTAATTTGGTTTGAGAATCAGTTAATCAAAAAATTATAAGAAGAGAAAAAAAAAATAAAAGAGAAGAAGGAAAGTGTTGGGATCTAAAATGAAGGAACCCTATTATTTTTTATAAAAGTGATTGGAGATTGAATTATATATTTTACCAAAAAAATTCTATAAGAACCGTCATGTTTCCGGCAGTTCCCATACTAGAACTGGGAATTGGATCGGAACCGGTTGATTTTTAATAATTCGTCCCAAAATTAAATTATTTTTTAGAGGATCCAAAATCGAATCAACTGGTTCTAAATGGTTTCGGTCCCGTTCCACCGGTTCTAAAAAAAATGTCCACTCCTAAATTAATGGCATAAATGTAGACAGACAAAAAAATATACGACGAAATTGACTGTTTAAAATAGGAGGCAAAAAAATTATACGGCGAAACCGGCGGTTTAAAATCGGACCAAACCGTTAGGTTTAGGTTTGAGTTTTTTTCAAACCGTTCAAAATGATTTGATTTATGTATGAGTTTTTCTCAAACCGATGTAAACGATTTGATTTGAAAATTTGTCAAAAATCGATAAAACTGGACCGCTTACACCCCTAACCTTCATGGCCCTGCGATCTTTCATGAAAGTAGATTGAACCTTATCTTTTAAGTAGTCAATTTTCTCAAAGAAGTAGAACTCTAGAGCCCGGGGCTCAATGCTTTATTTTTGGCAAAAATGCCACCCATCTCCTCGTAAACTTAACTATTTCAGCCAATGCATCAAATAGAAGCATCGATGCTCCATCATCAAACACATAGCCATTTTCTTAACTGGATAATCTACAGTCAAGATTGAAATGACCGTGTTTGCAGTTATAATAAGAACCTAGAATTGAAACACTTTTAGAAATCACAGGGAAAGCCAGAAATTGAGAAGGAGTCAAATCCGGAAAGATGAGTAGCTATCTGATGGGAATGTCTTAGAGGTGATTGGCAAGGCGAGTGGTGGAGTGGTTGCGGATGGCAGTGTGGGTGGCCGGTGATGAAGTTGGGGCATTATGGAGTTTTGGGAATTTTGGAGGTTTTCACTGTATGAATTACGGGATGAAGAACTCGTGGGCCGTAGGAATCAATTTTCATTGTATTAATCAATTTTGAAACTTTTGACCCAAGTTAAGTAAATATATTGTGTTCAAATTTCCTATTTTTTCATGACGAAAATTTGGACTCTTTGAGACTTCTCAATTAGGTATTTTGTGCATTTTTTTAAGGGAAAATTTCATAAATCCTACTTTAAGAATAGTGTATTTCCAAAATCAAATATTCATTTAAAAAATATTTATAATTTATTCAATTAATTATATATTTCATTAATTAAACAAATTAAGGTCACAGATTTACATAATTTGGTCACAGATTCACAGTTTAGTCACAGATCGAAATTTATTAGGTTACAACTTTTTTTCGATGTCACGGATCGAAATTTATTAGGTCACAGATTTTTTTGAGGTCACATATCGAAATTTATTAGGTCACAACTTTTTTTCGAGGTCACAGATTGTTGTCGAGGCCACGGATTGAAATTTTAATAAGTCACAATTTATTTTCAAGGTCACAGGTCAAAGAATTATTAGGTCACAGATTATTTTCGAGGTCACAACTCGAAATTTGTAAGTCACAGTTAACCAAATAATATGTGACCACCGTCGCCGCCCAGTCACCACCTCACAATCGCCACAACCACTGCCGCCGCCACTGCCATCACCTCACAAAGTCGGATATGAAACTCAACACCACACAAAATCACAAAACTAACTCTCACCGCCGCTCACAAGCACCACCGCCTCACCAAAACACCACCACCACAAGCTTACCAGATCCAATCACAACCAAAACCACCGCCACTAGACAGGCACCACAACCAAACATCACCTGCCGACTGTAGTCATCGACCATCATCGCGACCACTGCCAAAACCACCACCTGCCGACTGTAGTCATCGACCGTCATCGCCCGTGCCACCACAGTCGCACACCACCCGCCGCACCATTTCCAAAATCGCACACACAAATCTGCCACCAAATCCACCTACCACAGTCGCGCACAACCACAGTCGTGCACCATCTCTTCCACCACCAGATCCACCAAGAAAGCCACCACCAAACCTACCTACAAAATCGCCACCAAACCAAAAATAGAAAACTCGCCACGGATCGTGCACGCACTCCACATATCGCGCAAATACCGCTACGGGCGGCGCTTTAGGTGGTGAATAGAGTGGGGGGTAACCGCCGTCAATTCTGGCCCGACTCCTGGCTCCAACGGCGACGATGATTGTCCAGGGATGGTAGAGAGAGAGGGATGGAGACGAGGCGAGAGATGGAAGAGAGAGAGAGGGGGATGGAGGCGAGAGAAATTTTAGGGTTTTAGGTAACGAGATATCTGATTTTTGAATAGTTAAACTTTGAGTCTGATTTTAGAATAGTCAATTTTTAAACTAGGGTTTTGTGTAATTTCCACTTTTTTTAAATGATTGTGAACATTGCAATTAGGTATTTGGGCTTTTTCAAATGATTGTTACATTGCAATTTAGGAAAAAATTTTACCATTTTTTTTTTTCTAAATTTATATGTTTGAGTAAAAATATATTTTTCTTTAAAATTTGATTTTTTGTATGAGATTTATAAGTTTTATTATCTTCTTTTCTTTTTTGCAAACTCTAACATCATTGATAGGTTAATGAAAAATTAGAAAAATACTTCTAATGTTGTAAAATAAAATAACAATTCTTAATTTCTGTCTTATAAAAAAAAGTTTTCAAATAACAAAAACTATTAAAAAATAAGTTAAAGTAATTTTTATTATATTATTTTTTATTTTGTATCTAGAAATTAATTTCTTATTCATTTTAAGTTGTGGTAAATTTGTGACCTTTTTTTTTTTCCAAGAATACAAGCTAATTTTATTGATATTTCATTTTTTACGAGAAAAATTCATAGAAGATAAAAATCTATATATACAACTAATGAAAATATACAGTATTGTGTACATAAAATTGGAAAAAAAAATATGTAAAAAGAAATGAAATGTCTCGATTGGATGCTAATTTATGGAGTGATAGATCAATGAGAAAGGAAAATATTAGGGGGCGTTCTCTTCGTATTTCAGTTTTGTGTTTTGTGTTTTGAAAAACGTTTTGTGTTTTGTGTTTTCAGTGTCTGTTTTGAAATTATTGAAAATGCGTTCCCTTTGTCATTTTGAAAAATAGTTTCTCAAAACACAAAATACAAAACGCGTTCTCTTTGCACTTTTTGAGAATATTATTTGATAATATTTTATTCAATAAATCTGATTATTCAATTAACTTTAATTGTATAATGTTATTATATTATTAAATATATTATAAACCTGAAATTTCTTCAAAATTTGAAATATCTTTAAATCATGAAATATTTTTTCATATATTAAAATAACATATAAATTTGTGAAATTTTATTTTTATAATATTTTATTCTAGAAATCTGATTATTCAATTAATTTTAATAGTTTAATATTAATCGATTGATGAAAAAAAATTAATGAGGTAGTTTTGCTAAAATTCCTTCGTCTAATTCAAATATTTTGTCATATTTCTATGTTCTATCTAAAAAAAAATGCAAATGTCGTCATCATCACATTTTTCATACAAAGATAACATATTTCCTGAACTATTTGATTTTTAACAAGGAAATTATTTTCCACTCTTATGTGCAACTTGAACTAAAAATGGTAACATAACAATAGCTTCTTGCATTATTAATTCACCTTAACTCATAAGATTTCTTTGCAAGTATATATGCTAACAAAAAAAAAACCTACAACTAGAAATAAATAATAATATAAAATCCACAATATCAAAATTTCAGTTAAATTTATAACACATTCCAAATAGTTCACAAAATTGAAAATATTTTATCGATTCTAGAGGCACTCCAAACAACATTCTATAGACGTCGACCAAACCATCGAATTGCCTCCCACATCCTCCCTTCTTTGCTACCTTGGCATCATTTGCAAGTCGGGTACGAGCATAGTCTGCCTTCTGACGGAGGTTTGCAATGGCATACCATTATCTGTTAGACGTATAAATGAGAAACGGGCAAGAAACAAAATGTTTTAGGTGGAAGTCATAAATGTGAAAGTGAACACAAACGTAAGCATAGTGGACTGAAACATGCATCCAGATGGTGCATGATGCCTTATCACTTATTTATCGTGCTGCTCCAAGTTTGCAGCATCACTAGTCACTGGAGGCAGCAACCAAATTTTATTGGGCAGCAACCCCAAACTAGTGCATTTTCCATATGTCCATAATCACTGGAGAATTTATTATACAACATATAATGAACCTGCTGATATGATATCTATATATTGTTTTTCAACAAGATCTGTCAAAGGTCAGAAAAACAGTTCAAAAAGTTCTTTCACTTGTACAGACCATTGACATAATGAAAAGATAATATAGCCAAGACCTTGCAAACCCAATATAGCTAGCATATAATGTAACAGATTTCCATCATACTTCTCTAAAAAATAATCCAAGACTATCTATATTTCTGTATGCTTTAAGCCTATGGCTTGCCAACATTGATACAAGGTAAATTGGCAGAATAACGCAAATCAATATTGTGGCTATTAACAAAGTAATCATAGACTGTCACTTCAGTGATTTGAGCTTCACCAGCATCATCCTTGTTTTTCTGCTTCAGTGAGAACCTGAAAATTTGAGAAAAAGAACAACTTCAGACTCATGCCAAACAAAAGAAACCAGAAAAGTAAAAATAAATAAATAAGAAGATCGAATGGAAAAGATCTTCAATGGCTATAGCTTTGGTCATCTGTAAATGAGAGCATAACCACAATTAGAGAAAGATACTACAAATAAGAGCCAAAAAAACCTGAAAACAGTCCTCATAATTTGACCTCCAGCTTGATGACAAATTATCAGATGGTCCTCAGCAATAGTAAAGCTATTATCCTTATTCATGGTAGACTAAAATTAGCAACATTGGAACATCTGATAGCAATAGCCATTGTCCCAGGAGGAATACTTTCGCTCCATCAAAGTCACTGCCATGTAATTAGGTTATTATGTATGATTTATAACTTTTTTTCCCTTCATCTAGCTTGTTTGCAATATTTTAAACAAAATTTCGATTTTCAAACAAGCACTATGAAACAATTCTAATGACAATTAGTATATGGCAATATTGTTATTATATCACATGAATCCCTTTGCTTCCCTAAAAGATGAATCTAACTAGAAGATTTAAAAAGAATCATGGAAGCCAAAATTGGGATAACATTTTTCATAATATACATCTAACCACTGCATCAATTTGGTAAACATAATGATGGGCCAAAGGAATAACTGAAATCTCATACCTTTTTGCATAAAAAAAAAAGTTGCAAACTTGCATCTAAACCATGATATTATGCTATAATTAGAAAACAACAGCTCTAAAATTTATTCATTTACGCCCCTGCTGCGAATTGAGCAATGAGCTCTCCCCACCCACTCACAGACCCTATGCTAATATGTAGAAGGTAAGTTAAATGGTTCACAATTAAAAAACCTTATCGTGCGAACTGTTGAAGTTAACTGTGTTGAGATCTCAACAATAAACTGGAATATGTCGTGAGTACATAGTCCTCTAGCAGAATCTAGAATCCAGAAGACCAAAAATCATTGGGGAAACATGCCCAAAGGGGGATGTATAATCACATGGAAGTATCAGTGAAGCTTTGTAAGATAAGTACTCTGCAGTTCTAGCTTGGGAATTTTCCCCCAAATACATCAGATGCATTAGTTAGTCCCACATCTTACTTCACTGCTATGCGGACCACGTGACTAATCTTGTGCTTATTAATGTCGTGCTGATGCATCAAATCAAAAATAGCATGAAAGAAAAACTCAACAAGGTCAGAATCCCCAAATTTAATAGCACACGCATCTTCTTCAAATAAAGCTAAAACTGTGTAAAATATTTCAGCCATTCACAAATATGTGAAGAAGCGGAGCTATTCACGAGCCAAACAACAAGACTTCGAATCAGACACATGAAACACTGTTCAAGCAATTATAATTAAAGAAAGAGTACCTAGATTTCACGCATTCTATATCAGCTTTTGAGTTCAGGATAATCATACATGAATCACAGAGTTGCTCCATCTTTCCAACTGATGTTTTAGGAAATAACCCTATAAATTGATGACACCAGGTTGAAGAGGGTAGTGAGGGGGTTCGAATGGTAGTGGAGGTTGAAGAGAGATGTGATGGGTTTGAAGAGGAAGAACTGAAGAAGGCGGTGTTTCTTCTCTCACGCAGAGTTAGGTTGAAGAAGAGAGGCGTTTTCCGCGTTTTCTAATTTTAGCGTGTTTTGCGTGAAAATCCCCAAAACGACTTTTTTTCGTTTTTAGTTTTCTTTACAAATTTTTTTTCTGTTTTCAAAAATGCGTTTTCGAAAATGGGAAAGAGAACGTGTTTTCACCGTTTTGAAAAATCGAAAATAGAAAGCGGCTTGAAAACAGCAAAGAGAACGGGGCCTTAGTTTTTTAGATGAAAAATGAAATGGTAATTGAACTTCTAGAGAATAAAACAATTATTGAAATTTTTATATGTAAATTTTTATATAACCTAACACAAATGGTGTGTTTTGTTAATTTCAATTATATGTATTTGGTCATTTTAACTCTATTTAATGGGAAATTTGTAAACTCTTTAGTAAATGATAATTCTTGTCACAATATTGTAAAAGCTGTTGAAATTTGTAATTGAAAATTTGATAAAAGTTGTTGATCACATGAAATATTTGATTGAAAATAAGTTTTAAAAAATGGAGGTCAAATTTGAACTTAATCGCACGTTCTTTACACAGTAAATGTAGTGTAATTTGTATTTGATGGCACGAATTAGAATTGAAGTGACGTTTTTTTCAATTACCTTGAACTATGCTATATTTCCATGTAGACTAAGTGTGGCATGCAAAGATCAGAATTGATAGAGTTCTCATCTTTAAACCAAAATAAATAGATTAATATTCCCTAAAGTTTAGATTAAGTCGCTTACACATCATATTAAATCACTTCATCTAAAATTCGTTCAGTTTCTTGAAGTCGCTTTCAGTCGATTGGATACCTCTAGTCATTTTCTATCAACTCCTTTCACATCTAGGAATTCCATGTATTTCTTTATTGGCCTATTCGAGAATGTTATGGCATTCTTATCTTTAATGTAAATGCATGCTTCTTTGATCGGTCCGTTCTGCCATTCATTTTTTTAACTACCTTCTTTTCATTTCTAAGGTTATACAGACAAGAAGGTCAGTTGAAACCCTTGACCTAGAACTGGCCATTAAAATGGATTCTATGGGAATGTCTATTTATTCTTTTTGTTCTTTTTTTTTATTATAAAAATTCGCATTATTTTCTGGGTTATTAGAATCTGTACTGTAACATTTTTTTTTTTTTTTTTTTTTTAAAATTTAGGACAAAATTCCGATTTTTGACCCAGACAAAGCATGCTAGGGCACAGTTTAGAAACATGGTCCCTGCTCACATGGCCATGCTGATTTTCTGAACATTCAACCTACTTGCTGGGAAAATTAACTCTAAACCATTGCATATATACTCCACAAGAACACGATATCGACATTCTTTTTGATTTCGAAGGATATCGAGGATAGATACTGAATTAAAATGCACGCAAGTATATTGATTTTATTTGCAGAACTAATACATTATACTAGTCGAGATCACGAGTAAATTTTCAAATCTTAGAGTGTGTTTCATTTGCCGTTTTGAGGTCATTTTCAGTTTTCAATTTTCTAAAATATTCAAAACGTGTTTGGTATGTTATTTTCAAAAATGCGTTTTCAAAAACAAAAAAAAATTTACAATACAAAACTCAAAATGATATTTTGACGGTTTGAATGTTTTCATTCAAAAAATTCAAAACAAGAAAAATGAACTAAAAAATTTTTCAAATTAAAATAATTAATAAAATCGCACAAAACCTATCCAAATACTAATACCCATCTCCCAATCTCTCTCTCTCTCTCTCTTCCGAAGCCCTTCCAAAATATCATAAAACTATTTCTAAATTTTAAAACAAAATAAGTTTTCTAATTTATTGTTTTGAAAAACAATTTTTCAGAATGACAAACCAAACGCGTTTTCTGCAATCTTAAAATAACTCTTCAAAATTGAAAACAAAAAATGAATTCAAAACTGAAAATAGAAACGCAAATTAAACGCACCCTTAATTTCTCCATATAACTCACAATTTGACTATAAATTTTGTGGTTGAGAATACAAATAGGGCATCTCTCCTTGTTGAAAAGTGAGTTCAGTTGATAGAGAGAGCTAAATTAAAAATGGAAAAAATGGCATTAAAATTCCCAATTGGACCACAAAAAATTTCTTAGTATAGAAAACCTAACCACCACCACAGCCTAGCACTAGCCCACTGTAAATGGTTAGGCTTATCATCTTTGAATGCAGTGGAACCCTCATATACATAAAAGGTTGAATATAATGTGTTACTTTCTAAGCTACAACCATTCGTTTTTTTCCTGAACATTTACTATTTCAACATTATTTCTCTTTGGACAGTTAGCAGATAAGGCTTGTTTATGGAGTTTCCATGTAATGAAAAAAGGGTATTCATATTTATTCCAATTTTGTTAAATCTGCACCATTACGCAAGAACGGTCCACTCTTAGTGCACAATATGGTACACATTATTGGACACGAATGCATAATATTATAATCAATAAGATCATAATTTGTTTTTCTTACTTAATACTTTTCAACAATATTTTAAAAATTGACCTCGGCATCGACTGAAAAAAAGGAAAACAGTCAAGGGTCGAATTGGGATCCATCCAATGATTTTTCAAATAATAAATAAATAACTTTAGAAAAAAAAACAAGAAGACGGATTTTTAGATGGTTTCCATAAATTTAAATCGAAGAAGCTGGAAACAGGTCGAGGATTTTCATAAAATTGGACATCTCGATTGGGTTTTGGACCATTTTTTTTTAAATAAATGATTTTTTCCTTGTTTCAACCGTCGAACCGTTTGCACTGATTCTTAATACATTGCCTTTTATTGTTGTTAAATTCGTTCCTTCTAAATATGTCGTTAGCGAGTGCTGTAGTTTTTTTTAACTTGGTAATCTTTCATTCTCGCCACTTAAAGTTTGATCTTGATATTTGAATGTTGTAGTTTTGTACATTTGAAAAAAATTGAAATATGAAATGAAAAGGAGAATAACTAAATTTAAAAAGGAAAACAAATTGGAAACCAATAATTGCACAGTTTGTTTGATACGTGTGGTGGACAAATATTGGAGCAAATAAATACATATAAATTGTACTAGTTTTTTTGTTCGAACATGGCCTCAAAGTTTATACTTATAAATACGACCCATCTTGATTGATTGTTGAAACTTAATGAAATATGTTTAACATAAAATGGACCGTATGATGTGACCCTGCTTAATTAAAGGGCGAGGATGTCCTTTCAAAAATTTTTCTTACCAGTTACCACATTCAATTCAGCAATTTCTTTGAGGTGGTCAATTAATAGGACTTGCATTAAGATACAAGATAATTATTGTTTGATTTGTAACTAAAAGCAATCTTGTTATAAAGCACTATGTGGTTTGATTAAAATTAAAATTTTATTAGATTTTGATAAAAGTTTATAAAATATAGAAAAAATTGCAGCAACAGTCCCTAATCTTTTTTTTTTTTTTTTTTTTTTTTTTTTTACTCTAACATTCATTTTATGTCACCCACAGTTTCAAACCTTTCAAAAATATGCACTAGAAAAGTCAAAATTGATCAAATTTTGACGTAATTAAAAAAAGGTAAAATGATACTTTTCATTTATCACATTATATATATATAAAAAAAAAAAAAAAAAAAACCACAAGCACCCACCTACCCTCCCTCCCCTCTTTCTCACCCCAACCTGGAAATTATCCATCAACAGTGCCATCCATGCTGGCATCACCTCCAATGCCTTATCTCATTTCCATCCATCAACCCTTAAAACCCTAGCTGCGTAATAATCAGTGGATTCAATACTCAATTAAGCAATTAATTAGCAACAATGGCGAAGCACTTGCCCTCCATATTCGGAACAGAAAGAATCATTGTTTGATATGATCCGTGATGCGCCACAAATTATCAAGTTGAGGCCAAGATTCGTGCTTAATTGAAGATCGAAATGAATTGAAGACAATTGATTCAAACAGCCAAAAAGGAGCTAAAAACGTCACAACCATGCGACTGCATGACATTCCAACCTTGCGATCGCACAATTCCTTACTGAGAAGTAGCAGAGGAAGTTTTATACTTCCATGCGATCGCATGGAAAGATACCATGCGACCACATGATACAAAATCAAGGCCAAATTTTTCTTTTTTTCTTGAATTTCCTTATTTTGATAGAATTCTAGTTTAGGTAAGATTCTTGAAATCTTTAATTAATATTTTCCATTTTCATTATGTTCCTAGGGTTTCCATATAAATAGGATTTATTTTCATTGTAAACATTAAGTTTTAAATAATATGAAATTGAGATTTTCTCTCTATTATTCTTGAATGAACACCTTATTGAACTTATCAAATATTGTTATATTTGTATCGTTCAATCCTTAGAACTTATCAAAAGATTATGCCCCCTTTATGTTGTTCACACATCGAGGTTCATGTTTCCACACATCAACGAATTTAAGGTTTAATATGTCTTAGGTTTTTGGTTCGTGAGGCTCGGGTCGAGATTTTATCGTCTACAACCTGAATTTGAGCTTTCCCGACATTTTCAAACTAATTCCGCGAGTTCCATGAGATTCCCTACCCAGGATCTCATCAAGTGGTATTAGAGCTTGAGTTTCAGATTCAGGTTCTATCTTTTTTTCTTATTCTTTTGAGTCTTTTGTTATTTTTGTTCTTCGTGTTCTTTGGGTCATAAAGAATTTTTGAGTTTAGATCAAAAATATTACCAAAAAAGAGTCAAATTTTTTTGGGCTATTTAAGAGTTCCAAATCAATTTTCGTTTGTTTCGCTGGACTTGTAGTCGAATTCTGAGTAAAAAAAATTATAAATTCTGGGAACTAGTTTTCAATTTTCAGTTCTTTTAGTAAAAAAAAAAAAAAATTAAAGGATGGATGGTGATTGTGGGCATATTTTTCAAACTAGGTGTTTTGTGGATAGTACGATATGCAGTCTAACTATTGATAAGGAGTACATATAAAATTTGGCTAGTATCACGATTGTTGAAAAATTTGGGGTTACCTTTATAACAACACCATAATCATTATAGGATGATTTGGTTAAAGGAGTGTGGGAATGTTGATGTGACCAACTAGGTTCTAGTGAATTTCACCATTGAGAGATATAGTGATAAAGTTTGGTGTGATATAGTGCCATTAAAATCTTTTCATATCTTGTTTAGGAGACCTTGGAAGTATGAGAGGAATGCTGTTTATGATCGAGAGGAACATGTATATGTTTCGTCGTGATGGGAAAAACTTCACTTTGGGTAGCTTGATACTAGAACAATCCCTTACAGACCAATGAAAGGTGAGAGGTGAGGCAGAAAAGAAAAAGCAAGAGAGGGAGATGATCACACCGAAAGAGAACACCAGGGTTGAATTGCTAGAGGAGCCTAGAGATAGGAAAGTTGAGATATAGGAAGGTGATTTGAAAAATGCAGTTGATATTGGAGAGAGTGAACAAACAAAAAAAGGAGGAGAAGAACAGGCTAAAGAATAACAAAGTTATAGAATGTTGAAAATATTGTGGAAAGTGAAGACAAGCATAAGAGGGGTATCATTGTTGAGCATGATGTGGTGGAGGCGATATCTCATAAGTACGAGGACCCATATTTTAGTTTTTGGAGAAACTAACAGTTTCAACCATGTTTTGCTTAATTCTCTCTTACATGTTGATATTTGTACTTGGTAGCTCATACCACAATAAATATGTCTGATTGAGTTCGTGTTGCAATACATTCATATATACAAAGTTGATCTAGGTGGTACAGTGGTGAAACTAGTAGAGGGTTGGTTATCCCCTACGCGATCACAATTTACGAATTCGAGGATGAATCCTTTTCAAAGAGAGATGTGATGATATGATTTGGGATGCGCCACAAATTATCAAGTTGAGACCAAGATCCTATGCTTAATTGAAGACCGAAATGAATTGACGACAATTGATTCAAGGAGCCAAAACGTCACAACCATGCGATCGCACAATTCCTTACCGAGAAGCATTAGGGGAAGTTTGATACTTCCATGTGACCGCATGGTACAAAATCAAGGCCGAATTTTCATTTTTTTCGTGAATTTCCTTATGTTGAAAGAATTCTAGTTTAGGTAAAATTCTTGTAATCTTTAATTAATATTTTCCGTTTTTATTATGTTCCTAGGGTTTTCATATAAATAAGATTTATTTTCATTGTAAACATTAAGTTTTGAATAATACGAAATTGAGATTTTCTCTTCAATTATTCTTGAATGAACACCTTATTAAACTTATCAAATATTATTATATTTGTGGCGTTCAACCCTGAGAACTTATCAAAAGATTAGGCACCATTTTGTGGCGTTCACAAATCGAGATTCGTGTTTCCACACATCAACGGGTTTAAGGTTTAATATACCTTAAGTTCTTGGTTCGTGAGGCTTGGGTCGAGATTCTATAGTTTACAATCTGAATTTGAGCTTTTTCGACGTTTTCAAACTAATTCCGTGAGTTCCATGCGATTCTCCTACCCGGGATGTTATTACTGTTCCCGCGTCCACAACAGCCCTACATTTTCGTTGACACTCATCCTCACCAATACATACCACCATCCAAACATGATAACCCCCAACGTCGATCCCTAGGGTCATCCCAATGAACCCAAGAAGATCTTTCCAAATTTCCCACCTTAGATCTCAATTTCTTTGCTTTTCATTTGATTATTCTATCTGGGTTTTAGATTTTGGGGTAGACATGATGTTTTAGGGAAAGAAGGACAGTTGGGTGGTGGTGGCTATTGTAAGCAGTGACGGGCGATGGTGGTGGGGCTGATTTTTTTGGGGAAGGTGAGTCAGGTGGTGGTAGACGGGATGTTTGTTTTTTTAATTTAATTTAATTTTTTAACTTATTAGTAAGGAAAATGCAAAGTACCATTTTTTTTCTTTTTAATTAGATCAAAATTTGATCAATTTTGACGTTTCTAGTCAACTAACTGTCAAATTCAATCCATTTGGACCCAAATGCATATTTTTGAAAGGTTTGAGACTGTAGGTGGCAAATGTTAGGATAAAATCTGTGAAAAAGTGAAACCTTAGGGGACTGCTGCTGCAATTTTCCCTAAAACATATGATTAAAAATTCAATAAAATTTGTGGTTAAAATTAATTTTGATTTTGAGTTAAATTTTTATCAAAATATTAACCAAACTGGAACATTGTATGATTTCTCAAAGTCGATGTAGAGGTTGTTAGCCTTGCACTGAGATAGAAGACAATTATTGTTTACACATGGAAAACTTTTTAAAAAGGCCTACATTGTAAAAAATTGTATTGTACACCATATAATAATACTTTACATATAGTAGTTTATACATTTTTCGTTTCACAAACTATATTATTTTGCATAATGCCTATTAAAGATACCATTTACTGAAAATTTACAACTATATATAAAATTTAAATTAATTATCATGCTTTCGTGAACTCTAACATCAAAATAGTTATTAAAAAAACAAATATATATTTAGGGTATGTTTGGCAGGATTTTTGCTTCTATTGTAGAATAATTTTTTGAGATAATTATATTAAATTATTTTTTTCTTAAAACTTTTTTATTCAGACAAAATACTTTTAAAAAATTAGCCAGACATTTTAAACAACCTTTTACTCTTTGAAACAACTTTCATTTTTCTAAAATTCTACAAAGCGAGCCCTTTTCAGGGATCAATCACAACTTTAATTGCTAAATCTAATTGGCAGCACTGACATGTTAAATTGGATAAATCTTCAGTCGGTTCTTTTCATTAATTTTCTGATGGGTCAAAAGTTGGACAACTTGTTGGTGCAATGCAAGACATGGCTGGCATTTGAATAGCACACGTTTCCAAGGGAGAGCCATGAAATGACACATTAAGACTGGAATTTCCTAATATGCCTGGCAATAATCTGGTATGTTATGTACATTAGGCTGGACAATACTAGATCATGTTAAACAAAAAAAAAAAGTTTAAATAATATATGTTATGTTGTACAGTTTAATATTTTAAGTAACATTTTAATTGCATTAAATGTAAGGGTGTTAATTTGGCTCATTGACTCGAACCATCTTTGACTTGGCTCGGGAAAAGCCCGAACCAGTTCATGACGAACTGACCATTAAAAAAAAGAACATAAAAATGAAGCAGCAGGCAACTACACAGCCTGTAGGTCCAGTAACACGCTGCCTGTTTATGATTTATTGAAAAAAAAAAAGTCCGATTTGATAAGGTAAGAGCTGAAAGCTTGAGTCAAACCTAAATTTTTTGGCCGAACTTATGGGCAAAAAAAAGTTCGAACCATTTTTACTCGAATTGAGCTCGAGCCTCATGTTTCGACTTGTGGGCCGACTCGGCTCATTGACATACTTAATTAAATGTATTTAAGTAACTATTTATCATCGCATTTATGTTTAACAATTTTTTCATAACATTCTTATACTTAACCTATTACTAATTAAATTCTAACATCTTATAAAATGAGAGACAAAAATATAGTTGCAATTTTGTATTCAATTTTTATTTGCTTATTTAATAACTGGTCTTTCACTCGTGCGATGCAAAAATTTATATTAAGTGATAAACAATTCTAATATGAGAAACATATGCTAATTAATTTTTCAATCCAATTAGATGTAAAACACTTCATAAAATTAACTTGAGAGTGAATGAGTAATTTTACACTTGAGTGGCACTGTTCATAGCCAATAATTTTCTCTCTAATATCACTATACAATTAAACTGGTTTTTATACTGTTCACAAACTGGTTCTGCACTATTCATAAGTGAATATCCGTCTGAATAAATTTTTGAAAGAAAAGTCCAATATGACGGCATGTTTTTCCATATTACCATAAAAAGAAGAAAATAACTTAAATTGAAGGAAAAACGGCGCATTTTGACCTCCAAAACGACTTGCACCAGTGAACCTTGGTGGCCATGACGTACGCACCGAAAAGAGTTTTTTGAATTGGGGTCATTAACGCGATTTTAATAATCGTAGTCAAAGTTATGGTCGAAATACTAAAACATTTTGCATAATTATTTATTAAATCAATTTTTAAAATTTGGTCAAAATATGAAAAGCTAATAATAATTAAAAAAACACACAAAGGGCATGTTAAAAAAAATTAAAATATAGTTTGGAGAGAACTCTCCACCATGAAGAGAATTTTTTTTTTTTTTTTCATTTCTTGCAGCTAAGTCCTCAAAGTATTTGAGTGTCTAGTCCTTCAATTTTTATCTAGTAATTTTTAGTCCTCATAATTTAAATTTTAAGTCAATTTTTAAAATTTGGTCAAAATATGAAAAACTAATAAATAAATAAAAAAACACACACACACACACACAAAGGACATGTTACAAAAAAATATATTTAGAACTCTCCATATCACGGAGAGTTATGTCCATGATATGGAGAGTGTAAGAACTCTCAGTGGTTTGGAGAGAACTCTCAACCATGGAGATAATTTTATTTTTTTTTATTTTTTTGTTTTCACTTCTTGCAGCTAAGTTCTCATAGTATTTGCGCATCCAGTCCTTCAATTTTCATCTAGTAATTTTTAGTTCTTATAATTTAACCTTTCTATCAATTTCATCCTTAAAAAAATTGGAGGAAAACGTGCAGAACACTTTTTTGGTGGAAAAAATTGGATTCAAAATGTGTATTGTTTTGCTTTTTTCACATTGTGTCAATCAAAGTCAATCACTCCGTGACGAGAAAACTGTTGCAGCTAAGCTCCTTTAATATAATATAAGATATGAGGGCCAAATTTTTTTATTTTTATTTTTTACTCATTCTTCAAAGAAATTTTGAGTGAAAATTATCATCAGGGACAAGTGTGCTTAATAATGGATGGTTGTGGATAAAAATATGAAGAAAAATATTAAAAACTTCAAGTGTTATAATGATTAAAAATAAATATAATTATTAAAAAATATAGGGTGAATATATTTAGTTATTCATCTAAAAAAATATGGATGGTTTTATTTTTGCCCCTTGGGGCATAGCTCAGTAGTGCAAAGGACATAAATGAGATAGTTTCAGCTGAGCTAGTAGTCGCTGTATGAGGGTTCGATTTCTGCCTCTTACAAGGTATATAATTGGACTCTTTGTGTGCATCAATATGGTAGCTCTTGTACCCTGACCTGTTGAAATACATCCCGCGATTTACCTCTTCAACAATACTTTAGGGACAGGACAATGAAGAACCCTCAAAATTGGGGTTCAACCTTTAAAAAAAATATGGATGGGATTGCAATGCATTTACAAAAAAAAATTTACACTGATTTGTCCTGTGAAATGACACGAGGGAATTTGTCACCTTTGCATCAGGTCCCATTTCACAGTGGTTACCGACTAGATGAGACTATACCATTTAGTGCTCTTATCCTTTGTCTAGGGCTCTATGGATATATGCGAGTGTGACTCACATAAATTACTTGATTAATAGTATCTCCATCTCTAATTACCAAAATATCATACATATTAAGCACCTAGTTCTGTAAGATGTACAATTCTTTATTCGAGTTTCATCAATGATCAACCTTGTGACCTTTTCTTAAATATAAATTTACAAAATAAAAGAATTATAATATGTCGTAGGAATTTTTCCTAGGTCAATTTATATAAATCATTTGCTGAAGCCACGTACGTAAAAGTTATACATAAGCTTACATTGCCCTCATTTTATTTTATTTTTGTTATCTGTTGATGTCAAAAAATGATGTTATATTTTTTGATCAACTTCAATAGATTTGAAGCATTTTAGTGGTGAAATTTGCTTAGAATTTTGATAATTGTATTGAGAGGATTTCTCTTGATGCAGACTCCCTTTCATGTTTGCCTTTTGTCTCTTCATATAGCCTAATGGAATCGAGCTTGTCGTCCCTATCATGTTAAATGATAGTATTTCAATCTAGAGTCACGTGCCACTGCCCTTTTGAAGGAATTGATTGATTGGCGAGTTCGGATGCAATGAGCTCGTCGTGATACCTGGACCATAGGTTTGTGTTCTAGGTCATCATTATCTTCTTGATTGATTAGTTCGAACGGCGTCTTTGACTGACCCGTGTGATTCATTTCATCGAAAGCTCTTTTAACCAAGTCAAGAAAAAAAAATCATATTACTTTATGTGAATTTTAGATCGACAACCTACCCCCCCCCCCCTTCTTTACTTAGAACACTTTAGGCATAAAACTCTCATGGTTATTTATTTCCCAATAAAAAATACCTATATGGTGTCTGGCATTAGCATTGGCATTAACTTCATATTCTTTATTCTCTCCAAGAATTAACTTAAAAGGCAAAGGCGATAAGCTTCTGGAAGTGTACCCTATTTGGATACCATGGTCATATACTACTAATTTTGATGGCGCTCTTAAAAAGAAAAATACATTAAAAATTACATTTTATACTATGTCTTAAGAATCAAATTTAAGTCCAAGCACTCCTTTATTCAAAAGATCAATAAAATTAGAACAAATATAGTTAGTGATTATCTAACTTCAAATTCTTTTCTTGTTTAATTAAAGACAAGTTCGGATCGTGTAAAGAAGTAATAACATGTCATTTTATTAACAAAGAGCGGTATTGAACTCTATAATTGAAACCGTTGATATGAACATTTTACTCGAATTCAAGAAGCTTTATGAAATGATTTAACATGTATGATATAGATTTTACTCGAATCCCTAAACCCTAAACCCGAGAAATGAAAAGAAAATATTGGCTACTATACTTCGAACCCTTTGGATTCGAGTATGAAAGGTAGATTAATATCTACTTTAGATATACGCGTCAAATGTGTCTATTAATTAATGATATATTCAATATTAACAAATAATTGTCAAGTTTAATATCATCAAACATTCTTGTTTCTTTTAGCCAAATTAATGTAAGCCTCCATAATTGGAGGTGATTTGACCACATGGACACGCCTCCCTACTTTAAGCATATGTGATTTTTAGTAATTTTTGATAAAAAAAAAAAAAAAAATGAAATGTGTGATTGAATAATTGATAAAATTGTAAATTTCATTAAATGCACAATTAAACTTGATATTTCTAGCGAACCTGAATATGCCTTAAAATTCTTAAACTACGCCCTTATTTTTTTTTGTTTGAATTGATATAGAATAATGCTATTTTGATTGAAAAATCCCACTAGATGCAGTGACCGAAGATACTTTGGCGGGAGTTCATTGGATGGAACAGCTGATCGTGTTTTAAAAAGTCCAATGTTAAAATGTCACGTGATGTTATGTCAACCATTATGCCAAACTTCTTGTTCCTATAACATAATTGTCTAATATAATATCAAAGTACTAAGGGTATGTTTGATAACCCTTTTTTTTTTCCCTAGAACTAGAAATTCAAATTCCAAGTTCCAACTTTGTGCTATTTGATAGTACAAATTTTTCATGTAATTCATTTTCTCTCATTTATGTGCATTTTCTTGGTTTTTGAGAAAAATGTTTTCTCACCACTTTGGTGGGAAAATAAATTCCATATTTTTTTTTTTTTTTGCAATATGAACAAATTATATACCTAATGGTAAAAAAATTATTATTTTTATTGATAATTTTCATGCAAAACAAAGCTAAACGAATGATATTCGGTATGATAAATTTTTATAATTTTTTTAAAATTTTTTTTTGACAATTGGAACAAATTCTAGACCCAATGGTAAAAAAATTTAGCACTTTTATTGATAATTTTCATGCAAAATAAAGTCAAATTGACACTAAACTTTTAACGTTTTTCAAGTAAAAAATTATACCAATCAAACACAATTAATTACAATTTCTAGTCAAATAAATTCTAGGCAATTTCAATTTCCCGTAATTTTTTTTTTCATCCAAATTCCACACTTAATCAACGACCCTAAATTATATTCTTCTATTCCATCAGTACTCATGAACAGTACTGTGTTTCTTAGGCATGTAATAGCGCGTGAAAAGCAGTCTTTACCCAAGAAACACTCTTACAAGAAAAAGAGAGTTTTTACTTTTAAGTGTTCAAGGAAGAAATGGAAAGGAAAGAGTAGTTGGAGTTTTCATCTTACATAATTCACAGAAGAAAAAATGTTTACTATTTTCTTGCAACAATAATAATAAAAAATAAAAATAAGTGTTCTACATTTGTAATTTGCAGAAGGAATTTAAGTGCCCCACTTAATAATTCACCCCCACCTGCAATTCTCCCATTTATACATCTCACAAACCCTCCCGCTCCACACAAACACGATCCTGAAAAAGAGAGAAATGGGGAGAGGGAGGGTTGAACTGAAAAGAATAGAGAACAAGATCAATAGGCAGGTGACATTTTCAAAGAGAAGAAATGGGCTTCTCAAGAAAGCTTATGAGCTTTCTGTGCTTTGTGATGCTGAGGTTGCCCTCATCATCTTTTCCAGCCGTGGAAAGCTATGCGAGTTCAGCAGTGCTGGGTATATATACTTATAAAATACATACCTATACACATATATAACTCCACTCAACGTTTTAACTCTGCGTGTGCATAAATATCCAATCATGTGTTACACAAATGTGTTATGTGTTTATATTTGTTTTTCTTGGTCTAGTTTTATAGGTTTTCTCCAGATGCATCTAAATCCTTTCCAGATTAAGTTCTTCATAACAAAAACTTCTGAAACACACAGTATGCGTAGTACTTTTTGGTTTCTTTCTTTCTGTCTCTCTAATTTGGTTTCTTAGTTGAAGATTTTTCAGATCACTGCACTTTCGGTTAAAGGAGACCAATGCTTAGTTTTTTCCAGTGTTCTTCTGCCGTTCTACGTCTGGCGTCATTAGATTTTTTTGTGTTTTTTCTTTCTTTATTTTATTTTTTTTATTTTTTTTGGTGGCTTCAAGATTGATGCTTTTTAGTACTGGGTGTTAATTTTCCAATGAAAGATCGACACGCGTTAACTTTTGGCCAATGTCCTCGATCAAAGATCTGAAAAAAGATGATTGAGTAGAGCTATATTGTTATTGTTTCAGTCCAGACTTCTCCTAGTCTCCTGGGCCTCTGTGCAAGATCTAGGGTTTCTCTCTCCGTTGATTACTCTCTCTCCCTACACAGTTCTTTTCTCTTTAATGCATCAAATTTTTAACTTTTTGTGGGGTATCATAAAAAATGAAGCAATTCTTAGAAACGTAGAGAAAAGCTTCAGGCTTTGTCTTCCTTCCTTCTCATTCTCAGATCTGTTTGTTTCTTCATGGGTTTTGTGCTATCTCACACCTTTTCAATTCACCTCATATCTTGGTTTTACCTTCTATATCCATTTAATACAAAATTACATGTATAAATTCAACAATGCTATATTGTACAAATTGCGATGATGATACTGTAAGCAAAAAAGTGGAATTCTTGAGGTTTATGTTTTGTGGACAGATCAAGCATATTTTGATGATACATATCTTTCAAGAAGGTCAGTTTTTTCTTGGGCTATGAGTTTCAGAATTTTTTTCCAAGAATTCTTTTTCAAAAAAATATACATTTTGGCGAAAACCTTTTTGGGAGATTGTGGGTTTTTCTTTAGATGAACGAATCACCGATCTTAAACTTCACGTGTTTTTTTGCAAGTTTTCTCCAGTTATCTGATTCAGACTGGTAGATAAGCAGAGAGTATTTTGGTGAAAGTTCTCTCTCTCTCTCTGATGATATGATGACTGCATTAGTTTTTACAAAATTTCTTATTCTCCCAAAGATTGATTTGTGGCCATCTTGCTTATTTACTGGTTAATGTTACTGTCTCGAGGTCTGGGATGAATCATAGCAAATACAGAAAAGTTTATCACACCAATAAGAACTGGCAAGCAAAATGAGGATGGAGAGAAGAACATCTCAAATGTGGCCTTGGATTTGGAAAATTGTGGATCTCATGTACTAGAGAGACGATGCAAAAAGATATTTTGTTTTGTTTTTCTAATTTTTCTGTTTTGTCTCCACCTTCTTTCATCCCTTTCTGTGCAAGTACCTTTGATTTCCCTGGTGGATAATATTTTTTCGAAGTCTTTTTTTTTTTTTTTTTTTTAGTTTTATTTTAATTCCTTACATGTGATTTTCAGATTTCATATAAGGATATACTAAGATCTAAGTTGAAATATAGTGTTAATTTCCCCTTAAGTAACTGACATTTTTGCTGCCTGAAGATGTTATCTTCAATCATCTTCCCTTTACTATCTGAAATCATGAAAATATGTTAGTCCTACAATCTATTTTTTCTGGGACTGTATCTAGTTACTTAAGAATTAAATAATATTTTTGGATAAATATTTAGAAGCAGCATAAATATATTTTCTGTAAATGATAACAGTGAGTTCCCTTTTTCACAAGTTCATGTTAGTACTAAAATTATAGGCAATAATCTATGTTTATTCCCATTTCCCTCTGGCAGCAGAAGCTTGTTAATTTAAGCTTCTTTTAATTGTTACTAAATTGAGTAATTAGGGGAAAAAAATTTGTGGTTTTAATGAATTCAGGTTTATAAGAATACTTTTGTATAATTGAGCAATACTATAAAGATATAGGCCAAAGTAATCTGAAAATTTTGATATATATGTACATACCCTCCCTCAAAACTCTAGTGGCACCACACCAAGATATAGGCTTAAATCATATATCATTAACTCATCGTATAGAATCCATAGGTGTAGTTTATGTCGCAAACCGTGTGAGATTAGTAACTAAATAAGATTTCATCTTTTTAATTGATAGTAATGTGGTTGAATCTGTATACTGCATCTTCAATTATCCAACTTTTTGTTATGTAAATTTACTTTCATCTCCAAGTATACCAACACATCTTCATTTGGATTCATTATGTACGTTATAAACTATTCAAAAATAATATTTTTTTTCTCGGTTTCAGCATGACTGCAACCCTCGAACGCTATCAGCGTTGCTGCTTTAATCCTCTCAACACTGGTGCTGAAAGAGAAACACAGGTTTGAATAGTTATATCCCACTCTCAAAATATGTTCCACTAGCAATTTTGATATATTATAAACATGGGACAATGAAACTCAGAAGTATTCATTAGGTTAAGCACCCTTAATTCTTGATAACATTTTGTTCATGGTGTCAATGCAGAGCTGGCACCAAGAGGTCTCGAAATTAAAGGCCAAGTACGAATCTCTTCAACGCACTCAAAGGTCATGCCAATTCTTTTTTACCCTTTATATGTATGCATATTCAAATACGGGAATGTTTTATAAGCTAGACTGATGTAATCGGATAAGATTAATGGGAAAAAAACCTTGTAACAAAATTTATGTTTGGAATGGTCTATTTTATTCGCTAAATTGCGAGTGAGATTACCAAACATGCTATTAGTATATTTGTCTGCATGTGTATGCCTTCTGTCTAATTCTTTTCTTGATAGTATTAGGATTTCCTTGTCCTCGGTTCCGAAGATGTTCTTAGTGTTGATCCCAAAATGTGTTTGAACAAAAAAATCAAGAATAAAAAGTATTTACAGAAACAATAACGGGTCCACATGTTCACCTGTTTTAAATTCTACTCACCCATGAAGCATCTACAAGTAGATATTGCTCCAGATCAATAAAATCAGCCAACAACAGTGTTCGTAAAATGTATAAAGAAATCCTTCAAATTTTCTCTCACCTCACAAAGATGATTTACCATAGTAAACCTCACTCCAAACTCACTAACATACACTCAGTACATTAAAGAAATCCACTAAAGATTACATGAGATTGAAGAACAGAATGAGAGAAAAACTTGAGACAGAAACCCTCAAAAGTCTTACACAGAAAACTATGTGAAGAAAAAAACCAAAGGAACGCTTTTATATGGCCAAAAAACCCACAGATCCAATGTCCAGTAATGCTCCATGTGTAAGGCCTGATTGCCCCAAAACCACAAGCCCATAGTCGCAATTTAAAGGAATGCACCTTATAAAAATATAAGTGAAAGGTCCAATTCAAAAATCCAAGTCAAAATGTGATCGCATAATCCAATTTTCAACACTTAGGACGTATAAGTGTGTATCCTAGATTGTTATGAAGTTTGAAAATGTTGTTCTTGAATTTGTTTTTATCTGTAATCTTGAAGGCACTTGCTTGGAGAAGATCTTGGGCCGCTAAATGTGAAAGAGTTGGAGAATCTTGAAAAACAGCTCGAAGGAGCTCTTACTCAAACTAGGCAGAGGAAGGTATGATGCAATGAATTTATAACATTTCATGATTTCTATATAGAAGAATTAATCGTATGGTGAAGAATTGAAGGAATTTCACCTTCCCTTTCTATTTTTGAACGTGTTTGGATAATTTAACTTCAAAAATAGTTAAAGCACACAAATCATGTTTTCAAATTTCAGTGCCATCAAATGAAAATTGTGCAAAACATTTAATATAACAAAAATAAATCCGAAGTATACTTGAATGAAGTCAACATTAAATAAAAATAAAGAGGCTCCCTCCTTTCCCGCCCCCATGTAATAGTTTAAGTTTTATATGATGTAACTAGCGTTTCTTATAGAAACATGAGAAAAGAAACATGAAGTTTTTAAGTTTCAAGAATGGAACTTATTGCTTTTGTGAAATATCTCAAGTTTTGGATTCATATGTTACCACAAAATTCTTTGAGTATCAAAACTCTTTTCTTTTCAATAATACATGTATTATGTTTGTGGTTATATATCTTTTTTGTTTCTTAAAACAATCTCTGGTGCATAAGTTATGTACAATGGTTTTAGGTTTCTCTTTTTACTTCTTCCTCCCTACTTGCTCCTGAAGTTTTATGCTGACTTTCTGTACTATATTCACTGTAAAATGCAGACAAAGATAATGATGGAGCATATGGAAGATCTCCGCAGAAAGGTATTGCTTACTTCAAGTTTATCATATTGGTCGGGATTAAAATTAGATTTTTTAGTAGATTGTGATTGAAGTTTTTAAAATGTGTGGTTGAAAAGTTGTGGGACCCATGAAAAACGTGGTTGATATTGATTGTTTGACTTTGACTTAAATTAAAATCAGATTTTAATCGGTACCAAACAGGCTCATGTATATATCTCTGTCTTAGACATATATTTGAGGTCTGGCATCTAAAAATTTCCATTGTCTAATGGCAGGAGCGGCAACTGGGAGAGATGAACAAGCAGTTGAAGATCAGGGTTTCCCTAGAATTGTCATCGGTATTCAAAAATAGTGAAGCAATCTTTATCAGTAATATAATTTATCTTTTTTGGATAAATAAGCAAAATTGCATTTGTTCATCTTTTGCAGCATGAGACAGAAGGACAAGGTCTGAGAGGGTTTCCATGCCAATGGAATGAAGCTGCATCAGCTGGCACTAGCACCTTTATGGTCCAGCCTGGTTCAAATCCTATGGAATTTGAACCAGAACCTGTACTGCAGATGGGGTATACATACCCCTTCCCTTCCTCTCCCTTTATATTCAGGAATTTCAATAATAAAAATCTGATGAATTGGTGACATTCTTACAGGTATCATCACTATAATCTTGGAGAAGGGCCTTCTGTTCCAAGAACCATGGCTGTTGACAGCTTTGATCTGTTTTAAGCCATTTTATCTGATTTTAAATGCCTTGTCTTTTACGATTTGAAACACCAGTCAACCATGACTTTTAATGTTTATGAATAAACTGCAAATATGTACGTGCTTTTGCTGTTACGCTTATATCTTGAGATATATAAATTCCATATTTTGCTATCACCCCTACGTCTTGTAATGAATGACATATACGAATTACTCCGCAGTCAATACCTCGCCAACATCAAAATCAACCATTAAGAGCCATCTTTAATGGTGGTGTAAAATTGACAGTAAATTAATATCTTCAAAATCACTTTTGTATTCTCATTTACATTCTGGTGAATTTAAATTCAAATTTTTCTCTAATGAAAAAAAATCTAAATCCAGTTTTTATCTCTTGAGGATGTAAAAAAAAAAAATATTTAGATCTATTTTACACCACGACTGAAGATATTCTAATCACTCTTTGAATGTTGAAAATGTGAATATTCACCTTAAAATGTTAAGATTATGCATGATTTAAGCATACATGAAGAGGTTACTGATAATCCTATTTGGATTCACTCTGTGTAAACAAAGAAAAATGCTACTCTATTAGGGTGAATTTCATAGGCTTTGTACAGGTTACTCACAATGAATGGGATGGGCCCCGTCAATAAAAAAATGCCCAAAAAAATACGAATAATGCTAGGCGTACTAAAGCCTTTGTACGAAAGTTGTCCAGAAATTCAAAAAGAGTACGTGTCGACTAAAGAAAATGGGAATGACGGCTGACTTGGAGAAAAACATTAATAAATTCCTTATGTTTTTGTCTTTATTTTCGGGCTTAATTCAGGATATCAAACGAAGTCGAAATATTACATTCTTAATACAATTTTGAAGTATTCACGGCCTAGTTTTATACGTTATTAATGGTGCACAAAATGGTCAATCGTAGTAAATGTTACGGTGCGTCAAAATAGGCCGTTCCAAACTAATATTTCGAAAATTTCAATAATAAGCTAACTTTAAAATTTTTCAACGATTGTACACTAGTCGAATCCATAAATCTTCTATATCTTCTCGAAACTCATTTTGAGAACTATATCGTAGACATATCGAATGATCTAAATAAATATTGAAAATAGTTAAACGAACATCAAACGTGTGAGTTAAAAAAGACGTATAACTCGTTTTTTTTATTAAAAAAATCAATTATTTTATTACTATTTATTATTTTTGAACGATAAATTTATCAATATAATTTACATTATTTTATTATAAAATTTTATATGTCGTATGATGCCAATTTTTTTTTTTTTTTTTTTTGGACGTAAAAATTCCTAATAAATTTTTTATTACTTTATATGAGTTATAAATTGTTATACTACTTTTTCATCTGAAAAAATTTTATATATAAAAAACGATCATTTTTAAGAATTTTTTTATTATTATTACTTTTTACTCTCAATCAATTTTTTTATTTAAAAATCATTAGACCCTTTTTTTTATATGTATAAAAATTTTACCGATGAAAAAGTAGTATAACAATTTATAACTCATATAAAGTAATAAAAATTTTATTAGAAATTTTTACATCCAAAAAATAAATAAATAAATAAAAATTTGACGTCATACTACATATAAAATTTCATAATAAAATAATGTAAATTATATTGATAAATTTATTGAGCAAAAATAATAAACATTAATAAAATAATTGATTTTTTTAATAGAAAAAACGAGTTATACGTCTTTTTTAACTCACACGTTTGACGTTCGTTTAACTATTTTTAATATTCATTTAGATCATTCGATATGTCTACGATATAGTTCTCAAAATGAACTTCGAGAAGATATAGAAGATTTATGGATTCGACTAGCGTACAATCGTTGGAGAATTTTTAAAGTTAGCTTGTTATTGAAATTTTCGAAATATTAGTTTGGAACGGCCTACTTTGACACACCGTAACATTTGCTACGATTGACTGTTTGTGCACCATTAATAACTTGTAAAATTAGGCCGTAAGTACTTCAAAACGGTATTAAGAATGTAATATTTCGACTTCGTTTGATATCCCGAATTAAACCTGAAAATGATGACAAAAACATAAGGAATTTATTAATGTTTTTCTCCAAGTCAGCCATCATTCCCATTTTCTTTAGCCGACACATAGACTCTTTTTGAATTTCTAGACAACTTCTGTACAAAGGCATCTGTACGCCTAGCATTATTCAAAAAATGAGTTTTGCTTGGCTTACAGAAGAAAACACTACAGAACATTTTCAGAAGAGACACAATCAGGTGGGCCCCAGTTTTTTGGCAATATTTAATTCATGTGGGGCCCACCTCTATATTAGTATTCTGTAAGCATTCTGTATGTTTTTTTTTCTGTACTGTTGCGGAAACTTGCTCCAATGGTCGTCAAAATGGTGTTTTCGGACTCAGTTCACGTACCTTTCTCTACCAACAACTAATTCAATCCGGCTCCAATCCGCAACCAATATATTCACCTTGATTGCTTCACAATCTCACCCACAAAGGAAGAGATAAAGGTAATGATTTGTAAACCACAAAGGCATGAGAGAAAACAATGGAAGAAGATACAAAGAGTAGACCAAAATCACAAAGAAAAGTCACCGATTTTCTTCTCCAAAATGGGCAGCCGGATTCCACAAAGAAGGCAGCCGGATTCTCTCTGTTTTCTTACACAAATCAATAACCTAAATGACTAGGGTTTTACCTTATAAGTAGGCTAGGTTTAGACTTTAAGTTGGACTAATAAAGGGGGTTAAATGGGTCAAGATTCAAATCATCCAAAAGGTAATATAATTGGGCCGGAAGAGCTTTTGGACTTGGTTGTTGGTACTATTTCATTCATCGACCAAAGCTTATGAAATTACAATCTCACGTTAACATCATAATTCGGATTATTGGGTCTCAAAAACTCAACGTGTACATATGAATTTTCTCTCAAAAAATACCCACCTTGGCAAAACAGCAAGCTCCACAAAATATCTCACTTTACCTTGTAGTTAGAGGATGGAATTGGATAGATTTTTCTTGGTTTGGTATTGCTTTGCGTTTTAAGAGGATCAACTTTTCTGTGTCATTGGGATCCGCCAAGTGTTTGATGATTTATTATTTTTTTTTTTTTTCCAAAATCGTGTAATGCTCATATACAATTAATAAACTGGACATTCATTATAATGATAACATTTTGCATTATTATTATTATTATTGATAGCATAGCGAAATTTATTTTTATTGTTATCACAATATGTAATATTATTAAATAAATTTTGAAGACGATACATTCAATCTAGTTAAAATGAAAAAAAAAAATTAAATCTAAATATATATAAAATTACAAAATAAAAGCATAGTCCATGCCATAATAATTACTACACCACATTATAATCACACCACAATTAAAATACATTTTTAATAAATACACCACAATAAATTTACAATTATACTCCTAATTCAATAAAAACAAAAAATTACAATATTGTGGTGTACTTATAAGTTTTCAAAAATATCAATCCTCATTTTCTCAACATTTTCCCTCATTAATTCACAACAATTGGAAACAGAAGATCGGTGAAGAACACCATTTCATAATAAATTGAATGTTGTCACAAATAATTAATATGTCTAAAATGATCCTTTGAAATTGTCAGTAATTTGTTAGTGTTACCTTTCTATTCGAAATATGAATTTTTAATGTATTTGCAATTTCATATTTTGATCTTGGAAGTTTATTTTGGAAACACTTTTAAGTGGAAATTAACAATTTTTATCGACAACAACCTTTAATTTCATGGATTAAAATGTTTAATAACGAATGTGTTTTATTTTGATGAAGTAGATTGTTATTCTTTTGGGACTTAAATCATAGAGATTAATCTCAAAAACTAGAGTATAAATTGAAAATTCATAATCTTACATGTTTCAAATTCATAATAAATCTATTCGACTTAACAAAAAAGCATATTCTTAATTTTCAAACTTGACAAATAAATTGAAAAAAATTCATCTATATATTGTGTTCAAATAGAGCATAAAATCATTTACCGTGAGGAAGAAAAATCATATTGCTACCATGGAAAAGGGCAAAAGCCGTTGGAAAACTATGAGTAATGAGATGTTGAGGAAAAAGAAAGAAAGAAATTATGTTTTATATTTGTATTGTAACAATAATTTATTTAATTAAAAAGTATATTAAAATTCTAATTGTGTAATTTTACTTGAGGATATTTTAGTAAATAAATAAATTGTGGTGTACTTAATAAAATTTGTGGTGGTAATATAATTATTTTTCCAAGGATGACTTTTTTTTTTTTATCCACAGACGTGTACACAATCCAGCTTTATGATCATGCCAAGAAGTAAATCTACTTTTGGTGGCCATACTAAGAAAAAAAATGGAAAAGAAATTCAGGTTTTAGAACATAGCTAGATTGTCTAGATACAGTGCGCCATGTGAGTGCAATAGGGAAATAAACTGCAGAAGGTAAAACTTGTAATGCAGAAATTAGCACCTTTGAGCATTTTCAAAAGACTGTCCTTGGATTAAAATTAAAATTTTAATTTGAATTAAAATTAATAATTAATTTTAACCATATATTTTATAGGATTCACAATTTTTCAATCATTTTTTTCATCATTTTTTTTTTATCAAAATCTATTAAAAATCTTATTTTAATCCATACCAAATAGTGGATTAAATTATAAAGAGTATCTTATACATTATAGAAAACATTTTTAAATTTAGAGACAAAAAAAAAAATTTCAAACTCCAGCAATACTCTCTATTTTAGTTTTTTATTTTTCTTTTTTCAAGAAATATGTATTGATTTCTCGTCCTATTTTAATTTAACACAACTTTTTATAGGTCAATGGCCAATCAATTTAATGTTATTTGAATAATTTAAGAAATAAAATATTGAAATTTTTTATTTATTAAATGCAACCATTCTACATTAAGTATGGATAGAGAATTTAATTATCTAAATTTGAAAAGTCAAATCTACTCTCTTTTTTAAAAAGTTAAAATAAAAAATCTTTTGAAACTTATTTTTAAATATTAGCTCTTTAAAATATTAAGTATTTTAAATTTAGAGAATCTCTTGTAAATGTTTTTATTTGTTATATTTCTGCTTTTATTTGAGCGAGTGAAAGAGTTTTTTTTTTTTTTTTTTCAAAGGATGAATTGAGACTTGATCTATGATTGACGTATACTAAATTAAGTTTATTTCTAACAAATTGATTTCAAGTGTCTTTAGAGATTTTTGTAAATAAATAAAATTGAGGACATGAAACTCGAGACCAATTGAATTGCATACGACGATTGACATGAAAACAAAATTGATTGAACGAGGTTGTGGAACTTAAAATTCGAGAGATTCGCAAAAAGAAGCATTAACGAAAATAGGGATAAAAGTCGAAATATTATCAAGCATGCACGACGCTCAGACATTTTTGTAATCATATGTAAAGATAAAACATTTTAATAGTTGGTAATGAATTATGAAAAGCTCAAATTTGATTTTAGGCACGAAAAATCACGATATAAAATGTTTTGCACAAAATTTATTTTTCAAAGGTAAATGCCTTCAAACTTATATTTAGAAAATGTCTCTTACCTTGAAAAATCATGTAAAAACGTCATTCAATGGACTCATAAAAAATATGAATGTTCTGAAATCTGACTCAAAAAATGGTTACCGACTCGTCCGATAGCCTATTGGACGTCCGATAGAGGTCATCCGATTTGACAATGTTTTGGTCGTTGCACTACTATAAATGCCACCTCATTTCAAGCATTGTAAATACAATTCCCCGAACACAAAAGAGAGGTTCATTTGAGAGAAAACATTTAATCTTTACTATTTATTTATCTTATTGCATCCATTGCTTTAAAAAACTTTTGATTGATCTTAACTTTGAAAATTATTTCATCAAAACTTTTCAAATCTAATACTTCAGTTTTATTTATTACTATATATCAAAGTGTTAACATATTTTCCTTGTACTCAATCTTGAATTTATCATTCATTAAGAAGAGAAGATTTCATTTGTAAAATTTATTTGAATTGGTAGTCGTGTTGAGATCTCGAAAAGCTCAATGTTGTAAAAGAATCAGTGTTCCTTGATGGTAAGTCATCAGAAGCTCTGTAAAGGGTTTGATTGCATCATAAATCAATTAATATAGTGAAAATTGCCTTGTTCATGCCGAATAACTTGATAACGGAAGACGTAGATCATTGCTTTGAATCGAACCTCCATAATTATACTTTTGCATTCTCACTCTCTTTTACTTAATGCTTTTACTTTGTGCAAATTACTTTGTATTATTTGCTTTCGCATTTGTGCATAGGTATCTTGTATTATTCCGTTGTCTATTACATTAAAACTTGAGTTTATTTACAAAAAAGTTTTAAAAATCAATTCACTTCCCTCATGGTTAGCTACTCTTGGCTTTGAGACATGTTCTCATCATTATTATTACAATCATTTGAGTTTAAGAACCCGTTTGGCACAACTTTTACTTTAATTTCTGTTTCTTATGGAAAAGCTTTCTCTAAAAGCTTACCTAAATAAAAAAGAGACACTTCCAAATAATTAAACATGTTTCATGTTTGAAAACAAATTCTTGGCTTCAGAAGTAGATTTTAACCTTTCGAAAGCCCTACAAAACAAACCCTAGGTAACACATATCCAGCTAAACATAATGTAAAAGAGCCAGCTAAAGACATTAATACTATATTAATATGGCAATACAATCTGCACTCATCCCTTGTAATTGTTATTGTAGGATACAAAACTTGAAAGAAGAATCACAAAATTTCAACAACTGTACCACAATACATTTCAAATGCATAAAATTGCACCCCAAAATCATTCATAAGGCAAAAATTTTGAGCATTACTCATCATCCATCGATTAAACACCTCTACTAACCTATCTATGATCAGCTATGGACAAACCTTTGTACCACAACCGGGGAAAGAAAAGTGCTATGAGCAATGGATGTCTTCTCAAACAGGAAACGAAATCATCTTTGCTGATCTTTCCATCGCCATCCACATCGAATAAACTATGAATCCCAGAGATCTGCAAATCTCAAATAGAGAGAGTTTGAGCAAGAAAGAGACAGATAATCATAGAAATTACATACTTGATACTACTTATTTCACAATTGAAAGACAGTTGAGAACTATAAAAATTGTAAACCAGAGTGTCATTTTCCAAGTACTCAAAATTATGACTTCTTCGAAAATCTCGAGTGATGATCTATGTGATCCAAAAACGATGAGAAAGAACTTGACTGTATTTATAAAGAAAAAGTAGTAGTAAAAATCATGTACAGATACTTCCTTCGCCCACCTCATCTTCACTCATGTTTGGGACTGAGAGGGCAACTGCATCTCTTAACTGTCACAAAGCATTCAGAAATCATGAGACTACAAGTTAAACAATGATAAGATTTCAAGGACACAATGAGAAAATACATACATACCTCTTGCTTCAGAATGCAATTCTTCCCATCAATGTCACATTCAGTAAATGCTAGTTCACAAGCTTGTTTGAAGAGTGGCTGCTTCAAGATGTGGGCAGAGCCAAGCAGGAACTGAAACAACATACACAAAATGTAGCGCAAGTATTACATGGTTACCCCTTAATCTCAAGGCATGATAAATTGTCCCTTAATCTCAAAATTTATCTAAAAAACTGAAACAAAAATCTAAGTATGGACTTCTTTTTTGTAACTTTTGCACATTTCCTAATAATGTATAGGTGTATCTGAGAATAATACAACAGTGTGTGGCACTGGCACATAATATCACTAGCATGCACAAATATGAATACAGAAGTACCAAGTTACCTGCTTAAATGTTATTTTACCCATCTTCTCCACATCAATGAATCCAAATATCTGCAAAATGAGGGAATGAGAGTTAAGATAATTAGTAAAGAAGTAGTGTCATTAACACAACCGGAAAACAAAGTTCATCGTTCAATGAATCTGCAAGCCTAGCCACTGAAGAGGCAACTACTTCTGTCACTGAAATAATATGATCTGTTTGTGTTACATGGTCAAATTTAATACTGATCCTCTTTGCCAAAGTCATAGGATAAAATCTATACTAAGTCCTAATAAAGGTAAGTATTAAAATAAGAAAAAACATGGTCCTTGACACACACACACACACACAAAAAGAATTAAAAAAAACATGATACAGACGGTTTCAAGCCAAATTGCTACGTATCAGAGCCAATGACTACATATATTGCACGGTTAGGAAATAGAGAGATTTATAACTGATCCAACTTTTACTATTCCTGGACATCACTGCATCTTTAACTGTCAACATTTATTTATATCCTCAAAATGTATGTCGCTAAGAAGAAAAATTAGAAAGCATGGAACACACCATTTTGTCAAAATGGTGAAACAAAAGAATCACTAGCAATGCACAGAAAACTAAAAATAATGTTCAGAGGCTTACCTTTTCCGACAAAGTGCAAGGTTTCAATCTTAGAACCCTGAGAAAATCGTGAAATTCAACATGTCCACTGTGAAGAAAATGGAACTTCATCAGCAGTAAGTTTTTATAATTGTAAGAAAATTTCTTCATTTACAAAAAAGGGAAAAATGAAGAGACTTTCTCTCCGTTTGAATGGACAAATGATCAAGTATAGACATGATCCTTAGCCCTTCTCACTTTCTTTATCCTAATAGGCAATAAAACTACCCATTATTCCTAAAGTAACAGCCTTTCAAAAAAATTTGAATACTTTACATTTTTCCCATATATGACTTACTTTTGAATATTATTTGTTATATTTTATAAAAAATACTTCAAATAGTGTATTTTATTAGTCATAAATATTTTGCGCCCAAATAGTTTTTATATAGAACTCAAATATAAAACATGCCAAAATAACTAATAATTTATTAACCAATACAGCAGACATTTAGAAAATGAGATGAAACCAGTATTGATGGTAAACCTGTACGTAGGGTTGGCCTAAAATATCATGGAAGATTGAAAGTTAGTAATTAAAAAGGATACAAGTTATTATGGTTTAAGATTGGAGAAGACCCTTGTTATCAACTGGAGAGGAACTAGAGGATCCTTGTTGGACAAGGCTCTATTGATTTAAGTTTTAAGCATGTAAAAAGGATGAGCAGACTCTCAGAGGACATGTCCAACACAACTGAGCAGCAGCAGGCACGTAAACTTTTTCCTACTGATAAAGCTAAAAATCTAATATTTGCTGCCAGGGTCAACACTGGAAAGCCTGATTAGATGCCATATCATTGTCCGAAATCCTAATTGCTAGACATAAAGCGAAAAGGACAACAAAATAATTAATACAAATCATCAATATAAAACATAAAATATGAACTGTTTCAATCAGTATCAACCATAAATCTTACCCTCCTTCATGTTATGTAATAAACTTGAGTATGTTAGAGCATCACATGATACCTGGGATCTGGATTCATTGATAGAAATGTCTCCAAAAAGTCGACGGCCTCCAAAGCTTTTATACGAAATGACTGAAAAGCAACAGACACAATCAGAGTCATAAAATCTCATAGAAAATGGACTACACCTATCATGAATATATATTGTATATTACAGAATAAAACAAAATAAAGAGTTCATAAGCCTTGATGCAACTCACATTCTCCTTTAACATCTTTCAATCAAATTAAACAGGTGACAGCTCAAAGCGTTTTCAGTCCAATATCATATAAGAACCAATAAAGAAGTTTTTTTTAACATTTGCCGAACACCATTATCTAAATTAACATAATTAGTACATTTCCTAATAAGTCCTAGATCACATCAATATCTATAAAACTTGTCTTTACAAATAATTTCCAGAATACAAGTTTCCATTTGAATTACAGCAGCCAGAGAACTAAAGCGATAATCTCTTGCATTTATTAATTTACTATCAACTATCCATCTCAAGTGAATCAAAGGTCAGAATAATTTAGATGATAAGAAAAAAAGTTAACATGTGGACAACCAAATCATATTAATTAATAATTTGAATAACTATCAATTATGCAAAAATATTAATTTAATAAAATAATTGACTGCAAGTTTGACTTACAGATTCCACCCAGGCCATTTCAACCATAAACTGAGAGGGGTTTTCCTGACAAAACATAATGTTAATATTACATCAGGGCCACACTGTTCAAATAACTCAAGTTCCAAGACAAAGAACTCTATCCAACAACTCAATAAAAACATTCTCAAAATTTCCATCCCATAGAGCAATATCATGTAAAGTGTAAATCAGCTCTGGGGCACAGTGGATAGTTTAACATCTACAAATAGACACATCATAATTCCGTGTCTTCTGCTGTTCATGTGGCATGAAATTTAGATTCACATTCCAATAGTATATTGACAAAAATAAATTCCAATAGTATATTGACAAAAATAAAGACAGCATGAACATGGTAAATACCAACTTTACATAGTAAACATTACTATATACCGAAGGACATGCGTCCATGAAGGGGCGGATTAGAGGGCCAAGCCTAGAAACAAAATATTGAAAAAATAAAAAATTTATACATAGACCCAACACAAAATAAATTGCAGCTCAGCCTGTAGTAAGTTAACTCACCCAATCCCCAGCCCAAAATGAGATGAACCTAAATTAATAACCGAGAAACATTTCAGGTCACAATGCACAAATGAGACATGTTAACTCGTGGTCTAAAATTTCAATTGAGACATTCAACTTCAATATGTTATAATTAAGTTGATCAACTTCAATTTTAGTGCACAATTCATCAATGTAGCCCTATTACTAATGCTAAAGTTGGACTCCTATAGACGTCAATATTCAACGGACTATATACATGTAATAAATTATTAGTAAATACGTCGTACAAGCACCATTGTCAAAACTAAAATTGCATTTGGTCAATAATCTTTTCATTGTGATAGTGTCATATAAATTAAAATCATGTCATTCTCAAGCCACTTAATCAAAACACAATTTCATGTCAGAGATTTTGTTTACTTGTTGGAATAAATTTTCACACAACTCAATATGACACTTTGCACCAAAAGTAAGCAACATAATGGCTTATTTTTGTAGCACTCACTTTCTAGTATTCTATGTGATTAGCATGTGTCGTCTATTTGTTTAATTTAGTCATTAATTTTGTCTTCATTTGTAACCAATCTAATAATAGCATTTTGTGCACATAATCTACCATGAAAACTGTAGAATCCTCTCATTACTTTACATTGATTAATTCTTTTCTTTGTCAATTAAACTCAATGCTCTCGGTGTCACTAGGCTTTTCATCCTCCCAAATCTTCTTCCCTCGTACTTTTCTTCTCTTTTCTTTTCTTTTACATCTTTTAGTTAATTTATAGTGTTAATAATGTCACATGCTACTTCAATCTTATTTGCTTAATAAAAATTCCAAACCTGCACGGTTATAAACATACTTTCACTTTACAAATTCCATTTATAAAATCTAATAGCAACTTACTTATCTTTGTTTAACATCAATAATTCATCACATATTACTGGTAAGGGAAATAATTGCAAACCTGATTCAACTCGGATGCCTTTGCAAAAAGCATGAAGTCTCCATAAGAATGGGATGTTTGTACCACATTGAGAGCACTTGCCATCACACGGCTAGTCTGCATTTGATAAATGGTGCAAGTTGAGCAAAGATAGAAATGCAATTAAGCAGACTGGTAAAGTAAGACGAAAAGATGATCTCACACAATATTTAAGCATATCCACGTGGAAAATTGAATACATATTAAAGAAAATGGTGCAATTTGTAAAGTTATGCAAAGATATAATATTTCGAGTAAATGGCCTCTGGAGGAAGAAGAAATAGAGAGAACCACCTTGGCGTTGTATAAAAATGTGCTTCACAAAGTCCGACAGGAAGATTATTGCTCAAGTAATAACCAGTTGATTCAAGTACCAAGATCATGACAACAAGTTAATGAACAAGCCAGCTATTCCTAACTGGAAAATTAATATAAATGGAGCAACCTCAGCTGCATGGAACTTATAAAATGCACCATTCAGGAATTTCAGCAAAGCTTTAAGAATGAAAATGTATTAAAATAAGATTTATCCGAACAAATGGCAGATAGCCAGATAATAGAAGATTGCCATTCACAGGCAGCTGAAAAGGACAAGTAGTTGTTGATATCATCATCTGCTGTATCTAGTGTAAGAACATCAGACAACATATAGCTGGACAAGTTTGGAATGTTATCATATTAAGACACTATGATTTATAAGCACAAGGGAGAAAATATATTAAAGAAGCAAATCTAATAAAAACTACTAGACTTGACTCACCAACTGAGCAAAATGTATAGCATTTTCCTTCCTATTTTCATGGCAAGACACGAGAGGAAGATATTCAACCTGTACAACATAAGAAAGATGTTATGAGATTACTTCAGATCAAAATGGCATTAGTTCTAAAAGTATTATACTTAACAGGAAGGAAAAGCACATGAATGGATTGGGGCCTCAAGAAATGCACAATAAACTAAAGCTCACAATGGTCGACAAAGAAAAGATTAAAATAAGGTATGCCTGGGTTCTACAAGTTAAGGGTGATCGAGTCTAGGAAATAAATTATACCAATAAAAGGGTAATTCTCAGATAAAATATTTCAGTGTTATATTATTTGTGATCTCAAAGTTCAAAGCTCTTTCCCAATACTCTCAGCATAAAATGGTCAACTAAACTCTATAGTTCAAAAGCATAGTTCAACTATGCAATGAAACAATATTGAAATTAGCTCAAAGATTTATTTTCATAGAGCCCCTCATTCACTAGCCATTTATTAACAAAAAATAATAAGCAGAAAGTAACGAATGGTGGTTGCAACTTTTTGGGCCTGCTGGCAAGTGGCACCACGTTACACAGTTTGAGAATGACAACCAGTAATGCAAACAAATGAAACGTGGATCAAGCACACAGACACGTACAGAGAGAAACGCAATATACCTCCATAAAATTATGAAACTGCGTGAACATTCTGAACATCAGCTTTGGTACAGTAATATGTCCCCTGAACAAAATGATGAATCATGAGAAGTAAGCCCATATGAAACCAAATGACATGTCCAGAAAACACAACTGGAAAGTAAGAAGGGGCTTTACCAGGATTGATCAAAGTGTACGTGGGGATAACGAACAATGACTGGCTGGACAGGATAACCAGGGATAAATGCACCGAGTTGGAAAGAAATAAGAAGCCTTCCGTTGGTTGTCGTTCCCTCAGGAAATAAAAGCAATCGAGGAAACCGATTGAAAGAAGCTTTTCTCTGTATTCAGTTCCTTGAAACACATTTCTGTATCAAATAGCTTTATATATCGATAAAACTTTTAAAGCTTGAAATTCTATTTCCCATATCGGAACACAAATATTTTAAACCGCTGGGATCTTTTTCTCTTGTTTTATGTTTCAGTTCAAAACGGGCAGTAGACAAAAAAGGCCAGATGCTCTATACCTTTATTTCATTGACAGCATGCCTCCTGGAAGATCTTGAGAATCTATCAACATATATTACCTATGGAATTCATAGGTACAATGTAACTAAAATGTATAACTTAGAAAGTTAACAAGAATTACTGAGTATCTAGCACATAAGCTGTGTACGCCCACCAAACCAAAAGAAAGCAAAAGGTTATTATACATAAAATGTAGCCAGTATGTAGAGATTTTTAAGGAGTATAAGAATACCTGCATTGCTCTGATGATGGTTCCAACAAAAGGCATGGAATCATGCGATTCAGAGGCAACAATGGTGGGAAATAATTCAAAGAAAAAGAAAATAGGTTCAACGTATGATATATGATTAGATACAACTATAGGAGCAATCTCCCTCGGAGCAGGTTTTCCTTTCCGCTTTATCCAATGGTAGCTGCAAAGTTAAAAACTGAAAGGACTAAGAAAAAGTTTCTAACTCAAAGCAGACTTGTGCGGTAAAAGAAAAGTAACATCAATCATAAAAGCCTATATAAACTTAGCTACTTCCCTAATCATGAATTACATGTCCTCATTTCCCCTGATGGAATCCAAATTCATCTCAACGATCCTAAGCTATGCACTCCCTTTATGTCTGTACTTTTCCAAACCATTCTCAGTGAATGATTTCAATTGCATCATTGTTCATCATTCAAATTAAAATCCCACAAACCAAGGTGTCACTTTCGTAAAGTACATATCAAGTTATGTAATTGGAAAAATACATTAGACACAAAATTTCAACTCTTCAACATTTGACAAATATGTCTAAGTTCTAGACATCGAAGCAAATTCAACAAATTTTTACACAGTTGATTAAGATTCCTCATTCCTCAGAGGTTCCAATTGTTTTACACACTCCAATCACAAGAAGTTCTTCTAAGAACCATGTTCATGTACTAATTCTTTAAATGGAAGAGACAGATAAATTGTCTACTTGGTCCCAATATTTGGAAAACTTAAATACTTTTTGATCTTATATGCTGTGAAAATTCTAGATTTCCTTTCAACAAGAACATAAATTTATTCTAGTCATCGTTTACTGGCACCATGCTATTCTAGCCACCTAGTAACCTAAGTTTTTCTCTGGAAATCACAAAAAAATTCCCTGCACTTTAACGTGAAGGTTGAGGAAAAAAAAGTAATAACTTGTGCATTAATATTTCCCTTCAATTAGTGTTATCTATATAAAATACTCATAAATTTCTAAAGCTACCGTTGACAAGAAAAATATTTGACCTAGCTTTAAAATCATGCATAGCTTGATTAATAGCGTAGAGTTTATCACTCCAAGTTTCCAAATTTTAATTTATTTAATAGTTAATATTGGTTCCTGCTTATGCACGCCACACCCTCACGTTTGATAGTCATTAAAAACCAAAAAGAATTAAGTCAACCACATACATTCAAGTACCATCAACACGCTGACAAAGGGGAAATATATTGAAGAATTTATGGCGAACTTTCCGTAAACAGATCATCAAAGGAAGTAAATACAGAAGAATGTAAATAACTACTATAAATCATTTTTACTTCATTTTATCTACTCTTCTAAACCCTTAAAAATCTAAAATTCAATATTTAGTGCACGTTATAAATGCAAATACGACAAGTAAAAACTTAAGAGAGATTCGTACAGAACATTAGCTTTGAAAGAAAGAGCTTGCATAAGTTCTATCAAATTAACATATCTTATCAAATTGCATACCCAAAGGAGAAGAGGATTAAACGGGCACAAACACGGGTGACCCACATGAGCCGGCAGCGCCATTTCGGCATTGGGTTCTCCTTATCTTTCCACCCGTAGAGCGCCAAACACGTTGCCATGTATCCCACCGCTAGGCAAAGCCCAAAAAGCGCAAGCCTGACCAGGGCAATAGGCAGACAAATCAAAATCTTCACAAACTCATAAAGCCCCGCGATATTCAGCGTATGGTTCCGGAACGGATCGATCGTAATGGGACTGGGCACTTCGAAATCTTCATGTGCTCCAATAAACTCAAACGGGTTCAGCGGATTGTTATTACTTACGCCGTTTTGCTGTGTGTGGAGTCGGATAGATGGGCTCTGAATGGCTGTCGATTCGGTCGGGTCATGGTCCGGGTCCTGAACGTTGATTACTAAATGGGAAGGATGGTCCGCCGGGGGCGCTGATAGCAGCGGGGTGGAGAGGGAGTGATCTTCTGCCATTGTTGATGCTTTGACGGAGGAAAAACGACTAGTAAAGAGAGAGAGAGAGCGAGAAAGAGAGAGAGAGTATACGGACAGCGGGGCTATTAGTATGGAGAGAGTATACAAATGTTACGTAATGAGATTTGGATTGATGAAATTTACAATTTTAACATATTTATAGATGAGTTAAACCCCTCAGCCAGGTTAAAAAACAGGCTAAAAAACAGGGGGCTGAGGTGGGCAGCACCTCAGCCCCAGATCTGAATTTTTTAATTTCAGATCTGATCAGATCTAGGGCTGAGGTGCTGCCACCTCAGCCCCCTGTTTTTTACCCTGTTTTTTGCCCTGTTTTTGTAGCAGAGTTCCTTTCTTTAGAGACTTTCCATACAACACAGTTTAGGGTAGGGGGTTCCAATTCTGAGAAGGAATAAAAAGTGCCTCTTGGGAGTGTGACCGGGCGGGGGAAGTTCGATCCTTGCTCGTACCTCTCTAGTTCTTTCTTTTTGCTCGTCCTTGTATGTTATGCATATTTGGTGAAAGATAATGAAAATATTAATCAAAACTAGTAATGTTACTAAAGGCAATCACCCTGCATATTAAAAGAGGGCAATGCTCACAAAAATATGCACAAAAAATTAAATCGCGCAATGTTTTTGACATGATCAGTAAGGAATTCTACCAATTTGGCTATATTGCAAAAAAGAAATGGACACAGCCACAGGCATCATCAATTGATGCACCAGCAAACAAAGCCCAGAACTTTAGTAAAACAAAAGTGAAAATTAGAGTCTATCAGAGTTCTAAACTTTCCATTTCAAAGTTAAGATTTACAATTTTTTTTTTTCAAAATTAAATTTTTAAATATTAATAATTATATTCGGGGCAGATTTGGCAGTGGGCTGCACTTGGCTGTAGCCCACTGCCAACTAAGCCCAGAACCTATGGAAAATAAATTTTTTTAATGGAAATTGGTTTTAATTTTAATGTTTAGCCCACCAACAACCAATATCACTTGACAAGCCCGGCCCAGTACTAAAAACTAATTATTTGTTTAATTTTTGACCCAATTCTTAAAACTAACTTGGCAAGTCCAGCTCATTTGATTCATTTATTTTTTTCTTTCTTCAATATATCGTCATTTGAAAATCTTGAAAACCAAATTGAAACTTCCAAAAAAATTTAACCCTAAATATTTTCAATTTCTGAACCTCGATTTCAAATACCTACACTTTCTGATTTATGTGGGGTATTGGTTGCAAGCAGAAGGTCGGGAATTAGTTTCCTTGCTGATTGTTTAACACTAAATATTGAACGAGAATTTAGTTTGAATTTAGATCTAGATTCCATTATAGATAAATTTTATGCTATAAAACATCGTCGGTGCAACTATAATATGTATCTTGTTATATATAAAATTTATTCGTACATTAAATTTTTAATAAATTTAGCCCACCGTATCACTAATTCCTAGCTCTGCCCCTGTTCTTATTACAAAATTAGATATACATATTTATATACGTAATCTATGCCCTACCACCCACACCAAAACCCTAATCATTTTTATCCTCTTTATTTTATCTCTCTCTCTCTCTCTCTCTCTCTCTCTCCCCCAGCTTCTCTCCTATCTCTAGCCATTGTCAAGAAGCATCGTTGACAACATCGTTGCGCGAGGCGCTCTGAAAACAACAACAGAGTTTATCCTCATTGAGTTCCCCAACAACAACAACAACAAGCACCTCTCTCTGTCCTAGGTGCGGATCCAGCTAGTGGCGAGCTAGAGCGGCCGCTCTAGCTGGATCCGCAGGTGAACCAAGATTTGTGAGTTTAGGGCAAAAATTGGGGATTTTGGATTGGCAAAACGGGCTCAGGGAAACGAGTAACGACCGAACGAGAAGAGGAAATTGGAGCCTTATTGGAGAGGCACTCCACGGTATTTGGCTCCCGAAGTTGTGGTGGATAATGTGAAGGAGTTTCCTTCTGAAATTTGAGCATTTGGAATTGGGTCTATTGTTCTTGAGAAGTTAACTGGGAAACCTCATTGGGATGGGGAAAAGGAATCAAATGTAGAGGATATTCTTCGTAAGATTAAAGAAGGATTGCCAAAAATTTCAAATGATATATCAAAGGAGACAGGGGATTTCCTTAAGGGTTGTTTTGTGAAGAAACCAATGTTTAGATTGGCAGCAGAAATGTTATTAAATCTTTCGTTTTTAGAAGGTTTGGAGATTGTTGAGGATGGGGATGAAGAATTCGAGGGGGTTGAATATTTGAATGAGATTGAATCAATTTTGTTAGTATATGAAAGTGATAATGAATTAAGTAGTAGCTCGTTTCAAGATTATTGTAGCATTGATTCAGGGGAGGATTTCTTCAATTATTTGTCTGAAGAAGATGTTGAGGAGAGGATGAAGTAGTATCCCATTTTAACAAAGGAAAATCAAAGGAAGAAGAAACTAAGGGTATCACTAGCTCTATTGATGATTCTGGTTTTGATCAATCAATCAAAACATCGATATCATCAAGAAATGGACTACAATGTCCCGTTTCTCATACTATTCCTATAAGTGTCTAGCTAGATATTTAGTGAGAAATCCATATTCAAGTTTGCTTTGTTGTGTGTTCAGTAGATTATTTACAGGTTACACTACTTTACATAGATAATATAATAGGAATCGATTTATAGATTTATTCTAGTTTCTGCTAACTTGTGGCTGCATTTCTTCAATCATGGATTCATGATATTGTTCTGGTTTCCTTTTCACTGTTTCAATTTGTTTACAAAGGAATGCAATACTAAATCAAACAATGATTGCTAGAAAATTGCATTGCATTAGCAGGTGTTGGAATATGGGGAGCTTAATCATGAATCTAAATATGAAAATGGAATGGTTGGTAGTTTTTCCCTTTTATGTGGTGTTGGGTTTTCTTAGGGTACGATGCTATTAATTTCTAAATTTAGAGATTTATCACCACCTCAGGAAGTATAGACATTTGGCTTAAATCTTGACAAATATTTGTTTGGAATATCAGTGAGACCTTTTAGTTCTTGCTTGTTCCCTTGTGGATACTGTCTATATACTATGATTCTCTCAATCTGCAAACATATTATTCGTCCCATGAGTGAATGTAGAAGGTTCCTCATTTCTTTTATGTTTTTTTTAGCGTCTCAAGGCTTATTCCTCTTTGATTGGATGTCAATCAATGTAATTAAATTGACAGCTTAATCGTGTACTTAGTTGGTTGAAATTTGATTTGTGTCGTCTATTGTTGATTTACATGAAGAAAGATCTTTTTATAAAACTTGATAATGAAGCAATATTGCAACGTTTTCAAAATACGAGGCCTCGTAAAATTCAGTTGTTTAAGTTTACAATTATAGAGTAAGGTTGCATCGTATATTTTTTTTTTGTATTTTGGTCTTAGGTTGTATTGAACTATATTTTCATATATACATAATTTTTAATGTATTTACATATATATTAAATAATTTTTAATATTATTTAATAAACAACTGATCGAACCAGGTTATTACAATTGTTAATTGTTGACAATCAACGGTCAAAGTCTACTTCCGTTCTAACTGAACATTCATGCTGAATTCGTCCCTGGTCTGTCCTACCTCCTCTCTTTTGGCTATGGATCTGAATAGATGAAGCTAGCGAATGAAGCGAAACAGGAACTTAAAATTCAATACATACAATCATAACATTAATGCTTTGAGAGAAATACTTTCATTAGTACTATTGTGTTCAATCTTTGGATTAACTAAAGCAATACACTAGCACTTATACTTAATGGTAGTTTCCACTCACCTATGCATAATTGATAACCTTTCAAAGTTCAGTCGGTTTGTCACATTTGGACATACATTCCAGTTTCACTATCAATTTTATCAATTATCCTATTTAATTTTAATTTAATGATTATTTGAAAGTTGGTGCATCTTTGGATCAAATCGTAATAATCAAATAACCATTCTGTAATTCTATTTTCGAAGCTATAATTTGATTTGATATTTATAACATTTCCAGCAAGGTCACTTTGGTGACAACAAACTGGTTGATAAAATAACCAAGCAAAAAAATAAATCAGTTTAAGCAAAAAAAAAAAAAGTGTATAAATACAAACATACAATCCTCATAAACTTAATAACAGATGTCAAACTCAATTACTGGTTTGCAATCGATACATAATTGGGCCTTGCTACTTTGACAACCCTCGGTTGTCCAGGGGTTACGTGGTGCCCTTCATACATAACCCTCTGGACAACGAAAGGGTTGTCGAAGTGGTTTTGCCCTACATAATTTGAGGTGAATAGAAGTACAGTCACACTTTAATTTTTGGGATAGGAGAAATGAGGTATAAAATCTGGTATACGTGATACTTAAATGAATAAAGTTGATTGTACAGTTTTTTTTTTACCATTTGGTACACAGCCCCCTCACATGAGGTGGGATCCGAACTGATTTAATGTTATTTTAAGCTCTGACTCCACCCCATGTTGTGAGAGAACTGTGTACCGAAGTGTATACCAAAGTGTACATCAAGCTCGGTTCTACTTAAATCCCAACAGAATCTTACAACTCCAGCCTAACACTGTCTTGAATTATTTATGAACTGTTAGGGCACACTAAAATGGTAAACAATGATATTCCAGTCAAATCAAGTGGGTCAGTAAATAATATAATAGTGTTGATTTCACACAACCGTTGATATTACTCTTTATATCAAAGATAACAATTGTGTAATGTAGCCGCCATTCTTGACTTATTCAAAAGGTAAACTGGACAATTGATATGAATGTACATTTCATCAACTCTCTTGATTTTGCTTTCAGGGAACGTACCAAAATAAAAGCAGAATTTGATTTAACATGTACGGTGATTTTTTTTTCATCAACGGAACGATACAATTAATGCAGATCCATAAAACTTTCAATATTGAAAAGGAAAAACACGATAGTTTCACTATAATAGATGTGCTTATCCTTTTTTTGAGAGCCAATAACTACCTTAATAATTAAAATTAAAATAAAGTCAATTATTTTTGGTCACGTGGGACGTTAATTCTTACAATCGAATCTCTATTTTCCTCGTGAAAATATACTATTATGGGTCGAGTAAAATTGTTTGATCCTATTTAGGGGTAGGAGAAGTCGAGTAGTGTCCGTTTGAAAATTAGTTTCAACCCTCGGTTCAATAATTCTCATATTAGATTTTTAAGAAAATGAACTTCAATTTATTTTTTATTCTGTAATCTTGTGAAATACTCGGCCGTGTGGTAGAGTTAAATCCATCAAAATGAAGTGTTTGGATGCCTTCCAAACTCTAATCGAACTCAAGATTCTAAATTGAGACATTGGGGGTATTATACTGTTCTAGAAATTAGTAAAAGAACATAGATGGTTTTATAGTTGAACGGCAAAGTCACTACAAGCAACATTATCCCGTGCAAGTCTGCTTTCCGAGTATAATGCCGTGGTCCAATTCGCCGATAGAATTGAGTAGAACTTTGAGAAAATTCCATTTCCATCTCATGAACCGGACATGTAGGTGTAACGCGTCTGGGCTCCTATAATAAGTTCAACGAGTTTCTCTGCGCAAAAGAAGAAACCATTAAAGTTCAAAGAAGAAAAGATAGTCTGTTGCATGGTCATATAGAACACAGCACATACCAGTAAGAAGCCCCACAATGGGAACCGGTTCCAGTAGTTTTTGAGTACCATCGAGTCTCAACCTGAAAATCTTAATGAGCTTAGCACTCTGTTCTCTTTCCATATCCGAAATAATAGAGGAAGTGAAAAGATGAAATTATGTAAATTGTATCATAAGAAACCACATATTACCTGGTATACTTGGAAAAAAATGGATCTCTCATGAGGTAAAGTGCCCACAAGAGCTTTCGCCTTTTTAACTGCACCGTACCAATCCATTTCAGTATAAGATCAAATTATCGTCAAATTCATACTCACGGTGTAATATTCAGAAACCTCCCCAACTGAAGGAATGAAGAAAAAGGAAAAAAACATATGTAACATTTTAACAAAACAAAAGTAGAACATAGTTCTCAACAAGGCATAACGATTGAGGACACTTTTGGGCATAGATGGAGATTATGGACGATACAAAATATATTCAGTTCAAACATTAAAATTCTAACCTCTTGCTTCTCGAGGTTGGATAGACAAAACTCCTTGCTATTTTGCCTCAAAATTGTGATGTATGAAATAATGCCATTGGAAATAAGGTCCACAGTCAATGAAGTAATCCAAGGAAACCATGACCGAGTCCCATACTTTTTTATTAGTAATACATAAATGAGTGGTCTTAAGATAAACATCATCTCTCCTATCAGAAATAAGCCCCCAGGAACGCCCTTCTCAGACAAGAAAGAGGAAAGGCTAGGTTTCTTGGCAACTATTCCTGTAAAGAAATGAAGATATATTTCAACAAAAAAAAAGTCTCTAAATGATTAAATCGCGCCTCTCCAAAGCACTGACAAAACCAAAAATAGAAAATTTACTTGGAGGCTCCATTATTGCCTGCTGATGCTGAACTCTGTAAAACCATGTCGGCTCAGAAACTGTCCTTGCACTTTCACCGAACCTATTTAAGGCAAATAATGCCCTCCCTTCCAGATTCAATGGATTATGTCCATGATAATTCTTTATATTACCAGGAACATGATGTTGTCCAGGCTTTGGTAAAAGCCCATTTCTATGCTGTGAATCTAACGCATCTGAATCCTGTCCGTCATTTGTATTTTCCCCACCATGCAAAAGCATTTTATATCCACTGTTCCTAAACAATGTTAACCTAAGTAATACCCTGAAATTGATTGAAACAAAGCCTTATTATTGACAACAAATACTGCTGGTGATATAACTGACGGTGCTGCAAGAAGAACCTATTCTAATAAAGTAAGCTCCTTACTTGGTAGCTTCTGTTATAGCAATAAAATTCCATTTCTTTTCATCGCCATAGAATTGCTGTGCTGCAACTTCAACCAGAGTTTCCAAGTCTTTCAGCAAAGTTACAAACAATGACAATGGGAAGGAGGAAGGCTGGGGCACATGGCCCATGGGCATCTGGGTTGGTGTCGTCCCGATTATATGATCATTGACAGAAGTGATTATACCCAAAACTGATGTTACTGCAGAAACATATACAGTACATAGAATAGAATATATCAACACTTAAAATAAACTAATGAAAAAATTGCAGAGACAGATTAAGAGATTCTAGAAACTTGGCAAGGTGACCATGAGTCACTCACGTGCCTGTGAGAACGCCCAGAGAAGATGTTGGGGGAAATGATTATTATGAAATGTTAGATTGAAGCAATGAATGATTATACCCAACACTGATGTTACTGCATACACATACATACATACATACATACATATATATATATATATATATATATATAATATAATAGAAAACATTGATTTGGAAACAAACAATATAATCCACAATTGGAGTAGGATACAGTACAATGTATGAAGAATGTTAGGTTTCTAGAAATTATGGAAGAACTTATATAGCATGAAAAGGGGGGGAAGGGTTGGGGAGAATAGAAATAAACCTAATTTATACACAGAAACTCAAGATATAGGACTTTTTTAACATGCAACGCCGAACCACATGAAAACAGGAGCCCACAATCATATTGGATAATCTTCATGCATGTACTACAAAAGTTCTCTATATTTGTAAAAATATTGTGTTCCTAATGAAGCCAATCTACTTAATTTAAAATTTCATGATTTTTCCATAAATGAAAGAAAATAATGACACCAAAAAAAATTGTTTCTTGAAATCTATTCTACATTGAGCCAAAGAACATGAGTTTAGAGCATGTTTCTAAGTAAGAAGAAGTCAGTGTTACCAAAATATCACAAAACCTGCTTCTGGTCCAATTTCTGATTCAGAAAATCGTTCTGGGAGAAGCCATGTCAATCCCTGAAAGTATTTTTTCAACAATCAGATATGGGCGAAGTTCTGAAATCCCATGCACGTTAATATCAACATACTCAAACATTTCCACGCAAAAGGCCTCAAAAAATGCCAGTAGAATAGAACACCTTGGTTATATTAAAGAATGCAAAAAAATAATAATAATAATAATAAAGTTTATCAAATGGATCAGATGTCTAACTTTACATTTCTAGCTGCCATGCTTTGAATCTCGAATAAATATGAAAGAGGGTACAAATAATAAATTGTGGAAGAAGGATAGGGAGTATATCTTTATGCATATTCTTGCAAGTGAGGTTTGTTTATGACATAGCGAAATGTATATTAAGAAAAGGCTCAACAATGGATTGACTTTGGTAAAATTCATGGCAACTTCTTATGAAACATTATCAGGCTTCTGCGCTCCAAGCTCTCATTAAAACATTAAGCCACAGAGCGAGTTAAATTAATACCCATAACTATACAAAAAACAAGAAAGGCAACAGAAATGAGATCAACCTTGTTATGAAATTAGCAAGAGAGTTATGGTCCAACACGAGTGAGAAATTTTGTACCTAGGGATAGAAGAAAGGGTGGATGGAAGCATGCAAGCATTATGCAACTTATGATGTTATGAGGTTATGACTTGTAAATCAAAATTACATGTCATTCATTAAAAGCATATTTTTCCATTTCCAAGCACCTCCCATATGTACTTAGTCTTAGACAGAAATGGAAGAGAGTCTTAGACAGAAATGGAAGAGACAAGGGCAGTTTGACCTCAACTGACAATGGGCCATAGCCAGTCTTTATTGCCCCATAAATATTAGCAGCTAATGAATATTTCACACTACAGAATTTATAAAGTAGAAACTCATATATATCCATATGCACATGAGAAGACAACTCTAGTATTTTCAAATTTTAATAAATTAAAAAGGCGGCAATTATCAGCTCAAAATCCTTATTAACTGGTGATAATTCGTCAGATTGCAGGATATTAGCTTAGAAGCATAGGTGATTTAAAGATCCCTCCTATTAACACTTTTTCATCCCCATTTCCTCTATTTTAGAAGCATAATTCAAAGGCAAAACAGCTTATCACCTAAATTAAACAATTTCTAACTCGAATAAACAAAACCAATTGACAAACAATACTATTACAAGTAATGTATGATTGATAAAAATGTTACTAGTTCAACAGGCTTACATTAGCTAGAGACTCAAGCGAGTGGACGTAGTCCCTATTCCTCCAAACCCATCTTTTGTAAGCCTCCATAGAACGCAATAATTGAATCTGCACTGCAAAAAATGAATCTTGAGTTCTCCTGGGCGTAAAATTTTTTGAACCCTAAAACTTTATAAGCCACGAGCACGGCGCAAAACTTTTTCCAAATTGGCAGAAATTATTCTGCAATTTTTAATGAACCCCGGATGAGAAAACAGGGAAATTTGTGAATATTGGGGATTTTTATTTGTTAGTATTATATGCTTGTGTGTGTATCGATGACGCGTACTTGCAGGAATTTCTTGAATTGATCAACGACGACGGATTATTAGTGGAAGGAGTTGGGATAAGGTGCGGGTTTGATTAACTTAAAAAAATTACTCATAGCGAATTAAGCTATTATTTATAAAATATATTTGGAAAAAATAAAGGAGTTACTAAGCCCCCATTTGATGAAAGTTAAGATTTAGACTTTAATTTAAATTTAAATTAATAATTAATTTTAATCACATATTTTTTGAGTTCACAATTTTTTAACCACGCATTTTATCGATTTTTATGAAAATATACAAAAAATCTTATTTTAATTTCCATCAAGCGAGGCTAAATAGTTAATTGTCAGTCCTACAAAATATAGAGATAAGTTGAAGATACATTCCGATGGCTTTCCAAAGAAGCAATAAACCCAATAACTCCTTCAATATTCTTCGCAGTGTTCTCTGAAGATGAAATCACGAAAAGGCTTCGACTTTTACTAGGTTACAAAAAAATTCAGTTGTAGTTGTAAAATTTGTGAATAATTTTGAAACTAACAATTGAGGGGGAAAGTGAGCAACGAGTGAAAGTTTCGAAGTAGGGACCTTATATGGGTAGATCAAAATACCCTTGTTTGAATGGATCACACAAGTTGCTACTGAAGATTTGACAAAATCTTGAATGTTTCCTTCCATTTGTCCTGACGTGCAGAAATTATAATAGTTTGGGGGGCTTAGCTGTCAAAATAAAAGAATGGGGACCCAAGTGTAAGAAAAGGTAAAGTTTGGGCACCCCAGGTGCAATTTTAATCATCCCAAACCGCTTTCAAAGTGCCGCCTGCATGATGATCGATATTACCTGTTACCGTTCTTTAAAAACAACTCGACTAGGGAGGTTGTATGCATAACTTTAGACGAATGCAGAGATCAGCATGCAGTTAAGAAATGGACTTGGATTCGTATCTTTCAATTTGAACTGTTAATGCCATAAGTCATGCGTGCTAAGAGGTAACACTGGAAAAACAGAAAATATGATAAAACAGATTGCTGTGGCATAAAGTTCAAGAAATGATACATTTTGTGATCTTTAATCTACACATCCGATGTTGCGGATTAGTTAAAAAAACACTTTTTAATGATAAAACTCCCTCTCAGAGGGAAAATAACGAAACAATTATTCATTCCCTGGCAACAAATATATTCTAATGGGAGTAAAATGTGCTATTATACCGTTGCACTATTCAGGAAGGAAAAATGGCTGAGAAGAGTCCAATGCTGGAACTCACAGGAGTCCAATTTCGATGTCAATTTTCCTTAATCATATCTTTTGTTTTCCCTTTCCCAGTCTTTCTAGTTCAGCTTCAGCATTCTTCAGCTCTTCTTTAAGTATCGATACTCTCTGCTCCAGCTCCTCTACAGTCCCTCGAACAATGGATGTTTGATATGGCGATAAGAAATTGCTTGAAAATGCTTTCAGGGCTTCGACCCCACAAACCTATCAGACATCTCCAGTTCATCAGGCATTACAGATATGAGAAATCATACAGGGCTGAAAAATCAAGGATTTAGAATGTTTGGTATAGAGGATTTTATAACAAAAAAATAGCGATAAAGAAGAAAAAGAAGCTAAATCCTGTCTTTACACAGTCCAGTCCTATCTAGTAATAGTTACCGAACATATTCTTAAAAGAATCCTTATACCTCTTGAGGCAGCAACGGCAACTTAGTTATGTGAAAATCATCATAGAGCATGTAGAATTGGTCCAAGTATTTTTGTTGCATGCGCATTCTAGCTTTGAGCAACTTTGATTGAACAACTGAAAGAATAACATTTTAGTTTCCGTAAAGATATTACATGGTAAAAGAGAAGCGCCAATATGAACAAAATATAAGCATACCTTCTTCATCAAAAATTACTTGATTAATAATGATATTGTGTGTATCTATCTCAAATTTGGACAGTTCCTGAACAAGTCTTTCAGTTTCATACAGAGAGAGGAATTCCGGAATGCAAACACAGACAAACGTTGTCAAATCCTGCCCAAAATTAGAAACATTGATGGATCAGGAAAATTTGCCAGGTATGCTGTACACGTGTCAATTTCAATACAATTTATGTTCCCAATATTAGATCCAAATCGGCATTTGAAAGAATCAACAATTTGTTATCTTGTGTATGGCCGTTATCTTGTGTTTTAATTGAATAATATAAACACTGAGTATTTTTTCCATTCTCGATCCAAATCGGTATTTGGAAGAATTAATGATCTTTCGATCTTGTGTTTTTCTTCAATTCTTGCACTTCTGCTACATCAGGTTTTCTACTAGTTCCTGGGTTTACAAGTACCGTTACATCTCTCAGCATGCCCCACAGAAAACCTTGGCACAGAACTACTTCAGTACTTAAGTGTTTATGGGCATCTTGAGTGTGTTTAGACAGTCCTTCAACTAATCTCTTACCAGCAATATTAATATGGATTGTGTATTCTAACAAGAAGGGAAATATCTCACAGGATCCTTAAACTGCTTGTTCACTTGTTCAATCACGTCTTTCATGCCTTCAAGCTTACCGAACATTGCATCCTCAGCAAATTCATCACCACCACCGAGTAGACGAGTCATCTGCCACCAACAATACTGTTATTTATTTACTTTATCAAACAAACCTGCTAGACATACATGAGAAGATAGATGCTCAGAAAGCAAATATTACATCTTTATACATCAAAATCAACTTCATAATTGCAACCATCTATAATTAATTTGCCTACTGAACCTTCCAAGCCACGAGCTCACTGGGAAAATGTTCAGAAATACGCGAAAGTAACAACTAACTACAAACTAAATCTGAACTGAAAAAAGAAAAAAACACAAACTAATTACAAATAGCAGGTTCTCAGTTACACTATCAACAGAATGATCATTTTCTAATCTCAAGAAAGAGGACACGGCCTTTCATTGCAGAAGTAACATTCATTTGCCACATAGATATTTAGCAACAGTATATTATTTTGCGTTGGAAGAGAGTCTGAACATACTCTCCAAATGAAGTAGGACACAGCAATTCCAATTAGCAGTTCTAGGCAAAAGTTTTGAATGTTTATCCTTTATTTCACAGAAAGAACAAAAGAAGTGAAAAACAGAGTGGGAGGGAGAGAGGAGAGAAAATCATCAAGATCTAGTAAGCAATGAAAATTACTGTTAACAATTTATTTGGTCAGATCAATGAATCAAACCATTTTCACAATCTTTTTAACCGCAACCTGAGGTGAAGTCTACAAAATAATTAAATTTAATATAGTTTCACATAACCAACATTGAACAGCAACTAGCACGTGCTGTTGCAATATAATTCACCTAATTTTAGCAACCTGACTCTCGTATAAATCAACACTCATTATAGTGACTACATAGGTAATCAGAAACATAATATACACATACAAGAAGAAATTATCGAGTCAGGTGGAAAAAATTAAACAAAGAAAATCAAAATCTGTTTCAAAATTTTCAAGATGCTGTTACTACAAAACTTTTTTATCGTTTCATAACCAATTGAAAAGGATGTGGTAATATGCAGCTAACTAAAGTTTCCTAGACAATAAAAATGTACACATCACCTATCTTCAGCAAAAAGAGCAACAAGCCTGCAACAGGAGGCCAGATATAGCCATTTTTGAATGACAAGAGTTTTAAGCATAGCCTGTTTACATCTTAAATATACCTCACACGCCCTCCAAAACAAATACATAAAAGAGTAAAATAAAACAAAAGGAAGAAAGTAAGGGAAAAAATACCTGACTCAACAAGCCACCAAATTTACTCTTCAAACTCATCATTTTGTCAAGCCCCTTCTCTAATGTTGAAGGGAATTGTAAAAGCCTGAGAGTATGTCCAGTTGGAGCTGTATCAAATACTATCACAGAATAATCCATTGTTTGCACTAGCCTGAAAAAAAAAAATTTAAGATAATTTCGGTAAACAAAATGTATAGAACATATATATTACACAATCAGTCATTTAAATTCATTAGTTAGATGAAGCTATAAGGACAATATTAAAATAGTTTCATTTCTTTCCAACAGATCACGAGATCGTATACACTTTGGGTTAAATCAACTGAACCTAAATAAAAGCATGTTTGGGAGTTGTTTACAATCAGTTTAAATTATAAAGATAGAAATGAGTGATGGATAAATGGGTAGTTTGTTGGTATTGCGAAATGAGTTGATAGAAAGTTATTGGACAAATATAAACAATTTATAAACATTAGCCAAACATGTTTATAAACATTAGCCAGACATGAAATAAATGTGAAGAAAAACATGACAAAGTGAAATGTGAAAGAATTTATCAGTATTCAAGTAGGGTGAGGTTCACTGAAGAAAACACAAAATGCTTTGGATGTGAAAGCAAAGTTTTACTTGCCATAGTAATATAGAAAAATGTTACGGTGACGTGTGAAATTCCATGGAATTAAGATTTTTAGGCATATTGTGTGCAGGTGTCCTTAAAGTCAATAGCTTGTGTGGAGAGGGCTACCATTTATTTGCATTACCGAAAATTTAACTCAGTCTTTTCCTGTATAACTACACATCATCTTTCTCTTTCACTCCAATCTTTCAAGGGCCATGTCCAAAGATAAAGTAAAAAGGTTTCTATCCTTTTTTTTTTTTTTTTTTTTGAGAGAGTGGAAGTTTCAATCCTTTTTATTTATCTCATTTAAATGGCATTTTAAGTCCACCTCTTCCTTTCAGTTTGCAATTGGTACACGACCAATCACCTTTTTAACCAATATAGGTAGCAGACTGCACTGGATGGGCCAAAACAATTTTGATCAGTCCCCATGCTACTATTGTCAATTGGTGCACCTTCAACAAACTGATGAACGTGCTCATTTCCTTGTTTTCCTGCAAACCAATCTCAATATTCTTATCTAATCACACTCCAGTAGTGGAGATTTCTCATAACAGCCCAACTTTTGGTCCACATAAAAGATCCTAGAACAGTCCTTTGAGTTTTTTTCATAGTATTTTTTGGATGTACAAATGTCTGATGCATTTCACCATTTAACCTAACCACACAATTTATTGCTTTTTTCCTAATGTACTTTTTTTTATGGTCGTAGGTGTCCGGGCCAGCTTACGTGCACCTCGACTAAATCCGGGGCCTTGAAGTTTATAGCATTTTCTCATAATGTACTTGTGACAATCAAAGTGGAAAAGAATGGATATAGATCACAGGGGATCTTATTACTTCTTCGATATTGTTAACTAAGTAGTGTTAGGATCAACACTAAGTTTTAAGAAACCAATCAAAAGAATTGCTTATATACTGTTACTCAAACTACACTCTTGAAAGTAAAGTTTCTTACTAGACACGAATATTTTTCTTTAGACGAAATGTCATCAGACACAATAAACTAAAGTTGTTCCACTGAACAGGTTTTCTGACCTTGGCCCCCAGAGTTAAAAAGGGAGGGTGGCAAAACATTCATATATTGCAAAAATAAACTATAGGTCATCTCAAAGCAGTAATGAAACATAAAACTTACTTCAGCATTTCTGCAAAACTCATAGCTTCATCAATTCCAGGAATAGCATTTGCTAAGTTGGATAGAAAACCATCCATGTTATCTGAACCCAATGTGTCTTCATTGTCTACATTAGGATCAACTTCCTGTATGGTAAAATTGGAATTTGCAATAAACAAAAAATCCAAGAAACAAGAAATGTGAAAATTCACACAATTACCACGATATCAATTAATACACTACCATATCTGCCTAACAGGATAATACAATACAACTTAATTTTAAGCTAAAACCTAACCTATGACTGTCATAATGTTATGGTTTGGTAGCCTATTTTGCCTTCACACATCACCAATGTTTTAAATGTCAAAGTAATACAAAACCAGAAGAAAAAATTATTAGGATAATCCAAAAATTGAGGTTTGAAAGAGTAAAGAGAAACCTTTATATTTGTCCACATATAAAATCTTGCACGCCCCCAATAAATTCATCAAATACCAAAACTTCAATCAAAGTCTGACAAATATCCCATCTTTCCATCTCAAACAATCCAAAATTAATCCAAAAAAAAATCTAGAATCCACAAAGACATCGAAGAAAAAACATTTCAAGAAAGCAAAACTAAGGACTCGTATGCATACCATGGCGTACAAGTTGGAGAAGCCATTGACTAGTGTAGGAGTCTTGGTGAACCTCTGCTGGAACGCATCGCTAAGATTGTGAGCAGGGTCAGTGGAGATGATAAGCACAGAGGGTCGCACCCGCGCGAGCAAAATTGCAAGAATGGAGCTGCACGTCGTTTTGCCCACACCGCCCTTGCCACCCACGAAAACCCACTTGAGCGTGTCCTGATCCAGCACGTTCTGCACTGTCCCTTCAGGTAATTCCTGGTTCGAATCCATCACAACAAGAACTGATAATAACAAATAGCAATACAGAACACTGCTCAATGAATTCAAGAAAGGTCTTTTACGTGTTTTTATTTCTTGTTTGGGTTTCCTCTGGAGTATTTATATGAACAGGTGGACTGTGGATGAGGTTTTTCTTCTTCTATCGATGTTTCGGAATGAAATAGGTTGCATTTAGTGGGAGTGACTGGGAATGGCCACCCGTCAAAAGAGTTTTGTTTAAAACGCCTTTGACCAAAATTGTGAAAAAAAAAATAAAAATTAAGAGTGTGTTTGATAGAGATTATTGGGGAAAAATGAATTTTGAAATAGTGATATGATGAGAAATGTGTGATTGAAAAAGAAGGAAAAGTTATTAATGTGATGAAAAATATTATTTTATTGAAGAATGTGTGGTTGAAAATAAGTAGAAGAATGAGAATAAAAATAAAAATGTGAGTCAAACGGGGCCTAATTATTGAAAACTCTCCAAAGACCCCTTTACCCTTATATTGTAAAATGAAAATGAAGGAGATATTCACATTTTATTTCGGGTCGCTCCAATATAGAGGTACAACCCAAATCTCCTTAAATCCCTAAATTCCCCTTTTTGCACAACATTGAAGCCCTAAAGTCTCCAACTTGTTGTCGCCGGTCACTGGAGCCTGCTGATGCCGCTTGTCGGTGGATCAATAGTCACTTGTCCACCAGACCGCCACCACAGTTCAACCAGCTCGCTGTGAATCTGCAATTGTCCGTCAAGCGCCAACCCAAATCTCATTCTCCCGTCAATTGAAATCAATCCTTAAATTCGCAGTTTTTACCTTCTCCAACCTGGCGAACCAATGACTTATATTCGTCACTACCGCTTGCCTGAGAATTAGGGTACCCATAAGATTCAAAAAGCAACGGAACCTGAAGATCTCTAGGAATTGGTGAATTCCAGTGTTACGATAAGGTAATTAATGTAATACTTAAATTACACTTCAAAATATATATTCTTTTTATCCGTGTACTCCCCAAATTGAATCATATTTGTAGCTGTAGTTGGTTATGTTCATCGCGTGTCTTAGTTTGTAGGTATACAAACACGAACCAGGAAGCCTCAAGTCTTTTTGCTGCCACTGTACACGAGCTTTTATACTTGAAGGTATGTCAAATTCTATTTAAGTCTATAAATTCATTTGGATACTAATTCATTAGCTGTTGAAATAGCTGTTGTAGATGTCCAAGCATAAGAACACCTGTAGTGGTTTTTGATCGCTTACAAACGTTGGAAAGAATTTTGAAGTAGGATGAAATCCCTATTATTAATTCAGAACGCTTAATGGGCTACTCTATTCCAATAATTTTATATGGCTCTTTCCTAAATTACAGGGCAACACTCCGACATTGTAACCATTCGGAGGAAAGAAAGCCAAGTAATAGTATATTTGGAACAGAGAGCGAATCAGCGAAAGAATACTTCGAAGCCATTGTAAGAGTAACTTTATCATATCACAGAAGTGACTTTTTGGAATAAATTGGGCTCGTTTTTCTAGTTCGTAAACCATATAGCACGATGAAAATATCTATTAGTTTCGAATTCTTCTTGTGCATGAAGGGAAGTGCTTGTAAAAGATTTGTTTTCCAATCCCATAGTATATTTTTACAAGGCTCAAATTTTGAATTTCTGGACGTGAATCACTTTTATATTAATTTGCAGGATTAAACACACATAGTTGGTAACTTGGTATCATCCATACAACCATAGTTATTAGATTTAGCCCTGCCTCCGATTTAGTTCCCATGTCTGTTGTGACTTGGTCGGAACTACTTGAGCTATAACTGCTGTGTATGAATTGAATTGATGTATCTGTGGATTAATTTGGAAGCAATTTATTAGGCCAATTGAGAGCACAAATGTTTTCAATTATAGAAAAGCAGGTTTACAATATTCTAGGACTTGCTTGGATACAAGTGTCAAAACAAGCTTGTAGCCTGATGTGGTTTTAGATCAATCGTTACTGAACAGTGTCGAGTGTCTTCCTGGCTCCAAGACTGCAAACCTTAATTTGAACAAGGATATTTACAGTAATTTGCAAAAATAAAGAAGATAATCCTTTGCATTGTGCTGTCATATTCGATTTTAAATCATGAAATGTAAGTGCAAATTGTGTAATGAAATGCAAAAATTTCATGTTTGTCTAACTTCTTTGCTAATAGGTATGGGATCAGTGAATTTTTTTGTCTTTTGCATTGAGTTAAAATGAGAAATTAGTTGTATTATTATCATAAATTTGAAATGAGAATGTATCATTTCAAATTATGAGGAATTAGTTGTCATTTGCGGTGATTGAGCTTTAATTTAGGGTTTAGCAGATCCAATGTTTTTACAAAGTTCAGCATTCATTGCACACCATTTGAGGTTTGATTTTAGACATAATTAGAGTTTTTTAAATAGGTTTTATTCATTCTGGAGGCAAATTACATAGATTCACACATAAATTCTCAAGACTTGGGCTCTAATTTGGGACTTGAAGGCGTATATTCATTTAATTGCTGAAAGATTTACAATTATCAAGGAAGAGAATTGTTTGGAACTTCTTACAATGCCAATGTAGAGGTATTTCGTGCCACACATTCCTTTAGCAAATGTATCTAATTTTAACTATGATAAAACCAAAAGCAAATTTCGATGACCGCCTCGGAAACAAAATAAAGTTACTAGCTGGAAAAAAAAATTCATGAAAAAAAACCCAATTGTTCAAATACATTATATGTAACTGATGTTATGTTTACAGCATGAGAAATAGTTGTTAAACAAAAAGTAGAATTAGTTTGATTTCTTTATATACATCATTTTCTCTTACAAGTTTTTGAGTTAATAAAAAATAATTGATTTGAACAATACTTACTATTATATTCAATTTCTTGTTTAACTGATTGACAGATCGTCATATTTGGAACTTGTCATTTTTTCTTGTCTAATATATGTACATGTTTTCTAATTTGCAGTGCTATGAAGAACATTGTTCATGTTGACGCTGCAATCACTACCAAGTGTAAATTACAAGTAGTGCAAGATGTATATGAGAAACTTTTCACAAATTTCCAAAAAAAGCTTTGGGAGAGCTGCTTCGGATGTCTTCTACGGTTGAAGGACATAAAGTTGGCTTCGCAGATCATACATCAATTATTATTGAGCAAGACGAAGACCAACAACAAATGAGATATATAGTTTAAAATAGCAAATAAAAGGGCAAGATTTGGATTACAAGAATTTGTTTTAGTGACGGGTCTAAGGAGGGTGATGATGACACAGTTGATAAGACCTTGGGGATGGAGTCTCGAATTGTGAAAGAGTATTTTAAGAATTGTGGGGGGAAGATTACGAGGGGAGATGTGTACAATGCATTTGTAGCCTGTAGGAAAAGAAAGAGCGACAAATATAAGTTGGGCTTGATTGTAATCTTGGCATACGTCCTGTGGGCCATGGAGGAAAATACCCTCATCGACTTATGGAGGAAAATACCCCTCGCTATAATGGTAAGAAAAAAACACTTGATCTGTATTATTTGGTATACATAAATTTGTGTTGTTAGGTAATAATGTTTGTTTTGCAATAGATTTGGGCATTCGAAGCGATTCCATCCTTGAGAATGAAGTTCGCTACGAAAGATCCAGCTGTAATTCCAAGAATGGTGAGTTGGGAAATGTCGAAGAGGCTAGCGTCTGCCGCCGTTGATAATGTGTTGAAATTGAAAGAGGTAAAATTGCCTCTCTTTTTTTCTTTTTACTTTATTGGGAACAATTTGTGGAATTAGTTTAGGAAATGACTAATGATTTGCATAATTTTAATATTTACAGTTGGAGGTTAATGAGACGTTAATTCCTTCCGAAATCGAACTGGAGGAGGTATATTGGAAGGAGTTGGAACCGACAAAGGCAGAAGATGAGAGCGTTTCCCACCATCCCGAAGTAGGCGAAGCTGAGCATGATGTCGAGCCTCCACCGGTATCTAATGATATCAACATAGTTGATTCTTGAGAATTGAAATGGACAAACTTGAAGGAAGGTTACAAGCAGTCATATCAACTCGACTTGATCGGGTGGAGAAAAAGGTTGATAGGTTGATTGAATTGGCTGTGTCGGGTCGATTCCCTTCAGCGACTAGTGCATTTGATGGTGCCACTAGTAGTACAGCTTATGTACCATGACATGAACCGAAGGAGGCTGGATTTGATGATCCGATGGATGTCCCTGTAGAAGAAAGAAAGGTAGAAGAGCCTGATGATGATCCAGAGTTAGAAGAGAAGGTCAAAGGAAAGAATGGAAGAGGGAATGAAGCTGATGTTGGATTTGGGAATGATATGGCTAAGCAAGAGAAGGAAAAAATGGTCGAAGAAGGGGTTGGAAAAATAGTACAGGACGAGCATCCCGAGGTTGAGAAAGACATTGCCGATTTTGTGACGCCTGACAAACATGATGTGGATGCGAATAAATCCACTCAAGGTATGTAATAAACAATTAAGTTCAGCTGCATGTCATTACGTCCAAATGAAACAAATTTTAGATTTCTAATTGTTGGTACTTGCAACATATAGGTGACGTTGCACAGATCGTGGAGGTCGGAAGTGATTCACCGAAAGGAAGATGGTATCGTCCAAAAAAAAAGACACGCTTATTGTGTTCTCCCTTCATGGACCCGACAAAGAGGAGAAAGTTGTCGGATATCAATGTATACGATCCTTACCGAGAAGTGGATCCCGTGAAGGTTTATGCTCTTTACAAATGAATGAAATCTGCCTCTTCCGGGTATAGTAATATATAGTTGCAAGTACATGTGAAAGTACTTATATTATTACATAAATATAATTTTGTGTTGATTTTGTTGTATGTGCAGCCAAGTTATACCTTTGCGCTTTTACGATGTTCAAGCAAAAGTTTTGATTGACCTTTTGAATGAGGATTGTTGGATTTTTGGTAGTGTAAGTAGACCAACTTTAATGATTTTATCATAATATTGCACAACAATTAAGTTTGTATTAATTAGTTTATTTGTGCAGATTATGGACGAGGCCTTGTATCAGATACGAGAAAGGGATTTGAAATTTCCCCATCTTTTCCAGCAAAATTGTTGCATAGTGGATTCTTATTTCTACCAATTTGTTGTCAAAACCCATAGCCAGATGCAAAAGAGTAAAGAGCTCAATATCAGTAAAAGTCTTACCAATTACGTGATGGGGGCTACTCCAGAGCCTAGTAAACCTTGGAAGGATTGTAGATATGTGTATATTCCTTGCTGTACTGGCAGCCATTGGTTCGCCCTTCAAATCGACTTGGAGGAACGAACAATTTTAAAGTTCGATAGTCTGAAGGGTCACATTCGTAGGGCAGAATTGGAAGCTTACGTTCTGCCTCTACAGGAGGTTATTCCATTGCTCATGAAGTTCCATGTCCAGAGCGAAGAAAAATATAGCATCGAGAAGTTCAAATTTTTGAATGTGAAAGATGTTTCCCAACAAGAAAATGGGTAAGATTTAGTAATTTCATAATTTTTAGTGCTATATTATTTTAACTGTTGAAAATTCACAGGTTAACTATACAATTGTTTTGTAGATCTGATTGCGGGATATTCACACTAAAATACATAGACTTTATGCAAGCCAATATTGATGTACATGAAATTCGACGGGATTATGTACCAATATGGCGGAATAAACTGGCTGCGGAGTTGTTGGCATGGAATTTCGAGCCTTAGATCGTATTTTGGAAAACCAACTGATGTTTTGATATCATTGTGTAGATACTGACTTCTTTATGCTCGCGTTGTAACAAATCGACTTTCATGATGTTAATATTTTTTTGGATATTGTCACTGCTACTAGGTGTTGGATTTGACTGTGTAATGATTGTGGATATTCAATTCAACGTCAATGTATATTTTCATGGCCTTTTAAAACCTTCAAGTTCACATATTGTATTAGAGTGAAGTAATAGATACTGTGCATATTCATGTTTTAGCCCGTCAAACGTCGCGACATTAGAGAAAACGGTCTTTTTCGACCTCATTTGGCAAATGGCATACGAATCTTGAATATGCTTGCCTCCAACAAGTAGTAGTGTAAAAGTGGCTACATAGATTATAACCATCATCTCCTTTAAATCGTACGACAACTATTGCATGGGCGCATGGGAACTTGTCCAGATCAAATTTCCTACATGTACAGGTCTTGAAATCCAAGTCCACAAAGTGGTGTTCTAAAATGTTACCAACCTGATAAACGTCTGGAGATACCTGGTTTACCTCCAAACCATTTGACTCATTATATATCATGCACATTTTTTTCTCTAAAGGTGGCGTGAGGTGGGTCACACATTTTTCTGCTTCAACGTGTCTTTCATAAAACCACCTTTGCAGAGTCTCTCGATTGTATTCAAGCAAACCAACTATGAAAAATTCTCGAGCACTCTTCAACAAACCATTTACAGATTCCGCATTATTCGTAGTCATAATATTGTAACGTATTCCAGTAAATTGTGCTCTAACCCAATAATGAAAATCTTCTTCTATTAGATACTCTTTGATGCCCTTCTTTTTACTACATAGAGCTGCCATGTTGGACTCAAATTCTGCTACGGTATAAGCCTTTGAAGCTGCCCTGAATAAAGTTGCAAGATCACTTCATGAAAAATTTGTTTTCAAGTTTTTTTGCAGGTGATATGTACAATTACCATGATGAGCAACTTGAAAAACATTTCTAACTCTATTTTTAATACATGTTGCCCGGTCAGATATAATCACAAGCTTGTCTGTATCACCCGTTATTAATCGCAACTTCTGAAAGAAACAAGTCCATGATGCATCATTCTCCGAATCAACGACTCCCCATGCGAGTGGAAATATTTGACAATTTGCATCCTGACAAGTTGCTACAAGTAGAGTACCTTTCATTCTTGATTTCAGGAATGTACCATCTACAGAAATCACCCTACGCAGTGAGTTGACGAATCCACGTATACTTGGTCCCAATGCCATAAAAAAGTACTTGAAGCGCCTATCTTCAGTAGTATGAATGAATGTCAGCGTACCAGGGTTTTGCATCTCCATAACATGACAATATGCTGGTAATTTCGCATAACTCTCAAGGGGTTTTCCACGGATCAGTCCACAAGCAAAATGTTTAGCCATATACGCTTTAGTATAGCTTACGGTTATGCCGAACTCTCGACGTATGTCATTAATGATATCCCTTGGTCTATAAACTCGGTTGGCATCTTGATACTTAGAGGCGATGTGGTTTCCAATGATCATATATGATGCATGCCTATGGTCTCTGCGACGAATGCTCATGGAGCAAGAGTGGTGACTATTATTGTAACATCCCGAAATTTTCTAGTAAATATTTTTAGTATTTTAAAATGTTTTTAATTTTATGGGCTTAATAAATATTTTTAGTATTTTTAGAAAGTTTTTAATTGTATGGGTTTAATTGAATAATAGAAATTGTAATTAAAATAGTATTAGGGACTTGAAAGTGCAATTTCATAATTGCATATTTGCCGAAGGATTAAAGATGTAATTTCACAAACCAATAAAATATTTGCATTTGTGCCCAAGGATTAAATGTGTAATTTCATAAACCAAGAAAATAATTGCATTTGTGCCAAGGACTAAGGGTGTAATTTCTCAAACCAATAAAATATTGACATTGGTTACCTAGGGGTTAAAAGTGCAATTTGATAAATTGCACAATTAACCCCTAACATCAACTATAAATATGGGATAATTGTGAAGTGAGAAATGTCTCACATCTCTTTCATTTCCCATCTCTTTCACTCTTTAAGGTATGTTTTTTAGTAAATTATTTTGTTAATTATTTATTTACTTAATTATTTGTTTTTAGGTATTTATTTGGTTTATGAATAGGAAATTAAATTTTTTGCTCTAAGGTTATTCAATAATGGAGGAAAGATAGAGTTAGAGTTATGTTAAATTAATAAAATTAAGAATGATTAATTATAATTTTTCTATTTAGAAATCTTAACTCTAAAAGTTTTAAAATTTATAAAAATATTTCAAGAAATATTGAGTTTAGTTTACTTAGTTTGTATAAAAATAAAAAAAAAATAATATTAACAATAATATTTGATGAAAGAAGGTAAAGAAGTAAGATAGGCAAATCATTTAGAATAATAGTTGCTAATTATATTGGTTAATGGGCCACTAGTATATGTATACATGTGGATATAATAAATTCAATTGGAGAAGAAATAATTAGCACTTGAGATTTAAATTATTTTGATTTGATGAGAAGTAATGTGTCATGATGCATGGTCTAAAAAGTGAGGTATGTGAAAAATTTAGTAAAGAAGAATATGGAATGCATAAGAAATTAATTAATAATTAGTATGGTATATATGTGTGTGTGTGTGTATATATATATATATATATATATATATATATATATATATATATATATATTTGTGTGTTAAATAAAATGGAAAATGGATCAAACATGAAATGAAAAATAATATGGTAAATTTTACATGTATTGATTTTATTTTAAAAATTGTGAAATTTATTTAATAACGATAACAAGAATTTTTTTATTATTATTTATTAGTAGTAAAATAGTATTATTAGTATCCTTATTAAAGTTGTTTTAATTATGTAACCTATAATAACTTATAGGTTTAGTTAGATTTGTTAATTGAGAGGTACTATGACAATACATAATTAATGTAGAGATTATTGTATTAATGCAGATATTGATCAAGAAAATCGTGAAAAAGGTAAATATTGATGTTTTTCAACTACAGTACAAGATACGTTAAATGTGTAATTATGTGCTTATATATGTTTGCTTGTTTTACTACGTGACATGGCAGTATGATACGTGTGCATTGAATTTATTTGGAAAACGTATGGATGATTACGTTTTCAAGATCATGCATATGTTGTTGTCATTCTGATTGAGTTACGGTTGATCATTTTGAGTGTGAATCCCATTATAGATGTACCGTAATATTGTGTTCGAATAAAGATACTGCTTAAGACTCCTGATGGTCATTAAGGGTAGCCAAGGATAGGGTATTCGGAGTTCGGCACCTATTGACAGGCAATGTCAGGAGGTCTCTTGGTGGCCTAGGGACTACGGATAGGCACTTGGAATACTGTATATATGTAGGTCAGGCCTTGAATTTGTATATATGATATACTGATAATGCATCTTGAGTCTCGGTGGGCAACGATGGATGCATTGATATTGGTTTGCGCGCAAGAAATGATCATATTATTGTGAGCTCATACGGTACACTATAATAAGGATTTGGGCCCATTTATGCTTGACATGCATCATTGCATCATCATATTTATTGAACTTTATGGTTCACGTTTTGTATTTTGTACTGTAGATGGCCCAGCGAGATAATGAGACTATCCGAACTACCAGACATGCCGAAATTACTACGAATTTCTTGGCTATACATGTTATATATAGACGCACCCACTACACACGCTTTTATACAGTGATTGATGAAGATGAAGGTATTGAAACTTTTGAAGACGGGGAAGACTTTGTGATGGTCATGATTGATGTCCATGACTTAGTTACTTCTCGTTATGTAAATACCGTAATGTTCGTGGAATAGACTGTGATATGATATTATGTAAAAAGGAAAAATGGGGCCTAGGAAAATAATGTAGAGAAAATAAATAGACTTGAACATACCGCCATATCTGCCTGCTGTAAAATAGATATAGAGAAAAAAAATATATTTTGAAAATCTGCAGGCATTTCTTTTGACCAAAATTTTTGGATAGTCATATGACAAATTTTCGAGGGGGTGTCTTTTGTAAAACAAATTCTCTTTTTGGTATAATATGAAATCTAGCGGTTCTTTTAACTCTTTATATTGATTTTCTGTGACACGTCTTGATTATACTGTGAAATGCTTATTTGGATTAAATCTTAGTCTGCTATAAAAACTATTAATAAAATAACACGATAAAAATAAAAATGTTAAGAGTAGAGGTTGGGAGCTGACAATTATACTTTTGAACTTCGAAAATAGGACTTTCTGCGATCTTGGTTGCTCGCAAGCACCACTTGCAATTTTCATCGATACAAATAACTGTATAAGTGCTCTTATTCGACTTCTTCACTCTGTATTCAAAGTGACATTTCACGGCTAGTAATTGCAATTTTGATATCAGGTCATGTTTTGATGTAAACAACTGGTTCACTTGCATATCTTCATTTTCTGTATTCAAAGTGACATTTCACGGCTAGTAATTGCAATTTTGATATCAGGTCATGTTTTGATGTAAACAACTGGTTCACTTGCATATCTTCATTTTCTGGAATTCTTACCGATGTCCCACCACGGAGTGAACTTGCATTTGCAAATACAATCCGACTACATTCAACATCATTATCATGCACTACATTCCAGCTATAAGGTTCCTCCATGGTACCTCCACATGATTGTCATCTGCTATAGGAGAATTATGATCGTCATCTACTCTTTGAGGACTATCTTCACTTACGTTAAAATCATTACAATCTACGAATATTTCAACAAAGTTGTCGTGGTTACCATCGTCGTCTGTTTGAACATGTTGCTCCTCGCTATTCTTATTTGCAATTTGTTCTCCTCCCTCTATTAGTAATAAACACCCTTCATCACCAAGATCTTCTTCAATTTCAACTTCATTCGAAAGGGTTACACAAAGAAAAGTTTCTTTACAGACAGATAGAAACCACTTCACGTTGTTGTCACAATCAATTATGGTCGGAGCAGCTGGGGCTTTAGACATTATAGGGACAAGAGCTGAAATCTCCATTTTGTACACCCTCGTATCGACGTTCAACACCTATTTGATTTTATCATATAATTCCACATATGAAATAGTTTTCGCAACAAGAATAGGCGTGATTTTTCCTTTACCATTCCTTGCATATTTCCATACACCGTCAACCGACTGCTCATACTCAACTAGATAACAAACTGATATCCATACCATATTAGCGATATCCATAACTGTAAGTTAATATAAAAATTTTACCAACTTGTCTTTATAAGTTATTCTAAAGTCATTATGAAACAAAAATCTAGTACAACACATATGCTTGAACAAAGTCGTTATGTACAAAATAGACCCAACTTACATTTTTCAACTTATGGTACAACAATGAAGGAATAGCCAAACATGCATTCGCCAACTTACATTTCATTTCTAACATAGTACAAAACTGATAACGATATAGAAGTCGTTATGGACTTCAGAAAACGACGTGTAAGTCGTTATGCAGATAATAAAACCAAACTTGTGTTTCGGTACCAAAATGGAAAGAATAGCCAAACATGCATTTTTCAACTTACATTTCACTTCAATTAATGCAAATAACTGGTAATGAGAAAATCGGTTGAAAACTAACCCATATCAAAACTCTAATGTAATGTTAAATTGAAATCAAAATCATTGTTCACAAATGAACACCCCAAAGATGTATACAACATGGAGAAATTATTGACAAAAAAATAGAGAAAAAAAGTAACCCAAAAATTTAGAATTCACAACATCCTCTTCTTCTCCAATTGCTAATCACCAATGTTGCAAGATTTTACTACTCACTTCAACTAAACAAGTGTTCAAGGGAAATAGAATGTAGAGTTTATGATTTCTTTATTAAGTAGAGAAAAATGTTGAAGAGAAAAATGAAAGAGAGCTCAAGACCCACCTGTAGAACCGATTCTTGAAGAAGAATGGTGAAATGAAAATTGAAATGAGAATTAAGGCAATAATGTCTTTTTGTATACAAGGACATTTTGGACATTAACAAATTATATTTTCTCATTTTCATATATTTAGGCCTTCTAACTAAAAAACTTAGTTGATGGTCTTTTTAAATAAAAACTTAGTTTGACTAGACCCATTAAATGAAAACCCCTTGCATTTATAGCCTTTTTTTTTTGTATCACTTGAGTTTCTAACTATTGGACTATTTTATCATTATCTTTACTTGAACACTTAAATTTTATAAGAACAAGTTTACTCACATCTTTACTTAAACGAAAATATAAACAAAATCCATTGGAAGGTTGGGTGTGACGGCGAGACGCTAAAAACATCGCTAAAGCAAGCGGTTGAAGACTAAAAAATTTAAGTTAACTAGGACTTTGTCAAGCTAACTTGACAGAGAAAAAATAGACAATATCTAGAGTTTCATCTAGATTCAAAAACTCTTATTAAAGAGAGTAACTTAACAAAATTAATATTTTCTTTCCAATTTTGCAATTTCTATTCAAGTTTAGAAGCGACTTTATTTTTATTTTAAGAAAATAATGGACGGTTCATTCAATGTATTGATTCTATTGAAGACTATTTAGACTGTAATATCTATTCATCCAACATCAATACCATATGAATTGAAAATCTTTCAACTTTTGCATCACATGGATAGCAATCCATATAAATTATAGTGCATAGGCTGTGTGAGCTTTGTTTTTGTAATAATTTTATTTGTGTTATGTTATGTTAATTAATTGTCTAATTAGATATAAGCGTAAAATTATCTTTATAAACAAACAAATAAAAAAAAACACAAGAATTGTCAATTGGGTAAGAGTAATTATGTTCACATTATATATATATATATATATATATATATTAATATTATTATTATTTTATAAAAAAAAATATTTATTATTATTATTATTTTGCTACACCACACTTTAAATCCCGATAATTGAGATAAATTTTTCTGAAATTTATACTTTGAAAATTCAAATTTCTTTAATTTCTACTAACCTAAGTACCTTACCTTCTTTACTTTGATGTGGAGAGAGAAAAATCCTCATCCCAGTTTAAAATTTATTCCCCTTTTCACTTTTCCAGATCACGCAATTTGTAAATATTTTCAACATACATTAAGCCACATAATTTGCATTTTAGCTCTTGTTTGATTCACTTTAAAATTTTAATACTTTTTTCTCTTTTTTCTTTTTAGTCATACATTTTCAATAAAATAATATTACACGTAAATAAAAAAATTTTCATTCTTTTTTAATCACACATTCTCCCAAAAATTACTATTCCAAAATTACCCAAATTTCTCATTATAATGATTGTCAAACAGGTTCAATCACAATTTTCACGTCTCAGTCGATAAGAAAAAACCAAAAGTCAGATTTCATGTTTTTGTAGTCACATAACATTGGTCACGTTTGAATCGCTATCAAGGACGAGACATACATCAAAGGCAATCCACATTTTACGTATTCATCTCATTTTTCAAGAGAAAACAAAGCCACAAATACAAATATGTCACATCACATAGCGGAGCAAAAATATAATTAATACAAATAGAGATATGAGTATATTAATGGATGTCACGAATAAAATTTAACAAATGACATAGGAGATTAGACAATGAAGTCTAGCATGTCATTTCACTAGTCATATGGAAAGTCATATTAAAAATCACAACATATGCCAAATCATTACTCATGTTTCTATATATATTGGTCACAACCAAAGAAGAGAGAGTAACAATGTCAATCCAACCACAATCCCATTTTTTCATGACATCATGTGCTTAAATCCTTCTTACCAAAGTACCACATAAGTTCAGCAGCAAAATCTGCCCAATAATATAGTTTAACACACACGAGCTGATTTAAAAGTAAAATCAAGTCTACCCTGTTAATCTCGTTAATACATTCAGATAAAATCTCAGAAAAAAGAGCCAAAAGTTAGAATATAATAATATAATTAGCTTTTAAATAGAAAATTTGATGCATTGGTAGATGAAGTGAGCATATTTAATATACATTGGTTTATGATAGTTCAATACATAGAGTTGTAAGTAAAGCAGGTAGCTATAATGGAACAGATACAGATAAATAGTGAAGGAAGCAGGGTGACATTTAAGAGCCTGCTCATACCCCAGTATCCAGCCATGGTTATTGTAGCATCTGCAATTACTCGAGCCAGAGTCCCGGCTTCTGTTGAAAGCAATCCACCATTATATGTCCCCTTTGAAAGCCGCGATGACATTACTCGAGATAGAAGTGACAGGTTTACGCCTAAGGATACGTTACATGAGGTTTTAAACTAAGTTCAGATTTGTATTTACTGAAGGAAAGCAACCAGAAATTACCTTCAAGAACTTCAGCAGATACGAATGTAATTAAAGCCGAACAGACATATTGTGGGACAGAATAAGGGATTATCAGCTGGAAGCTCAGAACTATTCCCATACATACCATAACTTCTGAAGCCAGTAAAACTTGCCTGCGTAGATGTACGAAAAACAGAAAAAAAAAAAAAAAAAGTGGGGTTATTTGAGGTACTTAGCTTATATTTGGAAGATACCTTTCTTTTTTCTGTTTTTGCCTTTGGGTTCTCTTAGTAAGTTCATCAAGAGAGGCACGATGTATTTACAGAAATGGAAATATACACTTCACTCTTGAGCACGTCGACTAGGGATCTTTTTGAGCTTTCTAATACAATAGAGGTAAAAAGAGAAAAAAAAAAAAAAAAAAAAAAGGTTCTACTTGCAGGAGAAGCTACATTGGTGATGAAATATTTATTATGAAACTTTGGCCATTACAAACACAATGGATTGAAATTTTAATCACTAATAGTGGGAGAAAAAAAGTAGATCAATCAAAAATCTCAATTCTCTTTGAATTGGTAGCCTTTCTTTTCTATCTTTCCTTTTTGTTTGATCTCAGAGGTCCTATTGATGAAACTGCGCAGTGATAACATGTAAAAGAAGAATATTGGCTACATGAAACCGGTTCATTAGGGGAAGGAAATTTTGACATTTTCAATTAGTTTGCAGTGATGTACTGTCATAATTCCTAACTTACTGTATGTTTGAACGTGTGCTTGGTCCCTAAGATGTTTGTGATAGGGATCAAGAATCATGGCCGGAGGGGAGAAATGGGACAAGAATGGGGGATTCAAAGATCATTATCCAAAATAATAAGAGCTGTAACAATTAATATTTTATTTAAGGTTACCTTTCCTCAAACATGTTGCTGAGGTAGCTTCCTACAAGAATGTTCACTGGAAGCACTGTCAGGCCAAGAAATGCCAGAAAAATGGCCACATTGCTGGTTGACCATATGAAGTAATGAGCCGTGACAACACTTGATTCGGCAAGTAAAACTTCCATAGCATATTTGAGCATAAAGTATATAAGTAGTTGTACCTGGTCGTTTTATCAAAGATTAAGTTAAACAGAATGCTAGTCTATAGACGAAACAATTACACGTAATGCATGAGAAAAGTTTCCTTATTTTCATGCCCCGTGGAAATAAAATTAGAAAGAGAAATCATACAAATAAGCAGTATCTTTAAGGTCCAATAGAGTCCCCATAAACGAGAAGAATTGGTAAACTGTCAAACAATTTTGTGGTTGAGTTTTGTTTCAGAGCGATTTGAGATCCCTCTCTCACCGACTCACCCTACCTAATTATTTTAGTAGTTGTTATTAAGTCACAAGACTCACAACTCATAAATTCACTAATCCATTCAATCTTCACAGTTAGATTCTTAGACCTCACATATATTAATTTGAAAACCAGATCTTGAATTGTACTTCACATAGACGATTAAGTTCTCAACCTGCCAACATCATGGTTAAGAAAGGTATAATCTTCGAATGTGAATAATATGATACTTTGTTCTTATGATACGAGGCATTCCATAACATGCATATGATTTGCAATGAGTGCTGAAGACTAAAATCCAGACCTTTACAGAGGGTGTAAGCAACTTATACGCAGTCACAATTGAAGTGACTGGTTTCTGGATTTCCGTGGAATTTTCTCTGCTAATATCATTTTCTTCATCTTCATCTTCATCTTCATCATCATCTTGTTCTTCCTGCTTTTCTTTCACGGATGAAAGCAGTGGTTGGATCACATCATTCTGCACAACCCCCACATCCACCCCTGTAACGCAAAACTGAAATAATTATTTATGTACACATTGAAACTAATTATAAGTTTCCAAGAATCAAGCAAATAAAGCTGGCACGTCTATTTCAGTTGTAGTCCATTTTAGAGTCCAATTGACATGCCTGAATTTGTTTTCTGTTGCCCAATATTCACTTCCTCGTCGTGCAAAGGCTCTCTAAATGATATCCACAACCACAGCAGATAGATAAGCCATGCCAGAGCCATAACCCATCCTGGTAAAGTATCTTCATTGAATGTAATTCTGTAGATCTTAAAATTAGATTGAAGCAAGCAGGAAAGAGCAGGACCACAAGCTATTCCAAGTGCACTAGCACTAACAAAACCAGCAGAAGCCTTCATTCGCATCTTAAGAGGAACACAATCACTGATGTAACGTCGATTAACAGCCCTAGCAGAGCCCAATCTGGAATAATTTGAACATAGAAAAGCATATCCAACTCACTTATATAACCCATAGCTTGAATATTAAATAAAGTTTCTATGAGATTTGATGCAGGTATGCCTACTTGCAAGCAAAAGTAGAAAGTGATGCACATAATAGATGAAAGAGAGAGATTATGGCTTACCCACAAAATAGACGACCAATTAGAAGCACATATATCGAGTTGAGATCATAAGCCAAAGCGTACAAGGTGTTTCCAACAAGAAGAACAATACTGCTGAATACAAGAGGTTTCATGTATGATTTATTTGACCATGCACTAAAATAAACTGAAGAGAACACCTGAGCAACGGCCATCGACCCAATTACAACCCCACAAACAGTTGCTGCAGCTCCAAGACTTAACGAATAGCTGTCTGCTGTTGGGACAATTATATATGAATTCACCATGTATAAAAATGTATTTGCCAAGTTCAGAAGAAGAGACATAAAATGATATCTGTCATCAACTGCATGCTCTATTGAAGGTGTTGGTAATTCCTCTTGCAGAATAAGTGCATGTTTTCCCAAGTACTGGAGGAAGTCCGTTGAATTTGTTAACCGATCAACTGCGGCTTTGACAGAATCGATGATAGGATCCTGCAAGGAGTATAAAGAAAATTTCTACCTGATATCAAGGTTACTTAAAAATGTCAGTGTGAGTACCAGATCCTGCAATATTCAATAATACAGACATCAAACATGCTCTTTAAGTACCAAGATCCAAACTTTTGAGAACAGAATTCAACTCCAAAACCAAATCTCTAAATCGTGATGTTTAAATATTTACTTGCTCAGCCTTTACAGTTTAGACCTGATCATCATGAAATAAATTGTTGAAAAACGTCGAGTGCGCATAATTGGATAGAAATAGTGCTTAACTTGAGATAGCTTGGCCAAATGGCAATCCTGGTTTCGTTTTGTTTTACCTCTTCTTTAGTAATAGATAAAAGTTTAAAAGAACCATCAAACTGCAGATTCAGATGGAAAAAAATTTATCCAATGCTTCAAATGTTATTCCTTGTTTCCTGGTGTCTATAAGTTGACTTTGATCCTTTTAACATTGTATCATATCTTTTAACTGAAACTAGGTAAATTTGATGATAGCATGTCATCTTTGCATAGCCCTTTCTGTTGTTTCTGGTATATAATTTCCTCCTTCAAACAATTTGAAGATACTTACAGATTTACCTGAATGATTTTGAAAAGTGTAATGGGCACTTTCAACTTAAATAAAAATGAAGACCTAGTCTGCACGGAATTTAAAGTATTTAGCTGCTCCTCTTGATAAATACAGCTTAGCATATGCATGTTCATCTGAAGTTCTTAAAGCTCCTTCCTGTGCTCATGCTTCATAAGACGTCTGATACCCTACAAGTTCTCGTTTCAGTTTGTCAAGCAAGTTACGTGCAGAATTTACATGACATCTTAAGCTATCTAAAGCTATGAACTAAATAGGAAATATATTAAGAGATCATGTGTTTGCAATAGTTCTGATTGATTAATGGACATGAGCATGAACCTGGAGAGGCAGTGCAGGCTGATCATAAATTGAAATGAAGTTCTCTTGATGATCGTGGAGATCAGCAAGGTTGCGAGATAAAGTTCCAACAACAGCTGAAATTCCCTGCAAGTCATTAATAAAGTTATCAGCTACACTAGATACAGTTATTATACTATCTTAAAACTTCTCAAAGTAGCGTCTATAAGAAAAACGGAAAGCAAATTCAAGCAGTAGGAACTAGCTTATTCAACACTTTGTAGAAAAATTACACTATTCTTTGCCATACCACATGTTTAAACACTTGTCTTAGCTGGGAAAAAGGATGATTTGCTCGTGTCTTGACATAGTAGTTAGTGAACTTATAACCAAATCTCTTGTCAAACTTCTTCAATATTTTACGTAGTCCAATGGCATTTAACTCTACAAAAAAGAGAAGCCTTAACATATCCTGCCCCGCATTTCTATATGATTCCTGCAATTCAGGTATCCTCATAACATCTGATTGCTGAATAAGACCATTATGTTGTTCCCCAAGATAGGCCAGCCTGCTTGCAAGTTGCCCTTGTTGTTCTAATAGAAATAGGACAATCTTTTCGATCTGAAATTATGGAATAAAGCATAGAACAACTTAGCACTAAAAAAACAGAGAAATCTCAAAATCTAAACTTCGATTAAAAGTGGAAAGTAAAGCAAAAAACAAAATCTCACCATGCTTTCATATCGCACAATGAAGAATTTAGGTTTTTGCTTGTCAGATAACTAAAATCAATTGTCACACAATATCTAACTAGTTTGATTACATCATGTCATCAAAGTCCCTGTAATTTTTTTCATGAAATACTTAGCAACCATCATATATTAGCATATAATTTTCATTTATTTTCACCATGAAGAAGGAAAATATTAGCACTTAACTTTATTGCATACAAATCGACAAGATTATTTTTTCTTTTTTATTCTTTTTGGATTTTCTTGGGTGACTGTTGTAACCGTGTGAAATCAAGCATCGCTCGAATTCAGAGGAGGGCTAATCTGCTCGTGTGGAGTTTCAGTTCTTTACTTCATGCTGAGACAAATAAAAGTCAGACACTGATGAATTAAATGCATCTTAATACCTGCTTATCCAGAATTCTTGAAAAATCCATTAGAACAAAATCGCGATCTTGAGCTGAAACTTCAATTTGCCGAACATATTGCTTCACTTTCTTCTTCATTAACTTGTAGTTAATATAGTAGCTGGGAGAAAACCATATCCCAAGTATGTTACTATGTATAATATACTAAGAAAACAATATCCTAAGTATGTTCAAGAAAACCATGTAGGATGAAGTTTGACGACGACAACTCTTTTCTCATGGCACGGCAATGGCAATTCCCGGGTACTTTTAGTTGCAAGACATCAACAATTGCAAACAAGGATATAGATAATCTATTGATTCCCTTCGCTTCTTGTCAATTTATCTCAAACCAATTTTCAAAACTACCTAGGAATCACAAATCCATATCCCCACAAGTTTGTAAAAAATAGCTGATAGAAGAATTCACGTATGATCCATACCCTTGCCACTCTTGAATTTGTAGCTCTTTCAATTTTTTCCCAAAGGCAACCATCCTTCAACAAAAAATAATATCCTGCTAACAAGACATGTAACATAAGAAATCTGCTGTCCAGTTTAATATTAAATTTCATAGAAGAGATTCCTAATATATGTAAACTCTGTGCGTGTCCCATGATTCCTAAAGTATCCATTAGAATCAAGAAAACAACAGAAAAGAATTATTTCAATACTCAGAGGGTTAAATAAATTTCTAAACTGCATCAGATTATAATCAGAAATTTCCAACATTGGGTATATGATGTGACATAATAATGACAAAGATTTCATGAAATAATCAATCATTCATCTCATGCAATAAAAATGCGGAATTCTACAATCTTTTCATCTTCAGTTTCCAGAAAGTCTGAATTTACACAATGGAAATTATGCGAGACACAGAAACAGAAAATCAACCTCCAAAATCGAAAACTTAACAAGTGTGTAAGTATTGCACATGAAGGTACTACTGAATCTCTCGCCTAACGTCGTCATATTTGTTTTGAGATCGATGCATGTCTGGTGAAATATTTCACAAATACTATAATTTATCCACCAATTATTCTATTTTTGATCATTTATAAATAATGAAACTTGAGTTTTCAAGTTTCCTTTTTCTTCTTCGGAATTGTCTATAGTTATTTTCTAATTTCTGTAATTAGATTAAATTAATAAAGAATATGTAGCGACAAAATTAAGATCAAATTAATTTGTCTTGTATAAGTTGCTACGGTAATAAAAATGAATACTAAAGAATGTTTATTCTAAAATTCTTAGGAAAAGTTTTTCGTTATTCGTGTGGTTCAATTCCGTACAAAGTGAAGAATTAAGGGCCGTTTGAGCCACATTATTTGTAGAATAAAAATAAAAAATATAATCGTTATGTACCCCACATAAGTAATGAAAAGTAAAAAATGATTACTATTATTGATAGCTCAAACGGGACTTAGTCAAAATGGAAAATGGATCTAAAGAAATTAATTCCCTTAAATCAGAAAAAATAAAATCATTGGTTTCCATGTGTTGCAATTTGCCAACCACATATTTTATATTTTTTCATAATTTGCATGTAATCCATAGGAATTTTTTATGGTGATGCTATCTTTCTCCCACTACCTCTTCTTTTTCAACAATTCTTTCTGGGGAAAAAGAATTTGTTTGAAGTGGACACAGTAATTATGACTGACTATTACATAAAGAAAATTTATTGATAATGACCTCCATAATTCACAGATTCATGTGACTGTGCAATTTCCACGTGCAATTAGAAGCAGATTGGATGAAGATATGCTTTTTCCCGATTAGGTTATGATTAGATGTTTGAACCGCTTAAAGCACCCACTTCTGAAAAACTTGTGTTGGCTCTCGACGCAGTGGCAGAGCCAAGATCCTAACGTTAGGGGTCATATATTTATAAAAAAAAAAGTAAAATAAAGAAACAGGATTTGGGATAGGAGCGTATCTATTGGAGGGGGAGCTATTGGAGTCCAATAGGATAATATATTAGAAAAAAAGAAGTAAAGATAAAGAAACAGGATTTGGGATAGGAGCGCCTCTATTGGAGGGGGCTATGTGTGGCGCCCCTTATTGGACTCCAATAACGCCCCCCGACCCAAATTTGGGACGCCAAACATAACTCTTAAAAAAAAACTCAAAAGTATCTCCATAAATTTTCAAAATATATAGTCGGACAATCGCCAACCCTCTTGGCTGGGGTGAAGTTGGGAGGGGGAAAGAAAATCACTACGTGTAAAAAAATAAATAAATAAAAATAAGAGGTGATTATATTGACACTACAATTTTTATTTGTTACATCACAATTTAATTGTAGTTAAATTCATCAATTTTTGCTCATTTTAGCAATTATTTCCTTAATTTTTTCGTTGAATTCTTATCTTTAACCTTTCATTAATTAGTATGTCTCGTCCTTGATGATAGTTTATATCAAAATATTTTGTTTTCAACATCGGAATGAAACAAAAATAATTTTTTTCGCACTTTTAATTTATTTATTTTTAAAAAATAAGTTATTTGACGTCATTTCAGCGAATTTTCGAACATAAAACTATGTATTAACTAATAGAAAGTTACATGATAAGAATGACTTGAAAATTGTTAGAAATATAAGTGTTATAATGAGCAAAGATTTTAAGTACAATTAAAATGTGGTATGAAAAATAAAAATTGTGGTGTGAATATAATTTGAAAAAAAAAAAAAAAACAATAGCCTTCAAAATTTACTGGCCCCTTCCCTATGCCTCTGCCTTTTGGCTTTACGATGGGGTCTTCTCCTTGTATATATTTCTTATGCACATTAAATTCACCCATGTCTATTGCACTTTATTTTTATTTTATTATGATAATCTAAATTGATTTTGATTCATCATAATTATTGTATTAGTGTTACTATAGCCACTCAAATTGATTTTGATTCCCCATAATTACGTGTTTTAGTAAAAACCAAAAAAATAAAAAATAAAAAACTAAGGTTTTTGTAATGATTACCATGTGTAATTTTTATGTTTCTGATTTTCTTTTTCCTTTTTTGTGGTAATACTTATGTGTAAATATATATACACGCTAAAAAATATATATTTTGGATAATGTATAGTTGAAAAATAAAATAAAAAATTTAGATTTTCGTATAAAATTATTTAATTAAAAAAACATGTAACTGAGAAAATAAGTTTGGAAAAAAAAATCAAAGAGTTAACCTGCTTTGCCAGGCCGATAAAAAATCTGGCAAAGCAGGTCTCTCACATGAGGGAATCCACCTCATTAAAAATAACTCAAAAAAAAACCCCACCCCCCTCCTCATGATGTGAGTGGGCCTGTACATGGTCTGACAAATAGACCATGTACACTCAGCTCGGATCAAAATCAAATTTTCAAAAATTAGGACTCAAACAAAGACTAAATATAAAATTTGATCAAAATCAATTTGGGTTATCACGATAACACTTAAATATAAAAGTACAGTATTTATAATACAGCTAATGGATATTTTATTTCATTTATTCATTTTTGTTTTCCATCATTTTCTCCTAGACTGAGTTTACCAAATTAAACATGGATTTTTTTCCTTTCAAGTTAGTTATTAATCTTCTCTAAAAAGAAATTTAAGCCCAAATAAAAGGGGACAGATATTGTTGTAGCAATTCCATAAACACATTCCCAAAGTTAGCCCGTTTGAATCTCGTTAAATTAAATTAAATTACATTTTATTTTTCTCTCTCATATTTTCAATCACGCAATCTTTCATAAAATAATATTATATGTAAATCGAAATTTTTTTCTTTTTTCAACGGCTCGTTTTAAAAAAAATACTATTTCACTCATTTTCATTTTCAAAACATGGAGAGTCAAACGAGGGCTTAATGTATATATAGAAAATTAAGCAGACTTACAGTATGAGAACACTATAATTTTGATTGTGGGCCTTTAAATCTTGAAGCAAGAAAACTGCTGTTTGCCTCAGAATCGGCGGCAAAGCAATCTGAGTCTGAACTGGACGCCTACTTCACTAAACAGTGTGGGCAGTGTAGTCTGTGACTGTGAGTGTTTGAGGGAGCGAAGGCTATATAATGAGTGATATGAATGCCCTTCTATGAGACAATGACACGTATAATTAACTAATGCCAAAAAGTTAACTCCTTAGGTAGGACCTAGGGACTGACACAGTGGGGGGGCTGGCTGGGCTGCACCCCCCTCCCCTCAGGTCCAAATTTTTTTGTTTTTTAAGGTTTTTTTTTTTTTGAAAAAACTGTTTTTTTCTGTGTAAATTTTTTTTTGCGCAGTAATTCGACTTGAAATTTTGTAGTCCGATCTCAAATCAAATCCTGAATCCGTCCCTGGGTAGACATCTTCCTAATTATCCTCAACTTGATTTATTTCTAAGTGTCGCATTCACGACTTTAGGGGCCTGAATGCGTTCTGATCTGTGTAACCTCAAAAGCGTGTGAATACACACACACACACACACACACACACAAACTCATAAGCAGAGACTGCATTTTATACTAAACAAAGTCGGAACTTCTAAATAATAGGAAGAAGTAATTGTCAATGTCCCTTCCACACATGTATTATGATCTCTCCTAATATTGAATACTATGAAGTGATCAAAACTGAAGGGGCTCTCTTTCGAAATAATTGATTGCATAGACCGTTGTTGCCTCTTTGATCTTAGAGAGGTTAGCAAACTATTTTTCTATGCTTTAGTGTATCTAGCTTCAGCTTCTTTGAGAATTCTACTAGCACAGTAGATTGGCTATTTTTTTCTAAGCTTGACGATGCTAGAGAGAATAAAACTGTGGAATAAGAGTACGAAAAAGAAAAAACTTTTAAAAAAAATAAGGATTGATAAATTTTCTGATTGGTCACTGAACTTTGCATAATGCTTTTAGGGAATCACTGAACTTTAAAAAATTTTCCGTTAATCACTGAACTTTACAAATGTAATCATGTCTATCACTGAGAACTTCAAAAATTTCCTTGTTAGTCACTGAACTTGACAGACAATAATTTCATCCACTACTCAATGACAAATGGGAAACTTTTATAAAGTTCTATGACTAATGGAACAACTTTTGAAGTTCAATGACCTCTTGAAAACCCTATGCAAAATTCAGTGAACAACCAAGTTAAACTTATGATCAAAACATTTAACTTACTCGATGCATTTCAAACCCTTATAAACTTTATCTTGGTGAAATAGAATACGACCGAGACTCCACCTTCTACATTAATTATAGAAATATTCTTGGAAGTGTCACGATTTCATTGGCCTTGAGTTATAAGCCTATAAAGGCCATTCACATGCTACTATGCAAGACTTAGATTTTTTTATACATCAGATGTATGGTAGGCCGTAGGCATTCATTGAATCTTTTTATTTAAAAAAAAAATTGTATTTATTTCTTGTTACAGTAAGAATTAAAGAATGTTACAAATATTTAATGTTTTGCATGCTTTGATTTGTGTAAGTCACGGAACAATAAATTGCATAATTATAATCGGCCGATCAATCTCCTGTTCTGCTACAAAATAGATTAAATGCGCGAAAAATCCTTTAGGCTCCGCTTGAATGGAATTCATATCTCCTCCATCTGATTGAGAAGGGAGATGTTGTAATATGCAGCTGGAACACATGTTTTCATAATAAGTACGTTAATTTAATATTTTTGAACTTTTCCTTCAAGTCTTCTATGGACCCTAAACTCATGCATGAGATAGAGTTAGTATATATATATATATATATATATATATATATATATATGATATAACCCTATTATTCATAATAAAATCATAAATGCTTGCTCCCGTTGATGTAGGCCAATTGTTGAACTATATGGGCCAAATTGTGTTAGCCCAGCTCTAGTTTGAATTATAACCCAAGCTCAACACTGAATTAATCAAATCTTGTTAAAGAGATTACAATTATTAAATACTATTTTCATGACATTTAAGAAACGTGAATATCTTATTTTTAAATTAAGCATTTAATTTAATGCGTTTGACTATATTTGCTAATATTGGTAATTAAGTAAATTTTATAATAGAAAATTTGTATTGACCAAATCTAAAAATTACTTATATTAATAGTTAGACACTATACAGTATACACTATGTTTTGCTAAACTAAAGAGTAATTAATTTTTTTATTTCTACATATGTTTTCATATATTACATATTCATACTTATAAGAAAAAAAATATTTTGACCATGAAATAAATGTTATGATCAAAATAAATAACTTGCTCTGGATTTTCAATAAAAAGAATATTTGTTAAAATTTATTTATTTATAAATTAATCTACATAAAAGTATATTCTTAAAATTGAGCAAAATATGGACATGAATTAAATTTAATTTCTTTGGACTCTCATAATTCTTAGTCGGTTTTTCTCTTTAGATGTGATCTTCACTCACTATGAAATGAAGTGATATAGAAGCCTATTGTCCATACCAAATAGTATTTTGAGATAATAACATATAGTGATGTATTATTGATTGCGTGTTTCGATCAAAGTTTTCAGTTATTTGAAAATATTGGTTGTAAATTTATTTAGAATAGTATTCATTAAATAATTTCTTGGCTTGGGCGTGACAGTGTGCATTCAAGGTGGTGGATCAGGATCAGGATCAGAGGTGGACTTTTCAGTCAATATTGGTCGGGGCTCTCGGGAGGAAGTGAGGTGTTGGATAATGTGACCAACTATTTTGTTATTTGTGACTAACCATCTTTAACTGTGACCTAAAAATTATATAACTTGTGACTGTGAAAGAATTTGTGACCGACTAGTTTGGAAATATGTGACCGTGTGACCTATAAATTTTTTTATCTGTGACTAACTATTTTGCAAATCTGTGACCGATGAATAAAATGTGACCTATAAATTTTTTGATCTGTGACCATTAAATAATCAGCGACTAATTAATTTGAAAATCTGTGACTTACGAATGATCTGTGACCATTAATTCTATAAACGTGACCTTAATATATTTAATTAATAAATATATATTTAGTAAATTAATTAATACCTGATTTATGAATTTTGAAACTTAAAATCTGAATATTGAATTGCCTCATTTCAAACACCTGACTTTTGAACTCTTCCCAAACATAATACGGTGAGAATTCCTAACACAGGCCATCACACGAGTTAGAGGCCTGCTGTTTGGACAAGCCCAAATCTAGACCAAAAATAAATGGCGTCCCCATATTGGAGTGGGGCCTGTCAGCTTGGAACAGGCCCCCCTCCAATAGGGGGAGCCAATTTTTGGGCCTGTTCAAAACGGTTTTTTCCACGAGTCATATGATGACAAAGCAAGCTGAATTTTAATTCTATCATGGATGCCTTATGCCTGCACCCTACGTAATTTTTGTATGCCTAAGACCCTGAAATACCCACATTACACAGCTAAAATGCACTAAATTATATTCTTAAAATAATTAAAAACTTTTATAAAAAAAAGAAGAAGATAAAAATCGACTGTAACACAAAAAAATAAAAAACAAAATATTGTAACTTGCGTGGGATCTACATAGGTGCAAAAAGATACTTGATCAACGACTGCAATCCAGCAACATGCTCGTCATGGACGTATGCTTTTGATCTCTATTCAGGAATGGCTCAATGACACCTTCATAAGGTGTTTTTCAAGTGATACCTAAATGGAGGGAGTTTGGGGTGGATTCTTGGATTTGAATCTGGGTAATATATGGTGGATTGCACATCTACCATCTACATCAGTTAATTTCAAAGTTGGAAGTCTCATGTTCAAGCTGATTGTTTGCATTTCTATTAAGTGAGCGTATAATGTAGGAGCGTGCATGAAATAGTGGTAGATATGTTGTTCTTATTTGAAAATGGCCCAAAGGCACATCCGTATACCTCCTTTAAATTGATGCTCACATGGAATGGACAGTGAATTCTGGAGTCTGAATCTGATTGATATATGGTAAGCTACACTTCTCCGTCCATCATCGTTTCTGGGTAAAGTGATACAACCTCATTCTTGAAAATCAATGGCCCGGATTTTGTCAATGCTTATTTTGTCAATCAATTTTGTAAACACATTTTGTACAAATAGCATAATACGGTGAGAATTCCTAACACGGGCCATCACACGAGTTAGAGGCCTGCTATTTGGACATCACTATGATTAGGACCACAACAAATTTCCTTAAAAATAACACAAAACTAAATCATATTGTTATTTACATATAAACATTCTTGATTGGATTCCATTTATTGCCTATAGAAAGAGATATTTTGCGATTTGCCATGACAATATCAGATTACAAGTAAAACACACACACACACACACACACACACACACACACAAAAGAACTAAGGGGACAAAAACAAGATTCAAACTTGTAAAAAAAAAAAAATTAGTGTTGAACTCACTACTAAAGTAACTTCCTAGATTTCGTTGGAGATATCTTGAGTACGAGACCGGGAAAAACATCATCATGTTCTTGGATTTGAGGATTATTCTCCACAATAAACAAGTCATTGCATTTGTCACTAATTGTATGTAGAGTTTCTCCTTCTCTCACTACATATATTTCATCACACTCTCTACTAACCAACCTCCTCTTGCTCCCGCTGCCGTCACCTCCGACGCCACCGCCAGCAACATATATCATTGTAACTGAAGTAGATATCATCAGCAGAACAAGCAGAAATGTACAGTACCGTGTAGCCATGATAAAATTACTATGTATCTGTGCGTTTTTTCTTTGTGTGTGAGAGGGAGAGTTTTGTAGAGGATCATGTATTCATGGGTTCAGTTCTTTGGCCACATTTTAGGGACACGATCGATTGCATGACTATTTATTTTTATTTCTGGGCCAAATTCTTGAATTCTCCATCTGATTTTTGGAATCTTTTATTCTTATTATAAACTTGGGGAGCTTATTTAATTTAATTATTATTATGTTGAAAGAAATAAATCATTACAACTTATAATCGTTTACAACTTATGATAGTTTAAAATATAGGTTAAAGAGAAGAATAATTAATTATATTTTATTTACATTTAATTATCAGTTATCAAAAGAAATAGTTGCTAATATTGAACGTAATAATCCCAAGGAAATAATTACTTGATTATATTATAATCAATTTTATTTAATAATCAGTTATGATTTTGTGCTTTGAATCATGTGAATTGTGTGAACCAAACGTAGCCCTACTAGTTGTCCCAATACTGTTATATGCCAGAAAATCGATGCATACAAGGAAAAATTATTAAAAGTTATAACCACTCAAGAATATTGCTATTGTAATTGTTGTCATACTCGTCATAGTATTACAATATTTTCATCTCTAATATGTTATTCATTTTACAATCTTACTACAGGTACCCAGAGTTTGACATCTCGAATTATCCGATATCACCCGCCCTCTCACATTGGGGGCGAGACCTACACATTTGTCAGAAATGGAACCCGACCCCATGTGAGGGCGCCGATGGGAACACTTCGTGTACAAATGACAAAATCCTTCCCTTTTAAGTGTGACGTGTATTTATTGTGGCGACTAGCTACTACGCATAAAGTAACAAATTAATCGGTCAGTGTTTGATTTCGATAAAATCATATTTTCAATAGATTTTGATAAAAAATAATTAAATATATGGTTAAAAAATTATCAACGTTATGGGTTCCATAAAATGTATGATAAAATTAATTGTCAATTTTGATTTATATTAACATTTTTAACTAAATCAAACGGAAAATGTTTTTTTGCAAAGGAATTGTTTAGAATTAATGTTTCCCTTTCTTTAAGGTGAGTAAGTGGGTTTAATTACTAGGGAATTTGGTGTGTTAAGGCCTAACGGAACAAGAAAAAATCGTTGATGAATCCAATGAAAGTTGGAAACGTCGTAAAAGTTGGAATAAGTATGAGCTGTCCTTCAGGGAAAAGCCTTTGCTCTTGCAGCTAAAAAATTTCTTGTGAAATTTATTTTATGTGAATGTAAAAGCACTTGTTTGCAATTTTTTTTTTTTTTTTTTGTTTGAGTCGATAATTAAAAGTAAACCCAATTAAAAATTCAACGAGAAATTTATGAGGACGACTAAGAATCTATAATATCTTTAAATATTTATATCAGTAGATCGAAGCTAATCATTGAAATTTTGAACTATCTCATCCGTAATTAGTGAATTGATGCTCAAGGCCACAAGCAACAAGATTGCTTGAATTATGTAGATAAATCCATAATTCTTGAAAAGTTGTCCATGCTAAACTTACACGAAAGAAATTAACTACAACCAAGCCTTTTCAAATTCAAATTATGACCATATAAGGGTCACCACACTTGTCACTTATGCTGTGAAGTGTTTCTCTTTCTCCGACGACATAGATTTCTTTGCAGCCACTGTTGAGCAGCAAATGCTTCCCTCTCACTGAATCATCTTCTAATTCCCAAGACGAAGAAATCGACAAAAAGAGCAAGATTATACCAATGGATATTGACGTCGAAACATCCATCAGGTGTTGGGAAAATATCATCACCAAGGGTTGGAGAAGAAATCATAGAAACAGAATCACAAGAAGATGAAATTGAGAAGAAGACCATCACGAACATGAAGGCTCAAACACGATATTATATCGTTGTCCTCAAACGATATTTGCCCCCTCTCGGTTGAATAATAGTGCTTAAAGGCTTTTTCCGGCAAATGGTTCGAAGGATTAATCAAGTCTTGTAGAGAATTCACCACTTAACCACTTGTAGAATTCTCCAAAACTTCAAGAACATAAGGAAATTTAAATAATGGATGAAGAAGACTTTTATTTCTTCTTTGCGGAATAAATTAATATTTATCATTTGTTTGTTAATCATCGTATTGATCATCTCATCACCTATTTATAGACCTTGGTCAATACTCCACGAATTGATGCCAAAAAACCATGAAGAGATACAAGGTTCCCTCCAAAAGCCGCCAAAAAACCAACTAAAAAACTTCTCAACGGCTGTTTTTTCCTTCTATGCGGTCGCATAGAGTAAACCTATGTGACCGCATATGTTACTCAATAACGGGGCATTTAGGTCCTGTGATAACCATGCGACCGCATAGGCCAACATGTTTTGGCTCCGATTTCCTCTTTCATTCCACACACTTGTTTATTGGTTTGAACAATATTTTTCCATCATCATGCAGTTGAGATAGAGATAGAGAGAGATGGGGGATGTATTATGTTAGAGGACTAAACATGTTTAGGGAGGTTCAGTGCTGGCAGTTCTTTGAAGGTCACGTTATTGCTACGAGCTTACTTTCCTTTTCAGACCAAACTGCCAAAAAATGACTTCTCCAGGATTGTTAGGACTTACTGAGTCAGAAAAACATGGACTATCACATGAAACTCCAGTCAATTTGATTTTAATTAAAACAAACGTCCAGAAATATATAGGAGTGGTGGATCGTCCGCGTGGGTTGACCCAACATGCAAGACTTTAAAGTAGGTTGGAGGGAATGATTTGAATGGAATTTAAACTCAAAATTCCTCACAACCTCTATGCAACTTCGCTCAACTTTCAATACTTGTCTAAGATAAGATTAGAAAATGAAGATGGCAGAAAATATGTGAAAATTTGTATAGGAAATACCACTAAAATTGAAAAGTGACTGGAACCACAAATTTTTGTATGAAAACTCACAAAATTTGATATTTAGATTGTGGATAATATATAATCTTCTATTATGATTGAGATTATGACTATTGAAGTGTAAGAAAATGCGGATTTTGGATAATTCAACCACAAAATGATCATGGGAATTCTTGTTTCAAATAAGAATCGATTTTTTTTTGAAAAATGCCGTGATTTCTTTCAAGTGAAGATATGAACAGTTCATTAAATGTCCGCTGCATACAAATTTTAATGGCCTTGGTCATGCATATTAAAATTTTGGGTTCCATATTAAAATGTCAACAATAAAATGAGGAGTGGTTCAAACTCTTATAAATTGGTTTATGTATTCATCTTTATTCAATGTGAAATTTTATTCCTTGACATACGTTTAAGATGGTCACTTTTTTTAGCATACCAATATTGAAATTGTTGTGTTTGTTTTTTAGTCTTAATCGGATCAAATCGATCATTGAATCTTAATCTGTCCTAATAAGATATTAAGATTTAGAGTTTCTTCTTAAAAGTTCAACATTTTAAAAAGAAATAGTCTATGCCCTTATAAATTGATCTATATTTTTTTTTATTCGATGTGAAATTTTATTCATTAACAAAACACACCGGGAGACTTGAGGATGGGCAATAACTAAGCGATCAATTTGGCTCAAGCGGTAAAAAAAAAAAATAGGTTGCCTAAATTCAAGTTAGATTATCCAAATTCTTTTATTTTTTGATATTTTTTTGATATTTTTATTGGTAATTATGTTGTTCTAATAATTGTCGGACTCTCTTAAAGTAATTCGCTAATATTTGGATATAGTAGAAGCATTGGATGATTCACAAAAAAAGTCACATTATAGGTATTATTGTATTTGAATTTTTTTTCATTCATTTTCATTCATTAGTTATTTTATATCATTTAACTATAATCAATAAATTCACGTACTATATTTTCATATTTATGAAAAACAATGAATTGTGTATTGCAATTATAGATGAACGTCATTAGTATCGACTAAGAATTTAAAATATTTATATCATGTTGTTCCATTATAATGATTATAATTATATAGCTTTGATTTGTAATTTTTTTAATAATATAATTTATGTTTTAACGTGAAATTTTAGACTAGTATTAGTTATTTAACTTATTTGATATATATTAACTTTTTCATTGTTAAATCGTGGTTTTAAATCGAACCAAATCAGAAAAAATTGTTTGAATTTGTTTGGTTTAGAAATTGAAGTAGTTTGATTTGGCTTGGAAAAATTACAAACCGCATTAAATGATTTGATTTGAAAATTTCTCTCAAATGGTCTAATCAAACCGTGTTCACCCCTAAGCTCATGTCCACAAAATGTAAGGGTAATATGAAAAATACTTGTTGTACTTCACCATTTACATATTTTTTTCACAGAGTGATGAGGTGTCAAAATGAGAGAATAATTTTTTTTTTTTTAAATTTAGTTGATGAGATTTTTACCCAATCAAATCTCAACACATCATCTATTGGTAAACATTATGTAAGTGGTGATGTACATGTAGGAGAATTAGGATAATATTCTCAATGTACAAATGCATAGAGAATGATTCATATTATCCACGAAAGACCAACAGGATCCTGAAATCAGGATTTGCCCCGCATGTGAGTTTAGAATTTTGTATTTTTGTAAGAAATGAAGGAGACAATAAATTATATGTTTGATACGTTCCAATTTATATAAGATTTGATTATGCACAAATTTCATATGCTTTGTACCAACAGGTGCACAAGACTCCCATACTTCACCACTCATTCACGAACCCTATCTTGTCACTATATGGTTTCATTTATGTCTTGTTTGAGTCTCATTCTTTAAAAATTCATTTTTTAAAAATTAATTTTCAACCACATGTTCTTTAATAAAATATTATTACACGTAAATATAAAAATGTTCCTTAATTTTTAACCACACATTCTCCATCAATCACTATTTCAAAATACATTTTTTTCCTCCAAAGTAGAGATCAAACAAGGCTTAGTCTGTCTTTCTTTTTAATATTGGACACTTATATGACCAAGTCTTTTAAGTCACTTGACAAGTAAATGATATCGTTTGATTATTTTGATTTCATGGTGTCAAGTCAAACGAGTCGACTCAGAATGGCTCAAAATGACGCCTAGACATGGTTCTAGATATTATATTATTTGTCAAAGCTCTAAAAGATATAAGGTGTGTTCAAATGTGAAGGTCAAGCCTCAAATTTTACGAGTCTAGACGTGCTTAGACAAAGTCTTGATAAATAAAGTTTTTTTTTAATTTTGTTTTAATTATTTTACACTAATAAATAAATAAAATAGCACATACCTTGAAATTTTAACGGAAGTTTAGACATACTTATCAAATTTCCAACAAAAACAGTATCTTTAAAATCGTGAATACTACAATTACTTAGTAATAATGCCTACAATTAAATCATATATGAACATAGTCTAAACCTTATCTAACTCTTTATCTATGATGAATCGACAATTACATAAATTTGGAACATAAATTCACCATAGAAACAAGGAGAAGGTGGAATAATGCTTTGATTTTTTATTTTTTATTTAAATTGTGAATGCTCCGATTTCGGCTAGGTCGAGCTTTTATGAACTTACTTCTTTTCTAAGTTTTTTTTAAAAAAATGGTTGGACTTTTTGCAGGATTGGACTATCTACCTAAAAAAAAAAAAAGGATCGCGCCCTTCTACTTATGTGCACATTTGATGGTCAACGTGTAATTGATCGCCTTGCCCTACGAGGAGTATTTTCTCCGATTCCTAAACTCGAGTGTACCTTTTTAGAATACTAGTATTTGCCCACCCTGAATACTTTGGTACACTTGCTTCAAAATATTAGCTCAAATTTATAGATAGGCCACATAACTAAGAGTGGATATCACACGTAGTCGAAAACTTAGGATTCTCTAACATTATATTTCTCCATTCCAAACAAAATACTTTGATGCTCTTTTTCCATAATTATTAGTTTAATTTGCTACCAATAAACGGTCTACTAGTGTCTCCTTAACTCAGTTAACAGTCCGACAAACATCCAAATTACTTCATATACAACTTGTTTAGCCATAAAATAGAAGAACATAGGACAAAAATATGCACATTAATTTAATTCACTATGCAACTACCTAGCATATTCCAGTGACTCTCTGGATCTGATCATGATAAACATGAGCATATAAAATTATTGAGGGTAAATTTGAGTTTGTCCACCAGTCGAATCAAAATTAACCAGTTCTATCTCTGAATAGAGCAACGAGAGTGTATAACGTAATTAGTAGTAGACTCATGTTGACACGCTAAATGTCATCGGTTCGAGTCCAATTATCTTTTAAAATTGTGAATTTTTCTATTTTGAAATCTCTCTCCCGCCATTGTATAATGAGAATAAATAAGAGGCTCGTGGAATTAACATGAAGAGCTAGGATGGCAATATTGGGAATGAACTCTAGGTAAATTTCATATTGGTTAAATATGAGAACAACATTTATCATATAAAAGTTTGAGCTACTCAAAATGTTAACTTTCTAAAACAAAGATTGAAGATTTTTTTTTTTATTTTTTTTTTCCAACTACAATATCAGCATGTTTTAAAGAATATAAAACATAGTTTAGTACATACTTATTTAGGATGGTGGTTCGGTGTAACCTTTAGCTAAAGGTTTTTTGAAAAAAAATAAATTTATCTTGTCCAGAGATGAAAAGTACGATGTAAGGGCTAAACACGCTACACTTTATTTGCCAAATCATATTCTTCATAATCATACATCGAACTGTCTAGAGTTTACTAGCAAATTTTAAAATTAATATTCTTAAACGAGCCAATATCTGACCCTAAATGCAAAAGGGTAAATTCAATATCACCGTGTATATCAATAATCATGTGATGACAACCATGAGCAGTCAAATGTTTTTTCCTCCAACAAATAATCATGTGATGACAACCATGAGCAGTCAAATGTTTTTTCCTCCAACATCCTTCGATGAACTAAAAACCAAACATTGGTGCCTCCGGGGGTACATCCAAATTGGCAAATGATAGGAGAGAAAAAAATTATGCAGCTGGCACGTCCCGGGTTCGAATTCTAAGGAGGAGAATTTGGGATAGTTCAGTGAAAATGCACTCAGATCTTGGCCAATTTGGGTATATCCCTCGATTTACCTTCACACCAAGACCTAAGGACGAAAATGTATGAACACGAGTAATGACGCGTAATCCAAAAAAAAAACAAACAAACACTGGTGTTATAACTATTATTGCAAGCATCTTTTTATTAAAATAACCTTAATTAGAAACATCCATGCTTCTACGTGTTGTTTGTCATTTTCTCCAAATCCATTGTTTCTCTCCACCTATGTTACTACTTTATATATATCTTTGCTCTTTCACTAAATCTCCACCTCAACCCACAATTTCTTCCAAGAAAACCAAACCAATTCCCTTCTAATAACCTATTTTCAAGAATCAACTTTAGTATTTCCTGTGTTGTATTGATACATCATACGAGCACATTTTAGAAACCGAAACTCTTTGGACCGGTTAGAATCCATGGCTTCGCCATCACTTGATTCACAGGTGAATGCTGATAAAAGATTTCAGAGTTCTTTTTCATTCAAAAATAGGCCAAGAATGCTCAAAGATTTTCTCAAAGATGATTCGTTTTCATGTTCATCAAATGATTTTCGATCATTTCCAGGAAAAAATCCATGCAAATCAAATGTAACAAACAAACCCTCACCAATACTTCTTAGAAGTGGATCAAAAGCTGCAGCAACCACATTTTATGCACTCAACAAAGTCATTAAGGCTGTTAAATTCTTCCCATTTGCCTCTGTCAAATCTCCACTAGTTTTACCAAGAAGCATTTCCCGTAAACTCTCCAGGAGGACCAAAAACAGAAATGAAAATTTCTCACCAGTCTCTGTTAAAGTTAAGGACATTTTACGGTGGAGATCGTTTAGAGACTTGGAGGAGGAGAAAGCTACACCGTTGGATTTTTCTTCGTCATCCCCTATTCGGACCACCACCGCCACCACAGGGTCTACTAGTACTACCACCTCAAGCAGCAAGAGATCTAGCTGGTGTGATAGTGATTTTACGGCGGCCGATTCACCATTGTGGGGTGGTGAAAATGTTAAGTCTTGGGGCGAAAAGGGGAGTAAAACAGGAAGGAATCTAAAGGTAATTCTAAACTTAAAAAATATCATATTTTATATGCATTTTTTAAATTTTTTTTTTTTTTCGTTGTCTGCTGTTTGACTATCAAAATATAAATTAAGGTTGTGGGTCGACGGAGACTAGTCTACATTTATGTAGGAGTTTTGTTGCTAATAATTATTCTATGTATGACATACAGGGAGAATTGACATATGAAGAAGCTGACCAGCTTAGCCCTGTTTCAGTTCTTGATTCTCCATTTTGTGAAGACGAAGAATCCATATTTCCTTTTCATCCCACCTTCGCCAAGAGAAAATGCATTTTCATGAAAAGACTTCAACAATTCGAGATCCTTACAGAATTGGAAAACAAAGGAGAGAGCCAAGTGGATAATCTGCTGTTTGATTTCTTCAAGAATAATTGTGAAAATTTTGAGAATACTGCAAAATCTTGGATCAATGGAGAAGACGAAGATTGGGAGGTGCTGGACATAAAGAAGGCATGTGTTGAGGATATGGAGAGGGGACTGGACTGGAAAGAGTTTAAAGATGAACAAGAAGAAGTGGCAATGGAGTTGGATATTCAGCTTTTAAGAGATTTGTTTGACCAGCTTTTGGATGATTTTGTTGCTAGTAAAAAGTAATTTTTAAAACCATATTAGAAAGTAACTTATACAATCCAATCATCAGCGGCTGATTACTGTCAAGAATTCCTCGTACTCATGGCTCTTTCCTGTACATTTTTATAAGCACTTGTAATCTATTGCAATGTATGCATAATATGAATGCACATAATCCAAATATTTATAAAATTTCATTGAATGTCAGGCAATTTTTATAATAATTAGTTAGAGTTGAACGTGGATTGCAAGTTATTCAAAAATATTTTATAAGTGCTACAAAATAATATTTAATAACAATTTTTTGGAAGGATTTGATAAGTTTCAAACGAATTAAAGAAAATACTTAAATCTCTTTATGGTTTTAAGCAGGTTTCACGTAACTGGTTTTCATATGTGTTGTTATCGGATCGTTTCATTCAATCTACAGTCGATCACTCCTAGTTTTGTTGAATATATTTTGGTTGTAGGAAATGACATCTCTGCCATTACTATCCTCAAATCATCTCTTTATAACGTGACTAGAATTTTATAGTATTTATTGCATATTAAAAAATGAAAAATAATGTATTATTGAAATAATTGAATTGTGGTAGGGTTAAAATCGTCCCAAAATGACTCTCTAATCAATAATAACTCTAAATTTATGTAAATCAAAATTCATCAAGTCAAGATTCATTAAGTCTAGATTGACGTGAATGTTAATTAATTGAAAATTAATATATTAAACGTTTTCTTCGAAGATCCTAAATATGGCTAATGTTTATGAAATATTCTATAATCATATTATCATTTATACTAATTGATCCATGTTCTGTGTCTGTTTGCATGGATGGTGACGATTACTAATATTTTCCATTTATATCAAATTAAGTATTTTTCGTTTGAATTTGATTTGATTCGTTCTATTTTCGTTTGTAGAATTATGATTTGCAGGGCTCTTGGATCCCTTTTAAAATGGAACCGCGTAGACCAACACGATTAGCCCACAATTAGTGGGTCGGGAGTCATGCTACATCCACAGTATTATTAGGAGACGTTTTCTGGATCTGATTTCCTATAGACGACTAATAACTTAATAAATGTATTATTTTGGTACTTAAAATATTGAATTGGAAGTCAATGGTTCTTGTTTATTTAATCAATGAATAATTAAAACATATTCCCAAATCTAATAGTAGTATAGGCTGAAATTTTCTAGAGTTGTTGGGTAGAGCTATGGTTTCTGTTAATTAAGGGCATTTTTGTCGATACAATAAAATTATCAAAATAATTATTTATTTATTTATTTATCATTGACGCAAAAATCTGAATCGGTGTGAAACAATTTAGGCCCCTTTTGATTATCATTATTTGTAAAATAAGAATAAAGAATATAGTCGTTATGGGTCACATGCACGCAAGAGATGAAAAGTAAAAAATTGTGGCTGGATATGATTGATAACGGTCATAACAAACAGGGCCTTAGAATGAGATATTGTAAAATTTGGAAACATCATCTATATGTGGAACCTCAAGCAATTGTCTCATATATAAGTTAATCTGGCACTGCATGTGTGCACAAAATTTAGTACCTTTTTGGTGTAATTAAAAATAAGATTTGTAGTAAATTTTAATAAAAATTGATAAAATGTGTGATTGAAAAATTGTGGATCTTATAAAATATGTTGACTTTGAGTCGGATTAGGGGTCATTGTAAATAATGAGTAATGTTATTTATTATCAGTCGGTGACAAATATCATTACTCTTTTTTTATTAAGATAAATTTTAATTTATTATTGAAATAATTTTTGGTCCGAATTGAGTTATGTGAAGGCAATAATTATAATTTATATGTATTTCGCGGACTAGTTCGAGAATTAATATATTAACAAGTCGATATGAGTTAATATGATTAAAAAAGAAAGATAGTTTAAATATATTAATACTCTCCAACATATCAAATATATATTTCGAGTGAAAGAAAAAAAAATGATACACTCATTTAGCTCATGTTTGATGAAAATTAAAATAAGATATAGTAAATTTTGATAAAATTTGATAAATTTGTGATTGAAAAGTTATGGAACCCGTAAAATACATAATTAAAATTGATTATTAACTTTGACTTAAATTTAAATTTAAATTTTAATCATTCTCAAGAGTTAATATTATTTTGTGATGAATCGTACCCAATATACAATAACGTAACCAGAGAAAAAAAAAAGAAAAAAACAAAAAAAGGGTCCATCCTAGTCCATGTGCATTTATAGCTCAAATTTAATAGGCGTTGAACTTTGAAATGAAGCATTCACTTTCGTCACTTGGAAAAGAACTCCACGTGCAAATCTACGAACCCTTTTACCTCGCCTCAACAAATGCATCTTAAGCAACATGCAGTGTTGAAGTAATGCAAATTTTCATTAATTAAATACAATTGTAATTAGTGATATATTATTATGTAAATATACTTTTAATACATGAAGGGCGTTTTTCACTAATTTCTCGTTAACTGACGAAAATAATGTCCAATGTCAACGTTTTTGTTTGTCATGTAAACGTTATTGAGAAATGGACGTGATAACGTTTTCACAAGTTTTGGTGACCAATGAAAAATATAATGTCGGAAATTCAATGACTATTTGGAAAACCCCTTGGAACTTACAATTTGATTGCTGCAATTATCAAATTTGGTTCTTGTAAATACAAACAATCTCCACATTAATTTTTATAAAGGTACAAGTAAAACACTATATGACACATGATTTTAATCTCTCTTTTACAGAAAGTAACGCGTCAAAAAAAATCTCAAGTTTAAAAAATATATATATATATAGTCAATACTGACTGAACGTTAATACTTATTATTTTATACGCTAAATAAAACAAAATAATCAACACAATTTAATCTAAAAAAAAACATATTCGACCGTTTCTCAATAACAAATATGTTAAAGCTTAAAGATCACGTTGAGTTAAACTTTGAGATCCAATCAAATGTGCAAAGTGCACTTAATAATCACAAGTATTTCATTAAGTTAAAATAAACAATGAATTAATCTCAAATTGCATTTGCAAGTCTCGTGGTTTAGCCACGCAATTCTTGCATCGGGTAACTTGCTTAGATGGCATAAATTTTTTATTAATTGATTAAGAAATCACTAATATATTATAATATCCTTCTTAATCCCCTACACACACACTCTCTCTCTACAGCAACTCAAACTCTCCGTCTTCTCTCTCTAAAATCTTTCCTTTTTCTTTTTCTTCTTCTTCTTGATTCTTTCATGAACATATATATGTATACAAACTTATATATGCACATATATATTGATTCTTTTGATAGCTTAATGAAACCGATACAATTTCCTTAAATTCTTTTCTTTTTTCATTTTTCTATGTGAATGTACTCTGCACCCCCAAAGTCAACATGCAAAGCATTGAAATCAGCCAAAAATCTTGATTGAATGCACGCATATTTTTGTGGCGTTGTGGAGAGCATACATACAGTTTTTTTTTTACAACAAAACTAGCGGTGAAGTGAAAAGGAAAAAATTGAAGAGATGAAGAATGAAGAGCAAGCACGGACTCTGTTTGGGATTTCTCTCTCTGAGAGACCCAGATGGAAACAATTCCTCATTTGCTCTTCTGGGTTCTTCTTTGGTTATCTTGTTAATGGCATCTGTGAGGTATAACATTGAAGAATTAAAAAAAAAAAAAATCATTTTCTTTGATGGCGTTTAGTGCGTGACATTTGTTTGATTTTCGAAAATTGAAAAAATTCGTGGGAAAAGGGAGGGAAAAATCAGCTGTTATATATTAATCTATCGGACTTGTTTTTGTGGAAATATAATTTAAGGCAACTATTGAATTTTGTCTTTTCATTTGGGTTAAAAAGTAATTATGTTTGCATGTTGATGAATTATGGGTGAGGAAATTTCACGTCTGTTGATTAATTGTATATTTTCGCATGTTCCATTAGGTATATTAACTGTAGTAGATTCTGAATTTTAATTCCAATTTTGCGCATTTGATTGTGAATTTTTACAATTGTTTTAAAGCTGATAAAATTTGTCATTTTGATGCTTACCTTAATACGAAGGCGGTGGGATTTCAGTTACAGAAATAATTTAGGTTTGCAGATGATATCATCATTAATTGGCCTCTCAATCATTTGTTTTTGGATTTTTTTTTTTTTTTGTGAACTTCTTTCAAATTGATATGGCTCTGCATGGACCCAGTTTATCCCTGTTCAATTACTAACGATTCTGTAGCATTTTCTATCTTATGTGGATCTGTATTTTGTTCAAATTTCAGGAATATGTGTACAACAGGCTCCAATTCAGGTGAGGTTATGAATTGCTATCTTCGAAAATAGAATTTGATTTTACATGACATCATGAGTTTTGAATTTTTATCTGATCAGATTTTTCATTGGTTTACTTCTTGTAGCTATGGATGGTACTTCACCTTCGTTCAAGGATGGGTTTATATATTCTTGATCTACTTGCAAGGCTTCACCCCTAAGCAAATGGTCAACCCGTGGAAGACTTATGTGAAGCTCTCTGCTGTGCTAATGGGTTCCAATGGACTTACCAAAGGTTCTCTGGCTTTTCTCAACTATCCGGCACAGCTCATGTTCAAATCCACCAAGGTGAAAAAGAAATCCAATGGCTTACTTCAATCATGATGAAGATAAATGGGTTGTCATATTGGATGATTTCCACTGTAGTTCTCATTTTTATAATAGTATCGAATTTAAGCCAGATAAGAAGTTACCATAAGTCGATTAATATTCCCTTTGAATAGGACCTGCATATACAAGACTGAGTAAGTTTTTAACATTACAAAGATGAAACTTTAGAGGATAATAAAGTCAAATGGTATGCTTGGTATAGATGATTTGATGGTACTGAACAATATTAAAGTAGAAAAAGAAGTTTAAATCTTGTGTATTATGGTGCTGCCGGCTGCGTACCAAAGATGCACTTCAGATTAATGGAAAATTGTATTTTAATTGCTTGCTTGTGATGAAAAGATTTGTTCACCACTTCAATGATATCCCAGTTAATTATTTGTTGTGATTGTATTACAGGTTTTGCCAGTGATGGTAATGGGAGCCTTCATTCCTGGTTTGAAACGGAAATATCCACCTCATGAATATGTATCTGCTGTGTTTTTGGTGGTGGGTTTGATACTTTTCACCTTAGCAGATGCTCATACTTCACCGAATTTCAGTGTGATTGGTGTCGTGATGGTATCTGGCGCGTTGATTATGGATGCCTTTTTGGGGAATTTTCAAGAAGCTATCTTTACCATGAATCCTGCAACAACACAGGTGATGCTTTTGATTTGATTCTTGGTGTGAAAAAAGTTGTCATGAGAAATTCATGACTAGAAATTATTCCTTCGTCACACTTTTGTTCAATCTTTTGACAGACGGAAATGCTTTTTTGCTCTACCCTCGTTGGCATGCCTTTCTTGATCCCACCAATGCTTGTTACGGGAGAACTATTTAAGGCATGGAGTTCGTGTTCACAGGTAAATTCCAATAATCATCTTTAGTTTCATTATAATCCTGTGCAGACATTATTAAGTTAAATTCTATTGTTTCTGCAGCATCCTTATGTTTATGGAGTTCTGGTATTTGAAGCCATGGCAACCTTTATAGGACAAGTGTCTGTTCTTTCCCTAATTGCTCTATTTGGTGCTGCCACCACCGCTATGGTATGTTCTGATCCCACATTCAACAACTATTGGTGACTTATAGAGGCCACGATTTAAAATTGCTTTTAAAATTCTATGGTTATGTTATCGCCTCTTGGATTACATTAGTTAATGATATTGAGATAAGTCCACATATCTTCCATGAAAATTTCAAATTTTATGCTAGAGGATTTCTGTTGGACCTTACGTTATGCCCTTGCCTATCTCATGAACATTGATGGCATGATCAGAAAGGTAGACTTGACAACAATAGACAGTACTTTCGAATATTGCTAATCAAATGTATTATTAATGTTGGACAACCGGTTAAATTCTAATCTGCTCTTATTTTACATCAAACCATATAAATAGGTAACGACAGCAAGGAAAGCAGTGACTCTACTACTGTCGTATCTGATCTTCACAAAGCCGTTAACTGAACAACATGGGAGCGGACTTTTGTTGATATCTATGGGGATTATATTGAAGATGTTGCCGGATAATAAGTCTCCCAAGAAGAGATCCACCGCTCCACCTCCTCCTCCTATGGTCGAATACGAAGCTCACAGTGAAGAAAACAGGTTTCAAATTGGAATTGAAGAAGCAGAGGAAAAAAGGCTGTTGGTCTGATAGTCGGATGTTTCACATGTAATTTACTTTTTATTCAATTTTATGGACGTCGAAGTAATAGGATCTCTCTCCCTCCCCTGCGTGTCGAAGAAAACAAGAAATTGTACATCTTTTAGGCATCGCAGGAATTGTGACATCTTTTTTAACTGGTATCTTCAAAATTCGAATAGTTCTAGACTCACTCGACTCGTGATATAGGAAATTAAGTATACGAGTGTGTCAACACATGCACATTTTAAAAGTTTAAAAGAGTGACGTGAGTTCAATAGAACAAGGTTAAAAGACAAATGGTTAAAAAAAAATCTAATAGAACAAAAAAATGATATTTATGATTTGATTTCAAATTAATGTGAATGTTACTAGGCCTATTTTTGGCTCATGTTTATAAATTTTTATAAATAATCGTCACTTTTTATTTATACGTTTTGATAAATTTACAAATATTATTCACTCATTTTTTATCTATTTATAATTTAAACAGTTTATAAACACTTTTCAAACATGCTTTTATTTGTTGTATAGCCCTTGTTTTGTTTAAATTAAAATAAGATTTTTAGTCAATTTTGATAAGAATCGATGTAATGTATGATTCAAAAATTGTAGATTGTATGAAATGTAATGAAAATTAACTGTTGACTTTGATTTAATTTTTAACTTAATTTTTTTTAGCTAAACCAAATTGGGGCTTATTGTATTTTTATTATTTTTTATTTTTTGAAAAAGTATTTTGATATTTTAGTTGCAAGACAGAAATTATTATTATTATTATTATTATTATTTCATTCATCTGCCCGAGTCCTGGAGAGAAAACCCGTATCGTCTCTTGTAATTCAAGCCCAACTAACAAAACATAGCAGGAGCTCATTTTCATCTGTAACGGGCCTAACGGCTAAGAAAATAGAGTTCCCTTCCATAAACAATCCCACCGCCACGCACCCTCCATCTTCTCTCTCTGTATAAGGGATGTGTGATCACCGCCTATTCACTGTTCACTTCCTTCACTTAATTATCTATAAGGCCATCTCTTTTCATTCCAACCACAATGGGTGTTGGAGGGAACTTCTGGGATTTGCTCAAGCCCTATGCCCGACAAGAAGGCTTTGATTTCTTGAGGAACAAACGGGTGGCCGTGGACCTGTCGTACTGGATTGTCCAGCATGAAACTGCTATTAAAGGATACGCCAGGAAGCCTCACCTTAGGCTTACCTTCTTCCGTACCATCAACCTTTTTTCCAAGGTACAACTCTATTTGCACCCTGCGTTGTTTAAATGCCAAATGTACAACATTCTAAATTCTAATACACACAAACTTTGATGCTTCATGTGTTTTACGTTTTGCCTAGTACGTTCATTTTTTGCGTTTCTGTAAGAAGTCTGTTCGTTTCTGAGGGTGAACTTAAATGGATTTTTTTCAAAAGAATGGGGCTCAAACAAGGGCTGAATTGGGTTTCAACTGTAAAAATAAAAAATATAAAGAAATTTGAGTTTATTATCATCTCTTTTAATTTGGTGCCGCTTTATTAACCAAGAATACACTTGATGGACTTACTTGGAAGGATTATATTGAAAACAAGCATGATAAAAAGTAAAAAACTTGAATTAGTGATTGATTTGGCATGTAGACATGGATGTATATTGCTTTAATTCTGGAAAGTGGGTTGATAGTTCTTTAAAGAATTTGAGTGAGAGTTGATATTCTGTCATAAATGTGCAGTTTGGGGCCTACCCGGTCTTTGTAGTTGATGGGATGCCATCGCCATTAAAGTCTCAGGCGAGGGCTTTGCGGTTTTCCAGAGCATCGGGTCTTGATTTATCAAGTTTTCTGGAGGTGGAGGAGGGTGTATCAGTCAAAAGGAACTCGAGATTTGTGAAATATGTTGAAGAATGTGTGGTGAGATAAGTTCCTATTATTTTGCTCATAAGTTTATATCTTGTTGGAATTTTCAGAGATGAAATGTGTAGTGGTCTGATGGTGAGAAACTTTTCTATCTGAAGCAATCATGAAGTCAAACTTCAACATTGTGATCACTTGTCTTTCGATTTATTAGCATTGCGTCAATGTGCGGGGAATTGATGCATAGATGGCACTGACTTTCCTTTTGTCGCCTAGTATTTATCCATCATAGAATAGAGAAATGAGATTTCATTGTTGATTGAATATTTCCTAAATTGTTCGTTTGATTTGCTTTCATGCCATGTATCAAGCAATTCAACATTTTGCTGTATTAATAAAAATCCAGCTAGGTTAAAATGTCTGAGAAATTACTACAGGCAGGGTCATGTTTGTTTAGTACATATAGAGGATATATGTTAAATCTTCATGAACTTGATTTCATCTAAATTAATTAAACTATAATATGTCATAGGAGTGTGTTTATGTATTCTAATGTTAGAATTGATTGCTTTTAGCATGTTTTAAGAGTTGTCTAATTGTTCATGGTCTTATTTTGCTAGGAATTGCTTGAACTCCTTGGAATGCCTATTTTAAAAGCAAAAGGTGAAGCTGAAGCACTCTGTGCACAATTAAATAGAGAAGGAGTTGTTGATGCTTGTATTACTGCTGACAGCGATGCATTTCTTTATGGAGCCCAATGTATAATCAAGCGACTCCAGAGCAACTCAAAAGTGCGTTTTTCATGGTTCTTGATTTTCTTTCAAGAATGATCTTTCATGGCCATTGGCCAATTTGATGTTATTGTTGCTCTGTCATGGTGAGGATATGATTTCAGTTTGCAACACTAAAATTTATCTTGTGTCCTTTGGTGGAAGAGTGCTGACCTTATCGAGAAAGGAGCAAAACCCTAAGTTTGTGTTGATAATCCTTTAACGGTAGAATTGAATACTGATCCCCAAAAAGTAGAGAAAGGAAGCTCTTGCTTGAATATTTTGCAGTTTGTGAAATATGTAGTTACTGGTGGAGACAATCATAGCTTTTGATTAATGAAGGGATATGATACATTTCTTTTTAACTTCTTTGAGTCAAGTATTTCATGCCAGACGCATGATAAAATTCATTGGTTTCTATTAAGCAGGATATGCGTTTACAAGAGTTGATGTCATACAGTTCTAGAGTCTTGGACGAAACTATCAGAGATTTGAGGTTTTAGGGTTGAATAAGGTTTTAAGAGTTGAAAAGACTTTTAAACTACTTAAGACATTGTGGTTGAACTTTCTTATGGCTGTGTGGTACTGTAAAAAAAATAATCTTGCTTTTGGTTGTCCTGAGACATTTACTGCTCTCCAAGAGCTTACAATCTGATCTCAAGTTTTGATATATGGGGAGCTAGATCTCCTAATTTGGCCCCTAGGTTTGTGAGAAAGGAGCAAAACCCTAAGTTTGTGTTGATTATCCTTTAACAATAGAATTGAATAGTACTTATCCCCAAAAAGTAGAGAAAGGAAGCTCTCGCTTGAATATTTTGCAGTTCGTGAAATATGTAGTTACTGGTGGAGACAATCATAGCTTTTTAGTAATCAAGTGATACATTTCTTTTAAACTTCTTTGAGTCAAGTATTTCATGCCAGACGCATGATAAAATTCCTCAGTTTCTATTAAGCAGGATATGCGTTTACAAGAGTTGAAGTAATATAGTTATAGAGTCTTGGGCGAAACTATCACAGAGATTTGAGGTTTTAGGGTTTAGTAAGGTTTTAAGAGTTGAAAAGACTTTTAAACTACTTAAGATATTGTGGTGGAACTTTCTTATGGCTGTGTGGCACTGTAAAAAAATATTCCTGCTTTTGGTTGTCCGTGAGGCAGTTACTGCTTTCCAAGAGCTTTGATAGAAGAGGAGCTAGATCTCCTATTTGGCCCCTAGGTTGGTGGATCCATTCCACCAATCTGATCTCAAGTTTTGATAGAAGAGGAGCTAGATCTCCTATTTGGCCCCTAGGTTGGTGGATCCATTCCAGTCCATGTCACGTGAATCAAGACTTTTATACACTTTTTTGCTGATATTTTTATCCAATTCATATTCTTCATGCGGCAGATGCACGCCTTTTATTTTTTTCACTTCTATCATACCATGTATTTCTCCAGTGGTCCTACATTGCACCTAAACTGTGAAAACCCGGATCCTTAACAATTCGAGTATCAATAAAATTTAAATTAAACTTAAATAAAAGGGTTGAAATGAATAAATAGGATTTGTATAAAAATAATTATTATTTAACATTATTCATAATAAGCATAACTGAAAGAAAATACGTTTGACATAAGAAACTTTTGAAATGAATTCAACATAAATTAAATAAAATTTGACATAACTTCATAAAACTTATTTTGAATATCCCACGATGACATTTATCTCCGCATCGACCGCCTCAAATCATTAATTTTTTGAAAATGGCAAAAAGAACATAATGTGAGATAAAATCTCAATAAGTGTGCGTTAGTAATTTTTTTTCACATATATGCATTTCATGGAAAATTTCATACTTGCATAGGGAGACACGAACTTAGATGGTATCAAATTTTCGTGTGTAGCGCTACTATACTCCAATCCATCCATACAAATCTTATGCATAATACGTACCATAACTTAACATAACCATGAAATAACATATATAAGATTACTCATGTAATAACGTAATAGCACACTTACATTTACTAGACAATTCAACATGATAGTAGTTATTGTTGAAAAGAGATCCTTGAGCCGCGTTTGGGGTTGTGTGATTCTGTAAGTGTAGAGACAAAGTGATAGATAGGGAGAGAGAGAGAGAGAGAGAGAGAGAGAGAGAGAGAGAGAGAGAGAGAGAGAGAGAGAGAGAGAGAGAGAGAGAGAGTGTGTGTAAATAGTTGGTGAAGGGTAATCTAGTGTTGGGTTTATCTTCTATATATAGCGTAAATTCTTGACCATGTGTAGAAAAGTGAAAGGAAATAGCTAGATATTAAGCATTGTCAATACATAAATGGTGTAATGCCTTGAAAGTGGTCAAATCAATAAAACCAATTGACTTGGCTTGAAACTTGGTGTAAATAAAGCATGTGGTAAATCATGACTAATTGACATATTTACACTTTTACACATGATTTTGTCTAATTTCAAAATAAACTCTCCACTTAGGTCCTCAAACTATTGGCTAGTAATCAATAAAGTCATTTAACTAGGCCGATAACTAATAAAGTCATTAGACTTTAATAATAGCGTACTTAAATCCTAATTTTAAATTTAACGACTAGTAATAAAAATTTGGGACATTACATAAACCCACCGTGACGGTGGAACTAGAGAGTCAACGTCCTGACCCCATTTTCCTTGGAATTGGAAGAACAGGGTTTATTGGAATTCAGAAGCATGCCTTAAAAAGTGAAAGAAGTCATGCACCGGTATTATAGGAGAAATTAAGAATGAAAGCTCTTCTGGATATTACAGGTTTAAATAATCGCATAACAACCTTAGAGGTGATATTTGCTTTAAATTGAATTGCTGATGTGGTTGGTGGTTTGCTAATTTGTGGCACAAACTAATTCACATGTTTGGTAAAATAAACATTCACGGGTGATGCGAACTTGGGCCTCTGATGATGGCTTGTTATATATTGCGAGCTGAGTGTGAGGTTTGGAAGAGAAAGCTCATTGCTTCACTTGCTGCATTGACCTCTTTTTTTTGAAGTTTGTAGTGTTGCTTTGTCCACCTTATGTTTGTTATGTCTCACTATCCAACTTTTATATCTGAGTTTCCCATGTGTGTACAACTTCAAAATAATTTTCATACATTTTTTACGTTAGTTTACTAAAGTTCGTACGTTGTCCGTTAGAAGTTGGATGACTTGGGTTTGACTTCAGTGTCAAACAGTGCTTAGTTTTTGTAATTTTTGTTTCGGAGGGGAAATTATCAGTTAAAAAAGTTCCCATTAAATAATATCATTTGAAAACATCGTCTAATGAAAAGGGTGAATAAATTATAAACAAAAAATGACTGGGAAAAGCAATCTATTTTACCTTGAAAGTCAACCAGATCAGTTGATTCCAGACCTAGGGAATAGTTCGGATTAGTACTTTTATCAGCTGGGATATATCATGTCAATACACAAGATAAACGTGACTTTCATCTTGTATCAATTTTTCTTTACATAATTTTTACTGTATTTATCTCTCTCTTTTTCCTTGTATTATACTTGTTTCTTTCATTAAGTTGAGAAATTCTCCATTCTTTTATGCCCTTGCAAGGATGTGACAATCTCATCTTGCTCAGGAACCATTTGAATGCTACCATATATCTGATATTGAGGCTGGTCTTGGACTTACGAGAAATCATTTGATAGCTATTTCTCTGTTGGTTGGAAGTGATCATGATTTAAGTGGTGTTGCGGGCATTGGGATTGATACAGCTCTTCGCTTTGTCAAATGTTTCAGTGAAGATGAAATATTGTATAGGTATGCGATTTATATCCCTTGAGAATGTGTGTCGTAGTCTTGTTAAATTTTTGGGGCTATAAGTCGTAGGAAAATGTTGGTTCTCAATAAGCAACTCTATCATAAGCAAATGTATTACAATGTTACTCAGGTTACATGAAATAGGCAGAGGAGGTGCACTGGCGATCCAGGGAAGTATTGACTCTGAAGTTTTACGTAGTTCTGATGAGAATTCACCAAAGACAAAATCTTCTCATTGTTCCCACTGCGGGCATCCAGGCAGCAAGATATCTCATCTTAAGTTTTCTTGTGAATATTGTGGTTCAACTGCTGGCTACAGTTGCAAGCAGAAATCCGTTGGATTCAAATGTGATTGCCCTTCATGTGATTTGGTCTACCTTTTAACTCTGTCTTTCCCATCTTCGTTTCAAGAGTTTTTTAGTTCTGCTTCTGCATACTTAATTCTTTAATTTTGTTCTTTAGATTTCTGTGCTTTTGTTCTTTAATTTTAAGCATGGTTTTTTATGCCAGGACAAGAAAGAAAAAGAACGGAAGAAAAAGGAAAATTGGCAACTAAATGTTTGTAGAAAGATTGCATTGGAGAAAAAATTTCCAAGCGATGAAATTATCCAGATGTACCTGAGCAACCACCATGGAACTGGTATGATTGGCTAAACTTTATAGTCTCATATGTGTATTATGCATGTTGAAAGAAAGAAAGAAATGAAATTGTCGCCATGTATCCTGAAGGCATTGGTGGTGTACTGAGGTCTAGTGATCTGCGCTCTTCTTCTTTATCATGAGCTGGGCACAATTACAGTTTTTTGCTTTTTCTTTCTAGGGTATTGCTTAGTGTCTATAAATTGTTCGTATTTTTGTTACTGGATTTTTGCTGTTTCAGCAGCCACTTATTAATCTGCTGTGTCCGTGTTGTGGCAGATGATGATCCATGTATAGAGTGGGCAAGCCCAAAGACTGAAATGCTGGTTGATTATCTCACTTATCAGCAGCACTGGGAGCCATCTTATATTCGGCAAAGAATGCTTCCCATGTTATCAACTATCTATCTGCGAGATATGGCCTCAAGTCCGACAAATGACTTGTTATACGGACACTATGAGTTTCATAGTATCCAACGTGTGAAAATAAGACTTGGGCTTCAGTTCTACGTCGTTAAGTGGAAGAAAGCTGTTGACGCATTGAGTGATGCCATATCTGCAATTCCCGAAGAGCCTGATATATTGCAGGGATCTGAAGAACCTGATGAATATAATGATTTGCTAGAAGAACCTGATGTGCCCGTTGCTTGTATCAATGATGGGTGCTGTTTTCTGTCGACAGATGAAGATATGGAGCTTGTCCGAAATGCTTTTCCAGAAAAGGTCGACCAATTCTTAAAAGAAAAGGTGAGCAATTCTCTCTCTTTCTCTCTTTATCATTTTCTAATAAAAGAAAAGGAAAACAGGATTTCTGTTACTCATAATATTTGTGTAAAATGGGCCACCAGGAACTGAAAGAAAGGAAATCAAGAAAGAAGAAGTCCAGCTTACGGTCTGAAGGGACACCCAAAAACTCAGAATCATCCACATCTCAGAGTGTGCAGCTTAGCATTACTGAATTTTATCGTTCCTCAAAAGTCCTTGGCCAAAACAAGCTGGAGGAGAATGCAGAGAATGATCTTGGCACCTCTGAAGGAAAAAGGAAAGAGCCAAGTACAAGATTATCCAAGTCCGCAAGGCGTAGGCTTTTATTTGACTAGGGCAGCAGTGACACAACTTATTTTGTCATAAACCTGAATTTGTCTGTAAATGGAGATTTCATTTTCAGCTCTTGGTATTAATACTTATGTTAAATGTAAATATGTTTTCATAGAATTAAAATAGCCATGGCTGTTATAAATTAACATAAACTTCAGTCAGCAGAGTATGATCTCCTTCGCACGAGTCTTTGGCTCTGGACTCGAATCCATTCGTAGTGTTAAAATATGTTTTGACTGTCCAAGCTCGGGACTCCCAACACTGGTCTTTTCTCTCGAGTCCACTGCATCAATTTTGGGACTGCAATTTTCAGTCTCGACCATCTTGACAAATCCATACAAGTGTGCGTCGTCTGTGGACATAGATATTTGAGGATCGAATCACATAAAAATTGTGTTTTCGTCAGTTCTTGTTTGTTTTGATAAATTAATAAGTGGAAGAATCTCAGGTTATTGAACAAAGTTGATGATTAAATTGAAATTAATTAAAGATAGATGACCAACATAAAATAAACCTGCAAGTTGGATAAACTTGAGTGGAATTTTCCCATATCTCTATTAATTTTACAACAATTCTCACTTTTAATTGCGAAAATCCTAGTTATATTATAATATTTAATAATACAAATGTATTATTATTGTATCTAATTACGTAAACATTAATTTATCTTTAAAAAATGAATATATTTTAATGATACAAAGTATGTAAATATATCATGAATCTACACATTTTATTAATTGAAGATAATGGTGCATGAAATTTAATCACAGAAGAAGAAGAAGAAGAAGAAGAAGAAGAATTATAATATTGGTTCTTGAATATGAATATTTCTGGACAACATATGAAATTAATATTAAGATCATGGCGATGCTCAATTATAATTTCTTCATATGTTATAATATATACATACAGTCCACCTTACCTTCATTGACAAAATTAGTTAATTCTTGCGGCATTTGTGTATAGAGCTAATTTCTCATGTGTGGATAGGATGTTGAATATCACGGGGAGGATTTGTTATCGGAGAATTTTGATGGAAAATGTAACCGGACAATGATGAATTCCAATGAATATTGCTGGTTGAAAGACATGAAACTCATGCTCAGTAGTTCTTGAATCAAAATTTAATATTTCTGATTGCTTTATGAATTATGAATAATCCAAATTTAGATCATTAGCCAATCTCAATCCAATAAACTACTCACCAGTAGAATTGCAAAATTTTGGACATGTTGGTTTTTCTACCTCTATTGATACTCTTTAGTCAGATCACCATATTCTTCCTCCTGCATTTTCCTATTGTTGCAATTCTGTCCTTAACTTTTCCGGGTAGCTACAAATTTGTCCTTGGATTGTTTGGATACTTAAAATTAGTCCCTGAATTTTCAGGTTTTTGGGAATATTGCAAACTGTTCCTTGACTTGGCTTTGTTGTATAGTTAACAAAATTGATTTTGCTAATAAAAGAAAATGTAAGGCATAATTAATTCAAATACTGTGCAGGTTTATTTATGCATATTATTCTAAATAGATCATATTTGGATGTACATATGCAAAAACAGTATGCTAACATTCAAATTGTTTATAATAGGAACCGAACCGGGCATTAAATGAATGTCTACATGTTAGAATCAAGTGGACGTGAGATTATTAGATGTTGGCATTGAGCGTGGTTAGTCTAGCTCTAGCACAGACCACATCAAATTCAAGTGACATCGGTCAGTGCAACCCAATTTACATTTCTATATATACTCTATTTATTATTCAGATATCGAATAATATAAATAGGCATAACTACACATGATTTAATATATATACATAAATATATTCCGATACATCCTTATATTAATTATGTCGTGCACTCGCTCTTATTACCATATAACTTTTTCGCCTATACAACAAAATTTCCATTCCAGGAATATTTGGTCACATTTATGCTACTAAGAGCATTTATTAGAGGTGTGTGTTTAAAAAATCTAAGATTTTAAGAGATTTTCTTCACATTTATCATTAATTTTCAAGAAAGGGTACCATGGAAGTTAGCCAAGGTGAAAAATCTAGTCAATCTAATGGAAGCAAGGTAATTTGCATTCTCCTTGTGGATGATGATCTTAAATGTTATGCTATTGTGGCTAAAATGAATCAACACTACACTACTTATGAAGGTATGTCTTCTATTCCTTAATTCGAATTCGATCAAAGTTTACTAGCACGATATCGAGTTAATGTTACACGTTTTATTTTTCTTAGAATTGTGTATTGGAGTTTCTCACGAGGTTTTAAAGAGGATGGAGGAGAGAAAGGACAAATTCGAACTTGTTTTAACAAATGTATGCATGTTAGAATCACGTGGACGTGAGATTATTAGATATATATAAATGAGCAGTTCAATCCCGCCATTTGTGAGTACAACATTAATCTAGCTAGCTTATTTTTATCTACTTGGAAAATGTCTAATTAACACAATTTCAATTTTGTCATAGTAATGTATCCAGACAATATGAAGATAGCATCGAATGGTGAAGAACGTATTATTAATGTATATGTGTAGAGTTCAAAGTTGCATTAGGAACAAATCAGTTTATAATTGTAAATGAAATTTTTGCTTCTGATTCATCCTTTACTTATCTTGTGGTATATTTGAATGAAGTCATTGCATAATTTAGAGGAAGAGGTAATTCTGATTTGTTTTCTGCGAGAAACCAGATTATCTTGAAAGCAAAAAATTATGAACCAGTCTTGGCGTACAGAACCCCTACCACACCACACAACATTGAAGTGGGTGGGTATTATTTGGTCATATTTTATCATTGGTGGGCTCCACCCATTATCTCTCTTCTGGAATTCTTCTGTATGAAATTATTCTGTACAAACAGAATAATTGAAAAATTATATACTGATGGCTCCTGGAGGAAGAGTGTTAAGAGACCACAAGGGACATGATCTATCAAAATCCATGATTTGCAGGCTTCGTGCTCAGTACTTGAAGCTGAAATCAGGGCCATCCCCACTAACTTATTTTGAAAGGTTATCCATCCCAAGTAGTTTTAGGCATCTGTACTAAGGTGATCTATTGGAAACTCTTCATCAGTTTTGCTATATGTAAATTTGACAGCTGACATTGTTCGATGTGGCGGATATAATGACCATTGATTTTAACAACAGTCATTCAAATCAATGACCAAATTTCTTACACATAGTAGGATGTCAAATTTAACGTAAAAAAATGTACAAGTTAGTTTAATTCATAGTACCTTGCTATGTCGATAATTCACACAAATCCGTCAATGATTAATGTCGCCTTGTCATCCGTGATCATTGACTGACGGTGCTTTGGTCATTGATCGCCATGTCGGTGAACACCGACGAAGAAGCATTTATTCTTTCTTAGTATTTCAATAGTAACTTAAATTTTTATTTTATTTATCATTTTCAATTTTGCAACTTCTTTTTATTCTCAACAAAAAATTTCTTCAAGTCTATATCTTGAGTACTTTATTTTTTGATGATATCTTCATTGGAATATGAATTATTGTTTACTTTTTAAATATCACTTAGTGCAAAATTCATTCGTAATCTTAAATTATTATTTAATTACCGAAAGTATTTCTAAAGTAAACTTACTATCTATTGGTAAATTAAACTTAGGTTTGATATTGCTTAATCTTTTTAAGCTAATCGAACATACATTTTATCTAGACATTTTGTAGAATCAAACTTACTATCTATTTATAATTTATTATCTACACAAAAAAGCAATTGCATGCATTTTAGCATGAGAACTTGAAGATGCAACCTTTATCGTCTCAAAGGCGGCTTATAATGATTTTATAACAACTATACTATAGGAAATAGAATTTTTAAGTTTGCACTAGAGAAAGCTAATTTTAGATATGAAATGCGAAGTATGTGCTTTGTTGATTTCACATCGCAATGGAATTCAATTTCACCAGAAAACAAAATGAAAATTCACCGTACTCTTCTTAGCTAGATAAGTCTTTGTGTGGCGTGACATTTCCATATGGATTGAGGAGGAATTTGACTTGCTACATCATTAGATGTAAATCTAACCTTTTTCAATAAAATCCTACCGTTTTTCCAGAAAAAAAATGAACAAATCTTTTCTGATGGCCTTGGAGATGCAAAGTTACTCTTAACCTAATTTGTAATATAGAATTTAACAAAACTTCAAGGCTTCTCACATTACTATATTACCATTATTCGTCTCCACTGCTCTCGAATTATGTACACAATTTGGTTTAGGGTGTCTTTCAGCGATATAACTAAGTTCAAGAACCTTGTAAAAGTTTGACTTGATGGCTAGAATCAGTAGTCATATTCTTCTGTAATGTGAAAGAAGGAATAAAAAGTTTCTGGTTTCATGTCGAAAAAATAATTATTGCAGCTCAAGCTTTCTCTGTGGTACGGACTGTTCTCTAAAATCCAAAGGGAGATCAACAAATGCAGGCTGCACAGTGAAGTATAATTAGGACAAGTAAAATTGAATCAATTTTGCAGTAATGAGTATAATCTTTATATCATTGTCCACACAAGAGCATACCAGATGCTTTTTTGTCATAAGATACTGAAAATTATTTTAGAATTGAAATCCAATAAAAAAATATATGTATATATATATATATATATTGGACTTGAATTTACAGATAAAATGCTACTTCCAAGATTACATGTTGACCTATCCAACTCCTGATTTAGGAACCTGAAAATGACTGAATCATTTCTGTATTAACTATGAGATTATCGAAGTTTAGAAAGGTATGCGTGCAACGTAACATTAATTTGCAGACAAAATTTTGCTCTTCCATTGATAAGTTAGCCAAAAATGATGGAGTAATCAACGTGTTAGGACAAGCCACATAAGATAAAAGCACCATTTCGAGGGAGTTACTTTTAAGTAATTTTTTTTCCCTACTGCTTAGTTAAAAGTAACTTTTAAGCTGAAGCATGTTTTGGTAGGTGTTGTCGATTTTATTTCCGCAAGTGTACGGATCGTAACAAGTAGTAAGTGGATCTGAAAGTCCAGATTGTCGTTCTCACGATGACTATACTTTAGCACTTAATCTAAAAATTTTCCTAACCACTATTCGATGGAAGCATATAAAAACTTGTATGATTTGAGTTGTAATCTAAATATGAAAAAATAAGTGAATGTACACCCGATTGGTTTAGAAATTAATTAATGAACGGATGCTAGAGCATAATAATTTCACCTATTGATCACCTTTATATCTTAAATCAAAATTCATATATAGTGTAGTGTTCGGTCGAATTCTCCTATTATATTCAATTTACATATCTCGAGTTCTCATTGAGCATATTTAACTAGTTCAATTACATATCTCTATGTGAACCTAGCTTAGTTAAACTAGTTATCCAATTATGACCGTAGTAATTAGTATATGTATCTCTACTCGTTATATCAAATTACCGAATTTTTACTATATGGTCTAAATCCTAAACTCATATCTCGATTCGTATATGACTCACAAAATCATGAAATTAGTGATCAAGTAATTTAATGCATATAGTCCATAATAAAATCAACACATGGAACAATAAAGAACAAGAATATTAATTTAAAGACAAATTATTCCAATTGTATTCTCCATGACAAGAGACTTAGCTACTCATAATGAGAGAAAAACTAAATGCTTGTATTGAGTACACCACCTGATTTTGAATTGAGATGTAAAGAAGATGATGAATCTTGCACCAAGTTCCTCTTTTTTATCCAAATCTTGATTTCAAACCCTTGAATCGTTGTTTTTCTTCTCTTGAACTGCCTCTTTAATTCCCTGGTTCTGTGCTTTATCTCTCAAAGTGTGAAATCATCCCCTCAAAATTGTGGAAACATGTATTTATAGGCGCATTTACGTTTGTAACTAAAGTAGGATTTTTATGAACTTGAAAACGGGCCAAAAAGGACCTAAATGTACCCAGGTAGCACCGCAGCTCAGCGCCACCTTTCTGATAAAAATCAGACAGCACTGTTTTTAGTATTTTATCATAATTTTCTCTTCTGATATTTGATTGAGGAGATTTGAGTTGGATTGTAAAGATAATTCAAAGGGCTACAACTTTTCTTTAAGTAGACTTTTTCCAATTCGAATGTTTACGAGGTCAAAAATAAGTTTCAATTTTGAGCTAAAAATCCGGAGCGTTTTGGTATGATCGAAACTTGATTTGTGAAAATATTTTGATCCTATTTCATTCCTTTTGACTTCAAATTGCATCCAATTGACCTCTAGAATTCTCAAATCTTCATTATGAGGTTCGACACAACTTTTGAATATTTAGAATTTAGTCCCCAAACTTTGGATCTTGCCCCATTTTTGCCAATCTTTGCTTCTATCTTTCAATTTCACTTCCTTTCATCAAGTTTCACCTAATAAAAGAAATATACAATAAATTAGATTATAATTATTCAAAAGAATTATTAAATATCTATATTTTTAGGTCCAAATAAGTGTACAAAATACACTTATCAGTAGGTTTCTCTCCTTTGCGCAACCCAAACATGCTTTAGGTTTTCCCTAAGATCAAGCTGCATCTTCGAATAGAGCTAGCAATTAACCAGAATCATGCAGCTGACTTCCAAATTTATTGAGAAAAATGTCTATTTTTTGTTGCAATCTTGAATCTGTTATTACGATCAACATATTTACCACAAGTACAATCTGATAAATTAAGGTTCAGGAACTTGTTGGTGCACACATGTGGACTGACTGCACTAGGAAACAAATAAATGTCTCAATCCCACTTGTAAGAGAATGAAAATGTAAGGAATCCAAGGCTGCATTTGAATGAACAGAGTCTAAATCCAAGGCCATAGTTGGAGAAACTAGACAAAATTCTTCTTTTCAATTGAATTTTCCAAGCCTAAAATAATCCAGTCTATTGTTATCAAAAACTAATGCATGATTAACTAATGATAATGGGGTTTTAATCAAAGAGAAACAAACACTAGAAACGACGCGGTACCGTGCTTTGGAGCCCCACACATCATTCTTTCTCCAATTGCAAAAATCCATTTGGTAAACCCCACAATCAGAACATTAATCTGATTTTTTCCTTTCAGATTTTAAATATCTGAAAACTAACGTTCCAAAACCGTTGATTCACACAATTGATTAAAATAAGGTGCCTTTATTTTGTCTCTTCCTCTATGTCCTTTTTTCTATATGATTGTATCCTTTGTTTAAGCTGTTGCTCATAATTAATACAGCAACATGATTTGAATAGCATGGACAACATGACCAACCTTTTGCCCAAGTGGAAAATGTCAAATGGTATTGGCACGGATTTGATAGTACTAAACACTAACAAGGAAGAAATGAACGCTAAATTCATATGAATTGTATTATCGAGTAAGGCATACCAGTTACCAAAAATGATGTATTCTTCAGAAGTACATAGTTTTCAAAATGATGTATTCTTCCACAGCTTGGAAATATATGAGTTCATCTATGTCAGTTGGTAGCCAACCTCTGATTAAATTGTTTTTACCTTTTATTATCTTTGTTTTGTATGGAATGATTATATTTCGAATTTTTAATCGGAGTTTTAACTAGCTACGCATTTGCAGGTAAATCCAAGCTGATAGAGTTTAGAATTGCATTAAGCGTGTAAACAAATGATTAATTAGGATACAGACAAAGCAAATAATTGAGGAGACTACACAAATTACACTTGAGCCTTGTACTTGGTTGGCCTAGTATAAATAGAGCGATGGATTAGTATCATAACTTGTCATCTGTAGTTCCCAAGCAAACCATAAAACCACTGCATCAATGGCTGGATGTGACGCGACAAATACTACCATAGCCTCGAGCACCACCAGGAGGGCACAACCAACAAAATCTACAGCAACTCGTAGATTTGTTGGCGTGAGACAAAGGCCTTCAGGCAGATGGGTTGCTGAAATTAAGGACTCATCTCAGCGCGTCAGATTGTGGCTTGGAACTTATGACACCCCTGAAGAAGCTGCACACGCTTATGATGAAGCGGCTCGTGCCTTGCGTGGAGAAAATGCACGAACAAACTTTGCTGCAGTGAATACAAACCAAGTCATTTCATCTGATTCAAATGGGAATGGAATGATATCTGAATCTGATACCAGGCATGGACTAAGTTTTTCTTCCTTGAAAGCTAAGTTAAGCAAGAATTTGCAGAGTATCATGGCCAGGAACTCGGAGAATAAGGCAACCAAGAGTAGAGTAAGCGACCACTTCACTTTTGCTAGTATTTTTCACTTCAAAGGCTATAATCAATACAATCAAAACCCTGCTGATATTAAGAAAATAGAGAAGGCGGTGCAACCAAGCGTTATTGTGCCACGTGTTTCTGATGATCCCTCTCCGTGGGAGAGTTCGAGCGTCTCAGATTATAGCAACGAATGGGCTAGTTTCCGGTACCATGGAATGGATTCAGATGGATCAGATATGAATGAAGTTTATAATTTTGGCGAACAAGGGTTCGGGGATCAAAATATGGGGTGGATTAGTAGTCCAGATGTAATGAGTACTAATGGAAGCGAGGAGTCACGAAGCAAGAGGTTTAAGGTTTCTTCCTCGGTATTCGTTCCACCAACATTTGGCGAATCTCCAGTCCATGGTGATTGGTGAAAACAGCTAGCGGCTCAGTATACGGTGAAACAAAAAAACTGTTCTATTGGAGCCTTCTGTTTAATTACTGGTCTAGACACCGATGATGCATGAAATGCAAAATGCTTTCTTCCGAAGGGTGAAATGTCAATGCTTACTTTTACTTTTTTACTTCTTAAAAACATGTACAGTGAAGGTGGGAAAAAGAAGGTCAACTCAATCAATAAAATATCAATAGTTGTTTGCTTTACATGCAATGATATGATAGATCATTCTTCGTTCGGGTTTGATTGTGACACAACTCTATTGTTCAAATTAGGCTTATTAAGTTGCTAATATCGACCCCGAATCTTGTTGGGATTATACCTCTGTTCAAATTGATCATAGAAGATTGTGTTCTAATCTATTAATAATTAGTAGCTGTTCGCAACAGGCAACAACATCAGGTTAATATTCAAAATGACTTGCTGTTCAAGTACTAGAGAAAGTAAATACAGTGCTTAAACAGACAAAACTATTTGGAATTCTGCACTTAGGCAACATAGTTTATACTATAATTTGCTTTCTAAGCATCATTCTTATTCATCAAGTAGGTAGTCTTGTATTTGTATACATTAAATTTTATGTAATGTCGCTTTTAGCTAGGTGAACTACAATGAAATTGGACATTTCATCACAAAAAGAATATTGCTGATTTCAACATTGATTGAAATTCTTAGTTTAACTCCGTATATATCTCACATGCGCTATAGGTGCGGTGTATATAGTGGAGTCAAGACGAGAACAGTTGGTTAAAGACAGCCCAGGATTTGTGGTGGGTCGGACTTCTTTCTGGCCGGCCAAACCGTCCGACTTTGAGCAGGCCAACCCAATAAGAGTACCTTAAAGTTATCTAACCATGTTGTCAATACCTGTATAAGATGGATGGTACTTGAATCTCCCATCGATGATGTTTCTTCCATAAATATAATAAAACATTGGGTTCTTTTCATAAAACGAAGACTTGAGATTATCATAATACTAGAATTTTAATGATTGGATGTCTCCCGTTGTCATGTTGTTAATGGTTTGTCCTTCTGAGTTCAACTGAAATGACAACAAACGTTAGTGATAGTGATTACACTTGCATTATGTAAGTAATGTTAATTACTAGGAGAAATACATTCTGTTTACTTCAACTAGAAAGATCACAAAATTCATCCAGGTCTACAAAATCTCCACCGTACTAGCCCTCGTTAACACAGATGCTTCGCCACATAAAGAGTTCACCATCACGATTATTTGGGTTTGCACGTTCCTTCATGTTAATGATATTAGGCCTAACTCAACCCCACAAAACCGGCTTGTTAGGGGAGGTTTGCCCTCACCTTATAAACTGGATCTACTTTAGATCTCCAGCCAATGTGGGATCTAATATGCCCCCTCACGCACAGCGTGGACTATGCCAAACAACTGTGGAAATCGATATTGGGGGTCCCAACATTGCAGAGCTGGGCCTGCTCTGATACCATGTTAATGATATTAGGCCTAACTCAACCCCACAAAATCGGCTTGTTAGGGGAGGTTTGCCCTCACCTTATAAACTGGATCCACTTTAGATCTCCAGCCAATGTGGGATCTAATACTTCATATCTTCCACAAACGTGTAGAAATTCACTACTCATCCACATGGCATAGTCTAGAGCTTTGCTATTGTAAGAAGATGATTCTTGAAGACAAATTCAGCAACCTAAAGACCAGAAATTCAGTTGTGCAGGAGCCGATTTCTTGTGTTTCTTGGCAACTGATTTCTGGTGGAATCTTCAACTATATGGAGCCTCAGTTGTTAGGTAGTTAATAACTGAATTGATTCCCTCTCTAGTGTCTACAAAACAGGTCCGGCACGCTGGTGATCAGACAGTCTGCATTGGTTTCTTGTATATCCTCAATGATACTTTCAGCAGAATTGACTTCAGATTCAATTTCAACTCCAACTTCAGCTTCACTTCCTTTCAAAACATAGACGCCTTGTTGTAGGACTCCCTTCAAGATTGCTACAGAATTTTCCATCACGTTTAACACTCAACTTTGAGCTTTGTACACATAACCACATTTATCAAGTGCTCCATGTGAGATCAAATTTCTTTCCAGGCATTGTACTTGCCTCACTCCACCTAGGACTTTTGATGAACCATCCCGCATCTTCATCTTGATAGAACCACCACCAATCACTTCACAGGTGTTGTCATTTCCCATTAGCACTTTGCATTCATAAACCTGGTTGTAAACAATGAAAAATTCTTCTCTTCGTGTCATATAACTTGGACAGGTTTCTGATTTTTCTTTGAAGTCTTCTTCCAATCCAAGGTCACCAAGATGTGCCATCATCTTCTCCCTCCAAAGGTTGAATTCAATCTTGCCTTCAAACTTTTTCTACTTCAAACTTGGCTGTAGACATGGTGTGGTTCAGATTCTGGCCACGAATCTTTTTTCACCAAACTTGTTCTAGTTATCACAAAAAAATTAAAGGAGGAAATCAGATTTTCTTGAATTCTCCTTTTACAGATTTGAACCCCAGGCTCTGATACCATTTGTTGGGACTTAATGATGGCTACCTTAACTTTAGATTAATCAAGAATCAATGGAAGCACGTAATTCACCAACAAGAGAAAGCAAACTGTCTGATTTTCTTAACTTACCGTATTTGAGCTTTAATACAATGAAATCCAGTAAGAACCTGAACTTACCATATATGGCTGTTCATTACCATGAAATACGGTATGAACAGCCATATACAGTAAGTTCAGGTTCTTGCCGGATTTCATTGTATTAAAACTCAAATACGATAAATGTCAATAAAATACGGTAAGATAGAGAAAATCAGACAGCTTGCTTTCTCTAGCTGGTAAATTGCGTGCTTCCATTGATTCTTGATTAATCCAAAGCTAAGGTAGCCATCATTAAGTCCTAACAGCTATGAATTACGATACAACACTGTTACAACTTGGGGTTCCATCCTATTAGGTGTATGAATTTTATCCCATATTTAGACTTTTGTTATCCACATGGCTGAGGGTAGAGCATGGCTATAATACAACTTTGTTACGACTTGGGATTCCTTACTATAAGGTGTAGGAGATTTATCCATGTTTAGACTTTTGTTCGCATGTCTCCATCAACACGTTTTACCTAAATTTGCTGGCATCACTTTTGGGTGGTAATGCTATCAAAAATTTTCACCTGTGAATACTCAAGTTTGACGATTGGAAATGAGCACGTATAGGACTTTCGTAACTCGAGCCCGATGACAAAGTTTGAGCAAGAACAAAACTTCTGTAACTCCAGCTCACTGACAAAGCTTGAGCTATGGATACCCAAACTCAATAACAAAGCTTGAGCTTGAACCTTCAGAACTTGAAACAAAGGCGTTGACATGTTTTCTCGTCGCCCCTCCGATGCATAAGTCAACGAAAAGGGAAAAATAAATGTGAGACTATAAACTGAATTGAATTTAAAGCGTACATAAATAATGAGCAGGGGTCTTTTATTATAGAGTTGGGCAATGTAATCTAGGTAGGATTAGGTCATTTGGATGCCTTATCTATTTAAGAGTCTTAAAGTACGTGAGAGTCTTATGAAAGCTGGACATTACAATTTCATTGAAAATGTAGAATTGTTGTAATTAGATAACATTAAAACTTTGGTAGTTGAGTATTAGGGATCTTGATAGAGAGAGAGGGTGGGAAAGGATAACAAGGGGCACGAGATGTCCAAAGGCCTCAAGTCCAAGGTTGTGGTGTGGTCGGGCAATACATAATTGTCCACATCATGTGGAAAGTTGTCAAGTTAGTGAATTTTCAATCCTGTAATAGTGGAAATTATACTACACCAGGCTTTTCAAGATTATAGTTCAAAAATCAGATAATAAATTTACTTAATCATAAATCAAGTGTTAATTTAACTATTTATATTAATATTAATAATATAAAATATATCCAACCCCATCTCGTCCGATCCCAATCCAATTTAATCTCAAATCCTAAAATTCATTTCTCACCATCTTCTCTCCTCTTACTCTCTCCACCTAACCCACACCTTCGACGCCGCCGCACCCACTGTTGGATACCACCACCAAACTTACAGCTACGGTCACTCACCACAAAGTCGTAACTATTGATGCTCGCTCATGTTGAAGCCATTATTAAATGTCAAATTGCTAGAGATCTAAGATTTGAATGCTGCCATTGTTGGATATTGAATCGTCGACTGTTGGAGAAGATTTGCACCATCGTCTCGTTGAAAATAGGAAAGCTACAGCGTTGACATCTGAGTTCAATGATGTCGTTGCACGTTACTGCTACTTATCTCTCGATTTGTATTGCTGATATAGAGATTGAATTGTCGTCGATGGAGAGTTTTGGGTACTACCACTGGAGAATGATGATTGTGGTAGTTTGCTGCATTTGGTGGTGTTTTTGGTTTGTTGATTTTTGGTGTAATGGTGGTTTTCATGTTTTGTTGTTGGGGTGGTTTTTGTTGGAGGTGGTAGTTTTGTTGGTGGTGTTGTTGTGGTGCTATTGTGGTGGTGGAAGCACTAGCGGGTGGGGTTGGTCGAAGTGGCCGTGGTGGTGGTGGTGGTGGTGGTAGAGTTGGTGATAGTGGTGGTATGTGACTAACTATTTGATTATCTGTAACCAACTATTAAAATGTGTCATAAAAATTCGATAATTTGTGGTTAAAAAATAATTTGTGACCAACTAATTTGAAAATGTCATTGATAAATAAAATATGACCCATAAAATTTTTGATTTGAATCCGATGAAATAAATTATGATCTATCAAAAAAAATTATTGTGATCATGAAATAATCTGTGACAAATTAATTTGATAATACGTAACATCGTGACCTATAAATACGTACATGTGACCATTAATTATAAAATTATGATCTTAATATATTTAATTAATAAAATATAATTAATTAATTAATACCCGAGTTTCGGATTTTAAAATTTAAAATCTAAAAATTGAATTGTCTAATGCTTATTGTCAGAGTTGTGAATTTTCCGTAATGAAGTGTACGAATCTGTGCAAAAAGATGGAGCCCAATCTAATTGTCAAGCCTGAGCCAGCCCATGAAAAGCCTTACTTTTTTTAGGGTGAAGAGCCTCAATTATTTGGAAGAGATTTTTTATTTTTATATTTCACACATTATACAGAGATTTTCTTTGACTTGGTCTATCTAGGAATAATCCCCTTCAACAGGAGATTTTGTCCCGAGTATTTTGTCTCGAGTCAAATTTGGGACACGTCTAATTAAAAGAGGGCTAACATGTGACAAAATCCCCTGCCAGCGTAGCATATCTCATCTATGTAAATTGTCAAGTCAAAATTCTGTTTTTAATGTACATGAAGCCTATCAAAAAAAGGACCCGGCATTTACCTAATTTTTTGGGTTTTTTTTTTTTAAATTTTATTTCTAAGAAAGAACTAGAAAGAAGTATTCATAAACAGGCTAGTATGTTTAGCTAAGTTAAAAATGTTTTTAAAAGTTCCACATTTGAATACATTGTGTGGTGCACACAACACCGTCACGTCCCTGTCTTGGTTCATCCGCCATAATCTGCTATCTAAGATTATTCTAATTATCAAGAAATAATTGATTGATTAGTTATTTGGTGGACTTTAAATAACATCTCAAATTTGATGAATTTTAGCTAAAATAAACAAGTTTTTATTTTGTTTTTTGATCGTTAATGAATTGAGAAAAGCAATGAATGCGAAAATAAGGTGTAAAATCGAGCTATTCATGAACAACTTGATTCATAGTCAGCACGTTCTTATTTAGTGTTACAACTACTCTCAAATTCTTTTTTTCTTTTAATATTTCACTAAATGTTCGAGTTTCATTCCATGGTATCATTTGTGTGTGTTGAGTAATTAGAAACTTGACTATTCTATATAAGAGAGAACGTTAATATATGATATAATTGAAGTATTATTTCTATTAAAGAATTATGAATAAGTTAACAAAAAATGATTAACATGAATAAAACCACTTGTATATCAATATTTGTACATCATGATTGACATCATTCTTGATAGGTTGGACATTATCCAATTCGGTTCGATTCTGAAGAGAATCGAACCGAACAAAAAAATTTCGGGTATTTAGTAAATGGAACTGTCGGGTCCATAATTATATTTGAACCCGTTCGAGTTCGGTTCTGTTTGATTCCGTACCGTACTGTACCATAATTAAATTTTTTAACATTTATAATAAAAATAAGGGAAATTTTCATAAATAAGAGTATAACTTTGGCCCATTTCAATAATAAGAAAATAAGTTTCAACTTTCAAAAATAAGATTTTTATTAATTTTTATTTATAAATTAATTAATTAAATATATATTTAATTGATTAAATATATATTTATTTAATTAAATATATTAAGGTCACAAATTTATATAATTTGGTCACAGATTCACAATTTAGTTAGTCACATATTATTTTCGGTCACAAATCAAAAATTTTAAATGACAAAAATTATTTTACGTCACAATTCAAAAATTTTATAGATCACAATTTGTTCATCGATCACAGATTCACAATTTAATTAGTCACATATTACTTTTCGGTCACAAATCAAAAAATTTAAATGTCACAAATTTTTTTACGATCACAATTCAAAAATTTTAAAGGTCACAATTTTTTCCTTGGTCACATGTGAAAAATTTATAGGTCACAAATCATTTTCGAGGTCACAAATCAAACTTTCAATAAGTCACGAATCATTTCTAAGGCCACAATTCAAAAATTTTACAGGTCACAATTTGTTCCATTAGTCACATAACGGATTAATTTTTAATCACAACTTATCAAATTATTGATCACAATTGAAAGTCACAGTCACAGTATTAAGGTCACATATCTAATTTCGAGTCACAGGTTGAAGTCACAATCACACTTTTCCTTACAGTCAACATCATAGCAGTTAGCACCATCTCCTCTACCACCACCGCAGCCACCAAAACCCACTCCGCCACCAAAGCTAACAAAAATCTCGCCACATCAACCATCCAAAATCATTGCGCCACCGTCGCCGCCACACATCACCACCTTGACCACTACCAGATGTGTTGAAAAGAAAAGAAAACACTACCACACATCACCACCTCGACCACAATATCCAACAACACACCACCTCGACCACTACCAGATGTCGCCACCTCCACCAAGACACCACTGCCGCCACCTCCAACAAAACACTACTACCGCCCACTCCACCCCCACCAGATGTCACCACCTCCAATACACCACTATCTCCCACTCACAACCACCAGATGCCACCACCCAACGCACCACTAATTCCAACAGACATCGTCTCTCTTTCCACCAAGCTCAGCCGTAGAGTTGCCCTTGCCACTCCCTGCGTCGCCTCCCCTATGGACACCGTGACAGAGTCCTCCATGGCTACTGCCATGGCCTCCCTTGGTGCAATTGGTATCATCACCGTCGTTGCTGCCACCACCAACATCGTCACAGCCACCACCACACGAGAAAGCCACCAGATCCACCACCTCAAAACTGAAAATCACTCGACACAACATAAAAAATCCACAAAACCATAATTCCAACAGACGCCGTCTCTCTCTCCACCAAGCTCAGCCGCAAAGTAGCCCTTACCACTCCCTACGTCGCCTCCCCTATGGACACCGTGACATAGATGAGTCTTAGTCTAGTGCTCGATGTCACCTAATGAACCTGCACCGCTGCATGTCACACACGCGACGTCGCCGGTCACGCGACGTCGCCGGTATAGCGAGGGTCGTATAGAGAGGGTGGGGACCGCGCGACGTCGCCGGTATAACGAGGGTCGTATAGAGAGGGTGGGGACGGCGGTAGAGAGAGAGGGGGGAGAATCAATTGGTTTAGGGTTAGGGTTGGTTAATTAATTAAATTTTATAATATTAAAATATTTTATAATAGTAATAATAATATCTGATTTTTGTACAATCAAACTTTGCCTCTCATTTTTGAAATTGAATCTTGGAAGGTAGGGCATAGTGTAATTCCCACTAAAAATAACTAATGATACATTCAATTTTAATTTTACAAATTAACGTAGTTCAATTTAATAATATATAAATAACAAGTTGTACAATAAGATTAATTTAAAAATGTATACAAATTCTAAAAAGTATATATTTAATACTAAAATATCGGTGATCCATATCAATAATTCATTTGCTTCAAATATTCAAATTTACAGACACACATAACGTAAGAAGGAAATATATAAGGCTTGGGCTTTGGGCTAAAATGGGCCAAAAAAACTGAAAATAATTTGCTAATTTATTTAGAAAAAGTTAAATAATTTAATGTATATAATATAAAAAAATTTAAAAAGATTCGATTCTTCGGTTCTTGGTCTAGAAACGAGAATCGAACCGAACCCGTCGATTTTAGATTCGGGTACCCGTTTGAGTATTTATTTTCAGAAGAACCGCTCGATTTGGTTCGAAACTTTTGTCCAGTCCTAATTCTTGATATCAAGATTTAATTGGTGTAAAATTGTTTTTTTATACTATCCAATTGTATTTAATCACGTGACAGAGTGTAAAACTTAGTGCACTGTACATCGAGCATGATTGGATTAACATTGACAATTGAACTGTCCCCACCTCACACGTGCATAAATAAATCTGCCATAGCAGCCCTCACCCCTCCGTCGGAAATTCCCTAAGTACGGGAAATTTCTACATATTTTATACATAATGTTGATGTAGCAGCATCCTATTTATTTGTATTTTATCTGAGCCCACATATATTTTAGTCATTTTCATTGAATTTGAATTTCTATATTAATTCTGTAAATCCCCAAACGTAGTGGAGAATACTTTTCAAATTTCAACCAATCCCAACGATCATTTGCACTGTTACATCACCTTAATCCTTTCCTTGCCGTCCATTCCTTAACTTGCTGTCTTGCTCGCTCATTGTTTGACCCCACAATACACACTAGTCTGACATTTTCTTCCACGATAGAAAGAGAGCGGGGGTGGGTTGGGGTGGTCTGGGGGTGGGGGTGGAGGTGGAGGTGGAGGTGGGATGATTTTGATTTTGATTTTGAATTTTGTTTGGATTTGTCAATGTGAATGAGTGTTGTCTCTGTTTGCATTGTCGGGTTGTGCTTTGAATTGAACATAAGATGACAACTCTACTTCTCAGTTTTTTATTTGCTTGAACTGTCATTAAAAAGAGTTCTTAGCTCATCTTGGTCATCTCTAGAGAGAAGAAATTTTTTCTGTAAAGATTTTGATTTGAAGGTCAGGTTTTTGGGAGTGCCTATCATTATAGTGAAATTCTAAGCTTGAGTTTCTGGGTTTCTCTTTAAAGATTCAGATAGCAGAGCATTGGCATCAACTTCTGTTCCAAATGGAAATGTTTCTTGATTTTATTTTTATTTTCAAAACGTGTCCAACACTGAAACAAGTAGCCTCTTAAAGTATCCGTGCATCATACGCATCAAGTTACATTGCTTGCAGTTTTTCTTTAGTTCTTTTAAAGATTTGGTCACAATTTTTTTGTGGAATTTCTTGGATTCTCTTAATCAGGCTTCTTTCTGGAGAGAAAAAGGTTGTCGCTTCTGGTGGTCGAGTCTTAAAGGTTGGATCTTTATATTCTGTTCTCCATTTGAAAGTGATAGATAGAGAAAGTTTCAATTTTTCTGAGATCATATATTTTATTTAAAATCAAATAGGTACTGATCGATCTATCAATGTTCTGAATGATTTCTCTGAAGCTGACTTCTTTTTCTTGCAGACAGACTTGAGTAGCATTTTGGCTGATAAAGATTTTGAGTGCCTTGCAAAAAAAAAAAAAAAATGAATCAATTTGAGGTAATATTCCTTTTTTGGGGTCTTAATTGCTTCAATTATTTTTTGAAATATTTATCAGAAATTCAAATAAATTCCATGTGTATACAAACAACTGGAGATGGAGAATCCTATCTTCTCTTCAAGACAAAGTCATTTCCCATTCCATGGAAAAGAAGTTAACAATAGGAAAAAAAATTCAAAATTAGAATTTGTGGGCCTCTTTGGGAATCCTGCCTGCCGTTGGATTAGATGGATCAACCTTTAAGCATCCACAGCATGCAATTCACATCACAGGTTTTGAAAAGTAAAGCTCCCTGATTTACACCACATTATCTTTTTGGAGTAAAATGCCCTTACACCCATGCAAATAATTGATTGTACTTCATGGGTGTAAGGGCATTTTTGAGATATCAAAACTCTACCACCTGCATTTATTGGACGGCAGAAAACGCCGTTGGAAAGTTCTACCTTTCACTTTCATCAGTTCAGGCTTTCAGCTGTCAATTTACATCTTCATAATTATTTATTTTTACGTTCCTTTGCATTTGAAGATCATTGATAAAAAGCTTTCGATTCAACTCGTGGGGGCTTTTGATTAGTACATGATAATCTTTTACCTGTTCGCTCTGCCAGCCATCATTTTCAGTAAACGGGCATTTTGTGACGATTCAAGTCGTGGGGGCTTTTGATTAGTACATGATAATCTTTTACCTGTCCGCTCTGCCAGCCATCATTTTCAGTAAACGGGCATTTTGTGACAATGCAAGATTCTCGATCCCCCAATCTTAACCCCTTTTTCTTTATTAATGCAATTTTTAAATGATTATATCGCTAAAATTTAATATTTTATGATTGCAACTGGTCCACATCTTTAATTTTTCTATTTCAAAAGTTTGTTTCTTTTACCATTTTGCGAAAACAAGCCACCGCCTTGGAAACTCATACTTCCTCTGAAGTTTACTCTTTCTTGTTTTGTGATCTATTTGCTACCTACCTGTTCACTTTTCTCGCTGGCGAAATCCAAGTCTTTCATTTTAAGTCGGTGGATTTTAGTCAAAATTGGAATTATCGGTGTTAATAAGGTTTTCTGATCGATCTATGTTGAAATAATTGAATTTTCTGCATTAATTCTCATATGGGTCGTTGTTGTTAAGGTTTGATTTTCCTGTTTTCAGGTACCTCCAGCTTTGTTTAAGGTTTGATTTTTTTAATTTACTTGAATCATGGTCGAAGACGGAAAAGAAAATTTGGTGGCTAATAATGTGTCGGCTGAGGAATGGCTATCTCGTGCTCAAGGGCTTGTTCCGAAGGCTCTGGAGAAAGCCAGGGAGGTCAAAGGATTCCCTGGAAGGTGGAAGATGATCATCATTTCGAAATTGGAACAAATCCCTTCGAAATTATCGGATTTGTCCAGCCACCCTTTCTTCTCCAAGAATGCACTCTGTAAGGAGCAATTGCAGGCTGTTTCAAGGACATTGAATGAAGCAATTGAGTTGGCAGAGTGCTGTGTGAAAGAGAAATTTGAGGGAAAACTTAGAATGCAAAGTGATTTGGATTCTCTTTCGGGTAAACTTGATTTAAATTTACACGATTGTGGGCTTCTGATCAAAACTGGAGTACTTGGAGAGGTTAGTTTGCCATTGGCTGAACATATGGCTGCTGCAGATCATGGCAATATAAGAGAATTGCTAGCTCGACTTCAGATTGGACACCTCGAAGCTAAGCATAAAGCACTTGATTGCCTTGTAGAAGTCATGAAAGATGATGAGAAGAACATCTTGGCCGTTTCAGGACGAAGCAATATTGCAGCTTTAGTTCAGTTGCTCACCGCTACTTCTCCTCGGATCAGAGAAAAAACTATTACTATTATTTGTTGGCTTGTAGAATCTGGAAGTTGTGAGAATTGGCTTGTTTCTGAAGGTGTTCTTCCACCTCTTATAAGGCTTGTCGAATCTGGTAATCCAGTGAGTCGAGAGAAGGCTACGATTTCTCTCCAGAGGTTGTCTATGTCAGCAGAAACGTCACGCTCAATCGTTGGCCATGGTGGAGTTAGGCCCCTGATTGAGATCTGTCAGACTGATGATGCTGTTTTGCAAGCTGCTGCGGCTTGTACATTGAAGAATATATCCGCTGTGCCTGAGGTACGGCAAGCCCTTTCCGAAGAAGGGATTTTAAAGGCGATGATTGATCTTCTTGAATGTGGAACCCTGTTGAGATCTAAAGAGTATGCAGCAGATTGCTTACAAAATCTCACATCATGTAATGACAATCTTCGGAGATGTGTTATTGCAGAAGGCGGAATTGAAAGTCTTCTGGCTTATTTAGATGGTCCACTGCCTCAAGAATCTGCAGTTAGAGCATTGAGAAACTTGGTTGGAGTGATTTCAGTTGATGTTTTGGTTTCATTAGGCCTTGTTCCAAGGCTGGTCCATGTGCTTAAATCGGGTTCTCTTGGTGCACAAAATGCAGCAGCCTCAGCAATCTGTTTGATTTGCAGCTCAACTGAAATAAAACGATTAGTGGGTGAATCTGGATGCATTCCTCTTCTCATAAAGATGCTGGAGGTTAAATCTATCAATGCGAGGGAGATTGCATCACGAGCAATTTCGAGTTTGATGACCCTTTCCCATAATTGTAGAGAAGTTAAAAGAGATGACAAAAGTGTGCCAAATTTGGTGGTCTTGCTCGATCCAAATCCTCAGAACACAGCCAAAAAATATGCAATTTCCTGCCTGACTTTGCTTTCCTCGAGCAAAAAGTGTAAGAAGTTGATGATCTCATATGGGGCCATTGGTTATCTCAAGAAGCTTACCGAGATGGACATTCCCGGTGCCAAGAAGTTGCTTGAGCGTTTAGAGAGAGGAAAACTGAAAAGCTTATTCAGCAAGAAGTAGAACTCAATGTTGTCCAATGGAAGTATACTTTTGATAATTGTTTCATTGCCTGAATGAATCAAAGTAGTGATAATGGTACAGGCTGAGAAGCTTAAACATGAAATCTATGTGATCAATGCCTTATTTTGTATAAAAACCCAGTACTTGTACTCTATAACTAGTATTACTTCAGTTCTATCCACTTTTCTTGCGCCTTTATTTGATGGTTTAGTAAAAACTGAATGCATTAGTAGGTTACTTTCAATATCATAGAAGAGCGTCGATATTTTGTTAAATCCGATGAGAGTCACATAACATTTATCCAGTCGATACAGATGTAACTATATTGCATTAATCCTCATCATCATTCCATACAAATGGATGATTGGGGATATTCTGTATCTGCAACAAATTCTCCAGTTGACGGACGTGCTCCCGCAGTGCTTCTTCAACTGGTTCAGCTGTATCCGTCTCCTCTTCATGAGAACAACTTTTCAGAACAGAATGGAAAGCCTCAGGATTATACTTCAGTTGCAAGTCTCCAGATTTTTCGAGGACCTGTAATTCGAATGCAGGACTCAGGGGACGTCCCAGAACCCGAACATAACACACGCTGCAGCATGCAAATGATATAGCAGTTAGATCCAATGGCAGCACCTGGCAAAGGAAATTGCTTCACGACCCATACAATAATTAATGCTTTACCATGATCTCGAAAAGAAGAAGAACAATCAATCGGTTTCTTCTGAACAAAATCTTAACAATTTACAAATCCCAATTCTGATAAAAAAAAAAATGAAAAAATGGACTAACTGAAGGGGCTCACCATATATAGAATAATCCGTCGATTTCTTCTCTCTGAGCCCTCCCCAACAGTTCGATCTGCAAACATCCACCAACGCAAAGAACAGGTTCTGGTAGCTTGAATTGCTGCAAGTGATTTTCCTGTTTGCAGAGGAAGAGTTATTCAAGCATGATTTTTGTAGAATAAGCAATGGTTATGGTTTCTTTCCTCTGGATGCATCCGAAGCTAAGAAACTGGTCACCCATTACAACCCCCAGCCTGGCCACCATGAAGAAAAGTTGAAAAAGAAGAAGAGAGAGAGAAGAAATTCATTACATGTTAAGTAGGAACATGTAGGATTATTTCACATAAACAATAAATCTGTGACAGAAGTAATCTTCATCAAAACAAATTATTGTGAATTATATTAGAAAATCACAAGGTTCTGGCCGACTGCTGATTATCAATGTTCTTGTGCAATTCCTCCAAGTAGCAATTTAACATGCCAATGGTTAAAACCCTCGACATTCTTTCCCCTGGGGAAGTCAGCCCAAACGGCAATAACCAAGTCTAGTTCCCTATAAAATTGAAAATGGCCACATAAATCCTTTTCTGCCGCTCAATTTGGTTCAACGCTCTCAACAAGTTGTTTATAAGGATTATTCATATCATAAAATGTGACAGTTTTAAGTTGATTGTCACCTGGACGGAAACTAATTTGCAGGCCCAATGAGAGTGTAAAGGAAAAATAAATAAAAATTAATAAACACGAGAAAAAATACCTAAATGCATATATCTACTTCAAAAGGTCACCTGTGTCATTGGGAACTCTGGTGAAGTGTATGACCATATAAACTTGTCTTCAGCAGGTTGTTGCAACGGTAAATGCCGGAAATCTATCCCATTCTTCCATGGGGATTTGAGATGACCCATTCGAAATCGCACAGACTTCGCTGAGTAAACAGGACTTCCAGGCTCCCAATAGACTGTAGGGTAATGCAAAAGACAGTTAATGACAAGCACCTAATAGTTTTTAAACACGACATGTACATAAAATTAACTGATAAAAAAATCAATAAAGAAAGGAAGAGATAAAAAAAAAATTAAGAAAGCTGAGCAATCACCTTCAAAAGGTCGTATATCAATTTCAGTAACAACACAAACATCGGAAATTAATTTGTATATTAATGTCTCAGGCACATCGGGGTTGGTCTGTCCTTTACTTGACCAGTATGAGTTTCCCCACATAAATCTGTTGATAGGAAAAAGAGTATGAACTACGCTTTCTTCTGGATCACGATCTGTGCTGGAAGCACCAATTACACACGCTATGCAATCCCTTGGATTATCTATAGACTTTGTGAGGGCCTGAATCAGAGAAGCATAAATTTTATGATCCCTCTCAAGAATCTTCCATTCCATCGGGTTGCTAGTTTCAACATCCACTGATAATGTTCCATTATTTGGTCCAACTATTTGAAGATCGGAAATATAACGAAACATTCTCAGACACAGCTGTTTAGAAAGTCTGTTCGCAACCACTGCAATATAATTGATATTATCATTTGCTCAGACACTGTTCAATTTTTCTCTTTCATGAAATGAATTGAAGAGGCAATAAATCTTATGTAAAAGAACTAGGATTAAGACAGAAAAATGATTGTAAAGACATCCACATTTACATATAACAAGAGCATCATCAATTTTTATAATTGATTAGAAACATTTGTACAAGATAGCAAAGGTCAGAAGTCTTTCTATGGTAGTCAATGATATCAAAACAGAATGATCGTGGATGCGTGAAAAACATAAATAGGGGGGAGTTAGCTCAGACAGAAAATTATCTGTTCTGTTGTTTGAAAGTAGAATTTAGGGATGACAAAAATCCTTTAGGACCTGCACTAATGACAAAAATCCTTTAAGTGTAGCTTGGGGCCGAGAAAAAGCAAAAGATTGCACCCATAAATGAGGAAAATATCCCCCCCCCCCCCACCCTGCACTGACCTCTGATTTCAATGTTGCATATTATCAGTACGATTATCGTCGCCACTCGTCAGCTTTGCCAAAACCTCTGGTCATTGTCAAAAGGATTTCATTTCCAGAGCATTACTCTCACTCCAACCACCTCTCCAGTAATGATCAGTAAATATGCAAGCCTCATATTCTAGAGAGACGTGAAAATTATGGCGAATTTCTCAGTCTCTGAAGGATATGTTTGCCAAAGATACATACAGCGCTACTCGCTACTTTGCCTCAGCTAATTCTGTCACCTGAGAAGCTAATCACTTCCCTATCCATCTACAGTCCCACAAGTCTGCCAAAAGAATGTTAATTGACTCAGCACCAGTGACTATCACCACTGACTGATGAACTCTTTATAGATAACCTTATTTTTATCCCAAATGCATTTTGATCCACTATATCCTAGGCTGGACCAATAGCAGGGAGGAGCTTGCAACCCATACAGTCTTGCTGCAGTTTGGAAAGATTGGCGTCTCAGCCAGTTAAGACTGGATTGACCAGACTGTCTAACACTGCTGACGGGATGTCTTTGGGCAGTGTTTAGATATGCACTTTCTTTTTTTTTCCAGCGAGGACTAAAGAGATATAAACCGAATGGTCATTGAACCCCTGGTCAAGATAACCGCTAGATGATGATGGCATATAACAGATGGAGTGAGCGACTTGGGGTCTTTCAAGGAAACACATACACAGCGTATTTTCACACAAGTAGCACCCAACTTCTTGGCATTGGCAAAATTAGGACTAGATTGACCAGACTGTCTTGACACTGCTGATAGGATGTCTTTAGGGCAGTGTTTGGATAGGCACTTTTTTTTTCCAGCGAGGCCTAAAGAGATATAAACTGAATGGTCATTGGACACCGGTCAAGATAACCGCTAGATGATGATAGCATATAACAGCTGGAATAACTTGGGATCCTTCATGGAAACGCATAAGCAGCGTATTTTCGCACAAGTAGCCCGACTTCTTGGCAGTGGCAAAATTTGCTTGGGAACATCTAGGCTATTGTCACTTTCCTTCTGGCTTGCTTGCTTTGGATGAGATGAGTTAGGCCACAGCAGGCCAAAGTTATTTCTCCATCTCCATTAATAGGTTGAATGTGTCCAGTCCAGGCAGATTTTTCTACTTCATTCACAGGCTGGACCATACCAGGCCAAAGCTTGTTATTATTCTTCAATGACGATTAAGCCATCACCTCTTCCCGTGAGTTTCCATGATCAAGAAAGGAGAAAGGGAAACAATTCATCAACTATATGGAAACCCCTAATGTGAGTTGATAGCTTGTAAAACCAAAATGGGGGCAAGCAAATGCTCACACGTCGAACTCCCTGCTTGCATTAGGATAGTCCAGCCTAGCATTCATAATTTCCAAATACAAGAAATAATTCCAGGGATTCCACTTACAATTGTAATTATTTTTATCATTCAAATTTAAACACTTGTCAACTTTATCTAGAAGGTTTCAAAATTTTAATTCATATTATTCGTGAATAAATATGCAGATTTCTCGAGTTGGACACTCTCAATGTAAAATTAGTCCCCAGGTTAAACGCAAGATGCAACTTCCCACTACAATTGATCTCTGGCTATCCCCAATGTCATTTAAGACATATCCTGTCATTATCCTGAGTGTCGAAGGGCGCTCTTTGACACACTGGCTAACCCTAAGTTAACATCACCTAAGACGTGTTTTTTGTAGGTCCATTGCATGACGATAAGTCAAAAAGGACAGGACATCTAATGTTCCCTGAGATATTAAACGTTATATGTAAACAACTTGCCCTGGCATACTGAATCAAGCACACAGAGCAATGTGACAATTATGATCGGCATTTGAAAAGAATCTGAGTGCAACAAAAAAATTCTAATAAACAAATGAAACATCACATAACTAACAATGGGATGCGTGAAATTCATGTGTGCCTGTGTGTTTGTGTGTACCAATATAGCAGAAAAATCCAAATCTACGGCAAAATTAAAATTATTGCAAACAATATGGTACATGCCAATAACATTTTCTAAGGCGATGCATCTTAAATAATGACAACAATCATCAATAACAGTTAAACTTATTCAACTTTTGCAGCTCACCGAAATGGTGCCAAGACTGTGAGACAACACTGGCACGGACCACATCAGCTGGGTTGTCCAAGCGCGTCAAGATACTCAAGGCTAAGTCAACGTCAAGGCAGTCTAAGAAATTTATACCTTTCTTCATTTGTGCTTTGGCACTCTGCGGAGCTAATAAACTTTATAACTTTTGTATATCTGTACAAAACTTCAGACCTACATTAAGAATTGCCACCGCGGAAAAATATTAATGTTATACATAACTGACCATAGAACATAAATTCTGCGATGATGTTACCTGTAAATGAAAAAAATAAATAAAAAAATTCCCATAACACATCATACAATTTTCAGAAAAATATAAACAGAAACAAAAGAAATGCTATACCCACCCCGGAAAAATCAATTCAGTTAATATTTTCTCTTAAAGCTTCAGTATTTTGACTAGCTCAGAATCACAAAAGGTGGGATTTTCAAAGACTGAAAATCAACAAATTCTGAAAACTAGAAAACAAAAAAACAAAAAACACGATAAAAAATCACATAACGTGAGAATTTTCAATAATTGAAAAAAAATCAACATTCTGAAACTGAAAAACCAAAAAGAAACAAAAACGATGCAAATTGCAACAAAAAAATATTAGATATCGTAAACATAACAATATCCCTATGTATATACGTATATATGCGCAATCACCTATTAAAATGAGGTAAAGAGGAAAGGGAAAGAAGGGTACCTTCCTACTTAGAACCCTAACACATACTGCAATTATATACAGCTATTAGAGAAGGAATTAATGTGAAGTGAGAGATTGAGTTCACTGAATTAAGCATGTTTAGGCAGGTGCCCTCATCTTTCGTCTTCAATGTTTGTGTGAAACCGAAACAGATGTTGCGTATAATTTTAGGTTTATTTGGAATTTGTAATTTTTTCTTCATTCTTTTTCTCTACACGTGTTTATAGAACTTATTTTCCTTTTCCTTTTAAGTATCTTATGTCCTATTTGGATAAATTAAAATTCAGATTTTAATTTGAATTAAAGTCAATAACTTATTTTAATAACATATTTTTATAAATGGTACCACTATTTTCATCCACACTTTTTATATTTACATCTCACTATAAGTTCATCCTTATTAAATTTTTAAAAAAAATTTAAAAATATTATTTACATCCACGTCATATTTCAATTTTATCCTTATTAAATTCATTCATTTAACTACTATATATCCAAATGAATTTTATATTTTCATCCCACTTTAAATATATCTCTAACATTATAGATTCACATATTCTCTAAAATTATAAACTCTTTTAAATCAGATGAACGAAATGAGAACAAAGTTGAACTAATTGAACATTATATAAACATGTATCGAGACAGATCCTCCTACTCATAAATTTGACAAACTTTTTTGACAAATAATCGTGATCACTAAGATCATGGGAAAGTTAATTATAACTACTTAAGATCTATAAAATATTGAACGTTGGATTGATTTAAATTAAAGGTCACGATTATTTTGTCAAATAAATGTGTCAAATTTATGAGTAGGAGAATTCATCTTAAAATGAGTTTTGAATTCATTTTGTGTTTTGGGTGTCCATTTTGATATTGTTGAAAACTCGTTCTTTTTGTCATTCTTAAAAAATATTTCTCAACCCGTGTTTTTTGTTTGACAGATTTATGAAGAAAACAGCCAAAACGTAAAAATATTATTTTCTATTTTCTTCACAAAATTTGCAACCGTTTTCAAAAACTCGTTTTCGAAAATGGGAAAGATAACGCATTTTCAATATTTGGAAAATCGAAAATAGAAAACGGCCTGAAAACAGTAAAGAATGCCCCCCTTATCGTTTTTGTTCTTAAAACTCAATCCGTCAAAGCAAACAACCATAAATTATTATTTGGTTTGGGTTGATTTTGATCCCAACCTGAAATCAAAACCAAAATAGTCGGTTTGAAAAAATTTCAATCAAAACAAAATAGTTGATTTGAATAATAATTTTCTCTATTTATTAGAGTTCTAGTTAAATACAAATTTCTATTAGGGTAATTTATTAAAAATAAAAATAAGTGGATGAATATAGAGTTAAGTATTTTTATTTATGTCTATTTCAGTAAATTTACATAGAATTTAAAATATAATAAAATTTTATTTTTAAAAGTGGATGTAAATACAAAAAATATGGATGAAAATAACGGTACCCTTTATGAATTCACAACTTTTTAATCACACATCTCACCAATTTTTATCAAACTCTATTAAAAATTTTATTTTAATCTTCACTAAACATCATTGATAAATTAAGTAATTTATCTTAACAATAATAAGTTAAATGATTTTAAAACTTATTTAGCCCCTTTTTGTCATTCATTATTTTACATTCGACCAAGGTTTTTTTTTATCGCACTCATTTTCAACCACGTATTTTTTATTAAAATAATATTAGAAGCAAATCAAATTTTTTTTAACCACACATTCTCCATCAATCTACTATTCGATAATACATTTTTTAAAATTAAAGGGCTCAAACAGGATAAACTTTTCAAGGGTAGCTAAAGATTGTGTTCTCTTTACTGTTTTCGGGCCGTTTTCTGTTTTCAATTTTTCAAAACATTGAAAACGCGTTTTTTTTCCCATTTTCGAAAACGAGTTTTTGAAAACGACTGAAAATTTTGTAAAGAAAATAGAAAACAATTTTTTCACGTTTTGACTGTTTTCTTCACAAATCTGTCAAAACTAAAAAAACACGGATTGAAAAATATTTTTTCAAAACGACAAAAAGAACGAGTTTTCAACAATCTCCAAATAGACACCCAAAACACAAAACAAAAAACGAATTCAAAACTCAAAACACAAAACTGAAACACGAAGAGAACGCCCCCTAAGCTTTCGAATTATTTACATTTCCATCTCGCCGTCTCGATTCCAGTTCTCTTATTACACACATGTACAACTTAACTATTTCTACAGTTTCATTGCTTAACTTGTTTTTCTTAAATCTTAAAATACCCCGACTTATAGGAAGGTGAATGCAGTAGAATTATAATTAATAACTTCATCCAAACCTTCGTCCTTCTCATCACCCAAACATTGAGGTTGTTCGACTCATGTTGTATACCACGCAACAAAATCTCTAGCAAATTTATGCTCTTCCACATCATCTTTTCTTCTAGTTGTCGCATGTGTGGGATTTCGTCATGGGGAAGCTTTTGAGAACGGAGATGAGAACCTGAGGCTAGGGGCGGAGGCAGGGACGTCCTGGGGGAGTCCTGGACCCCCATTTTTTTGACAAATTTTTTTTTTAAAAAAATTTGAAGGATTGAAGAATGGTAACTTCTCTTTTTTTACAAATGAAGTTGCGAAGAAAGCTAATCTTATTTCTTCCACTTATTTTATGTTAATTCTCAACTTATTAGAAATGTCTACACTGATACACTATCCGCGGAGAAGGTAAATGACTCAATTAGTGAACTTTTGTTTCCTCCCATTTTTGTGGTTTTCTTCAAAAAAAAATTGGGGGCGCTGGCCCTGAACCCCCGTTGCCCCCCACCCCTTCACCTATATATTTTCAAATTTGGACCCTCCATTTCCAATAAACTGGCTCCGCCACTACCTGCTCGAGCAAGAACTTTCTGTGTTATTCGAGAATCTCTATGTCAAATGCAAGATAGAGAGGCCACCCAAGAACTCAAACATGACACATATAGGGCCGTCAATGAATTGGATTTTGATTCAAATTCGATTTGAATCCAATGAAATTAATAGGAGATAGATTTATAATCTCAGTCCAATAACCCAATTAAGATCGAAATTCGATAATCTATTAACTAAATGGAGAAAATATGGATATAGGTCAATTCGATCCGATATTTTATAATAATATTATCCAATCCCATAACCTAAGCGTGCTTTTTTATTATTATTTTTTTTTTACTTTTTTTAACTGCTAAATGATTAGAAAATACACAGGCATAAGAAGAGAAGCTTTGAAAATTGAAACAGACCTTTCAAAATCCACTACGTTAAACCCAGACCCAAAATATGAGGGGACTTTTTTGGTCCAAATATTTTTTTTTAATTTTATTTTTTAAAATATTAAGTAAACAGTGTAATTGTAAAAAGTTTACAGAGTTCGCTTCATGTTTCGAAAATCACAGAAACGGCTTTTAGTGCAATTACATAAGATATCATTTATTCATAATTTCTTTGCAATTAGAAAGCCATTGATTTGGTGGTGTACTTGACTACAAATTAAAAAATTGTAATTTACATAATTTCTTCTCTTAAACATGTTATTGGGTATGTATGCTTACGGAGAATACAAATTAAAATGAGTTTCGCAGTGTATTTGCTTATTTTAAATAGTTTTTTTTCAGATTCTATGATTATTTAATTATGTTATTATTATTAACTACTTGTGAATTGTGATATCATAAAACTCACAACATTGTATCTAAATTATCTGGTTAGATATAGATTTTTTTTTTCTAGCTGCCTTGATAAATTGTTTCTTTCTCTTTTTTTTTTTTTTTTTTTTTTATTAACTGCCTTGATAAATCGAAAAGTCATAAAATATGCATTTCCATGTTTTACCATATTTGCAAACTAAAATATCTCTATACAATGTAAGACTAAATCGTTAATTTTTTTATTTTTTTTTTAATTATTCGTGATCACTCCATTTTGACAAAACAGATATTTCAATTTAAGTAGGCTAACTGCTATGTTGTCAATTGGTGCTCATCAATGGTCTATGTGACAGTCAGATTCTAGACTTTATTATCCAATGAAGTTATATATTTTCATTTATCGGACTATGAAGCAATGTCATCTACACTTGTAATAGGGACGTGCTAGTAAAGACTTGTAATAGGGACATGCTAGTAACATCATTCATCCATTTTTTTCCCCTTATATGTTCTGTATCTCTTTTACTAGCTCTATATACCAATTATTCATTATTGAATGAGAATGACAAATTTTGTCAAATCTTCAATTAGTATCTTCTTGCACTGTTGCATTCTTTCCCAATTGTCTCATTTCAATCTTGAATTTAGGACTTTTCAGATACGTACAATGGCAGACAAGGCCGACACTAAAGCAGAAAAAAAAGATGATGCTCGGAATGTTGTACAAGTTGAAGATTCACCTCCACCTTCTTCTAAGAGATGAAAATTGGCATCCAAGGTATGGAATGATTTTGTAAAAATTAAAGGGCCAAAAGGAAATGAGATTGCACAGTGCAAACATTGTCGTAAAGAATTTGTAGAGAGGAGTGGAAAGAAACTAGCCACTTAAAGAATCACTTGAAAAGGTGTAATGGGAAAGGTAGTGGGACATTGGTCAACAAATGCTATCCATTTCCAAAAAGTTCCTCAGGGGCTGTTGCCATAGTTAAAAATCATAAGTTTGACCAATTGAAAAGTAGAATGGATTTTGGTAAGATGGTTATCATGCATAATTATCCTTTTAACATGGCTAAACATGAATATTTGAGATCTTTTGTAATGGTTTGCAACCAATGTTTAAGCTTGTGTCAAGAAATACAGTGAGGTATGATTTATTTGAAGTTTACAAAAGTGAGAGGGGGAATGTAACAACCAAGTTTTTTTAGTCAACAGTCAAAAAAATTGACTAGTCAAAGTCAAGTCAAATAAGGAGTAAATTGAAATAAATTGTTTTGGTCGGGTTTATTTTATAAATTTGTAATATTTGAGGGTTAAATTGGATATAATTTAAGTTGAGAATTTGTTTTTCCATTAATGGAAGTTATAAGGACCAAATGATATTTTAAAATGAAGTTGAGGGACTTACTTTGCAATTTTAGGATTAGTGGACAACAAGTGGACTTTTTAATCATTTTTTTATTCCATTTTCATTTAAAAACACACACAATCACACAGTAGAAGAACTGGAACGGCAGAGAAGGAGAAAAACGCCAGAGAAGAGAAAAAGAAAGGAAAAGAAGAAAGGGACAAAGAAGAAAGAAAAAGAGGAGAAGAAGGAAAAAAAAAATGGTAAGGAAGTAGTCAAGCTTGATTTTGTTCTTCTTTCTCTTTATTTCCTTCAAGAAGTAGATTAAATAATATGTTAAATTTCTAGGGTTTCAAGCTTGGTCGAAATTTCAGGTGTAAATGAAGGGAATATGATTTCTAGTCAAGATTCTTGATTGGTTATTTCTCATTTATATCAAGGTAATGGATACTATTTTTGGGCAAACCCTAGAATTTTTAATTGGGATTTTGAATAAGTATAAATTAGGGAAATGATAGTGGTGATGAAATACTTACTTGATAGAATGATTTTATGGAACTATATGTAAATTGAATTGGTTGGATTATGATTATTAGTTTCACTAGTTTGTAAATGGAGAATTATTTTTATGTTGGGAATTGGAGATTATTTTGATGAATTAGATTTTAGTGAAATGACTAGAAAATGGAATGTGCTCCAAGTGAGTAAAGGAAATTTGGAAAAAATTATTCAAGTCTTGAGAAATTAAGTTTTAGTATTTGATTATGAATATTTAGAGTTACTTGGTTGGGTGATTGTTAAATTGGTTATTCATATCGTATTTTAGATGGTGACGAGGAAATTGGGAATGTTTATCAGTCAGTCTAGCTTGTAGCTCCTACTGTGAGTAGAAAAAACTTATTTTTCAAGAAATTAGTATTTATTAAATTTATATTAGATTTGGATTTGAAAGTTAATTATTTCATATAGCTGATTTTATTGCATGAATTTCATAATAAAGTGATTCTTATATCAAGTTATTTTTAAAGTTAAATTTCAGTTAAATTAAATTATTTCATTAGCATGTTGTATCAGTATTAAATATTTCAGCAAATTTATAATTATTTTTAAAACCTCCAGAAAGTACTTAGGTGATTTACCCGCTCTGCACTGATGTGAATGTGTTTTCACAGTGTATGACCAGATTATCAGAGGTCTTTGGGACCCACTCTTGTACACACATAGGCTTTGGACCGTGTACTGGGGTGCTTAGCCTTTGGGGTAGCTCTGCGTACGTATGACCAGTTATCAGATTATCAGATTTGAATGGCTTCGCCTTGTACATCGAGATTACTCTGTACATGAGTAAGGCTATTCATGGGGTACTTATTGGTGTGACTCTTTAGTATATAATATGATGTTTATTCAGCTTATCAGATTCCAGACTTCAGAATTCAGTTTATTCAGTTTGCAGAGTAATGATTTCAGTTTACAGTAATGTGAAACCGTATTTTCACTTATAGTTACTGAGATTAGATTATTTATATTCAGTTGTTTATTTAGAATAAAGAGCAAGGAATTTTATGATGCAATCATGCTTAATTTTAAAAGTATTCTCAGATATCAGAATTTCTTAAAGTTGTAACAGAGCAAGACTTTTCAGAAAAGTATACTTATTTTTCAAACTATCCACTCACTGAGTTACAAGCTCATATTTCAAAATCTTTTTCTGAGTAGATAGTACCAGGGTTGTGCAGCCTTGGAGCCTGTCGATCTATGGCGTTGAGACACACACATTGCATTAGTTGTATGGGTCATTTCATTAGATTATTTAGTTCATATTCCTTTTGGGTATTTTGATTTTTAAAGTTTATTAAATATTGTTTTACCAGTATTTTATTTTGAGAAGTTTGTATTCTGAAGGACTAGTGCGCCCTATTTTAAATTATATGAGCATGTTTGAGAAAATTGATTTTTATTCAGGTGGTTTTAGTCCTTTTTCAAAGAAAGCTCTATCAAATTTTTTTTTATAAAAATGTCTCAATCAAAGAATGTTCAGTTGTCTTGGCGGTACATCCAGTATTTATCTGAATCTATCACCAACGCACGACACGTGTCGGGTCCATTAGGTTGACTCGGGACGGGTCGTGTCAGGGATGTTATACAACCACTTGGGGAAACTTCTAGGTAGAATCACTCTAATTACTGATCTTTGGACATCTGATCATCAAGATATTGGTTATATATACTTGACATCTCATTTTATTGATGATGATTGGGAATTGAACAAAAAAATAATTGATTATAGATGTATTGAATATCCTCATGATGCAGAAACACTTTTCAGATAAATCATTGATATGATTTTGGATTGGAATCTGGAAAAAAAAAAATTGTTCGCCATGGTGGTTGACAATGCTACCGTCAATGATGCAATGGTAAGAAGCTTGAAAAGTTGGCTTTGTGACAAGTCTGCAATACATTTGGAAGGTAAGTTATTTCATGTGCGTTGTAGTACTCATATTCTTAATTTGATTGTGCAAGATGGGCAAGTAATTGGAGAGTTTATTCGTAAGGTAAGAGAAACAGTGAAGTATTTGAAAAGGTCTTCATATGCAACACAAAAATTTACTCTTGCAAAAAATCAACTTAAGTTGAAAGATAAGAAGAAGGTGAGGATGGATTGTTCCACTAGGTGAAATTCTACTTTTCAAATGATTGAAAGTGTAATAGAGATGAAAGAGGTGCTTTGGTGCTTAGCACAAATAGTTCGTAATTATAAACTCTATCCAAGTGATGAAGAATGGAAAATTGCTAAAGTTCTGTGTGATTGCTTGAGAATATTTTATGATGCAACAAATCATTTTTCTAGTTCTCATTTTCCCACATCAAATGTGTTTTTTCGTGATGTTTGTAATATTCAACTACATTTATCTAAGTGGGAAGGTAGTGAGCATAGCTTTTAGTGTATGATGGCTGGCCCAATGAAACCGAAGTTCGTTAAATATTGGGAGGAGTGTTGTTTGGTATTAGCAGTTGCTATTGTTTTTTATCCAAGATTTAAAATGGATTTGGTTGAATATTATTATGATAAGCTTTATGGTGTTGATGCTCATACATATGCTGAAAGAGTTCGTAAGTCAGCATTTGACCTTTTCAATGAGTATATGATGATAGTTCATCTCAATCTCAAGTGGAAGTAAGTCAAGAACTTGCTTCTAGTTGTGTTCATGGAATGGGGGCTTCTCTAGAGGACCAGTTGAGTGGGTTTGATTTCTGGTCAACACTATCTCGTTCTTCTAATTTTTCGAGTTCTTCTAAAAAGTCAGAGTTAGAGAAGTACTTGGAGGAGCCAGTATTTCCAAGAACTAAAAATTTTAAAGTTTTGAATTGGTGGAAGGTTAATGGTGCTAAATTCCCTACTCTTGGAAAATTTGCTCATGACATATTAGTTATTCTAGCAACTACTGTTGCGTCTGAGGCTGCATTTAGTGTGGGAGGAAGAGTAATTGATGATTTTCATGCTTCATTGCTTTCGAAAATTATAGAGGCTTTGGTGACTATACAAGATTGGCTTGCCTCCTAGAAAAGGAAGAGTAAGTATGCTGATTATTGATTGATTATATTTCTTTTAGGGAGTAGCTATATATTATTATTTATTCCTTAGATTATCTCCAAGAGACTCTTTAAAAGTAAAATCCTCTCTATTTTAAAGAGTCAATCTTTAAAATTTTACTTCAAGAAATTCTTTAATTTAACATTTCAAAATAGAGACCCACCTCTCTATAATTTAATACTTCAAAGATTCCAACTTTTAATACATAGTTTATTGACTTAATTAAATAAAGTGATATAATTATTGGGGAAAATATGGTAAAAATAAAAGAAGAAAAAAAATAATAAATACATATTGGGAATGATAAAATTAAATATTTAAAATAAAGAGGCTATTGGAGCATTTTAAAATTTTTGTTCTTTAAATTTATAGATGCTCTTTAAATTGCGAAATATACTCTTTAAAAATAGAGAGCCTCTTGGAGATGCTCTTACAAATACTTAATTTATAATGTCCTTGTACAACTTGACATAAATGCTACAAACAAGGCCCCCACAAAACAAAAAATAAAGTTTCTTAATGATTGAAGTTTATTTAAGTTTTACTAATAAATCTATGTTTTTAATTTCTTGAAATGATATTTTTTTGCACACCCTTTATTCCCAATATGCTCTTTAAATTGCGAAATATGCTCTTTAAAAATAGAGAGCATCTTGGAGATGCTCTTACAAATACTTAATTTATAATGTCCTTGTACAACTTGACATAAATGCTACAAACAAGGCCCCCACAAAACAAAAAATAAAGTTTCTTAATGATTGAAGTTTATTTAAGTTTTACTAATAAATCTATGTTTTTAATTTCTTGAAATGATATTTTTTTGCACACACTTTATTCTCAAATGTCTTTTTTTGTAGGTGTGGTGGAATGGTGGGTGGTATGATATGGAGAAAGAGCTGAAACTTCTAAACCTACGCTTGAGATTATTTTTTTTCCCTTAGTTTTTGTTGATTACTTCTCTCTAGAACATTTGTTGGGTATGTATTCATTGCAATATGCATATTTTGGTTTGTTTTAACTTGGTGTTATCTTGTGGATTGTTCTTGAACATGCCAATTGCTTACACGTTAATATGATTATTTCCTTATATTGCAATAAAAATGAATGTGTAAAATATTTCAGATTGGATTATCAGATAGGATATCCGATAACATAACAAATCGGATATGAATTTAACAATCAAATATCCATCAAATTATTGAATCGGATCAGATATGGGTAAATCCGATCCATATCCGATCCATTGACAGCTCTAGACACATACACCAATGTTGAGTGATAATCATGTCATTCTAGTCACAAAATGTTTGCAAGTTAAATGGACAAGTGGATGTAGAGTGAACCACTATGAATATGTGTGTTCACTTGTACGTGTGTTGTACTTTCCATTTTGTTCATTATTGCTCTAAAGATTGGTATTTGACATTAATCCCTAACACTTGCCATGCTAGAGAGTGGAAGATTTTACTAGCCAATTGTGATTGTAAAAGATGTCAAAATCAAATATATCAACCTTCTCTTGAACTAGAACTATATATCTTTCAAGTTCCTATAAAATCCAAAACATATTTCATTCCACGTGGTCTTATTCGACCATCTCCATGGGGTCTAAAGATAAAAGACAAGATTCAAGAGAAAATACAATTAACCGTGCAAAGGGACTACTGACATTCTTCATCCAAAAATGTCGTCAGCTGGATTTTGCACTGGCAAATGTTTGAGGTTGCTTTCAATCGCCCTTGGGGATTAGGATAGCTTATTCGAAATCTTACAGATTATAAGATTTCGCTAAATATATGGGTTTGCCCAGCCGGATAAAAGCTAAAGGCAACTCAACGCTTATCCCTGATGTTCGACCTTTTTCGGCCAAATTTCAGTGTCTAATTTGTTGCGGAATAATTCAGAACAATCTATCACCAATTGCTGTCTAAATAAATAACAGAAAAATGAGTACAAAACCAAGAAACAAAAGAAATGCAAATAACAGACGGACGCAGTAATATATACATTCCGAACAAAACAGCATGTTCTTTGTTCAAATTTTGTACAATAATTATCTAGGTACCGCCAATCCTCAGACTAGAAAATATCAAGTAACTGTTCAAACAAAAATACAGACTACCTCCACACCTCAAAACATCCCAGTCCTCGAGTAGCAATTTATTCTTGGCCACTTCAGCAGTCAGTAAATTACTATTTTTTATAGGGTTCATCTACAGAAAACAACTCTTTACCTAACTTCTCGGGCATATCAAAACACAGTCTACACATAAACCACCTTTGGTATGAGTACAATATCTGAGTTAAAGAATATTTTATCTTTGTTGATGTGAGTTAAAAAAGAAGGTAAAATGGGAAGAAGAAAGAAGATGGTGAACAGTGGTAGTCTGTATCTACCGTATTATATTTATGAAGACTAATATACAATATATATATACAGACTTCTTGGAGTATGGAGCAAGCCAAAGGGAAACAAAGCACGTGACACAAAACAAAAATAAAATATTCAATTACAGCTAGAAATGGAAAGTGGTCCCCCCAATACAAAGTTCAATTTACTGCAACTATATATATATGCTTTAACATCCCCCTTCAAGCTGGAGTTAAGTCCTTTACTCCACGCTTGTCTTTCAGAGTCAAGAACCTGGTTTGAGCTAGGGGCTTAGTCAATAGATCAGCTATTTGATCTGATGAGGGGACATATTGAATCATTAGCTTGCCTTCAAGAACCTTGTCTCGGACAAAATGAACATCCAACTCAATATGTTTGGTTCGAGCATGATAGACAGGATTAGAAGCCAAAGCACTAGCACCAAGGTTGTCACACCACAAGGTAGGTAATGAAGTAGGACACAAACCAATCTCCTTGAGTAGAGATTCAATCCAACTTATTTCTGCAGCAGCTTGAGCCAAAGCTCTATATTCTGATTCGGTGCTAGACCTTGCCACAACTTGTTGCTTCTTAGAGGACCAAGCAACCAAGGTGTCTCCCAAATAAATGCAATAATCAGCTGTGGATCTCCTGTCATCAGGGCAAGATGCCCAATCAGCATCAGCAAAGCCTGTTATGCTTATTCTTTCACTTCTTTGGATCCACAGACCTTGTTCAATTGTTCCTCTTAAGTATCTAAAAACTCTTTTGACAGCTTTCCAGTGTATGTCTGAAGGATTTTGCAGAAATTGACTAAGTTCGTTCACAGAGAATGCTATGTCAGGCCTTGTATGAGCCAAGTATTGTAAGCCTCCTATTGCACTTCTGTACAATGATGGATCAGTCATTTTCTCTCCTTCATCTTTGGATATGTATTTACCAACAGACATTGGAGTAACACAAGACTTGAGGTGCTCAAGATTGAACCTTTTTAACAAGTCCTTTATATACTTAGTTTGGGTGAGATACATACCTGATTCATCCCTTCTCACTTCAATACCCAAAAATTGGTGCAGCTCACCTAAATCTTTTAGTGCAAACTGCTTGTTCAGATTGTCAATGAAGCTTTGCAACATTTTGTGATCATTACCGATTATCACTATATCATCAACATATACTAGAACAAAGATTACCTGCCTTTGATTCATGTGAAAGAATAAGGAACAATCTGCCTTAGACTTTATGAACTTCCATTCTAGAAGTGTTTTCTTGAGCTTGTCATACCATGCTCTAGGTGCTTGCTTCAATCCATAGAGAGCCTTTTTAAGTTTGCACACAAGATTAAGATTAGCTTTATTAGCAAAGCCTTCAGGTTGACTCATGTACACCTCTTCATTTAGCTTGCCATTTAAAAAGGCATTATTGATATCTACCTGCCGGATGCTCCAGCCTCTTGAAACTGCCAGTGTGAGTATTATTCTTAAGGTAGAAGCTTTAATTACTGGGCTAAAAGTTTCATGATAGTCAATGCCTGAAGTCTGAAGGAAGCCCTTTGCAACTAGTCTGGCTTTGTATTTTATCACCTTTCCTTCAATGTCTCGTTTGACTCTAAACACCCACTTGTTTCCTAATTACTGATTGAGTGGTGGTGGTACAAGCTTCCAAGTTTTATTCTTCAATAGGGCTTTGTATTCATCTGTCATTGCATTTCTCCAATCCTTACTTGCTAAAGCCTCATGCACATCATTAGGTTCAAGATCATTATGCCTGGTTCTATGTTCTTGACAGTGAATTGAGTACACTTTTGGTTTGAAAATACCTGCTTTGCTTCTGGTAACCATGGGGTGCTCAATGTTCTGCCTGCTCAACTCTGCTACATTTTGATTTTGCTCACTGTTAACTTCAGTGGTTTGCATTTCATCAGCATCCCCAATTTCTTCTTGAGTTTCAATTTGAGCATGACCTTCTCCTATTATTCCACTTCCATTAGCTTCTTGCATCTCATTTTCATTTATTCCTTGAATCTCATTCTCAGACACTTCCAACTGCTCAGGTCTAAGAGGCCTGTCTATTGGAGAAGCATCAGGAAGAACTATATCAGGAGAATGTGTTGAATCAAGAGTTTGGAAAGTGTTGAAAGGTAGATACTGAATAATGGTATCTTTAGTTTGCAAGTCACTCTTTCTATCAAGAAAACCAGATTTGAAGGGAAATTCATTTTCATTGAAAACAACATGTCTTGAGATATAAATCTTACCAGTAGGACTAAGACACTTGTGACCTTTATGTGAGTTAGTAAAACCAAGAAAGACACTTTTGATAGAGTGAAAACTGAACTTATGATCTTGATAGGGCCTAAGGCAGGGAAAGCAGGCACAACCAAAGGCTTTAAGGGACTTGTAGTCAACTTGTTGGTGATTTAGAGTTTCATAGGGTGACCTTTTGTTGAGGATTGGTGTAGGTAATCTGTTAATGAGATATGTGGCTGTGTGAAAAGCTTCCCACCAGTAGTGTAGAGGCATGCTAGAATGAGCTAGAAGAGTTAGACCAGTTTCCGTGATATGCCTATGTTTTCTTTCAGCTCTGCCGTTTTGAGCTGAAGTGTAAGGGCAGGAAATTTTCATTTCAATGCCAGACTGTAGAGCTAAGTTAGTGAAGGCTCTAAACTCACCTCCCCAATCAGATTGAAGTGCCTTTATTTTCCTTTCAAACTTGTTTTCAACTAGATTTTTAAACTGGGTGAATTGAGTTAAGGCTTCTGACTTGCTTTTCATAGGATAGATCCAAGTATATCTAGTGTGATCATCAATGAAAATTATGTAATACCTAAAACCTGAAATGGATTGAATGGGTGCAGGCCCCCACACATCTGTGTGAATAAGTTCAAGGGGAGCTGAAGCACGAGAGTTTGAGAGTTTGAAGGGCAAGGAATGAGATTTCCCAAGCTGACAGGCATCACAGAAATGACTGATTTCATTAACATTGAACTTTTCATTACATGAGTTGAGAACTTGTGACATAACAAAAACTGATGGATGTCCAAGTCTCATATGCCATAGTCTTAATTGAGAATCATTTTTGGTGATTGCCTCAGACACTCTAGACTTAGCAGCAAAAACAAAGGAGTTCAATTTATGTGTTACAAAAGACTCTTGACAGTAGGACTTCTCATCTTGACTTGGGGGTTGAAATTGATATAGTCCATCCTTAAGCTTCCCTTCCAACAGCACCTTCTTCGACATTTTGTCCTTAACAACACAAAAACCAGAGTGAAATTCCATGAATACACCATTATCAGCAGTCAATTGTGAGATACTTATCAAGTTTTTCTTGATTTCAGGTACAAGCAAAACATTTTTGAGAGCCAGTGACATGTTGTTTAGTGTGCTCAAGTAATTTGTGCCAATGTGAGAAATATGAAGTTTATTACCATTTCCAACTGTGAGACTCTCCTTACCTCCATACTCACGTGACTCCATCAGATTTCCTTTTTCACCAGTTACATGATGACTTGCTCCAGAATCTGCAAACCAAGCAGGGTCTCCAATAGTGTTAGGTGAGGCAATAAGGGCTGCTGGTCCTGATAAGTTATTCTGATAGTGCATCTCAGGTTTAGAACCCATGTATCTATCATCATAGCGATTGAAACATTTATCAGCTAGATGGTTGTTCATTCCACAGATTTGACAAGGTCCCTTGCTACCAGTTGGTCTTGCTCCTCTTCCTTTGTTTCTACCACCTCTGTTGTTGTAGCTTCTTCCACTGTAACTGAATCTTCCACCTCTATTTGCATTTGATCTATGCACAAAATTTGTTGATGATTGGCTCAAGTTCACTGAGGCAAGACTATTTTTCACAGCATTCAAATGTTCAATCCTGCTTTCATAGGTCATAAGCACAGATTGTAGTTCGTGCCAAGAGATGGAGTCTCTACTATTAATTTGAACCACAATAGGAGTGTAGTCCTCATCTAAGCCAGCCAGAACTTGGGTAACAAGATCACCATGAGGAACCATTTTTCCAGCAATTTCTAGATTGTCTGCTAGCTGTTTTATGGTGTTGAGATACTGATCAACTGTCATGGAACCTTTTCTGGTCCTTTGAAGCTCACTAATAAGGAAGGTTATCCTTGATTTGTTCATGACTCCGAAGCTTTGTTGAACTGCATTCCAGAGTTCACAGGAGCTTGATGACCCCATTACTCTCATGGTTATTTCTGGCGTCATCGATGAGTATAACCAGCCCATCAGTAGCTGGTCAGTGGACATCCATTTCATATGTTCTGGATTAGGAGTCATTTCCACAGTAGTGCCAGCAGAACCAGTGGTTTGAATAGCTAGAAACTCAGCTGGGCAGGCTTTTGCTCCGGTAATAAATCCTTCAAGGTTGTGCCCTCTAATGATTGGCATAACCATGTTTTTCCAGAGAAGGAAGTTATTTCTGTCAAGCTTTACCGGAGCAACTTGAGAAAGATTTATCCCAAGTGATGGCTGTTGATTGCCTCCCACCATTGAAGGCATCAGAGTACTTGAAACGGGTTGAGCTGATGCTGATTGAGTGTTGACATTAGATTCGGTGTTAGCCATTGGGGCTCTGATACCAAGTTAAAAAAGAAGGTAAAATGGGAAGAAGAAAGAAGATGGTGAACAGTGGTAGTCTGTATCTACCGTATTATATTTATGAAGACTAATATACAATATATATATATATACAGACTTCTTGGAGTATGGAGCAAGCCAAAGGGAAACAAAGCACGTGACACAAAACAAAAATAAAATATTCAATTACAGCTAGAAATGGAAAGTGGTCCCCCCAATACAAAGTTCAATTTACTGCAACTATATATATATGCTTTAACATGCGTTAGGATCCTCGACAACAAAATCTCCCACATGGTAGTGTACCCATTTTCCAAAATTGTCCAACATGCGGTGGGATACAGCATGCTGCCCGTCCGACGTTGACAACTGAAATTTTACAGGTTTTATGTCCCACCCGTGAACGTTGTCTGAATTACGGACCCAATCTCTTGCCAACCCTTCCCAGCTGGAGTCTGAAGAACAAACTGTATGTCCCTGCCGGAAATTGGAACTCAAGATCCCCACCTACTTCAAGCCACCAGATCTGTTGAAGATATGCAATTGTTTGGAATCTACAGGAAGAAGCCACAAGAAATCATTCAGTTCGTTCCCTATTGCTAAAAACTAAATTCAAAAGCATCACATAAAAAGACTGAACAAAATTAACAGGATTTGGATGAAGAAGGCCAAGATAACTGTAAGCCTGACGTTACTGCATGAACTAACTCAGGCAATAAAGCTGGTGCCTAAAATTATGACCTTCTTTTACACGTATAAATAAAAGCCAGAGTTACATTAATATCCATAGGCTCTCGTTGGTGATCAATGTCACAGCTTTTCATGACCCAAATTGTTTTACCAAAAGGATAATATCCCAGCTACACTTGCTTATCCATGTTCATTAAATTTGCTTTGTAGTCTATGAACAAATTTCATTGTCAGCTTATAAGATAACATCAAAATCGCATAGATCAACCTTACAACCAGTAATACCTCCATGCTTCTTTCCTTCAAAACAATACGGGTCAATTTCTCACAACCAAGACTAACTAATCGATTTTTTTAAAATATTAAGCAAATACACAAGCTAGCCAGCATCGAAGGGGTGGCGGCAGAGTTGCATTAGAGCTAGTGGACTATCATCTACTAGACCACCCCCATCTCTTCGGATAAATCTTTTCATCTCTTGCTCTCTTAAACATCTATCTATTGAACTGGAAAGGTTCTAGATCTTTCAAAGTGAGTGCTGCAAATCTATGCAGGATTTAACTATTTACGATTCTGAGTTTCGGTAACTATCTAATCCCTTATCCTAGGGGTGGCAATAAAACCCAAAAGCTCGGACGGTCCGAGCCGAGCTCGGCTCGCACCCAGCCCGGCCCGTCGAGCCACAAGGGTCAAAAAGCCCGTTTTTAGATCGTATTTAAAAAATTTAAAAAGCTCACCATCCCTGCAATTATAAAGCTTCTAAAGATTAAAGCAGAAAGATTACACACTAATCCTGTTAATTCAGGTTATCGAAGTTGTGCTTCAGTTTCATTAGATACATACACAACTAGTGTTCCATCTGGCAAAAGCTCCCCAAGCGCATCAATTTCTGCCAAAATCTTTCTAAAACTTGTAACTCGATATGTATTATTAGGCTAAGAAAATATCTCCAGAAGAAATCTTGTGACAAACACAAGAAAGATAATAGTTCTAATTAATTCAACCCTGTTTACCTTGAAGCATTAATAACTAAGCATGAAAAGATTTATAATAAGAAGCATTTTACATGACAAAAAGGGATATCTTTCCTTCAACGTTGTACAAAGCCAATGTTGATCATACATATTTCGTTCTTCAGTTTGTACCACAACCATAACTACTGCCCTGCATTGGATGTTTCAGTTCATAACAAATTCAATGAGCTAAGAGTTGTAGATTCAAAATTAATACAATTCATTAAATAAACCGAACCTTGGGTTATTATATTCACTCCATGCTTTAGACAATGCTTCAGCAAACTTGGTAACAACACTGTTTTGTGAAATCCTTTCAGGATTTAGTGTGAGGTGTTGTTTATATTGATGAAGTAAGCTCCTGAAAAATGAAGCTATCCATCATTTACAATCATATTTTTAGTTGCGGACTTCCGTTGGGAATGCTTGAGCAAAGAGCAGACATCATACACAGTAATATAACTATTTTAATGGCGCAATATCTTGAAAATCTTTTTTTCGTAAATATTGGGAGGAGTTACCCTCTTTATTTTTATTAGTTTCGGTGATGGACCGACGACTTAATTTAACTGACACACAAACTATTATAAATGAAATTTCAAAATTCATGAATGTAGAATTATCACATGCACATATAGAATCTATGTTATGTGAAATGTAAATTTTAAGTAAAAAAATGTAAATTTTACAAAAAAAAAAAAAAAAAAAAAAACCCGAAAGCCCGCTAAGGCCCGGGCCGAGAGCCCGAGCCGAGCATATTTTTTTGGCTGAGCAAAGGCTCGGGCCCAAAAAAGCCCGGCCAAAAAAAATCCGAGCCTAACCCGAACTTTTTTTCCCCGACTCGTTGCCATAGCTACCTTATCCTACTTAAATAAAAAAGACACTTTGTGATTACTGTTCATAAGCCTAGCCAAGCCGAGCCAATGACTTTATGGCTCGGTTCGGCTAAGTCGTCTAAGCCGTTTTTTTTTTTTAACGTTTGATTCAGCTTTTTTTTTTAACGTTTGGCTTAGCTCGGCTCGGCTTTTTTTTTTTTTTTTTTTTGGCAATCTAAACATATTTTGTCTCTAATGGTAAAAAAATTTATCCATTTAATTGACAATTTGCATGAAAAATAAAGCCAAACGTATTATAATAGAAAGGTGGAAAATTATACCAATCAAACACCTTTAATTCAATTCCCGGTAAAATAATTCCAGGCAATTCAATTCCCTGAAATCCAATTCATTTTCCACCCTTGCAATCAAACGGACCCTTACAAATATTCGTTTTAAGAGATTTAAAATTTGTTGGAAATGTTGAAGTGTGGCCATTAGGGCTGTACAAAAAAATCGGAAAACCGCAAACCGAACCGTAACCGTTGGTTCGGTTCCACGTGGACCCGCGATTTTTTTTTCCTCAAACCGAACCAAACCGTTTTAAAATGGTTTGGTTTAGGTTTTGATTTTCAAAAACCGCAAAAAACCAAACCGAACCGCACTTTTTAATTAATTTTTTTTAATGAAATTATAAATTTTCATATATAATTTTATTTAAAGTATAATTTTTAGAACTTAAACTAATTAGAAATAATACCTCCAAACTAAACTTAAAAATTCAATTTTCGAATTTATGTCGAAACCCAAACCCCCCAACAAAGGGGGAAGAACTCAAAACCCAACTCAAAGTCTCAAAACCAAAACCTAGATTCTTTTTAATTCCAATATGGTGTTGCAGAAAGGTCGTATCGTCTCCCCCCACATGCGTAGCACCCGCATTGATGAGTGCCTTGTTGGCGATGAGTGGTACTATCCTCTTCACCGCTCGCAATGACCAAGGTATGCATACATGTGTTGTATACATAAGTTAGACATACTTGCATAACGCAGCACAAATTCATAATCAAGTGGAAAACAATTAATGTAGTGAGCTGAAAATTTCAGTTATTAGAATGAGTTTCTATACCTGCAAAATTGTAAATAACGGGTTTTGATTCTTTTGGCTTGTTATTTTGAATAATAGATTTTTTCCTTGATTAATATTTTTTATTGGGGGGTAGAAATAAGGGTTCTCATATTAATATGTTTAGCTTTAAAGAGATAGATAAATAATTTTTTGAAGCACACTTTTCTCTTGTCAATTATTTGGTCTGTAGTATGTATATGATTGTTGATTTATCTTTTTTTGGGCGTTGGAGATTTTTAGTTCTTTTTGTCTTTGACTTGAGCCGGGCGGCCTGAAGATAAGTTTGAAAACAGTTTCATCTAAGAATATATTTGACATGAAAAGTTCATCTAGGAAGGAGATTACTATGCCTCCGTTTGGGTTAGGTATAAATACGAATTAAAATCTAAGAAGTCGACAAATAATTTTAACCACATGTTTCATTGGACTCATAACTGTTCAACCATATGTTTCATAAACTTATATCAAAATCTACTAAAATCTAATTTTTCTCTAAACCAAACAGGGATATGATGAAAATTTGTCATTTAGAATTTGAATTTTCCTACTTTAAACCACTAAGAAATTCAAGTGGACAACCATTTTTTGTCCAATAGTCATCATGTCAAGGGATGTTGAACTTTCTTTGTTTAATGGGTCAAACATTGTCCGATTAAATGTTTGATGCTGCTTTTACTATACATGTTTCAAAAGTGATTGTTGATTTATCTTGTATTATGTATTTTATCACGTCTTAGTTGTCTTTGTTTCAATCAATCATCGTGTGAACCTTAAACAATGCATCTCGTAATTTTCATCTGTTTAATGGATTATGGTTTATTGTACTCATTTCCGTCACTTAGAGTATTTCTTTAATATGGATGATTTCATTTTTGGTTTTCAGCTATATAACCATTTGGTTTTTGTTTATATTTCTTTCTTAGTTGATCTAGTGATGTCCGGTACTACTGTCATCCTTCGAAATGAAAAGATTGATATGTTCAAGGGAATTATGAGGCACGTAAAAGATTGATCTAGTGACGCCCGGTACCTAAGAAGTTAGTACTTTTATACTTATTATGATATTGTTGCTTGTAAAAGTTTGAGTGATGCTAGTGTAATACTATCTTTTTTGCTTTTTTATTATATATAGAATTTCAGACAAATATGAATGTAATTTAATATTTAACATTATTAGTGTTCGTTTAAATTTATATGTTAACTTGTTTAAAATATATTTCTATAATGTCGATAGGTAAACCGCGGATTAAAATCGAACCAAACCGCAAATAAGTAATTTAAAATTTGTAGGAAATGTTGAAGTGCGGCCCCGAGCCAAGCCAAATGGCTTTATGGGTTGGCTCGGCTAAGCCTTCTAAACTTTTTTTTTTTTTTTTTTAAAGTTTGATTCAGTATCGGCTCGGCTAAACCATCTGAGTCGTTTTGTTTTGTTTTGTTTTGTCTTTTTTTACGTTTGATTTAGTATTTTAAGTTACAAATATTCGTTTTAAGTGATTTAAAATTTGTTGGAAATGTTGAAGTGCAGCCATGATTTGGATCGATTTATTTTTTTTTTTAAAAAAAACTTAAAATATGATAATAATAAATATATTGTCGATTAAGTTTAAATATAAAAATTATCTTAAATTATGAAACGTAAAATCATAATCGTTAATTTTTCTTTTCTACACCAATTTCTCTCATTTTCATTTTTCTTCAGTTTTTACGGTTAAAAAGGATAAATTTATAGCGTCAAAATGGATATTGAAGGAACTCAATGATTTTCAGAAGAATGCTCCTACATCATGCAATGCTGGTAGACAAACATCTTCTATGAAGTGGATTATTCTGGTTTTTTTAAAATGGATTTAATGTGCAGTATCATTAGAACCTGCTGAAAAGATATTCAACAGAATTTATGAAGTTAGGTGATCGTTTGTCATTCTTTTTGCCTATATGATGGAAGTTTTCATTGTGTTGTGGTTTTAATACTAATAGAGACTCTTGATTTGTCCTAAATTCTGCACTGTATTATCATTAATTAATTAATCTTGACTACTTACGTCTTGCATGAGGTCCTGGTAAAGAAATTAAATACTGGTGTAACTGATACATGTAATTGGAGATTCTATGAGCACGAAATGAAGGAGACACAATGCCTTACTTCAATAGGTAGAAAAATGAGGGTTAGGTTGAACTTCATTATCTCTTTAGTAGGGCATCAACACCTAATCATCTACACCTGTCTTTTTTTTTTTAAAAACAGAGAGACATTCAAACGCAAATTCTAGAAAATAAGCTATGAATCAAATCTCTTAATATTATTTTTGTCACATATCATCATTTCAAGTGTTTTAAGTTTACTGTAACTAATGCTTAAGACAGTTTTTTTTTAATATTTACACTATCATATAGCCAACTATATTATGGCACGTGCATTGCACGTGCGTCTTACTAGTCTTCCAAAAAGTCTCACACGTCGATTAAATTAGACGAGTTTAGTATAACTTTAGTTTTAACCTCAATTATTGGTTTGTTAATTTGAAGCTAGGTTTAGAATAAAAATTGATAATAAATAAATAGTCCTTGTGGAAATATTTAAATTTGAAATCCACTTTATTACTTGTTATGATACACAACTTGTGGCGTAAGAGAACTATAACCCAGTAACAATTCTAGCAAGAGCATTGGCCAAAAGAAGATAATGCATCCCAAAAGAGAGATCTCAAAGAAGAGTGGAAATTTGATGCATGATTCACCCTCTAGTTTTAGAAACCAAAATTTACAGCAATATTGTGAACTTACTATTTTCAATAAATTTGAACTTGACTATACAAATTTATTTCGCCACTTAGATTCATTTAAAATGTTTACTATGATATACGTCATTTTTTTTTTTACAAAGTTATAGTAAACATGGGCAAGGGAAAAAGCTCAAAAATTATTGAGTTAGTCTATCCACTATTCTTTAAAAACTTTTTTTTTAAATGAGCTTTTAACTATATATTCTCATAATAAAATATTTTGTATATAAGCCCAAAATTTTTCATACTTTATAATACACATTTTTCAAAAAATTATTATTTTAAAATTTATTTTTCCTTCAAAAAACTCTTTTTAATGGACATCAAATAGGGCTTGAATTTCTCTTGATCACATAAAGGAAAGAAAGTTTATTCAGAAACACAAGGTACAGAGATTTGGGCCCTTGTGCCCAACAGTATATAAAAACAATCTTACACGTGCGAAGCCCACGTTTATTATTCTCTCTCACTTTCTACACGCATACAACATATAGCACTGAAATCCAGAGAGAGAGCAGAAGAAACGAAACCCTAGATAGCACGTCATCGTTTGGGTGTTTACAGGTCACGAAATGGAGGCGGAGGACGAGGCCACTGCACAGATGATCGAGGAGGAGGAGATATACGTTAATGGCGGAGAAGATGGCGACGAGTCGAAGCGTCATAGGCCAATCATAAGTGGCGAGCAACTGGACATCGAGGCTTACGCGGCGCTGTACACCGGCCGCACGAAGATCAGTCGGCTTTTTTTCATCGGGGAGAAATGCGGCAACGCTTCGATGCAGTTGGATGCCCTGAGGATGGCTTACGACGAGATTAAGAAGGGGGAGAACACGCAGCTGTTCAGAGAGGTTGTGGCGAAGATTGATGGCCGCTTGGGTCCCAATTATGGGCCGGATAATGCTTGGGCTGATGCTGTGGACAGGCGGGCTGAGTTGAGGAAGGAGAAGCTCGAGAACGAGCTCAATGCTTACAGGGTATAGTAATTACTTTGCACCTTTGCTGGAATATCTTTTATCGCATTTTATGGAGCTGCTTTGAATTATATTCGTTCTACTTTTCTATCCATATTCATTTGTATTAAATCTGTGTAAACTCTCTTAGGTATTTGGTTTATTGTTTGCAATTACAGAATGCGTTTGGGATGCATATATGATTTAACTTGGTGTCTATTGTTTGTGGTAGATGGGGTTAAATATTATTCGCTAGTTTAGAGCCGCATTATGATTTTTTATGTTTGAGATTGCATTTTTTTGGGTCACTTTTCAAAGTGAGAATTATGTGATTTACTATTTTCAAAGTCTTTTCCTTTTGTCCTTTTTCCATGTTAGAGAGTTTGTCAAGGTATATGCAAGTCTCATATGTGGAAATGAGACATTTCCTGCTTTTATCTGATCATTTGATTCTCTTTGGGTTGATATATTATAGTCGACATAGTTTTTCGATAGAATTGTTGAATCTCCGTGATATATGATATGATAAGTGACTCATACTGATAGTGGCTTTGTTGCTTTTCCGAAGGAGAAAAAAAAATTATAATGTTCTGTTGGAGAAATTTTTTGTTGTATTCGAAACTTTGTTAGCATTTTTTTTGTAAGTAGTTACTTCAAATTTATATAAGTTGGTCATATTGTTAATTTGTTTAATAGAATGAACCTTCACTTACTGTGACAGCTTGGTTTCTGTATATTGCTTTTCATGTCGAAAATGTGAGCTCAGTCTTTCAAATTTCTGTACACAGAACATGGCAAGTAGATATGAATACGTGGTCAAAATATATAAATTGGTCATGCATCAATTTCTTATTTGGCGTGATGATTTTACCTGTTGAAATAATGGTTATAGTTGTTTTTGGCCCTGTCAATTATGTTGGAAGACGAACAGGATTTTTGACCTTTCTTCCAGCCTATTTATTTCCCCTATATTCATACAGACAAATATGATCAAAGAGAGCATTCGAATGGGATACAATGATTTTGGAGACTTTTACTTTGCACATGGGCAGCTTGGAGATGCTTTTAAGAATTACGTCCGAACGCGTGATTATTGCACGACATCAAAGCATATTGTTCATATGTGTCTGAATGCAATTTTAGTTAGCATAGAGATGGGTCAGTTCACTCATGTTACAAGCTATGTTAGTAAGGCTGAGCAAAGTCAAGATGCCTTGGATCTCATTACAATTGCAAAATTACGTTGCGCTGCTGGATTGGCTCTCTTAGAAGGCAAGAAGTACAAGCTTGCAGCTAGGAAGGTTTGCCAATTGAATCTTCTTCTTTCAGCATGGTAGATGAATGATTTTTTTATAGTTTACATGTACACAAAGTTACACTTTTTGTCACTTTATTTTGCTTTTTTCTGTCTAACAAAAATTTAAAGAGTAGTATGTTAAAAGATGATATCCAGGCTTATAATTTGACAGACTTATGTTAAAAGAGTTCAAATGACAATTGTTACAATACTTGTGTGTTGAATGCTGCCTGCTATCAGTTTCATGGAAATAAAAGCTTATACTTTCCTTCAATGTCATCCTCTAATCTTTTTAAATTTATATTTTTGTGGTATTGGGGTGGGAAGTCTGGTTTTTTGTTGGGTGAAAATGCGCCACTGTTATCATGTTATAAGACTGCAAAATTGTAGCATAAGACCATGCAAGTGTGCAATGGATTATCCAAGAACCTGCACTCTATAGAAAGAGAAAGTCTCACCTATGAATTATTATTAATTTTTTTTTTTATCAGAATGCTAATTCCGTATGTAGAACTAAAATTCTGTTGTTTGATCAATCTGATATCATTTGAGGGGAGTAAAAAATTTCATTTGGCTGCAAATGGTTTGAGATTCTTTCCAAATGCTTGTTTAGGTTTCATTATTATAAGATGATTATAATGAAGAGAAGTAATGGGTCCCTCGAAATGTGTGGATAATAAGTGGGTAGTAGTTGTCTATGTTTTGTTAAAATCAATGTTTGACTCAGACTTTAAATTATAAGGAGATTATAATGAAACTGAACAAGCACTAAGTCAGGAAAATATCAGACTTATTCAGTAGTGTGTTTACTTTCCAGTTACAAGATATACATAACCAATAGAAAAGATTAAGACGTGCTTTGGTCGATGCTCTAAAAATGCGTGAAAGACCATAATGCTACGTTGTTTCAACTCTTTGCTTTTTAATATTAATGCTATGTCCTGGGAATTCTGGTTTTATTTCGAAAGGAATGCACTTTAATGAAAATGTTCCTATTTCTAATAATGTCCTCTCAAAATATCATGGCTCATTTGCGATGAGTGTCACCTGCTGCCATTTGACTGAATGTGATATGAAATTTTAGTCGCCTGTGATCTCACTTTTTGGATGAGAAATAGGGAAGAAAACATTTGAAGAACTAAAATTTCTTGGCAGTCCATTTTGTGTAACTTGAACACAGAAAAGTCTCTTTTCCTTCTGGCGAGTTCTTGGACTCAAAGACAAACGTGATGTTTAATATATGATACCAAGAGGGAGAACCATCTGTAGTTCTGCTTTGTGTACTCAAACTTGAACGCTCATCTCATTAAGACAATGCGGTTGGTTAGTTTAGCTTGGAAATAATTTTGTTGGCACCTTGTCCGGTTCTTTTTTTGCCCGTAGTTCTTGCTGTGTACATAGAAAAATATATTTAGTTCAACATGTTCTGAGAAACTAAATTTTTCAGGAAACTATTGGTCGATAAAATAATATGAGCTCCATAGTTTTTAAGACGGGAATAGGCAAATAGCTATTGCTTTGAACTTTGGGTATATAGCTTAACCAGGCGAAGTGTTTCCCTAAAAAAAAATTGATTTTAGAAGTTAAGGTAATAGTTTTTTCTTTTTGGATAATAAGTGGCTCCCACGAAATGTGTGGATTACAAGGTAAGTGTTTCCCAAAATAAAAATTTGATTTAGAAATTCAGGTAATTGTTTTTTCTTTATGGATAAAGAAGTTCCTATAAAATTTCTGGTTGAGGACAAACAGGATTTACTGCACCTTACGGGTGTTATGATGGGTTTCTTGAGTTCTTAGGAACTTTTATTTCAAATTGGACTCATTAACTACATAGATTTACTTGACTGAGTTGACGAAGTCTTAGCTAAAATGTAGAAAGATATGCTTCTCATTTTATTTAGTTGTCTTACATTACCATGGGTACTCGCAGTTCCTGGAAACTGGCCCCGATCTGGGGAACAGCTACACAGAAGTAATTGCACCCCAAGATGTTGCAACGTATGGTGGTCTCTGTGCGCTTGCAAGTTTTGACCGTGCAGAATTGAAGGTAAGTTACTGTGTTCTTCAATCTTTTTATTAACGGTATTCTCAATTCTGATGATGCTGTGAAATTTGGTAATTTTAAAACTACTTAGCTATTGTATTTTTTTTTTTCAGAGTAAAGTCATAGACAATATTAACTTCAGAAATTTCTTGGAGTTGGTACCTGAAATAAGAGAACTCATTAATGATTTCTACACCAGGTAACACAATTTTGTTACATGAAAAAGAGCCTACACCCATTCCCCACACACAATGGCAAAGTCACTGAGTATTTACTATCTTGGGTGCAACTATCTGATTTGAGGAATGTATTTTTTGTTATTCTCGCCTGTTGAATTGATGTATAGTGTAGGAGCAGGAATTTTGGTCGTCGGTCTACATAGAGCTGGCTTAAGTCTTCTGGTGTATAAACACAACCCCAAACCCCCCCCCAAAAAAAAAAAACCAAAAATAATAATAATAATAATAAAAAGAAGAGAGGAAGAAGGAAAAATAGAAAAGAAGATCTATTTGATTCATTGGCATTGTATGCCTGTTAAATATTCCAATCTGCACTCCTGTACGTATATTGTGAAATAAAAACCTCCTTTAAATGGGCAGGATTCGTATTTCGTTGGTATCAGGAATTCCTTTTTCGACAGTCTGATGTTCTAACATGTTTACTTTATGATTGTTTTTCAGTCATTATGCTTCCTGTCTGGAATATCTAGGAAATCTTAAAGCAAATTTATTGCTTGACATCCATTTGCATGACCATGTGGAGACCTTGTACGAACAAATTCGTAACAAAGCTCTCATCCAGTACACACACCCATTTGTCTCCGTTGATCTGCACATGATGGCGAATGCTTTCAACACAAGTGTTGCCAGCTTGGAGAAAGAGCTTGAAGCTCTGATTACTAACAACCAAATACAGGTACTTATTGGGCTCGGTCTCCATCTTCACTTGGTATTCACTCTTTTCTGGTCTGGTCGATCTGTTCAAACTTTTAGGTAGTGTATTGCACTTGTCACTTCCATCTATCACATTTGGATGGCACGGAATAGGAAGATTTTTGAGGACATGGCTCCCAATATTGATAGTATTGTACGACGGGTCAAAACACACGTATACAAAGTTATGTTTTCTTTGTATCCGAATGTTTTGATTCATTTTGAGAGTTTAGCTATGGGCTCCTTGTCGTTTTGATTTTTCCTTGGTTGTTTCATTTTCCATGTCTCGGATATTGCCGGTAGGTTGATGTTATACTTGCTTTTGGTTTCTCTGCTCAGGTATGCCCGTAGTATTTGATTTGTAATTGTTTTGGACTTCTTTTGCCCGCGTATGTCCGGTGTAATTGTATGTCTTTTTTCATTGATTTTGCCCGGGTATGCCCGGATGTATTTGTGCATGTGTTGGTTTTGATTTATATATTCATTTACCGATAAAAAAAAAAAAAAGTAGGCAGGGGTCATGAGTTTTAAGTCTGGTGTCATGTATTTATGAAAATTGTGCATAATCTAGGTGACGTATGAAAATGAACGTGTGATAGACTAAAAAGAAATAAATGTTTGCCCTCTGTACTTGCTTAACATTTTAGATTTAGTATCTCAACATGGTTTTAGTGAGGTAAATATGTAGTTCTCTTCGTATCCGGCTAAAAGTTTTCATGATTATATGGCATTTTCTTGCAGGCTCGAATAGACTCGCATAACAAAATTCTTTATGCTCGACATGCAGATCAAAGGAACGCTACATTCCAGCGGGTCCTGCAGACTGGCAGTGAATTTGATCGGGAAGTGAGAGCCATGATTCTGAGAACAAATCTTATCAAACACGAGTTTAACCTCAAGGCATCACGGAAGCACTGAATTGTATATTTGAGGGCTGATATGAACGGTGGAGTTTTGTTGATACGGGTTTAGGAGAAGCAATGTCAGGATATTTCATGTATTCTAAATAGAAGCAATGTGGCTTCTAAGCCCATGTTTCTAATGTATTAATGTGACATTATTTATAATTTTTTATTTTTGTAACTATTGAGAAGTTACGATTTGTATGTTATATTACAATTATTACCCAACTTTGCTAGTGATAAATTCAAAATTCTCTATAAAATTTTATATTAAGAGGATGTTTGGTGAGGGATTAAAATTAAATTTTTTACTAGATTGTGATAGAAATTTTTGAAATGTGTGGTTGAAAAGTTGTGGGATCGATGAAAGATGTGGTTGATATTGATTGTTTGACTTTGACTCAAATTAAAATTAGATTTTAATTGGAACCAAATAGACTCTTAAAAGGGGGGATTTAAGCACTTTTAGCTCACTACTAGTGGGGCAGAGTGCGTTGCACGTTAGTTAGTTTGTTAATATTAGGAATAAATGTTCATGTTTACTAATTAACTGTCTAAACTAAGCTCCAAAATAAACCACAACAATTTTTTAGAAATCTAGAATAAAGCACAAGCAAATAGATTCTTTAAGTGATGAAATATTCCACTATCTCCTTTCCAATACTCACAACCACACTTCCATTATTTCTAAAAATTATGCTCACATGAATATTCATGTTTAGAATTTACATACAAATCATGGCTTCAACATAAAACTAAAGGAAAGTATAAACTCTAACTATTCAATTAGCAAACAATGACAATTCCCCATAACATTATGAAGAAGCAGACATGCATATTTTCACACACGCGTATATCAAACACGTTGTAGGAAGAATTAAAGCTGAGTAGGCACCACATTTCGTGCCACAGTTACTGAACACATTGACAACAAAACTTCAATTAAATTTGCAACACAGAGAGTCGGCTAATGGAGCACACCTGGACATTATTTATGAACCTTGAGTACTCTAGCATCTCAGTTTCACCTATTGACCTAAAATACTCACACTTATAACCACCATATCATTATATCTGAAAGAATAAGAGCTAGAGACACAATTTCTCGATTGATAAACCTATGCCCATAGAAGAAGAGCAGTCAAGTATCACATATCAGAAATCTCCCTTTTTTTTAGAAAAACTCAGTCACAGTTTCCTGACATATTGTCCCAAGAATCCAGCAAAAAATCCATGAGTGGGGATGGACTGACTACTCCAAAATTGAAGATCAAATTATAACATATAACCAGTCCTACAAGCATCATTAGCGATATTCATCTTGATAGCTAAAATAACATAAATCACAAGTTAGTTTTGCAATAGTATATACGAATAGTGGACCACGATGCCATCCACAAATAGTAATGGATCTTGCAAGGAAAAACTATCCTTGAACCTATAAAATTTATACCCTAACATAAATCCAACACGATAGAATATTGTTGAAATTTTGGTGTAACACTTTAATTGTCAAACAAATAATTTTATTTTGGTTTGTATTTAGCTACAAGTTTTTGGTTTATATCTAACTATGTAATGATGAAAAGTTAGGCTATTTTGTAGCTAGTACAAGTTAGTATGATCTACTACAAGTAAATATTGTCAAATTTGTAAGAGTAGTATGGTAGTAGATAGAATAGTTGGCAGAAAAAATATTGTAAATGTCTCCAAGATTGACTGTAAATAGGGCCAACCTTTTATGAAAGAAATAGAAGAAAATAGAATGAAAATATACTTTTCATTATCCTTTAATGATTTACACGCAAGGAGACACGCAAGAAAATTAAAGAAGAATAATTATCCTTTAATGATTTACGTTAAATTAAAGAAAATACGAAATTGTGGAATAAATGAAATCTTGCGTAAAAAGAAAAAAATAATTTAAATCGACGATTAGAAAAGAAAAATATTGAATTTTGGCCCCGAAAATGACTCGCACGCACACGGTGCTTTGTGTGGGGAAATTTTTTTTGTTGCATGCACATGAAATTTTGTGTGAATTTTTTTTTTTTTTGCCCTGTACATGGAGCAAAAGCTCCGTGTGCCGGATTTACGTTTTGCTTACGAGATTTTCACTTACTGAATTTTGGCGTTGATCTAGGAGTTATCGTAATTTTGCAAAAACAGATTAACTTAATAGAATCTGATTTTGTTCGACTGAAAATAGTAAAACCTCAATAATCATATCAAACTAAAATACGTAATTATGGAATAAACGAAATCTTGTTGTAAAAAGAAGAAAATTATTTAAATTGATGATTTGGAATGGAAAATATCGGATTTTGGCTTCGAAAACGGCTTGCACCCAGCGGAGCTCGGTGGCCACGATGTGCGCGCTGAATAGAAGTTTTCGAATTGGGGTCATGAGCGTGATTCTGAAAATCCTAGCCAAAGTTATGGCCGAAATACTAAGAAATGACCAAAATTGTACAAAAAGATTACTTTAGGGACTAAAGTGCAGAAGTGCCAAAAGTTTAACCAATGTTTTTGCTTTATCATTTGGTCACATATTTTTGGTTTGTTTAGCTTAAACTATGTCAAAAAGTTAGGCAGCATTTTGATACACTTTGTGTAACAACTTGTGTCAACTTATGTCTAGTTTAATAGGTGAAATGATTAAGTTTTTTTAAGCATGTTTTGGTATGTAATTTGGCTATTTATACAGCCTTGAAAGTCCTTTAATTTAGTAAGAAATCATCCAAACTTTCTACTCTTCTTTCTTGTTCAAAAACTCTGTGAAATTTCGTGTTCTAGGCAAATACCGGATTTATATGCCAAATACCGGATTTTAGGTTAAGTTAACTCAAATCTGGTAAGCAAATACCGTATATAGAAATCGGTATTAAAGCGTTGCTTCAAATACGGTAAGTGAATGAATATTCCCTTTTACTTAACTCAAATTCGATAAGAACCCTTTGAATATGATAAGTTGAAGCCATTGAATCCGGTAAGTTTGAAACGAAATATTTTTAACTGAAATTCAAACTCCTCTTCGAACCAAAATTCCAACAACTGGATTTTGGCTTTGACCTGAGTTTTGTGTAAAATAAAAAAAAATACAAAAAAAATTGTTTCATGTGCTGAATTTACGCTTTGCTTACGAGATTTTCACTTATTTGATTTTCGTGTTGACTTAGGAGTTATTGTATTTTTGCAAAAACAGATTAGCTTAGTATAATCCGATTTTGTTTGACTAAAAATAGTAAAACCAAAATAATCATACCAAAATAAAATACGTAATTATGGAATAAACAAAATCATGCTGTAAAAAGAAAATGACTTAAATTGATGATTTGGCCTCGAAAACGGCTCGCAACCAGTGGAGCTCAGTGGCTATGATGTGCGTGCTAAAAGAGGTTTCCGAATTTGGGTCATGAGCGCAATTCTGAAAATTGTAATCAAAGTTATGGCCGAAATACTAATAAAGGACCAAAACTGCACAAAAAGATGACTTCGAGGACCGAGGTGCAGAAGTGTCAAAAGTTTAAGGACCTATGATTTCAATTTTTAAGGACGAAATTGATAGAAAAATCCAATTATGAGGACTAAAAAGTACAAGATGAAAGTTGAAGTACTTGACGAACAATTACCTTGAGGACTTAGGTGTAATAAATGAAAACAAAAATTAAAAATTAAAAACTCGTTGCACGGAGCAAAAGTTCCATGTACACGGAGGTTTTGCTCCATGTGCACGGAGCATTTTGCTCCGTGCGCAGGGAGGTTTAGCTCCGTGCACACGGAGTAAAAGCTCCTTTTATTTATTGCAACTAAATTTTCGGGGTAATTGCTCGTCAAGTTCTTCAACTTTCCTCTAGTACTTTTTAGTCCTCGTAATTTGACTTTTATTTCAATTTCATCCTTAAAAATTGCAATAAATGAAAGAAGTTTTTGCTCCGTGTGCAATGAGCTTTTATTTTTTTATTTTTCTTTTCATTTATTGCACCTAAGTTCTCAGGGTAATTGCTCGTCAAGTTCTTCAACTTTTATGTTGTACTTGTTAGTCCTCATAATTGAACTTTTCTATTAATTTCCTCCTTAAAATTGCAATCATAGGTCCTTAAACTTTTAACACTTTTGCACTTCAGTCACCAAAGTCATCTTTTTGTGCAGTTTTGATTTTTTCTTAGTATTTCGGCCATAACTTTGGCTACGATTTTTAGAATCGCGCTCATGATTCAAATTCGGAAACCTCTATTCAGCGCGCACATCGTGGCCACCGAGCTTCACTGGCTGCGAGCCGTTTTCAAGGCCAAAATGCGATGTTTTCCATTCCAAATCATCAATTTAAGTCATTTTCTTCTTTTTACGGCAATATTTCATTTATTCTATAATTACGTATTTTATTTTGGTATGATTAATGAGGTTTTACTATTTTTGGTCAAACAAAAATGGATTATACTAAGCTAATCTGTTTTTGCAAAAATACGATAACTCCTAGGTCAACGCCAAAATTCAGTAAGTGAAAATCTCGTAAGCAAAGTGTAAATTTGGCACGTGAAGCAATTTTTTTTTTTTAACACAACACTCAGGTCAACGCCAAAATCCAGTAAGTGAAATACAATGTACTTGGTCTTATGATACATACAAGTTAAATTAAATAATATCACATATTTATAAAGTAATGAGAAGCAATCTATATCAATGGAATTTGACATACTGTAATGGTATGGATAAAATTTCATGAATTAGCTTTCATTTCAATAGGATAGGGACAGTGTGCATCTGTGTGATTATTTACACTTGAATGGGACTCCATATTAATTCATGTTGCAGATGCATGTAGGATGAGAAAACGTTCCTGGATTTCTAATCATTAACATATTTCCTTTAACAGCTTATTTGGTCATAAATAACATATTGATAAGTTAATAAACAGAGATACGTATGAGAATGAATTGTAAATTACATGGTTGCACAACATGGTTGATTAGATATTATAGGAAGAGTAACATATGTAAGCAACAATCGATAAAAACCAAAACAATGACCATATGCTATGGATACAGAAAATAACACAACAGCAGTAATATTTCCATTAAGTGAAACCTCCACATTTAAGCTGGTGATGGATGAACATATGATATTTTGAGAATATTACAGTCCGTTGGTCCATGTGCAGAGCAAAGAAAATGCTACAAATTGACATCTATTACAGCCTTCAAAAAACTACTATTGTCACCAGTTGTGGTTCTTTGGTGCAAAATTATCCCATGTAATTAACCACTTCATTGGACAAAAGATAATTTCAAACAAAAGAACAATGAAATACCCTACTGCATTTTTTTTATGGATGTTTGCTTGTCTTCATTGTTGGTGCATTTGTCGACTTTTTTGTTGGCAGGACTTAGGTCATCAGATTTATGGAAAAGTGACCTCTTCACACGAGGAGATGAGGTTGCAAGAAGTGATGTCGAATCTGCATTCTCGATTTCAATTACTGGACTTGTATTTTTTCTGTTGTCTGAGTCTTCAATAGCTGGTTCTTTTGCAGTTGAGTCAAGCATAAAGATGATTTCATACTTATGGTTTGTTGACACGGACGGTGTCTCCGTACCACACGGAGACACACCGTGCCTCTGTGTGACATGGAGGCACGGGCTATGTCTCCGTGCCACATGGAGACATGTCGTGCCTTCGTGTAACACGGAGGCACGCCCATGCCTCCATGATATAATAATTGGACACTCTATTTCAACATTCATACATTATTTAAACAAATAGAATGACAGGAATGCAAGTTTAAGCCAAAAAAACAGAAGATCCTATTGCAAGCAAAGAAAAGTGAATTTGGCAATTTGAAAAATCTTTGAATTTCAACACCCAAAATGATAAACCCAAACTTTGGCAAACCCCTCCCATTAATAGATGGGCGTGACAACCACATTCAGCTAATTCAGAAAAGCAATATCCAAAAACTTGACTTTTAAGAAAATCTTGCTCCATACAAGCCTACAAGAGGACAAGATAAAATTATTGAGACACTAACAACCCTTTAGAATAAAAAAATTGAACCAAATTTTCCAAAATACTTTACCCAGAAACTTCGTTATAAACAACCAAGAAATAGATCCAAAAAAAAATCAGAATACATATATAGTCCATTTCATCCTAACATAGAAGACGAATTAGGTAAGACATATTGTCCACAAATCGAAAGAAAAAAGGGTCAGGAAAAGAAATCCTGACAAAAATTCTCAAAACCCCCAAATTCTACCATGAACAGATGCTTTATTTATGCATAAATAAATACACATAATTATAAGTATCAACATCTATACACACACAAGCATCAACAACAAACGATCCTACAAATCATAGAATACGGATAAAATCACCGTTTACGAATTAAATTTACCGGATTGAAAGAGGGAGAATATAGAACTATTGTAACAATTGTCCTCACCAAGAGTGATGTTAAATTGCGGGTTATTCTAACAGATATTAAACCAAATTTGGGTAAAATTTACGAGAAAGCTACGTATGAAAGTAGGCTGAAGAATCGGCGGAAAGTTGTATAATAATACACATACACAACATAAATATACATGTATTTACAGATTCAGTGCGAAAAAATTACAGTGCAAAGAAAATAATTTATGGTTTAATAAAAGTTTTGAAAGAGATTCTGAAGGAGTGGCCAGCTGCAGTTGCGTCGAAAAATGGAGAATGGGGAAAATGGGTATGGCCCACTCCTCCAAGGAAAGTGATGGTTGGAATGGAATGGAGTGGTTGGTTGAGTGGAAAAATGGAGGAGATAGAGTGGTTAATGGAAAAAGTTTTGAAAGAGATTATGAAGGAGTGGCCGACTGCAGTTGCATCAAAAAATGGAGAAAGAGGAAAATGAGTATGACTCACTCCTCCAAGGGAAGTTATGGTTGGAATGGAATGGAGTAGTTGGTTGAGTGGAAAAATGGAGAAGACGGAGTGATTGATGGATAAAAAAAACATGAATTAGGACGATGGAAAATGGTGATACGTGTGAAGTCATCTCCTTCGCTTTTTTATTTTATAGTGATAAAGTGGGAATGTTAAATGGGTTGGGTCTATCAAATCGGTTAAGCTCGGCCCACCACACGAGTTGACTTGTAATTTTGGCTTGGCTGCCCCCACGCCTGCACTAGCTCGTGAGAGACTCATGTTTTTTTTATATTTTTTTAATTTAAAATTCATTGAAAATATATATTTTTTCACTTTGGAAGCTAGCCACGAGCCAAAGTGTGCGAGCCACTTGAAAAATTTGTTAGCTTGACTTACCAGCAAGGTGAGCAGACGAGCGGCTACCGTTTGACATCCCTAATATAAAGGCAAGGTTTAAACTTGGAGACATTCTCAACATAATTATTGAATTCTAACTGGGGTTTTATTTCATTTTAAATTTTATCGATTAGGTAGATGTTTTCTACCTTAAAATCATACACTTGTACAAGAGTAAACTACGTACGAATTGGTCTATGTATCGGAGAAAAATTGAAAGTGTCAGATATAAAAATACAATGATGCTACAAGTACACTTTTATTGACATGGAGTTTGATACTTCACTCACATGTGGAGTGATGGAGCCCACAATTAAAATAATCATGAACCTCAAACATGTGAAAGGAGTGTCAACAATCATGTTAAAATAGAGTGTACTTGAAGCTTAATTCATAAAAATAAGTATAATGTTACTTGTACATAATGTAGTTATATAATGATTTACATATTGATAAGGTGTCAAAAAGAGAGTGACAATTTTTTCTTTTTATTTGATTGAAAAAATTCTAACATAATCATATCTCATCACATCGTATATATATAAACTATTATATAAGGTTGAACCCCAACCTTGAGGGGCCCCCACCGACCCTGCCCTGAGCCATTGTGGAGGAGGTAAATCGCAAGATGTGCCTCTAAGGAGGTAGGGTGGAGAGTTTATGAATAGGCCAGGGCTATTAACCCAATGGTAAATCCCGCTTGCAACAAAGCCAATTCCCTTGCGGGGAATCGAACTCTGCACATTATCGCGCTGAGCCCTAACCACCCTCCCCTTTGCCACTTGGAGATATGTCCTGGGGGCACAACCGTAAAAATAAATACGTGGAAGGGAAATCCAAAAGGTGCTACAAATGATTTTAAGAAGTAGGTAGGTTCCAACAATTACAAGAATGCTATTCATCTCTAAAGTGACTATTTATTGCTATTTCTGCATTTCCCTTATAACTACTTGGAATTCCTTTAGGACCCCAAAAATAAGAAATTTGAATAATACTCTTAAAACAATTTAAAACATTTAATCACGCAATTAATACGTTCAAAACCTCAAAACCCCAATTCAAATCCCTCAATTCCATAAAACACCCAAACTATTGCAAAGAAGCTTCTATACTTTCTACTCCTAAACTGTTTAGATGCTTTAAATGAAACATTTCGATGGTGGTCGTGAATAAGACCAAGCCCGTTTCCCTCCTTCGTCAAGTCTATGATGTTGACCATCGTTGCTTCGGCAAGAACGTCTACGAAACTCATCAAGAAAGCCCCTCATGTTTGATTTGCATATGTGTGCTTTTGTCTATATATTATTTTGTAATTTTTTCTGGTAAATGAAACATAAGAAGAAGAATTGCTTTTAGCATGTAGTGTTATTTATGAATTGTCTAAAATCTGAGAATAATGTTTTCTTAAATTGCAGCTGCTAGATGATATAGAGTGGCATTTTATTGGGAATTTGCAGATCAGTAGATTGAACTGATTATTTTCTTGATAGCTTATTCTTACTAGATAGAGCCCTTTTGGATTTGAGCATAAAGAACCGAACTTTACTATCTTATGGTTTAAGATAAGTTTTGAAGAGTTAGTTGCATCAGTTCTTGTATATCACTATATTGAGCTTCAGTACTACTTCTATTATAATTATGTAGGAGTCGTTCTATTTTAGTTGTATTTAAGAATTGATTATCACGGTAGAATTGATATTATTGATTGGGGAAATTAACTCTACACTTTACAGTTGCATAGTTTTCCCTTTTTAAAGGCTTTATTTTTTTTTTTTTTTTTTTTTTTCTCCCTTAAGAACATGTATTCAACGACCGAGTTAGAATTTTATTAAGGAGAACAACTGTAATATTGGTATGTAAGAATAAATTGCTTCGTGATTTGCTTCCATCGAAGATTGATAGAATTGTAGAAGTTGAAAGTGGATTTGGGATCAAAACATTAACACAAATAAAGAATATCTTTCATCCTCCGAATCTGATTTCGCTAACCTTCAAGACATTTTTTTTTTCACTTGGAAATTACCGTATTTCATCGGTTAGGGTTTTTATTACTATAGGTGGGCCCTCAACTTCTTGCAAAACTTTATCAACAGTTGAAGTGGTCTTGCCTGTTGCGAGAACCAGAAAAGTCAAATTTGGGATTTATTTCACCAACGATAAAGCTTAATGTACATAATATTTTGTACAAAATGATGTTCACACTCTCACATGGAGGTGGAGTCCACTTGAATAAAATATTGTGAGGCCCATCCTCATGTGAGGGTGTGAACACCTTCATGTACAAAATATTATGTATCTCTAGTACTTTCCTTTTACCAAACTATCCTAAAGTTATATTCTATGCCACTGAAGTGAGTATCTGACTGTAAACTTCAGGGTCCCGTGAGATTAGTCGAGGTGCGCATAAACTGACTCGGACATCCACGGTCATTAAAAAATAAATAAATAAAAAACTTTTCTTTGACCAAACTATCCTAAAGTTATATTCTATGTTTAGTTATCATAAATAAATAATATGTAGAAGAAAATAACCATTCTTGAATCTATTATAAGGTTTTGTTAAGACATCAGTTAATACTTTTTTTTAGTGTTTATCATTTTTTTTATTTTAATTTTTGCTACCTCCAACTTATAGAAGAGTGTTTTGTCTTAAAATGAAGTTATTTTCTGTGTTTAATTAATAGAAGTAAAACATAATCACGAAAAAACAATATATAGAAGTAATCAACAATTCTCTACATCTATTATAATGTTTTTATCGGTAAATATTATTTGACAATTTTTTGAATGTTTGTCACTTTCTTGAATTAGTTCCATAATTTAATCTCACAAAAATAGAGATCATTTATTTTTTCTGAAGCATGTATTTGTTGTTAGTTCATTTGAATTTCATTTGGTTATCTCCTTTTTTTTTTTTTTTTTTTTTAATACAGGATTAGGATTTAATATAGAATAGTAAAGTTCTTATTGTCAAATATTTAATTAAGAAAGTCAAGTTATATGATTTGCGATTTTTAGGCTCTGTTTGATTCTCATTTTGAGAGAAAGAATGTATTTTGAATAGTTGATTGATGGAGAATGTGTGTTTAAAAATGAAAGAAAATTTTTGGATTTACGTGTAATATTATTTTATTGAAAAATGTGTGATTGAAAAGAAGATAGAAAAAAATAAATTTTAAGAAAAATGAAAATTAAACAGAGACTTAATTAAAAAGTAACATGGTATATTATGTCAGTTTTTTAATTAAAATGTCACACACAATCAATTTCTAATTGAATAATATGTCTTTGGCTAAGCTTTCAATTTACTTATAATTTTTTTATATGATATTTATTTTTTATTGTATTAAAACTTAAAAGTGATTTTTTAAAAATGTGACATTAAAAAGTTACGCAATATAAATACTTTTTAAAATATCCATGATTGTAGAGGTATTTTGGTAACTTGCCCAAATCCTTTTTCTCTGTACAGTCAACTGTGTGTCCAGTACATTTTATTGGGCCGACCAGTCCAAATTTTTGCCGCAAGCTCACATGCTGTGTTTGAAAAACGAAGTCTCCTATTTTATTAGGCTTTTAGCTCTCCCACCACAGGAGTTGATAATTCGGTGTAAGAATGCAAGTAAAAATCGAAAAATCAAATTGAAATCACATTTAGGAAATCGTCGGTTTGGTATCACGTGGATCCGTCAACGAAATGATTTTAAATCAAAGAAAAACGATTTGGTTTAGATTTGAGAAATTTTATTACTATTTAAAATCAAACAGGACCGGCGAAAAAAAAATATATAAAAATTTAAAAAAAATGAAATTTTCTAAATTGTAACTTGTAAGATTTGTTGGGCTTTTTATTTATTTTTAAATGAGGTTCATATATTCCATATGCTCTTAAACTGAAAGTCTGAAACGATTCATCAAACAATCCCATGTTGTAATCCACACAAATTAATATCATCAAACAATCATTAACTTATATAAATTGTATAGTATTCCAATGATTAAATAAATTTCAATTAAAATCAAAATCTTACATTAAATTGAACATCATTTAAAAAATTATTGCAACTTCTGGTTCTGTCGATTATAATTTGTAGAAATCTAGATGAAAAGTTTTGATTGGATCAACAACTGTGTAATCAAAGTGAAAACAAAATAAAAATTTTGGATCTCAAAAATGAAATTATATATTGTAAATAAATTTATTAAGGTATAGATTTACCCAATATTCTAATTTGGTTTGAAAATTAATTGATCAAAGAATTATAAGAAGAGAGAAGAACATAATCAAAGAGAAGAATGAAAGTGCTTATGTCTAAAATGAAAAATGAACCCTATTATTTTTTTTTTTATAAAAGTGGTTGGAGATTGAATCATATATTCTACCAAAAAAAAAAAAATTCCTATGAGAATCGTCCGGTTCTCGGTGGTTCCTATACTAGAACCGAGAATTGAACCGGAATCGGTTGGTTCTTAATAATTTGTCCCAAAATCAAATTATTTTTAGAAGATCCGAAATCGAATCGACCGGTTCTAAATGGTTCCAGTCCGGTTAAGAAAAAAATGATCACTCCTAAATTAATGGCATAAAAGTAAATAGACAAAAAAATATACGGCGAAATCGACGGTTTAAAATCGGACGACAGGCAAAAAAATATACGGCAAAATCGACAGTTTAAAATCGGACCAAACCGTTAGGTTTAGGTTTGAGTTTTTTTCAAACCATTCAAAATAGTTTGGTTTAGGTTTGAGTTTTTCTCAAATTGGTGTAAATGATTTAGTTTGAAAATCTGTCAAAAATCGATAAAATCGGACCGCTTACGCCCCTACTTCGGTGTATACTCTCCTCACAAGAGAGAGGTCTAGGTGTGGGCATAGTTATGAGATCCGACCCGATCATTGATTCAGATAAGTCATTGGGTCATCGGGTTACTGGTTTAATCGGTAGTTTAACCATTGGGTCATTGCTTATTCATATATCCGGAAAAAAAAATTAAATTAAAAAATTATATTTTCCAGGGTTTTTTTTTTTGGATAAAAATGTTGTATCCTTATTATATGTTATTATTACTTTTAAATTACGCAAAATTTATCAATAATGAAATTTTTTAAGAAATAAATAAAAATAAAAATATCTAAAAACAGTTGATAAAAATAAAACTCTTAAGCTTCGATATCTATACAGTTAAACCTCGATAAAGTAATGTTCGATAAAGTAATAACCTTGATTATATAATAATTTCTTTCGATCCTAACTTGGGTCAATGGATTAAAGTAATAATCTCGCTAAATGCATTAAGTAATAAAAAAAATTGAATCCTTAAGGGCCCAATAAATATAAAGTAATAATTACTGGATTTCATTGAGAAAAAAAAAAAATATATATATATATATACCAAAATCTTTCAATCAATCAACAATACCCGTACAATAATCATTTATTTTGAAAATATGCATCTATAGTTGATTGTTTTTTCTTCCCACCTAAACTAAAATGAACCCCATTTTTAACTTTTTGTAGAGCATACGCAACTTCCGGAATATTTTGCTCATGTTGTAGCAAGTAGTTGCTTAATGTGACTATTACTTGAAATGCCTCTTTTGACAACACATTTGGAACAACGCTACTATCATCTGGTTCAGTATCATTCTCATCATCATTACTGTTCATTACCGATTGAATAATTTTTTCGTCTGTAGGTGATTCCATAACTGCATCATTCTTACTAGGATATTGTCTTTTGATTTTTCTTACCATATACAATGTACATATTTTATATTGAAAAACTCTCTTTAAAATAATAATTATTTATTTATCGTAAATGAATAATTTATTCATTTATTGAAAAATAAATAATATCGCTAAATGAATTTTTTTTTCGATCTCGAGAGTATTACTTTATTGAAGTTTAACTGTATATGTATTCAGATCTTCAAAATAAACAAAAGTCAAAGTGGCTGATAAAATTTGCACAGGTTCAAATCCAAACACTTGCATATGTTTGCATATACTATATAGTGTTGCTGCAGTATGGGCCAGGCTGATCTCCAGATATTATTAAAATTGGCTGGTTCATGCGGTTTTTGATTGGTTTTATTAGTTATTGACTGGTTTATATGCTTTTCGGTCAAAATGTACAAACCGACCCGGCACTCTGTCCAGTTTGGCGGGTTCTGGGCTGGCCCGACCGGGCCAGTTTTAATATCTATGGGCGTGAGACCCACCTCTTGTGAGGGAAATGTACACTAGAATGTCAACTCTAATGTACAAAGAATATTTTTCAATTTTTCGTTGTGTCAACACATTTTTCCTGTAACAAAGTTAAGAGTTTATTATATTAATTACGGTTAATAAACAATTATTTGATCATTGAATTTGTTCTGAAATATCATTAATTATATCATATTAAAAAAGCATTTACTAGCAACTATTCCGAATGTTTAATTAATAGCTAAAATGAGAATATTGATTAATTAGCAAATTCATAAGTGACTTATTTGCCTATTAATCCGAATGATTATGGAATTTATTTAAAAGAATTTAGTTAGTTATTGTTAATTACAAGTTACAATGCTATATTTTGTCATTAATATTGAGGGATAAAGAAGATTGTTAATTAGTCAGCGAAGTTACAATCTTGTTTCTCTTTGGTTCTAAATTGGTCCTTCAATTTCAATTCGTATCAAATTTAGCCACTAATCTTATTTTAATCAAATACTCTTAATGGAAAAATCTAATGTGTCAATTGATGGGGTCTACCTGGACAAACGTGTTAACAAACTGAAGTTTAGGGATATCACTCTCATGTTAAAATTCAGTGACCAAAGAGAAATCCTGCTTGATATTCTCAAAAAAAAAAAAAATACAAGGTAATAGAATATAAAACATAGAGGATCTCATCTACCAATCCTTGTTAAAATAAAAATTTGACCAAAAGAGAAGTTGGAATGACGAAGACGGAGACGGAGACGAGATTTGTTTTTAAAATTTTATCCTTTACACCTTAAAGAGGACTCGAATTCGAGTCTTAGACTTAGTAAGGCTTCGTTCTTACAACTTAAATTAAGTTTTGGTCACAATTAATCACTTTTTCCTTTTAATAATTGTTGGATATTTAGGTCACTAAACTTAAAGAAAAATTCCATTTTGGTCACTGTATTTGGGTTTGTGAAATGCACTTGTACAATTAGTCGTTTGAAATACTTGATCAGTTTGCCACTTTTCTATGAGTAGATGGGGTTCTGGAATAAATTAGTAAGTTCTAATTTTACTAATTTGGAACAAAAAAAAGTTCGGTACCCAGAGCGAAACTTTAAGAATGATTTTTTAACCATTTTACGGGTCTGTTTGGCTTGACTTTTGCTTCTTGTAGAAGAGTTGAATGAAGCTATCTTAATTTTTGTTTGAAAACTAATTTTTAAAAGAGTTTCCTATTCCGAAAGGTTTTTTTTTTTTTTTTTTAAGGAAATCACATGGGACAAACTTCCTTCAAAAAATCTTCTAACTATAATTTTTTTTTTTTTAAAATAAAATTAGGCAAATAGGCCAAAAGCAGCTTTTGGATTTCAAAAACACCTTTTAACTTTTCAAAAGTCATGCCAAATGAGTTCTATATAATAGTCATCTGTACATATTTTGTACATCCGAACGGACATAACATATTTCATACATCTTTATTTTTGATCATGCGAAGTGATCAAAAGTATCGTAAAGTTATTGTCAGTTACACTTGTCGATCAAAGTTAATCATAACCCTCTAAAATTTAAGTTTCGTTTGGCAACACTTTTAAAAAGTCAAAAAATTCTTTTGAGAATAAAAAATTGCTTTTGAACATATTTGGTAATTTTTCTAGAAGTACTTTTTCTAGCTAAAAGAAATTCTAGAGGAAGTTATCTTGTCTGAAAATAACTTTCTCAAAAAACTCTATCACAACATACAAAAATCTACCAAACGGACCCTTAATTCTTATAATGAAGACATACACGCTCGTAGCAACGGATTTCTGTTGGGGTTGGTTTGAATTTCCGAGTATATTGAATGTGAGGAGGAGCGGCCATAAGTCTCAATAACTGGAAGTCTGGAACTGAATAATTATTGAGTTTGAATGATAATTGAAGATACAACTGTGAGGTAGATTGTTGAACTCATTTTTCTAGTCAAAAAAGTTAATCTTTAAAACAATTGTTGATTAAATTCTTAAATCTACTCAAATTAAAGTAGCTAGTGACATAATTTAGTTGCATTATTTGATGCCTACATGTTCAACTCGTTCTATATTATTCAAACGTCGTTATTCAAAGTTTGGTACAATTTTCCAAACGTCGTTATTCAAACTCAACTCAACTCAACTCGCGCGTGCTGTGTTGATATTTGGGAGCTTGCCTAGCTGGTTTTAATGGTGATAATTGGACCACCCGCGCCAGTTTGAAACATTTGGTGTAGTTAGGTTTATTAAAGTCACATGCAACAAGGGAAGGGTTTGTTTCAGTGCATTCATTACTCTTCGGCCATCCAAATCCCAGTACGTACCCCCACCCCTCTAATAGAATTCAGTCAATGGAGTACTTGTCTAATGACTAGGGAAAAGTTGCTTATAAGTTATAATCTATACATTGGAAACTTGGTTAAAAATGTTAATTGTACCACAAGTCTGTACATTGTCACGATTTAAGACTCGAGTCGAGACACAAAAGGGTACTATTGAAACGAACGAAAGAATTTTTTATATTTGACGAGTGACATCAAAATATAATATTGTTAAAAGAATATATCGCAAATATTTCTAGACCAGATGATGGTAAGTGATTCGACCATGGAAAGTGAACGATAACTGATTTGAGTTTGTCAAGTCTATTGCTGTAACTACGAATAATAGGGAAGAACTTGAAAAGCTTCAACGAAAATGATGAATATCGGTCTAATGAATGTTTAAAGCTACGGTGATAATATAAACAAGAGAAAATTAGGGCATTTTTAAGTTTTCTTGTTTCACAAATCAATTTATAATTTTTATTAGGTTCGGAGATAAGGTTAGGCAGTGTGTATGACAGTAGAAAGAACAGAATTTAATGCAAAAAAATTATTTAATCAACTTAATTTGAAGAAAAATATTACTTATGAGTGGATTGAATTTACTAGGATAAAAAAAAAAAAAAAAAAAAAACGTGTTTTGCATTAGAGGCTAAAGGGAAATTGGATTAGGGTTTTGTAGCAGTGGGCCTCCCGAATTAAAGCAATTAAGTTCTTGTTTAGAAAAGCTTAAAAGATGTTAAAATTTTGAGGTAAATGAGCGGAGTGACAGCATTTTTACAGAAGTTACGGTATTCTAGCCCACACAATGCCTAAATAGGCTCAACAAAGGGTCTGACTTTTGGACTTGCTGTAAATCACTGTAACTCTGGACGGATCATATAGTCAGTATAACACTTTCTGATGCAGAGGTTCACCATGAAGGTGCAACTGCAGAACATACTTATGCTTCTACTCAGATATTACTTCATATCAATCTAATCTATAATTACTTAGTACCTTTGGAATCTAAGGGAGAACTGAAAGTTTTAATTTCACCTTTAATTTAGTCTATCATTTAGTGCCACCTAAATTGAAAATACAACCATAATAAGACTATATAGCATTATTCTTAATTTTAACAAGACATTACAAATGACACACAATTGCTATCCATTATCCACTTTTTACCATTCATTTTTATCAAATATACATTTTAGCTCTCCCAAACAAACCCTAAATGCAAACTATGAAAACATGGAAGGAAAATATTATTGGGATACAGAAAAGAGTTTGGCAAGTCAAAACGTCACATAGAATTTAGGCAAAAGATTAATTTAACATATCTTGTGTCGTGCATTAGAGGTAACAAAGAGTTAGTGTTATAGGTTAGGGTTTTGTAGAGGCGGAGCTAGTCGTGGAAAAATTAAATTAAGTTGAATTTTTTTATCGCTCGAATGTAATGAACTAAATCAAGTCGTTTTCACACTTAACAAAGTATATTTCATTTGGCAAGATTTTTACTTTTTATAGAAGAGCTTATTATTTTACACATTATTTCATTTAATCAGAGTCTTGATAGAAGTGCTACTTGTATAGAATTCTTAAAAAATTAAATTATACTGAATATTACATGAATTCATGCCATTAAATCAATTGCTGCATGAAAATGATCAATTAATAGGCTTAAAGGACAATAGCAATTTAATAATTTAAATTGTCATTTAGAGAGTCACATTTCTAGATTTTCATGATAGGAAGGAGCTTATTAAATGTTCTTTAAACAAAGGACCTAGTTTTAATTTAATCATGCATGTTAAAATGATTAATATTAATTGAAAATAAAGCGTTTAGATAAAAATTAGATTTTGATAAAAGTTAACGAAATGTATGATTAAAAAATTGTGAATTCCATAAAATTTGTAATTGAAACTATTGAGAAAAAATGAGTTAAAAATTTCTTTTTATTGCTTAAAGTAAATTTTTTTACATTGATTCATGCAATTACCGTCCATTTGACAGGCTTTTTGAAAAGTCAAAAATTATTTTTGAAATTAAGAAGCTATTTTTAAACATATTTAAATATTTAAATTGTTTTACAAAAAGCAGAAGCAAAAACAAAAGTCTCCTCAAAAGTGCCCAAGTTAATGTGCTTTCTAGGATCTTAAACGTGAGATATTTCAATTATGTGAATGAGTATTATGTAGTGAATGCAATTTAAGAAACCAATGCTAATTAAAAACAATAACTGAAGTTATTAAACTTGGAGTGTGTGAATGTTTTATTAAATTACTCTGATTTAAATTGCTGACCATCTTCACAAATCTGCATTTACTGTAATTTCAAAGAAATCATTTTTGTGTACTTTTAAGCGAGTTTCAAGTTAGACAACATGGAGATTAATTACTTGGTTGAGAGAATTCGTTGCTTCGTCCCTTGATTAAAGAGTAATGTTTTTTTTTCTTGTTAACGGGAGAACCCGTAATTGCTACTTTTCGGATGCGGTCTAGGTAAACTCTCGACTGAGGCAATAACATGCAAATCACACCAGCCATATTTACCTCACTAGACAAGTCTGGTGCGACAGACTCGACTGAAAAAGTGCTGGTAAGAGATTTGAACTAGTGACCAAAGATCTTCGAACTCACTTACTCCATCAACTCGATCACCTAATGAAAGACAATAGTAATGTTATTTAATATATTATTTAGTGTCATCTAGACTGAAGTTTCAATTCTATCAACGCTACATAGCATTACAAAAGACTAGATTCGACAAAACACAATATATAAATATCAATAAACAAATAAATAAATAAAATTTCTTTGAGAAAATTCTTAACATAGCCCAATATATTGGGTGACATGCTGAGGCCCATTAAACAAGAATAGCCCAACCAGACATTGGTAAAAAAATTGCACGACCGCGTAAGAAAGCGCGTTGGTGAGGGAGAACAGTGTTGAAAAGACTGTCTTTTTCCTGTAAAATAAAATAAAGAATTTTGTGAATATTTTTCTATTCTAAAATCCAGTTATGTTGACATTTTCTTTTTAACTTGGGAAAAGGGATGAATCACAGCAGCAAAATTTTCACCAGAAAGTGTATATATGGAGAGAGAAAGGGACTAAGGAGAGAGTCAACCAACCGACCCTTTTCTGGGCGATTTTCGTCGTATGTATATGTGGGTTTCGATGACTCCACATAGTATAGTGTAAATGGATCATGAATATTATCTCTACTCCACCTTTGTTTCACTCTGAAAACCAAAACCACTTTTTTCTGCTTCTGTAGAATAAGAAACTTTAGCTTTATGCTGCTCTGCAAGTCAAGCATGCAGATATTGAGATAAGAGAAACTAAGAAAGTCTTCAAAAACTAGGGTTTTCTTTAGACATTCATCCTTTTTTCTCATTGGAACTGAGATATTTAGAGAGAAGGAGGTGCTATAAACTAGCAAAAAATAGAACTTCTCTTTTTTTATCTCCTTGAGAGAGAGGCAGTTTGAGACATTTGGATTTAGGCCTTGTGTCTCCCCTATCTCTCTTTTCTTTTTTGCATCATTTTTATTGTGTTTTGGGTTTATTTTGTGCGTTTAAATCATTCGATTTTTACCTATTCTTGAAGTTTATACTTTTCCATATATATACATATAATTATCTCCAACTTCTGTCCATGATCTAGCGATTTTCTTGGTGGGTTCACTTTTGAAATCTGATTTTTGTAACGTATAAATGGAGTGATTCTCTGAATGTAATTTTATGTGTACACAGCCAAGTTTGGGAAGGAAAAAAGGGAGGGGAAAAGGCAAGCTCTTTTTAGGGGTATATTTATAGGGAGAGTAAGTGGAAGACAGAAGAAAAAGAAAATCTCAGCAATTGTAATTTCATGAATTTTGCTGGTTTCCTTGATAACAACGCCGGTGGCGGCGGCGCTGGTGGTGCAAGAATCGTTGCCGATATGCCTTATAGCAACAGTAACGCTAACATTAGCTATATGGACAGCAACAACATGCCTACTGGCACAATTACTCACCCACGCCTTGTTTCTCAGTCTCTCTCCTCCAAGCCCACGTTCAACTCTCCTGGCCTCTCTCTCGCCCTTGTACACCAACCACTTTCTCTCTCCATCGTATGTTATATATACACGTCCATTTTGTATGCTGATTTTTCTGGGGTTTTTTTTTTTTTTTTTTTTTTCGATTTTTGGGCAGCAAACGAATATGGAGGGGCAAGGAGAGGTGGCAAGAATGGGGAAGAATTACGAGTCAGGTAATGTTGGTGGAAGAAGAAGCAGAGATGAAGAGCATGAGAGCAGATCTGGGAGTGACAATATGGAGGGTGCCTCAGGAGACGATCAAGATGCTGCTGACAAGCCGCCGAGGAAGAAGAGATACCACCGACACACCCCTCAGCAAATTCAAGAACTTGAAGCGTAAATTTCTCTCGAGAAATCCCTATTGTCCACTTGTTTTAATTCATTAACCAAAATTTGTTTTTTTTTTATATGCATATTTTCTTTTTGCTGTTCAGTCTCTTCAAGGAGTGTCCACATCCTGATGAAAAGCAAAGACTAGAGCTTAGCAAAAGGCTTAGCTTGGATACTAGACAAGTCAAGTTTTGGTTTCAGAATAGAAGAACTCAGATGAAGGTACAGAAAAGATGGAATGATTTCTTGATTTTTCCTTCTCCTTCGGGATTTTTTTTTCTTTTACTATACTAACGGTTGATTGAGAAATTTGAATTGTTGGTTGCACCAGACACAAATCGAACGCCATGAGAATGCGATTCTTAGGCAAGAAAATGATAAAACTTCGAGCTGAAAATATGTCGATTAGAGAAGCAATGAGGAATCCTATTTGCACAAACTGTGGTGGTCCTGCGATAATGGGCGAAATATCTCTAGAGGAACAGCACCTTAGAATTGAGAATGCCAGGCTAAGGGATGAATTAGATCGCGTTTGTGCGCTAGCAGGCAAGTTTTTAGGCCGTCCAATTTCATCTTCTGCGTTTTCCATGGGGCCGGCATTGCCAAACTCAAGTTTGGAACTTGGAGTTGGTAACAATGGATTTGGAGGCATGGCCACCATTCCTGCAACTTTGCCTTTGGGGCCTCATGACTTTGGGATCGGGATAACAAGTCCTTTGCCTGTGGTGCCTCCGACTAAGGCAATGATGAATGTAATACCAATTGAGAGATCATTAGAGAGATCTATGTATTCTGAGCTCGCTATGGCTGCAATGGATGAATTGGTAAAAATGGCACAAAACGACGAACCCCTTTGGCTCGGTAGCTTGGAAGGTGGAAGAGAAATATTGAACCATGAGGAATACGAGAGAACATTTACTCCTGTTATTGGAATGAAACCTAATGGTTTTGTCACTGAGGCCTCTCGAGCAACTGGTATGGTAATCATCAACAGTTTGGCTCTTGTTGAGACATTAATGGACTCGGTGAGAATTCGACTTGTAGTATTCTTGCAATATTTATTAATTGTTCAATTTCACTTGGATTAATCCTTTTAAGTTTAGCAATTAATTCACTGGAGAAGCTGTGTTCACAGAATAAATGGGCGGAAATGTTTCCATGTATGATTGCTAGAACCTCGACTATAGATGTGATTTCAAATGGTATAGGAGGAACAAGAAATTGTGCACTTCAACTGGTAATAATATGAGACAATCTTCCTTCAAGTCTTTTAATCGAGTTAACCCTTCTGTGTATTATTGGATTACATTATTAATCTTGTATCCGTATTTATTAGATGCATGTGGAGCTCCAAGTTTTATCTCCACTGGTTCCGGTTCGCGAGGCCAATTTCCTCCGATTCTGCAAGCAGCATGCCGAGGGCGTGTGGGCTGTTGTCGATGTTTCTATCGATACTATCCGGGAAACTTCCACATTGCCAAACTGCAGGAGGCTTCCCTCCGGGTGTGTAGTCCAAGATATGCCTAATGGCTACTCCAAGGTATAAATTCTTCTTCCCAATTCTGCATTTTTCTGTTGACTTGTTACGACTTTTATTTTATATTTCACACAGCTCTAGACTTGTTTTCTTCTCATTTATTGAGTCTCTCAAGAGTAGGTATCTTTAGCCCTTGTGTTAAATAAGTTTGTTGATGCAACCACACCTTTGAAACTTAGTTGAGAACATTTAATATTCAAGAATTTTGTGTCTGCATTCTTGATTGTGACTTTAGCTTCAACAAGAAGGGTTAATTTGTATTATATTAGCCAATTAAAACACTTGATTCGAGGTTAAGAAAATGTATATTTTAATCCTTAAAGCACATTTATAACTTAATGATAATTTTCATCAACATTGGTAGGATAAAACTATGGATTTGATGTTTCTATTCCAATCTGTGAAGTGTCTCGATCAGCAACCATGGCCTATATTAAATTCATATATCTGTGTATTACATGGTTCCGTGTCTTTTTTTTTTTACTCAATCAGCCGAGACTCACGTGAGCATCTTAGTCTCTTTGATTTGACTCAAGTACATTTCTCTGATCCCCTCCACACTCCACCTCGTGCCTGCAAATCTTAATAATTTTTATACTATTTGGACTAGGGTTCTTCTTTGAGTACTTCCATTCAATATGTGGTGCTTGTTGACTCTCATTTTCAGTTTGTGGTGTCACATTTTGCAATTAAGAAAGGGAAATTAGAAGATGTTTTTGCATGCCTTCTTTGGTATTTTATACCATGTAAATATGAACGAGAAAGTTCCATAATTCAATTAAAATAAGAGATAAGAGCAGCACAGACTCCCGAAATGGCTTTAAGGTAGGGGAAGATGGGAGCTTAAGTTAAGTTAAATTAAAGGTTTGACGACCAGGATTAAAAATTATAAACTGGGGCAACATTGATGAAAAAAATAAAAAGAAAAAAGGGGAAAACTTGGATCAGTTAAATAATTTTTTTTTTCCTATTAATAAGTTTCAAATGTAAATAAAACTGTATCTACTATCTAGCATGAGTTTTGCTACAAGTACATTTTTTTTTACACTAAGTTTGACACTCTACTCACAATCAAAGGGTGGAGCCCACAATTAAAATAATGGTGAACCCCATGCATTGTGAGTACAATGTCAAAGAAAGTGTCAAAAAAGAGTGTACTAAAAGAATAATTCTTTTAATTCACACTTAACAGGGAAACTGGTTGTTTACGCTAGAAACTCATTTGTCGATTGATGTTTAGGTTACGTGGGTAGAACATGCAGAATATGACGAGAGTGTAATTCATCATCTTTTCCGCCCTTTGATAAGTGCTGGCATGGGATTTGGTGCCCAAAGGTGGATAGCTACCCTCCAAAGACAATGCGAATGTCTTGCCATTCTCATGTCATCCGCTGTGCCGACAAGGAATCATAACGGTAAATCTTAGTCCCAATTTTTTTTTTTTTTTTTTTTAAAAAGAAAAAAAGATATAACCAAGACGATCAATCATTTTAAGTCTCTTATTGGCTGAAGAAAACCTCACTTTCTTCTGCCTGCAGCCATAACTGCAAGTGGACGAAGGAGCATGTTGAAGCTAGCGCAGCGTATGACCAACAGCTTTTGTGCTGGAGTATGTGTTTCCACCGCTCACAAATGGAACAAACTTTGTATTGGCAATGTGGGTGAGGATGTCCGAATCATGACCCGGAAGAGTGTGGATGACCCCGGAGAGCCCCCTGGAATTGTTCTGAGTGCTGCAACGTCGGTCTGGCTACCGGTATCCCCTCAAAGACTCTTTGATTTTCTTCGTGATGAACACCTTAGGAGCGAGTGGGACATCCTATCCAATGGCGGCCCCATGCAAGAAATGGCCCACATTGCTAAAGGTCAAGTTCATGGCAATTGCGTCTCCCTCCTGAGAGCAAGTGTAAGTCCCATTCTCTCCCCCTCTACGAGATTTTATTCCATCATACATTTTATTTGTTATTTTCACCCTTATACATATTCTATTATATGACATATGTTTGCATATATTTAACACGTCGAATCTATATACCATAACTTAGCAAAGATTACGTATGTCAATTCTATTCTATCATGTCTTTTTATTCGTTATTTCTATTCTTTGCATCTCCCCTTACATATGCTGCTATAACATACATTGTATACATGTCGTGCCTCAAATCGAGTTTTTTTCTGTTGTATTTTTCTATTCATCAATCCTTCCTATTAGTTACAATTTCCCATGAACTATTGAATATGTATATCGACAAAAATTATGTGTATCACACTTGGCTTCTAGTCTAGAGTACTCTAAAGACTAGGGTACTGTAAAGCACAAAACTGGAATTTGGAAGCATCTATGATTTTTCTATACTATGAACATCAAAACATGATACCTGTCCAGTTTATATGGGTCCACCGACGTCACTATTTTTTCTAGAAAAGCTGTAGCAGTGGTCAACTCGGTTGCATTTTCACAGCATTGATCTTTTCAGATACAATGGTAAGTTCATATATATATGTGAAAAGTTGAGGGCTGATTTGTAATTTTGCAGGCAACAAATGCGAACCAGAGTAGTATGCTTATACTCCAGGAGACATGTATAGACGAGGCAGGTTCTCTTGCAGTGTATGCACCCGTTGACATTCCAGCAATGCACGTGGTGATGAACGGTGGAGATTCCACTTATGTTGCCCTGCTTCCTTCGGGGTTTGCTATCGTACCTGATGGGTCTGGGTCCCATGGGCCTGTTAGCAAGGGGGATCCAAACCAGAGAGTAAGCGGATCATTATTGACAGTGGCCTTCCAAATCTTGGTTAACAGCCTCCCTACAGCCAGGCTCACGGTGGAATCAGTGGAGACCGTCAATAATCTCATCTCTTGCACCGTGCAGAAAATCAAGGCTGCTCTTCACTGTGAAAGTTGATCGTGGTTGCAGATTTTTATTCTCAATAACAATAAAATCAATCTGATCTAGAGCTTGTTTGTATTTTTCTCGTGTTCTTATATCTTATAGGGTGTGGCCTTGATTTGTGTCTACTTGAAGTGTGGGACTCCGCTGTATTTGGGGTGAGTCAAGAACGAACCGCGTGCTAAGCCAACCCTTGCCAAGGTGGTAGGAGCATCAAGAACCAACTTGGCTTCGGCCGAAGGTGGATGAACATGAACCACATGTTCTTAGCACATGGCTAGGGTGGTGGTTCGGGTATTGACTCAGTAAGTAGTACCCTTTTGAGTTGGCTTAAGTAGGTAAAACTACATAGATGAAGTGAAACATTCTACATTACTGTTTTATTGCAATATATGTATTTGCTTTTCATGACAGTTCTTATAGGTGTGCTAAATTTTACATTAGAATTCGGTCTGATTTTTACTATTGTTCCACATTAAGGTTGTCCATATCCAACCGACGTCTAAGATAGTATAATGCGAACATAATATGCGATTTACCTTCCTCACGATGCTCCAGGGCAGGGACGGTGTGGGACCCTTAAGGTTGGGGGTTCAACCTTTTTAGTATAATGCGAACATATCGTGCTGGTGTGTTTAGAAAGTATTGCGATCGATACAGTTGGCTGATGTGTAGGTTACGAAGTAATTACATACTATTCATATGGACAGTGAAATAGTACTATATAGTGGGTGGGTGTACAAGAATTGTGCGTAGGTGGGTGGCGTGGGGTTGAAATGTATTAAATGAGGGTCCATCGTGCACTGTCTGTTGAATGAAAAGTCAGAATTGCCTTCAAATAATGCATGGCCTCGATACTTCAAATGGGATGGGGGACAGGGTGCATTTTCACTTGTCCATGAAAATAAGAAAATTGAAAAACCCTTATCTAACTGAACAAATCATGATATGCAATATTGAAATCGAATCTCGACTCAAAGTTGCAATTATTCATTTCCTGCAACGAGGGAATATGGTATCGCTAATCATTTCGCCGTGTTTGGTGAAAATTAAAATTTTAATTAAATATTTTTAGTTAAAGTTAATAATTAATTTTAGAATCATGCTACATGTACAATTATGATCGACAACTTTTATTGATAATCATGAGTTGTCAAAATCTATATTATCCAATTTAAAAATTGTTTTTTAAATTAACCAAACAGATCTTGACAACACATGAATTGTCAATAAAAGTTGTCAACAATCATTGTACAAATAACTTTATTTTTAATTTTAACCAAATATTTTATGGGATCCACAATTTTTCAACCATATATTTTATCAATTTTTATCAAAATCTACTAAAAATCTTATTTTAATTCACACCAAATTAGGGTTTCATATGTACAGGTCGAACCAAAACAAAATAATTTTTCTTACTAAGAGTGATCTGTAGAACACACATTCAATTTTTCAATTTTTTTTTTCTTCGGATTCCATGGAATTTAATTTTCCCGTTTCTGGTCGTATCAAAACGTCACTATGTCGAGATATGTTATTGGTCTCCCCAAGAAAATGAATAACTCCCACTAAAGATTTTATATTCAATTCTTATTTTTCTCCCTAATCTGATTGATGATATTTTGACTTCCAATTCGATTTTCTTTAATAGAATCACTTCATCCTAATCATTTGACATTCTTTCGTTTGAACTTATATTTATTACTCGATTTTCTTTTGTCCATCCTTCAATGGAATTCAACAAGTTATACTAAAGCATAGGAAAAACTAAAACATTGAGGACTAATGTCTGGAAAATCAAAGATTTAGGGACTGCAGTAAAAAAATAATGAAATTTCAAGTACTGCATTAATTATAAATTTTGGCATCATCAATGTTTCATAACAAGACTATAAAATAAATTGAATTTAAAAAGGACAAATGACTTATTGGGAATTGGCATGTTCAATGTTTGTATTTCCTTCATATCCGTTCTGGACCGTTCACAGTTCACACATTGTGACCTTTCTTTTCCCACATATTTCAATTCCATCCATCCCTGCTGTCTTCTTCAATGCAAGGGATCATTGAACTTTTAGCACCTTCACAGTGTGTGCTTTCCATGATCCTCTGCGTCCATACTTGTCCCAATAAGAAAAATGCATTTAAAAAATTCCAATTAAATTGTTCAATCAATCATGCTTTATGAACACACGACTTCTGTAAACATTGTTAGTAAACATCACCGTGTGTGAATGATGTTATTCATATAGAATTTCACGACAATTCAGAACTTGTAGCAATATCTAACTAATGTTAAGCATGTCGTGTAACATGTTGGTCATAGATTAACTACGTGAAAAAAAAAAGTACAAACTAAGTGACGTTCGATATATTATTGAATTATTCTATCATCTTTACAAGGGGTCGATGGTTTAAATTTGAAGTGAAGATGTATTTCTTGATATACAATTCCTACACAAATTCTTGTTTGGTACAAATTCTTTAAAGCTTATATTCTCCAAACTCAATTTCAATAGCATATTCTTCCAAAAAAATAATTTTTACAGATAGACCCATAATATTTTTTCCTACTATTTAATCACTCATTCTCCAAAAAATCATTTCTCACCGAATTTATTCTAAAAAGTTCAAGTCAAACAAACTTTTAATTTTCATACTGTGGTCAACGAGTGCCATGGGCATGTGGTCCTTTTGGGGTTACATTTGAAGTCTGAAAGTGTGGAAAGTATTGTGATCAAGTCTGATCATCGAGTTCAATTCTTGACATTATCCGAGACAAGAGGTGACTGGTCTAACTATTAGGCCAAATTGGGAATTAAAGAGGAAATTTGGACACATGCAAGTGTGAAATTAGGACCAAAAGGCACTAGTTATTGTCATCTGTTCGGTCAGCATGTGGCGGCCATTAAAACACCAATCCCGGTAATTAATTGACAAGACTTCCGTCGTGATGCTCCGTTGATTTTGGAGGGTTTGCATGGTTGCTTTCAAAATAGAATCTTGCTATATGTACACTTTGGATTATCCTTTGATTTATCCAACCTCATCATCTCACTCACATGGGGTCAGGTTCCACACATTTATTGGAGGTGGGACCCGACTCCCATGTGAGGGAGGAGGTGGGGTCGAGTAACCCAAAGGGTAATATAAAGTGTACAAATGGCTTAACCCTTCAAAATAACTATCGTTTATACGTTCATATATGATACTTGCTGGACGCACAACTCCTAAATATCTATTCTCAAAGTAAAAGTCAGCCTATCAAACTCCATTTCGATTTAGAAGACTGAAAGTAAACACGGATAGTTACATTTTGTGGACAAAATTAATTTCTATAGACGACTCTAAGTGTAAGTCATTGTCCCCAAATATTACGGGTATAGTCGAATGTCACAGTTGAAAAGAATAATGAAGAAGAGTATGCAGCCATTTTTAATAGTCCCTTTTCTTAGTTATCACTTTGCATGATTGGAAAAGAAGAAGAATTAAGAGAGAATTTGCTAATTACATTATCTTTGCATACAAGTGTTTGGTGCACATAAAGATTGACCATTGTTTTGTTAATGACATCACCTTATAATCCCTAATCGACCTTTGTTCATTGTCGGACATATGTACTCAAAAAATTTCCCTATTCCTTAATGAAATAGATGGCCCGAAGTAGAGAAAAACGAAGCTCAATTGATCTCTCGATCTCTGCTTCAAACTTGCTTGCCAGTTTCATTTATTTAGCTTAGGGCATCTTTCTCCACCCAAGTAATTTAAGCAGTTAAGTTCCAAGTTGGACAAGGCGTTATGATGGCAAAGCTATCTCATCCGTCAATTTACGATAAATAAGCCTCCCTACAAGGAAAACAATCATCGTATTTTTATTTTTAACGTTCTATTCATTAACACATTTTGTCTATTATAACAGTTTCCTTCCCGAATATTAATTACGAAATAGCACAAAAATACTTATTTATTCCTCATATAAAAAATAATAAACACAAAGTTGTGACAAAAATATTTTTCTCTCTTGTCAAATTACGTTAACAAAATATTTGTATATAAATTGTCATAAGGGAGAATGTGTGCTAAATTAATATAAGAATAAGTATATCAAAGTTTTGGGCCGTCATTCGGATACCATTAGAATTGGCCTAAATTTACGGTTTCTTCTTGGAATAAATAGGCCCAGGCTTGCAAAACCTTGACAGAATTAGGGGGGAAATTCGATTTCTTTCTCTTCTACCCCCACATGCGGCAATGGCGAAAATTCCAGCTATAATTTAAAACAAATTTGGGTAAGAATATGTGCTTTGGAATAGTGATTTTTTTTTTTTTTTTTTTTTTTTTTTTTTAAGATTGCGTGATTGAAAAATAAGAAAAACAATTCGATTTATGTATAAAATTATTTTATGGAAGAATGTGCGATTGGAAATGAGTTTTTATATGATCTCGAAATCAATTCATTTCCTTGTTTATTCCATATCGAATCCCATAATTAATCACGAATTCCTTATTTTTCGCTCATAATCTACCACAAATACCATTCATTTGAAAAAAAAAAAAAAAAAAAAAACCGGGCCTTTGTAAATTGTAACTCTAATAGAATGGTCAAGAGTGGTTGAATGATTTATACTAATTAATCTAATTAAACTAACGATTTTAGTTAGCAAATTATGAAGCTTTTGTAAATTTAGATGAAAAAGTTATTAATACCTTGAATCCCCCTTATTTAATTCATTTCAATGCAATTCAATAATATGACAATATATGCACATTCTTGGTGATCAATGTTTCTAAATTAATTAAAAATATTTCTCCATGTCAATTAAATATTTCTTCTCACGTGACATCTTATATCTACATAAAAGATACGAACATGAAAGCATGCATTAAAAACGTTAGAACATCTCTAAAAATCATGCAAAGCATGACGGTATATATTTATCTTCTATTGAAATTTACAATAGTTGTTATAAAGTGCTATCCATCCTATTGTCTCTCTCGAGAATCAATAAAATTTACAAATCAATTCAATTAGTGATAAGATAATTGAAAAGTATTAAATCCTATGACAATCATTCAAGAATAAACCCAAAATTGAGCTTCAGTATATCGAATTTATATTAAAATACTTGGTAATTGAAACCCTAGTCTAGCATTACAAAATCATAAGTAAACATAATTAATTTGTAAAACATCACTTGAATTTTGATTAATTGACGATGAAAAGGATGAATCTTGAAATTTTTAGTAATCTCAAATAATTTGATGATGAATTCCAGTTGTGCTTTCCATCCGTTTTCCAAAACCCAAGATTTGATTGTCAATTAATTGAATTCTTACTATTGCTTCTTGATTTTTCCAAAAGTATGATGAATTGACATCTCTTTAATGACGTTAACTGATGAATTTTGTAATATGAGAGGTTCCCTTCAATGCATTCTGATGTTTTGTAAAGCTAATTGTACATTAATATTTGTACATTATGATTGACATCATCCTGGGTGTCAAGATTTGATTGATAAAAAAAAACATTTTTAAAAAAAAAAAAAAAAAGCCAATTGTGCACCGTCATGTGATAGAGTGTAAAACTTGGTGTACACTATGATGCATACGAAGCATGATTGTCTTGGAATTTGGTTGAAAATCGTGTTTAAAATTACCGTTTAAGGAGAATTCTAGTGAAAATAGGAAATATGGGCAAGAAGGCCCCAGTTTTTCACCGTGCGGCCGTGCCAGTTGGAGCTTTCAGCCTTTGTATACCTTAGTCCCCGAACTTTATATTCTTGAGTCTTTTAAGTCTTCTCTTCATGTCATTTCAATCATTTGACTTCTAATTGCATCTAATTGAACCCATAAAATCTTCAATCTTCATTTAGCGGTCGGAATCAACTACTAAGAGTGCAATTAGGTCCCAAACTTTGGATTTCACCATTTTTAGCTTCTTTATTTCAATTCCGCCTTTTATTATTGAGTTTCATCTAATAAACAAAATATACAATAAATTGTACTATATTTAATCAAAAGAACTTCGAAATATCTATATTTTTAAGGTCCGAATAAGCGTTAAAAAAATTATCAAATAATTGGTCAAAATTTGTGAAAAGAATGTATCAATAATCAATGTTTTTCTTGAATCAATGAATAAATATACAAATTCCCCGAAGTATAAACAAAAAATCAAGCACTCAATATCTGAAAGAAACTGGAATTCCAGTCACTATCCCATTAGAAATCTGGTTGTTCACCGGGCCACCAAACCACGGCCTTGAACAACTGGCGGCGCAGCTCATATTTGTCTGCCCATTCACCTTCACCGACAGATTAATAATCCCATTCTTCTCACCGTTGTCATCCCTTAGCCTATAACTCAGAAAACTCAAATAGTTTGCCGGTAAATAGCCTCCCGTAAATTCGGACAAAGGAATTCTTGCTCTCCCGATGATTTTGCTACCTGAATGAACTTCTACGGTAATAAAAGTTGCATGCATAGGCAAATCCATCACCAACTTCTCGTTCCATATGGGGTTGCATCCGCCTTCTGTATTCAACCTTGTGGATCTAGCATATAACGGGTCGGAGCTTATGATCACAAAGGCATTTTTCTTCACTGGGTTTCTCCTGTTAACCCGCAAATCTTCACCGGTAATCACTGTAACTTCTATTACTCTTGATGATGCTTTCTCCATTTAAAAAATCAGAAGGATTGGTTTTACGGAGAGAATCCTTTCTCGTATATATGTGTAAAACTTGGATCTGATAATGTGTTGATTATTGAATAATAGGGTTTGTATTTATATTGTTGCAGGAGGAAGCTGGGTAGAAACAACAAAGAAAGAGGCGGGAAGAAGGAATTCGAGCGGCGCGTGGAAAGGTCAAAGGGAAATATGTGAGATGATTTGTTGTCAATCCGCGTGGCACAGTGCAGAATTTTACTTGTTCAGCGCGTGGTCAATACTTTATTGAATTCTACCGTTATAAGGCTAAATTACAGAGACGTCCCATAAAGTTTCTGATAATTTCAGAAACACCACTCACTTTTTCAATAATTACATAAACCTTTATTATTTCAAATTTGAACAAATAATTATATATACCTTTTTTTTTTAACAATAATATAATACTTAAAATACCTTGATAGCACTTCAAACTAAATAAAAAAGGAGCTAATATTTAGAGCATCATATTTTTAAAAATAATTCATAATTTAATTTATTTGAATAACTATGTCGGGGAATGCATGATAGAGGGAGTTTAGAATTAATTTCACTTTAAAGAGTACTCTGAAATTTGATAATTGTGAGGAAAATGCCCTTTTTGAATATGATAAATAACATGATTACATTTTTATAAGTATTCTACGTTCTTAAATTTATATCTATTTTTTTTAACTGTTAACAGAGAGTTGGTAAGAAAACAAAGTTGTTAAATGATAGATCGAGTGTAAACAAATCCTATAATTGTTTTAATTCTTAATTATTTTATTATATTTTATATAGAGTGGTTGCTTTATAGACAAAATGAAATGTTTAGTATTTTATATTTATTAGGGTACTTATTATGTCTTTTGATTAGAGATCTTAGAATGAATTGTGAATAATTGATCTTACATACAATACTTTGTCGTTGATCTAATCAGAAGTGTTAACGAGTATTTTAGTTATTGCATTATTGCTAAAGTTTTCAAGAGATGAAAAAAGTCCATAAGGTTATTTTAAATATTATCACTACAGTTTTTACTAACAAGTGAAAGAAAGTGGTGAAGAAAGTATGCATTATTTATTTTAAACTTGAAATAAATGAGATTTGAATAACTTTTGAGAAGAGGAAAGTGTCTCTGAAATTGTCGTCATCCTTAATAGAAGTATACATTATTCAAATCTTGAAATGAGAGGAGAGTTTGTGTAACTTCTGAAAAGTAAGGGAGTAATATGATATTATCACAAACCTCAAGGGATGTATATGTAATTTGCCCTTTATTTAACTATCTGCAATTGCTTTGATATTTCGCATGATATATATTAATAGTGGGCCTCGTGCCAGAACTTTTACTTGACAGAACATTCAACATTGAGTTTGGTAGACACGCTGGGTTGAGCTTGGAATGCACTAACTTTATTTTTTGAATTGGACTGCCTAGAATGTATTTTACCACATAAAATATTATTCCACGGGTATATCTCTAAGGGTGTGTTTGATATGAGTGGAAATAGAAAAGTTGTAATTCCATCCAATTTGTGGTGTTTGATTGCCAAACAATTTCATGAAATTCATTTCCATCCAAATTTTAGGTACAATCTAGTGAAGCACATTTTTTCACCTTTTATTTTTCCATGATTTTGGTGGGAAAGTGATTTTTTTTGCCTTTTTTAAAAAAAAAAAAATTTGGACAATGAAAACATATTTTAAATCCAATGGTAAAAAAAAATTATCCATTTAATTGACAGTTTGCATGAAAAACGAAGCCAAACAAAAACAAAAAAATTTCAAAATTTTTATTTTTTTATTTTTACTTTTTGGCAATCCAAATAAATTTTAATAGAAATTAAAAAAAAATTATCTCAAAAAGTAACAATTTGCATGAAAAACAAAGCCAAACGAATTAGGTGGAAAATGATACCAATCAAACACAATTAATTACAATTCCCGATAAAACACATTATAGGCAATTCAATTCCCTGTAATTCATTTTATTTCCACCCAAATTCCACCTTTCTAATCAAAAGGACCCTAAACATAATTCCACTTTTCCATTTTTTCTCCATAAAAATGAAAAATATGATCGTTATCAATAATATTCAGCTATTATTTTTTACTTTTTATCTCTTATGTGAGATTCATAACGATTATATTTTTCATTCTCATTCTACAAATAATGTGGATCAAATGGTGCCAAAATATTATTTTACATGCATTATTTGAAAATATAAAAACCTATTTGATATTGGGTGTGCTCCCTTTTAAACATGTGACAAATATAATGGCGTTACCATGTTAAGAATATTGACGATAAGCATTCTTTAATATCAATCAAATTATTCGATTTGAAAATAAAAAATAATTCAATAAAAATAGTTGAAAATAGACGAATGAATAATTCCTCCAAAATACTTGACAAAGGCTATTAGGATGGACGGACGTGGGGCTTGGGGGTGGCGGCTGGGCGGATGGAGTGGGGTTGGTTAAGGAAGATGAAAGTTCAAACCTTTTTTTTTTTTTAAATAAATTATTTTCCTTTTTATAAGTGGAATCTGCTTTACTTTCTGCAAGGATATGGAGCCTCCACTTAATTTTTTGCTTTACGTTTATTTATTTTTATTTATCTAAAGAAGATTGCAAAATTATCATTATCGACTTAATTTTTATTTTCAAATTGCAAAATTGAATGATTTGATTGATATTAAAGAATGCTTATCTCAAACCATTTGGAGTTAATTTTTGCTTGTTGTCTTGTTTAATTGAGTTTTTTGTATTGTTATATTACAAGAATGATAAGTGGTTTCATGCTCTATTTTTAATTTTACAAATAATTTCATGCTTTATTTTTATATTTTTTTTTCAATATAAAGAATATGATCGGATCAAATCGAAACTTGTTTGTTTGGTTCTATAATTAGATATGAAACCAATGGTTTCATTTCTTTAATTTTCATTGGAACTTGATTTGATTCAATTCTTTTCAAAATCAGATCGAATGAGATCGCGCTCACTCTTAATTAGATTGGGTGAATTCTATCAAATAGGGATGAACAATGCGATGTTTGGTGTCATTTAAGATTGGGAGTAAATATGTAACATTTTGGAAAGGTTGGGCGACCAAATATACAATTTTCCCTTTGAAAAATGAATCCTTTTTTTTTTTTTTTTTTTTAAAAAAAAATTTCCTCTCTATCCTGTAGGGATTAAAATCAAAATTTTAATATATTCTGATAAAACTTGATGAAATATCTGATTAGAAACTTTTCAACGTTCATACTCATTTTCGACACACATTTAGAAAATAAAATATTTTAGACGTAAATTTAAAAAATTTCCCTATTTTTTAACCACACGTTCTACAAAAAAATCCCTATTCAAAAACTTATTTTCTCAAAATAATAACCATCAAACAATAATTTAAATTAAAATCTAAATTTTAATTCACGCCAATGGGCGCTTAATCAATTTCCACTACTGAAATCTTAACGAAAATCAAGCAAATGCGTCTACGACGTCGTGCTTACAAACATTATCTATTCCAGCTATGCACTCATGAATTTCATCGACTACCAAAATCAATGGCCGCTTCTTCTCTGTCTTCTCATCTCCTCCCGCTCCGGTCCAAACAACCATTTCCACCACCGAATTCTGCCACTACATTCATTAATCTCCCAACTACCTTGGTGTTTACATGCCCAACCCGGACCTCCCGGTTTAAATGCTCGGCGGGTCAGACAGGTTTTTTCACTAAGCTGAGCAGGTTAATCAAGGAGAAAGCCAAAAGTGACGTGGAAAAAGTATTCTCCGGTTTCTCCAAAACAAGAGATAATTTAGCTGTCATTGACGAGCTTCTGCTTTATTGGAATCTCTCTGATACTGATCGAGTTCTAGATAATCTGGCAGAGGTTTTTACATTTTTCCTTTCGATTGGTTTTTCTAAAAATTCCATACTATTTCCTGAAGTTCCCAGCAAATTGAATTTTTTTCTTTACTCAAGGTAAATAGGGTTGAACGGAAGCTTTGGATTCTGGGTTATGTTCTATTTGTTGTTTCTTAGGTCCCTTGTGCGTTAGTGCTTAAAATAGTTCAAGTGGATGTGGATGTTTAGATGGTGGGATTTTGTTCTTTTTGATTTGCATGCTGGAGGCTAATTCCACTGTTTGCGTGTCTGGATGGTTATACTATTTTAATGGAAGTTTTGTGGGAAAAAAAGTTTCTTTTCTTTGTTTGAAGAATGAGATGCTTTGCATGGATTGGATTTTATTCTTTTTGGTAGCCAGGTATCTCTCATGAGTCCCAGTTTCCTGAATGGCTTACTGGCTTAGAAAATTTCAATGCAATTTCCACAATAATTTTTTTTTTTTTTTTAACTTAAGAAATATAAAATGGCTTGAAAAGTTTATGCCACGGCTTGTTATTTATTTAGTATCTACTGACAGTTTGATCTCTGATCTTTCCTCTTCAATTTAGAGTTTTGTATCTGATTATTGATCACAGTACACACATGACACATGGATAACTTAAGTGAACTTATGCATGTAAAGATGGTTATGTAGAACTATTTATATGATTAGAGGGGGTTCTTTTTAATTAATTGTTTATAGGTTTGAACAAATGCTGGTGTATGCAAGCGATGGAGGTTTATGTGTATTATTTATTCGTTATGATTTCAGGCATTGTTAGTGGCTGATTTTGGGCCGAGGATTACCATAAAGATCGTGGAAAGTTTAAGGGAAGATATATACTCTGGGAAGCTCAAATCTGGGAGTGAGATCAAGGTAATTATTCTAATGTGTTTATCTGTGCAATAGCTCTATTGGGTCCTCAAAGTATTTATTGTTAATATATGTCCAAATATTTTGATATAAAAATTTCCTGAAATTAGCCTCGGTGGTAATAGGATGCTTTAAAGTGGAGTGTATTGAATTTGTTAACTGGCAAAAAGCTTAAAACAGAGCTCCAACTGGGTTTCAGGATAGAATTAGATGAGAAATTTACGTTTCTCTTATTTGGTGTGCCAGTGTTTGATCTGCCAGTTGTTGACAATCGCTGTCTTACTAGGAAGCCAGCTGTTATCATGATTGTTGGTGTCAATGGAGGTGGGAAGACTACATCTCTTGGGAAGATTGACTAGGTAATGACGGGGTCTTTGAAGCATTCCATGTCTTCAAAAATGTTGTTAGTGAAGTATTTGAATATTGAATGATATACAAGCAACTGAAAGGCTATTTATAACTGTTAGCATCATCAGGTAAACATCTGGTTGGTCTGGTAATGAGATTTAAGTTGTCAATACTCATATCACGTGACGTTAAAGTTTCCCCTGAGTAGTTCTTTCACAGGCTGTGAAAAAGGGAAAAGAACAAGGGTTTGATATTGTTCTCTGCGACACATTCGGACGTAAGTCTGACAGATGTATATATCTTTACATTTTACAGTTGGTGTTGGGGATTTCTTATGATTTCTTTTGATAATCAGGTTTGCATACCAATTATAGCCTGATGGAAGAACTGGTTAAATGCAAGAACGCTATTGGGAAATCTGTCTCTTGTGCACCCAAAGTTAGCATTCTCAGCCTTATTTCCTGTATAACTATCTCATGTTAGTATTACATGATTATTCACTTATGCTGTTTAATATAATGGGTTGTGAGTCTGAAACTCTGTTAATTTTGTTACCCCATTAAAATGGGGTCATCATTTGGATGACACGTGGAGGAATCCGTAAGACACTCCTCAATGAACAGTAAAGGGGACACATTATTCGCTCGTACGAAGTCCTTCCCTCGAAAGAAGACGTCACATGGCAGAAGTCCTTCTATAGACGAAGTGGATAGAACGTGGCAGAAGTCCTTCTATAAACGAAGTGGATAGAACGTGGAAGAAGTCCTTCTATAGACGAAGTGGATAGAACGTTGCAGAAGTCCTTCTATAGACGAAGTGGATAGAACGTGGCAGAAGTCCTTCTATCGACGAAGTGGATAGAACATGGCAGAAGTCCTTCTATAGACAAAGTGGACGTCACGTGGCAGAAGTCCTTCTATACACGAAGTCCCCTCAACTGCACAATACATCTCCAGTCCGAAGTCCTCGTTGTTGCTTAAACACTTCGTTCACCGAGGCGCTTGTAAGGAACAAATCTAAAGAATATCCCTGAGAAGTGATTGACGTGACAAGTTATTTCAAAGCCGCCTTACTTGATGTCAGACAAAAGGAAGGGGGTGACAGGACGATGGTAGGGCAATCATCACCATAGTTAATGTCGTGAATGATGTGACGTTCAAAACAATAAGATAAAGCCATGTAGATCTGATCCGACGATAGGCAGTTCAGCCGTTTATCTATAAATAGCATTTGTTGTGATTGTAAAAAGGATGCGAAATTGGAGATATTGAGATATATAAACTCAAATTCCTACTAGAGTGATTCAAAGAGAAAATATTCTTTCCTTATAGTTATTGTGTTTTTACAATATTATAAGGATTTAAACTCAGAATCAACAATAGATCTTTTATCATTTGACACCAAAATCCTCCGTTGGTATTCCGACTCGATAGCCCATATATATATATTTTACAATCATCAACTCCGGTCAAACTCACCAGAATTCACGTGTCACGAGTCCGATACTGACATCTGTTGACAACATTTTTTGGGGTCAACAAACTTGATTTCAAATATGCATTATCCTGCATTATAGACCAAATGTTTTTCATTCTTTCTTGATTTTTCTTCACTAGGGGAGTGGAAGGGAATATGGTGTGTTGACGTAGGTAAAAAGAATGTTGAGAGGATAAATATTTTACATAGATACTGTTCTTGAGGGCGTAAAAGTAATATTAACACTGCACAAGGTTCTAGAGAATCGATCAAACAATGTTCATGAATGAACTGCAGAAATATCAAAGGAACTTCGGAAGTGCAGGGGTCTGCCTAGATTACAACCATATATTGAACATTTTTCCCACTTGTCTTCAGAACTTGTGGATTGGTTTTTTGCTTCGTTGTGACTATAAATTCCTCCCATAATTTTTGCAGGAAATCCTGCAAGTGTTGGACGGGACAATTGGTCTAAACATGCTTCTACAAGCCAGAGAATTTAATGATGTAATATTTCCTACCCGTCCATTTACACTGGAAATGTTAGCTAAACATATTCTTGTTTTCTCAAGTGTTGCTCAAACACCTCGTCCTACCAGAAATGTAAAATAGCTAGACATATTCTTGTTTTCTCAAGTGTTGCTTACTCACCTCGCCCTACCAGAAATGAAAAATGGTTCTTAATTCTGAGACCTTTATCCCAGTCTGTTAAAGTCAAATTTATGTTAGTTATTTCCCCTCCTCTACTGCAGTATAAACTTTTGCTGTTATTTGGCTTAATATTCAATCCCAGGTTGTTGCAGTAACTGGTTTGATATTGACCAAACTTGACGGTTCTGCCAGAGGTGGTTGCGTGGTATGCTTAGCATTTTTAAATTTAATTTTTTTGGAGTTCATTCATTTTACAATGATTTCTAACTCTTCAATATCTGTTATGTGCTATTTTCCCAAAATTCTTGCAGGTTAGTGTAGTTGATGAGCTCGGCATTCCTGTGAAGTTCGTTGGTGTTGGTGAAGGTGTAGAAGATCTGCAACCCTTTGACGCAGAGGCATTCGTGAATGCAATATTTCCATGAATCAGTAGGTCAGCGTCTACGTCACTGTCAGTAAGTGGTCTGTCCTGCTGATCCTCGTTTCAGTATCTTCCCTTAAGTTCAGCGTTTCCAACTGCTCAAATTTATTAGGAACTTTATTGCTGGCTCGTAGTTCATATCAATATACTTATGATTACTGTGATATATGTAGAAACTGAATACACAGCTGCATTCAGTTTCTGGAAAAGGGTAGGAGTAGACTACAAATGTGAAACAACTGCTATATTCAACAAAGAACACTTCCCCTTCCTCACTTGTCCGAATTCAAAAGTTGGCATTTCCACCAGCTTTCTTTCCTTCCCCGAATCAGCCTGATGCCTAACGGACGTGGGAATGCTAATTATCCCTGCAAATTATTAAGTGTGAAAGATACTTACTTGATGTCCTGTCTCGTCAGACAAGCTGATGAATCACCGCCTTTCTTACACAGGTAATTTGCCTCAGTCATATGGAAGTTCCTAGCAGACCATTTCAGTAAATTTATGGTGCTGCTGAAGATTGTATAGCTTTATGGCTGATGGTTGGACAGTGGACTCCCGGGCTGTTGCATTTTAGTGAGGTGGATTTGTTCAATCAAGTACTTCTCTTTCTTGTGGAAGGACAGGGAGGAGTTTTCGGAGAATTTCCTCCATTTCGGGTACAGAAATCAGTCTCTGCTGCTTTCAAACATCCTGTAACGACACAGTTTTTGAATGCTGGGCGTGAAATTATTGGGAAATATTTGATTCTTAGTCGAGTGAATGTTTGAGGCAGTGGACAGTGACTTTGGATTGAGTGTGATGGAGCCTGTGAATCTTGTTGGAAAATTGTAATGCAAATATTAGATTCTAATTTTCTGAAACCAGGGCACAAAAGATGCATGCAAAGACAAGTCCTACAAGACTATATCTGAGAGAGATGCTTACTGGCCCACTTAACACAATAAGTTCGTCAAATCCACTTCTACGTGTAGTTACAATTACTAGGTGAAATCAAAACAAACTAGCAAGTAGAGATCAATCATTCTACATGTTCTGGATACAAATGGATAACGCGATCTTCCCTATCACAGACGGCTTCAGAAAAATAAAAAGAAACTAACTTCAACTTATACATAAAATGCTTGCAAACAACGTCAAGCTCTATTCGGATAATGCAATTGCTCAAACCCATGTAAAGATTCGGAGTACTTTCTATTCATTCAGGCATCTCTGCCACCAAAATGGAGGGTGCTGAGATGCAGGACAGAGAACCAAATTTGCAGAATATATCTAAAAGACAGGAATCAATCTTAGAAAACCCATCTTTTTGAAGGGTATGAACGTTTTTTTTGGGAGATACTGACAATCCAGCCTCTTTACATTGCTCTTCATCCGGTTGCGAACTTAGAAAGCCAGTTCCTAGAAAATGTACCATTGCAGATGCATCCACGAAATTCCTCCGCATATTGAAAGATGTGGACATGAAGAGCTTTGAGGGTGTCTGGTTCAGTTTCTTTGTAGGCACGGCATCCAGCTCTGCAGCTTCCAGAAACCGCTCTGTAGCTGCCTCCCAAGATAGCTCATGCTTTTGAGCATCAGTCAGGGGAGCAGGCTCATCTTGCAATGCCTTGAGTGTTTCTTCAACAAACCCATTGCCATCATCGTACATTCGGCAGTTTGGGAACTGCTTAAAGAAATTGTTCGAGGGATGATTAGCACATACCACTATCTTGCCCATTGCTAATGCTTCAGCAGTGGTTGTACAGACTACATCTGTGGTGCTGGGATTCAGGAATACCTTGTAGCTGGATTGAAGAGAAGAAAAGGCAACATTGAGATTAATTATGTAATCAACCAGTGTATGGGTAACAAGGTTATAGCACCATATATGCCATTAAAAATTCACGTAGCAAATAAAATCCTAGAGGAATGCAACCAGAAAGCATGCAAACCACCTTTAGGGGTGAAGGGAATGGGGGTGGAAGAACAAACATGAGTAGACTTTTCTTTTCACTGAACTTCAATATGTTCTTTTCAAAGAGGCTTGCGAAATTATGCTGCAACACACACCCACACACACAGAAAGAGAGACGTAAACCCCAAAAGGAGAATGACTAATCAGTTTCATATGGGAGTGTAGATATTTGTTAATCTTAATTTAGGGAGAACTTCATATGAGAAGGATACTTCATGATTTTCCAACTAGAACAAATGTCTATCCCGCATGCCTTGGATGATCTTCCTTGGTGAAAGTGACCATTATCAATAAGTTTAGAGCAATAAACACTAGGCAAATACAAGGACTCAAATCGTTGAAGAAAAAATTCAGCCAAACCCCACATTTGAAGAATCAAACAATTGGGAAAATAGACAGCACAATATGCTTCACTATCAGATGCAGCAATAACTGGTAGGACTTCACGGTAGATCCCTCAGGGGGAATCGATTTATTTGAGAACATAAAAACAGTAAACACTACGGAGATCAGTGAAACCATAGTATTATATGGCTTTTAGCCATCTTTCAAGATTGACTTGTGATTTATCTATACCCCCTTCACAGCAACCTCTCCTAACCCCAAGGCAAAAGAGGGGAAATTTTATAAAGATAAAAAAAAAGAAAGGGGAAGGTAAGGAAACTCAACAAACAAACTAAATAAGCCCTAGAATTTGAATGGCATTGAATATTTACTATTTATCCCTACCTATCAAAGAAAAAATATTTACTATTTATCCCAGGCCTAAGTTTGAATCAATCGCCGATAGTTGTACATTTTTGTTTTCGATTTATTTATTTATTTATTTTTTCCGGAGGAAATGTTTTTACGTCAAACAAAATTAGCTGATAGCGGCCGTTATGGTCTTACTCGTGAAATAAAGGATCGGCATGATCACGACCAGGGTGAACCCTGACCGGTATTTCCAGCTTCTCAGCAGCTTCCTGAACTTGATCAGAGTCCTGTCCACTGCCATATAAATCAACCTCAAGACCAGTTAACTCTTTTTGATGTTCATGCAGAAGTTTAAGTAGCTCCTTGTAGCCTTTGTTCCACACCATCTTCCCAATGTAGTATGTGCCTTTTGTGAAAGCTTGCTCTCCATTCCACTGTTGCTCTTTCTTTTTTTCATGCCAATGTCAAGAAATCTTGGATTGACCCCATGGACATTGCAGATAACAGATCTCGGAAGGTCTTGGGTGGCAGCCGATAATCTTATCACCTGCCAGTGTTAGGCAAGTCATACTCATCAGCTAGAAGTTGAATAATTAATTACCAGCAATCAGAAAGATGCAACAGAAAAACTTCCTGAAATTCAGCGATTAATTCTTGCCACTATAATTTTATAGCAAGTCCTACTGCTTCATATTCAGATATTCTCTGAACTTAATCTTAAAGAATAAACTACTATTTTTTCTCTAAGTGATAGTCATACATAAAATTAGCATATTTCCCTTGACATTGTCTGGCGCTTGTAAAATGACTGGCATATACATGCCAGATCTTATCTCTTTCTTTATTAAGAGAAATGATGTAATCCATTAGAAATATGAGTTCGTCTCAAGATTAATTTTGTCATTCGCCAATCGTCAAGGAACAATCAATGGTAAAGCCTCAAATAACCACAAATTTAATATAGGGACACCATTCAGAGAAATTTCAAACTCTGTCAGCAAGGTTTCCTCCTTGATATGAAAGCTTTACAAGACGATAATTATGCATGCAACTGGTTTTCACAAACAATCAAAATGGAACCAAAAACTACAGAAACTCCAAGACGGTCTCATTGATGTCATGAATATCCAGCTTCACAACGACAAAGTCATGAATATAACTGTTTCAGATAACAACTAATAAAACTCACCACCCTGAATTTTGAGTTCCATTAGTAAATCTATAGTCCATCTAATCCAAAGAGAATGAATAAAACAATGCCACGTTTAAGGACTTCAATATTATTATCCACCTTGATACAAATAAGCCATACAGGGAAAATTAATTTAAGGCAGAAAGAAATATAATCTGATGCATACAAGAAATAAGTAATTCAAAAGGAGCTGTTTAGAAACCTACCTTATGGCAATATATATTGACAACCCAACTATTTAAGTATTTCAGAAAAAATGCCTGCAGTTGTCCATTCTTCTCTCTCCTCACATATTCCAAATAATTGGTGTGAACAATGCCTATAACCAGACGAAATTTTGTTTTCCACCTTTTACCGTGATGATACCATGTAAGATGCTCGGGCTCCTCAAGGACAGCAATATCTGCCTCTTCATCCTGGATGATCTCAGTAATATCCCCTAGAGCAAGAATGCTCCTTTTATGAAGAGAGAACTGCAACATGAGAATGAGAGCACTATAAAATAATGATTTGATAGGCTTATTTTACTTAACTTGGTTCAAATCAGTATAATGCAGTAACAATAGAACAGAAATATCAAATAATCAAAGAAGCAAGATGTTACACCCCACTCGGTATAGTTAAAGTCAAGAAGTTATTTAATCAAGTCACTGTCAAATAAGGACTTAAGTTGAACAAATGATTTCATGGAGCCTAATTTGTAATTAATCAAAGGGTCAGAAATAATACGAAATAAAAATTTAGAGATTTAATGTTTTATTATTATAATTAGAGGACTAAATGTTATATTATATGAAGATTTGGGACTGGACTTGATATTATACAATATATATATCCACTTAAAGGATAAGTAAGCCCTTTTTTCTCATTTTGGAGACAACTAGAAGCCTACAGAAACAAAGCAGAAGAGAAGGAAGGAAGGAAGAAAATAAGAGAAAAGAAGGAAAAGGGAAGGGGGGGGGGGGGGGGGGGGGGTATTGAAGAAGAAATATGTAATGTGGACTCAAGTATAAGGTTCTTCATTTCTTCTATTCCAAGAGGTAGTGACGTGAAAGTTTGGAAATGCTCATCAATATAACCAGATTGCTATCCATAGATCTGTTAGTGAAAAATCTTAAATATTTGCAAGTATTGATAAATTAAATATATTAATACATTATGTGAAAGCATTTGAATTATTTGTTCAATTACATGATTACTATGGAAGTTTTCTTTCAATATGATATATGTAAAACTTCAAAGATTGGATATATATATATATATATTGTGAATTGAAATGTGAGACATATGTGATATTGAGACCGACCGGAAAAGTATCCGTGATCAATACTTCTTCTAGTTCATAGAAGGGCTTTGGCCGTGTTTTATCCACACGGGGGGTCTTGACCGGACATTGGTCTTGACCGTGTACATATAGTTCACAAAGGGGCTTTAACTGTATTCTAAAATTGATTATCAAAGGCATTTGAGACTCGTTTTCATTCATGGAGGGGGCCAAAGGCCCGTGGCGAAAGTGATTAACCTGAAGGGCGGATTATAGATTTCAGTCGGAGGGTGCATTTTTTATGGATCACATGTAATGTGATGAGATGATGATACGAATTTGAGTTGATTATATCATGACTATGAGATGATATTTTCAGCTTTATGAGGTATCTCACATCTTGATTATTATTATTATATGCTATACTCTGTTAAATGATGTACCTCTATTTCGATAAAATTGTATGAATGAGAGGTATAATTATTTTCGAAAATTTTCACTCACTGAGCTATTAACTCATATATTTTTCCACAATTTTCCTTACAAGTAGCAATTGGTTCTTGATAGCTTGAGGAGCCCGATGATTTAGAGTCACAGCCACACGACGTATTGAGTGACATGATTCATTTTGATAGAGCACAAAATAATTATTTTGGTGCCCATTGTATTATGTTTTCTCATAAAAATCTTATATGGGGCATATTTAGTAGTAACTTATAGTCAGCTTTGATGGTGGATCTAACATCCAGTCAGCATCTGTTATTGATGCACATCACGTTCCTGGTCTATTAGGGTAATTCAAGACGGGTCATGTTACAAGAAGTATATTTTTGTAGGGGCATCAATACATTCGAAAAAGGTATCCGTATTTATGTAAGAGATGCATGACAAGGATAGGCTGACCCTGTACTATATACCAAGACTTCGACCAAATAAAATGCAGATAAATACTGACTCCTGCTGTTTGATAGATAAGATGGGGACAAATGATATGACAATTCAACAAGGTGGTGCCTCATCCATATGCTATAAGATTCACAGAACATCTACATCAGAAACAGACTCCCAAAACCCCGTGAAAAACAGTACACAAATATGAAAAACTCAGTTGTCCATGAATACAGACTCTGCAAAAGCAAAGCTTTCAGTCCTGAATTTACAGTTCCAAACCATCAGAGGCTCCACTTCGTCTCTTTCTAGCACATAGAAAAGATGAAAAGCATATCCTATCGTTGCGGATGGCCCTATCTTAGCCTTATGGTAACATGAAGCCTATAGAAGGAGAGGCCATCATGCCACAGTTCCAATGCCATGATCTAATTTGAGGTACTAATAATTCACATATTCCACAAATCTTAGGGGAAACGATTAGCAGTTTTAAATTCTCAAGTATCAGGAAATATTGAAATATGTACACTTTACAGTTTACACTATGAAAAGGTGCGTGAGTAATTGTAAGGAAATGGTATTCTTGCCAGACCAACTGAGGAAACGCCTAATAATAAGTTTCCAACAAGATCAGGGTTCTCGTTTATGCATGATAATCACATCAGCCCTTTCTTTACATTCAACAAGCAGCAGATGTATGCTTGCTTCACTTTCAAATTAAATAATAAAAATATCACTTACCCTTCCTGGATAGAAACGTATTATGAAAGGTGATGCGAACCCAATCCGTTCTTCAAGCCATTGGCGAACATATTTTTCTTGCTCATTCGCTGAATTAAAAGTTATGTTGTTCGGATAGACATGTTCTTGGTCCTTCAATTTCAACCAAGGAATAACCAAGGTGACTTTTTCTCTCGCCATCCCTCGCAAGATATGCTGCACGAAATAGAGGGTTGACAGCAGTCCCAGTTAGCCATGGAAGGCTCGCCGTAGTGAATATCGCAATGTGTTGCCTCTTATCCATACGCTCATCAAATTCAGCTCTATTCTGTAAATGTCACATACAGACAGGAATACCTAACTGGCAGAGGTTCACGGAATAGGTCTTATCTGCATTGATAAATAAATTAAAATATTATTTGGTAGCTGTATGTCCTATCTAATTCAACAACCATGCATTTCTTAATCGATAAAGCTACATGCAAATTTAAGGCTCCATAATTAGAAATCCACAAATATCAGTAACACTATTGAACATGAGAACAAATCAATTAATTATAACATACAATTTCAGAAAGCAATTTACACCCAAATATGTAACTGTGCTCAAAATTCATAATATCAACATCGCATAATTGACTTTTTTTCCCCCCGATTTATACAATAATTACAAATCAAATCACATAGATGAACATATAAGAAAATCAGAGAGGAAAAGACGAGCGATATACAAGGAACCAAATCAACCAAAAAAATTTCATTTACAAATCTTCTATTGCCGAGGATTAGAAAATAGATAAATCTAATATTCAAATGTTGCAGAAACCGCAATTTTTGGTGCCTTACCTGAGCCTTGTTTCGTAGAATTGTTGAATTCCCAAATCTGGAACCTTCTGCATAACAATTATTCCTCGAAAAAAAATATTATAATAAACGATGTTTGCAAAATAGAAATAGGATCTCAATGCAAAGAAAATAATATTCGATTTAAAGCTCGTATGAGTTGGAAAGGAAGAAGATTCGAATAATAATAATAATAATCGATGGGATTTTGCATTTGCGTTAAACAGACTTCTCTATATGACAGAAATGGAAAAGTCGTACGCGCAGCGATTGGGCTTTTTACCACTGATGAAGGTATACAATAGGTTGACGTTGTTGTACACCGTGGCGTCTGGATTTGTCAGCTGGGTCCATCCATTATGGTCTTCCATGATTGAGGGTTGATTTTTGTTCTTATATTAAAATGTCGGGGACTAATGTTATCTTTTTTAAATAATGAAGCCCCCATTATTACTGAATTAATATGTTAGGGACTAATAGTAAAATTTTTCCTAATAAAACAGGGTTCCGTCTCACGTTTTCCACGTCCACTTTGCTTCTGCCAAGCTCGCCCTTGGAGTATGATTTTGGTTTTGTTCTTACGTATTAGCATGGCGAATAAGATAAGAGATAAATATTGGAACCTTGGAAGCAAAATTGGTCAATTCACACAAAGTTTGGTGGGGATAAAAATAAAAATTTTAGTAGATTTTGATAAAAATTGATGAAATATATGGTTAAAAAATTGTAGGTTTCATTGAATATACGATTAAAATTAATTGTTGACTTTAAATTTATGTGAACTCGTTTTGAACGAAATCGAACCCCTCTAAAATAGAGGGTGTTTGTTAGGGATTAAAATCAGAATTTTAATAGATTGTGATAGAAATTTTTGAAATGTGTGATTAAAAAGTTATGAGACCCAAAAAAGATATGGTTGATATTGATTATTTAACTTTGACTCAGATTTTAATCTGAAACGAACAGGGCTTAGTTTAAGTTTTGATTATTGAAAAACTATTTGAAATCAAACTATACCGTTTTAGCGTTTGAAATATTTTTTAACATTTTGATAGAGGTAGACGTAGACAAAAGCATGAACTGATATGAATAACACGATCAAAACTCATTGATCTTGTGGTATGCCGAAAATTGACAATCGAGATCCGTTAATTCAAATATCGAAAAATGAGTCTTCATCAAAATGGTTGATTCCAAAAAATTCACACTACTCCGTGTCGTTCCTCGCACTCTTCCTTTTCAAGTCGATTTGTGTTCCGGTCATGGCTTCAATGTTGCGCCCAAAAATTCGGCCAGGCAAAACGCAATTTTTATGGGTACTTAGTAGTTATATATTTATACTTTTGTTTAATTGTTGATGATATATGAATTTTGATGAAGTTCGAGAGATGCTTTAGAGCTAATTTTATACTTTTCTTATTCATGATATGTAAAAAAATATATAAAAATATTTAAATAACATATTTTTGCAATGAAATAATACTATTGAAATATATTTTTCTTAATATAGTTTTTAATTGTTTGAAAGGGACACCATTTTAAAATTCACAAAGTACACTCAAAATCTCAGGATCGATCCTAGTTCTTAGTGGAACAATAACTGGGGAAGGGCCAACCTCATTGTCAAAAAGACACTTATTCCAGTCAAAAAAAGTGGTTCGGAAATGATATTACTCTTTAAATTATTATTCAATAATAGGAGGATATAAGTTCCTGGAATCAAATTCCATTTGAGTGATTATGAAGTTGCAGCATCAACGCTACTAGAATAGTTCAGTCTTATTCTCTTCTTGTGGCATTAAGGGCAGCAAATAGATTTACAAAATCAAGTCCAATTCAGTTTTTCTTGCCTCAAGATTTGCCCTCCTCCACCAGCATATTTTTAACCATATCACTCTAATTTCAAGGATAAAAGAGTGTGTTTGGTATAGTAGAACTATAACGATTTGAGTCTCATGTCCGATCGTTCTCTTACGTACTGTTCATTTTGGAAGGAAATCTTTTCTATTACCCCTCACGACTTTTTGTTGTGTTTTTTAGGATTCGAACTCAAAGCGGGCAATGCGCATGACATAATGGTTTGGACACGAGTCCATGTCATTACAAGACCGGTCATGACTAGGCAATTGTGTCTAGTTTCATCTAGCCTGTCGTAGCCAAAAATGGCGTAAGAATTTTCTAGTGTTTGGTTGTAACTTTCAAGCTGTATTTAGAATGGCATCTTTTGCTTTGCAGCAATGGTAGACATCGATTCTTAGGATTGTCAAGTTTTAAATCTTTGTGGACAAGAATATTGCCTTTTGTGTTTCGTAATACAAGTTGGTGAAAGGGAAAACAAAACAAGGCAGGTGCCTTTGACTAAGCTTAGTGAACGTGGCGAATCGAAAATTCATGTTTGATTGACCAATTTTATGGTGTGCTTCAATCAAAATTTATAGCCTGGAATAATATTTTTAAGCGTTGATAAATTGGGGGTTTTACAAAATACTTGAATGAGAAGCAATGGCTTAAATTATTATTTAAGCTTTGCCAAATATGTAGTATATTTATTTGAGATCGCTTTTCGAATTTTAACTTCTAAAATTGTTGCCTTTTTTCCTTCAAAAAATAGTTATTTTGATTCATTTACGACCTATTTTGATGTACTCATTACGGGATGCCAAATGAAGTAGAAATATTTCATTCATAGTTTTATTTCGAATTGTTCATGACCTAGTTTTTTGTTCATTAATGGTCCGCGAAATGGTTAACCATAACAAAAGTTACAATGTGTCAAAATATGTCATTTTAAACTAATATTTCAAGATTTCGATAATATGTTAACTTTCAAAATTTGTCGACGATTGTATGCTATCTGAATTCACAAATCCCCTATGTCATGTATTAGCTCGTTTCGAAAACTATATTGTTATTATATTGAATGGTCCAAACAAATATCGAAAATGGTTAAATATGTATCAAACATACGTTTCAAAAAAAGACGTCTAACTCGTATTTTCTTTAAAAAAATTCAATTATTTCATTAGTGTTTATTATTTTCATACAATAGAATTTTCAATATAATTTATATCATTTTATTAAAAAATTTTACATGGAATATGATGTCAAAATTTTTAGGACCGTTACAGATTAAATGTAATTTTAATTACTTTCGAATTACATTTGTTTTAAATTTGAATTTCATCTACTTCCTGAATTAAACATGAATTTTATTTCAATCCATTTATTTTCTACATTCAATTTGATTTACTCATCGTCATCTTAGCATTTGTAAACGAAATGGTAAACAAAATTATACAAGTAGCAAAATTCATTTAATAATATTGATAATAATGTAATTATACGGCTTTTTCAAAGTATCAAAATACGTATTAACTTATTTTCATCAATATTATGTTATTTTTTAAATAAAATTATAATATAATTTTTGACCCCACAACACAAAAAATCTGAATCTGTCCTTGATGGTCAAACAAATATAGCTATTTTAAGTGGGGGGTAAAACTAATAAAAATCTGATTATATCATCTTGTAGAACGATAGTACAATATATTCCTAACTGATTCATTTTTCTAGCATAATCAAAACTAATTTCTTAAAAATCTACAATGATATCGAACTATGCCATGTGCATGTTATTACAATCCACATACTAATCTAGTTTGTGATATTTAATTAATTTTTCTTTTAATTGAACCTATCACATAATACCACATAAATTGGTATTCTAACACCACAGGTACTAGATATCACTATTCTTAATTATCAATACAATATTGTTTAAATTAATTATTCAATTTACCAAAATCAATTTACAAAATTCCCTAAAATCTATTATCTGTCAAATATTTAAGAGCCTGTTTGACCCTCTTTTGTAATAAAATAAATAAATAAATAAATAAATAAATTTTGAAATAATGATTTGATGGAAAATGTGAGGTTAAAAAAAAAAGGAAAAATCATAGTTAAAATAAGAGAAAAAATATATTTTCAAAATAATAGAGAACAAACAAGAGATAAGTGTTCGTTTGGCGAAATATAAATTTATAAATCAAATACAAGTGTTGCCATCTCATTACTGGCCTAATTGGAAGCCAAATTTTAAATTATGCCCTCACTTTTGAACCGGGCAGCTCAATCGCCATTCGCTCTAGGGGTGGGTATGGGTTGGATCAATTTTTTTCCCAATTCAAATTCAATCCAACGTGATCGATTTGATCGAAAATCAACCCAACCCAACCTAATTATTAATTTAAATCCAATCCAATCCAAACCGATCAAACTTGATCGGGTTGGGTTCGGTTGATCGGTTTGAGTTTCGAACTAATTAAAGTTAGATCCGATTTATTTATTAAATTTGGATAATTTTTTAGAGTTTGAAATTATTTGAAAATCTCTGTTTTTTTCAACACATAAATAAGGAATTTTTTTTAAAAATAATTTATAAATAAATTTAAAATTTATGAAACATTTTATTTTTTACAATTTTTGAAACTCATTCATTTCATCACCATATTTTTAATTTATCGTTAAATAACATTGCATTTGCACATAATGTTCATGTAAATCGATCTATGTGAAAAAAATAGATGTTTGTAAATTATAAGTCATTCTCCTATCTTTATTATTGTGTCTATTTAAAAAATATAAATTCATTTTAGATATTAATATTTTAATTCATCGAGTTGGATTGTGTTGAGGTCGATTTTAATTTATAATTCGAGACTCAACTCAATCCAATCTCAAATTCAATTTTCTAACGTAATCCAAACCAATAGAAAAATTGACTCAAATCGCTCAATTTGATTTTGGTTGGTCGGATGGTGTGATTTGAGTTGGATTTTGTCCGGCCCTAGTTCGCCCTCCATCCAGTCAATCAGAACATGAGCACAAGGCATCGAATTTTCGTACATTCTCTCTCGTGCGTCGTGCCCTTATAATTCGGGCAGATATTTCCCTGTCTAGTCGCCTCAAGTCGACAACGTCAACAGTTTCAACTTCAAAGACGTAAAAATTTAGGCTGTACTAATAAAGTCCTAAAGATGTCAAAATAAACATTTACTTGCAAAGAAATTTGTGTATATACGGAAGTGTGCTGTTAATCGGGGCCGTCTAGTGTGTTGAATATTGGAATGCTTTGATAGAGACCCAGAGCTTTTATTTTTATCCTTTGTTTTGGATTTTTCAGGTGTTGAGTTTTGGAATTTTTGATATAGTTAAGGCTTAAGAATGTGGAGAGTTGCGAGATCTGCGGCGGCTAGTCTCCGACAATCGCAGCGGCGGCTCTCGACAGCGATTCCTGGACCGTGTATTGTGCATAAGCGTGGTGCCGATATTCTCCACGATCCATGGTTTAACAAGGTCTACTTTTTTCTTTTCTGTAATTTTAATTGTCTTTATTGAAGCTTATTTATGATTGACTAGATTCAAGCTATACAATTTGAAAATCTGTTGAGTTTTAGTGATTGCATAGTTGAGATCTTAATTTTTCGTTTAATTGTTTACTCTAATTTGTTGCATCTTTGGCCTTTTTATTTCATTGAATACAATTTTACGTAGTTGTATTATTGTCAATTTGTTAGTCTATGTAGTATGTAGTATGACAATCATGTGATACGTGAAGTCTACTGAGCCACCTTGGCTTGAACTCGAGAGTGAATGATCTTTCAAGCGACATGATATATGAAAATTTATACTTGTCCCTCATTTCCCAATTAGGGTTAAGGCATTGAAAACAAAATTCATAATTGAATTGATTTTTGAATGAGAGTTCAATTATAAAGCCTATATTAACCCTGCATGTTTATGGCTAATGAGACTCTGAAAAGCAGGACACAGGTTTCCCTTTGACAGAAAGAGATCGGCTAGGGCTACGTGGTCTCCTCCCACCTCGTGTGATATCATTTGAACATCAATATGCTCGTTTTAGTGAGTATGATAACTTCTATGCTCCATTTTAATTGCACTACAGTTTTCCTGTCTATTTATTATTTGGATCACCAGCACTAACTGTTGATTATTTGTCATGGATATTCTAGTGCCCCCCATCTTCCTGCAGGAAAAAAAAAAAATTGACAAACCATTTTTTTCCCTTCAGAATTGGCGCGGACTCCACTAGACTCTAAGCAAAATTAATAGGAATTCAACAATATATGATGTGATTCAAGTGAAGGAATATATGATTGTCCATTAAAAATCTACATTCAAATTTCAATTCATATTCTCTATTTGCATATTGTTTCCTCTCTTATATCTTTTAAGCTGTAACATATTTCAACATATCTTTCTGCACATATATCTATCTGATAATGATTGTAGGCTGAAAAATAGATTTAAGGTTGTGAAGTTAAATGTTGACCATTCAACTATTTGTATTGTCAGTGGAGTCATATCGATCGCTGGAAAAGAATACTCAAGGTCAACATGATAATTTTGTATCATTAGCAAAATGGAGGATTTTGAATAGACTGCACGACCGGAATGAGACATTATACTACCGAGTAAGTTTGTTGGCGTGGCTCATGTAGAGGATAAATATTCATTAATTTGATGAAAGATAAAGTGACCGTTTACTATCTTTGTAGGTCCTGATTGATAACATCAAGAATTTTGCTCCAATAATATATACTCCAACAGTAGGATTGGTATGCCAAAACTATTCTGGATTGTTTAGACGTCCACGTGGAATGTATTTCAGTGCCAAAGATAAGGGGGAGATGACGTCTATGATCTATAATTGGCCTGCTCATGAGGTATCATGTCCAACTTGGACGCGTGTTCATTGTTTTCAACTTTGCCTGCATAGTTACATTTTTCTGGGTTGGAAAAACACTGAGAAAGAAAAGATATCCCATACGTAAACTACTTTATCCCTGATAACCCATAAGCATCTTTTGATATGTACTTGAAGTCCTCCTTGTATATAGTTGTTATTTTTCTATAACCATACATTCACCCACTATTGCATCTTACTTTCCCATCGAATTATTTCTTCTTTTAGGTCGACATGATTGTGCTGACTGATGGCAGTCGTATTCTTGGTCTGGGTGATCTTGGAGTTCAGGGAATTGGTATACCTATTGGGAAGCTTGACATGTATGTTGCAGCTGCTGGCATCAACCCCCAAAGAGTATATCCCATTTTTCTTCTTTTTTTGTTACATGTGCATGAGTCATAAGCAGGTCTATGTGATATCTGCACTTTTTTTTTTATGTCCACCTTGATACTTTTGACCACCCAGACACAAAAACTAGCACACACATTGTGCCAGACTTATTAAGGACATTTAGAGTCTAACATGAATTTCATCGTTTCCTTGTATGATATCATCATGTATAGTTACCCATATATATTCTATGTTCAGTGCTCATGTTAGATATTTCAGAGATCCACACCATGTAAATGTAAATATGCATGCATGTAGGAATAAATGTACATATAATGGTTACCTCCGACGTCCCCACCAAGGGTGATGCAGAAATACATGTATTTAAATATGAATGTAGTCCGAATGTGTCCTTGCTGTTTTTTGGCCGTCTTATTTTATGGTCCACAGAATTTAAGCAGTATAATATATCAATGGTTCCATGAGAACAGAGCTTGATGATTTTCATTATGGAGCTGTAACTGATTATTACTACACATTCATTTTCTGTTTTTCTCTCTATGCATTGATTTACTTGTACCTGTGTCTGCCAGATATTGCCAGTTATGCTCGATGTTGGTACAAACAATCAGAAGCTTCTTGAAGATCGCCTTTGTGAGTTGATTTATCTAAGAGAACTCCTGTTTTGACTTGCATAATATTCTTTAATTTTCTTTTCGTAGGTTTGAGTCCGTTGCCAGCTTTCATTTCTTGTAGTTGCTTTGGCCACAGTCATCTTTTTATAAACCATGCTGCTTCAATTAGACTGATGCACTCTTTAACTCAGTAACTTTTACTCTGTTCAAGTTTTCATAATTTTGTCATGGATCTGATTTGGATAAATACACAGGAAGCCCAGAGACCTCATTTGGCATCACATTGTGCAGCTTCCTTAATTGCCACTACATCTTTAACTTTTCAATAATATAGTAATATGCACTCCAACCTCTGTCACGTGTTTGATTTTCCGAGCTAAGCTTCAAAACCTGTTAGATTGAGTAATTTCTAATCCCAAAGTTTAACACGTTTAATTTAAACTATACTTCTATTAGGTATAGATTGAATTCCTATTTTTCCCCTCTTATCATAAAATTGAAATGATTGAAGTTTTTGTCTTTCTTGGTTTATCTTTTAGCGAAGCAACTGGAGATTAGATGTAGCAAAAGCTCTGAACCTTAGATTTTGTGGGAAATTATTTTTCACATGAGTGTAGTTTGGCAGATTTAGGACTGAGACAACCTAGACTTGAAGGAGAAGAATATTTGTCAATTGTCGATGAATTCATGGAAGCTGTTCATGCACGTTGGCCGAAGGCTATTGTGCAGGTCCATTAGTTCTTAATCTATGAGTTTAGTTTATATTTTTGACAAGTACTGTACTAATAATTTGTTGGTTGGAACAATCTTGTCAGTTTGAGGATTTCCAAATGAAGTGGGCTTTTGAAACACTAGAACGCTACCGTAGAAGGTTTTGCATGTTTAATGATGACATACAGGTAAATATTGGAATCAGATCGTGCTATTTCTTTGCTAGGATAGAATATATTTATTCAATAAAGACTTATAGTTGTATGACTGTGCATGGCATATCGTAACTATCATTACCCATTGTAGGGAACAGCTGGTGTTGCATTGGCTGGGCTACTTGCCACAGTTAGAGCACAGGGACGGCCATTGACTGATTTTGCAAACCAAAAGATAGTTGTGGTTGGAGCTGGAAGGTAGAGCAGCTGTATTTTCATGATGTTAATTAAAAACAGAAATGGTCCCTGGAAGCTCTTCTTCATTCTCTTACCCTACTGTCTAAATTGCAGTGCAGGGCTTGGTGTTCTTAAAATGGCCTTGCAGGCTGTTTCCAGAATGTCAGGACCAGAGGCAGATCCTCACTTTTTCCTGCTTGACAAAAATGTATGGTTTCACAAATTTGAGCAGTAGTTGGTTTGTCTTTAGTCATCTCAAAATGTGCAGTTCATCAGAGAGGTTCATCAATACTATAATTTGGAAAAAAATACTTTATTATCTTATTACAAAATATATGGTCTCTTTTTTTCCTTGATAAAAATATTACTTGTTTGGCTGTAGTTTATGAATAAAGCTAAACGTACAGAATTCTTCTAACAAAAGTCATACCGAAATTTAAAAAATCTGATGTGGCACCTCATGCATTAATTATGTGAATTGAATCCTGACAGCCTCCAACCGCCCCCCATTTTACCTACCCCAACACACCCCACACCCAACACAACCACCCCTTATCCCATTTTCCATATTTATGTCTCAAATTTCGAACTTATTATGGGAATGTTAAACGAAGTTGAAATATTGTATTTTTAACATCATTTCGAAGAGCTCACAGCCTAGTTTATCGCATTCTTAACCGCCTGTGAAATTGTCAACCGTAGAAAAATTACCACTAGTCTAAATAGGCCATTCCAAAATATATAAATGATTTTCCTTATTGTCTCAATTTTCGAGGTTATGGGATATCAAACGAAATCAAAATATTACATTTTTAATACCATTTTGAAGTGCTCACGGCCTAATTTTCGTCATCCTTAACGAAGTGCGAAATAGCCGACCATATAAAAAGTTACCACTTGGCGAAGTAGGCCGTTCCAAATGTAGCAAATATTGCATTTTTGTATTCCCATTTTGGAATGGCCTATTTCAACAAGTGGTAACTTTCTATACGGTTGCCGTTTAGCGCTCCGTTAAGGATGTTGAAAATTAGGCCGTGAGCACTTTAAAATAGTATTAAAAAATATAATATTTTCGTTTTGGTTTGATATCCCGTAACGACCTCGAAAATTGAGACAAAATAAGGAAAATCATTTATATATTTTGAAAATGTCTAGTTTGACGAGTGGTAACTTTTGCTATGGTTGGCTGTTTTGTACACCGTTAAGGATGGTGGAAAATATGTCTTGAACACTTTTGAAATTGTATTAAAAATGCGATATTTCGTTTGACATCTCATAATAACCCCGAAAATCAGAAAAAATTATTTATATATTTTAGAACGGTCTATTTCGACGAGTGGTAATTTTTGTTACGATTGACCGTTTTGTACGCGGTTAAAGATGCAATAAACTAGACCGTGAGCATCTCAAAATGGTGTTAAAAATGCAATATTTCGACTTCGTTTAATATTCTCATAATAATTTCGAAATTTGAAACGTAAATAAGCAAAATGAGTGGCTGTGTTGGGTGTGGGGTGTATTGGGGATGGGGAGCGGTTGGAGGTTGTCAGGAATCAATTCAAATAATTAATGCATCAGGTGCCACGACAGATTTTTTAAATTTCTGTATGACTTCTGTTATAAGTATTCTGTATGTGTAGCACCATTGGTAGTTTATTCCCCCTTCCCTCCAACCAGGGGAGAGGAGAGAGAAGGGGATGGGTGGGAGGTTAATTTGTACTGTATGAATATGAAGTCTATTGCTTTACTACATTCTGCATTTATTTTCCTCATAGGTTTTTCCTTCGAATTTGGTTCCAATGTATTTTGAGCATGTATGACTTCAGGGTCTTATCACAACAGAGAGAGAAGATATTGATCCTGCAGCTGCACCTTTTGCCAAATCCCAAGGAGAAATTGAAGGACTCGGACTTAGTGAGGGAGCCAGTCTTATTGAAGTGGTAAGTTTTCTTTTTTATGCTACATCGGATATAGCTTTGGAGGGTATGATATACTTTGGAAAGGAACTAATGCATTGGCCAAGCTTGTTAGCTCGAATATAAGGATTACTAAGCCATATGGTGTAAGGATGACTATATCATCATTAAGAATAAGGGATCCCATGTGTTAGACAATAATTGCTGAAAATCTACTTTGTGCAGGTCAAGAAGGTTAAGCCGCATGTGCTTCTTGGCTTGTCTGGAGTTGGTGGTGTCTTTAATGAGGAGGTTGACATTGCATAAAAGTTTGCTTCTCTGTATAATATGTATTACTGAATGTTTTCAAACGTACAAAAGGGCAAGGGTTTTTTCTTTGCTGATTTCTTGGGGTTTTAATCAGGTCCTTAAGGCTATGCGAGCTTCGGACTCCACAAAACCTGCTATTTTTGCAATGTCAAATCCCACAGCAAATGGTTTGTCTAGAAGCTCTCTTAATCTTGAATGTATTTCATTGGTGGCATTTATGATACTTCCATTGAACATTTGAACTTTCTCTGTACATGCTTTATTATGCAGCCGAATGTACTGCTGTTGAGGCTTTCAACCATGCTGGTGAAGATATAGTATTCTCGAGTGGGAGCCCCTTTGCAGATGTTAATCTTGGTACTTTTTTTATTCTATGGATAGCTACTTTATTGGCAATATATAATTGTTTTTAATCAATTAAGCCCTCTCTTCCATTGTGAAATATCAACTTCCTTTTCTTTCTCATTTTTTTGGGTGGAGGGAAAAGAAGTGAGCTGCTGATATTGTAACCACCACTGCATTTCCGTGCTTATTTATGTTTATGATGAGTACCAATTGCTTAACATTTCTGGACAGAGAATGGAAAAATAGGCCATGTGAATCAAGCAAATAACATGTACCTCTTTCCCGGGTATGGAATAATTCATACAATTCTTCAGATATATTCTAGTTGTCTTACTCCTATACTCTAAATTCTACTTTTGCTCATTCAGGATTGGGTTAGGAGCTCTTCTCTCTGGTGCTCGTATTATCACTGATGGCATGTTGCAAGCAGCTGCTGAGTGGTATGCTAAAACAATTTTATGCCTTCAACCTTTTTTATGATGTTCCAAGCTACTTATTATTCAAAAGATCTAGAGGACTTCTTATTCCTTTCCCTTGTACTTGCAAACATGATATCTTCTTTCAACTGCTAGAGGACTTCTTATTCCTTTCCCTTGTACTTGCAAACGTGATATCTTCTTTCAACTGCAAAATTTGTTCTGTCGTTAAAGTTAGCATCAAACAAGGCCAACTATATGGCTGTGATTTTCTCTGTTCTTAAAAAGATTGACAATGGGTCAGGGTAGCTGAGAATTTAGTCCTTTAAGCAGGTCAAGACATATTGGAATTTCACGGAACTTCCAACTTGACAAAAATTTGGTTATAGTACCTTTGGCAAGATGCTTGAGGCTGCCTGGTTATTCAAATTTACAGCTTGTTTGGTACAATTTTGTTTGCAGGGTAAAAACTCAACCAACTAATTTTCTACAGGACATCTAAAAATTGATGAATATAAAGAGGAAAATAAAACATTTGAAGATTTGGAGAATGCGAGTTGACCCACATGTAATCGAATTTAGATTTTAAGAGAATGGGAGAAACTTTAGCTTTATAATTGAATAGGTGATTTGAGTATATTGAAATTACTAGATCAAAGAAACAGAAATTTTTTCCTTGTCTTCTAGTTCCATGTCAAGCTGTTTTTTGGTAAATTGTGGCCTTTGGGTCCACAACCTATCAAATGTGAGACAGGGTCCTCAACCTTTTAAAACTGCGGTAGCATGGCCCCTAACTTGTATATCATCAAACAGACTATCATACCCTTGTTTGATTCAAAAGAAAAGAAATCACCATCATATATGGCCTATTTAAAGAGAAAAAAGACTATTATAATGTCTTGTATGTCTAGTCTAGTTTAGTCTACCGGACATGCCATAATGGTGTAAAAATAGTCTACTTTTGGCTAAGATATCTTACTAATGTGGTTTTGTTTGTGCAGTCTTGCATCTTATATGACAGACGATGAAATTCAAAGAGGTGTCCTGTTTCCATCTATTGATAGGTAAGACTCGGCTTCTCTGACTGATGAGGCATCCTTGGAGTGTCCATTTCAGAATTAGAGATGTCTAGTTCTCATTTTCAAAGGAAAGAGGAAAATAGGTCATTATCTTTTGATATACAAAAATTGCTCAGGAATTTTTAATATAGCTCCTCTTGGATGACCGTTTTGCTTTATGAATTCTACTGAATATCTGGTTTGCCTATGGTCAGCATTCGGGATATTACAGCTGAAGTTGGAGCTGCCGTTTTGAGGACAGCTGTTGTAGAAGAAGTGGCTGAAGGGCGTGGCGATGTGGGATCCAGAGAACTTTCACAAATGTCAAAGGTCCGTTTAACCGAAACTTGTCCTTGATTAAAAAAAAAAAAAGTGTATCTAGTAACCAAGAAAGAACAGATCAACCTTTTACGCCATTCCAGACCTTATGATTTATGAATTTCGAGAGTACTCAATACAACTAAATATAACATATAATAAATTGTATTTTTATTTAAACTGTGTTTAATTATGCTGAATGCAGGAGGAAATTTTGCATTATGTGAAAGACAACATGTGGTACCCAGTTTACAGCCCTCTTGTTCATGAAAAGTGAAGCTTTTTCTCGCAATTACTGGAGGCTATTTATTCTGCAGATTATTCAAAATTTCTCCACACCATTGTATGTCAACACTAATTTTTACGGACATTAAAACGACAGGACTAGTTAGAGCAGGGCTATAAAACATGAGCTAGTTTCCATTCTTGAATGCTTTTTCTTCCTACTCGTATACCTATTCAATTCCAAGTTCATATTTCCACTGATTAATCAGTTCATTATTTCTGTTGTATTCTTTCATTTTAATGTACACTTTTGGCAGCAATTGGATTAAAAATATGGGGTTAAATTATATGTATTGATTATGTTATGTGGAGAATCAGTGATGAATAATGCTATTTGTACATAATGGAGTACATCGGGGATTGATCCAGGATTGAATCCAAGATCGGATTACAAAATTTCAAGCCGGGCTAATACACGAAAAAAAAATTACACAAAATGTTTTTTACATAAAATTATTATTGTTTGCCTTAAAATAAACTAAATGGGCCGGGGAGGGACTGGGTTACAGTCCAGCCTAGTCCTTCCGCATCCGTCTATGAAGTACATAACGATGACATGAAAAATATAGAAAGAAAAATAATAAAGTGTAGAATCGAGGGAAGTTTATATCGATGAATTTCTTTTCTTTCCTTTCTGTCCTCTTTTTCTCTCTTTTATGTCATCATTATGTACACTATGATTATACTGTTATCTACAAATAACATTACTCATCTGTGACAGTAGAAACTGTACACCAACTTCAAAGGCTTAAATAAATTTTATTTTTCAAGCAGACTCTCTGGTCAATCTTTTAGTTCTAACATGCATTTTTGAATGCTTTGAACACATTATGACAAATGTAGGTTAGCCATCAAAAATGAAAATTATGAAATGACTGAAGTACCCCTATACTGTTTATATAAGCGATTATTTTCAACAATTCTTTCAACGGAGGATGGCCATCAACAAAACTAAACTATTTAACTAAAAAAATGACAAATTCTTCATTCAAAAACTAGCATCTTGATTCTTTACATTGGTGTGTTGAAATGTCGCTGATTGTTAGCATGCAGACTTGATTCATTTAGTGTCAACAAGTTTCAGTGAGGTTTGGAAGTTATGATAACCATAACATGTAAAAGTTTAGATGGAGAAAAACCATTTGCATTTGTTTAAATTGTCTTTAACATGCATAACGATTTATATTTTCAATGATGACTATAATTCTCATAGATGGATAGAAGCTAATCTCATCTTTAACTTTTTGAACCGTCCGATCGAAAATCTTGAGAAGAGTAAAGATTATTGGCAAAATATTCAAAATGAATCATTCTAGATGAATTACGGATATGATATCGTGCATGCCAACTTCTATTGATTTGTCTCTCTGTTTGGCTGGTATAGATGTCAACATTGTTGGGGCTGTTCTCCCTTACCTTTAGCAAGAAACAAACAATAAAAAAAATCATTCACTTGACTAAATCGTACCTATTATTATCCCGTTAGGAGTCTCTTAACTTCATCCTCTTTCTTTCATGGCAGAATCAACGGCAACGAACTCTCAGGCAGGATTAAAGCACTTTATTAATCAATAATTAATACTTTGTTTGTTGCCATATAAACTGTTATTGATTCACTCTACAATACTGGATAGGGTTTCAGGATTGCAGTAGTGGCAGGAGCAAACAAAGGAATAGGAACTGAATTGTGCAGACAGCTAGTTTTAAAGGGTATTACAGTGGTTTTAACTGCCAGAGATGTGAAGAAGGGTGTTGAACCTGTAGAGAAACTCAAAGGGTCTTCTACTAGTATTGCTCGTCTTGCTGGTTTCATTCAGAATGAATTCGGAAAACTTGATATCTTGGTATGACTTAACATTTTTTTAGAAGTGGTTTCAGTGGTTTACAAGTGTTAGACCAGCAAGCCCAAGAAAGTTTTCCATTTGATTCAAGAAAATCATCAAACTCGTTCTCATTTTTTCTTCGTTTTTATTTTTTGAGAGTCAAAACTTATTCTACTGAAGCATCAGATCAGGCATTCCAATGAAATTTATTCACCAAAACATCAAATAATATGATCATAAAAGTCATTATTCCTAGAAAGATGACACTTCCTAGAAACATGACACTTCCTTCCTCTCAAAGAACAAGCCAGAAGGCCCATCATCAGGCAGCAGTGCCACCATTACAGGACCTTCTGCAGCCGTCAATATGCCGGTATTATAAGTCATGTCTGTTTTGACAAAGCCAGGGGACAAACAATTGATCCGAAATCCTTGTGTATGCATTCATGATAGCTTTTGACACTACGTATGCAGACGAAAAAAGAGGCCAACCTTTGGCTTCAAGGGAAACTATCTTGAAGTCTTTCAGAAGCTCATTCAGCAGCTGATCAATACTCTCTTCTGTAAGGTTTTCAGCATCATTTAGTACACTTTTAGCCCACTCACTGGGAATATTCTGAAATTTTTGGAGGAAAATTTGATGTCAATGGTCTATGAGTATTTCTAAAGAACGATATGTCGTTAAATATTCTTAAACTCTAACAGCTGAATACAATGCTCGTTATGTTTTCAAATACTCAATAATTTTCTAGAGAAGAAAACTTCTTCAGCAAGGGAACTCGATTTTGTGCCTGGATCGAATTAGGTTTGAGTTCAATGTATTTTACTAAAAACTGAAATTTGATGTAAGGATATTAGAGAATAGAGATTGTGACTCAATAAATACTGGTCCAAAGTAAATTACTTAATTATAAAAGAGGAAATTACACTAGATGTCAATTTTTGGCTTGTCATTTACAAAAATGTCATTTTTTGAGTGTCTTTACAAAATTGTCATTTTTGGACATTTTTGGACATTTTTGCCCCCCGTAAAGAATTTAAATACCCTATACTTCCTTGAGTTGACAACATAAAAAATTGTATAAAAAGTGAAAAAGTTGTACCAAAATATGACAAACAATCACATCACAATTGTACTTGAAAGTTTTAGTCCGTCGCTACAGTAATTCTCGACAGATGGGTAAATCTCGACAGATGAAATGTCGTTTCCGACAGATAAAATGTCGTTCCCGACAGTTTACCTCAATAATTCTCGACAGATGAGTGCATAAAATTAGATAAAATTTGACTTGTTAATCAGAGAATTGTATAAAAAGTGAAAAAGTTGTACCAAAATATGACAAACAATCACATCACAATTGTACTTGAAAGTTTTAGTCTGTCGCTACAGTAATTCTCGACAGATGGGTAAATCTCGACAGATGAAATGTCGTTTCCGACAGATAAAATGTCGTTCCCGACAGTTTACCTCAATAATTCTCGACAGATGAGTGCATAAAATTAGATAAAATTTGACTTGTTAATCAGATGGGTGCATAAAATCAATCAACATTACAGTTAAATAATAATTTTAATTGTTTATATATATTATTTGTTTAATTGTTTATTTAAATAATTATTTAAAAAAGTAAAGAAACAATTAAATTAAATATGAAATAAGTCATTAAAATAAGTCATTAAAATAAATAAAATAAATAACTAATTAAATATTAAGTATACATAAATAATTAAAAATAATTGATGACATATTTAAATAAAAATGAAATTAAATATTAGATAAACAATTAAAATAAGTAATTTAAAAAAAATAATTAAATAAAGTAATGAAATATTAAGGAAATAATATACATAAACAATTAAAATAATTAATGAAATATTTAAAGAAATTAAATTAAATATTGAATAAACAATTAAAATAACTAATTATATGTGAAGTAAATAATATACGTAAATAATTAAAGTAATTAATGAAATATTTAATTAAAATTAAATTAAATATTACATAAACAATTAAAATAAATAATTAATTAATTAATTAATTAAACAGTAAATAAATAATATATGTAAACAATTAAAATAATTAATGATATATTTAAATAAACAAGTGAATTAAATAATAAATAATATAATATCTTATATTATTATGTCAAAAATAAATTATCAAATCAAAGCATTAATTAGGTTGTAAGGTTGTACTAATAAGCATTAAATGCTCCTAGAAAGTTGAGACTAAGGGTAATTTGGACATTTCACGACAAAAAGTGACATTTTTGCAAAAATCAAGTGCCAATGTTTTTTTTTAGTGCATTTTCAAAAACAATGACATTTTTGTAAATTCCCCATTATAAAATAGGCAATGCTTCTTGTGTAATCTCTTATGAACATTCAACTAATACACAAAGACAAAACACGCCCTCCCAAAATTCTCATTCTTTTTTTCCAGTTCAACCCCGTGCGGAGGTTAGGAATCCTGTTGAAGTTGTAACACTTTTGTTGTCATTTAACCAATATTTTTGTTTATCATTTGGTTACATGTTTTTGGTTAGTATAACTTACTCTATGATAGAAGTCAGACAGCTTTTTCATCTACTTTAAGTCAAGTATTGTAGGCAATATAATTAAGTTGTTAAAGCACTTTTTGTATGTAATTTTTGGCTATTTACACAGCCTTGTAAGTCCATGAAATTAGATAGAATTTAACCAAGTTTCTTCTCTTCTTACTTGTTCAAAAATCTCTGTGAAATTTGGTGTTTTTATACTTACCGGATATTTAAGCTAAATATCGTATTTCAGCTTAAGTGGAAACCAGTAAGTTGATATACGATAAGCGTCATTGAAATTCGATAAGCAACTTAAGTGAAATCCGATAAGAACCATATACGGTATCTAAACGTAACTGAAATCCGATATTTCAAAATTCGGTATTGTTTTTTCACCCAAATACGGTAAGTCTTACTGAAATATGGTAAGTGAACTAAAACCGGTATCTTCAAATACGGTAAGTTCATTTTTTTGTTGATTTATCCATCCTCTTCGAATAAAAAATCCAACAAATTTCCCTACCATATTTTATTGATATAAAATCAAAGTACAAGAGCGACGGGGACGTAGCAGAGTTTTGAGCAGAGAGAAGTGCCAATTGTTGTACCTATAACTTTCCCATTGAAGATGAAACATTTACAATCCTCGGTGAGTTAGATAGCTGGGCTGCTGGAGAAGGGGAAGCAATGACTCGTTAGTTCTCTTTGCACCATAGTAGTTTGTTTCCAAACATTTTAAACCAAAGTCATATGTCTGAGTCATGTCATTCCATTTAATTTTTGCCTCTCCTGGCTGCACTAACAAAATAAGTAAATAATGACCAGAAGGAAGCTTCCAGGAAGAGAAAAAAATTTAACCTGTGCATTAGTCGTCTGAACAGCAACTCGTTTCTATACTCTTCAATCTTCTCCTTTTCTTCCACTTCGTCATTTTAGGAATAAGACAATAAGTGAACACTGAGGTATGGGCATTTACACTTATGTAAACATAATATATCTCTGCTGATTCATAGTATTATTTTATAATTATAATTCTCAAAAGCTTCATTTTGTAGTAATCTTGATTAATTGTCATAACTCAAGCAAGTACACATTTCAAGGGGCCTTGTATACTTAAGACTTACCAGAGCAGCAGCAGCTCTGAAAACTCTTAGAGCATCACCATCCATAGTGGCTCCCTCAGTCCCTGCATTATTCAACCATGAAAAATAGAATTATAGCAAGTGATCAAGCCCCTGTTTGGGCTCCATTTTAATGTGATTTTGAGAAAAAAAAAGGTATTTTGGAATAGTGATTTTTTGGAGAATGTGTGGTTAAAAGATAAGGAAAAGTTTTGTGTTTACGTATAATGTTATTTTATGAAAAAATGTGTAGATGAAATGAGTTTTGAAAAAATGTATTTTGGAAATAATGGAGCAAACAGGACAACGATCGACTCACCTCTGCCTTTAAACGTGATATTTCAAAATGGTATAAAATGATATGGACAACCTTTGTTTAGTATTATCCCAGAAGTACTCACACAAGTGATCTTGACTATCTTTCGCTTTCCTTTTAAAGATGATCATGTAAGTTGAATTAGTAGCTAATCATATAGTCAACCACCATTTTATATTTCAAGAAGTTCCAAGATATCTAGCCTTTCAAACTGGGATTTGATGAATTGAGCTAGAGAATTGATACTTGCTGGATCGATAACATTAAGCTGATGAAATATCACATTATCAGGAAAACCATATTCTTTGAGTTTCTCAACAGTTTCAAGACCCGTGTCTGGCACATAGATTTTGCTTCAAGCTGAAAAAGTGTGATACTATCAGACAAACACAAGGGTCCAAAAATCTTCGATTTTCCGATAAAAATGCAAAATGTCAAATTTTGAAAAGTCTTTTACACAGTTAATAGCCACAATAACACAGAAAGAAAGCCAATAAATTCCATAATTCTCATCAAAATTAGGCCCGTTTAATAGAGAGAATGGAATTTGAATGAAAAAAACGATTTACAGAAAATTAAATTGACTAGAATTTTATTTTGGAGGGAAATATAATTAATAGTGTTTGATTGGTATAATTTTTCACCTAATCCGTTTGACTTTATTTTTCATGCAAGTTGTTGTTTTTTGGAATAAATTTTTTCATAATCTATATTAAAATTTGTTTGGATTGTCAAAAAGTAAAAAAAAAAAAAAATTAAAAAAAAATATTTTCATAAATTTTGATGTTCGTTTGACTTTATTTTTCATGCAAATTATCAATTAAATGAATAATTTTTTTACCATTGAATTTGAAATGTGTTTCAATTGCCAAAAAGTACAAAACCAAAAAAACAAAAATAAAAATGAACAACAAGCTGGAATTTCCTTCCCCACCCTAAAATGTGGGAAATACTTTTCATCATTTTGCTAGAAAATAGACGCGTGAGTGGGGCCTTTGGAAAATGAATTACCGTCCAAATAATGGCTATCAAACATGTGAAATGGTGGGAAATTGAATACTTTTTCCATTTTCCATGAAAAATCAGACCTATCAAACAGGGTCTTAGTTCAATTCTGAATTATCCATGGCCCAGGAACCCAGTCCCCCAATACATTTCTTATGCCCCGTTTGATTGGGGTGGAATTGGATGGAAAAGTAAAATATTTTTCTTTTTCACCCTTAAATTTGGTGTTTGATTGCATAACTTTTTCATGGAATTCATTTTCACCCCTTTTCTAGGTACAACCATTTAAAACACATTTTCCATCTTTTATTTTCCTATGGTGGGAAAATGTTTTCCGTCCTTTTTTTATATATAACTTTTTGGCAATGAAAACATATTCTAAATCTAATAGTAAAAAAAATTATCCATTTAATTGACAATTTGCATGAAAAATAAAGTAAAACGAACACAATTTTTTTTTTTTACTTTTTTGCAATCCAAACAAATTTTAATACAGATGGTGAAAATTTTTATCTCAAAAGATAACAATTTGCATGAAAAATAAAGTCAAACGAATTATGTGAAAAATTATATCAATCAAACACCATTAATTACAATTCTCTCTAACACAAATTCTAGGGTAATTAGCAGAAATGATCCCTAACATTTTCCACCCTTAAATTTGGTGTTTGATTGCATAACTTTTTCATGGAATTCATTTTCACCCATTTTCTAGGTACAACCATTTAAAACACATTTTCCATCTTTTATTTTCCTATGGGTATGGTGGAAAAATATTTTTCATCCTTTTTTTATATATAACTTTTTGGCAATGAAAACATATTCTAAATTCAATAGTAAAAAAAATTATTCATTTAATTGACAATTTGTATGAAAAATAAAGTAAAACGAACACAAAATTTTTTTAAAAATTTTTAATTTTTTTTTTTTTTACTTTTTTGCAATCCAAACAAATTTTAATACAGATGGTGAAAAATTTATCTCAAAAGATAACAATTTGCATGAAAAATAAAGTCAAACGGATTATGTGAAAAATTATACCAATCAAACACCATTAATTACAATTCTCTCTAAAACAAATTCTAGGGTAATTAGCAGAAATGGTCCCTAACATTTCACTCATTGCTAAAATTGTCCCTATCGTTTTAAATTTGACATTTGTACTCTTATTTCAAACGTTTGTTGCGGAATTGGTTCTTCCATCCACTTCCGTTAAATCAGCTGTTAAAAAATTAATGGATTTTGCCAATAATATTGGGTAATTAGTAGAAATGATCACTAACGTTTACGGTCATTATTAAAATGGGTAACTACCTGTTTGAATCTAATTAAATTTCATTCCATTCCATCTCATTTTTCTCTCTATTATTTTCAACCACACAATTTTTCCTAAAATAATATTATATGTGAATTGAAAATTTTTCCTTCTTTTTCTACCATTAATTTCTCAAAAAAGCACTATGGTTAACAGTGTTTGGTTGGTTAACAATGTAATTATCTATTGTGTAGCAGTTTTTTTCTTTTTACTATGGTATTTTGTATCTATTGTAGTAGGTTAATATTGAGAATTTATATTACATAGCTTATCAATGATTATTTGTGCTAAATGGTTAAAGGGTTAAGGATGTTATTTGTCGACAACGTTTTGAGTTGGGGTCTAAACTTGTAAAGTACATCAAATCATAAGAATTAAATTCACAAAAAAATTTAAGAAGAGAAAAATATGGGAAGTTGATTAATTTAGCTCCCATTTGACTCCCATTTTTTGTGAATGAAAATAGGTGGAATAGCGTTTTTTTGAAAAATGAATGGTTGAAAAAAAAAAAGGAAAAAATTTCGATTTACGTATAATATTATTTTATGAAAGATTATATGGTTGAAAATAGTAGAGAGAAAATGAAATGTAAAGGAATGAAATTAAATTAGATTCAAACAAGTGATTACCCATTTTAACAATGAGTGTAAACGTTAGGGACCATTTCTACTAATTACCCAATATTATTGCCAAATTCCATTAAATTTTTAACAGCTGATATAAGAGAAGTGGATAAAAGGACCAATTTCACAGTAAACGTTTAAAATAAGGGTACAAATGTCAAATTTAAAACGATAAAAATTATCTTAGCAATGAGTGTAAACATTAATGACCATTTTTGTTAATTATCCTAAATTTTATATAATTCAATTCTCCATCATTCATTTTTTTTACACCCATTTTGTTTTCTTACTGTCTTTAGGACAAAGATGGAACGGTCAAACAAAAACATCCGTTGTAGGCCCCACGTTAATAATACTGTATGACACAGATTTTGCCAGCAGCAGGAAAAATTGAATATGTTTCACTAGAACCAGAGATATTGCATACAATCAGACATACACGCGGGGGCCTATTTCAGCAAATTACACGCAAAATGCCAAGTTTTAATACTATTTTATTCTAGTACATTCCTAACCCTCACATAAGATCACAGATAGAAAGCCTGTAAATCACATTTTTCTCCGCAGAATGAATTCAAGCATGGCCCAAGAACCTACCAAGAATACTGAAACAATCAAGTACCAACTACTGTTTTCCCTCAGCATCAAAGTTAAAAACATTTTTTTTTTCTTTCGATTCTCTAATTTTATTTTATTTTTTATAATTTTGTGTGTGTGTGTGTGTGTTTTTTTTTTTTTTTTTGTTTTTTGGCAGGTATGCTGTTGTTACTGGTTCAAACAAAGGGATTGGATTTGAAATATGCACGCAGTTGGCTTCCCATGGAATTACAGTGGTGTTGACTGCCCGAGATGAGAAGAGGGGTCTTGAAGCTGTTGAAAAACTCAAGGAGTCCGGTTTTTCTGATAAAATAATCTTTCATCAACTTAATGTTATGGATCCAGCAAGTGTAAATTCCCTTGCTGAATTTGTTAAATCCCAGTTTGGAAGGCTCGATATCTTGGTATAATCAGATACTTTTCTTGAAATAATTGACTTTTTTCTACCCAATTTTGTATATATACATCAGCTGCAATTCAATTTGTCATTATCAATAGCTATCAAAGATGTTGAATTTTTAAATATCAATAGCTAAGTCACAATTCACTTGTTGGATGATAGTAGTGTGGCAGCAAAATTCCTGTGTTGTTTTGAATTTTTATGTGAAATGAGACCAAGGAATCAAAATTAGGTGTAGCTTTTTAGTAATTACCAACTGACGATTTTTTGCTTGTTAAATTTAAAATCTTGAAATATAGAAAATCAGGGGCTTTTTCTTGCAGGTGAATAATGCTGGAGTTGGTGGAGCCATTGTTGATGGTGATGCTCTAACAGCTAGGAGAGGCGCTGCTGCCGCTGTAAGTCTAATGTGCAGTGTGAAGTGCTTAGCTGGATTTCCTTGTGCACCTCGTTTTTGCTGTCGAATATATATGGCTTATTTGCTTGAGTTATGGCAACTAACTAACATTACTATAAAAAAAAGCAATTGAGAAGAATAATTATTAAGGACCTTGCTAAATGTACATCAAGTTTTACATTATGTCACATGACACTCTATTATTGAATAGTTTAAAACGCAGTCAATTTTTTTCATCCAATTATTTCATTACACATCTTTTTCTGGCAAACTTTCTGGGTGTCCTTTAATGGACAAATAGCATAATCCAATTATCAATGCCTATATCATGTGCTCATTGTTTACTTGGTCCTGAAAGGATGACTAATGAAAATATTACTCTTTTTCCCTTCTGAAAAGTCGCCCCTTATGTCTTTGCTTTAGCTTAGGAATGGCTGGCATCTGTGTCGATATTATTGAGTTCATGTGTTCAGATATGCCATTATAGTTCCCCCCCCCCCCCCCCCCCATTTTACGCGCACTTTGGAATGTTTTACGTTCAAGAAAAGATTACCATCCTTAACTATTCCGCCTACTTAGCGACTGACAAAGGAGCTAGCTATTTTACTTGTATGATTATGAAGTTGGAACTAGTCGGGGGTTGATTTTTTGCACAATGTATTAATTCCTTTATTTCGTGGGTTCAGACAGGAGGGACACAAATTAACTGGAGTGAGATAATGACTCAGACATATGACATAACAGTAGAATGTGTGGAAACAAACTATTATGGTGCGAAGAGAACTGCTGAAGCTTTGCTTCCCCTACTCCAGCTATCTAATTCACCACGGATCGTAAATGTTTCCTCTTCAATGGGAAAGTTAAAGGTACAATATTTAGCTCAAGAATAATTCCATTGAGCCGCAATATTAAGACTCTTTACTGTAGTCGTTTCTTTTACTGTCCAGTGTATGCACTCTGATCCTCATAGAGATCATTGACATCAAATTTTCATACATGAATTTCAGAATATACCAAATGAGTGGGCTAAAAGTGTGCTGAATGATGCTGAAAACCTTACAGAAGAGAGTATCGATCAGGTGCTGAATGAGTTTCTGAAAGACTTCAAGGAAGAATCCCTGGAAACCAAAGGCTGGCCTCGTTTTTTTGGGGCATACATACTGTCGAAAGCAGCCATGAATGCTTACACAAGAATTCTTGCAAAGAAGCACCCTAATTTTCGGGTCAATTGTGTGTGCCCTGGCTTTGTTAAAACAGATATTAATTACAACACTGGCATATTGACAGTCCAAGAAGGTGCAGAAAGTCCGGTAAGATTGGCTTTGCTGCCTGATGATGGCCCGTCTGGCTTGTTCTTTGTGATGAAGGAAGTGTCGTCTGTCGTGGAGTAAAGTGCTTTAGATCATTGAGAATGAATGTCCATCCATTTACATTTCATCGAAAAGACTGGAAACTATTTGATGATGTTGAATAAATTTCTTTGCAAATGTTGAACTCTCAAGTTTGAACTGGAAGTTTTAGTTCAATTAAAAAGTTTTTGGGTTTTCTTTGAGAAGTTATAAGTTTAGATTTACCTTAAAAAGTAAATTTTGTTATAAAAAATGTTGAATTAAAGTTATGTTTAGTAATTTACAGGATTGACCCTGAAAGTTTTGAGATCCTAGGCGACTCATCATTATGAGATCCTATACATAATTTTTTATTTTTTACAAGCATATTGACATTAAGCATGTTTGAATTAAACAATTTTTCATGATAAGAAATATTGTACTTGGGTACTCCCTCATTATTTGATTTGTACGAGAATTAATTTTCGTTTTCAAAAAAATACAATATAAAGATTTTTTTTAAAAAAATCGGTAAGATATGGGGATGGTGCCTACTATTTATTATCAAAAATATCGTATATATTTCAAAATAAAATTTAAAAGTAGTAATAAATTGAAAGACATTATTGGTAAGGAGGCTCCTACTTTATTCACATTACCATAAAATATTTAATGTAAGAAAATTGAGAAAATTTTAAAATAATTATTTTTGAGCTTTCAAAATTTTTTGAAGGCTCCATTATACTTGAGGCCCAAGGCCAGAACCGACCCTGGTAATTTAGTATTCATAACTTTTGTAATTGTGTGAAAATTAGCAATGAGTGAAAATTGTATAATGCAAAATATTACATATTAGCTTGCTAACATATCATTGTTATAATGAATTTGGAGACTAAAATATGTAGTTGTGGCTTATGATTAAGCAATCATTGTGGTGTTTATTTTTAAAAATAGGGAAAATTGCAGTACTGGTCCCAAACCACATAATTGCTTGCAAATTAGATAAAATATTTGAAAATATGAGGTTGACAAGTCAGCCATCAATATGAACTTAAAATTAAAAAAAATAAACCATGTTAAGATATTGAAGTTGAAATAAAATAAGAGTACCTTCAAGAAGACTCTTGGCATTATGTTATGCTAGTGGACATTAAGCTAGTAAAGGTCTATTCTAATCCAATGATCGAAATCGATAAAAATAAGAAGTAATGATAATATGTAAACAGATAGAGGTGGGAATCAATTCATATAAATATGACTTAAATAATCAAACATATTTTTAATTATAAAAAATATTGAATTTGTTTCAAGGAATATATTTTATTTTGAGGGAGTGTTGATAAACATTCAGTGTAGCTGTAACGATCCAAAATTTTAATTTAAATCGTTACTAAAATTTCATTCAATAAATAAATATACACATTTCTCATAATAAATTTTCAGTAACTGATATCTTAAAATAGAAACTTCATGCATATCACGTTCAATTGACAAAATATAAAGTTTATATCCCACCAACATAAAAATAAAGAAAAACAATCATTGGAAGATTAAAACCAAATAAACTATGTTCTCAATTCTAAATTACAGATCCACATAATAATAAAATTTAAGCAATTTCTGAAAATAAAAATATTTAATCACGTTACACCGTATTATTTATTGAGTTCCATAAATTCTGGCACCACGACTGCACCTTATCGCCCGCCAACAAACGACTCGTTCTAATCTGTGAAAAGTGGAAAAAATGGGTGAGTATATGAGAATACTCAGTAGGACAAAAATATTGGTGCATCCCGAATAAAAATTTTAGAACATGCATCAGAAAAATCATACCGTCATCATATCTTTATAAATCGGTAATGGCTCATATCATATCATATCACTTGTACCGGAAATGCCATAACATCATATCATATCATATCACTTGTACCGAAAATGTCATAACATCATATCATATTATATCATATCTTTCATAAGTATAAAGATTCATCAACATGAAAAAAAATATTTTAAACGGGATAAATCAACTGTACCTTTTTTCCTACCTCGTTAGATCAAATAACTTTTGTGCAAGATAGAATTCAAATGAAGTTTCAAATCTTTTTCTCTGCTCGCGAAAATGAGTGCGTACAAAAGTTTGCCGCAATGCTTAATGTATGAAATTTGACTTCTTACTTTCAGATTCTCAAAACTGTCGTCATGTGAAAAATAAAAGTCTATCCCTGCTTTTCTGACTCATCTAGTATATATATATATATATATATTAGGTTAAATAGCAATCTAATGAAACTGGGCCACCTAATTCTACAGCAAACTAATTGAAATTTCAATTGGATTGCAAAACCTTATCATAAATTTAAAAAAAAAAAAAAATGAAATCTACCCCAAGCTCAAAGCTCACGTGGCCACTTCTAATAAAAGTACTATGTTTTATTCAAAGAAAAAATCAAATAATAAAAACATATATAAACAGTAATAACTTGGGTCACACTTATCCGAATCGACTTTTTCTCGAGCCTGATATGCATGATTAATTACGATCTATCCAACGAGACCAATATTCATATACTTACCATTACTCGATCAATATCTAAAAATGACTCAAATAAAATTGAAATTCTCTATAAATCATTTTAATCCTAACTTTTCAAACACATAAAAATATAGCGTACACAATTTAAATTCTATTCTATGAAAATTTTCGGAGCATTACAATCTCCCCAACTTAAAATATTTTCGTCCTCGAAAATTTACCTTGGCTAATCGAAGAGTTCTGGATACTTGATTTTAAGTTCTTCTTCCTTCTCCCAAGTTGATTCATCAAGTCCATGATTTCGCCATTGGACCTTGACCAAGGGAACTTCCCTATTCCTTAGTTGATGCATTTTTCTATCCAAAATCATCATCGGGATTTCTTCATGTGATAGATCTTTTTGTACCTCCAATGTCAGATAATTTGCCACATGATTGGGATCATGAACATATTTTTTGAGCATCGAAACATGGAATACATTATGCACTGCTGTGAGTTCAGGTGGTAAGGCAAGTCGATATGCCACAACACCAACCCTTTCAAGAATTTCGAAAGGTCCAATATATCGTGGTCTCAACTTCCTTTTCTTGCCAAATCTCAGCACACCCTTCATTGGCGCTACTTTCAGAAAAACTTTGTCACCCACTTGAAATTTCAAATCCTTTCTTCTATCATCAGCATAACTTTTCTGTCGGTCTTGTGCTGTCTTTATTCTTACTCTAATCTTATCAACTGCCTCAACTGTTCGTTCAATAATTTCAGGACCCAAAATTCTTTTCTCTCCAACCTCATCCCAATGGATAGGAGATCTGCACTTCCTACCATAAAGAGCTTCATATGGGGCCATACCTATAGTAGCCTGGAAGCTATTGTTGTAAGCAAACTCCACTAACGGCAGGTGTATCTCCCAATTACCACTAAGGTCCAAAACACATGCCCTCAACATATCTTCGAGAGTTTGAATAGTTCTTTCTGACTGTCCATCTGTCTGAGGATGATAAGCAGTACTAAATTTCAATTTCGTCCCCATGGCTGCCTGTAAACTTTTTCAAAATTTAGATGTAAATCTCGGTGAAATAATTGTGACTGGAATTCCATGCAGTCTGACTATCTCTCTGATGTATAATTGTGCAAATTGTTCCATGTGAAAATTCACTTTGATTGGCAGAAAATGGGCTGACTTTGTCAAACGATCAACTATTACCCAAATAGCATTATGACCTCTTGCTGACCTCGGGAGGCCTATCACAAAGTTCATTGCTATGTGTTCCCATTTCCATTCTGGAATATTCAACGGTTTCAATAGTCCTGACGGCTTTTGATGTTCCGCCTTGACTTGCTGACAAACAATACATTTCTCCACAAATAGACCAATTCCTCTTTTCATGTTTCTTTATCAAAATGTATCTTGAAGATCTCGATACATTTTTGTACCACCTGGATGTGCAGCATACGGGGTAGAATGAGCTTCTTTTAATATCTCGTTTCTTATATTTTCATCCTTAGGTACACACAACCTTTCTTTAAAAATTAGTGCATTATCTGCAGATATTTCGAACCCTATGTGTTTGTTTGAACCAACCTCCGCCTTTATCTTTTGTAGAAATGGATCCTTATCCTGTGCTTCTTTGATTCGATCCCGAAGTGTAGGTTGAATCATGAACGCTCTTATTCTCGTTGTAGTCTGAGTCGACGGTGTAATGACTTCCAATCTCATTTTCTCAAAGTCCTTTACCAAATGTTCCTGTACCGTGGGTAAAACAGCTAACTGGGATCCCATCTTCCTGCTTAAGGCATCTGCGACTACGTTGGCCTTACCCGAATAGTAATGAATTGTACAGTTATAATCTTTCACTAGCTCCAGCCATCTCCTCTGCCTCATATTTAGTTCTTTCTGTGTGAAGAAGTATTTGAGACTCTTGTGATCTGTATAGATTTCACACTTTCCACCATAGAGATAATGACGTCATATCTTTAAGGCGTGAACTACAGCTGCAAGTTCCATGTCGTGTGTTGGATAGTTCTGTTCATACTACTTCAACTGTCTTGAGGCATAAGCAACTATCTTCACTTGCTGCATCAAAACACAACCTAAACCTTGCTTGGAGGCGTCGCTATAAATCACAAATCCATCAGAGCCATCGGGTATTGTCAATACAGGGGCTGAAGTTAATCTCTGCTTAAGTTCTTGAAAACATTTTTCATATTTTTCCGTCCACTGAAACTTCACACCCTTTCTTGTCAACTGAGTCATTGGCCATGCTATTTTTGAGAATCCCTCAATAAATCTTCTATAATAGCCAGCCAATCCCAAGAAACTGCGAACATCACCGACACTAGTCGGTCTAGGCCAATTTGTTACTGCTTCCACTTTAACAGGGTCTACTGCGATTCCTTGTGCGGTATCCACGTGACCAAGAAAATCTACGCGATCAAGCCAAAATTCGCACTTCTTGAATTTGACATATAATTTTTTCTTCTTCAAGGTTTCAAGTACTACCCAGAATTGTTCTTCATGCTGCTTTTTATCTTTTGAGTACACAAGTATGTCGTCAATAAATACTATGACGAACTGGTCCAACAACTGATGGAATACTCTGTTCATGAGATCCATAAATACAGCTGGAGCATTGGTCAAACCAAAAGGCATGACGGTGAATTCATAATGTCCATAACGAGTTCTGAAAGCAGTTTTCGGTATATCACTTGTCTTGACCTTCAGCTGATGATACCCCGACCTCAAGTCAATCTTTGAAAACACTGTTGCACCCTTTAACTGGTCGAATAAATCTTCTATTCTGGGCAGTGGGTATCTATTTTTGATAGTCAGATGGTTCAACTCCCGATAGTCAATGCACATCCTCATACTCCCATCCTTCTTCTTCACGAAAAGTACTGGAGCACCCCAAGGTGATACGCTCGGTCGAATGAAACCTTTCTCCAATAACTCTTCCAACTGTAACTTCAATTCTTGAAGTTCCTTTGGTGCCATTCTGTATAGGGCTTTAGAAACTGGTGCTGCTCCAGGGACCAAGTCGATCGTAAATTCCACATATCTATCTTGTGGAATGCCTGGTAGATCTTCTGGGAATACGTCTGCAAAATCTCGCACGATGTTAATATCATTAATAGTTATTTCTCTATGTTGGGAACCGATGATATTAACCAGAAATCCTTGGCATGACTCCCTTCTTAACATCTTCTCCGCTTGTATAGCTGATACAAGTCGAGGTAGAGACTTGAACTTTGCTTTAAAGAAATGGAACTCTTCCTCTTCTGGTCTGTAAAACAATACTTCTTTCTCGTGACATCGAATGGTCACATGATTAAGTCCCAACCAATCAATGCCTAAGATAACATCGAAATCTTTCATCTCCAAAAGGTATAGGTCTGCTCGTAATACTTTCCCATCAATCTCCAATTTCATATCATTAGTCATCTGATTCGTGCAAAGAGTTCTCCCTGAAGGGATGCTAACTTCTAATTCATTATCCGTTTTCACACATGCAAATTTAGACCTAACAACGAATGATGCAGAGATAAAAGAATTTGTAGCTCCAGAATCAAAAAGTATGTAAGCGGGTACATCAGATAATAACAGAATACCTGTTTGTATTTATCGTGTTAGACATAGCGACTATTGGGGCAGAGATAAAACAATGTGTGGTATTAGTTAAAAGAAAATAAGCAGGTACGAAAATAATAATAAAATACCTGCTATCACATTCGGATCCTGTTCTGTCTCATACTGGTTTAGTGCAAAAACTCGGGCCTTTCACTTCTTACTATTATCCTTGTCATCATCATTCTTCTTTGGAGGCTCTGTACAGTTAAAAGCAATGTGTCCCGGTTTACCACATCGAAAACACACGTTCTTTCCGAGTAAGCATTCACCTCTGTGAGATTTATTACATTTAGGACAAGGGGTAACACTCCCACCCGTCCCACCGATACGAATCCTAGTGCTTGATCTTTTATCCTGTCAATTACGTATGTCCTTATTCTGATCATTCCACTTTCTTTTTCCCAAGGACTCCGTACCTTGCTGGGTATACTGCTGAAATGTATTCCTCTGATACGAAATAGCATGGGCCCTCTCCAACATTTCACGATAGGAAGTAAAACTATGAGACATAATGATCTTGCCAATCTCCGGTCGTAGTCCATTCTCGAACCTCCTGATCTTCTTAACTTCTGTATCTACCAAATGCGGAGCATACCTTGAGAGCTGCTCAAACTGCCTCTCGTAATCAGTAAGAGACCTGTTTCCCTGTCTGAGCTGTAGAAACTTTGATTCCTTGAAGTCTCTCAAAGCTTGTGGAAAGTACTTTGCCATCACTTCATCCTTAAACTGCTCCCATGTCAGGTTACGCTGCTACTCTTCAGTCCTAGTACGTGAGACAGATTCCCACCAGTGACTAGCAGATCCAACAAACATAAATTCTGCGCATAGTACCCTTTGTGCATCCGTGCAAGCAATGTGCCGGAATATGCGTTCCAGACTTCTTATCCACTCCTCCACTATCAGTGGGTCAGGAGTACCATCAAAAGTAGGAGGCTTGTACTTACGAAATTGCTCAACCACTAAGATAGTTTCAGGGACAAATGGGGGTGCATCCTGCTGTGGTGGCGCGTTTTGTGGAGGAGGTGTTTGATTCTGCCTGCTCAACTCTTGAACCGCTCGCAATAAATCACGCATCAAATTCGTGTAGGTAGGTGGTGCCATTTCCTAGAAATTAATATTAAGTCACATGTCACACCAGTTCTAAGTTTAACATGTTATAGCTATATCATTGTAATGCATATCATGAATTTAGCGGGGAAACCAACGTGCATGTCTTAAAATTTTCAAAATAGGCAAATTTAAAATATTTAAGTTATGCAAAATCTCCAAGTACATTCATCATCTTACCCTTTTACATACCTTAGAATCATTGGAGGTGGTCGATTGGTGGTCGTTGAGTGCCAAAAATATTTCAAAATCTCACAGTAAACACTTTTTTTTTTTTTTTGTGTGGAAAGTAACAAATGCAAAATTATTTTATGTGATTTTCTCCGATATATACGAAAAACCAACTCCACAATATAAGGATTTTGAATTTAAAATTCTACTTTTTCCCTTTGAAAATTCAACCGGATGACAAGTAATCAAATAAAAAATGCACTATAACAAACACATGGGTAAAAAAAATATTATAAATATTAAATTGTACTATCAAATATCATATATGATGACACTTAGTGTGATATAAAATGCATACACCAAACAACAATTTCTTAAGTAAAATAAAATATAAAAATAAAGATTTTTTTTTTTGGGTCAATTGAACAGTAACGTCACTGTTTACGAGAACAGTGAACACTATTCGCGTGAACAGTGAATAGTGGTGTCACTGTTCACGTGAACAGTGACGTTCACGTGAATTGTGAACAATATAAAATATTTTTTATTTTTTTTTGGGAAAATCTGGAAGAGATCGATTCACAGATGATATAACAAATTAATGCCCAAACCCAAAAATGGGGTAATTGTAATGTTTAGCTATAATTTAGAACATCAAAATTGGAGTAAAAGAGACATCATTAGCTAAACACGTATAAATCAATTTAACAGTTATTAAAATAAAAATTTCCTATTGTTACATAATTTAGTAAAATTATAAAACGTGTATGATCATACTGCACAAATTTACACACAACCACATGTATGTTTACTTACACATATACGCAGGAGAGATAGTACCACAAGAACAATTCATTTAAGTATAGATCCATATGACAAGAATTCAGTATTTTACATTTTTTAAGTAAAATCATACTTTTAGGGTCTACAAAATCGATTTTAAAACTCTGCGCTTTGATACCATTTGTAACGACCCGGGTCCCACTTAATGGGCTGTCCCGGCCGTTAGATCGACGACGTACTATCCCCACTGTACCAGCAAAGGTCTTTTCAGCATGCTTTGTCCTCACTCGCACGCTCTCTGAGAAAACTTTCCAGGGGATCACCCATCATAGAATTGCTCCAAGCCAAACACGCTTAATTGTGGAGTTTCTAATGATGGACTTCCGAAAAAAAAGGTGCACCTTATTGGTATGAGTAGTACATATCAATTGTTTTAAGTTTTTCTGGTCTGGGTATTACAATTACCCCCCGTTAGACTCGCGAAGTCCTCGTCGCGCTTCATCATTTTGAGGATCCGTTGCCAGGCGTTGAGATTCTAGATGTGGCTCATACGGGTTCAAGCGGTGGCTCCCGCCCTATGGCGTAGCACTTTGTCCCGCATAGCACTTAGTTCCCGATTTCCGACTGACAACCAGCTCTGATACAAAGCTGTAACGACCCAAAATTTTAATTTAAATCGTTACTAAAATTTCATTCAATAAATAAATATACACATTTCTCATAATAAATTTTCAGGAACTGATATCTTAAAATAGAAACTTCATGCATATCACGTTCAATTGACAAAATATAAAGTTTATATCCCACCAACATAAAAATAAAGAAAAACAATCATTGGAAGATTAAAACCAAATAAACTATGTTCTCAATTCTAAATTACAGATCCACATAATAATAAAATTTAAGCAATTTCTGAAAATAAAAATATTTAATCACGTTACACCGTATTATTTATTGAGTTCCATAAATTCTGGCACCACAACTGCACCTTATCGCCCGCCAACAAACGACCCGTTCTAATCTATGAAAAGTAGGAAAAATGGGTGAGTATATGGGAATACTCAGTAGGAAAAAAATATTGGTGCATCCCGAATAAAAATTTTAGAACATGCATCAGAAAAATCATACCGTCATCATATCTTTATAAATCGGTAAGGGCTCATATCATATCATATCGCTTGTACCGGAAATGTCATAACATCATATCATATCATATCATATCTTTCATAAGTATAAAGATTCATCAACATGAATAAAAATATTTTAAACAGGATAAATCAACTGCACCTCTTTTCCTACCTCGTTAGATCAAATAACTTTTGTGCAAGATAGAATTCAAATGAAGTTTCAAATCTTTTTCTCTGCTCGCGAAAATGAGTGCGTACAAAAGTTTGCCACAATGTTTAATATATGAAATTTGACTTCTCACTTTCATATTCCCAAAACTGCCGTCATATGAAAAATAAAAGTCTATCCCTGCTTTTCTGACTCATCTAGTATATATATATATATTAGGTTAAATAGCAATATAATGAAACTGGGCCACCTAACAGCAAACTAATTGAAATTTTAATTGGATTGCAAAACCTTATCATAAATTTAAAAAAAAAAATTGAAATCTACCCAAAGCTCACGTGGCCACTTCTAATAAAAGTACTATGTTTTATTCAAATAAAAAATCAAATAATAAAAACATATATAAACAGTAATAACTTGGGTCACACTTATCCGAATTGGCTTTTTTTCGAGCCTGATATGCATGATTAATTACGATCTATCCAACGAGACCAATATTCATATACTTATCATTACTCGATCAATATCTAAAAATGACTCAAATAAAATTGAAATTCTCTATAAATCATTTTAGTCCCTAACTTTTCAAACACATAAAAATATAGCGTACACAATTTAAATTCTATTCTATGAAAATTTTCGGAGCATTACAATAGCTCTTAGTCGAATTACTAAAGAAATGTTGGCAGAAGATTTGTATAAGTAAGTGGAGGAATATCGATTGTCTTTGTTGAATAGAGAGCGAACAGATGGTAGTGTGTTTTAGGGGAGTAGCCCGCTTCCCATTAGGCAGTAGGATAATTCCTTGCACCGAGCAATCAAAATGTGACCAACGACTCGAACTATTGATAGATGCTACACTTTTGGGGGACTCACTATTTAAATAGTTAATTTCAATTTTATTAATAACAATTAGAGTTTTACTACAAGTATATTTTTTTGACACTAAATTTGATACTCTACTCACAATCAAATGATAGAACCCACAATTAAAATAATGGTAAATCTCATAAAAATGTCAAAAAAGAGTGTACTTAAAAGAATAATTCTAACAATTAACTAATATTTGGAGGGGAAGGAAAAAGGAAATTTGTCTTTGGCTTCACAATTCACTAAAGACTTTGGAGGTTTTGACTTTTGACTTCAGAGGACGAATATTATCTATGTCGCGCGAAGCAGGCGATCAGAACCCTAGTTTCTTCGTCGCCGTGCACGTCGGCGCGGGATTCCACTCGCCGTCGAATGAGAAAGCCCTCCGTGATGTCATGAAACGTGCCTGCATCACCGCCGCTTCCATTCTCGGAAAGGTCTTCCCCCTCTCTATCTACACGCACATTTGCTTCCTTCCCATTTTAATTGAAAAGAAAAATACTTTCTCCAGTCAATTTGGGTATTTTAAGTATGATCTTGTTAGTTGTATCTCTTCTGGTAAATGATTTTATATTTCTTTTGTGGTCTTGGTTCAGGGTTCAGGTGGATGTATAGACTCTGTTGCAGCGGCAATTCAAGTTTTAGAGGTATGGTTGTTTGTGTTATGTGCTGTGTATTTTTATTTCATTACACATGATTGTTGAATTTGTATCTTTAAGGACAAATATTTTCTTACAGGACGATCCTTGCACGAATGCGGGGCGAGGATCAAATTTGACTGAGGATGGTCATGTAGAATGTGATGCCAGTATAATGGATGGTGACTCTGGAGCATTTGGCGCTGTTGGAGCAGTGAGAGGTACTCTTGACTCATTATTAAGTTTATTTCATTGTGAAGTTAGTTAAAGTTTATGAGAGGTTGAGTTCATGGCTATATTTTAGCTTCTATTTTCATTTTTTATGCATTTTTGTGAAGTTAAATGTTCTCAGGGGTGAGAAATGCCATTCAGGTTGCTGCTTTGCTGGCTAAAGAACAGTTATTCGGTTCACCACTGCTGGGTCGAATAACTCCCATGTATGAACTTTCCTTGTGTTTATTTACTTTTGTGTTGCAACAACATTATTATATCACCTAGTTGTTTTCGCATTCTTATTACCTAGAGATGTGGTCATACTTTGTTATCCAGGTCTCAGCAGGGATTATAGCCTATGTAACATGTAAAGAGCTCCACAGTGATCTGGTCTTGTAGAATTTTTAAACCATCTGTTCTGTTGGATAAATGGTTTCTATATTGTTCTGTGTTAAAACTTTCGAGTGTTACACCCATAAAACTTGCTTTTTGTCATAGTATAAATTACATGAATGCTAACATATTTTTCATTGATACTTTTGACCAATCATTTGTCCCATCTGCCACTTGTTATGAAAATCTTGACAGTTTTTTCTTTGTTTATTTAATTTGGCTATTGCTGCATCACAATCATTTTTGAAATTTTTGTAACAGTTGGACAAATTTTCTTGCATGATTTTCCTTAGAAATGTTATATATTACAGTTTACTATCAGGTGAAAGTTTAGATGTTTCTTGGTGAGAACTTGAGCATTTCTTTTCTATGCTATGTTTCTTGGCAGAATTATTAAATTTAAAGCATTCGTTGCTTAGGTTTTTGGTAGGAGAAGGTGCCCATGCATGGGCAAAGTCCAAGGGTATAGTTTCAGATGAAAATAAGGCAGAGGTCGATGAGGTAGTTCCCTTTGTTTCTGCTGACAACGCCCTTTCAATAAATCCTTTTGTGTACAAGATATTGTCCTACACCCTGAAATATGCATCAGATGTAATTTCAAATGCAGTTAATTGTTTGATTGTCATCTGAAGTTGGTTTCATCTTATTTTTATGTACGTCATGTTGGCAGTGGCTGGTGACCAAAAGGGCAAGGACTCAGTGGGCAAGATACAAAGCAATGCTTGATGATGCCAAAGTTATGACCTGCAATGCTAGAGTAGGAATCAGTCATGACCCTCAAGAGAGTGCTGCAACTTCAGGTAGTTTTTTTAAGATATTTGCTAGGATTTTCTCCATCTGACATGCTATATTTATTACTGTATCTCTTCTATCACTGAAATGCTATATTTATTATGGCATTTCTTCTATCACTGCTTTCAACTTGAAATTTTAGTAGGTTGAAGGAAGCTTCCTTATTGCTTTTTGTGGTTAGAGTTTTGTCATCTAGCTTGGGCAAATTCTTGGATTGTTTTGACTCCTTAATGTTAATGTTGGTACTTTCATTGCTTAATTTGTCTTGCGGTTGTATTTACTTCCAGGTCCTTGTGCAACATTGAAAGCAAAAGGTGATTTTATCACTATTATATTCAGCAAACTGTGCAATGTGATTAAATTTCATTCTTGTTTGACAAATAGTGTCTCAACCTCAATTGTCTAAACTGAATCCACTGGAAGAGGACTGCATTGTAGACACGGTTGGAGCTATTTGTATAGATTCTGAAGGACGAGTAGCATGTGGTGCTTCAAGTGGTGGTCTTGCCCTAAAGGTGATGCTTATGCCAAATTTAACCATCTCATTATGGTGTACATTATTGACTCTCCATTCCATGTTTCTATACTAATTTGTGCACAAACAAGTAATGTTTTTCCTGTTGTATTAAATTTAGTTTAGACAATGGCTGGCAAAAGTAATTGTTTAGTGATCTAGGTATTGAATTCTTAAATTGGCCAATCAATATGCTTAGTGAAGATAACTCAGATACATGAATGAGAGGCTAATTGATGGTGAATATTCCTCAATGGATAAAAAATATCCTAAGACAGAGTTAAACGCGAGCTCCCCTTTCATGAATCTGTTGGCTGAGTATAGCAGGCAAGGTTTGCAGAAGACAAAATGTAGACTTGCTGATAAACCAGGAAATTACTTTTTTAGTTGCTTGTGGGGTTGTATTTTCCTTGGTGCTTAGGTTTACAAGTAAAATGTAACCCTTTGAGAATATGATTTTCTGAGTTCTTGCAATTTGTTCAATGCTTGGAGAAACTCCAACCTACGAAAAGGTGTGTGCAACTTTGAACGCCACTTAGACCCTAGGGTAGATGCTCATCTTAGCAGCTTAGCTTATTGTATAACTGGAGTTAGATTAAAGAACATAGTCTGACTTTTGATATGGGCAAGTGATTGACTGGAATGGATCTCTTTTACCTATCAAAATGGAGAGAAGAATAAAAAGTAATTGGCAAGGCAGTCCAAATGGGCAGCAGTCTCCCTGGCCCACAGGCTAGCCCATGCTTAAGTTTCAAATTTGATGCTAAATATCCTCTTATCTGTTCTCTTTATGTTGATGTCAGTAATTGGAAAATGTCCCTTGAACCATAATCATATAATGCTTCATTTTTATAGCGATGCATCTTCTTTCTCTAGTGCCCGTAAATGTTTAATTTTTCTTTCCAGCTAGGTGTCCGTTAGTTATTTTTGCTCTTACAGCATGCACCGCCAAAATAATTTGTCCTTTGATGCAAGCTCTGGTTTCTTTTCCTGGGACGAACTATAGTAAAGAAACTGTAATTTTATTCAAAATCTTTTGACTCAATTATCTTCTTTTTGACTTAGAATACTGCTTAACTCACTTGCTGTCAAGATTATTTAAAATCATGGATTAGGAAATGTGTTGACATTTCAAACAAACCTTAACTATTCTTACAGGTAAGTGGACGTGTCGGATTAGCCGCAATGTATGGTTCTGGTTGTTGGGCATCCTCAAAAGGACCATTTGGAACTCCTTTTATCGTTGGTTGTTGCGTAAGTGGTGCTGGAGAGTACCTAATGAAAGGATTCGCGGCCCGTGAATGCTGTGTATCATCATCATTGTATGTCCCTGTGATTCATTCTTTACGAACAGTTATTTTTATCCTTTAGAAAGATATTTTCAGCATGACATTTGTTGATTTTAGTAGACGTGTGGAGACTGCAGTCCTCAAGAACCTGTAAACCTGAACTTTTAGATATATCTTGTTATTTCTGCACAATCTGAACCACAATATATATCTTTGTTATAGGTCTCAGGCTGGTCCAGCCGCAGCGTGTACAAAAGTTTTGCTCTCTGTTCGTGATAATGACCTGCGTAGCACTGAGAGAAGTGCTGGAATTATACTAGTGCAAGCTGAAACTCCTGAAAGGGTGTGGTACTGACCTAAAGTATAGATATCAAGTTCTCTCCTCTCTAAAACTTCTCAGTTAATTGTCTCGTTGGTTGCATTAGGTTTCTGGTAGTTCAGCTAAGCTGGAAGCTATTGAGATCGCGGCTGCCTATACTTCCTCGTCTTTCGGAATTGGTTATTTTGGAAGCTCTATGGGGCGGCCTAAGGTATCACATCTGTTCACTATGATAAATTAGAAATCGTATGTTATTTATCAAAAATAAAATGCTATGAGTTGGAAAGAGTTGGTATTAGCAGCATTTGCGATGAGTGAATGTGATGGGTCATTGAATTTCTCCCCCTTGGCATGTCCTTTTATTAATTATTTGCTCTACACGTAGAAATTGTATAAAGATTCATGATCTCTAGATTTTGTTATACATTCCAATCAACACGTGTGCAATGTGGTTATGGTTGAAATTAATACAAGAAAGAATTTTGGGTTGGGGGGGAGGATGTCTCTTTCTGGATTTTATTTTTTCGGGCCTGGAGTGGGGGCATGGGCTTACACTGTAAACTGTAAAGCAAAGAATTATACTTTCACCTCGAGTTTGATATTACTGTTTATTCATACTTTTTGGGTCAAAAAGCATGATGTGTACTTTTTGTTTTGAGGGGAGGTAGGTACCAATTCTTGAACCCTTGACTTCGATTGTGGAAAAAGTCCTTAACCGATCATGATAAGATGAATTGATAAAAGCATGATCTGTACTTCGTAAACTACCTTGTTGGATAACCGATTGGCCTTTTTCTAATATCCATTGAACTGAAGTATAAGGCTGTACCCTCGAAAAGTTACTATTTATGTTGACATATATTGCATTTATTCCTAGTATAACACGATGCATTATTTGTCATTATTTTCACAGGTGTCTATTCTTAGAAGCACAAAACTGCAAAAACAAACTGGAGTCGATCAGTTTGCAGCACGAATTAATCTTGTGGCTTAGAATTTGTAGTTGCTTTGGCTGGAAACAGATCAACATGGTTTTCGGAAATGTCACTAACTTATGGTTTTGGTCGCGGGATGAAATTCTTGAAGTCTGCTATCATTCTTCTGGCCATTTACAGTTCAAATACCCCACCCTTCCCTGTAAAAATACCTTAATATATGTGATTTAGATTGATCACGAGCCATGAACGCTGTGCAAGTTTTTCTTACAAAGAAATCATTGCAGCGTTGATTATTTCGATCAAAAGTTTGATTTTTAATTAGTAATTTCCATTTCGTGAGCTGTTGGCTTCTTTACATGGTATGATAGTTGTTGACCGCAAAAATGTGTGGATGATGTGGCCAATAGATTTCAGGTCCTCTCTTGTCTAAATAAGCATTTGGTCACTTAGACAAATCATAAGTCACACGTGGCCTTCTCTGGAGTGGGAGGCTGGATGCACGTACTCCGACGATCAAATTAGTTCATGTATGAGCGAGGAGATGTGGGAGTGCTAGAGACGTGAGCCACTAAGCATCAAGGGGTTGGATTCAGGAGGGTATCAAGTGAATATATTGGGAGGAAGATTATAATTTGAATGTATAAATTTGAATTATTTTCAAATGACCCGATGTGTGAATTTTTATGGGAGAATGGGTCAAAATACTAACCGTTGGATAAAAAGATACGTGACCTCATCTTGATGGTTGACTGGTCCATTGTTCCATCATTTAGGGGCATTTAATTTATATGAAATGTTGCCACCCTAGAGCTTAAGTCTGATATCTGGTATGTAAATTGACAATTTGATCTTAAGGTATTGTTGTAGTGAGTTGTTAGATCAATCGGTCACAAATGAGTTTTGTACGGAAGATCTTTTGAGAAGATGTGAACTGGAAGATGCCTTTTGCAAATGTGGAGGTTAGGAATTTCACGTCTTCCCCGTAGCATACATGACACTTCGGCTCGGCCATGGAGGGTCAGCCTCGACATGGCACCTCTATTGAAATGTATGTCCTCACCTTGGTTAGGTAGGAGGTGACGTGGAGTGCAGACCTTGTTGATTTATTTAGCTAGTTGCCATGTTGGTTTTGATTTAAAGCCTCTTCGTAAGGGGCGTAACAATAGTAATGATTTCAACATATTCAGAAGTCATTTTAAATTAGTAGGTACGCATTGTTTGTTGAAGGTAGCAATTGGAATCGAAGACAACAACTCCCCATACATGCTCTCACGAGTCTTCCTGTGCACCAGAAGTACAAACGGAGCAGAATGCAATAAGAATTGGCTCGCAAATTGTGTACAATTAACCTCGATGTATACCATTCTTAACAGGAGGAAAAGGGCTAAACTTGAGATGATGCTGCTAACATTGAACGTTCAATTTATTCGCGATGCTTCTGGTTTGATGATTCATATCCTCATTTGAATTTCAATCCCAAGCGCCCCTCAGCCTGGGCCACATTCGTGAATCTACATGTTTCCAGCATCAGCACCTAGCCAGCAAAGATGGGGGACTTCGATTTTTCTGGAACTGCCTCTAAATATTATTAGACAGTTTCCAAAGAAGAAACTAGAGAAGCTACCAGGAGGATTCAACATGTATAGCTACATTTGTTGAGGGGCGTGACAGCCAGTCGTATTATTTGAAGTAGTTAGTGCAGTTATGGGGCAGACCTCACTTAAAATTGTTAGCTCTCTTTGCAGAGATAAAGTGTATTAGAGAGAAGCATTGCTATTGTCATGGGCCCAACTCCACCAGGGATGGGGTAATAGCCAAAGCAATCTTGTTAGCCTCATAGCAAACATCTCCGACTAGCCTAAAGGACTTTTCACATCCTGTCATATATGAAAGCACAAAATTAGTTTATTGTTAAAAAATGGCATTTTGGCTGGACAGGGCAGACCCGGACTCTGGAGGGATGGGGAATACTACAGAAGAAAATGGAGAGGGGCCATAAGAAAAGGTTTCACACCTCAATCGGATTAATTCCATCATCAATAACAACAGAGCCATGCTAGATCCAGCTACCTCTCATCATGTTTGGCTGGCCCACAGCTGAGATTACAGTACACAACAGGCTGGAAGTCTTCAATAATGTGATAGGCCACACATTTAGGTAGATTAAAGAATGATATCAGAAATTGATTGATCATTTATTTCCAAGAGCAGTTCATGTATTTGTTTACTACATTTGTTCATCGATGTACTTGAATTGATATGGTTTAGTTAATAGTATTATGATTATTCTCAGTTAATTTTTCTTATGCAGAAAAACTCACCACTAGCAGATGATAATACTCGAATTTGGAGGCTTACAGATGGTAAAGGTAACTGAACAAGGATGCCAAGAACTGAAGAAGGATCGTTGTTGAAGTCAGAGATGCATTTAAACACTTACTGAGGAGTCTTCTGGCAAACGCGCTTCATACGAATTGATGCCTACAGCTTCACATGATTTCTTCTTGTTGTGTACATAAGTTGCAGAATCCTCCCTATCCCCAACAAGAATGGCTGCCAATCCAGGAATAACCCCTGTCGACTCTTTCATTCTCAGTACTTCGCCAGCTATTTCTTCTCTGATTTCTTTTGCAACAGATTTTCCATCAATAATCTTGGCAGAAGACTCTGTGGCCATTGCAGCTGCAAGAATATGGCCAGGCAAGAAATAAGAAGGAACTGAAAAGAATTATATATATGAAACAGTGAATACCTCGAAAAGGAAGAAAAGAGAAATCCAGGTGCAAACTTACCTACTGCCAGCACATTACATTGATTTAAATAAGAAAAAGGAAAAACCTTTTGAGTTCGGTGTTGGAGGCAAATGACATTCAAGTTTACATACAGTCGTGTCTTTTCACCCCAACAACAATGGCACCTAAAAATCAGCCAATGCCAAATATCTACTTCCTCTGTCTCTTCATCTGCATATGTGAGTGCATCTCGGAAACTACTGATCAGAAGCGACTTCCACAAAGGTGAGATGTTTAACAGACTGACTGCAGAAACGTCGAATTTATCAATGTCTTTCAACCCTCCAATCATCTCATTGCTTTCCACAGCATTAGCTAAACTTAAAACAACCCACCACAGCTACGGACTAGATTCTCGTACATTTTCTGTAATTGATAACAAAGGAACAGAAGGCCTTGGAAATAAAATAAGAAAATTTCCATCTTCAAATCCTATTCTTATTCATCTAATATTCTTCCACTCTTCATCCCCAAGAAGCAGCATCCCCTTTCACACACAATTCAGTGAATTCCCATAAAATTTTCCGTTTATACAAAATTTACGTATAACAACTTCTTTTACATGCCTATATGCATACTCCATCAACACTTTCTCGCATCTGTGTACGACACAATGAATTGCAAATAATGACACGAAAAAGATAATCTATAAAGTAGTATACGAGCAAATGGATCCATGAAAACATGCTTATAATTGACAACAGAGGAGGAAGAACATGGCGAGGTTGTGGTCCGAGCGTGAACATTGATTCTCGTATTGAGAAAGGTGGCAGGGTTCCGAATGGTGCCCACCTGGACAGTACAGATACGGAAAGCTCAAATTTTCTTCTCATTTTTTAACTAGACACTATCCATCAAATGAATTAACTGTTTCAAAATGCATTCTTACAATAAAATATGGCTACAGGCTCATAGTTATAAATTCTTTCACGTATATTTATTAATTTGAGACTACACGGTACATTTTTGAAAGATTTAAAGCATATGCAGTTAATTTCCTTTCTTTTAATTAGTTATATATTAAAAAGATTATTTTGACGTCTTTTTAGAATTCGTCAAATGCTTGTCTTTTGATCAACTAATGAATTTTTTGATAAAAACCTTTGAGAGATCCTTATATTGCACATTGTCACTGAAACTTATCACGATCAAAGAGTTTGAAATTGCGCCGCACTTTTTTGAACAGTTTCAAGCCTCCGCTGCAAATTCCTATACTAAAGCTGTTGTACTAAATCAGAGAGAATTAAAAGTAGGTTGTATTAAGTAAAAACATTATACAGGAAGACACAAACATGTGGATCCCACTTTTTTAATAATATTTAAATCAGGTGGAACCCATATCCAAGTGACTCTTCTGTAAAACTTCTGGCATGAATAATTCTATATATTCAATATTTTTTTATTAAGTAATGAAAACAGTCAGAAATATCAAATAAGAGAATATACAAAACTTCAATTCATAGAGCAATCAAACATGTAGCCATTTATTGACAATTTCAGTCACCATGCTACGAAAATTTTCACCAAGAGCGTCCGATTAGCCTTTTTTTTCCCATAAAAAAAATATCATTTTTCCCCTACCAAAATTCTTACTTTTGAGGTATTTGATTAACAATTTTTTATATGAAAAATATTTTCCAACTTTTGGTCTTATGATCATATTTTCCTCAAAAAAAGAAAAATATTTTTTTTACAAATAGATGATTTTTATTTTTCAGGTCTCTCTCTCTCTCATTTACCCACTAATAAAAAATGAATAAGTATAATATTTTTTAGGTTGAAAACTAAATCAATCAAACACATTTAATTAATAATTTTCATACAAATAAGTTCTAGACAATTAAATTGTCTAAAATTTATTTTCTTTTCATGCAAATTCCACCTTTGCAAACAAACACACCATAATCTTCTTGTCCCTTGTTCAATAGAAATTCTATGATTTGTACTAGTCTGGTAATAGTTAATTTCTGGAAGCATACAAGTTGCAAAAGTGCAGTACCCCCAATTCTAAAAAAATCCAAAATTCATTATAATCTTCAAGCATGTCCAACCTCTGTGCATCTAAATATTGCAAAGAAGCCATTTCTTGACATGCAGCAACAATGTATAGTCAAATTTAGCCAACAAAAAATGTATAATTGGTCGTGCAACTGGCTGCTACATTCCTGTACAATTTTTTTTTACCGACAGGATAAAACGACATACACATTCTCCATCATGTTCTAGTCTTTAATCTTTTACTTTCTTATGGGGAAACTAAAAACCCCTTCTTCCTTTTTACGATAACAAGTGATGAGTTAAATTGCCAGTGTTCCTTCACTAACTTGGTTCTCGTCTTGGGAGTCGAGAGGCTGGGACTTAGGTCTACTCATTATTCGAGAAAATCCATAACCAAGAGAACTTCCACTTGCTTCACAGAGCTGCGCGGAGAGAATAATCGTGTTATTACTCTTCATAACATCACAACATGTTTGGTAAGCAAGACTCATTGCTACTATGAGCAAGATTTTAGATTCTTATTCTTATTTTATATTGCACTTACCAAACATGCACTTAATATGTTTTAACACATAAGATACAACCATCTAACTTATCAAGCAAGCCTTGATATAAGACAAAGCTGTGAGGCATAAAATTTGCGTACCTCTGTAAGCTCTGAGAGATGACGGGATCTAAACTCGTTAATAGTTGCGGCTATCTCTGATGTTGGTAGTTTAGCCTGAAAATGCGAAATATATTATATAATTAGAACAGACATGGGGACATAAAAAAGAGTAACTTCAACGTATGATGATAATGTTTTGACATTATAATACAGGTGTTGTTACCGCCTCTATCAGTAAGTTGGAAGAGGATTGGTATAATGCAGCTGGTTAGAAAAATATAACCAGGAAGTGTGAAGAAAATGGTAAGAAAATTATGTAATTATTTTGTTATAGAACCTGGTTATGCCTATGTCAATAGGCCAAAAAGGGTTCACTTGCAGCTGGATTTTCCATGTGTTGGGAATTATCCACCTTTTACTATAAACACGATGCATGGCATCGTGAAAATGAAAACTTTATTCACCATATGCAGATTTGCATTCAGATAACAAAACAGAAGTCACAACATGCCTGAATATGATGATAGTGGACCAAAAGAGGTACCCATTGATTTCTTAATTCAAGACTAAACAATTTGGAATTTATATTTCTTAATAATCAGATGGTTCACTCAGATGCAGAAAAAACAAATTCATTTGAATCAATAAAATTATAAAATAATTTCTAATTTTAGCCCTTGTTTGACAACCATACTTTTCAAACTCTTTTTTCTACATACTTATTTTCAATCACTTCACACAATAAAATATTTTGCACGTAAATCCAAAAATTTTCCCTACTCTTCAACCATACATTCTCTTAAAAATCACTATTCAAAACTCTTTTTTCCAAAAGTACGGTTGTCAAACAGGGGCTTAACTTCACCTATCTGGTAATCATGTTCTCTCAGCACATGTTTAAATAATGAGTTAAAACGATGAAACACTGAATATCCATTCAGATGATGAAGGCAATCCAACCCTGTCACGGTTATTCTACTTACTTGTGCAAGCACAGCAGCTGCTAACTGCAAACTTGGTTCCAAGGTCTCTGGAACAACCTGTTGCATGTTTTTATTTAGACACCAGATAATAATTAACTTCTTAACAAGTGCAAAATTTACAAAAATAATGATTTTGCCTCACAAAATTTGAACCTTCAGAGGAAGTACTACTAGTCTTCAACAAATGGATAATTAATAAGAAAAAGATGACAGAAAATTACCGCCGATGCACCAGCCTTTTCTAAATTAAGGCCATGATCAACATCATGAGCACGAACAAATGTTTTCACATTGGGGAAATACTTGCTCAGAGCCCATACAGTTCTGTAGTTTGCACCAGGGGAGTCTAAAGTTACTGCAGCAGCACATGCTCGTTCAGCCCCTACTTTATGGAGGACCTAACAACCAGAGTAATTAAGTATATCATTTAATGACTCCCAATGAACCATAATCGAAGTTTCAATGTAGTAATTACCTCTCGACTACCAGCATCGCCAAAATACACAGGAAGGTCAAGTGCGCGCCCAATTGCAACTCGATCACTACAGGAAATCAAATTTAGAGATAAAGTATCAAAATACCACAAAGGCGAAGCCTTCTAATGGTTGGGACATGCATTTTCAAAAACAATATTTTCTTGAAGTTGTATTTATGTCGCATCATATAGCTGGTACTTTAGAAAACAAATCTTGATCTGTTCGTAGGTCATAAAATCGAATGATGATAGTATGACACTAGACCGATCTGGTGTTTAACATTAAAGTTACGTGGCATAAAATTTATCACAAACTCTATTAAAAAATTATATCAATAGTGAATAATGTATCTCATTCTGTTTGCAATTCCTTTACTTCTAACTTTGATTCAGAGTGGGTTATAGCATGGTTGCACCATTGAAATGCTTATAGTTAACAGCAATCTCCGTTTCAATACCAAATACCAGACATAATTTTTCTTTGAAGACCTTTTATCAGTTTCCAAGGAGAGAATTTCTGGCAACACCTCTCTTTGCCTAATGAAATGCAAGTTTAGCAAACAAAAACTAAGCCTTATTCCCAATTAAATTTAATACTTTTTTGCTACTTGGTTCATTGTTAAATCTACTCGAAAGTCCAAAACAATCCAATCCTTGGCAACCACAACAGACCATGGTTGCCAAGGATGTTAACACAGACAACTCAAAATGGTTTGTGGAGGGTGTGGATATAATCATTTATACCGAGGCAATTTGGTTACATATCAAACATGACATGAATAAATTTATACCTCCTCACATCAAGTGCAACAAATGGAATTAGTCGTTCAGAAAGAAGCTGGGCAATAATCTGCAATATCCAAAATGAAAATTAGACATCTAAGAAAGAAAATACATAGCGAAATTAGCATACCAGCTTGACAAATATATCAATGATAGTAAATGATTTCAAGAAACAAGAGTTGAAAATTGTAAGGTACCTGGCCAACACGTCCAAATCCACATATAATTATATGGTCTTGCAAATCGTCTGTCTGAAGAAATGCAAAATAAAATCAGTACATTTTGTAGTGTGCATCCTGTGAACATAGTATTCTTATAAAAATGCATTCATTCATTAAACAAGAATTTTCAGGACCATCAGCATGACAGTAAAATTCTTTCATCCACATGATTATGAGAAGAAAAACAATACCTTAAGACGATTCTTTCATGCAGGACAAGTGAATAAAGGCACCTAAATCAATCATCTACAGGAAAGTGAGCCACCAACTTGGATATTTAGGACTAAACAGTATGGGAGGGACAGCATATAATTCTTACACATGCAAGATACAGTAGCAGCATCAATTTTTAGATCAAGCCTAATTACCAACAAGAAGCAATATTACAAACCTAAACAAAGAGAGTAATTAACTAATGCCAACTAGAAATAACAGGACACGAAAGAGAGAAGAAAAATGATAGATTGGACACCCACACTCAAACAAGAAAACATTGCCCAAAGCAGTATTAGAATCTGGATATATGTCAATGAAGCATGTTGAAAATCACGAAGATATTTGTAAAATAGGTAGTAAAAGGTCAATCATTGTAAAATAGGGAAGTATCTTTATTTTCCTTGTTTAGGTATTCTTTTCCTAAACTCTTTTTTCTTGTAATACCTATAACTAGGTATTGATGTAAGTCATTCTCTAATTGAATAAGAGAGTTAATATTCTTCCCAATTAATTCTCTCTCTATATGGTATCAGAGCCGGCACGCTACTGCTGACTTTTCCTGTTTTCTTTGTTCCTTCTCCTTTCGGTTTTCTTCCTTCCCGTTTCCCAGTCGCCTCCCAGTTTCTGCCTCGGTTGTAGCACCATGTCTGATGTTTCGATTGAATCCGTTGTTGTCCCACCGTCCGCATCTGTTACGAACCAGTCCAAAGGCGGTGGAAGCAACTCCGAGTCTCACTCTGTCCAAATTACCACTATTCGCTTGAATGGTGATAATTTTCTGCGTTGGTCCCAATCAGTTCGCATGTACATCCGTGGGCGTGGGAAGATGGATTATTTGACTGGTAAGAAAACAGCTCCTGTAGAAGATGATTCGGCCTTCGCGACTTGGGATGCCGAAAATTCCATGGTCATGACATGGCTTGTTAATTCTATGGAAGAAGACATTAGCTCTAATTTTATGTGCTATCCAACAGCACAAGAACTTTGGGAGAATGTGAACCAGATGTACTCAGATTTGAGCAACCAATCTCAAATCTTTGAACTGACCCTTAGACTTGGTGAGATGCGTCAAGGAGAAGATACTGTCACCAAGTACTTCAACTCTCTGAAACGGGTATGGCAAGACCTTGATCTATTCAATGCCTGTGAATGGAAATCTGTGGAAGATAGCAAGCATCACAAGAAAGTTGTTGAGGACAACCGAATTTTTAAATTTCTTTCAGGCCTCAATATTGAATTTGATGAAGTAAGGGGGAGAATTATTGGAAGACAGCCCCTTCCTTCAATTAATGATGTATTTTCGGAGGTAAGGAGAGAAGAGAGTCGAAGGAATGTAATGCTAGGCAAGAAAGGACCTGCTGTTGAAAATTCTGCCTTAGTGGGCAAGAAAGAACCTGTTGTTGCTGAAAACTCTGCGTTAGTGGCTGCAAAACCCAGTAAAACCGTAACCTACCAACGTAGGAATGATGATAAACCACGGGATTGGTGTGATTATTGCAACCAACCACGCCACACCAGGGAGACTTGCTGGAAACTCCATGGTAAACCAGCAAACTGGAAGAGCAGGAGACCTGGGGACAGATCAGGTCGAGCGTTTCCTACTGCCAATGAGGCTGAGGTCACCCAGTTTACTAAGGAGCAGATGGAGCAACTCTTTACACTGCTAAAGTCCAATATATCATCTGGTACTCCTAATGTTACTGTGGCTCAAACCGGTAATGTACCTAATGCCTTATCTTCTTGTCTTCTAAATTCATCCACCCCTTGGATAATTGATTTAGGAGCCTCCGACCATATGACTAGTTCTTCAAACTTATTTAAATCTTATTCTCCATGTTCTGGAAACGAAAAGGTTAGAATTGCAGATGGTAGTTTCTCATCAATTGCAGGTAAAGGCTTAATAAAAATCTCAGAAATAATAGACCTTAAATCGGTTCTTCATGTCCCTAAACTTGCCTGCAATCTCTTGTCAGTAAGCAAATTATCCAAAGATTCTAATTGTTGTGTTACCTTCTTTGAATCCCATTGTATTTTTCAGGACCGGAGTTCGGGGAGGACGATTGGCAATGCTAGGATGATAAAGGGTCTCTACTATTTTGATGATAATCTATCTTGTAATAAAGAAGCCCAAGGCTTTAGTAGTAGTCATTCTGAACCTGTTCGTGAACAAATAATGGTCTGGCATTGCAGACTAGGCCACCCCAGTTTTTCTTATCTAAAACACTTATTTCCATGGTTGTTTAGAAATATAGACTCAGCATCTTTTCATTGTGAAAGTTGTTTTTTGTCCAAAAGTCATCGTGCAACCTATCTCCCTACACCTTATCGTGCATCGAAACCATTCTACCTATTTCATAGTGATGTGTGGGGACCTTCAAGGGTTACTACTGTGTCAGGAAAGAGGTGGTTTGTGACATTTATAGACGACCATACTCGTCTTTGCTGGATTTATCTAATGCATGAAAAGTCTGAAGTTGAAAAAATATTCAAAGATTTTTACAATATGATTGAAAATCAATTTCAAACAAAAATCAGTATACTTCGATCCGACAATGGAAAGGAGTACTTTAATAATGCTTTGAAATCCTTTTTACAAGAAAAAGGTATCTCTCACCAATCTTCATGTCGTGATACCCCTCAACAAAATGGGATAGCTGAGAGAAAAAATAAACATTTACTTGAAGTAGCCCGTGCAATAATGTTTCATATGACTATTCCAAAATATCTATGGGGAGAGGCTGTTTTGACTGCATCTTATCTGATCAACCGAATGCCTACACGAGTTCTACAGTATATCACTCCATTGGATTGCTTAAAAAAGGAGTTTCCAGACTGTAGAATTAATTCGGCACTACCTTTAAAAATTTTTGGCTGCACAACCTTTGTTCACATACCAAACAAATTTCGGTCCAAATTAGATCCGAAGGCCGAAAAATGTGTTTTTTTAGGGTATGCTCCTAACCAAAAGGGATATAAATGTTTTAATCCCCAAACAAAAAAACTCCATATCACTATGGACGTCACTTTTTTGGAAAATACTCCATTTTTCACCAAAAATTTCCTTCAGGGGGAGATCATAGGTGGAAAAGAAGACAATTTTTGGGAGACATCTGCACCTTTACCAAATACAGTTGTTGATTTTCCCCTCCGCAAATCCATAATTCAACAGAGAAAGAAATGCTGCAAAAGGACAAACCTAATCTGAATTCTGAGCTTCTAGTATATACTAGAAAGAAGATCCTTGAAAGAAATAGAGACCTGCCTATCATCCCAGTGCAGAATCAATCAAAGTCCCTGGACAACGGCTCCTGGAATACCTCAGGTAACTCTTCTCCCATTCCTGTCATATCTAATTCCATTCCCGTTTTATCTCCTAACCCTATTTCAAATTCAGACCCTATGGGAACTTTAAAAATTACAACTCCAGACCTTGATGTTCCAATTGCCATAAGAAAGGGAACCCGAACATGCACTAAATATCCTATTGCCAAATATGTTTCCTACCAAAAACTCTCCAATAATCATAGAGCATTTACCTCAAAAATTTCCCAAATCCTTGTGCCAAGAAATATCCAGGAGGCACTAGATGATACAAATTGGAAATTGGCAGTACTTGAAGAGATGAATGCTCTTAGGAAGAATGGCACGTGGGAAATAGTTGACTTGCCAATAGACAAAAAAATTGTAGGTTGCAAATGGGTTTTTACAGTAAAATGTAGGGCTGATGGTAGTATAGAGAGATACAAGGCAAGACTTGTTGCGAAGGGTTTTACCCAAACCTATGGAATCGATTATCAAGAGACGTTCGCTCCTGTGGCCAAAATAAACTCAATTCGAGTATTATTGTCCCTTGCCGTGAATTCCAATTGGCGCTTACACCAACTGGATATAAAAAATGCTTTTCTTAATGGAGACTTGGAAGAGGAAGTGTTCATGAGTCTTCCACCGGGGTTTGAAGGGAGACTTGGTGTAGATAAAGTCTGCAGATTAAGAAAGTCATTATACGGCCTCAAACAATCACCGAGGGCTTGGTTTGAACGCTTTGGCAAAGTAGTAAAATGTCATGGATATTGTCAAAGCCAAGCAGATCATACCATGTTTTACAAACACTCAAAAGAAGGTAAAATCGCTATCCTAATTGTTTATGTGGATGACATTATTTTGACAGGAGATGATAGTTCTGAACTGAAGAGACTAAAGGAAAGGCTTGCTAATGAGTTTGAGATCAAAGACTTAGGCGCACTGAAATATTTCCTCGGAATGGAGTTTGCCAGGTCTAAGGAAGGTATATTTGTTAATCAACGCAAGTATGTACTGGACTTGCTTGGAGAAACAGGTATGCTTGGCTGCAAAACAGCCAAAACTCCAATGGATCCCAACACAAAGTTACAACCTGCCAAGATAGAAACTGTAGGGAACAAGGAACAATATCAACGACTTGTTGGAAGGTTAATCTATCTATCGCATACACGACCGGACATAACCTTCTCAGTAAGTATGGTTAGTCAATTCATGCATTCACCTGGACCGGAACATTTTGAAGCAGTTTATAGAATTCTCAGATATTTGAAGGGGACCCCTGGAAAAGGTCTACTTTTTAAAAATCGTGGACATCGACAAATCGAGGCCTACACTGATGCAGATTGGGCTGGGAATATAACAGATAGGAGATCAACATCTGGATACTGCTCTTTTGTTGGAGGAAACTTGGTCACTTGGCGAAGTACTTGGCGAAGTAAAAAACAAAACGTGGTTGCTAGAAGCAGTGCAGAGGCGGAATTTAGAGCTATGGCTCATGGTATTTGTGAAGTTATTTGGATCAAGAGATTGTTAGAAGAATTGAAGACTTTAGATTCCCTGCCAATGAAGTTGTACTGCGACAACAAGGCAGCAATTGCAATAGCCCATAATCCAGTTCTTCATGATAGAACAAAGCATGTAGAAGTAGATAAACACTTTATCAAGGAGAAACTCGATAATGGGCTGATTTGTATACCTTACATACCAACTACTGAACAGATTGCCGATGTATTCACTAAAGGACTGCATAAGAAGCAGTTTGACATTCTTTTAGGCAAGCTGGCTATGGAAGATATCTTCAAGCCAGCTTGAGGGGGAGTGTTGAAAATCACGAAGATATTTGTAAAATAGGTAGTAAAAGGTCAATCATTGTAAAATAGGGAAGTATCTTTATTTTCCTTGTTTAGGTATTCTTTTCCTAAACTCTTTTTTCTTGTAATACCTATAACTAGGTATTGATGTAAGTCATTCTCTAATTGAATAAGAGAGTTAATATTCTTCCCAATTAATTCTCCCTCTATAAAGCAACTAAAGTTAGGTCATTCACCTCACTTTCCACAGGCAATAGGCTTCTGACATCATGCAGCTCAAAGCGAGAGGCTAATAATTGGCCTCCAGCAGCTAGATATGGTGTGAGAGCCATTGATATTCCGACCACAAGAAACAGCAAAGACGACAGTTGTGAAGACATTATACCCTGATAAGACAGCCATATCAACAAAAAAATCGGTTAAAAAATAGAATATGATGGTAATGAGATGTACTGCTTTTCACATCTTATCTATTTGGCAGCTGGCTCTCCCTATGACATGATATCAAGTAAAGAAATTGCAAATCTATATCCTAACGTGATATGGAAACCTGTTTGTTTGATCACAGCCAAAAGGAAGAAGTATTGCTACTCAAAAAAGAAAATGATACCAGAAAAGAAAAAGAAAAAACTAAACCATTTTCATCCATTTAATCAAGAAAAGCCAGGAAAATGCACAAGTTTTCTTCCTTCTCTCTCACAAACCATGCATTGTTTGTAGAAAAAGAGAGATTACAGCAAGTTTGCAATTTACATGAAACTAGCTTTCAGGCACAAAGTACAGTTCCATCAAAATCATATCGAGCACAAACCATCCCTCCCAGCAATAATTAAGATTTTTAGGTTTTAATGAATTTGTTTTAAAGATAATGAAAGAGCTTTACCAAGCTATGAAATATGAAAGGTCAGAAGATAATTAATGAATTATATATGCAACAGTCTTGAAAATTTCACAAATACCTGGACGACAATAAGAAAATCACAATAAAAAAGGCTTGCAATGAGTATTCGAAGTCAAGAAGTGCATTATAAACAAGGGATTAATTCATGAGAGATGAAACCTGATTAACCGCTTCACCAAAAGCTACAAAGGCAAATTCTCCACCAGGTGCAAGTAGAAGACCAACTCTTATCGCTGACACAATTGAAATACCAAAAAGTCTTCCAATTAATGCAACCAAGATAGTTTTTCCAGCAATTAGAAGTGCTAATGATCCCATAACAACAGGAAAGTTTTTAACTAGAAGCTTTGGTTCGATGGACATTCCAACCTGTGCGCCAAATAATAATAGCTATTAGTTACAATTGAAGTGAAACATTACTAATACTCCAGGTAAGCAAAAAGATCAAATTAAACATAAGTTACAAAACAATGACATGGTAAAAATCACATTTAATTGTAACTATACAATTGGAAAAGACCTTATTAGACATTAGGGTTCAAAAGCTACAGGCTGCACAGAGCAAGTGGAGTCGCAGAAGAATCATTTATGAAGATCACACAGAAGCTTCCAGAACCAAAAGGAAATCATGTGTAGTATATTCAAACATCAAGTGGAAGTTATAGACATGCAAACATGAACACTTACTGTCATAAAGAAGAGACCCAATAGAAGGCCACGATACGGTGCAATATCTGATTCAACCTGCAATGAAAATTCAGTTTCTGCTAGAAGCAAACCAGCCAAAAATGCTCCCAAAGCCATGGAAAGGCCAGCCTGTTTTAGTTAATGAAAGAACCATGTTATTATCGTCATAATACACGAGTACTATTAAAATGAAAAAAATACAACTACCAAAACAATAGGTTGCCTACCCTGGCGGTTAGGAGACTAGTCCCTAAAATAACGAGAAGAGTATTTGCAGAAAATATTTCTGCATTTTGATTCTCAGCAATTTGCTTATATATTGGCCGAAGCAGCTGCATAGAATGAAAGAAGAAATGATGAGTTTCTTTTTTATTTTCCAATACAATAAAAACACTAATGACTCGCATACTATATGAGAAAAGATGTAGTTCCATATGATGATATACAGTATGAAATGTGGTCTACTTGTGGCATGAGATAATAAACAAGTTTTGTCAAAAGTTGTTTATAAGGATACTAGTTGAAGGCATAATTGCAACATCAGTAGCATAGAATGTTCAACAATGACTCGGAGAATCATAATATTTACCAAGCGGCCTCCAGCAATTATAGCAGTGATCGCAACAATTGCCTTCACAGCAGCCAATCCAAGAGCTTCTGCAATGGCTTGGAAACCAACCTGAAAACCCTCTTTAATTAGCTTCATGCAGTAAAATGAAATTATAAAAGTGTGTGGATGAGGTGTCATTTCATCCAAGTATTTCTTCAGCTCAGTCAAAAATATCAATTGAACAAAATTTTTACCCCTCCCTTGGACGAATTTGGCGAAATAAGAGGTATCAATATGAGCAAAACCACCACAGCCAGGTCCTGGAAGGAAAAGGAAAATGGTCAATATAAATCTTTGAGTAAACCTGCAAATTCGCAATCCACAGATATTCCACAAATCCCTTGGTAAATAAGTCCAACAAGGAAAGAAAAACTAGATTTTCACACTGTCGACGAAGGAAGAAAGTCAAAGAGGTCTCCAAATAGCAGTCCAACGAGATAGAAGGAAAGGGATGAAAACTAGTTATTTAGAAAAGCATGAAAATACCTGGAAAAGTAATACTGAGAATGTAGCTCGCCCGTGACGTGAAGTGCTCTCTCCACGTTCCTGCAGAACCTGCAGATATCTCCACATTAATCATCATAACTAACTTTTGCAACTATAGTACTAAATCATAGTCTTCACAAGTAGCTCGTAAAACTAACTGCACATTGTAAATAAAAAAAGAATGAAACAAATGAAACAAAGAAAGAACAAAATAATAGCTCTCGAGGTAATTTTTAACAATGCCAGCCAACCAATAAATGATGTTTTACCTGTAGTACAACTGCAGTGGATGATAGTGCAAGGCCATTCCCAATGACAATTGCAGCAGGACCAGGCTGTCCAGCAACAAAATGAGCAACCAAGCCAACCACCGCAGCTGTCGCCAAGACCTGAATTCATGTGAAAAGTTTTGAACTTAAAAACCATACTTTCTGACCAAATCAAAAGGTCGCTCTCTAATGCAAATCGTTGAAATACACAAGATTAAGAAATTTTTTGTTACCTGAGCAGAACCCAATCCAAAAACATATTTCTTCATTGAACTCAGTCTTTCAACTGAGAGCTGCCAAAAATACAGTTACAGGATAACTCTCTTGGCCATAGTGGTCTAAATGTTGTAATGAATGCTTTTAAAATTAAAATTTGAAAATTTCTATAATTCAACCTCAAGCCCAATATTGAATAGCAAGAAAACCACTCCAAATTCAGCTATTGCCTTAGTCCCATGTACATGACGGATAATAGAAACACCGTATGGTCCAATTAAGATTCCAGCAGCCAAATATCCAAGAACAGGACTGCCTACATATTGCAGTGGAAAGAAGATGGGTAAGCAGTAGGAAATAAGGAACACAAATATAGGAAGGTGCAATAGCATGCATGGAATTGTGGCAGAATGTAATAACAGAACAAATGTGATAAGAAGATTAGTACATCAGTAGCCTGCAAGAAATTTTATTCGCTTTAATGATAATACTATAAGAACATAAGCAAATGAGCCTTCAAAAAACTACTATGTTGACGAAGTGTTGCATTGTAATATAATGAATTAAAAACTTGCAAGTTCAGGGGTGGGAGAATAAATTTACCTCCAGGAATTTTCTGAAAAATAGGCACAAATATAACACTTGCAAGCAATAACCACAGCATGTCAAAGAGGGAAGCTTCCTCCTCATTAATCTGAAAAGCATAAATAGCTCTGTTAGGAAGAACACATATGGAAACACATACATGTCATATTATATGCATAAGAATAACATGCTTTGATTCAAACTAGACAACTAAAAATTGACTTGAATTCATGCCTCTTGATGAGGAATCATCTCTGTTAGTTTTCTGACTTTCTGGGGAAATTCTCTAATTTGTCGCACCAGAGGCTTGGCACTAGTGGATACTTCATCAATACTTGTGGAGATGATGTCCAGCTGCTGAAATTGCTGAGCAAATCTTTCACGCCGGTTGATATAAAAAGCAATTCTGTGATGAATTTCAGCAGCATATCAAAGAGCAGCAATTTTCCAATCAGACTAAAAATTAATAGCAAACTTTTTGACATCCAAGTGAACTGCTAAAAACATAACAGATGCACGTATATAATGTACTTTTGACAATAGTCTTTGAAAAAATCCAATAAAATAGTAAGCATACCCTGCTCCAATAAGTAGTGACCCAAACACCAATTTTGGTAATTGCTGCCTAGTAGACTCCACAAGACCACGGAAAACTGAAGATGGCGTGAATTCATCCTCATCAGCATTAAAAGAGAAGAATGATGCAGAAAAGAATCGCGATGATTTCTTCAGTAACGCTTTTGGAGCACTGAGAGGTGAACTCTCCCGTGTGGGTTCCTTGTGAATTTCCTGTTTTTTACTTTGAGCCGTTTTTAACTTTTCTCCATCTGCTTCAATTTTTGGCGATGGGTCTAAAGTCAATTTTCCATTCTCTTGGTCACTCTCATCTGACAGGCTCGACTCCTCCAACTGACTGTTTGGTAAAAGTTCAAGAAGCTGGGCAACCTCACCTGGCATCTCCCAATCTTTATCAACAAAGCGATCTGCTGAATTTGCTTCATTTACCTCCTCAACAGCAGAAGCCTCAACTGTAGTTTCTGCCACATCAACATTGGAAATGGCAAGATTTTTCTCTGCTCTTTGCAATGCCAGCTCAGCATCATTAACAATTTGTGCAGCCTCAAGTTCATAAGCAACAGCTTGCTCTGCTAAAAGCATTATGTTTGCTACATCTTCTTCTGCCTTCAAAGCATTCATTTCTGCCTGCTGTGCAACCCCATTCAACCTGTCCACTTCCTTTTGCAATTCTTCTTTCCTATATTGCACCCTTCTTAGTTCAGTCTCACAAATTTCTAACTGATTACGACATTCACTTATGTCCTCCTGAGCCGTTAAGAGTGCTTTTCCTCTTCTTCACTCAGTAAACTCGATTCTTCCCCTCCAATTTCATATTCTAAAGTGCTTTCTTTAGAAGCTCTTGGAGAACCATTCTTTTCTTTTGCAATTTCCAATGAATCAACTGCAACTTGGAGTCTTGACTCAGCCAAAGAAAGGGACATTGTTGCTTTTTGAGCACCTTCTTTAGCTATGGCCTCTTCTTTTACAATCTCTTGAACATTGCTAAGGGCAGTATTAGCAACATTCCAAGTATTTGCTGCATCATCCTTCAATGCTATGGCAGCTTCTGAAATCTTCTGGGCTTTTTCCTCAAACATTATACTGTTAAGCTGTGCAACTTCCAAATCCTTCAATGCCTTCTGCAACAATTCCCTCAATTCATCCAAACTAGGAGCCTCAACTTCTTCTATTTTATCTTCCTCGAATGCATTTTTTGAACCACTGGACTCGAGGCTAACCTCATTATTACTACTTTCAAATATTTCTACATCTCTACCATTGCCATTTATATAAGATAACGAGTCATTTCCCTGACAACGCAACAGACCTGCATGCTTTGACAATTTAAAAGTATTGCCATGGTTATGTATTAAAGAATCATCATAACCATAACACCATAACTGATTGATAAGTATTCTCGGACTGGTAGTACTACCACAATATGCATTATATATTTTCAACTTCTTTGAGGAACGTGCTTTTGACACTGGCCTTTGATCACCAATAACTTTCCAGTGAAAACCATTACATTTCAAGCCCATAGTCAAATTCAATTGTTTCAGTTCCCTGCAACTTGCCCCTTTGCCACTATGAATTACATTGGGCTGGTATATACTATATGCAAAGTCCATTACTTCCCACCTTCTATGATTCAGAATGCATATCCATCAAACACATTCCAAAACATATTTAATATTCCCAAGCTCACTATCTTCAGATCAACCTAAAAAAAAAAACACCTCCCTTAGACTGTCATTCATCAATTAATCAATTACATCAGTGGTATTTATAGATGTTAATGTGCTGCCATTGAATAAAATCCACCATATTTTTCCCCATTCACAAATATGTATATGCGTCCATACTTCACAGTCAAAATATACATACACACACTCATACAATAGTGTAGAAAGATATCCATATTTCTATAATTTTAACCATAGCAGTGTATGAGTGTATCTATAATAAACTACCTGCTTACACAGACATATAACTATATAAACACAATCAACATGGTCAACGACCGATTTACAGCTCCGACTACTTGGTACACTCCCTTGACTTCATATCAAACATTTTGACAATTAATCAAACTTTCCTACTTTTAACTCGTAAGTAAAGAAAATCATCGCCATCACTTATTAAAATGCACATATGAACATATTATATACACACAACATATTCGATTATATGCCGAAATGAATGAAAATCAGAAAACAGATAGTACAGCTTACCGATTAAGCCGTGAAATTGAATGGAGCTCGGAAAAATTGAAGGCGGAAATTCAAAGGCACAAAAATTAAGAGAGAGAGAGAGAGAAGTGACGGAGCTGGTAACGGAGTGAATGGAGATTCGAGCTTTAGCTTGTCCGTACAAATCGCAGGTTTATTGCCGTCCCTTGGCAGTTCTCCCTCCGTTTTGAAATAAATAAGCGTGCGTTTGATCGCAAGGTGGAAAAAAAATAAATTACAGTAAATTAAATTGTTTAGAATTTATTTTAGAGAAAATTGTAATTAATGGTGTTTGATTGGTATAATTTTTTACTTAAACTGTTTAATTTTATTTTTCATACAAATTTTTATTTTTTGGGATAAATTTTTTACAATCTGTATTAAAATTTATTTGGATTATCAAATAAAAATAAAAAATAAAAAAATATTTTCATAAATTTTTGGTGTTCGTTTTTCATGCAAATTGTTAATTAAATGGATAAATTTTTTTATTATTGCATTTAAAATATGTTTCCATTGCTAATAAAAAATTAAAAAAAAAATACCCAACAAGAAATGCTTACTTTTGTGCTTCAAGGGATTGTATCTAGAAGTTGATGGTAAATATTTTTCATGGTAAAAATGACAATCAAACACCACAACATGGTGGCCCAATTTTCCACCCTATCAAACAGGCCTAAAGGTAAAAGAAAAAAAGAAAAAGAAAAAAAAAAAAAAAGTAGGCAATTTGGCAATTTGGCATTTTAGCATGGATAATTAAACCTGTTACAGAAATGAAATGTGTGGAGCCCGTGAACTGTTTGTTATAATTTGTTTTCACTTTTTAGTGTAATTTAATTTTGGCCCTACGATTTTTCACTGACCCAAAAAAAAAAAAAAAGCAACAATGAGAATAATATTAATATAAAGGCCCCTGAACAATGACATATTATCACTTTGATACCCAATACTATGGTTCATCTATCAATTGAACCCCAAGGTAGAACTCTAGTGGGCTTTAGCTGGGCCGACACTTCAATATGGTAAGTCCAAGTCCAAATTTGGCCCAACCTACTAGATTTTGCATTTTCCTAGTCCCCTGTTGACATTGAATATTCCATTTGAATGTGCGAATATTATTACAATTTCGGGGGAAAATGATTGAGAGCTGCTTTTTTTTACTCCTTCAAACTTGATATTTGGGATGGAAAAAGTAGATATTTTATTTTGTTACATTTATCTTGGGAGTTTATTTTCCTTTTCCCCCTATACTTTGTGAAACTATATATATAAACGCTAAAAATGTAAACATGTGTGGCTATTGTTTTATTCGGCGACATATATGTTGGATTATTGTCCTTTTTTATTTACTTGTTCGTCAAGACGATTTACATGGACCCACTTTTCATTCCATATGCGGGAATTTGATTTCTATAAACCAAACCATCGGCTCATTTTATGGAATTGATAGCACCCAATTATATTTACTTGCTTGCATCAGGCTCAAACTTCCTTCTTGCGTGTCTGTGCGTCTTGGCATAGAACACAACGATCAAGATGGAGAACTTATAGAATGAGGCTCTAAATTGAATAAAAATATATCAAAATAACGACAAAATATTGTACAATGTATTCTTGTGACTTAAGTAGTAAATGCACAACCTCTTGAACATGCTCACAGACACCAAACAAAATGTGAAGTTACATCAAAAGATAATAGTTTTTACCTTGTAAACAGTAATGAATTAAGAACTTCTCCAAAAAGAAGAGAAGAAACTCAGAAACATAGCAAGAAACCCGAATTCAGACAAACTGTAAATAATAATTAAGATTGTTCTTGTGTCTTGTCGGGTTCTGTTTCAGGTTCATGTCCTGCTTCCTCTTCATCCGGCTTCTTGGCCTCGGCTTCGACCTCGACCTCGACCACGACGTCCAACTCCTCAAATGTAGTATTCCTTTTATGAGCAGCCTTGATATGCTGGAAATTTCCCTTCTCCAGGAAAAGCTGCTGAAAATGGTACTTGCAGTATAGAATTCCATCAAGAGCAGCATACGATGAGTGTGTAAGTGGGCAACCACCATGTGCACACTTGAAGCAAGATTTGTGGTATGATTCTCCCTCCATTGTCATCTGTTACCCGAGACGACAAGAATTTTAGGAAACTAACTTAGTATTAGGCTATTTTAGAATGGAGTTTATTTTTCCGAATACAAACCTTCTCCAATGGGTAAACAGTTTTGGTACAGGCAGAGCATTTATCTTGAGTTCCAGAGAACATGGCAGAAATCTTGCTTGGTGCCCTTGTCTGCTCAAATAAGATGATGATTTTGATCAGGTAATGTCAATTCATAATTTCTAAAGAAAGAATGGTGCATACCAATGAATTCTCCTTGTCTTGCTTTGCTGCTTAACCGTTCACCAGAAGCCAAAAAAATCATATCAGATGAATGCATAACAACTAATAATTAGCGACAACAGCAAATTTAGGAAAGAGGGCTGCTTACGGGTTTGGAAATTCTTGCTGAAATTCCCGGATTCCTTGAAAAGTTGTTCGAAATGAGGCTTGCAGTAGAGGACTCCATCCATGGATGAGTAATTGCTCATCTGCCAAATGCAAAAGGAAGCTGTATAAAATACATCATATATGAAGATACAAGAAAAATCAGTTTTTCCAATTTCCTTGCACAATTACTCTATTTGAGTTGAAAATATGCAGAGGCCTAGTTTTGCATGATATGAGACAAGTTTCTAGTTCAAATTTGTCTCAAATGCACAACAAAAACATTATTTCCGATGAAAAAATACAGGATAAAGAAACAGAAAAGTCGAGCACACAAATGCTAAAATACGCGTGCACGTTGGCACACGCAACACACGAACGTGAAACATCATCTGAAAAAGGCATATATACCACAAGGGTCCCTTTGCAATGGCTGCATTTGAAGCAGGATTTGTGAAAAGTTGCTCCATCTGCGGACAACAAGTCAACAAAATAAACAGTCTTATCACAATCCTTGCATTTATCCAAAGTTCCTGTGAATGCTGCCATTATTTTCTTTTTCTATCCTTTTCAAGACGAAAATCTCAAGAATTTTTGTTTCTTTTTGTTTTCTGGTTATATCAGCCAATAATAGAATTTTGATTTGTCTGCAAAGTTGAATTCTACTATTGGCAGATCCCATTATTATGAAGCTGTGAAGGATTATTAAATGCTGTGAAATTTGGATGTTTTCCGCTTAAAGTGCAGAGAAAATAGGCTAAAACTTCTACTCATTCCATGAAAAATGTGATGAAGAAAAAGTTGGGAAAGTATTTTTTTTGCTATATTTGGAAGTTACATTTGTAAGTTTACAAATGGTTGCTAGTCATATTTTCACCTGAAGGGTAAAAAGTAAAAACCACAAAGGCCAAGTTTGCTAATCAATTAATTATTCTATGATTTAAGCCTCAAGTATATGCTATTTTTCACAGAATTCATACATGATGCTATGATTTTCTCTTCTTTTTTTTTTTTATTCTTCCAATAAAAATTGGTTAAGTGTTGTTCGTGTAAGTGTTCTGTGAAATTTTTTGTACGTGTAGCAAGCTTGTTATTCTTTTGGAGAAATTGCATTCCCAGTTCCCAATTTTTGTTTCAACCCAACTTTCGTCCTAAAATTGTTTTTTTTTCCTTGACATTTACCTCAATCCCTTTTATTTTGGGAGTAATTTGGCATTCTTCACAATTTAGAACTGCTAAAATTTGGCAAAATAATATAATCTCACTTGTTTCCAAATGTAACGAGATTGCTTATAGATATGCATCTAACATGTTGTACTAAATATATTAGATAAGTACTCTGTAACACTTTAACCAAGATTAAGTGTTTACTCAAAAAATTATAAACCATATATTTAATTAACTCTTGTGTTATCTAGGTTGAATCTTCTTGTGGAAAATGGAAGAAAAGATTACGACATTGAAGTTTAGTATTAGGACCGAGATACTCATATGTTACATATATTTTATTCACTCTTTTTGAAGACTCGTGCTCTTTTTTGCATTGAGCTAGGATAAAATTGTACTTGAATCTTGGGAAAAGGTAAATAAAGAACCAGTTTTAATTGAAAATATACAAATAGTAGTATAATATAAAATAATGCTCTTTTTCTATACTTTTCTCTCGTTATGATTGCAAGCCTTAGACGGTCCTTTAAATACGACATAGGCCATTGAACGCTTTGAAAATTACCTCATTTCACAAATATCAGTCAACACCGTACAAGAAAATGATATTTAAGAACATTAAAAGATTCAATACTATATTCTCATATTGTTTAATACTACATATTAAACATGATTATACATGTACACAAATACGTGTACTCAAGCATATTTCCACACATTGAATTGAAGTTAAATTCAAATTTAGACAACAAAGCATTCTTCGGTATTGTAAAAAGAAACAAGAGGCATATCCTGCAACATTGATTCTAAATGATCTAACATATCTATTGGGTGGATGTTAGGGTTCTATACAAGAATAATGGGATGGACTTTGGCTTCACGGCTTTATCGATAGTTAAAGTAAAACAAATAAATACATGGAAAATGCTGCAACATAGAGAGCAGTAGTGTCTTTTAATGTGCAAAAGTATTCATCGTTTAAATCATATTCTGCTAGGATCTCCAGAAAAGACAACCACTAAATAAATCAAGTACATATTTTATGTATTATAATCTTAAGCGCATGTTTAGTATTGCAAAATACACAATTTCAACTTATTTTTATTTTTTATTACTCATGAGTGCTTACAAGACTACAGGTTTAAAAGAGAAAAAGAGGTTTAAATCTTATATTTTGTAGTGTCTCGTTTTGTCCCGTCCTATAGTATGTACCAAACATACACCAATGCATAAACTATTTTAGTCTTTGTACACCCCAAGACCAACAGATACACAAGGATTAAGCCCTTTGTACAGGGCATTGTTCTACAGGGCGCTTACAGGCCCCCTCACTATACGTGGACCCCACATGTTTTTTTTTTAAAAAAATTGCAATGGGGCCCACCGTGTGAGTGTCTGGCAGGACCTGTTTTACAGGTCCTGTACACCAAGCACGATTCGATACACAAACACAGAAGGTGCCAAAATAGCACCTATAAAAGTAGAACTGCGCAAAGGTTTCACCATCTGGTTGTCTAGATATCAAAGATCATGGAAGAAAATGGAACCAGAGCAAGAAGTTTTCGATTTGAAGACTCCAGAACCAGAAGGGTTTTCCTAACGAGTTATCCACTTCACTGGGGAGACGAATCTGATGCCGAAGCAAGCAAACAAGCATCTGAAGAACACAGCAGAGAGGCTGTGAAGGTGGCTAGCAGAAAAAATGGAAAGAAACCTATTAAGAATTTAATCCTTGCAGTTTTCCAGTGGGGAGAAGAAAGGATTTTCATCTTCAAAAGGTTAAAGAATAAGATCACCATTTATGTCCTTAATTGTGCCCCTGTAAAATTCAAAGCTCCAAAAGGCCTGCTTTAACTTTAATATCTCTTTTGTTTATGAATCTTCAGCTTTCCATGATATACGAAAGTCTCGACTGTGAATGAGAAAGTAGAAGCGAGTGCTATTTCACTTATGGTGCTAGTATAAAAACCTGTAAAAGAGTTCTCTCACAATTAGTTCACTATCAGATTCCTAGATTGGAAAGCCTGAAGAAAAAAAAAAAAAAAAAGAGCAACCAAGAGAATATCAAGATCTCATTCAGAATTATATCTATTTTACTTTTTCAGAGTAGAGTGCAAAATATCATATTTTAAGCTGCTTTGCTACACGAATATCACGGGTGACCGCATGTGAGTGTGCAGAAAAATATTATTTTGTTCACATGAGATCCGTGTACTCACATGCGGTCATTCATACAATCACCCGTGATGGTCAAGTAACATTTTTCTATTTTAAGAGGAAAAGCAGAAAAAGGTGACTGTCAACCTCATAGTATAGTTATAGAGCAACTGTAACATGGATGCCGTCATATAGAAGCAGATATTCTTCCGGAACTAAAAACTCTCTAAGAAAAATAAGGTCTCATAGAGATGATATCATAATAGCAAGTTAATTAAACATTTTTCCAGAACCAAGGCATTTTTCGTGGACCCAGAATCTGGATTTCTGAAATTATAAAAATAGAAAAACTACAATTTGTGCTTTAGATGCAATAGATATCAACCAACTTTGGATCTTGCTACATGTACCCTTTGGATTACATGTTGGTTAACCCGATCTCACCCTTCCATTAGACTAGTTCCAGCTACTTATTTGAAGACCTCGAATGCACGCTTTTCTAATGCATATTTGGGAAGTGTTTGTAACAGGTTTTAATTATAAATAGATAGAAATAAGCATTGATAAGTGAGCAGTACTTGTGACTTCTTCAAAATGTGTGAATAAAAGTGACTTGAGTGTTTATAAACAGTTTATAATATGAGCCACACAAGGCTAAAACTTCAAAACCTCCGATATAAACTGTCATATAAAAAATTAAATCGAGATATATGATCCTACACAAATACATCATACCTATTCTAGCAGCCTTCCAAAAGACACCTCTAAACCTGCCAGTCATATTAACATCTAATCAGAATGCAGATGAAAGCGTGTTTTGTTCAAGGAAAAAAAGGTATACAAATGAACATAAAGGTAAGTGATTCAGAAAAGAGATTAAGAGAGTGTTTGGTGTGGATTAAAATTAAATTTTTTAGTAGATTATGATAGAAATTTTTGAAATGTGTAATTGAAAAGTTGTGGGAACCATGAAAGATGTGATTAATATTAATTGTTTGATTTTGATTTAGATTAAAATCAAATTTTTAATCCGTACCAAATAAGATCGAGGAGCAAATAGAAACTAAAATAATGAAAATAATTCTCTGTCGCCAGTAGAGTAATAAAAGAAAGCAACAGAAATCATCTGAAAAAATACATAAATACACCAATACTGCAGATAAATTAATGACTTTCAGGTTTTCTCCAGCTAACATTGATCCAATGGGGAAAAAATCTTTCTCCTCTTTTGTTTCATGTCTCGGAAACAAAAATAGATGTAATTTTTTTATATAAAAAAACCCAGCTCTCACTTGTTTTAATTGTCTCAGTTTCTTTCCCTCAAACAAGAGGACAACGATTTATCAGTAAAAAAACTTGCTTCTCATTCCATTCAAGTGACAATAATTCCTAGCACGTGTCTTCCGAATATTACTAGATAATTTCTTACTTGATACACTAATTACAGATTGCCTGTGTAGAGACACAACCATTTCTTATAACATTTGCATAGACTTACCCAGATCTTTGTTCAAGAAGTACTGGAAAATGCATCTTCAATTAAGTGCAGGTACAAATGCCTAACATCACCATGGCGAGGAAGAATGGAAATTGAAGAGAGCTGACTGATTATCCGACAGAATAATATTAGTAAGAACAATTATTTGTTAACAAAAAAAGAAAATCAAAATTATCAATGACTATATACGAGGTAAATTATCGTACCATATCTAAATTATGGTTGTTCTATAACTCTCCCCCTTCCTGTGCATCTACAAAAAGGAAGCATTTCTCACTTCATATAATCTCATACAGAAAATATGGGAGTTAGTTTCCTACATGCACAGTGTGAATAATGTATGACAACCACGCTGAAAGGAAACATATTAAAATCAATGAAACAGAAAAAAAAAATAAGAATTTTGATACCCATCAATGAGTTGAGATTTGTTATCTCAACCGGGCAACGGAAAACAAAACGAGGCTTAATTAAAGAACTTTACAGTACAATATATCCTATAAACGTTCTTTCATATTATAAACACGGAAAACTGAAATTATAAGCTATGAGCACTGTCTGCACTAATTTTCCTAAAAATGTTCAACAGATTTGAAAAAATAAATACGTGTTTTGTACAATCACGGAAGCAAAAGTTAACCTTAAACTACTTATTTGAACGCACATAAAAAAATCTTAGACTCTGCACAAAACCCATATCAGAAACAGTTATGCTACACTTGCAGATAACACACAAAGGCGGACCCCATGATATATATATATTATTTATTTATTTATTTTAATACATGTGGAGCCCTCTGCTACAGCGAGGTGCCCAGAGGCCCCTATAGGAAAATGCTCTGTACGCAGGTCTATCAGAAACAGGTTTGTATAGTTACAATGTGTTTAAAAATTGATCTAGGATTCAGGGGCGGACGCAGATAATTTGACTTAGAGGGGCACAATCGAATACTTTGTTCTTGATTTTTGAATAATTCATATTTGACTAGAAAAAACGCAGAATTAAGTTTAAAAACACATTCTTTCATTAATATTTAGTTCATCATTTTCATCCAATTGATTTCAAACAGTTCTTTTATTAATATTTTGCTCATCACAAGAAAATGCATATCTACATTTAAAGAATTCATAGTGTATTTGATACAAATAATCAATTCAAATAATAAAAATAAAAAAAGCTTATAACCAATATTCAATCAAATAAATACAATTTGTTAAATATAAGTCAAATTTAACATAATCATTTAAAACTCGTTCTATATACACAATTTAATAGAAGAAAATGCAAATTTAGATTCAAAATATGATTATGAAGTGAAGTAAATGTTATAATTTGTAGAGAAACTATAGACAAGTTTTAAAAAATTAAAAGAGTTAATGTTTTGATAAAATGCGTGAGTGAGAGAGTCACGAGATTGTAAGGAAAAATGAAAAAGTTCAAATTTATTATGATTTTTGTCCCAATTTAATGGATATTAAAATCAAATTTCTAGTAAATTTTGATAAAAGTTGAAAATTTGTAAGTCACATAAAATATGTTATTAAAATTAATTGTTAATTTTGGTTTATATTAAAATTTAGATTTTAATTCATATCAATTAGGGCTTTATTTATTAAAAAAAAAAAACCAAATTGGGAAGTCACGTGACCCCCTCAAAACCCCATTGTGTCCGTCACTACTAGGATTTATGTTGACCCCAAAATATGTGTCAATAGGTGTCGAGACCCACTTGTGCTCACATGAACAAGATCCAGCACGTTTTGACCGGAGATTTGGTCGGAGGGCGGTAACAGGTTTGAACACGAAAGATGATATTTGACACGAGACGTGAATGTTTGGACTCCGACAAAGATGAAATATGATAATAAACGGGCAGATGATCGCTAATGATTTCACCAATGTAGAAATAATACTAACTTAAGTAATCTTTGCATCAACGAATGAAAACTCTATTTCACTCCTAGTGTATGGAGTTTTTGTAGTAGTTTGTCAATACTTTACAATGTTACAAGGGTTACTATTTAGTATTTATAGTATTCAAGCCACCGTGGTAACTGTTGGATCATATTCATGTGGCTCCATCCAATTAATCGAAGTCTCACATCACCCTATCACACATTAATTACATTGACAATGGGTCAGCCGTCCTACATTCCTAGGTTGACAAATATGACACTTATTGATACAGACATTATATCAATCACTCATAAAGATACTCATCTGACCTGCCTGAAAGACAACGAGTGCTTCGACCATCAGAAATAATGCCTCGGATGTATAGAGGTTCGACTTTGAGAGAAGACGCCTCAACTTTAAGAGGGAAGCGCATCGGCAAAAGAACCCTAATGGAGATAAGAGTCTCGGACGAGAAGATAACTCGTGTCTTTCCTTTACTTTGACTTGGTTGGCTGCCAGATGTCTACACATAGTGCCTCCACGTGACTTCCATTGAAAACTTTATATACGAGGAGTAACAATAGTCCCCCGAGTCTATGTATGGTCATTTATGTGATACATGGACTTTTGTATTATATTGGAAAAAGATTTGTAGGGATGTTTATTTTTACCTCGATATCGTAAATATTTATATAAAAATTAGAGTTTGGAAACAGAGCTGAAGTACCTGAGATGCTTATCAAGATGATTCGTTGAAGTACCTTCAAGTCTTGTTTATTTTGGAACTAAAGTAGAGCCAAAGTTCATAAGATCGAGGTCGTTATTACGTACTCCTCATATTATGCCGAGGTTGTGTAGGTTGAGGTAGAGGCGGTGTGCTTCATTAATGAGGGTGAAGTTGTAGGTAATCAAGCAAATGAGGCCAACTAGTTCAGCGTCGAAAAACATGAGGGTCTTTAATAATTGTGCTGAAATGATTTACTGTCTTCTGCACTTCCAAGAAAAGACGGCTACAATGGTTCGAGTTCCCACGCACGCAACCGTCGCCGCATTTAATGCACAATAATGGCTGTCGTGGGCGTGTTTTCTGTAATCCAGATGCGTTGAAACGCGTAAGCTAGACGCTCTGATCTGGGCCTTTGAAGGTGAAATGACAAATGTAGTGTGTGGCTCAAATTTAACTTCTGATGAACGATCAGATAATCCGGATCAACATCCAACGACTGTGCTTCATTAATGAGGGTGAAGTTGTAGGTAATCAAGCAAATAAGGCCAACTAGTTCAGCATTGAAAAGCATGAGGGATCTTTAATAATTGTGTTGAAATGATTTACTGTCTTTTGCACTTCCAAGAAAAGACGACTGCAATGGTTCGAGTTCCCACGCACGCAATCATCGCTGCATTTAATGTGCAATAATGGCTGTCATGGGCGTGTTTTCTGTAATCCAGATGCGTTGAAACATGTAAGCCAGACTCCCTGATCTGGGCCTTTAAAGGTGAAACAACAGATGTAGTGTGTGGCTCAGATTTAATTTCTGATGAATGATCAGATAATTCGGATCAATATCCAACGGCTGGGATTAAGAGCCTCTACCTATAAAAGGCAATACCCTAGGGCAAAAATCACTTTTGCCTTTTGCAATCAAAGAATCCAATTTTTCTCTTGTTTATCCGCATTCTGTCATATTCTCTTCATTGTCTTCTTCACTTTTTTCTGTCATTTTCTTTCAATGATTTCCATTGAATCTCGTAAGTATTTCCCAAAAACTTGTTGATTGTCAAAGTAATGGCCTCGTCACCTTCTGGGGAGAACGTAGACCTTAGTGAGATTACTTCTAACATGGGGTTGATTTGACCAGTATTGTCGACCTTGTTCAAGCTATTAGTGCTGGGCAGAGTTGCTTGTCGGTGACGGGGCTAGGTCAGGCGATGAGGCTTAGAGGATGCCAAAATTCAATCTATAGTATCCGCCTTCCATTTAGTAAATTTTTAGGGAAAAACATTGCATCCCTTATGACATAGAACTCCTTACTCCCGTCCCTAATGAGTGCATGTGTTTCCCCGAGGCCAGGGTGCGTATTCATCTGCGAGTACTTTCTAAAGGCAGGGCTTCAAATGCTTTTGTACCCATTTTTAAGAGCAGTCCTTAGGTTGTATGGATTGGCTCCCACCTAGTTCGTCCACAATGCTTGGGCCCAGATAGCGGGATCTCATTTCTGTGAAAAGAGACTTCTCTAAGTGAAAACCCCTCCACGTCTTTCAAACCATTCTTCAACCTAGGTTCTTAGAGAAATGGGATTCTAAGGGTTGGTACTCCCTCTGTCCAAAGGGGTCACACTCTCCCTTTGTTATATGACTCCCCTCATCCATCAAGCGTGGAAGGAGATGTAGTTCTGGGTAAGGAAGAAGTGACGGGTGTGCGAGAACAACACCGTCCCCATGTGACAGTTCGTACTTCGTACTTCGAAGCTAGTGAGTGTTGTATCTTATTCATGATTTGTAAAGTGATTGTAACCCTGGAGCTGACTTTGCAAGTTTGCTTTTGCAGGTTCCGTCGATCGCTTCGAGCTAAGTGAAGATGAGCTTGATGTTATTGAGAACATCTACTGACATCATGCTTCGGTAAGGGAATTCGAGAGATTAATTGTTTCTCACCAATTTTTGAGGAATTCAATTTAATGGCCCACAGAGGTACTTCCGCAATCATTGGGTAATGATTATCTTGTATGTTTTTGTTTACTAACCTTGTGTTTTGGCCTCTCTTATAGATAATTTCGAGAAGAAGAGGCACCCTACCCCCGATATGACTACAATTCTCGTAGCCACCTCTACGGTAGGAAAGAAGGGATTGAAGCCCTCATCTGTTGGTGTCAAATTGGTAAGGGGCTAAGTTGAGAAGGTCAGCAAAGATGCTGCTAGCCAGGAAGGTGTTAGGAGACCTCCCTTGGTAGAGAAGGGGAAAACCAAAGTGGAAGAGATCCCTAAGAAGAAACATCACTTTTTTACTACCAGAGAGGGTGTGTCCGCTGCCAGCCCACCACTGACTCGCTCTGACATCCCAGCTGGGAAAAAATTAATGGTAGTTTTGATTACTGCAGCCACAAACCTCCAGAAGAGGCCTTCAGGAAAACCATCGAGGAGGGAATCGTTGAAGAAGGCAAGGATATCGAGTGGTTTCACAACTTCTGATGCGCCTCCACGCGCCAAGCTCGTTGCTATTTGCAGGAGCGATGAACTGGCTCTAGAGGTTTTGTCCCTACTCCCACCAGAAATTCAGACGGTAACTTCTAACTTTCACAAGTATTGGATGGATAAGCGGCAAACCTTTGTAGAGTTCAGCGATGCTACAGTTGTTTTCACTGCCATGGTAAGCCAAACGAGGAGGGCGTTCGACATAGCCATAGAGGCATAGGATCTTTTAAAAACATTTAAAATAAGAATAAAGAAAGTGCGCATAAGGCCGATGAAGCCACAAAGAAAGCCATGGCCGAGCTAGAAGCTTCCATGACGAAGCAGGTAGAAACTTTTGACGCCCACCAAAAGCTTGTTGATGAGGCCCTAGAGACAGCAAATAAAGAGAATGTTTCTCTAAAAGAGCAGGTAGGGGAGTTGAACTTTAGGATTTTTGGCCTGAAATGGAGATTTGGAGAAGGTTAGGGAAGAACTTCAATCGAGATTGAATAGCGATATATTGCCAATTTCCACCTCATGGAGGCATACCGACGCTTTAGACTCTATCGGATGAGGTATGCCTACATTGAAGTGGCGTAATGGATTGAAGTGAACTACCAAACCTTTGTCACTTCTACATTAAGGACGAAATTTTTGGAGGATGAGGAGCCTTAGACTCCGCTGAGGATAGTCACGTAATGATGAAACTAATGAAGAGGCAGCTAAAGCTGAAACCAATGAAGTGGCACCTAATGCTATAGTCCATTTTGTACCTCCATCTCTCCCACTAGGTTAGATAGGGTAGATAGGGCAACTTTATTTTATTTTTGTAATTTTGGCAAAGAAGCCCACCTCTGTAACATTTGCTTATTAATAGAAGTTCATTTTTCTCTCTGTCTCTGAATTCTTTTACTGGATTTTTATGTATGGATATTTCATTTTGTACTTAGCTTTCTTTTACAAACGCCGAAGTGTTAGCAGTTTCCCTGTCTTTGTTCGTTTTCCTTAGCATAAGGTTGAGCAATTCGCCCATGCTAAGTCTTTTTTTACAACTTGGTAGTTGTCTAAGGCATGTGATATTTACTTCGTGACTTCTGAGTTGGCCCACTTTGTGGTCCGTCTCTTTTTAACTTGGAAGATTTTAATCAAGATTAAACTTTTATTACAGACAAACTATACACAAAATGCACTTACAATTTTATTGATAATATTTTTGCAGATGTTCTACGTTCCATAGATAAGGTTATGTCTTTCCATCCATCCCTTCAATTTTATAGGGCTCTGGTCAAACTTTTCCTTTTATGCGATAAGGACGCCTCCCAATTCAACCTGCATATGATGTTTTTTAACAAAAAATTGGAGGTGTTTGCTTCAGTTATTTTGGTCAGCGGTTTGGCCTCAACCCATTTAGCGATGTAGTCGATGACGACGATTGCAAAACTAACACTATCTCTCTCCTTCAATAGAGGCCCCGTAAGATCAATTCTCTTGGCGAATGGCCAAGGGCTAGTAACAACACTGAGTTCTTGTAACGGTTGCCTTTGAATCGTCATGAAGCGTTGACACTTATCGTACCTCTTTGCAAAATGTTGAGCATCATTTTTCAAGATTGGCCAGAAGTATCATTGCCTCAACACCTTTAGCGCTAGAGACCATCCCCTAGAGTGATTGCCACATATCCCTTCATGTATCTTTAGGAGCACATAAGTGGATTTCTCCCCACCGATACACCTAAGCAAAGGCACGAAAAAACCTCGCTTGTATAATACATAGTCCTGGAAAACAAAGTAAGCGACTCGTCTTCTGAGCTTCTGTGCATCCTCTTTGTCAGAGGGTAGGGTTTGGTATTTCAAAAAGGCTATGATTGACTTCATCCATGAAGGAGTATCTTCTATCCACATCATTTCCTCGTCTTTGCAAGTAGAGGGCCTTGGGAGGTGTTCTATTGGAACCACAGTAACAGGGCGTGGAGTCAGGATTGGATCCAATACTGGGCTGCAAAATTTCAAGTTGGGCTAATACGTGAAAAAAAATTACACAGAAAAAAATAATTTTTACAAAAAAAAAAACTACCTAAATAAATATTTTTTGGGCCTTGGAGGGGGGACTACAGCCACCAAGTCCCCCTACCTCTGCCCCTGCATAGTAAGCAGCTCGTGTTGAAAAAAGGGAATTGACATGAGTAACACTGAAAAATTGAAATTTTGAATAAATGAGATTATTGAAGGTAGGTCAACTAAAGTGCATCTAGGAAGCAAGACTCGGGAACCCATTGCTCGCCTTCATTACTTTGGGTGATGCTACGTGTACACTTTTATTCCATTACTTTTTGGGAGACCTACGCTTCCTTGAAGTTGTCCATCTGAAATTGTTTCTATAAGATGTAGGTCCTACATGATGTTAAAATTCTAGATCTTCTAGAGTGATTTCATTGATGGTTCGAGAATCACGTTAAAGACCGTTCTTGTTTTGGCTAGCATTTAGAAGTAAGTGTACTTATTAGTAAAATGTAAATATTGAAATTAACGATTGAGGTAATTATCAAATTGAATTGACTGATTTGGTTCTACTCAAATTTTAAAAGATCTCGAATTCTAGAAATACGAACCCAAATATTATGCCCCTGGTCCCCACTATGTGAATTTTTTAATGATTGAAATAGTGTTTTTTGAAGAATGCGTAGTTAAAAAAGTAGAAATTGTTTTGGATTACGTGTAATATTATTTTGTTGGAGAAAATGTAGTTAATAAAAGAGAGAGAAAATGAATTATAATTTTAATAAGAATCAAACCGGGGCTAATTAAATTGTACAATTTTCATCAACAAAATTGAAAGAACAAAGTGACCAAAAATTTATCATGGGGCCCTATTATTGCTGGGGGGAAATAACACAAAATTTTAGGAGTTTTTGCATATGAGAACTCAACTAATCAGGTCATTCATATGTTTATAATGTCTCTTCATGGAGATATGGATGTCAATGAATAAAATTGAGTTTTTGTTTGGCCAAAAAATTAAGCTCGACCCAAGTTTTCGGCTTAGGCCTTATCGAGCCGAGCCGACTCACGTTTTTGTTTTTTTATTAATAAAACACAAGCAACTACACTCTGCTTGTGTGTAGGTAACAACAATTGCCTTTTTTAAACCAGCAACACGTTGCCTTTTGTAGGTAGCTGTGTAGCTGCCTAGAGCTTTATTTTTCTAGTTTCTTTATTTTTATTTTTTTTACAAGTCGGCCCGGTCTGGCTTTGCTTCGGGCCGAACCCCTCGAGCTGGGCTAACTCGGACTTTTTTCAAGTCGAGCTACTGACGGTCTGAATCAATGAGCCAAATTGACACGTTTACATGGAGAGCCTTCACATATTGGTGGATAAATGAAAATACCCTCCTAATGTTGAGAGGCTGTGCCCATTTAACGACAAAATTGATAAGAGGTTCTCTTTTGTAAATGAGTAATGTTATTAATAGTGAGTGACTACTGTAGTCATCTTATGTACTACACATTTAGAGGGTGTTTGGTGGGAATTAAAATTAGATTTTTTTAGTAGATTGTGATAGAAATTTTTGAAATATGTGGTTGAAGAGTTATGGGACCTATGAAAAATGTGGTTAATATTAATTGTTTAACTTTGATTTAGATTAAAATCAAGCCCAAACAAGACCTTAATTACTTAATCATCTATAGTGAGCATAATTGATTAAAAAATTAAATGATTAAATACATGCCAAATAAGATGACTACATGAATCGTTAAGTATGAATAGTATTACTCTTTGAAGGTTAAAAAAGGTTAAAATGCCAAGTTGAGAATGATAGATCCTAAAAACGTAATGTATCTAAACGTTAGCAGTGGTGGAGCCAGTACCCGGCCAGCTCTCACGGTCGCGAGTGCTGGCTCCGCCAGAATCTGCTGTCGTGCTGCGCCGGGAGGTGGCGTCTGGTCTAGCGAGTGGCGAGGGAGGAAGGGGAAGCCAAGGAAGAAGATAACACTGGTGGTTGTGGGTTGGCCCAATTTTTTTTTTTTTAATTGTGTTTTGGGCTTAATGGATTATGAATAAAAAAGGCCCAATTATCAATTATCCAAATCCAATTGATATATCCAGTAATAAAAAATTTCAATTCCTAAAAATCCCTAAATCGTTTTCTTGCTTCTTGGGCAATTGGTGACTGGCTGTGGCGACTGTGAGCGGTGGTAGGTGGACTGGTGGATTGGTGGTGGCGGAGTCGTTCGTGCCTCGTGGACGGTGGATTGGAGACTGGAGACATGTGACTGGAGTTTGGAAGTTGGATTGAAGATTTGGAGTTGGAGAGGAGATTGAAGTTGAGTTGGACGTCGTGACTGAGTGCGACGAGCGACGAGGCGAGTCTGGCGACATCTTCTTCCGGTCATTGCTGTCTGCTGCCGAAGTGCTGTGCCTATGAGTTGTGACCTTCACCTTTCTGTTTCTGTCTAAGGTTTGCACTGGGTGAGATAAATTCCTTCCACTATCCATTTTTTTTTTGTTGGATTATGGTTTTAATTTAATTGGTTTATCAATTAGTGGGAAACTGAAATATGATTTATGATTTATGAATTATGAATTGGTTTATGAATTAGAATTTTATAAATTAGGGTTTTTTAAATTATAGTTTATGAATTAGGGTCTATTTATGAATTATAGATTATATATCGAATAATTTTTAATATTATTTAATCAACGATCGGTCGGATCGGACTATTACGATCGTTGACTGTCCAGGGTCAACGACAAAGTCAACCCGCCCTAGCTGACACGTCGTGCTGAATTCGCCACTGAACGTTAGGACCATTTGCTCCAATTAACTATATAAATGTGCAAGTTCCATAATAAGACATAAGAGTAATGATATTTAGCACCTGTTTGAGTTATATTATTTTTCTTAATCTCATTATTTTTCTCATTTTCAACAAAATATTTTTCATCACATCAATAACTTTTTCTTATTTTTTCAACCTTATATTTCTCATCATATCAACAGTAAAAATACATTTTTTTTCTCAAATAATGTGATTCAAATAAGAGCTTAGTCTAGTAAATTAAAGTTTAATTTAGATGATGTAAATGTGATATTAAATAATAGATTAAATTAAATAAATCATTTAATTTAACAAAATTTGTCTAGCGAAATTTGTATCCTGTGCTGACACCCTTGAACGGTCGCAGGGTTGCATCTCACAAACAGGGGGCACAGGTGGCGCCCCCTTATTGGATGAGGGGGTTGTTGGGCGAGTAGCAGGGGAATTATGCTATTTTGTCCAAATTGGATTACAAAATGGGGGTGTCCAAATGATGCGGCGCCCCCATTGGAAAATGCAGCTGGTGGGGCAGTCGAGACTAGTCGCCTCTGTCAATGGAGTGGCGCCACATCATTTGAGCACCCCTCGTTTTGTAATCCAACTTGGGTGATGTAGCATAGTTCGTAGCTAGGGATGACAATTTAACCCGGTCCGCACTGCCTCGATGGGGCCCCGCTCCCGAATGGGACAAAAAAATCTGCCCCGATGGGTTGGCGGGATGGGATGAGACGTCGTAGGTTGCTCCGTAGCGGGTCGCGGGTGGGACAAGGATGTCCCGCCACGTGAAAAAAAATAAAAAATAGAATTTTAATTAATTGTTAGTTTTATTTGTAATTTTATAACATGTTTCTAATCCAACAATTATATTATACAATTGTCAATTTAAAATTCTACATAACTAACAATTATTTATATAATTTATAAATTTGGACATTCAATCTTTTTATTATAATTAAATTATATAATTTAAAATTATGAATCATGATAGTTAAATAAATATTATTTACTTTTGAAAGATTTATACAAATTAATCAAGGCAAGTTAATATATTGATTGAAAAAATTAAAAAAAATTTAAAATATATGGAATGACTTTTAGGTTTTGGATTAAAGATTGAACTTTAAATAATAACATAACTTAAATTTTGAAAATGTAAAAAAAAAATAAAAAAAATAATTAAACGGGACAACAAATGGGACAAATTCTCGTTTCATTCCCACCTCGATCCACCTCGCGTCCCGCTCTGTTCCATCCCATCTAAGATGGGACAGGACACGGGACGAAATAAGATCGGAGTGTGACGGAGCAGGATGGGATGAAGAAGGTGCCTTATTTCAAACCCACCCCATTACCATCTCTATTCGTAGCAGGGTTGCATCTCGCAATGAATAAACCTTTTGGCCTAGGCTCAAACCCAGGGCCAAAAACAGGGGGCACAGGTGGCGCCCCCCTATTGGAGGGGGGCTGTGGGGCTGTCTCACAATGGACTCCCATTTCGCTCTCTGCTTTCATTTTCTGTATGTAAATCTTCCAAAAGTATTTTTTCATTTCTGAGTGATAGTGAAGTTGAAACAATTCCTTTCTTCTCTAAACATACTAGCCCACTGTTCCCCCCGGCAGATTACCAGAAAAACCCTAATCACGATCAATAAAAGATTTATATTAGAAATTTTGGTTTTCAGTGTATATACATACTTGTATAAAGGTTTTGTAAGGTTACGGTTTCTGTAATGAGTTCAAGGGCAAGATATCCACCTCCAGGAATGGGCGGTGGCCGGGGTAGCGCCGGCGGCATGAACCCAAACCCTTTTCAACCTAGAAATCCTACGCAGAACGACATGACAAGGGGCCCTGCACCGGGTAATATGAATCACCAGACGTTTCATAATCCACAGCAACAGCAGTGGCTCCGCAGGACTCAGCTTCCGCCATCCGATACAACTGCCCATGAGGTTGAAAAGACCGTACAGTCTGAAGCGGTTGATTCGAGGTTAGGCTTTTTGTTCTTTCAAATCAGGAATTGAGTTTAATTTCTTATGAGGTTTGGATGTTTTTATATTAGTTATTTGTCTATTCATTCAACCAAATTACCGTAAATTCTTAGTTTTTTTAACTTCCAGGAACCCAATAGCTTTCTTTGTGTATTTTAGGCAATATAGGGGAATGGCATACCCTGTACTTTGTATTGTGATTGAATTAAGCATTGAAAACTGAACGGAAGGAAGATAATCTAATTTGGATTATGTAAAATCATAAGGTTTAGCCGTGTGAAAATCTGAAGCATGGTATGAAGCCTGCATGATTGGGACACTTACTTTACAACTGATTCACCTATAAGTTCCCTGGCGCTGCTTTTCTAGAGTTCCAGAAGGAACAATTGGAATGCATAGGAGAGATCTTCGAAGAAACTCTTTTCAAGTTTTGAGGTGCAGTTGGCTTGGCATATTTGTTCTCAAATTCTGTTAGTTTTGTTTCTGCTGATTGTTCCAACCTTGTTATTAGGAAGGTCTATCTTGTTTGTAGTGCAATGATTTAATAAATTTTTGCTTTCGATTTGTTGTCGTTTATATAAATCAACTCCAGGCAATACGTGAATATAGGAAGGCACGTCAGCTTGTTAATGTGGACCTTCATGAAGTTTAGGGATTTGTAACATGGCGGAGTTAAAATCTTAATATAAAAACGGCAAGGAATGAAATGATATTATATCATAATTTTTTTTTATGTGGAAGTGGTGGATTCAGTTCCATGTCAGTCATGGCATGTCAGATTGCATTCATTTGATATGCTCGTTTTGCCATATAGATGGCTCAATTAAGAGAAAATAGTTAGCAATTTCTAAATGTTATCTACTAAATAAGCATAATTCACAAAGCACTAAGACTTTAAGAGTAATAATGCTATATAACTCTTACACTATCATTATATGGATTATTTTGACGCTCAGCTGTCAAACTTTCCTTCAGGATACATAATTTCCACAATTACACTAAAATAATGCAATAGTAGTGCACTTTATTAGCTTGGCCTGAAATGACACTTACATTAAATTAGTTAAAATCAAGAAATTTGAATTATTAACAGAAGAAGTATTTTAAGGAATATATGTTCTTTTAAAGGAAGCTTTAACCTTGAGGACCCATTTTTATGCAATTAAAAGTTCAGAGATGAATATATAAATAACTCTGACATTTGAACATTTGACCTAACCAACACACGATTTTAAATATTAAAATTACGTTTTGAAATCATGAAATTGGTTGAAACTGCAAGCCTTCTTTTCTCCCTCTCCTGCAATTTATACCAAGATACGCAAGATTAGAAAATAAAGGAACAAAAACTATCAGACAGTGATAATGTCAGAATGGAATAGTGAAATGGTGATGGCCTTTAAGATTGTGAATCGACTTGGACTTGGCTGACCCTAGAACCATGATTATTTTAGTTTACCAATATTATGCTGTATTGTTCATTTTTGGGATGAACACTCAGAAAAGTTTCTCCTAGAATCTTCTTGATAATTGACACAATCTTATTAACTATTATTCTTTTACTTTTCATCAGTTCGCAAGATTGGAAGGCAAGGATAAAGTTACCACTGACAGACACCCGTTATAAAACGGAGGTAAAGAGTTTCAACGACATGCTTGTTTGCGTGTTGCTTAGTTGTTCTTTTCATGTTCTAGGATATATTTAGTCCCTTTTTGGCCCCAATTTTTTAAAACTCATTTTTCCCGAACTCATTTTCAACTACTTATTTTATGAGGTTCACAACTTTTGTCAACTTTTCAATCACACATTTTATTAACTTTTATTAAAATCTACTAAAAATATTATTCTTGGCCAAACGAAACAGGGGCTTAATAACTGAAATTAATTAGTTTCTTCACTTTGAAAGTTCAAGGTTTTTTATGATAATTAAATATATCATTTAATATTTCATGTCAAATTAAGGAAGGCCTTAGCCAAATCTGACCCACATTGGAACCATTTAAATGCAGTTAACCCTTTTTTAAAGAGAGAACCTAAAGTGAAAATTGGAAATTACTTTGTGAAATCATATCAATCATGTTTGTAGTCATCTCTTTTGTACGAGCATATCACCGTGCTTCCTTTTAAATGCTGCATGCATTATTATGAGAAGTGCTACTCTTATTTCATCCCTTGTCTTTTTTATTTAGGGCCTTGAATCTTTTTAATCATCTCTTTGAACAGTAATCCAGTTAAAAAACAGCCAGAGTTTTTCACTACCACTTTCAGCCAGTCAAATGTAAGTAGCTTCTATAGATTTATTTAGCCCCTGTTTATTCTCAAAAGATTCGTTTTCTCCAAACTCATTTTCAACCCCACGTTCTCCCAATAAAATAATTTGCACCTAAACCAAAAAAAATTCCCTACTTTTTAACCACACATTTTCCAAAAAAATCATTATTACAAAATCTGTTTTCCCAGAAAGTGGTTCAAACAGAGCCATAGTTTTCTTTAATGTGGCTGAACACAGTATGTTATTCACTTTCATATCAGAATTCATGCATCTTGGGAAACTTCCTTATTTCTATCTCACTTACCCTTTTTCTTCTTTAGTTCCTTAGTTCCACTCTATGTATTGATAATGGGGGCCTGAACCATGTTTGGGCACGTTTTATAGATGATTGAACAGTTTGGTTTTGAATTGTGGCGTTCAGTCAAACGCGGGCAATGAATGCTCTGGAGTCTGATGTATGTCCTTCAAAATGAACACAAGTAAATAACTACTAAATTTTTAAAGGGAAACTATTTTGAAAAATTCAATGTAGAGATAATACTGTCAGATAATAGATAATAATATGTTTGCGTTTGAATTTGATTATTGAAGAAGAAAGAAAGTACAGTGGATAGCATTCAGAGGATCACATGGCAAGTAGCCAAACATTCACCCTAAACTTTGGGCAATTACTCTCTATAATGCTTCCTTCCATTCTATTTAAATTTTTTTGTCGTTATAATTCTCTCTCTACAAAGTTGTTACATTGTACTCCGGCATATTCTTTTCCTCCTTAAAATTACATTTTGATTCCGAGAGTGTCCTTCTGCATAATTATTCAAAAGCTGGCTTGTTTGTTTGCGTTCGACATGTGTACAAGAGTCTTCCTGCATGCAGCACTTGCCAGATCTTTCGGATAGTGCTTGTTTCATTGCTTCCTGAAGTTTTGTTTCTGACTTTTCTTCCCTCTTTAAGCTTATATTTACCTTGTTATATTGGCTGGTCATAGGAAGCATAATAGGATTCAATATGCTAAGAATAACTGCAGCTTGTATATTATAGAATTTTCTAGCTTGCTAAACTTAATTTATCAACATATTATTCATATTATACAGTACAGTTTAATTTGATGGGGTTGACTATGCCAGGAAGTTCTCTTTGGATATTCAGTCTTCTGACTTTTAGAGTTATGTGATCATTTCTGCATTATTTCTCGTTTGGCTGTCGGGTTGTTGAGTATGAAGCTATATTAGTTGACAGTAGTATCCTGATTGCAATTTTTAATTCTCCTCTACAGGATGTGACTGCTACCAAAGGAAATGAATTTGAAGACTACTTTTTGAAACGTGAACTGCTTATGGGAATATATGAGAAGGGCTTCGAGAGACCATCTCCGATCCAGGAGGAGAGTATTCCAATTGCTCTCACTGGAAGTGATATTTTAGCTAGAGCCAAAAATGGAACAGGGAAAACTGCTGCCTTTTGCATTCCTGCCTTGGAGAAAATTGATCAAGATAACAATGTTATTCAAGGTTTTAGTCTTATCCGAGGATTCTTGTAAATGTAGCATTCTGAAATTTCTCTTGGAGGACTTCACCTTTTATCGAATTCAGATATTGCATTTCTAGGAGAATAAGGCCATTACAATATGATCAAAATAAACTAGATCTTATGCATTTTGGGAGCTGAAATGGTGGATGATAATGCATGGTAGCAGTAATATTCATTATTGTACTCCTATAGCGGCTATATTAACTCTGTTTCGCTGATCTATAAGATTTTATTCTTTTATATATATGAAGGGGTTTTGTAAGGATGCCAAATATACGATCATTTGTGTGGTAAATTTGACGCCTTAATGGTAACTATTTGCTGATCTTGTTTTCTAGATTTGTACTATTATATTTTCTACAGTTATCTGATCAACTACTATATTCACTTGTCGACTGGGCTCTGACCAATGCACATTGTTTCAGTTGTCATTCTTGTCCCAACAAGAGAATTGGCTCTTCAGACGTCGCAAGTATGTAAAGAACTTGGGAAGCACTTAAAAATTCAGGTCATGGTTACTACAGGTGGAACTACTAGCTTAAAAGATGACATAATGCGTCTTTATCAACCAGTTCATTTACTTGTTGGAACTCCTGGAAGAATCCTTGATCTCACGAAAAAGGGTGTTTGTGTTTTGAAAGATTGCTCTATGCTTGTAATGGATGAGGTACGAAATATGTTTTGTGTCTCTACTTTTACCCGTTAATAAAGCTAGTTTCTAGGTTCAGTTTTTTTGGATGTTGTATAATGCTGATCTTCTCATACACACACTTATTTTGCCTAAAATGTATGAAGTAAAAAGGGCAGGATGTTAAATTTATATAACTAATTATAGTGATCTTTTAGAACTTCACTTGCTTTGAAGTGGGGGTATATTTAGCCCCCGTTTGATTTCCATTTTTCCCAAAATTCATTTTTCTCTCTCTTCTTTTCAACCACACATTTTTCAATAAAATAATATTACACGCAAACCCAAAACTTTCCCTTAATTTTTAAACACACATTCTCCATCAATCATGTAACGTCCCGAGTTCCGCGGACCCGGAACGCTACGTCATCATCTCTTTACCCTAACTTAACTGAAAAGTTTGGCGGAATAACTAACTTTTAAAAACATCACATTTAAAAATTTATGAACGTTAACGGCAATAAACCTCATTAGAATTAATTTAAGAAAAATCGATTAAATGTTAAACTCAAGTTTGAAATAGCGGAAACGACAAGGCAAGTTCATAACGTTCAAATGAGTGAAATTTAAAAGTAAATTAAAACAATTAACCATATTAATTCGTCCATATCACCACTGCCCATCAAACTCGGCCGTCTCCAAGATCTGCAAATATTGTTAAAATAACGAAATGAGCATTTCGAAGAAATACTCAGTAGACTCATCGCCAGTAATTAATTTACAGAATAATTGAACACATAACTATGCAATCTATACAGTGACATCATCATGGGCTTATTTTTTCTTTAAAAAAAATCATAGGCTCTTTAAAATCATAGGGTGTGGGTAGTCTGTCTCATGCATTTAAGCACATAGGCTATAGGCTCTTGTAAAATCATAGGGTGTGGGTAGTCTGTCTCATGCATTTAAGCAAGTAAGTTATGCATAACATCATCTTATCTCGTAAGAGATTCTCTTTCTTCTCATGCAATTAAGCATATAAGTTATGACAAGCATAACAACATAATCTATCTCATAAGAGATTCTCATCTTATGCATTAAAGCATATAAATCATGTAAAATCACATAATACATGCAATTATAATTTAAACTAATTAATGGGGGCGAGTCTACCTCAATCTATCTCGAGTCGTAAAAATTGGAGCGGGAAGAAAAATCTCAGTTCCTCAATCGTTCGCACGTTTCGTCTAGCCAAAAATAGAAAATGACTTTGAATTAGTGTCTCGAAATTTTTAAAAGATCAAAAACGATAAAAATAAGGTTTAGAGACTTAATTGGAATTTATTAAAACTGAAAATAAAAGTTTAAGGGCTAAAATTGAACTTTTCTAAAATATGGACTAAATTGAAAATTTGTTAAAACTGAAAATAGGAATTTAAGGACTGAAATGTACTTTTTTCCAAAATCTGTGGGCTGATTATCTTAAAACATAAGTTCTAGGACTGTTTCCTTTAAGACTCGAAACTTTGGGGCTGAATATAAATAACTTTAAAGCTTTAGGACTGAAATAAAACATTTAAAACTTGGGGGACCAAAATAAACTAACACCTAAACTTTGGGGCTTAAAAATAATTTTCAAAAATCGAATTAAATCAAAACGTCTCTCTCTCTCTCTCATTCTCGCGTTCGAACGCGAGGGCAGAGGCGAGGAGAGGCGACGGGGAGGGGCGAACCGGTCCTGCGGCGGCGTGAAGTAGCAGCACCGGCGTCGCGAGGTGGCGCCGGCGGTGTGGAGGTGGCTGGGGGCACGATTTTGGCGTATGGGCTAAGAGAAACCGAAGCTTGAAGTTCGGGTTTCTTGGGTTTTTTCCGGCGGCAAACCGGCTGGAGAATGAGTCGGGATATAAGAGGTAAGTTCCTGGGTTTTCTTATTTTCTTGGTTTCGCTTTGATTTGGGGTTGATTTTTGGGTTGCCTGGGAGATGGCTGTCGATGGGTGGTGGCTGCAGGGGGTGGTCATTGTGGGGTGATGGTTGCGGCTTAGATGTTGGTGTGGTGGCTCGCGTGGGTGGCTGCAGTGGCGTTGGAGGTGGTGGCTGCAGCTCGTGGGTTTGCAATCGGTGTGGGTGGTGGTGGTTCTGGGATGGACAGTGGCTCTGTGCACGGTTTGTAGGTTGGAGGTGGTGGTGTTGATGCTAGAAATTAGTTTTCTAGCATCACACGTGAATAGGCTAGGTATTGACTGCATGGAGGAGAGGAATTGAATTTCTTACCTAGGCTGCTACTGTTGTGGCTGCGTGAGGTTGAGGGGGGGAGAGATGGGGTATATATACAGTAGAAGTCTAGGGCACGAATCCCTAGGGTAGTAAACGGACCAGAAATTTGGGCCGGAAGAATTTTTTCGATTGGACTTAAGAATTGGGCTAAAATAACCCTAATTGGGCTAATGAATTATTGGACCCGAAATAATAATCTATCGTATTAATTTCGGATTTAAACGATAAGGAATTAAAATATTCGAAATTGAATTCGATTTAAATTAATTTAATAACGGCTAGACGAACGCGTTTTTACTTTTAAAACTCGGGTTTAAAGAGTTAGCGACACGTTTTTCCAGAAATATAAATAAAATTCTCGGTCGCTACAACCTTATCCCCTTAAATTAATTTCGTCCTCGAAATTTGAACTTACTTGATCTATAATATCTGGATACTTAGCCAGAATCTCATCTTCCTTTTCTCAGGTAGCTTCATCGCTATCCTGTCTACCCCATTGGACTTTGACTAAATGAACTTCTTTATTTCTTAAGACATGGACTTTTCTCTCCACAATGCACATAGGTGTTTCCTCATAAGACAGATTCCTCTGAATCGAAATAGTCTGAAAATTTACCACATGGCTCGGGTCGTGGATATATTTTCTCAATAAAGAAACGTGAAAAACATTGTGTACTGCCGAGAGCTCTGGTGGTAACGCTAAACGATAAGCCACGTTACCTACTTTTTCTAAGATTTCAAATGATCCGATAAAACGAGGTCTTAGCTTCCCTCTTTTGCCAAAACGGATAGTACCTTTCATAGGAGCTACTTTCAAAAATACCTTCTCTCCAATCTCAAACTTTAAGTCTTTTCTCCTTTGATCGGCATAACTTTTCTGTCTATCTTGAGCGGCTTTGATCCGTAGTCTGATCTTTTCAATAGCCTCAACTGTCCTCTCAATCAATTCTGGACCTAAAATTCTTCTCTCGCCTACTTCATCCCAGTAAACTGGTGATCGACAACGTCGCCCATATAGTGTCTCATATGGTGCCATACCAATAGTAGCCTGGAAATTGTTATTGTAGGCAAACTCTACTAATGGAAGATGAATTTCCCAACTACCGCTCAAGTCTAGTACACATGCTCTAAGTATGTAGTACTAAAATTTAATTTAGTACCCATTGCAACATATAATTTTCCTTTAAAACACAACAATATTCTACTTACCATAATCAGCATTCCAATCAGTATAATGTCCCAAAAATGACCATCGTTTCTCTATCCTTTATCTGTATAATCTAGAGCACATAAGAATGACATCTTCCCAAAATCAACTTTTCAGTACTAGTGGATAATCAGTTCTCTTATCATTGTTTACTTCCATTTTATCTTTTGATTGAACTTATCTAATATAGTCGAATAAAATAACTTTACCCCAAAATAAGCGAAATTGGCATAAGTAATCACTAATAATTGTGCATGCTAATACCAGAATTTACTAATTAAAGATGAGGGCAAATCATATTACTGCAAACCACATATTATTACAGTCAGAGCATATATAACTTATTATCTCTGCACGGTAGTAATCAATTTTGCAATCATAGTCTTTTATTGATTCTAACTCATCACCCATTTTCATTTCATCTACCAAATTGGTTTTCTTTCTTGCTTGCTTCGTTCACTTTCTATAACTCATCTTATTGTCATCTACTTACTAAATTTACCCACTACATAAAAGAGGATATATAATCCGTTTGTTATATATTTCTTCAACTGAATCCTAAACTCATCAATCCTTTTGTTTGTAACAATAATTACATAGTAAAAATCGGATAAATTTCTTTTGCCAATTTCATCACAATGAATATGTCCTTGAAATATTTCAATGTCTTGTATAACCTCAATTATCGACACTTGTGGCTAGTTCTTATATGTCCACTTCATGAAAATAAATAATTATCCGAGTCCCCTTTTTAACAAACCATAATTGATAACATTTATTCCGAATTCGTCCTCATAACGTCTGACATTCCACTAAATGAAACTGCACACAGTAATTCAGTTATATAATCCCCTATACTTAAGCCAAAGATAGTCAAGCTCTGCCACAATGATAACAATCTTATCTATATATTCATAAATCTATCTCTTGAACCAATTATATCGTTTGAAAAGAATCTTGTAACCTTTATCGATCTGTCCAATGATCAAAATACTATGTTGTCTCCATTCTGTGTAGTGTACCTGGACCCCAAATGATTTTTACTACCATTCTAAATTGACAAAATCTGCAAAACTTCAATTATTCATGATTCTCGAAAATTCCAGTTATCCTCAACAAACAATTGAGATTCCTCAACATGGTGTTCTTTTCCTTTAATTCCATACCACTCAATGATAATATATACACAACTTCAATTTCAACCTTTTGAAATATATATATACATACATACATACCTTAAACTACGGTGATCAATAAATATCAATTTCTCACAATGTGATAACACCACATTCCCTAACTTCAATCCCAAAATAACCAACTCCAAATCATGTTTCAATCATGCCTTTCAACACTTTACAGTAGAATCCATAATTGGTCGTTTCACTTCGGAACACATTCTAAACCCACACAATTTTGGTGCTCTTTCTTTCTATAAAGATACGATAATAACATTTAATCCATGATAATTCTATGCTTTTATTCCATAAAGAGGCCATGAACTTATTACCGATACATAAGCTTTCTTGTACATAACATAAAGACCTTTAATTCATATAATGTACGCAAGGATATCATTTCGCCGTTAGGTAAAGTTTACATTTGATAGTCACCTTATACTTAGACTATCCAATATATCATCCGTATATTCCATAGTGTATAAACCTCAATACAAATGGAATACTTTATTCGTGAGATCTACAAATACAATCGAAAAAATAACCCAAAATTTACATTACTAAAAAATTTCACCTTAACTTCCAAATTTAACTCAAAACTTCTAAATTGTATGTAATATAACACAATAATCCACAAATGGCCTTGACAAAATTAATTAACTTAATAATCCAAATATCTCATCACATTATTTAGCTGTAGGACGACCACAACATTCCTTTACTTGCTATTCACCATATCATGTAATCGTGTCATCTATGATCACATTATATAACTTCAAACATTTGATTATACCTATTTCCTTAGAATTTCAAAGATAGTGCTCCTTATAACTATCGAGTGACATTTCACATATTACTGTACATCAAGAGTCTGTTTGTTAAAATGCTATAGTTTCATTCCATTCTTCAAGCCATGCATGCATATATATGAAATATGCTAATCACTTTCGTTCTTTCCTTTACCACAAAATATAATTCCTTTACTATAGCTCAAGAATGACAATGTGTATTTATTCAACTCACTTCTTTCGTACCTTTCACCTAATTAACATAAATACACTTATCCAACATTTTCTTTCTTAAACAACGATTTGCCTCACAATAAGCAATCATTGTGAAGTCTATCCATATATTGCTCACATTCTTTATAATCAGATGAATAATGAAATATCTGGAATCACTTAGATGATAATTTTTCCATACCGATAAACAATACCACATTATTAACTATCAATCACCAAATCATCATTTATCTTTCCACAATTTCTCATCATATAGTCCAAGTATACACCGTCATGATTTACATCATCATCTCATATAAGTGATCACAATCACCACAAAATTTTAATAACACTAATGACCATTTAGCTTCTCAAGATAATTAAAATTCATCACTGATTATCACAATTACACATTATATTATTTTCCTCAAGTCTCTGCTCTTTATAATTTCCTCGGTTCCTAACTCTCACACTCACATAGGCTACTACTTGAGCCTTCTTCACTACCTCCCTGTAAGTAGGCAACTCAACTTCTCTTAATCCATGATTTCCTTGGTTCCTAACTTTCACACTGGCATATGCTGAACAGTTTGGAATGAAATAAAATGTCAAATCTACTCTAAATTCTATTTCTCTCTACTCTCCTTCGGTCACACATGATTCGGCGTCCGAGAACTCTCCTAGCGCTGGATCAACTTCTTCCTCTGGTTCATCTTCTACTTCAGGGTCTTCTTCGAGTTCTCCCTCGGGATTGCCCTCAGGTACTAACCCATCTTCTTGTCCAAGGTCGGGCTCGGATATTGGCTCATGTTCTGGCTCTCCTCTAGGTGCAAATCTTAAAACGGTACTCAAAGTACATGAGCCAATATGTCACAAATCTCACGCAGAAAGCGTCATACTCTACTTCCACATTAGGGGACACTAAAGCATCTATGTATATGCTATGAGCTACCTCCGCATAGTCGCTTCGAAAAGTCGAGGGTAAGTGATGGATCGACTAGTGATTACTAGTCACGTAGCCATGCTGTGGGCCCTATCACGTACGATGTTCAGCTGCTCCACGTGTCGGACAATTGCCCAATCAAGTCTAAGCCTGAAGCGATCATAATCTCTAATGGCTTGTTCTACGTTACTGAGTACATTTCTACTAATGAGTGCCATGTCCTAAACCAATTATGCGAAGTTCAAGTAGGCGGGTTATTCATCTCTCTTAGTTAAAATTGCGAGGACGTAAAAAATTTTAAAATTTTAAAAACTCTTTCATTTCCTGCTCCGACACGTCTTTCTTTCTTTCTAATTCGGATACACTTTCTTTCTTTCTAATTCGAATACACTCTCTTTCTTTCTTTCTAATTCGAATACACTTTCTTTCTTTCTCTTTCTTTCTTTCTTTCTAATTCGGATACACTTTCTTTCTCTTCCTTTCTTTCTTCTAAGTCTCGTAAATCATCAAAATAGGTATCCGAATTAAAATAAAATTAAACTTCATAAACTTCTTTACCTTTGGAGTCGGCTGATCGAGTGATGGCAGTGGCAACTTTCATTAATAAGAATTAAATAATTTAAAATATCTCTTTGAAATTTTTTTTTTTTTTTTTTTTTTTTTTTTTTTTTTTTTAAATTTGCCAGTCTACAGAAACGCAGACTGGCTCTGATACCAAGCTGTAACGCCCCGAGTTCCGCGGACCCGGAACGCTACGTCATCATCTCTTTACCCTAACTTAACTGAAAAGTTTGGCGGAATAACTAACTTTTAAAAAAAAAAACATCACATTTAAAAATTTATGAACGTTAACGGCAATAAACCTCATTAGAATTAATTTAAGGAAAATCGATTAAATGTTAAACTCAAGTTTGAAATAGCGGAAACGACAAGGCAAGTTCATAACGTTCAAATGAGTGAAATTTAAAAGTAAATTAAAACAATTAACCATATTAATTCGTCCATATCACCACTGCCCATCAAACTCGGCCGTCTCCAAGATCTGCAAATATTGTTAAAATAACGAAATGAGCATTTCGAAGAAATACTCAGTAGACTCATCGCCAGTAATTAATTTACAGAATAATTGAACACATAACTATGCAATCTATACAGTGACATCATCATGGGCTTATTTTCTTTAAAAAAAATCATAGGCTCTTTAAAATCATAGGGTGTGGGTAGTCTGTCTCATGCATTTAAGCACATAGGCTATAGGCTCTTGTAAAATCATAGGGTGTGGGTAGTCTGTCTCATGCATTTAAGCAAGTAAGTTATGCATAACATCATCTTATCTCGTAAGAGATTCTCTTTCTTCTCATGCAATTAAGCATATAAGTTATGACAAGCATAACAACATAATCTATCTCATAAGAGATTCTCATCTTATGCATTAAAGCATATAAATCATGTAAAGTCACATAATACATGCAATTATAATTTAAACTAATTAATGGGGGCGAGTCTACCTCAATCTATCTCGAGTCGTAAAAATTGGAGCGGGAAGAAAAATCTCAGTTCCTCAATCGTTCGCACGTTTCGTCTAGCCAAAAATAGAAAATGACTTTGAATTAGTGTCTCGAAATTTTTAAAAGATCAAAAACGATAAAAATAAGGTTTAGAAACTTAATTGGAATTTATTAAAACTGAAAATAAAAGTTTAAGGGCTAAAATTGAACTTTTCTAAAATATGGACTAAATTGAAAATTTGTTAAAACTGAAAATAGGAATTTAAGGACTGAAATGTACTTTTTCCAAAATCTGTGGGATTATCTTAAAACATAAGTTCTAGGACTGTTTCCTTTAAGACTCGAAACTTTGGGGCTGAATATAAATAACTTTAAAGCTTTAGGACTGAAATAAAACATTTAAAACTTGGGGGACCAAAATAAACTAACACCTAAACTTTGGGGCTTAAAAATAATTTTCAAAAATCGAATTAAATCAAAACGTCTCTCTCTCTCTCATTCTCGCGTTCGAACGCGAGGGCAGAGGCGAGGAGAGGCGACGGGGAGGGGCGAACCGGTCCTGCCGGCGTGAAGTAGCAGCACCGGCGTCGCGAGGTGGCGCCGGCGGTGTGGAGGTGGCTGGGGGCACGATTTTGGCGTATGGGCTAAGAGAAACCGAAGCTTGAAGTTCGGGTTTCTTGGGTTTTCCGGCGGCAAACCGGCTGGAGAATGAGTCGGGATAAGAGGTAAGTTCCTGGGTTTTCTTATTTTCTTGGTTTCGTTTTGATTTGGGGTTGATTTTTGGGTTGCCTGGGAGATGGCTGTCGATGGGTGGTGGCTGCAGGGGGTGGTCATTGTGGGGTGATGGTTGCGGCTTAGATGTTGGTGTGGTGGCTCGCGTGGGTGGCTGCAGTGGCGTTGGAGGTGGTGGCTGCAGCTCGTGGGTTTGCAATCGGTGTGGGTGGTGGTGGTTCTGGGATGGACAGTGGCTCTGTGCACGGTTTGTAGGTTGGAGGTGGTGGTGTTGATGCTAGAAATTAGTTTTCTAGCATCACACGTGAATAGGCTAGGTATTGACTGCATGGAGGAGAGGAATTGAATTTCTTACCTAGGCTGCTACTGTTGTGGCTGCGTGAGGTTGAGGGGGGGAGAGATGGGGTATATATACAGTAGAAGTCTAGGGCACGAATCCCTAGGGTAGTAAACGGACCAGAAATTTGGGCCGGAAGAATTTTTTCGATTGGACTTAAGAATTGGGCTAAAATAACCCTAATTGGGCTAATGAATTATTGGACCCGAAATAATAATCTATCGTATTAATTTCGGATTTAAACGATAAGGAATTAAAATATTCGAAATTGAATTCGATTTAAATTAATTTAATAACGGCTAGACGAACGCGTTTTTACTTTTAAAACTCGGGTTTAAAGAGTTAGCGACACGTTTTTCCAGAAATATAAATAAAATTCTCAGTCGCTACAAATCAACTATTCGAAAATGCATTTTTTCTCCAAAATGGGAATCAAACATGGCCTTAGAAATGCTTAATTGATATAATCATCACAGCTTTCCAGTTAAAGTGACAGATTATGGACGTCCAATTTGATATAGATTTTGAAACACCCCCCCCCCCCCCCCCCCCCCCGGGATTTCTGCTTTGAAAGAATGTAATTTTCATAGGCAATCTACATAGTAGAACATGATCTAATCTTTTCTGTGCTAATATTTTTCAGGCTGATAAGCTTTTGTCACCAGAGTTCCAACCTTCTGTCGAGCAGTTAATTCATTTTATGTCTTCAAAACGTCAGATCTTGATGTTTTCTGCTACCTTTCCTGTTACGGTGAAATATTTCAAAGATAGGTACCTGCAGAAGCCCTATATCATCAACCTTATGGATGAGCTTACCTTAAAGGGCATAACACAGTATTATGCTTTTGTGGAAGAAAGACAGAAAGTTCACTGCCTCAACACACTATTCTCAAAGGTTCAAGCTGCTGTTTTTATATTTATTACACAGCACACACACTTGCCATTTTCAGATAATTTTGGAATGAAAGTTATATGTTCATTAATATTTCTTCCTGCAGCTCCAAATAAACCAATCTATTATTTTTTGCAATTCCGTGAATCGAGTAGAACTTCTTGCTAAGAAAATCACAGAGATTGGCTATTCTTGTTTCTATATTCATGCTAAGATGCTTCAAAATCATCGGAACAGAGTATTTCACGACTTCCGCAATGGTGCCTGCAGGAATCTCGTTTGCACTGGTATCAATTCCTACCTTTTTGTGTTGTGAAAACCATGCTTGCCATCTTGCAATTGTTTTCAATTAACTTGTGTGGATTGTCTGCAAATGATCTTGTTAACTTGATTGATGGTGTTGGTTACATTGTCTTTAAAATCCCCCGAGGCTTATGCTATTGCCTTGAGGCACGCCTAATATGATGCATTCCATAAACCCCTTGAAGCATCCATGTTAGTATCATTTGTAGGGCTTATGGCTCATACTTACTGTGATGCACGCCTTATGGCATAAGCCTGACAGTGACTGCGGTGTGCTCTCCTTGTCTTGCTCTTTCTGGGCCTTCTATTACTGGCCTCAGTTTTGGGGCTAGGTGTTATAGTCGAGAACATTTTAGGCCCTTAAAAGTTTTGTGCTTATTTCAAACACAACCCTACCACAAAAACTAGGAAAAAGTATGAACTAGAGAAGAGGGAGGGGAGCAATTGAAGCAAGCATGCCCATCCTCTTGTACCTGAAGTGCGATAAATCCTTCTCCCTTGTGATATATAGAAGACGTTTTGGTTTTTTAGTTCAAGTAGAAAGCATATACAAAATAGTTGAGCGATTACATTTGACAATATATTTTTGCTACTTATTGATCTATTTGATTTTTGGTTTGACTTTTCTTTTTGTTGATTTTATTTATTTATTTATTATTATTATTTTTTAATGAATTTTCAAGATGGTTTTTATAGATTATTACTGGCATATTTTTGGAGTTCTATATTTTTTTGATTACTTTATTTGTTTGTGTTGAAGGCTTATTCCTAGCTAAGAGGTAAATGCCTCGGTACTCGATTGAATATTTTAAAACATTGGTTGATCCTTAATGATAAGGTTAGTAAATGTGTAGAGCAATAATGAGGATACCAAGGAGAAATTTCTCTGCATTATTGGTCATTGATTTTATGTGACTTTTTCATAATTAGGAATGTGTATGATTGTTAACACTGTTGTATATTGAATATTGCATTGGTGGTTTATCCTAGTAATGACTAGAACCCCCAATCTGGGTCTCTATGGACGAGCTAAGGATCTAGTGGAACATGCATTTGAGATTGCTGGTCTATTTTTTTTCCCTGTTGGAATTTCAATTTGGTTCTTGAACGGGTCATATTACTTTGTATTTATCCTAGATAAAATGGAAAAAAAAGGGGACTTGACCTTTGCCACTGCATTCAATTTTGATTCCAATTCTTTCCTTTGTCATATGATTGTTCTTTTCCCTTTCCTCCCCTTGTCAAATTGCAGATCTATTTACAAGAGGGATTGATATTCAAGCAGTCAACGTCGTTATCAATTTTGATTTTCCCAAGAACTCCGAAACTTATCTTCACAGGGTATGATAGCCTGGATGTTTGGCCACTTCACTGTTCACGCTCGTGTGATTTCCTTATGGATGTTATTTAATGTGTAGGTTGGTCGATCTGGAAGGTTTGGACACCTTGGATTAGCCGTGAACCTGATTACTTATGAGGATCGCTTCAATTTGTATGCCATTTCTTTGGTTTATGACAATTAGACTGTACTTTACTAGGTTGCGCATATTACAGCTTTTTTTTTAAAAATGTTTTTCTTGTATTTGTATTTTTACAGGTATAAGATTGAACAAGAACTTGGGACAGAGATCAAGCAGATTCCTCCACAGATAGATCAGGATATCTACTGCCGGTAATTTGAAAGTGGCTATTTTGTTGCAAAGTGGCACTACTGGTGAGTCACATGGCACATGTGAATATCTTTGCATGTACATAATTGAATAAGCTTTCAACTTCTCTCTCATGCACGTATAGCTGGTCTAACAGTCATTACAAAGTTACAAATGTTTTCTTGTACTGTCCAAGTTTATCTCAGCTTTACAATTCTTTGTTAAGAATTATTTACTGAAGTGATAATTTGATCTTTCAGCTTTTTAACTATTAAGTTCTGTTCAAAACAGCTTTTAACTATAATTTCTATCATTTGCCAGCTATTAACCTTCATATAACTATTCCACCAAGTTCTAAGGAAACTTGAGCTAAATTTGCCCCTATATCTTATTGGCCCGCTTCGTCTTGTTTATGACCAGGAATATCTGGCTCCCTGTTTGCAGAGGACAATCATAAACGTCTGGGGGTTATATGAAATTGGTCTTGAAAGAATTATATCCAGCTTTTGAGGCAGACAATGCCATAATTTCTTACATTCTGGGCATTGCATGATGTCCTTCAAACTATATCAAGAATTTGGGAAGTACATGTGATGGGGATAAAATGCTGTTTTCGCTTTGCTATTGTCGTCAACTCGTGTGAACCATTTCCCCCTTTATGTTCTGCTATTTGGATTGGTTTGTTAAATCAGCCTGCTCTGTGTTTTTTCTTTTTGGTGAAAATGCCAGTTTCAATCTAAAAAAATTGTCGTCTTAGCTTCATTTCTATGTTGGTGAAGGAAAATATGTAGCTTTAGAACGTGAGGTCAAACATTGTTATGTAACTGAGAACAGTGTTATTCAGACGTATTTGAAAATAATGTTTCATGTCACTTATGTTATTTTCGTTGGTTTGGAAGTCTAAACTTGTGCATCCTTTAATTAAAAGGTGCTGTCTTTTGTTTGTGTATGAATAGATTGCCAGAATCAAGCCCATTCAAGTTGCTGACTTGACTTGTAGCGCCCGAAAAGTTTGAGTAAATTTTTTTTGGTTCTATAAATTATATTTTATTATTTCGAAAATTGAGGGACTTAAGTGAAATATATTTTAAATTCTTATGTTTTGGGTCAAATATTTGGATTTTGACATAGTGATGATAAGTATATTAATATTGGGCTCGATGGGTATTTTGCATTAAATGACGCACCATGGATTGTAAAAAAAAAAAATTTAATTCGGATACACGAAGACTAAGTTATTGAACTTCAAATAAGCTATCATTAATTTGTACTTTATTAAGTTGGTCATTGCTTTATGATATTGATGGGCAACTCACGTGTCAAGATATAATTTTAATCCTTGGATTAGCTGAAAAATTAATTAGTTATTTTAAGTTAATTCAATTTACACAATGTTTTTACTGTTTGACCAGAAAAAAAAAACATATTTTTGAAATATGTTTTCTCAAATTCTTATCCAACTTTTTGTAAAACTAATCTTATTCAAATGAATTAATTTATTTGTATAGAACTATTCATTATCACTTGGTTAACATACATTCACATGTAATGAGACTCGTGTGAATAAACAATGAAAAAAAAAAATGAATGTGAGAATCTGTCAGAGAAATGGTACCACTTCCTGTAAGAGTAGCAAAAGACCTGTATTCAAATTATTGTACAACATGTCTCCCACTCCTAACCGCATTAAAACTCAATTTGTGAATATTGTTGTGGTCTACACCCATCGATTCAACACAATTTCACAACAGATATATATTACATACGTGGCAGAGAGAGAGAGAGAGAGAGTGAGTGAGGGAAAATAATTTTGAAAAGTCAATCACAATTTTAATGACGTGGTCGAGAAAGTAGAAAATATATTGAAATTCTTTCAAATTCATTTGACGAGGTAAGATACTTTTGTGCAAGTGGGTGTTTCCGAACACTATTATGTTCAATAATTTATGCATGAATTGCCATTGGACCTTTGAGTTTGATCGAACAGAATGTGAATTCTTTTGAATTTTTATAACGAAATGTGAAATCGTTCAAGAATTCAAAGTACTACTAATGAGCGTGTTGTTTGGGTATCGATATACTCCATAAGATATGTGATATAAAGTGTTTAATTTATTGTTATATAATTATCTATGGAAACTGCACGTATTTTACTGGGTATTTTTAAATACTCACTCATATAATAATTTTAGAGGTTAGTTCGAGTCAATTGGATCTGTGGCAGAATGGTGATACAGTCTGCCAAGTGGATCGAAGACAAAAATAAATGTTAAATTGTTTTTTGAAGTCAAATTCATTAGCAAGTTTTAATTTGTACAAAAACAGGTTTATTAGTTAGGTGATTATGATTTTTTTTATTTTTTATTTTTTATTTTTTGCCATGTTTAGCTTAAGTTTATGAATATTTCAGTTATTTATTTTTAAAGAAATTTATTTTTCATCGTTTTGTAATTATTACAAAGAAACTTGAGTTTTGGTATCACTAGAGTTTATGAAAATTTGGGTTGTTACGTGACTCCCCTAAAAATTAGACTTTTTTTTTTCTTAATCTTTAGGCAATTGAAATTGGAATGTGGACGATCATGATATTTGAACAGTCTTTATTTATTTATTTTTTTTAAAAAAGTTAAAAGTATTTTCTTAAATTCGCTTCCCCTCCTTACCTTTGGACGCCTGAAGTCTCAGGACTGGCTTCGGATGATAGGAACCAATCTTTTTTCTATTCTATTTTATATGGATAAATTTAAGCATTAATCATTTTTTCCTAAAAAGTTTTAAAGAATTTCAATATATTCAACAGGCAACTTCAATTAAGATTTGAAGAGAAACTTGTTGAACGGTATTAAGTGTAGGAAATTTGTTTAAAACAAATATTGGAAAGTGTTACTCATGTCAACTTCGGTCAAATACTTAGACTCGATTTATTTATGCAAATGATTTGTCGCTCCGAAACGGGGATCGACTTGTCCGGTTAGATTGTAGGAGGGTTGAGAGGGCAACGCCCCTCGTAGGGACGTTGTCCCCGAAAGAGAATTCTGATTTTCATTTATATGTTGAAGAATATATTTGACGTGTCGAAATCAATTTTGGATGAATGAGAAATTGCAGTCCAAAGATGGAAGGAATTTAGAGGAAGTTAGATAACACTATCACTCGAGCGACGTCGAGCGAAAAGTGAGCGACCAACCTTTTGTAAGTGTCGTTCGAGCAAGATGGCGGTGCGAGAAGCAGACGAAAATAGATTTCCTCGTCTGTTGTGTTTCGGTTCGCAACACTTCGCCTACAACCCTTCATCCTCTATAAATAGTAGGGGTGTAAGCGGGTGATTTTATCGATTTTTGATAGATTTTCAAACAAAACCGTTTAAGTCGGTTTAAGAAAAACTCAAACCTAAACCAAACAATTTTGAGTGGTTTGAAAAAAAACTCAATCACAAACCTAACGGTTTGATCCGATTTTAAACTATTGATTTTGTCGTGTATTTTTTTGTTTTTCTTTTATGTCATTAATTCATTGAATTCAATATATATTTATATCTTAGTAGCAATAAATTTAAAAGAAACTAAATAGTCACGAGAAGAGGAGGCGCGAGACAGGGTGGGTGAAGGCGGAGTGGAGGCGTGGTTGCATAGAAATGGGAGTCGCGTCGCGTATGAGCAAGAGACGCTGGTGGAAGTTTGGAACCGTGGAACGGAATGCTGGGAATGGTTAGATTTTTGGTTTGATACTTTGATTTTCAATTGAAATGAGAAATGTATGGGTTATAGGTTATGCCGTTATGGGTTGGGATAGTTAGGATTGTAAATTACCTATTCCTATTAGGGTCCGTTTGATAGAAAGATGGAAAATTGATGACAAATAAAATGTTTGGCAGGGAAGTGATTTGCCTAAAATTTATTTTAGAGTGAATTGTAATTAATGGTGTTTGATTGGTATAATTTTACACCTAATTCGTTTGGCTTTATTTTTCATGCAAATGGTTACTTTTTGGGATAAATTTTTTTACTATCTGTATTAAAATTTGTTTGGATTGCCAAAAGGTCAAAAAAAAAAATAATAATATTTTTATGAATTTTTGGTGTTCGTTTGACTTCATTTTTCATGTAAATTGTCAATTAAATCGATAAATTTTTTTTTACCATTATATTTAGAATATGTTTCCATTGCCAAAAAATTTTAAAAAAAAAAATGAAAAAAAAACACCCAATAAGGTGGAAAATAAATTCACACCAAAATCATAAGAAAATATTTTCATACTTTTGTACTTTAAGGGATTGTACATTAGAAGTTGGTGGCAAACATTTTTCATTGCAAATTTGGCTAATCAAACAGCCAAAAGTAGGAATTAGGAAAATATTTTCCTAGTTCCATGGCAAATTCCTCGTATCAAACGGACCCTTAGGTTGAAAAACATAAAATTGAGATTATTATAATTTATATATAAAATATAAATTTGAATTATTGTGTAATAATAATAAGTATAATATATATGAGTAGAAAAATAGAAATTGACAAAAAATACCCACAAATAACAAAACTATTGAATTTTATATATTTGGAAATTTGAATGAATTTTCAAAAAAATTCAATTTTTTTTTATATATTTTTGCCGGTCTGATTTGGTTTTAAACGGCAATTAAAATTCTCAAACCTAAATCAAATGATTTTGTTTGGTTCAAAATCATTTCATTGACAGGTCCACACGGTACCAAACTGAAGATTTCTAAAATGCGATTTTAGTTTGATATTTCGGTTTGACAATTTTTGCTTACAGTCTTAAAATAGGACCATTTGGACATTCTTAATGCATCCCATACCATTTGTGCATCAAACATTACATAATTCTCTTACAAAACTCTCTCAAATTCATTCCAAAAGTTCTTCATTTCTAGAGAGAAATTTGTTAAAAGTTCGACGGAACTTGTGATTTGTAATGTTATTACCACAAGTTAAATCAATTGTATCTTGGGAGACAAGTGTCGTGAACCGTAAGCTCCGTTGCGGAATAATATTGTCTTAAGGAAAAAGTGTCATCACTTGCGTTAGATTGTCGTTTCTTTTTCTTCTATCTTCTCTTTTATTTTTTGATTTTGTGTGGTCACACTACTACATATTTTTATTCATATAATAGTGATTTAATTACGCTCATGCAAGAAATTTTTGTCTTTTGATTACTAAATATAAATAATCATTTTCCCGCGTGTTTTTACATCTCAGTCCCAACATTAAGTGGGTTGGATAGAGCAAATCGATTCATCCACAGTTGGGGCTTGATTCGGTCTAGTTTGTTCTTGTGAAGGGGACAATTGAGCACGAGTTGGCTCATTTTATAAACTTCGGTTCGACTTGTCCCACCAACTTACCTTTAGATGGGATGAGCATTCATTGCTTGCACATTTGTTATTTTTTTTCTATTGAAAATTTATTTATTTTTTTCTTGACTCTTGGACGAGCTGTTGTGAACCGATTAGACGGCCTATTCGATGCCGGTAAGAGGCACATATAGAAAAAAAAAAAAAAATCAGCTCGACTCGTGTTTTGTTTGTGCCAACTATTAAACGAATCGTTCCAATCGACATCCATAAATGAATTAAAGCTAATCCATTGGAGAGAGAATGGAATGCAGTGGGTGTCGGCTCTTAATCTGGGAGTTGATTATTGAAATTTTCACAGACCTAAAGTTTTGTCGACACCTGTCTTTGACCATTTGCAGCTGCAGTCAATTTACTCAATGGACCTTGAATAAACCTGTTTGGACAGACTTAAAAAACTAAAAGAAAGAAGGTGCCAGTTGGCGCCCCGTATTGGAGGGGATAGGGGGAAGCCACTGTTTTTCTTTTTAAAGGTTGAACCCCAATACTGAGGGTCCCACATCATTTTTGTCTTGGAACATCGTGAGAGAAAAAAATCACAAGTTATACTTCTAAGAGTACAGAGTGGAAGATTACTTGTACATTTGCACTTATTCAAGAGCCAAATCCATATTTCAGGATTCGAATCCTTGACGCGACAGTCTCAAATAAAGTTGAATTTCTCCATCCTTCCTTTTTATCACTTGGAGATGTGTTATAAGGGCCACTGTTTTTCTTTCTAAATTTAAGCCTGTTCAAACAGAAGGCTTCATGGACCTTTGGTCTTGACTCTAGACATTCCAATACAATAGGGTAGGTGAATTATCAATTTCAACTTTTTGTTACAACCTTTATTTTTTCTTGAATATAGTTACGGTTATCTGTAAATTTATCAAAATCCGCATTCGATCAAAGTTGGTCCAACTCAAAGCCTAGTAAATACTAAACTTCTATCTCGTTTTTCAATTGGTTCATCTAATAATTCTTCGTCATTTTTAATTGGATTGGTAAAGTCGAAAAGTCAAAGAACTTAACTCTATTACTCTTGATATTGTAATTTAAATACGATTTTAAATTTTATCAACTTTTGTTTTAAATTATTAATTTCTAACATTCAGAAGAAGAAAATGTGGAAAAGAACGCGAAAATCATTGACATCAAGCAAAAATATGGTCTATGTTTGAGAAAATATTATTAGTAATTTTTTAAAATGAATAATGGTGGAAACCACCAAACATATGAATATGAATAAATATTAATTTACTCCCGGAGCATAACTCAGTGATGCAAATGATAGAAATGAGATAGTTTCAACTGAATTGACAGTCGCAGTGTGAGGATTCGATTTATGTCTCTTACAAGGTATGAAATTGGATTTTTTATGGGTACCATCATGACAGCTATCGTATTATGACTTGTTGAGGTATATTTTGAGATTTATCTCATTCACAATATTTTAGAGATGGAATGGTAGGGAATTCTCAAAATTGGGATTGAACCTTTAATAATAAAATATTAATTTTAAACGTATGTTTAAAATTACAATTTAATACTGACCGAAAGAAAGTAAAGAAACATAGATATTAAAGTCAAATCACAAGGGAAAAAAAGGCACGCTTTAATTAGTGCTACTGTTGCAGTATTCCGTACTCTTCTATGAGTGCATGAATCCCTGTCTCCGCCATTAATGCTCCCTCTCTTAACTCTCACCCCTAAGGGAAAAGATAGAGAAACAGATGGCGATACCGCGTATGGTCACAAGTTTGATTTCTGGTTTAATATTGCACGTCTCACGATTTATCTCTTTCACAAAATTTCAGAACAGGAATTGTGAGAATGCTCGTGATAAAACGTTATCCAAAAAAAATAGAAAAATAGGGTCAATGTCCTCCTGAAAATAGGGTCGATCATTGATCCTGTTTCCATAGCATGGCTCGACCTCTAAATACAAATATACTTCCGTGGGGGTGGGATGGGAGAGTGGCGTAAGGGAGAAAGATAAACCGAATTCATAATGAATAAGGTGTTGAGAATTTATTTAATTATGCAAAGCGAAAAATAAATAAATTTCAATTTCACCAAGGATATGCTTTGTATTTAGATAGAAATTGTACATTTGTTGAAATTTGCAAACTCATTTACTATTCCTTTTGTTCCAGTAATCTTGATATGTCTCCCACAGATGTCCAATTGTCCATCCTCCAATGGAATCCGCATAGGGATCAATATTGAGAGAGAACCAAGTTTTACTTTTTTTTTTTGTGCTAGCAAGAATAATGATAAATTTATTTATATAAGCTCAAACCCTAACAACTTATTTATATAAGTTTAATCCCTCCAATTTTTAAACCATAGCAACTTATTTATATAAGTTCAAAGGGGGCTTATCCCGTTTTACAACTTAATCCGACTCAATGTTTAATTAATCCAATTAATTAAATATGGTCCATGAATTAATTAATCCAATTAATTTGGGCTCGTTAGCAAGCATCCCAATTAATAAATTAATTGGTAAATCTCATTATTCTAGTTTTTCTTTTGTGTGTGACCAATTTAGTTATCAATCACGATGTCTAACGATGTGAATTATTATTTTGATCTAATCAAAATCGATAAATCAAAACGCCCATTTTTATTTATCACTAATTCACATCTGTCATCCCATATTGACATTTAACAATGTGTCAGAGGAATACATGTGACAGAAAATATCACGTGATATAACAAAATCAAATTTGTTCGTTTATCGTGAAATTATAATCATTTCGTCAATATAATCCAATCAATTACGAGATATGAATATGTATCAATCTTAATTATCAATCATATCTTTCATTCCACTATTAAATCAATGTAAGTCGAAAACTCTTTTTCGACTTATGTGCACACATTGACTAAAGATTTCATTATCAACTTAACTTAATAGAATATAGATCATAATCTCTTACTATTTAAGAGTGACGAATCCTTTATTGATCATTTACAACCTTCATATGATTCTCGACATACCCAAACGATGTCGTATTGACAGCCCTTAATAGAACAACATCCAACATCACCAAAGTATGACAATATTCACATAAGACACTATGATGACTTCAAGTCGAAGGACTAATTCCATTACTGAATGTTAGAAATTAACCACTGACACTCAAATATTTATTCATGTGAAATCTCCCAGCGGGTCTCTAATGTTTCATTTTATAATAAATACATTCACGTGTTCATTTAAGTGTCACCACATTTTAATTTGTGATATCAACTACTTACTTCACAAGTAAGAAAAGTTACACATGATGATCTATCCGTAATAACGATATCCGGATCTCGTTATTACTTACGACCATGGATTATTTAAAATTCAATAATACGTAATTTGTATCTCATAATCACATATCGTTATTAACAAATTATTGAAACTTGAATCTACGGACTCTATTATTTAATATCATTCATTAGAATATTAATTTAAATAAATAATAAATCTTGCCAAAAAAATGCATTTAACATATTACAAGTGTTTACAATATAAATCGATTGAATCTAGAGCATAACAATTACATAAGGTAAATAAGGAGTTAGGTTCACACGTGTCAAAAAAAAGAGGAGAAGTCATTTTTATTTGAGGAAATTACACTAGATGTCAATTTTTGGCTTGTCATTTACAAAAATGTCATTTTTTGAGTGTCTTTACAAAATTGTCATTTTTGGACATTTTTGGACATTTTTGCCCCCTGTAAAGAATTTAAATACCCTATACTTCCTTGAGTTGACAACATAAAAAATTGTATAAAAAGTGAAAAAGTTGTACCAAAATATGACAAACAATCACATCACAATTGTACTTGAAAGTTTTAGTCCGTCGCTACAGTAATTCTCGACAGATGGGTAAATCTCGACAGATGAAATGTCGTTTCCGACAGATAAAATGTCGTTCCCGACAGTTTACCTCAATAATTCTCGACAGATGAGTGCATAAAATTAGATAAAATTTGACTTGTTAATCAGATGGGTGCATAAAATCAATCAACATTACAGTTAAATAATAATTTTAATTGTTTATGTATATTATTTGTTTAATTGTTTATTTAAATAATTATTTAAAAAGTAAAGAAACAATTAAATTAAATATGAAATAAGTCATTAAAATAAATAAAATAAATAACTAATTAAATATTAAGTATACATAAATAATTAAAATAATTGATGACATATTTAAATAAAAATGAAATTAAATATTAGATAAACAATTAAAATAAGTAATTTAAAAAAATAATTAAATAAAGTAATGAAATATTAAGGAAATAATATACATAAACAATTAAAATAATTAATGAAATATTTAAAGAAATTAAATTAAATATTGAATAAACAATTAAAGTAACTAATTATATGTGAAGTAAATAATATACGTAAATAATTAAAGTAATTAATGAAATATTTAATTAAAATTAAATTAAATATTACATAAACAATTAAAATAAATAAATAATTAATTAATTAATTAAACAGTAAATAAATAATATATGTAAACAATTAAAATAATTAATGATATATTTAAATAAACAAGTGAATTAAATAATAAATAATATAATATCTTATTTTTATTATGTCAAAAATAAATTATCAAATCAAAGCATTAATTAGGTTGTAAGGTTGTACTAATAAGCATTAAATGCTCCTAGAAAGTTGAGATTAAGGGTAATTTGGACATTTCACGACAAAAAGTGACATTTTTGCAAAAATCAAGTGCCAATGTTTTTTTTAGTGCATTTTCAAAAACAATGACATTTTTGTAAATTCCCCTTTTTATTTTTATTTTTTGGTTGAAGAAATTTCGACTTAATTATACTTCATTTCATCACGTAATGTGTATGTAAATCATTACGTACGACACATCGTAATCATGTCATTTCACAATCGAAGGGCTATTAAATGCTTGTCTTTGCTTTCATTTTCGCTCATTTCTTGAATAGCTTGCAGCCCACTTACTCTATATTTACGTACATTTATCTCTGTAGCCATTTGCTCGATCCTTTTCATCAGCATTTACTCCTCAGTAGACCCACACACACAGAGTGAGGAACAGTACTACTCACTGTTGGGTATCTTGGAATTGAATTTTTTTTATCGGTAAATGTGAATGTCTATTGATCAAAACTCGTATATAAATACATCGAACATACCTGGACTACGAAGGATCAAGTGACCCATACATGTACATCAGGGGTAAACAAAATGAAACGATGTTAAATGGACTAAAGGATCTAACGATCCAATGCAAAACACTCAAATTGAATCAAAACATGCTGATACAAATTTTGAATTGATTTTCCAAAGACCTATTTGATCGTGAGGAAAATTTCTTATTTCTGTGCCTTGAGAATTTACCCACTCATCAAAAGCCTATCTTCAGCTCTCTTATCACACACACACACAATAAGACAAGAAAAAATGAAAATTGCTTTGCATTATTAAATGCACAGCCGGCTAAGGCGTCGCCGGTCTGATCTCTAATTTACAGCGATACGTCTTTTCACATTTGTCTTTAAAGCTCCGAAGACTTCATATCGGGTTTCGCTTCATTTGTGGAAAAGCTCATATATATACGGAAAGAGAGAGAAACGGAGTATTGTGTGCGTTTTAATGGGGAGAGCACCTTGTTGTGATAAGAAGGGGTTGAAGAAAGGGCCATGGACTCCCGAGGAAGACGAGAAATTGGTTGAGTACATAAACAAGAATGGCCATGGCAGCTGGCGTTCTCTCCCCAAGCTCGCAGGTTCCTACTTTTCTCTTTCTGGGATTTTGTTCTGCATATGAATTTATGCTGTATTATCCTTATTGTCCTGTAAAAATGACCAATAAATAAAACTCATGAATAATAGTTCATGAAGTAGAAACTTTACAGTGTAGAGTTGCACTTATGCACATTGATTTAGCCCATTTTGGCAAATACAAAGTCACTATTTATCCACAACTTTTGAGTTCACAAGTAGTGACTACTCATCCGGGACTCATATCTGTCCATTTATAATTTAACCGTTTATAAACAGTTCCAAATACGAATTTAAAATTGGATGAAACGCCCGTTGCATCTTGATCAAACACGAAGTACTTCCCTCTAATTGTAGCATAAAAAGTAGAAATTGTGCTACAATCTTCAATAAATGTTTCTCTAAACAAATGGAAAATGTCTTTCATCTTAAGACAAGTCCAAGAAGTTCTTTATAGATAAACTTGAATGGTAGTTCTTGTTTCGTCCCTTTTTAGGGCTTCTTCGGTGTGGGAAGAGTTGCAGACTACGATGGACGAACTATCTTAGGCCAGACATTAAACGAGGCCCCTTTACTCTCGAAGAAGAGAAGCTTGTCATACAACTCCATGGAATTCTTGGAAACAGGTGAGATTAAAATGAATTTTGGCAATTTGGGGTGTTGTTACTTTTTGTAAATATGCTAATTTGATCGCATTCAGATGGGCTGCCATTGCTGCTCAACTACCCGGAAGGACAGACAATGAAATCAAGAACTTGTGGAACACCCATCTGAAGAAGCGTCTGGTTCAGATGGGCATTGATCCCCAGACTCACGAGCCTTCTTCAACCTCTAACGGGTTTCTCAAACAACTCCCTGCGTCTTCTTCTACTCGTCACATGGCACAATGGGAGAGCGCTAGGCTTGAAGCTGAAGCTCGCCTTTCAAAGGAATCACTACTCTTGATTCCCTTTTCTGTGGGGAAACCTGATTCTGATTTTTTCCTGCGCTTGTGGAATTCCAAGGTGGGTGACGCATTTCGAAAGTTTGACAAGGGAGAAGAGAAAACTGCTTGTCAAAGTGCAGTCTCGTCTTCATCAACAAAGTGTGAATCAATTTCAGGTTCCAAAACAGAAATGGCACCTACTGCAGCAGGTTCTTCGGCTGCAGGGAGCAATCAAGATGATGAAACAGACTGCAAATCCTACACCGAAGATGTCCTCCCACCATCAGATTCATCTTGCTCTAATGAATTGGAAGATTCATCTGAATCTGCATTACAACTTCTTTTAGACTTCCCTAACAACAATGACATGAGCTTCTTGGGACATACTGATAACTCCAGCTCTTTATCGTTTAACTTTTACTAGAATTTATTGCAAATTACTCTTCTGAAGCACACAAAAATCTGCCCCTCTGAAGAAAGACTTCTAAAATTTTGGATGCTGGTTTTTGTGCATCTCCAGATATGGAGAAATGTAGGGGCGAGTCGGTCTACCAATGTATTTGGTCATCATTTATGGAGAAAGTTTTTTCTTATTGAAAATTTTACTATAGTTTATTTATTACACGGAATTTTCTTTTTTTCACTAGTCCAAAGCACTCTAACTACACACCAGCAATTGAAAATATATCAATTGCCTTTATAAAAAAAACCGAGCTACAATACCACCTCGATTGACATCTTGGGTGATCGAAAAACACACACCCGGAAGTCGAGCATTATTTTATTCATGCAGGACCCACTCGCAATATGAGGATCGATCACCCAAGATGTCAAACATTTTCGGGTAAGGTGGCTTTACTCGGAGGGACTTAGCAACCAAAGAATCCAAGACCCTTCTTAGGAGCATGGCCAGTTGCACGGTACTTTGCAGCCATCTCGTCTGTTTTGAGAATTTCTTCCCCTTGTTTGGCTTCAACGATTGCTCTCTTCTCTTCTGCCTCCTTGTGAATCAAAGCTACCTTGTTTCTTATTTTTTCTGCATAAGCTGCTTTCTTCTTCTCCAATTGTTCCTGCCAATAGATTGGACTTAAGTCATATAGAACGCAAAACTTCAATTTTCCACAAGCAAATAAAGCCACCAAGGTTCTATTAGAATAGCACATTAATGTGACAATTTCAAACTCTTTATTTGCAAATATTTCCCATGTACAATATTTTCAAAGATATATGCATTCTGAACTTTGTAAGGTTGTTACCTCAATTTTCCTCAGTTGAGCTTCAAGAGATGCTTTCTTGCTGTTTTCCCATGATGAAACCTCGGAGAGCTTCTTTTGGGCCCTGTTCCATCATAAAAATAAAATCACAATCATCTAAAGGTGTCAAAATGTGACGGTTCCAATAGATTTCACTAGGAGGCACGATGTACAATTCTTAACCCCAAGACTTGGAACTTGCAACCTTTAAGCTGGATTTCAAGCCTACCCGTCAGGTAAATTCTCGAATGGATATTTGTGCCTTTCAACTACCAGATGATGGAGTAGTAATCAAAGAAAACAGATTCATTGACAATCTTCCTAAAATAATTATGCTGACTGTAATTTATTTTTTCAATCATTAGCTTCCTTTGAACAACTATAATACTCTCACATTTCAGGGACAACAATATTAGGTTCAGTGACGTTAGATGATTAGCATAGGAATACCTACAGCTCACTGTATAAAGTTTCTTAGCTTACCAGTATCCGGCTTTCAAAATGCACATTTGGATGGAGTTTTCTTGATCAACTGTCTTGCTTATTTAAAGAAAATAAGACTAAACTCTTCTTTCTAAACAAAGTTATCATAGATTCATGTCCAACCAATAATCTGGAGTTTTACTAATTCTGGGGTTGTAGAAAGTGTTATATCTAGATCTGTTTGCCACTTGATGGGACAGATTTTGAAGTCAACAGAAAGTAACACTATAGAAAGAGGCAGACAAGCCTTACTTGTTCTCCATTTTGCTCTTTTCACCATCCTCCCATGCCTTGATAAAGGCCATCCTTTTCTCGTCTTCAACCTTTGCAAGAGCAATATCTTGAAACGTGGACAAATACCAAATTATTCACCTCTCATTAAAAAAAAATTGACATTAAAAGTTCCATATGACACTTACATAAACACAATTAACTTGAAAAGAATCAAAAGATGAAGAATATCCAAATTTAGTTGTTAATTTTTCAGACCACAAAATCATTGTTTACGAAAATGGAAGGAGTTATGAGCCTACCTCTGGCATGGGATCCTTTCGAGCTTTTCATTGCTGCAGAAGGATCTGTAGCTTCTGTATAAGTGGGCAAATACAAGTTAGATTTCATCAAGCTTTCCTTTGGAAAGAAAAAAGTAACTTATTTCTGACAAAAAAAAGAAGGTAAAAAGCAATCTAAAAGTAGTCAAAATTATTTTTTAAAGATTACCATACTCGGGAAATCTCTAGAATATACACTGTATACATAAATGCATTACTACAATACATCAATAAACACACTAGTATATATGTTTACTTTGATCGACGGTGGTAGCCTTGGAGTCGTCAATATTCTCGTGAGTTGGCGGCGGCGGAATAGCAGACCTATCTTCCACGACGTCGTTTGGTTTCTCCATCACCGAAGCAAGGGGTGGCTCCGTCATGGCTTCCACCGCTGCCGGTTTCTGATTAACTGTTTCTAGTGGTGCCTCTGTTGCCATTTCTGTATCTCTAAGACAGCTAAATATGATTAAAACTATAAAACCAAAAGATATTCTCAACTCCCTCGCAGATAATCCCACTTTCTAAATGGCATGCCATTACTAAATATCTAGATTTTGGAAGGGGCAGTGGCAGTGGCAGAGTAAACACACGAACGGTGTATCAAACGTGTCCGTGTATTGTCTGTGTTAGGAAAGGGTAATGCTTAGTGTTACACGGTGTACGGTAAGGGAACTGGATAAGCCAATGAACATGACTTGGAAAAAGCGTGCACGGGAAATATGGATGAGTGAGGCGCATGCAAGGCTTTCTTCGTGCCGACAAGTTTAAATAGGGAACTGTACTTGAATAAAATAGAAACAATTAAACTACTTGTATATGTGTGTATATATATATATATATATTTTTTTTTTATTTTTTTTTGAATTATGCTCCATTATTGACCCTCCCACCTATTTTGTTATGGGCCTTGATGGAAAGATAAATCGCAGGTTATGCCTCTAAGGATGCAGGGTGGAAGATTCCCTTTTAACTCCCACTTACTAAGGGTCTCATCCATATTTCAGGATTCGAACCTTTAACCGACAGTTGCAAACGGGATTATATTTTTTTTCACCTTCCCCTTTCACCACTTGGAGATGTACCCTGGGGGCAAACTACTTGTATATTCATATAATATAATGTATAGCTAGTTTGACAATTTTTGAGATCACAAAGTCGAGGCTATTGATTTGAATAAATGTTATTAAAATTATTGATAAATTGTGAAATAATGCTACGTGCACATAATGATATACAAGGATTTACACTCCCTTACATAAAAGGGAATTCACATACAATAAAATATTTGTAGCTCCCTTCATATAAGAGAAGTGTAACTTGTGTGTACAGTTTACACACAGTATTTTTCAAAATTGTGTGCCATGTTAAAAAATGTAAACAAATGTGTGAATATGATGTAACTGTACTAAAATTGAAATAAAAAATGGGTCTCTACTTCATTTGACCAAGACTAAAAGATTGAAGACAAATGGATTGACCATCACCCGGTATGAGATGGGTCGGATTCACTTCAAATTGCATGTGCATTCATCTTCTTTTAGGACGTTTTGCATTTTTAGTCCTCCAACTATCAAGAAGTCCCATATTCATCCTCTTACTGCTCAGATGCATTTATTTCATCCTCCAAATATGTAGAAGCATTTTTAAAAAACGTGATGTTAGTCCTTCATCTATAGAGAAATGCCAATTGAGTCCTCCAACTATTGTGGAACGTCAAGTTAAACCTCTTACAATTTTATAATTCATTTCATCCTCCAACTATGCACAAACATTAATCTAGTTCGCCAAACTATTGTGAAACTTCAAGTTAGTCACCTTTAACTATTAGGAATTAATCTACTTGTACAATTGTTGTTGACAATAATTGATGAAAACATTGACGTTGTCAAAATCTGGTTCATTAAATGTCATTTTATTCCTCCAACTATTTAGAAATGTCAAGTTAGTATATCCAACTTTCGAGAAATGTCATGTTACTCATTTAACTATTCATAAACTATAGGTCACTGCTCCAAATATTCACAAACATCAATTTAGTCCTCCAACTATTTAAAAACATTAATTTTATCCTCCAACTATTCCAAAACTTCAAGTTAGTGATATTTTACAATTTTTAAAATGTAAATTTCACTTGAAGTTCCTAACTTCTGAACCTTTTAACAGTTAGGTCCTAAACAAAAATGAGCAACTTCAAATTAAAATAGTGCACGGTATTTCATCGTTAATCCTAGCAACAAATTGTTTAGTTGGACAAGATTGAAAGCCAAAAATACGAAGTCTTAATGGAAGACATAACCTGGATGAAGAGATGAAAAAGATAATTACAATCCGTCAATTTTGAATCTCTTCAGTTTTTGAATTGCACCGTGTTCTTCTTCAATTTGTCTGGAATAAGGATGAGTCATTGCTTTGTAATTGCTCTAAGATAATGTATTGTGATGTGTAAAGGGTAGAAAACACGATATGAGAGTTTTTCTACAAATATTCTTTAAAAAGTCCAAAAATATGTTTAGAATAACCTAAAATCTTGAATAACAAGTTTTCAAAACAAAACACCTTGGTTAGGGATAGCTTGCACGAACTCCATGGTTAACAAGTGCCACCCATGTCGAAGTATTTTATTATTTGATCTTTGATTCTTGAAACGTGTCACCAAGCCATTTAGGTGAAAACCTGCAATGCACATACGAAATGGCACTTAGGAGCCAAATTTGCACTCATCCTCTTCAAATTTTAGCTATTGTCCAATTTAATACTTCAACTCTTGAATTCATCCATTTAGGTCCTCCAGCTTCTCAACATATCCAAATCCATTGTTGAATTTCCGAATTCTGTCACTTTGGTCCTCCAACTTCTCATTTCTTAAATTTGGTCCCCAAGATTCTGGCTTCATCATTTTTGTCTTCATAACTTTCCAAGTGTTAAATTTGGTCCCAAAACGTTTCTTAACATCCAATTAACTTTTCAATGCGTCCAATCAAATCCTCAAATTTCCCGTTTATCATGAAATTCCATGATTTGAACTCCATATCTCTTCATTTTACTTGATTCATCTCTAGATTGGGGATTTTTCTATAAAAGTCATTATACACTAAAATGAGTATATTATGTCCAACTAAATCAAGTTTAAATAAATTTAAGAGGCTATATAAGTGTGTAAAACATACTTATCACCTCTGAATATGAACTAATCGAGATTTATAAAAGATGATAGAGAAGAACTTTTTATGTACAATATATGGTATAACGTGGAATTCACTACTAAATAATATCATGTAACTGTTTACATTCAAAGCTCTAAAATCTTAGGTATTTTGTTTGCAAAAGAAAATTACTTAGCACTTGTTTGATAAAACTTTATTAAAATTTTATCGCCTTTTCAACTTGTCAAATTTCAATTTTAACTACAAATTTTATAGGATCCACACCTTTTATCGACATTTATCAAATTTGCTAAAAATTTTATTAAAAGCTTCGTCAAACAAACTGTTATTCATATCTTACTAAATCAGGCACAAATACAACATGGCTAGAATAGAATAACACCACTAATGAAAACTTCTTATTCTTTTGATGCAGAAGAAACAGGGTAGCTCCAGATCACTGATCACTGAAATCTCTTTCACGTACAGTGCTGCAGCATCTTGGTTACAACTTCATTTTACATCAAGCATCAGACCAGTGAATATCTAATTCGCCCCAATTTTTCTTCGGCACCCCTAAAGCTTTCCAGACAGCCTTCGAGGCATCAACAATGTTGTTAGGACAAGGAGGCTGATAATCATGGTCTGAATCGCAGCCCAATGTAGAATCACACTCATCAACCACAATTGCATTCACACTCCTCCCATTCCCATAAATGGTAATATTTTTTAAGCACCTCTTCTCATTGTTGAACCACCCCGTTGACAGTGCCACGACTGGCTTATCATCTGAGTGGTACTTATTGTCACACTCTGACGGGCCACCACCATCGCCACCGTCCTCAAAACTGTTGATGGTCAGAACTGCTTTCGTTTTGCTCGAAATCTTTGGTGAGCACTTGTATATGTCATAATACTTGCCTTCCTCACAACATTCGGACTCATTCTGCCGATTGCATTCCCCTTTAGGTGGTTTCTTGCCCTTAATCTTGCCACTTGGTTTGCAGGATTGAGCATCAACCTCTAAATTCAAGGCCATAATAATCAGAAACAAAATGAAAACTGGTAAATTCTTCATTTTTTCCTTCTTTCGGACTGTCAATGGTTTGTGCTGCTAGTGAGTTGATTCCGAACATATATATAGGCATAGCATGGCATTAGACAAGACATCTGTCTACTTGTCCAAGATTAATTTCTTAGCTGTCTGCAGAGATGATCATCATAAACAAGGGAATCCTTGCGAGTTGCGAACCTTCAGAGAATCCTAGGCTGATCTTCAAATATATCTAAAGAATCAAGATGGGGCCCCTATTTTTTTGTTTTTTTCATCGGTAAATGTGAATATATAGATCAAAATCATGTACAATGTACAAATACTACGGACATATCCGAGCAATCAAGAACTAGAACAAAGGACAATTACAACGGATAAACCCGTACAATCAAAGGACATGTGAACCAACAACTACTTCGGGCATACCCGAGCAAAACAAAAGAAATAGAGAAATGATATCAATTAGCAACAAGCTAACGACTCAAAGTGAATTAAAACATATGGATGCAAAGATGGGGCCCCTATTGAATCTACTGTTAGTGAATCATGTTCGTTGATTCAGCAGAAGAAAATCCAGATAAATGTCCTTAGGATTCACGCCGGCAGCAGATATATTAATGAGTTAAAAACTAGGTTGGTCCCTCGAGAGAATCATATAGGACTGCTCAGTTCTGTTCAACCCTGATGAGAAAATAAATTCAGCTACATGTGAAGAAAGTGTTTATCTTTTGTCTAACAATTTAAACTTTTGAATGATATGGCTTTTGAATGATATGGTTCAACGGCAATAACCTTCGTATTTGAGTATTTAGCTAGCTAAAAAATAAAAACAATGCATGAACACGTACGGCATATATATCTTGTCCGGGTAATTAGCACAAAACGTCTCTACCTTTCAGGTTTATTGTGGAAAACGTTCCCAGCTTTCATTTTTTTTGGCATTTTTGCCCTTATTTCCACCTTTTTTTTTTTTTTTTTGCGGAAAAAGCCATTCCATCCACTGACTGTCACTTGCTCCATTAATTTAGTACAAAAATATGATTTCTTTTCAAACCATTTACACCATTTCTTCCCGCCTTCAAATAGTTATTCCAAAACTAACACTAAGCAGTCACATGAAAATAATGGATGAAATTATTACACTATATAAAGAAAAAAAAAAAAAAAAATCCTTTCTTAGTACATGAATGGTGAAAATATATCTTTGTGTAAGGAAATATCGACCGCCACACAGGCTTTTACCGGGCTCAATTCACTCATAAAGATCAACACCACGTAGAATCACCAAAACCGATCTCTTTGATATTTTCTTCTATTGGTAGCTTTTCAATAGTACCCACTCACAATAAACCACACAGGAATGATCACGAAGAGAAGAGGGTAGTATTTGTAGCACAAAGCAGAAGCTAAAACCAAGAAGAACTCACGTAGAGAAAACTCACAGAGAGAGTAAGAGAGGCGTGAATGGCGTGTGTTGGGGGAGAGATGGAGTGACCAAGTATATAGCCCAAGTCCAAGAATGGTAAGTTAGGTATAAGTTTCTAGTTAATTGGGTCATGAGCCCAATTAACAAATAGGTGGGCCTCCAATTAAATCGCCATCCAACTAAATGAAGATCGGGCCATGAACAACACTAATTAATTAGACTGCTTCCAACGGCCTATTAAATCTCTGAGGTCGAGGCATTTCATACGTGGTGTTGATTTAACGTTCAGTCATATGGTCGAAGCCGACTGAAATAATAACCGAGTTACATCATTGCCCGGGAAATTATTGGGTATCAAAACCCAACACTTTGTATAATGAATTCTGCCTTGTGTTGTCGATAAACCACTAAAATAAATATTTATATGAATTTAGTTAGGAAAAAATCTAGGATAGATTTCCAAAAACTTCCTATTACAACCTGTAAGAAGATGAGCTTATCGTGATCAATCTTGACAAGATCATCTTATGTTGTTCTTACAACACCATCTGAACTCGAACTGGTTAAGATGTGTATTAGATGATGGAGAAGAACTTTTGCTGTACAAAGATAGTACACATAGAATTCAATGCTATCTCAACAATATTGTCACACTGTGATGCTTGAACTCGCCATTCCGATCGGCGTACCCGTGTCGACATGACACGACACGAGTCGGACTCTTCATGTTTCGAACGGACACGACGAGAAATCTTTAGAAAATTTGTAAATTTACCTCAATGGCAGTCTGGTTGGAGATAGAAGATGGTTGGCGCCGGCGGTCTTTGGTCCAAAATGGATCTGCTCGGAGGCGTCGCTCACTGCTCACAGCGATGAGCTCCACTGTGGTCTTTGGCGTTGGCGGTGGGTCTCTTGCGTGAGGAGAGAAGATGAAGAGAGGGAGAAACGGCAGTGAGAAGAGAGAAGATAAAGAGAGGGAGAAGGAGAAAACGGCAATGGTCTTGCGTGAGGAGTGAGGAAATCACACGAGGGTTCGTGTTAAATTATTTTTATAAAATTATTATTAATATTTAAAAATTATATTAATATCTGACTTTCCATCTAATTTTTTAAATTGGATCTTCAAAAGCGGCCCATATATAATTTTCACTAAGCTTAATAATATAAATATGGGTGTACAATCAATTTTTACTTTTTAATATGAATATGAATGGACTAATAATATAATTATTACAATTAATAATTTTATGTAATTTCTTTTTTCAATTCATCATTTTTAATTTAAAATTACTGCAATATCAAAGTAAAAATAAAATCAAAAAAACAAAATTGAAATTTGAAAGACGTACCCACGTACCCGTATCCAAAATTTGGACTATTTTTAGCCATATCTCCGTATCCCACATTTTTAAAAATAAAGTATCTGACACTTAAATACGTACCCATACCCGATACTCGTACCCGAGTCCGAGCATCATAGGTCACACATCATATCATGGTTATATTTGCTTCTCGTAAATGCCTGATATTTTACTGAAGCTGATATTAGCAAGTTCTGGATCAAAATTAATCAACTGAAATGTTGAGAATATGTTCTACTGATATCATGTGTGAAGTAATCAACTGAAATGTTGAGAAAATTAAAATCGGCGCTTCTGCCCTTTTATTCAAGCCACTTCGCGGGATCCAATTTCCAACATCCCTTATGTTGCCAGCAGGGGTAAGAGGTATTCTTGGTGATATGATCAGAAGACCAGCCCTTGGTTCCTCTATCAAGTTGAAAATGTCTAACCAAATAAGGGGAAAATCGAAACAGTATTAGCATGCTGAAAATAGGCAAATCTATTCTATGACTGGTGGTGGTTGAATGAATTCATTCAGGTCAAAATCAATGGGTCGTCGTGGAATATACGTTTTCAGAATCAATGGGTCGTCACGGAATATACGTTTTCAGATATGAGATGCTTACATTTTCACATATGAAACCAGAGCACAAAGACAGTCACTAGAGAAAAAAATAAATGAAATGGAAGAAATTCTTGGTTGGTCATTCATTATAAGATTTATGCCTGTCCTAAGTATCTTTAGGCGGCACCAGATGAATTAAATGATTGATTTTTCCAATGATGTCAAATTTAGTAGGACCAGAGATTATAATATAAGTTCTCCTGATATATTCTCATTCAATGGAACCAACTATGATCTAAATCTTGAGGTTATTAGTAAATTATATTCCCGTTCATCACTGAATACAAAACAACTGTCATCAAGTGAAAAGACCATTCTTTATATATAGATCAATAAACCAGTTGAATTATTATATTCTTTAGCATATTTTAATTTGTACGTGTTCACAATAATTTACAGGATCGTCGTTGAAAAATGCGATGAACTACGTTAGGCATTGGGAACATGTTACATGCAACCAACCCCAGTCGTCTTCAGGCACCCCAAGGCTTTCCAGGCAGCTTTTGAAGCGTCAACAATGTTATTAGCACATGGAGGTTGATAATCATGGTCTGCATCACATCCCTTACTAGAATCGCATTCATCCACAACCATAGCACTTACGCTTCGGCCATTAGCACTAATGGTAATGTTGTTAAGGCACCTTCCCCCTCCACTGTACTATCCAGTCAATAGCGTGACTACAGGTGTATCATCAGATTGGTACCTCTTGTCACACTCTGATGGCCCGCCACCTTCTCCACCTTCTCAAAGCTATTAAGGGTTAGAACTGCATTGGTGCTTCCAGACACTGGAGGCGAACATGTGTACTTGTCATAGAGCTTGCCTTCTTTTCAACAATCGGAGTCATTTTCCTGGTTGCAATCCCCCGGAGGTGGCTTTTTTTGTTGGAGTTGTGACATATTAGTTGTCACATAATTATTAGTTTCATTTAGTTACATGTTTTTAGTTAATGTCTAACTTATCTTGATATGTAAAAGTTAGACTAGTATGGCTACATTGAAGCTACTACAAGTGTGGTATTGTCTAGTATGGGCTAGTATATTATCTTGCTTGTAAGTATGGTAAAGTGAAAGCATGGTAGATAGATTAGTTGGTAGAAATATCTTGTAGAAATGGCTATATATAGAGCCTTGTAATACCATTATTATCAGAAGAAAATGAATGAAATTTGTTGAGTGAAAATCTTTTCTTCTCCTTTGTTTTCCAACAGCAGAGTTTTTGAGTTTTATGCTATATAAATCCGGTAGTTTAAAACCGGTTCCTCCTCCTCCTTGACACCAAAATTCTAACAAATGTTTTAGAGCTTTCTTTGTAAAGCTTTCGACCCATAAATTCCAACAATTTTCCCATAATTTTGCCACTTGGCTTGCACACCTGAAGTTTAGCCCTTGAAGCATGAGCAACAAAAAGTAATAAAAGAAGATATGCACCTATGCTAACTGAGTACTTCATGTTCTCTCTGTATTTCTCTACACTTGCTTTTGAAATGCTAGATGTAATGCAGGGAGAAATAACAGGTATATATATAAATTTTCCCAGTTGGAAATGCCAATATAGTTCTCAATATACAAAACTTTTTATGCAATGCTTGTTGAAAGTGATGGGTGCATCAGTCAGATATTCCAGTAGAGTGTTCAACAGATTATGCCAGTAATTTACTCCAAGCTCTTTTAACTTATTCAAGTATTAATTAATTAACGGTGTCGTGGCTGATATCTTTTGGCTAAATGAAAATTTACATTATGCACGCAGACAATGGTCCACTCTGTAATGCTTTGTGTGTTGTATCTGTGGTCTCAGTAGTCATATGACACCTAGTAACTGCCATATATCTAATGTCTTTTATATATCTCAAAGGAAAATGAAATAGCTTAAACATTTGCCTGAAATAATACATCTGTGATTAATAAGCATGGGACATTAAATGTTAATGGTACCTTGTGGTGGTAGTTGGTTGCTATAGTATGCTGGTTGTGGTGGTTTGTTATTGAGTAGGGAAGGAGGTTTTGGTTAGATGAAGAAGAATAGTCGAATTCTCTTTAAAAAAAATCTCAAATTTTTACTTGTATATATTCTGTTATCTAAACTTGTGAGCAAATTCCCTCAACAGCTTAGGGAAGGGTGATGATGGTAGTGCGCCATCAAACAATGTGACTACTTCTCGCCCTGTTGTCTCACTATCAACTTTTATGTGTCTTTGGATATTGCGTTGGACGGTTCTATCTGATGCGGGAGCATTGTTGAGATAGCTTTGAATGAAAAGTGTTGCACAATATAATTACTTAAGAGGAGAATTCCATGTTATAATTATATCTTACAGAAAAAAAGTTCCTCTACAATTTGTTATCTACCTCGACTAGTTAGAGTTCAGATGGTGGCATGGTGCTGCATGAATCTAAGAGGGTAAGCTTATCTTTTCACTAGAGGATAATTTACAATAGGAATTATTTGGAGATCAATCCTAGAATCAAAGTGTTTACCTAAATTTAATTTATTAAAAATTATGCCAGTGAATTATCAACACAACAGGGAATCTAATACACAAAAGTATATTTCCATTCATGCATTAAGAAAATTACTATACAAACAGAATCCTAAACCAATAATAGGGACAGTAAGTCGTAAATATTCTTCAGTATGTATACATGGCAATTTATTTTACAACATCATAACTTCAAAACACTATTAATTGAACTAGGCATCAGACCAAGTGATATCCAAGTCGCCCCAGTTATCTTCAGGCACTCCTAAGGCTTTCCAGACAGCCTTGGAGGCATCAACAATGTTATTAGGACATGGAGGCTGATAGTCATGGTCGTCATCACATCCCATGGTAGAATCACATTCATCAACAACCATAGCAGTTACGCTTCGGCCATTAGCACTTATTGTGATATTGTTAAGGCATCTTGACCCTCCGCTGTACCATCCAGTTGATAGAGCAACAACCGGTGTGTTATCAGAGTGGTATTTGTTGTCACATTCTGATGGTGCACCTCCATCTCCACCCTTTTCAAAGCTATTAATGGTAAGAACTGCTGTAGTGCTTCCTGACACTGGAGGTGAACATTTGTAGGTGGGGTAAGATTTCCCCTGTTTACAGCAGTCGGAGTCATTTTCCCTGTTACATTGTCCAGGAGGTGGCTTTTTTCCAATTATGTCGCCACTTGGCTTGCACGCTTGAAGTCTAGCCTCTGAGAAACGAGTAGAAAGAAAGAGTACTACAAAAAGAAGTGCTCCTATGCTGAAGTTCTTCATCTTTTCTCTCTATTACTCCAAGCCCACTGTCGAAATGATTTGTTTTGGTGAAAATCGTGATCAACGACTTGCCTTATATTTAAGTTTGGCCACAGAAAATGCCAATATTGTGCTCAAGGTACAAAAGAATCCTTTAGATTAGTATTCATGAAAAATGTTAAGGTTATATAGTCATAAGGTCCATCTGAGGGTTCAAATGGAGCTATGGTTGTCGTTATCTCTGCGATTTTGTAATGACAATAACTTTTTCTAAAATCACTGCAACAGGCATTCTCCTGTCCTACTGAAAATAATATAAATCAAGCGAAGTTTGTTTATATTTTTCTTCAACAAAATTGCAGCCCTACATCATAAATGCTCAGCAGCCAGACTTTTAGAATCCATGTTTTTTTATTTTTTTTGCTAATTTGATACTATATGCTTGTTTGGTAGTGCTTATAGGTAGAGGGAATATGTGGATGAAAAATAGGTAGTAAGTTGTGAATTTACAAAATGTACAAAATATGTGGATAAAAAGAATGTTTTAACCATCTTAAATTATAACTTAAACATTAGCAAAACATGCTCTTATGGTAAACTGTCTCGCCTAGAAGCTTTGAGTTTTCTCTTGAACATCATTAATTGCGCTTATTATTAAGATAAGAAAACAAGACAAAAAGGAACCTATACGACACAATCTTTTAAGTAATATTAAAAGAGTTAATTTCACAAATCATCACTCAAGTTTGTGCAAAATTTCAAATTGGTTTTTCTCATCCTATCAATAACTAAAATTATTAACAATTTCATAAATGGTCACTTGGTCTCACAAAACGTCAGTCTTGTTTGGAAAATTCTTGTTGTACATCTCTATTTACACTCTTTTACAGATTGGTGAGGTGGTAGAAAGAAAGTCGGGCAATTTTACTAGGTTCAGTTGAAGAAAAAAACAGATAAATACAAAAAGAACAAATACAAAATATAAGAAAAATGAAATTAATTCCCCTTTTTTCCTCACAAAATCCTGCCGCCTTCAGCAACTTGTTTAAACCCCCCCCCCCCCCCACAACCCGGCCACACCATACTAGTTTTAATCAGAGTTTAGTGCTAGCATAAACCGAAGCCATGGTGGTGCATGAGGATGGTGGTTGGTCAGCGGCGAATCCAGCATAAATTTTCAGCTAGAGCGGAAGTCAACTTTCACCGTTGACCGTAGATAATCAACGATCGTAACAGTTAAGTCACCAAAATCAAACACAAATTCAATTTATCCAATAGTAAAACCCCAACTTAAAACTATTAACAGTTAAGTCACCAACTCCAAGACACCAACTGACACTCACAGAGTCACAAACTCACAGTCACAAGCACACAGGCAGGCTGCAGGCACAGCAGTCAGTCAGCACACAGCACACACGGCACACTCACAAAGTCACAACCCACAACCCACAACCACAGTCCACAAGGCCACAACTCAAGCTAATTTTATCAAGCCATCAAGGCAAATCAAATTAAATAGGCATCATTAACCGCATCAAGCCATTGATCAACTCATCAACAGATTCAACTTTCAAGTATTCAACACACAATCACACACACAGTCCACAGACTGCACAACTCACACTGTCACTGCGTTACACCCACACGGTCGCACACCGGCACACAGTCGCACTCCGGCACAGCACTCGCACAGTCGGCACATTCGCACAAGTCACAACACAGGCACACAGCATTACAGCAAGTCTATAAGAATTAAGAAACCGAACTTACCTAGCCAAGTCCAACTCCAAGTAGCGAAGTGGTGAAGACCGGAAGCGGGAAGACGTGAAGTTCCGATTCCTCCACTTCACAGCCGTACGCGGCACGCACCCAGCACACTGCCCAGCCAGCGTCGCACACCAAGCGGGAAGACGTGAAGAAGTTCCGATTCCTTCCTTCACTTCTACTCCTTCTACCGGTGGGACTTGGGAGGGACCGGAGGGTTAGAGATTGGGGGAAAATCAAATGGGAAGGCAATTGATTTGGGTTGTATTTGCAATTGACTAATTGGGTAAAAAAGGGGATTGGCTGGACCCAATTTGGCCCAAATAATTTGGGCCAATTTTTTTTTTTAAAAAAAGGCCCAAAACGGCAGAAGGAGTAGAAAACGGGATTGGCTGCTTCGTCTTCTCCGGTCTCTCTCTCCAGTTTTCTCCGGCCTCTCTTCCCCGACCTCAAAATTTCCGGCGAATCCAGCTAGAGCGGCCGCTCTAGCTCGCCACTAGCTGGATCCGCCCCTGTGGTTGGTTCCAGCAGGTGCAATTATAACCTTGAAATTTTCGGCGTCAACAGTCGCGGAGTCCATTTCACGTGCATTTGAATATTGTTAGATGCCATTTTCATGAAAATGACAGCTTGGTTTCGTTACTGATGAATATTATCTGCATATGCCCTCAAACTGGGAATTTCTGGTATCGGGGATTGGCCCAAAACACGTTAAATTCCAAAACAAACAGTCGTTTTTGACTGAAAGATCCAAAGATAATTAATTAATTTTGAAATTGGTTGGTGAGTTGGTAGGTTCATAAATATTGACATTAAGGGGTAATAATACGAAGCTGGTAACATCTAATCTTTGATTCTTTATTATAGATATAAACATAAATTCCACAATTTACGATGCAATTCATGTCAACTATACATTGGATTGAAATAAAATTAATCATAAAACTGGAGCTATGGTTGTCATTATCTCTGTGATTTTGTAATGACAATAACTTTTTCTCAAATCACTGCAACAGGCATTCTCCTGTCCTTCTGAAAATAATATAAATCAAGCGAAGTTTGTTTATATTTTTCTTCAACAAAATTGCAGCCCTACATCATAAATGCTCAGCGGCCAGACTTTTAGAATCCATGTTTTTTTGGGTGCTAATTTGATACTATATGCTTGTTTGGTAGTGCTTATAGGTAGAGGGTCCAACGGAATATGTGGATGAAAAATAGGTAGTAAGTTGTGAATTTACAAAATGTACAAAATATGTGGATAAAAAGAATGTTTTGACCATCTTAAATTATAACTTAAACGTTAGCAAAACATGCTCTTATGGTAAACTGTCTCGTCTAGAAGCTTTAAGTTTTCTCTTGAACATCATTAATTGCGCTTATTATTAAGATAAGAAAACAAGACAAAAAGGAACCTATCAGCGACGACACAATCTTTTAAGTAATATTGAAAGAGTTAATTTCACCAATCATCACTCAAGTTTGTGCAAAATTTCAAATTGGTTTTTCTCATCCTATCAATAACTAAAATTATTAACAATTTCATAAATGGTCACTTGGTCTCACAAAACGTCAGTCTTGTTTGGAAAATTCTTGTTGTACATCTCTATTTACACTCTTTTACAGATTGGTGAGGTGGTAGAAATAAAGTCGGGCAATTTTACTAGGTTCAGTTGAAGAAAAAAACAGATAAATACAAAAAGAACAAATACAAAATATAAGAAAAATGAAATTAATTCCCCTTTTTTCCTCACAAAATGCTGCCGCCTTCAGCAACTTGTTTAACCCCCCCCCCCCCCAACCCGGCCACCCCATACTAGTTTTAATCAGAGTTTAGTGCTAGCATAAACCGGAGCCATGGTGGTGCATGAGGATGGTGGTTGGTTGCTGCCATGGGGCTGTGGTGGTAGTTGGTTGCTATAGTATCCTGGTTATGGTGGTTGGTTATTGAGTAGGGTAAGAGGTTTTGGTTAGATGAAGAAGAATAGTCGATTTCTCTTTAACAAATATAAAAATAAATAAATAAATCTGAAATTCTTACTTGTATATATTTTGTTATCTAAACTTAAGGTACAAATTCCCTTAACAGTTTCGAGAAGGGCGAAGATGGTAGCATGACATCAAAAAATGTGACTACGTGTCGCCCTGTTGTCTCACTATCAACTGGTTGACACAATAGATGTGGAAGGTTCTTAACAATATTAAGATTTATCTAGTGGTATATAATTTGAGTTACCTAAGGGTATTCACACCCTTACATGAAGGGGCCTATTCAAATAAAATATTCTCACTTATTTGAGTGAGCCCCCATCCATGTGAGGGTGAGACTTTAATATGTAAATAAAATTATGTACCACTAGCAAGATTGACAATATTATCGGTAAGTGATAGTGGCCGAAGCATAAGCACTCTGGTAGTTGATGAATGAAATTCTACAATGAGATGTGATGTGGGCCATGATTACAAATAACATTGTTGGTGCTTCCAGAGCTGTCTGAAAAGCCTTGGGGTGCGTGAAGATGACTTGGGTTGGTTGCACGTAACATGGTCCAATGCATAGCATAATTAATTTGCCGTAATCCTCAATTATGGTCCTTTAAAGTATTGTTAATAGTTATGTATTGAAGAGTGTTAAGAATAATATTATTTCACTTGATCAGAATAAATCTCACATCGAATAAAAACAAAATTATAAGATTTAGACTACTCATTTTAATAAGATTAACCTTTTGAGATAAACCACAAGTTTTAATATGATAACAGAATTCACTAAGCTCTAGCGAACAATTTGATCGTATTAAGACTAAAAAAAATGAATATAGGATTTCAAGATTGATTTGCTCAAACGAGTCATCATCTTGATTTGCAGAAACATGTTAAGGGATAAATATCATATCAAATAAAGTTGAAAATATAGGGTTTGGACTACTCCTCTTAATATGATTGACCTTTTAAGATAGAATCCAAATCTTAATAGACAGGAGTGTCTTATTCAGTGATGAAATCAATAGTCCTACTAAATTTGACATCATTCAGAAAATCAATAATTTCTTTCGTATGGTGCTAACTAAAGATACTTAGGACAGACATTAATCTTCTGATTTGTGGACCAACAAAGAATTTTATTTCATGTTTCTATACAAGCACTTGGTAACATGTAGGCCTAAGCATCAGACCAAATTATATCCAACTCGCCCCACTCATTCAATGGCACCCCCAGGGCTTTCCATACAGCTTTTGAGGCATCAACGATGTTATTTGGGAATGGTGGTTGATAATTATGCTTTTCATCACAGCCTGAAGTAGAATCACGCTCATCGACAACCATCGCTAGTGTGCTTTTCCCATTAGCACTTACTGTAATGTTTTGTAGGCACCTCCTCCCTCCACTGTACCATCCAGTCGATAGCGCAACAACTGGTGTATCGTCAGAGTGGTACTGGTTGTCGCATTCTGATGGAGCGGCACCGTCTCCACCATTCTCGAAACTGTTTAGAGTTAGAACTGCCTTAGTTCTACCAGACACAGGAGGCGAACATTTGTAGGCGGGATAGAGCGTCCCTGGAATACAGCAGACGAAATCATTACACGTTCCAGGAGGTTGCTTTTTGCCCTTTACTTTTCCACTTGGTTTGCAAACTTGAGACCTTGCATCTGAAGAATGAGCAAGACAGACGAGTACAATAAGAAATGCAACTAAGTTTATTTTCTTCATGATTTTATTTCATTTTTATCTACACAAGTGCTGAAATGCTGAATGTTGGAATGCAAGCAGATTCGACAAATTGGTTTTTATAATAATTTAGCTGAAGAAAATGCCAAGAATGTGCTCAAGGCAGAATATAATCAAATATATCTACGATTAGGATTCAGGCTAAGACGGAAGTTTCAAGTAGAACATTGCCTATGATCATCTGGAGATTGATAATGACCCTATAGCACCTTTACTTCCGCTACCAGCTATCTTGTCCTGTATTTTGTCCCGTTTGAATCTTTATGCCGAAAACTTTTAGGGCGTGTTTTGTTGTGTATTACTTATAGAATTTTAACTTATTTTTCTTCTTTAATCATGTCTACTAAGTACTATCTTGTCCAAAAGAACAATTATCAATGCCATGATTTGATATTTTAGCAGAAATTTATATTTGCTTTAAGAGTCCCATTTGATGAACTATAGATGGATATAATTCCAGCTAATGATCTTATGCATTTTTTTCAACAGAAAATACTAGTGAACAGTATCTATAAGAATTCATGTGTCCTTGGATATTGTCTTAGACAATCTACATCTCATGCGGAAGCATATCGTAGAGTTTTCTTTGAATGTAGTGTTAAATAGTATTACTTGGAGATGAATTCCGTGTTATACCATGTCAGAGAATTTTCTAAAAGAATTTCATTTGGATATTGGGACGAAGATAGAAAATACACATTGGAGATCAAAAACATATCGCACACTGAAGGACTTGGGTCGTGCATGCAAGAAAGCCGGCCAAAGCCTTTGCCAGCAATCTGCTCGATGCCACGCGCATGGGGCATTCAGTGCACTCACAGCAGGCTGGCCATGATCAAACTTGCTCTGGAACCAAGTTGAAATTTAAGCTATGTGTATGTGCATGGGCACACGCTCGCTTGCGTATACACACAAGTACAATCCTATCAGTAGAAGGAAAAGAAAACCTATACTAAAAGGAAAAATATTAATTCCCAACTAACAGAAGGAATTTTTTTTTCCATAATCTTGTATCTAACTTTCATATTTAACTGTAATGAACTGCACAAAATGGATATCAATCCAATGAATGATCTTGTGCATTTTTTCTGCAGAAAATCCTAGTTGACAGTACATCTAAGAATTCGTATGTCCTTGTATATTGTCTTCGAGAGTCTGTATCTGATGAAGGAGCATATTTTAGAGAGAGAGCTTTTAATGCAAAGTGTTAACAGGATTGTTTGGAGGTGAACTAAATGTTATACCATGTATTATAAGTAAAAAGTTCTTTATCACCTGCTATATATCACGACTAGTTCAAATATAGATGGTGCTGTGAGAATCGAACACAATAAGCCTATCTTGTCACTAGTGTGTAAGATCAATTCTGTATAACCTCTATTATATATAATAAAATTTCTAGTCCCAACTTTTGAATTAATGGTATCAATTGACCCTGTATAAATTTATAACCTCTATTATATAATAAAATATCCCTGTCCCAAACTTGTAGATTTATACAGGTTATTTGGAGACAAATCCTAGAATGAAAGTGACTAACTAAAGTTTTAATCGTAATAAACTACATGGTAGTGCATCATCAACACAAGGCAGAATTTATTATCCAAAGATATTTTCATCATTCATTCATAAAGGAAATTACTATACAAACAGAATCCTAAACCAATAATAGGGACAGTAAGTAGTAAATATTCTTCAGTATGTATACATGGGAATTCATTTTACAACATCATAACTTCAAAACACTATTAATTGAACTAGGCATCAGACCAAGTGATATCCAAGTCGCCCCAGTTATCTTCAGGCACTCCTAAGGCTTTCCAGACAGCCTTGGAGGCATCAACAATGTTATTAGGACATGGAGGCTGATAGTCATGGTCGTCATCACATCCCATGGTAGAATCACATTCATCAACAACCATAGCTGTTACACTTCGGCCATTAGCACTTATTGTGATATTGTTAAGGCACCTTGACCCCCCACTGTACCATCCAGTCGATAATGCAACAACCGGTGTGTTATCAGAATGGTATTTGTTGTCACATTCTGATGGTGCACCTCCATCTCCACCCTTTTCAAAGCTATTAATGGTAAGAACTGCTGTAGTGCTTCCTGACACTGGAGGTGAACATTTGTAGGTGGGGTAAGATTTCCCCTGTTTACAGCAGTCGGAGTCATTTTCCCTGTTACATTGTCCAGGAGGTGGCTTTTTTCCAATTATGTCGCCACTTGGCTTGCACGCTTGAAGTCTGGCCTCTGAGAAACGAGTAGAAAGAAAGAGTACTACAAAAAGAAGTGCTCCTATGCTGAAGTTCTTCATCTTTTCTCTCTACTCAAAGCCCACTGTCGAAATGATTTGCTTTGGTGAAAATCGTGATCAACTACTTGGCTTATATTTAAGTTTGGCCACAGAAAATGCCAAGATTGTGCTCAAGGTACTAAAGAGTGTTCATGAAGAATGTTAATGTTATTTAGTCACAAGGTCCATAGAAGGGTTCAAACGAACTGTGAGTGATTGTAAATTATCTGTGATTTGTAAGGACTAACATTTTTTCAAATCACAGCAACAGCCCACTGTTCTGTCTTAGTGAAAATTTATATTAAGCAATGCCCCGTCTTTCCTTTAGACAGCTTGTTAAATCATCATATCTAAAGACTAAGCTTTTAGAGGCAGGGCTAATTTCTTTATTTATATTTTTCATCAACACAATTGCAGCCCAAGGTCATAATTGAGTTGAGGCCAGACTTAAACCCGTGACTATTGCAGCTACTCTCATACTATTCTAACTCGTCTCATCTAAAAGGTCTATATTTTCTCTTGAATAGTCTGACTTTTGCTATTATTATTAAGATAAGAAAACAATACAAAAAGGAACCTATCAGCCACGGCACAGTCTTATATAATATTTGAAAATGATGGAGTAAATTGCTGGCAGAATCTGGACAACAGTCCACTGGCATATCTGATTCCCCTATCACTTTCAGAAAACATAATACCTAACACGTTTGTATATTGTAAACTATTTTGGCATTCTCAACTGGGAAAAATCTATGTAAGGCAATTCTGACCCTTGATAGTTTCGAGAAGAGTAGAGATGGTGGTGTGCCATCAGAATTTGACAAGTAGCAGCACTATGATGATATATGCCTATTGTCGCAGTATCGACTGGATGCTACAGTGGAGGAGGAAGGTGCCTTGGGGGCTGCTTGTTGAACAACCCACCTGAATGTCCAAGGGGGTTGTTCAAGGGGCTTTATTCAGGTGCCTTAATAGGAAGATGTCTATGGTCCAACGCCTAGCATAATAATTTATCACATTTTTTTCAAATATCATCCCGTAAAGTATTTGAGTGTGTGTTAAGCATATATTATTTCACTTCCTAGTTTAACAATTTATCACTTGAAAATTATCTTATTGCTCAAGAGTCCTGCAAATTAACTAAGCATAGAATAAAGAGTACGATGATGATTCCAATGGCTGAGAATAGCAGAGGACAATTGAAAGTTACAATTCGACACTAAAATTACCTAGAGATGGATAAATAGGTGAAAATCACGAAATTAAAATTAGGGAAAATTGTAGTAGCGATCCCTAACTTTTTTCAATTTTTGCGAACTTTACCATAACCTTCAATTTGTGCCAACAAGGATCCCTATCCTTTAGAAATGTGTAGCTGGAGTCTAAATGGATGGAAACCATCCAGTTGACCGAAATGTTTATTTTGACCAAATTTTGATAAGGGTAAAATGGTAGACAGTTGAGTTTGGGATTTGCTTAGTCTCCATTCACGACCAATAATCCTTCAACCATCACAGTATTATATTCAGGAAGGATTTGCTCAGTTTCAGTTTCAAGAACAAGACCAAATAATAAATTAACAATAATAGATTTTTTTTCTGTTGACAGGTGCCAAAAAGGGGAGGGAGAGAGAGGGGAAAAAAAAAATACACGGTTACTGAAGGGCCCAACCGGGTTCGAACCGGTGACCTATTGATCTGCAGTCAATTGCTCTACCACTGAGCTATGGACCCCAACTGATACAATATTTATAACAAGATATTGAAATACTATTATTTATTTCTCTACAGATCAGCTATGAAAGATTTAGTTACAGTTAGAAATCAACTTTCTATATTCAGCCAGCCATGGATCTTTTACTCAATTCATTTGGAAATTCATTAGGACATTGCAAAGAGTCTCATAGTGCACGATGTAAGGGACAATATTGACTATATTACGGGTGTTGATGAGGTACAAATATATTATTGAAGCGCAAGGTAGACAAGTTTGATCGACTAGAGTCTCACGACCTATGTGTGCTACAAATTTTAATAAAAGTTGGTTTAGTTAAAAATTAAATTTTTAGAAAGTTTGATAAAACTTTTTAAAATGTATGATTGAAAAGTTGATAAAATTGTGAATATCATAAACTGTATAATTAAAAAGAGTTTTGAAAAATAAGAGTCAAACAAGCATATGCTAATCTGTGCTTCTATATTTATTATTTGTCTATGAAAGTGACACGTGCAATTCGAGTCGCAAAGAGGGATACGACATGGGCCATGCCCGTACAACAAGTGGGTTGTCCCACTCTAGTCGATGTTAAAGCACGATCTTGTATAAAAGTGGGAGTATAGAATAAAAATTGTAAACTGAATAGAAATTTTAGATAAATTTTAGTGAGAACACGATGAAAAACAGGGGACATTGCATTGTACACTTTGTTATATTTAAACTAAATAGAAGAATATGAAAGTCATGAAATATATAAATCAAGTAAGATATCTTGATAGAATTTTCAACTCAACTGTCTCAACACAAATTGAACATTCAAGAGTAAAGTCAAGCATAATATCAATTAAAGCTTGAAGTTTAAATGGTAGAATTTTCAATCTCTCCTCTAGTTCAGAATGTTTAATTAGTAGCAAAAATGAAGTGTTCGATTTTATCATTTCTAGCTTTGAAATAACTGATAAAAACAAAACATTATCAGTTGAACATTCAGAGAAATAGTTCATCTTTGGATCAAAAGGAAAATCAAGAAAGTGATATTGGCAAACTACCTTCAATGCTGCAGAAACATCTGTAAATCTTCAGGATAATTGAACAGGACTTTTCTGATTACAATTGAGTTAGAATTCTTGACCAAAGTTCGTATCATCTCACAAAAAAAAATTGTACCTGTTGAGTATCACATTTTCCGAGTACTTTATGTGTAGATATTCATTTGTAGATATTCATTTCAAAGTTTGGTATGTGTATACTTTTTATAAATAGATAGTTGTGAAACTTGAATTCAAGTTTTTTTGCCTTACGAAAACTTTTCTTCTTGTATTGTTCGATGCAACAGGGAAAATTCGAGATACAAAGAAAATGCTAAACAGTGCTATGTTAGTAGACACATTTCCATCGGCATCGATAAAGGAAAACAGTGATGGTACTTGGATTGAGTTCGAACCGGTGACCTCTAGTGTGTGAGACTATTACACCAACCAGACAACTTGTGCTCACTTTCAATATGTTATAATGAACTTTTGTAGCTATTTTAAAAACTTGTTTTGACAATATTTTCGGGAAGCCCAAAAGACCTTTCGCATAAAAATGCAGTTTATAACAAAAAATCGCTTTTTCTAATTATGTTATCAAAACCTCATTGTTTTTCGATGATTAAATATTAGGGAAAAATTCAAAAGTCAAAGATTAAGTATGACAAATTCAATTTTTAGGTGTCAAATTTCAAAATGCAAAAGTCGAGTATTAGCTAATTAATTAAAAATACTTATTAATTAAATTTAATAAGATCACAAATATAGAATTAATTGTCACATATATATAATTATAGGTCAAAACTTTTTTACTGGTCACATATTGTCAAATTAATTGATCACAGGTTATTTCAAAATCACAAATCGTAAATTTTATAGGTCACAAATTATTTCGAGATTATAGACTTACAAATCAATAATTTTATAGGTAAGTTTATTATCGATCCCAGATTTTCAAATTTATTGGTTATAAATTATCGAATTTTAAGGTCATAGTTTAATATTTAGTCGCATAGAACCAAATTGTTGGTCAAATACACCAAACACCCCACTATCGATTTCGATCCTCCACCAATACTTGGTCACAAATCAACCCAATAGTTTTTCATAATCACTATCCCACCCCGCCCCCGCCCCCGCCACCGCCACCGCCACCGCCACAACACCACCACGACCACCGCCAACAACAAAAACGACCACAACCTTATGACAAGTCTGTTCCAACGATGACATCGTTGTGCAGGCGATTCAACATCCCAAACGGCCAGATCTACCACCACACAAAATACCATTCAAACACACCTCAATCGTCATATCCACCATACAACCAAGCAAACCACCAATGACAGAAAAAAAAAAAAAAAAAAAAAAAATTTGTCTCAAGCAATGGCCTTCACTACATCGCCATCTCTAGTAATGGATGGAGCGCATCTATGAGAAGGGAATATGTGCGACGGTGCACAAACTTACAAAAATCGGAAAAGATTTCAACCGCCACTTCGTGTAAAGATCATCGTCGTTGCGCTTCCGCTCTCAGAGGCTCCGATCTCTTCATTACAGCAGCATCGTTGTGCTACTTACATGGTAGCGGCAGCAACGACAAATCGAGAGGACATGAGAGGAAAAGGAAGAAGATGGCGAGTGAGTGAGAAGAATGAAATGATAGAGTTTGTAATTGAATTGTATGGAAATATTTAATATTTAATTATTATATTAACACCTAGTTTGTAAATAATGAAACTTCTGATTTTTGAATTGTAATAGTTAAATAATGAATTAGTCTATATGTACATAATAATGTACATAATAGATTACACCCGTCTCACATGGAGGGGGCCCACACATAATTAAATAATCGTGGACCCCTCTCTATGTGAGGGGGGTGTAGTCTATTATGTACACCACCATGAGGTGTACATGTAGACTAACCCTTAAATAATTGAAAAAAGCTTCTTGTACATCAATGGTATACATCATTGTACACACCCCTCTCACATGAGAGGGGACCCATGGTGATTAAAATATTCGCGGACCCCCTCTCATGTGATAGGAATGTGTACAAAGGTGTGTACCATTGATGTACATGAAGCCCCTCTCTAAATAATTGGTATTATGTAATTTCCTCTAAATATTAATGTGTAGTGCCCCACTTCAACTTATTAGAACATCTCCAATTTCAAATTCGGTTTAGATTTTCCAATGTTCAAACCAATTGAATCAGACCCGAAATCAAATGTTGATCCAAATCCTAGACGATGATGTCAGAGATCTCGAAGAAACAGAAGTGTTAAATCTGGCGATTTAAGTGGAGCAAATAGCACTACAGAACCACTCTTCCTGAAGAACTCTATTCTATTTTTGCTTTGCTTTCCAACAACCCGTTCCCACAACCCCGTTCAAGCAATCGAAGGTCCGAAACCGATTCCCATCCTATACTCGAACCAGCTGAGAAAATACAACTCCTCAAAGTTCAAACAGAAGATTTCAAGTAATACCTGTACAATACCTATTGTTTTGAAGAGAGTACAAGAATCAACGTCTAGAATTGACAAATTAGAGTCAATCAATGGAAACATTCATCCTGCCTTTAAAAAGAAAAGGACTTGTTAACCAACTTCTTTATATTGTTCTTGTGCCATGTTTCTTCAATCAAGGAGAGCGTTCTCATGTTTTACAGCATTGAGTTAATATGTAACTTGTGGCTTAGCCTGTGATGAAATAAATTAAACCATTGAAATTTGTCGATTTACAATGTACGAAAGGAAACGACCCACGATCCACTTATTTCATCGTCTCCTTGATCACGAATCAAACCAAAGGTCATTTTCCTGCTGTTTATTTAAAATAATGAACTGTGAAAACCAAATCTATAAACAAAAAAAAACTGAATGACGGTTGCCAAATTTGCATGTTGCTCCTCCTCTGAATTCACTATGAGGTGATTTCACTACTAAATTGCAAGGGAATTTTGCCAGATTTACAGTTGGCACAATTTTATTGGTGACTGGACAAAAAACAATTTTAATACATCCAATCACAGCCTGGCAAAATCCCCTGTACAAGGGGCTTATTCCTTCACAATTTGGGTTTGGCAGCAGATACTGGTGTCCCAGCCCTCCTCAATAAGCCCTCTTGAGTCAGCGATACAATAAGCTGCAAACACAACTCCTTTACATATTTGGTTCACCTCAGTTTTGAAAAGAATTAATAGCCAAAAAAATAGACTATTAACTTAATGTGAAAAATGCTTGAATATAGTACGTATGGCTGAATTACCTCTCCATTCCTTGTAAACATTTGACCTGAAACAAACCCACGTGCACCATGAGCACTGGGACTGTTAATCTATTAAACAATGAGCATTTAATGTTAAGAACTTCTGAAATATAAACTTGGCAATGAAAGAGAATGTGATCTACAGTACTCACCACATATAAAACCCAGTCATCAGCCCTAAAAGGCCTGTGGAACCACATCCTGGACAAGAGAATGGAGATTTCAAGTACTCGTCCAAGAAGGGAATAATAGACAGCCAAATGACTAAAACTTTGAAGTCATGGATAAGAAAACGACAATGTCTATCCATTGCTAAACATGCATAAAAATTTCATTTGATGTAAACGAGAACAATAATGGCTACCTAATGGGATTAAAAATGATAAGTTGTGATGTCTTAGAAGTCACAGTAAATATAGTTCTTTATGGTATAAAACAGAACTAAGGCCTCAATTTTTACTACTCTTCTTCTTTTCTTTCCTCTCTTATTCTTTCTCTGCTCCATTCCATCGCCTTCCCTTCCCTTCCCATCACTACCACTGTCTGCATATTTCTACTGTCCAAAATCAATGTACATGATCTGTAATTAGAACACGGAATACCCAATCAAACCTGGAGAACTAACCATTTCAATTCAGCTAATATGGGCTCAAACTCGTTGGATTCCACTATCGTGGGCATGGAATATTTGACCTCCTAAATAAACATGCATGTATGTTTGATTTGTTGATGCAATTTTAGGGAAGATAATTTTAGGACAAACTATTTATAGAGTTCCATAACAAATGCAATCAATAGTCTAACATGGTGGGTTCGACAAAGTCTAGCTGATTAGTGTGAAATTGTTACCTTTTGTTAATAGCAGATAATTCCTACTAGAGAAATAAAATACGCAAAACATGGATATGTAATACTAGATTGGACATGTGTACTTACGAGTGATCCAGGCTAACAGAAGCCGACTTCAAACCCTTTTCACGGTGAGGATTCAAGCTAACTTGAAGAAATATGAGATCTGAAGTATATGCAGCAACACATCTGCTTGAAATCCACATCATAACATAAAAATAGATGTTACTCATTCTCAGCAAGAGGAAGAGAATGAAAACTACTTGAAGAAAGCCATTTACCAAAGTTCAAGAGTTCACTGAGACAGGTCATAACAACAAAATAACAAACATCTAGTTCCAATATACGAACAAACAGTGTACCGTATGGAATAAAAACTTTCAAGACAGACAAATCTAAAAGGAGGAGTTCAAAAATGATTTCATGTCACTATAGTACTGCAAATAAATAGAGATCAATTCATTTTTAATGCTTGAGGAGAGTATGCCCAAAAGAGTAGATCGTGTGGATATAAGGTAAATTGAATGAAAACTGATCACTCTCGGGAAAATAATACAATATATATATTCTGGAAACAGGGAAATGAACAAATTCATCACACCGCACATGTACATATCACAAGTCATTGAACTCTTTGAAAAACCAATATACCTCCGATGTGGCAACTGATATACAAAAACTCCTCTTACTGCTGCTGGCTACAAGAAATACCAGAAAATATAGATGCTAAAGAAGATTCTCTTACCTATGCAAAGCCTGGTCGTCAGAAAGTTTTCCTTTTGCTCTAAACCAATACCTTAAACTGTGGATTAATTGCAAAATACAGTCAATCAGACCACCATTTTTCTAGTCTTCACAATGATTCCCTTCTAAATGGAGTCAATGGACAACAAAGAGAATGATATTTAACCTCGGAGGAGACTTAGTTTGATTGGTGGAAGTATTATGCTCACAGAACCTGATCTCTATGGGCCAGGGTACATATTCCCTACTAGCAACCTTGTTCCGGTATGTCCTGTTTCATGTTATTGTTTGAAATCAATAGAACTTAACGTAAGAGATGAACAGATTGTTCTTTAATATTTGACACTATGTGGAGGAAAACTAAATGTGCAATAGGTATATTCTCCCAAACAATATAACAGGAAAAGGTGACCAAATGTCAGAGTTTCAATGCATAGGATTATAAAAGAAAAATTGTCAATTCCCACATCAAAGAAAACAGTGATAGACAATATTTAGTACATCATATCAATATTTTGGGTCACTAATGCGCATCGACGATGACCTTGGCAGAAGTAGAAAGTCCAATACAAGTACCCTTCAATGCAATGCGAAGCAGGAAAGGGTCCAGAACACTAAGAAAACTGTGCTACATGCTTTAGACATGACACTAATCACGAAGAAATTAGTTATTGCTAGAAGCTAGGTCCTAAAATTTTCATGTCTGTAAGGTTTCTTCAGATTAATTTGTTTTCCATTTGAAACACAGAAAAGGTTATTCTTCAGATGGTATTTTCGCATAAAAAAAGCATGAACAGTATTTTATTTTTGTTTCAGAAATGCTCTTCAACTAATCTTGCAGACCTGTTTCTGAATACAACTAAGTACATCCATCAAATGTTTATTCTATGTATTAAAAGAATAAAGGGGGTATGCAATGCCATTGCTAATGCATACTTAGGGGACGTTCTCTTCGTATTTTAGTTTTGTATTTTGAGTTTTGAATTCGTTTTGTGTTTTGTATTTTGAGTGTCCATTTTGAGATTGTTGAAACCTCGTTCTTTTTGTCATTTTGAAAAAATATTTCTCAACCCGTATTTTTTGAGTTTTGGCAGATTTGTGAAGAAAACAGTCAAAACGTAAAAAAATTGTTTTCTGTTTTCTTCACAAAATTTTCAGTCGTTTTCGAAAATGGGAAAGAGAACGTGTTTTCAATATTTTGGAAAATCGAAAACAGAAAACGGCCCGAAAACAGCAAAGAGAACGCCCCCTTAGTGTTTCCTGGTAACCTATGGCTGGTAGCTGTAGATGTAGCATGCTTAGGCAGTTAGCATTGGCAATAACATATGTATCTCTTGTTTAGTTTAGATTAAAGTCTGATTTTTAGTATATTTAGATAAAGGTTAATAGGGTTGGACAAAATTCACGAACTAAATTGGACCTAAACCAAACCGAATAGAGCGGTTATTCTTAAGTTAAATACCCGAATGGGTATCGAAATCGAGAACCGATGAATTGGTTCGGTTCTCGATTTTAAATCCAGAATCAAAAAATAAAATAGGAATCAAATCTCCCTAATTTTTTTAATTTTTAATATTAAATAAGCCAAATTTTTAGATTTTTTTTCTATATAAATTTGCCAACTATTTAATTGAGCCCAAAAATATCATTTTCCTATTTCATTTGCCAACTAATTAATTTAGCCAAAATCCAAAATAGAGATTGCATTGAAGAAACAAAGTCATATGAGGACTACATTATTTTGTAAGAGCGAATATCGAATATATTATTAGTTAATTAATGTAGTGTTGTAGATATTAAAAAATTAATTATGGTACGGAACCCAAGAACTGAACCAAACCAAATCCGTTCAGTTCCATAATTAAATTTGGACCCGACGGTTCCACATACTAAATACTCGAAAATTTGGGTTTGGTTCAAACTAGACCATGTCCAGCTATTTGGTTAAAAATTGAGAAAAGTCGAGTCTCCCATGAAATGTGTGGTGAGTTCGAGGAAAAAATAAGGTTTAGAAAATGGGGACCAAACAAGGGCATAATAAAAACCTTCACAAAGCATGCAAGTCGATAAGCAAAAACTGAAAAGTATAATATGATGAGAGGGTAAAGAAATGACAAAATTATCCCCTAAAAATCAATACAACCAATGCATTTCCACACCATAGAAAAAGATAAGAGCCAAACCTGGGGAGCCGAGGATCAATGATACGCCTTTCTCGCAATTCCTCCATAGATAAAAGCTGAAGAAATAAAAAATTTAAATAACCTACTGCAGAAACAACCCATTATAGGAAATAATACAACCACATGTTGGCTACCTCTTCTGGATTAGGTACGGAAGGCATTTCTGCCACCTGGTGATTGAAGCCGCCTTCTTCTTTCTGTAAATTATTTGAATCAATAGTTAGATGCAGTTTCTATAGTTTTCCAGCATTCACCTATGAAGTGGAAGGAGAAAAAGGACACAAGAAAGACATAATAGAATGCATCTTGGGAAATGATATCAGAAACTATACCAAATTTTCAATCTCGGCAAACTCTAAGTGTTAGTATTAAAACTCAATTATTTAACAGCGAAATTATCTGATTCCATGTCTTTAAGACGTATCATAAAACAATACGGTAACAAACACTATCTGACGAGATGAGCATGTTGCAAAAGATAAAACAAGAAACCAGTCAAATTTATGAAATGGTAGTTATAACAACAGCAGACTGAGCCTTATTCTCAATAAATTTGGGGACAGTTACTTGAATCCTTTATTGCCACTTTGCCTCATTCAACTATTATATACAGAATACACTTAAAGATCACTAGGCCAGGAAGAAAATATGATTACTTGAACAGACACGCATACAGGCCAGCCCCTAATCTCAGTACGATAAATACAAAATGAGTAATTAAATTCCATCAAACAAAGATTCTTTAACCTATGAACTCTTTGAAACTACAATATCAGAGATATAAAAAGATGGCATGTATTTTCAACATCACCACATATCATTTCATGTCCAAAAAGTAAAAATTTTGGGACCCAACTACAAGATTTGTACACCTACTAGTTAATGCAGAGAAGTCCAGGACCTCTTTTTACAAAATTCCCATAAGCTTTCTGTGGTTGACAATTTACTCTATATATTTCCCTTCTTTTATTTTCACATAACACAAGAAAGGGGATAACAATATTGTATACACGTGACCAGGAATAAAATACAGAAAGATTATAGCCTCTGAAACTGCATGGGATTTCACTTGAGCCTATTAATTTGTAGTGCAAGATATAAATGTGACTAGTAAAGATGCCAGAAAGTTGAGTCACTTCTGCTTTTAAATTTCCAGCAATACCTGAAATGAAGCAAGCAAGGTAAATACAACGTTCCCATTTTGTATTGCCTCTACCCTTCTGGTAGCAAAGCTTTTTCCATCGCGTACGCGGTGCACTTGATATATAATTGGCACTGTAAACCAGTTACGATTTCTTGTTTAAGAGCTTTTGCATCATATAAATAAATGCATGTAGGGTGTGGATTAAATTTCTCGTGAAATATATCAGCACAGTGGAAAAGCAAAAAATGGTAGTCCCAGTAACTTTAACTACAAAATATTCTTTCTTACTTTGACAGCAAGTCATTGATAATGAACATATACAGTGTCAAATCTGTAATTTAGCACTGGCTAAGGAGGGTCTTGTGATTCCATCAACTATAATCCATAATCTGGAGCCGTCGATAATGAACATAAACAGTGTCACTGTCAAATCAGTTATTTAAAATCCATAACCTGGAGAAACTGATTAAGGAGGGTCTTGTGATTCCATCAACTACTAAGCACTTGAGCTAAAATTGTATAGACACTCTTGAGTAAACAAATGTGTCATAGATTAGTCAAAGATGCCAATTTATGTATAAATTGATGGTCAAGCTATGAAAAGAATCACGAGTGTGCATCGTGTAATGCAATACATATCTGTCATATACTTTGCAGTCACTTACAATCTCGTGGTATACATCATCATTACAAGTACATGTTGAAGATTTTAAGAGAGCTGATGGCTATAAGCATTACAAAAGTATACAAAGAGGATGCTTACTGTTAAAATCCCCAATAAGAAGGAAGTAAGCATGCAAACTGTGAACAATCTTCAGACAATCGACAGTTTTTGACGCTGCAGCAAGTGCCTGAATCATTAGCCATTATGGATTGTCAAAATTAAAATCCTAACTAATAGGAATGTCAAACAATAAGAGCATATAAGAAAAAGGAAAAGAAAATGACAACACTCAGCTTGGTCATGCTGAGCTAGATAGAGATATACTTAAAAAGAAACTCAAACCATACTTGTCCGATAAACTGTCCTCCAAACACTTTTCCAAATTTTGGAGCATCAGGCAAAGTGATACCTCGGAAAATGTTAACCTGCCAAGGACACAATAAAACTTGAGCACAAACTTATTTTTCTTTCATAGAGATAATTATAATATTAACATCTCCATAATGAAAGAGACCCTTCAAATGAATCTTAATAACACATTATGTTATGTGATCTGCTGGTGCAAGGTATAAATTTGTAACAGTTGATTAGCATTTACTGTCACACTCCTATTGATTAAGTGAATAACACAAGATAGAAAGAATTGATAGTTCTCATTGGTGGTATACGATGGTTGAACCTGATGAAAAAGAATGGAGCTTTTACTCTTACTGAGTGCAATTGATTCTCATGCATTTATAAAAACATAAATAAATATTTGCTTCTGGGAAAGAATATACCCATATACAAGGGCACACAATTTAGCTGAATAAGTTCATAGAAGAGTCAATTTAAGTGAGAATGGATTTCGCTGTTTTAAAAAATAAAAAACCCAACGAATAAAACATTCACCGACATACAATCCTCAAGGAACCAAACTACTCTTGCAAAGGAAGAAAGATAAAAGTATAGAGATTGATCTCAATAAAAAGAAGTTTCACCAATCACCACAACGCATAATTGACCAATATTACCCAAGCAATGCCAAACTGTTTCTCACTGGAACAGGCTTTGAAAATGAACCAGAAGATTCATAGGTTTTCTCTGCTTTAGAAAATCCAAAAATCAAGATAGTGTCATAATTTAATAGTTTTGAAATTTAAAGTTCCGGAAAAAAAATTTGTTTTTTGTTAAATTATTGAAGATTCTTCCAACAACTTCAGTTGAGTTTACAACCACCTTCCCTTACCCATCTCTTTCTTTCTTTCCTTTTAACTATCATCTTTTGAGGCTTTTATTGTTGGGGATGGTGGGTGGGTGGGTGTCACTGGTTTTGCTTTGGTTATTGACTATCAGACCTATTTACATTTCAAAGAAAAGTGCCATGAATTTTTCCTGTAAAATAAGCAATAAACTGTGTCTACACAAAACTATGTCAGTTAGCCAGGATGGAGAAAAATTAGAAAAACATAACATGCCATGTCAAGAAAGAGTAAGAACAAGTATCGTTAGGAAAATACTTCTACAGGATCCAAGTGCAGTATTCTCTCCGCAAGTGAGAATTTCTCATGTGTCTCATCGGCACTCCATATTGATTTGGATTCTAACAAATTTGTATGCCCCTTTGGCAGGAGTAAGCATGTCAGCTGCCACCAGAGACATCCATCAGAAGATTAACCATAGAACTTGATATAGCAACAGGTGGACTTGAAAAGTCTAAAAGCATGTTTACATGCCCTAGGAATAACAATGTAAGTACATTAGAGAAAGGGGGTACCTTAGACAATGCAATTACATCCGCAGGCTGAGTTGATGATGCCATACCTGCAATAGCACATCAGTCATGTGACATGTTCGCCAACAACATGGGTCAATCCTCCTAATAAAGAAGCTATAGTATGCGCAAGTTTGTTATATCTACAGGTACAGCCTACACACACAAAACACGCAAACAACAAAGGATTGGCATATGAACTTGTATATCCAAGACAAACACAACTTTTAAGATACAATGAAATCTAAAACAATCATAAAAAAATGGGTGCTCAAAAGCCATCAAAACATGAATCAAACTACACAGTAAAGACCAACATATTGTAAGGAAGAAAATGTATTACAAGAATTAGCCTCTAACCATGACCAAAGTAATCATATTGCTTGAGGTGAAATTCAGGACGATTTTCTTCATCAGCATGGAAAGACCCACAGACTTCAGCCTGTAAAACATAAAATGCACCTTAACAAACAAAAACCAATCACACAAGCATAAAAGTGTTAACCAAAACATGAAATGCAAAACTTACTTCTCCATCCCATATGAAATAAATTCCATCTGCCGCAGCTTCCCCTTCATGAACTATGTAGTCACCTTGCTCTTAATAGTAACAACCCAAAAAAATAAAATAAAAAATTAGAAGACAAAAAGTATTCAAATATCAATTCACTGGTTAGTAAAGCATGTTTAGGAACTATTTATAAACGGTAGAAAAAAAAATGCGTTATGGTAAGTAGATAGTATATGTGGATCCCTCAATATGTGTGGACAAAAAGTGGTTTTAAGTGTTTATAAATAGTTTATAAACAAGAGCCAAACATACATAGGCTAAGATACTGCATCAGTGCTTTGTTATTAAATGCAAGACAAAACAAGTATTCAAAAAATGCTTTTAATCAGCACATAATGGCTCATCAATAGCAGAAAAATAGACTAATTTCCAAAGGAACACATTCAATTTCTAAACGAAAAGGAAATATTAGTCTATATTTGGTAGCATGGAATGGATCTTCAGAGTCGCATAAGAAGCCAAGAAGGGACTGTATTCATTTCATTTTTTCATCCCTAATCTTTGCGAAATTTAATAAATCTGTCTTCAATCATTTTTTTAGCATAATTCATCTCCAACCTTTCGATTATGTAACAAAACTCGTCCTTCCCTTCATTTTGGCTAATAAATTATGGGTTTGCCTTCTCTTTAAATAAACAAAAATTGAAGAAAGCAATAAAACAAAAATAAATAAATAAATAAATAAAGTAAAATTGCAAATAGAGTCTCATAACTTTTAAAAAAAAAAAAAAAATCACGTAAAACAATTAAATACATATTAACACATAAAAAAATGAATTTAAAAAAATTTCATCTTCCCTAGCTAAGCTCCCTCACTGCCCATAATCAAACACCACCTCCACAAATGCAATTACGTCACCACCCCGTAAAAAAATTAATTAACGAAAAAAATAATGAAAAACGATTGGATAAAAAAATAGCACCCTATATCGCAAAACCACCACCAGCAGTAGGTTGCTAATTCTTTTATCCAGCCTTTTTTATTAATTTTTGAATTAATTTTTTTATAGTGTTAGTTATGCTCCCACCATATGATTGCAACTAAGGAGGTAGTATTCGGCCACGAGAGAAGGGTGGATAGGTGAACTTTGTTGAGGAAGATGAAACTTTTCTATATCTTTTTTTTTTATGTATTAATATGTATTTAATTGTTTCAAATATGATTAATATGTATTTAATTGTTTCAAATAGAATTTATTTATATTTTTTTGAAAAGTTATGAAGGTACATTTGTAATTTTTCCTTATTTTTTGTTGTTTTGTTGATTTCTTTTATTCTTGTTTATTAAATGAAGGGAAAATCTGTTCAAAGCGGAGGAAATGACAAGTTTTGCTACATAATGGAAAGGTAAAGATGGACTATGCTAAAAAAAAAGGGATAAGGGTAGATTTGTTATATTTTGCAAAGGTTGGAGTCAAAAAATGCAAATTTCCCCATTATTATTGATTGAATGAAACTCAGAGGCCACTTGACATGACTTTTAAGAAGCTAGGAGCAGTTTTTGGGACTAAAAAACTGCTTTTTGTCTAGTTTAGCTAATTTTATGAAATTCTTTTTCTAGATATAAGAGTTTTTAAAGTGCGTTTGATTGCCAATATTTTTCATGAAAAATATCATTTTTCCATCCATTTTTTTACTTTTGTGCTGTTTAATTGATTTTTTTTATGGAAAATATTTTCCTACTTTTGATCACGTGACCATATTTTTCTTGAAAACGAGAAAAATATTTTCTTTAGGGAAAGCAGATTTTTATTTTTCAGGTTATTCACTCCCTCTTTCTTTCTCATCTACCCCCTCTCCCCATCTACCTACCAATAAAAAATGGACAAATATAATATTTTCTAGGTTGAAAATAAAATCAATCAACACATTTAATTGATAATTTTTATGCAAATCTTTTCATGTAAATTACATGCTCGTAATCAAAAACACCTTAGAGAAAATTGGTCAAATTTGGCTTCCTCTAGTAGCACTTCCGGAATAAGAAGTTCATTTAAAAATTAGTACCAAATAAAAATTGGAAAAAGATGAATGTACAAAAATTAATTTACAGAATGGATATAGATGTGAGATAGATGTGGGTCCCATGTGTGAATAAAAAATGTCAAAAAATTCACCACCCACCCCACCAATGTGTCTTATCTGTAGACTTCTGTAAATTTAACTTCTATACGTCTAGCATTTCTCAAATTAAAACATCTATCTCACATCCATACCCATTCTGTAAATTAATTTCTGTACATTCATCTTTTTCCTAAAAATTAAGGAAGTTTCCTCCAAAACATTTTTTGCAGAGGAAAATGCGCCTTCATTTTTTACTTTTGTGCAAAGTGGATAGAAAATTTGAAACACAATAATTTCCAATTAAATCAATCAATAAAAATAAAATAATATCCAAGAGAATTACCATAGTGTTTGACAGCAACAATCGAAGCGATCTTTCTAAGAGAGGAACTTGGGAGTCTTTGGAGCAACGGAACACAACCCAAGAACTCGATCACTGTCAATCCAGAAACCAAATAAAAAGGAATTATTTTTACAAAAACGAAATTAAATAATAAAAAAAACCAGAATCGAGAACAGAAACTGTAATGCCTAACCTGAGTTTGAATTCATTGTTCGGAAATTCGAGTAATAAAAGCTCGTCAACCAAATTAGGGACACGAAGAGAGACGATAAACAATCTGTGGAATGATATGCACTAAGTGTATTCAAACGTGTGTGTAATTAACAGCTACTGTACACCAATGAGACGCTGTTTAATTTTATGATTTTTCCTTTTATGAAATTCAATTATTGGACACTGAATTTGGTCTAAACTTGCTACATGTACAATTTAGTGTACACTTTATTAGGTGACGTTATTCTTTTAAATTTCAAACAGTTTTTCATTTGACACTTGACAAAAATGCAAATGTCAACATAAATATAAAATTAGTGTACAAATGACAAAGTCTAATTATATCATTCATTTGACCCAATTCCAAAAATGAAAGGTTGTTCTATTTGTCGTTTTCACGCTATTTTTTGTTTCAATTTTTCAAAATAGTAAAAATGTGTTCTCTTTCCTATTTTCGAAAATGAATTTTTCAAAACAAAAAAAAAATATATATATATATATTGTACAAAAATCTCAAAACGTCAAAAATGATGTTTTGAGCATTTTCCAAAATACGGAATCGACTCAAAACACGCCCAAATTAAAAAACACGCACAAATTAAAAAACAACATTCGTATATTATCTCTAACATATCCTCTCTCTCTTGATTCCATCTCTGGGGTTTGGTCCACTTTCCATTCTGAAAAAAAAAAAAAAAAAAAAAAAAAAAAAACCTCTTTAGCTGGTATATGAGTGGGAATATCTTGTAGGACTCCATCAATGCTAACGCTCTAAGTGTCCAAGCTTCTGCCCGTTTTTTGATATAAGTCAATACCTTTACTTGCGGAGGCTCCTGGTCCCTAACATTATTTCTAGTCCAATTATAGTTTTGTTGATTTTTTGTAGTTCGAGTCAATACTATCCTTCCAAACCTATCAAATTAAGGTATTTCTTTGGTGTTATTTTCTTTGGAGAGAATTTTAAAGCATTCAAGACTATAAAGGAAAAAGGGGTTGCGTGAAATGCAAATAATCAGTGAAATGGAGAAAAGGATAAAAAGCACAAGGCCGACAATTTTGAGATTGGACATCAATTTTATTTATTTCTTTTGAGAGTTGGCAGATGAAATACAGAATGTTCTTTGCCCTTTTTAATTGACAAGTATATTGTCAATTCTTGATTAATTCTTGATTTCTTCAGTGATTCAAATTGTTTTTTTTTCTTGTTTTTGTTTTTGTTTGATTCTGGTATATTATGTTCCCCTATGCGTTCAAATTGCTTTTTTTCGACTTATATATTTCGTGATGTATATTCAATATAGAACATGGGTGGTCACGGAATTAGAAATAAGGAACCAATGTTATGGTCAAATGAGAATGAACACGCTTTTATCAAAATTCTGTACGAGAAAATGAAATCAAATGCATTGCAATGTTATACATTCACGAAAGACAAATGGGGCAGGATCAATGAAACCATGATAGCTTTAACAAAAATGGATTACAACATAGATAGATTAAAGAGAAAGTAGAACCGCTTACGTAAGATTCATAGCATGTTCTCTGAACTTTTGGGACATACAAGTGTTACATGGGATCCAAATACCAACAAAATTAATGCTGTAGAGGAAGTTTAACGATACTTTTATGCGGTCTATATATTTATTAAAGAATATTCTCGTCATTAGTTTTTTTTATCTTACCAATTTTACCAGAAGAATATGATAATGTGGCTTCTCTTTCCAATGGTAGATTAACAATTCTGATTACAAAATGTTGAAGAGGGTAGGATGTAAGAACTACCACACTTTTAGGGAGATATTTAGTGGGACTACAGCTACTGGAGGATTAAGCAATGCCTCCACTCAGTTTCCAAACACATCAAAGGAAAAAAAAGGCAGCTAGAGGAGCGCATGTACATGTAGAAAATGATGGTGAAGTCCAGCGTGACGAAATTCGTACATCGGGTGAATGCCGATGTAAAGAACGTAAGATCGGTAAAAGTGATAAACTCAAGACTTGCATGACACAGTGGTCATCTATGGTTAGTATGAGGAATGAAAAAATAGAACTTAGAACACTTTACCTAAAAGAAAAGCTTGCAAAGATCAAAGGAAAATCATCTAATCAATCGGATAGTGAAGCAAATAGTCCGGATCCTTATTCATATACTATTTGCTTGGACGTCTTAAACAATATAGAAGGGGTGTTGAATGAGGTTTATATGAAAGCAATAAAGGCTTTTAAGGATCCCAATTTCAGGGTGTCATTTGTGAAGATGCCAGAAGCAAGGAGAAGATTTATCTTGGAACTACTTTGATATGATTATTGTTTTAATTTGTGATGTCTAAGGTTGTTGAATGTTGACGAACTTAGCTTGAAGTACCTTTTTTCCTTTCTTGATAATGTTGTACTGTTTTCATTTATGAACTTAGTGATGTTGTTGGTTGTAGAACTGATATTAATTTCTCTTTAATTTCTGAATGCTTGATTGCTTTGTTTTATTTGAATCATGATGGTTGATATTACTTATGATAATTATTACCGATATATTTTGTTCACAGTATGGCCAGTGAATCAAACGTAGATAATAATGTGAGTATAGATTATTCCATTGATGAAGATTCGAGTGACGATGATTTGTTATTTATGGATGATTCGGACGCAGATTTTGGAGATATAATGATGGTTAATTTCTTTGTTGCTAACAAAGAAAATACCATCGGCGGGAGACCTTATAAAACATCGATGCTTACGGGAAAAATGTACATGTTAGAAATTTTGAATGGACATTCGAACTTGTGCTATCATAATTTTCGTATGTAGAAACACATTTTTTTTAATATTTTAACAGAGAAATGGTTGTTTAAAGATGGAAAAAACTGAGCGTTGAGGAGAGTGTTGCTATATTTCTAATGATTATAGGGCACACTACACGATACAAATATTATTGATGATAGGTTTCAGCATTCCAACAACACGATACGCAAATGGTTTAAACGAGTTCAAAGGGTTGTTTGTTCATTAGGCTTTGAGATAATCCACCCGACAAATTATGACAGTGTGCATGAACGGATTTCGCGTAAATATCATTTCTTTAAGGATTGTATAGGCGCAATAGATGGAACACATGTTGCAGTTTGGGCACCTGCATCAAGACAAACATCTTTTCGTGAAAGAAAACTAATGTAACACAAAATGTGATTTTGATATGAAATTCACATTTGTATATTCTGGTTAAGAAGGTACTGCTAATGATTCACGAGTATTCGTTGAAGCAGTCACAAGAAGCTCGAACAACTTTTCAATGCCACGAGGAGGTATATTCTTATACTTCAAATAATTATTGCGAATATATTTACAGTGTCACACTATGTAAGTTTTTTTTTTTATTTTGCAGATCATTTTTACCTTGTTGATTCTGGCTATTCAAACATGTCTGAATTTTTTGTCCATTATCGAGGTCAAAGATATCATCTTCATGACTATATTGGACAGGGAAGACTACGTGGAAAGGAAGAATTGTTCAACTATAGACACTTCTCGTGTCGTAACATTATTTAGAGTTGCATTGAAATTTTAAAGGCATGATTTTCTATTTTGAAGTTGATTACCAATTATTCACTTAGTAGACAAAGACAAATATCTCCTGCATGTTGCGCAATACCCAATTTTATTCGCCATGAGCACGTTTTAGATAAGTTGTTTGCCGAGTATGCAGAAAAGAATATGATGTTTCAAGATATATCGGAGTCAAGTCAAGATCAAGAAGTCATTCTTTTTTATGTTAGTTGAACAGCTGAAATGTGACAAGTCAGAGATCAAATTACTACATAAATGCGGAATAACTACTCAAGACATCGAGCATGATTTTGTGGATTTATTTTATATTTTGTTTAGTGTCTGTTTGTACACGTAAACGTCAAATAACTATTTGTTTGCATTGATAATTTCCCAATATTCACATTTCAAATATCAAACCAACAAACCATTCATTTCTTCACCTACCTACAAACTGTTTGTATTCACATTTCACATGTCAAACCAACCATTCATTTGCTCAGCTACCCACAAACACCAACACTAATTTCTACATTGTCAATGTCGTTGCCCACACAAAGATAATCTTTCACTCATCACACATAGATCTAGTTTCCGCGCAGCGCGGAGCAGAGGCCAGGGTCTCTCGGCGCATAGCGGAGATCTGGTCTCGATCTAGTATACAGTGCTGTATTTTGTTGTTCATGGAGAATTTTTGTATTACTTAATAACGTTTATAGGATGAATTCAATGCAAATTATAGTAGTTTCTAATAGAAACTTCACATTACACACTTTCAACGCTAGACTTGGAGTTGATCTAGATTAGTTACTTCAATATGATTCCTTACAATAACCTTATTCTTTGCAGATGTCTCTTGAATACATACTCTCTCCCGACTAATGATTTTTTGCTGCTATCACTCAATTTCCAAATCATCAATACCTTAAAAATTTTGTAGAAATAATAAGTGCAGATGAACAAGTTTCTTTGATGTGTAGTAATTTTTATGAATTTGTTTATGGAGTTGTTTATAGAGAAGAAGATGAGCAGTTCAATAGAAAATTAGTACATGAATTTATAATTAGGCTTGTAAATTGTGGCAAAAATAATAAAGTCTGGTGTGATTAGATAATCATCTTGTCTACTTCGACATGCAAGAATTTTGTCTCATTACCGGATTACCATGTCATGAAGCACAGATGAAGCTTGATTTGAATAATGATTGACTTAAAAATCAATACTTTAGTGGATTGAAAAGAATAAGTATGAGAATACTTTCTGAAGTATCTCACATATGTCAAGATAAAGCTAATAAAATTAAGTTGGAATTGGTTATGTTGGTGGAGTGTGTTCTCAAACCAACTGGAAGATACTTTAATTATAGAACGCTTGGCATGGTTGAGCACTTTGATGAGTTTCTGGTGTATCCATGGGTTCGTAAAGTATATTTCGTTTTGTTAAATTCACTACAAAAATCACAATTGAAAAGAGTACAAAGGATACAACAGAATGAACAAACAAGATGTAAATATTCATTACATGGATATCCAATTGTATTTCAGGTATTTTTCTCTTATTATTTTATTGATTTATAATGTATAATTTATTTGTATAAGAAATACATCTAGTATATTTTTTTATTATGTTGCAATACTAGATATACAAAATATTTTCAAAGATAGGCAAAAAAATTTGGACGTCGTAGATACAAAATATTATAGTGTCCACGAATGCATAGATGGAAGCCAAACAAAATGTTGAAAGAGAAAATGGTTAAGCAGTTTTTTAATACTTAAGAGGTATGATTTTTTATGCATCCACAATTATATATGTATTTAATTATTTTAAAAATAAATTGTATAAACTCATTCCAACATTTAATTACAATTACATATTCAAGTAGTTGCAGTGTTACAACCTATAGAAGAAGAACTATCGATATTGTGATATAGAACTCTTTCATTGTCACTAGACAATCAACATAGTATATTAAATAACATTGTGAATAGAGAATTCAACAATGTAACACAAGTCCCAGAGAACATCAATGTGAAACAAACAACTCTTTTTGGTACATATAGCTCAGTTGGAGTTAGGTCTAGTTCTGCTTCTGGTGGTTCTAACTACGTAACCAAAGAACAAATGGAAGAAATGTTGGGTATGTACATGCAACATGTAATGTCATATGTGTCTGGTTTGTGTGACAAGTTGAAGGCACACATTGCTAAAAAATTGAGAAAACAAGAAGTTCACTATCATGTCATTCTTGAAAATAAAAAAAACAACTGTTTGAACAATATAAAAAACTGAAAAGAATGTTACATGCAATCTTATGTGAATACTTCAACTTTGTGCTAGAATTTGTTTAATGCACACATTGCCGAAGAAATTATAAAAAAGAAAAAAAGAAAAAAAAAAGCTCATTACCAGGCAATACTTGACAGCCAGAAACAATTATTCTAAGAGCAAAAAAAAAGGAAAGAAGACCACTACCTCATTATGCAATTTGGCATGCACTCTTCTGTGGATACCAGTCTAAGTTCAGTCAGATCTTATATCGATGAGCAAAATAAGAATGTGATGAACAGATTATCTGACTGGGAATCAAACATGGAAGCGATTATAGGTTCTATGCAACAAGATGTTCTTGTTCATACGATTCCAATTCCTACTACATCTCAACAAATTGAACAGTTGACGAGAGAAAAGAAAAATAAGGGAAAATGACAGAGTCTTCATCGTTATCGACGAGTTATCTTTTGGAAGACTATGTTATGGACATGTACACAACAATTAGAGATTGATTGTTGCGGAATCCATCGAGATAAAAAATTTAATTCTACTTTATTAGCTTGAATACTATAATTCTCATTTGATCTATTTAACACTAATTTAAGCTATGGTATGCAGTGCATATTGGAATGATGGAACCGTCAATGTCTATGGAAGAGGCATGTTGAAAGCTATAATGGATATAACTAAAGACATGAATACAGCGATTAGTAAGTTCCCTAAACCCTAAATCAATTTCATTTCATACTTAATTTATCTAATTTATATCTATTACTTCTATTAGCATACTTGTAGCTAAAACTATTGAAGCGGCTGATTATTGATGGTTCCATCATTGTCTCTAAAGAATATGTCATTCTGGACTTTGGATTTGAAAATGAATGTGCTCGTCAGATGATATGGCAAATAAACATACGAGGAAATGAAAGTAAAGATCTGGTGGAACCATCTTACAAGAGTTCATAAATGGCAGACTGTCTGTGGCCGGTCGACCATGAATAGTGTACAATTATCTATTAATTTCATGTTCATATCTGGACAACACTTGGTATCTTTTTCTTGTTAATTTCCATGAATGAAAATTTTAGATATATGACTGCAGCCACAATGTTCACACACCAGAAGAGGCCAGGGCACATGCAAAGGCAATATTCAATTTGGTCCAAATATTATTGTTGTCTTCAGACTTTCTCTCCCACAGACCAAATTTAAGGAAATATAGAAACAAACAAATGGAGTCGGAGATCACATCCTAGGTTTTTTCATTTCATCATTTGACTTTGTTCTCCATGTAGCATTCACACTATAGGACTATTCCTACAGAATTTCTTATACGGTATTTTGAGATATAGTAGGTAGATTTATTTTGAAAGAGACTATTTATTTAGAAGAAAGAATTCCAATCACTATCTAAAAATAAGCACTTTGATTCCTTTATTGTGTATAAAGTTAATGGTCTCTAGAATCTTATTCATCCACTTGAAATTTTCAATTTAACACATTACACTCCATCACTGACTCGCCATTTTCATTAGTCATTTAACATAAAAATGTTTCAAAGTGGTCACTGAATTTTAATATGTTACACTTAATCACACACTCACCATATTTCATTAGTCATTAAACTTATACTTCCATCACACTTTACTTGCTGAAATTTAAAATGCTCCCGAGTGGTCACTGAAGTTTACTTGCTAAATCCGACTATTAAAAATTTGAAAACTATAAAATAACAAACACGAATACAGTACCCTTCTTTCATCTTGAATTATATCGTGACAATTCTAAGAGTTATATTTTGTTAGTCTTGATTAATATTATTAACTCTAAATCGAAAATTTCACTGCTTGGGTTTAAGATCTCAATCAAAATAAAGATTTAAATTCTCTATTTTATTTTCTCGACGTAAAGAAAGATTATGATTTAATTAAAATTTATGTCAATTTGAAACGAGTATTCTTCTTTCTCCTTGAACATAGATTTGACGATTAGAGAAGTTATATTTTCTTGACCGATATCAATATTATGTCTTAGATTGAAAGCCAAATTATCTAGTCGATATTTATTCTATTTTATTTTGTTGATCTAAGTCGAATTTCATAAAAAATCAACTTTACTCGAAAACATTATAAAATTCAATGATCACTTGAAATCATTTTAAAGTTCAATGAATAAAACGTGACAGATATATAAGTTAATGACTAATGAAATATAGTAAGTGAGTGATAGATTGTAATACGTTACATTTTAGTGACTACTTTGAAACATTTTAAAAGTTTAGCGACTAATGAAATATGGTGAGTAAGTGACGGAGTGCAACGTATTAAAGTTCAATGACCATTCGAAAATATTTTAAAGTTCAACAAGTAAAACGTGATGAATGTAGAAGTTCAATAATAACTAATGAAACATTTTAACTCCCTTTAACTCTGTGCTTGCAACCATCCTTGTCCACTGAATTTAAAATTTTATTTTTCCTTCTCCAAATTCAACCTTATTAACACCGACATGATCTCCACCTTCAACATGACTCGCTGGCATTTTCCTTGCAAGGACCAGAGCATTTTTCTCAGTTAGTAGCACAATATACAATAATTTAGCAAATAATGAAAATAGCTTAAAAATTTATAAAAATAATGAAAATATCACAAACACGGGATCTTTCCAAATTTATTTTGTATTTCGTTGTTAAAATTTTATTGTTTGATCTTTTCATTAGCTTTTTAGAATTTTAAGTTATTTTCATCATTTGAAAAATTCAAATTTATTTTATGTTTCGTTGTTAAAATTAAATTTAACTATTGTGTAATTAAATAATCATTCATCATGGGTCAACAACCAAGAATTGTTTGTCCACTTTATTACTTGTACGCGATATCTACCTTGCAATACACAACTTTTAGTGAACAACATGGCGACATCATTTTTATAAGTTTAGCGACTAAAATTCGACCATCTGAAAGTTTAGTGAGCTACGAAAGACACTTTCTTATGTAGCAATGTGGTAAAGGCGTAACAGGGTGACCTGTGCATTTCGTTAGTCACGTTACCAATTTCGTTAAAAGGTTTGAAGCAAATGTTATGTCAGTGAGTAACGTCCAACATTTGAATAAATTTAATGGTTAAAACTCAATATTTTAAATTTCGTTGATTATTAGGACAATAAAAATGAAATCAATCATGTCACAGTGTACACAAAATTTGACAGTTTTAAAATAAGATAGTTTTTCCTCCAATCATTTTTTTACAATTAAGCAATGTTAATTATGATATATATTTTGGAGTGTAGAAATGACATTTCTCCAGAGAAATTAGAAAGAATATATTGTTAAATTTTTACAGTGTACAACAACAGGAAAACCAAGAAAAACGCTGTCATGCCAATGAATTAGTGGAATCTGGGCATAACACTGAATAGATTGTCAAGGAATGGACGGAAAAGACAAATGACTTTGGCTTGCAATTTCAGCTTTTCTAGGTCTTTCCAACATTCCCCTCCTCACATTTTATTTTTGTCTTCTATTTCTGAATATTATATCCCTTCTTGAAATTTTTTCTCTTTCTAAGTTTATGTTCTGAAACGAGTTAATTGTTTCAATGTAATTAAATTTAAAATTTAAAATATCAAATTACTCGACTTTGAAAATATTGCACATTAGTCACTAGTATAACTTTAATCTCAAATCTCTAATGAAATTGATGACAAGACTAATGGAATGCACACGTAGCATCCCGTCACACAGTTAACTTTGAGATGATCAAATTTTGGTCATTAAATTTTGAAAATGTCTTCTATTGCTCATTAAACTTTGAGGTGGTCGAATTTTGGCCACCGAACTTTGAAAAACGTCAAACTTTGACCACTAAACTTTGAAAAACGTCTTGTATTGCTCATTATAAATTTGGATTTAACTACACATCTATACAATAAAATATTTTACATGTAAACTCAAAATTTTTCCTAACTTTTTAAACACACATTTTTCAAAAAATCACTATTTAGAACATCGACCAACTCTAATTTTAGTGGCCAAAAATTAACTATCTCAAAGTTCAGCGGTCCAAATTCGACCACCTCAAAGTTCAGTGAATATGGTCGAGTTTTTACTACAAAACTTTAAACAACATCTTCTATGGCTCACAATAAATTTGGATTTAATTAAAATTCATTGTTAAAATTTGGATTTAATTTTATTTAACAACAAACAAATTCATTAATGTGTTTTGTTGTAAAATTCAAATATTATAATGAAAATAGCTTCAAATTAAAAAAAATATATTAATTAAATTTAAATTTAACTACTATATAGTTGAGTAATCATTCTTAGTGGTATAGACTATGTTTGCAAAATTGTGCAAAGAAGGTGACTACTAATTGTAGTGAAACACAAAATATATTTATAGTGAAAGTTAAATTAAATCTGATTTTTTAACAATGAATTTTAGCCTTGTTTGATGGTCATTATTTAAAAAAAAAATTCTAAAAATAGCAATTTTTTGAAAAATGTATGGTTAAAAAGTTGAAAAAAATTTGAGTTACATGTAAAATATTTTATTAAATAGATATATGGTTAAATCCAAATTTATAATGAGCAATATAAGACTTTTTCAAAATTTAGTGGCCAAAGTTCAATGTTTTTTAAAGTTCAACCAACTCAAAGTTCAGTGAACAATAAAAAATATTTTTCAAATTTTAGTGGTCAAAATTTAATCATCTAAAAGTTTAACGATGTGTTGGAACGTCACATATGCATTTTGTCAATTATGTTACCAATTTCATCAGAAGTTTAAGACGGAAATTATGCTAATGAATAATGTACAATATTTTTGAAAGTTCCATGAATAAAATTCGACATTTTAAACTGTAGGAAGCAATGGAAGACGTGAAGTTAAATTCAGTGACCATTGGACAATTAACTCACTGAAATCTTTTCTTCTCTTGTCACTTAATCTTGAATACAGTCAGCTGCTGTTGAGCTAATCTTCCACAATTCACAAGTGAATAGTTCTTTTCTTGTGGGTAATCTTGTATATTTTACCGAATTGATTATCGAAATTTGATTACTCTGTCTTCTTTATTACAGTCTTTTAGCCGCACTGCTGTTTTCACTCTTTCTTGATAAAACTTCCAAAAAGTCCAATTTATTTTATCATCCATGTATTTAGCTTTGGATTTCTGCCCTTTTGCATATAATCGATTCGATTTGCTGAACAATCAAAGCCCATTTAAGAGTCAATATTTTTCTTTTATTTTTGCTGTGTAAAATTTGTGTGGTTATTCTGTTTAGTATGATTAACTGGTAGGCATAAATGTCAGTTGCCTGCTGTATTCCAGTTGTTGAATGTGTGTCCTGTTTAGCTTGTGTTCGATGGGTGTGGAAGAAATTTCTATACACTGCTGGAAGTGAAAGTGAGAAATGGGGCCTCGCAACTGCTAGTGAATTCATACCCGTACCCCGACTTTGTAGATATATTCTATCAATGTATGAAGATGATCTTAGAAACCCTTTGTGGGCTCCCCCGGGAGGGTATGGAATCGAACCGGATTGGATGATATTGAAAAAAGATCATGGAGATACTCAAGGGAGAGTATCTCCTTACATGATCTATCTTGATCATGAGAATAGAGATGTAGTTGTAGCAATTAGGGGACTTGATTTGGCGAAAGAAAGTGATTTTTTACTTTTACTTGATAACAAACTGGGGCAGACAAAATATGATGGCGGTTATGTTCACAATGGATTGCTGAAGGCAGCTCAATATGTTTTTGAAGAAGAATGCGAGATTATTAGGGAACTTCTTGAAAAGAATCCAGATTATACGTTGACATTTGCTGGGCATTCACTTGGTGCAGGGGTAGTAACATTGTTAACAATGTTGGCATTGAAGAATAGGGAAAAGCTGGGGAACATTGATAGAAAAAGGATCAGGTGCTTTGCAATTGCTCCTACTAGGTGTATATCGCTAAACTTGGCAGTACGATATGCAGACGCGATCAATTCGGTTGTTCTGCAGGTAATGATCGATGCGTCTATTTTTTGACCTAGTTTCCTTTAATTTGCTTCAAGGATAGTGACGGTTATGTTTATAATAAGATAGCAATGGAGATATATGCAGTTTATGTTTGCCTACAGGCTATTTTAACTTATTGGTCATTCGAGTAGATTATATTCAAGAAATTCATCACGGACACGTTCTCTTCATATTATACAAGCCATGGGATACTGCTACGAAATATACATTTTCTTGAGGGAATTTCTCATGTTTAGACGATTCAAATCCTAATAATTTCATGTATACCTTTCTGTTATAACCTTGAGGCTTATTATCTTTGACAAGTTTCTTTTCATCTTTTAGTTACCTTGTCTCATCACATTACACAAGCCCATGGGGTTCTGAGGCATTCTTCGCAGATCTTAGAATTAAGGTTGGACGAGACTTTTCTCTGAAGATAAGAACGGAGAAAATATCCATGATGACCCCCAACACACACACACACACACACACACACACACAGAGAGGACATGCCTCTTTAGGTCTTTAAGTGCCAACGAACATTAGATTCTGATACATTTAGCCCTTGGTTGGACTCCATTTTAATGAGATTTTGGGGAAAAAATATTTTGGAATAACCATTTTTTAGAGAATGTGTAATTAAAAAAGAAGAAAAAAGTTTTGGGTTTACATGTAATATTATTTTATTGAAGAATGTGTGTTTGAGAAGAAGAAAGAGAAAAATGTAGTAAAACTAAAATGGAGGCCAAAGAGGGGCTTGATGTTTTCACTTCGTTTACCCTGGATTGAACATCTCCCGTCTGCTTAAAGTTTATTTATTACATTCTTATCTGTTTTTCTCACTGTTAACCAGGATGATTTCTTACCCCGGACAACAGTAGCACTGGAAAATGTTTACAAATCACTTTTCTGGTAAAAGGTTTCAGGTCCTTCCTTCTTTCTGTATTGCCTTTCTATGATATTTTGTGAATAATCTTGACATCCATCTTAACTTCTGTAGAATATTAATGTTTTTAAACTTTCAAGATAAGATTTGCAAAAATGGATCAATTCATGTTAGCTCCAGTGAAACTCAATGACAATGTAATATGTGAACTTTCTAACATTTTTTTCTTTTCCACAACAATACTTTCATTTATACATTAGAATGTATAAATGTAAAATAAAATAAAAACTAAGTCTTGCATTAAGCCTAAAAAGAAAACAGTCTTTGGCTAACCTGATCAAATGGTAATCATTGATTGACCAGCCAGGTCACATTTTCATTTCCAAATTTAGACAAGCTGAAATCAATAAAATTTGTTTCCTCTCAATCTCTCAAGGTACTTGCCAAACTCGTACCTGAATATGATATTTTGAATCCGCATGCAATGACATTTTTTAATTGAGTAATTATTACTCTCATAATACTAATTTGCCTTCTCTTGGATAGTTTCCCATGCTTGATGTGCATAATGTGCTTGAAAGATACATGCACACTAGAGGAGAAGATGCTTCAGGATCCACGGCGCCTGTATGCACCTGGTCGCCTCTATCACATTATTGTGAGGAAGCCGTTCAGGTATGGAGTGAAGTTTTTTAATACAATGTACAATTTTGAGAAGTTGTGGGATTGGAGAGAGAGGAAATTGGACACTGCAGTTTGACTTTGTATTGGTAGAAGTACCTAGAAATAAGTCATTTCTGTGGAGATAAGAAAGAGAAAACTATGATGGCTCTTGTGGCTGAGTTTTTTTTTTTTTTTTTTTTTTTGTTGGGGGGGGGGGGGCAACAATTTCTAGATGGCAGTTGGACTTGTAAGATTTAAGGGAAAACCTCCCCTCCTATGCACGCATAGGAGGAAAAACATGTTGCTGAAATGGTTGCAAATGGTTCATGGCTACTCCTCTGAGACATCCTACACCTACATTATTCCGTTGAAAGCAACTACCATGATAGCATCTGGAAGACAACAAATCCCTTCAAAGTGAGAAATCTCATCATAGGACATAGGAACTGGACTCTGATTTATTAGATATAAAGCTCTAGCAACTCTTTCTATATGATCGCATATCTAAAGTGGCATAATACAATGCTGAATTGATGTTTTACACAGTTTATGTGATGTGCAGGTTCAAAAAAATTTCACCAGTTGTTAAGACTGCAGTACCGGTGGATGGACGGTTTGAGCACTTGGTTCTCTCTTGCAATTTAACTTCAGATCATGCCATCATCTGGATACTTAAGGAATCTCAAAGAGCACTTGATGTAAGTTCTCAGTTTTCTAGAAGGAATCTGCATCTAAAAGCTTAAGTGCAAAAAATTATTTATTCGTATATCTTCAACACATTAGGTTACTAATAATTTTTCTCACAGGTAGAGTTGTTAATAGTAAAATTGAAAATTCAACTTAATCTATTAGACAACCTTAAATTCTTCTTGATTTTAGAAACGGTGATCTTCAAATTTGCTTGTGTAGATTCTCATTAGGGTGGGAATGATGTGTCTAGTGCTTTGACTTGTTGTAATCAAAATATAGATGGACATGTCTTCTCTATTTGTTCTGTTATAAACTCTGTTTATGCATTTTCCTTCCAACTCTCTGTCTCTGTTTCTTTGTTTTGAAGATTTGAGAATGAATGTTCAAATGGCACATTTTACAGTTCAATAAACGTGTCAAATTCCATTGCTAGCAAGTACGAGAAACATAATATGGATGTCAAAGGCACGTTGACTTTAAATCCTATAAAATTACATAATATAATTGTTTGAAAACAATGGCCGATGACATGATATTGTTAATGCTTATAATTTTTGCAGTAAGTATTTGGTTTCAGTTGTCATTTTACACTCTTTAATTAGAGGATGTCTAGAACTAGTTCATGTTGGTCTCAGGAGCCGGGATGAAGGGCCAGTACACATCAAAAGCACTGGAATACGTCTGTTGTACCTTATAGAGATATCGTATAAGTCCCTCAATTGTAGGTGAAGAAAAAGAGCTCAATCAAATGGAAGAATAAAAATCATAAAATGATAAAATCAAATTGGAATTTACTTGTTCCGCCAAGTCCTGCAATGGCATTAATTAGCTGGGAGCGCCTTCCACAAATGTCTGTGTACTATGCACTCAACAAATCAAGCCTTAATGCTTGTTTAAGATAAAGATCTGTTTCTCAATTCCTACGAAATGAAATTTATGATTTTTTATAAGCTTCTTTGTGATGACTATCCTCATCTTATGTGAGGTTGATGTCGATGAGGCACGCTACATGTTCTAGTTGCTTTTCATTTTCCAATAGATAACAATAAAGTGAATGGAGTAGAGAAGAATGATTCATGTAGCTGACTCAATATAACTGGAACACTACTTAGTTTGTTATTGTTGATGGTCATAAGCTTTTTAAATATATATTTAGCAGTTTTAAAATGTCAAGATACAATTTTCTTACAATGTTTTCAATATTACTTATTTTTCTCTAGTACAGTCACTGCTGGAAAGTGAGCGGATTATGGATATTCCAGTAGCACAGAGGATGGAGCGGCAGGCATCTGTTGCCAAAGAACACAAGGAGGAGTATCAAGCAGCAATAGAAAGGGCGATCGCTTTGGATGTTCCCCTTGCATACTCCCCTTCGTATGGAACATTCCAAGAGATGGAGAAAGGAGAAAACTCGACTAGAACACAAGATTTTTTCTCTCAATCGTCTGAGAGGCAAGAGAGCTGGGATAATCTGGCCAGGGTCATTTCTGATACGGATGAGTCGAGGAAATTGAGGCTGGAGAAATGACTTAGAAATAGCTCAGAAAACTACATTCTTTTTGGGAAACGTCCCTCTATTAGAATTTTCTTTTAGGTAATCCTCACAAGTTCAGTTATTTTCATCATTGTTGCATGATGGCATACTAGGGAATGAAAATCAAATAACAAAAAAGATATATTAGAATTTTCTTTTAGGGGTCGGGTTTATTGGTACAATGTAGGACACTATTATATAAGACAACAAATAAGATTTTTTGTCGTGGGGCATGTTTGTTACACTGTATTGCACATGACAAAAGAAATTTAAAGTATTTTTCTTTGATCTAGCTCAATAGTCTATTCTACAAGGAATATAATTTATGAAATGATGTCTATTGTTAGAAGAATTAAGTTATTTGTATTCGGAGTTTGACACTTCGGATTATTCGACCTCACAGGCTCCCTCACATGAGGTCGGGTCCAACTTTCGAAAATGTGTGACCCCGTCCCAATGTGAGAGGGCGGGTGTGGTCGAGTAACCCGAAGTGTCAAACTCCGGGAACATGTACATGTAGCAAAATCGATTGTTAGAATATTATAAATTGTGTATGATAAATTTATGTTTTCATAACAAAGTAGACGACCCTATTTATAGGACTATAAATAACTTTAAAATGATAGATTTTGTGATAATCACATAATCAACTATTAAAAAAAATAATTACACAATTGAAAAAATATTTTGAAGATTATTTTTTACAATCTTTTCACATCTTCAACATTCTTACTCAAACTGATTATGATAGTATTGACAATCAAAATTAGTTTGAAAATTAAATTGATCCAATCAAATCTTCTGCCAATGATCAAATGGTACTTCAAAATTACTTGCATTTCAATCAAGCCAAACAAAGAACTCAAAGTTGGTAAGAAAGGAAAATAATTATACACTAGTCAAATCAAACTATCATCAAGACTTGAAGGAGACACTTATAAATATAACGAACAAAACCAAAACAAGAATCCAAACGATTTTAATAACTTGAAGTCAAGAATAAACCATGTTTAATGATAACACTCCGAAAATTCATGGGTAGTATCAATACTACACTTATAGATGAAGGAAAGACCGATGAAACAAAAATCCTTGCACATGAGAAGGCTAAAACAAAAGATGTAATGAAATAAATTCGACGAAAAAATAACATTTAAAAAAAAAAAAAAAAAAATTCTAGCATCAACAGATCTCATAAAGTTTTTCAAACTAATTCTCTATTTCCTCAAAAATCAAGTTTCTCCAAGAAGGAAGAAACACGAATATCCAACATCTAATGGGATTTGAATTAATCTGAAATTCTAATTCAGACTAAATCAAGAACAAAAAATTCTAATTCAGACTAAATCAAGAACAAAAGAAGACTCGACTATACCAAATATGGACATAATATAATAAAAAAAACGAAAAAGTAGTTGGTTAGACAATGATGTCTATTCAAAATAAGAAAACTTGATCAGACGAGCAGCATGAGACCGCCCATCGAAGAATAGAAGCTTGCAAGTTTAATCAAAATGAAATTAATCCCGCTCTGATACTATGTTAAAATATTATGAATTGTATATAATAAATTTGTGTTTTTATTACAAAATAGAAGACTTTATCTATAGGACTATAAATAATTCTAAAACAAAAATTGTATGATAATCACACAATCAACTATAACAAAAATTGGAAAATTATTATGAAGATTATTCTTTACTATCTTCAATCTATATCCATTCATTGGACTATTTGGGGGCGGGGATTGAATTGATGTGATGTGATGCGATGATAGAGATTTTATATTTATCTTATCTTGAAATACATGTGACTAGAAACGTGGATGATGGATCCACTATAAATTGGGCGATAATTCACATGTTTAACCAAACTTGGACAAATGCTTGTACGCTAATGTCGCTATTTATAATAATGTCACCGTCAACAGAAATGAATACTAAATAAATTTACAAGTGGATAAAAAGTAATTAGGTTGATTATAAATAACTTAAAAATATATTAGCCCAGCTAAATTTATTCACAAGTAAACAAATAAATTAAAAAATTTAATTTCTTATTGATCAACTTCGAAAATAATTATGCAACTAATTTGAGAAAGATAAAAAGTTACTTTCAAAATAAAATAATCCTAAAATTTACTAATTCTAAGCTTAGTATTTCTCAATATTGTGAACCTCAGAGAGCTCTATGGAACAATATGTATGAATGGTACTGTCTGAAAAAGAATTTTTGAGCACCAAATAATCAGTTCAGACGATAACGAATGTTCTCTTTTCGATCATGTTAGCTAAAAAGGCTGGAATGCGAAAAGAGGTCTACTATCAAAGTTAGACCACCTTCACCGACTCGAAGCACGTAATTGGATTATGTGTGTTAAAGCATACACTTGAGCCTGGATGCAGGGCATGCCAATTTAAAGTAGACTCATTCATTTAAATTTAAAAAAAAAAAAATTATAATAAAAATCTATAATTAGCTATGATTCCACATGTTGAATCCCTCAACAAGTACTGGAGAATTTATCACCAGAATTTGTTAGTCTATATTAACAGAGTGATAAAAGTATCAACATTATACATAATTACTTCATTTTTTTTTACAGGTGTACCTAAAATGGAATATTAGAATAATCTATTACCTTCCCCTCTCCTGCCTTTCCTATAGTACAAATTGGGAGTTCTGCAACTATGTCTGATACTCGAGTACAGTTTCTCCTGCAATAGACATCGAAGAGTAAGATTACAACTGTCTTGTTTCTGCTAATGATGGTTTAACAGGCATGCATATGTAAATAATGCCCTAATATATTCCATGCTTAAATGATGATTTCTACACACTCCGTGGAGAAAAATATCTCATCAAATCAACTGGTGGTGAATGATGATGTAACATAGAAGTATTACTGAAAATAAGAATTCGGCAGAGCTCTCTATTTAGTGATGAAACATTCCTCTGATCGTATACTGCAAAATAATAAAAATTTAAAGGCAGCACTTTCATTCAACGAGCACAAGGACTTGGCAAAGGAGTTACTCGGGGTGTTGGGAAGATTTCCATCAAGTTTGAGGTGATTTGGAGTCCATTTGAGTGGATAACGATACTATTGAGTGGAGGCGTGCAGTGCAATCTATTTTACTAAAAAATAAATAAAGAACGAGATTAAACTAAGCCTTATTAGAAATAAATTTCAAGTTGTGCGTGCAGACTTGAGTATGTATACAATGCATCTTACAAACGCCAATCTACCAAGAATGTTGGTAGTCGTTCAAATCCTAATGAATCTTCGATAGCTAAGAAGTCGACTAATAGTACCTAGGTGCCATAGAAAGGAAACAATAATAAATATCTCTATGTTTGTAAAATGAAAAAGAAGTAATATTATGATAATTTTACCATGCATTCTCTTGACAAATCGTTCAAATTCAACGAAGTTGTGTCTTTCCAAGAGAAGTGGGCTGAGCTTTGGACAGGTAAAGGCAGAAAAATGCCTGCCATCTGGATCACTCATAGGCTTTGCCTTTTCCAGTAAATAGTTATAACCATCCCGGTCATGGTATGGAAGAGCATTTTCACTTGAAACTGGTATGCAAACATCCCAGGCAGCATTCAGTACCTACAATATAAGCTGTTACAATGAGAAAAATTGAAAGAAGTGTGCATTTTTTAACAATTACCCTGCAAACAACCGATGTAACTATTCAAACAAATCAATGTTTAGGCGATAGAATCTATTCTCTAGCAGAAGAATAGGGAGTTCATTTTGAATATCCAGAAGCCACGTACTTGCCAGGCTAATCCCTCGGGCTCAGCCAGTGCCTCAGAGAAGTCAGCATGCTGATCTAACATACTCATTTCAGAACATGTAAAGTTTAGTGCTGCCCCATGGCTCTTCAACATTGCCATAATAGCAGCATAACCATCTCGATTGCATGGATTATAAAATCCAGCAGTTAATTCAGCAGCATGGCTAGCTGTCTTGTACCACCAATGAATACCCGAAATCTGCGTATATATTTGAAGTATTGGCAACATATTAAAATGGGGTCATGTTAGTCTGAAAAATTTCAAAGCTGTCTATATGATGTACATTTTGTGCATAATAAACTACAATAACATCGACATGTATATGTATATGTATATGTAAAATGATCTCCTTGAAATATCCATATCAAATATGCACTTCTTTCATGTCTATATGATAGCTGGGGAAAAGGATGAAAAAATATGTGACTAGAGTAAGAATCATGTTCAAATATAATCATGCCGTCTTTCTGTGACACGTCGATGTAATGCTTCCCTACCTAAATAGACATGTACGATAAGCTTCATGTGTTACTTGATTTGTTATCATCAACACTATACACGTTACATTCCAGTATCAAATAGACAGAAGCTACTTACAATAGAATATATAATAACTATAGCACTAAAATGCATTTTTCATATATTCTATAAGAAAATTCATCTTGCACATTAAAAATTGAATTCTGTGGAGCTGGTTTACCTTTGCTGCAATGCAAGTGCCTTCAAAAGCTAACTTTGCCAGAGAAAGCACCCAGTCACCATGGTTAACCAAAACCTGAGAGTACCAATTGAGAAAAAACCTGCCATGATATCCATCATAATCACCCCCATCACAGAAAAATCCAGTTTCATGCGGCCGTGAATTGTAGGAACCTGTGTTATCTGGTCCTCGCCCCCAAAAGGGGTGTCCCCTAATTTCAGCTGCCTTCCGAAGGCTTTTCAACATATACTGATCATAGCACTGCAAAGGATGAAAAATGTTGACAGATTGTATCAGAAAGAATTAATAGCTTAAGGAGCTTCGGAAGATATTCTCAGAACAATTTCTGGAAAAACTTTAAGGAGCTTGTCCATGAAACTCAATCACATTTGTTGTATATCTATTGTGCATGTACTCTACATATATTGGGACAAACTGGTTTTAAGAGTGCATTATGTCCAGGGGTTGTAATAGTTTGGTAGGTAGCAAGGGAACGGTACGATTAAAAACTTGACACTATTGAAATTAGCAATGAATATAATTAAATATGACATTACCTGGAATTCACCGACACCAGGATACCTCCAACCGTGTTTTACAGGATTGGATGGGTATCTCAGCTCTCCACATGGACCAAGTCCAACAACAACCATAGAAATAATGCCATCGTCAAAGAACTCATCAAATTCAACCCGGAAGCTTCTCATATAGTCAAAGTAAACCTACATAAATTTTTCATTATCAAAAGCAACAAAACCAAATCTACAAATTCTTTGAACAAAACTGACTCATCAAGATGTGTATAATTGTGTGATAAAAAAAATAAATAAATAAAAAATAAAAAAACTCCTCCAAATATTAAATGGAGACTAGAATTTGAAATAACTGACTCTGCCATCCAGTGGGGGAAGAAAATTGCAGCTCTTTCTTTCAAAGGGCGAGGAAAGGGAAAAATTGATCTTATCGGTCACAATAACCCGAGCGAAAGCTTAGGTTCCAAATCAATTTCATACAATGATTTCTACAGACAGAATAAGAAAATTAGAGAGCAAATACAAAAAAATAAGAAGCCCTCAAATCCTAAGAGAAGTCACCATCAGCCTGTAGAAATATTTTTGGCACACTTGGCATGGAACTTATTTGTTCTCAACAATTTCACTTTTTTACGAACCCCAAAAGATACAAGACATGAAGAAGAAAAACATATTATAGAGTTAAAAACTGTGGTAACTTGAATGTGTTTTCAGAATTAAAAAATTATTAAATTAACAATGATATCACATTTACTTTCTTGATGTTGAATCAGATACCTCTATGGCAGTCCGACCTCTCAAAACCCTTTCCTTGTCAACTCCCCACGAAAGACATTCTGGGTTTCGTCTTCCTGCTTTATCAGTGAAAAATATGTCAGGATTGCCGCGGCCAATTTCAGCCACCCAGTGAGGCAGGGGAATACAAACATCATCACCAACATTACCACCGCATTCATGAAAGGACATTACAACCTGATTTCAATTAAAACTTCATGAGTTTTAATAAAATTCTCAGCGATAAACACATAAGCAACAGAAGTTATTACTTTTGCATTATCGTCATCAATCTATTTATGCTTTATGAAAAGCTTGTCAACTTTCAAAATATATCAGCCATCATACTCCTAATGAATAAGATAAGATTCATTAAGTACTTGTATCTGCACCTTTAAAACATGGACAAGATGATGTGCTATAGAACAAAAGCAACAGAACTGAAGACATAGCATCCACAAAATAATACCTTATAAAACTAATTTTTTTCCCTTCTAAGATATAACTCTCAAAAGTTAGAACCCTGTGAATTGCCCCCCTGAGACTCATAAAGAGAAGAAACAAAACTGAAGGCCAGGGACGCAGAAAATCTTATGGAGAACTTACCTGTAACTTCATTTTAAGTTGTTGCACGATTTGAAACAATCTTTTGTATCCATTCCAATTGTACTCCTGTGGAGCATGCGGTTCCACTATACCCCACCAGCAATCTACCATTATACCGTCGACGTTAATTGATTTCAAGACTTTTAGTTGTTCAACTAAACCGTCGAGATCAACAAGCTCACATTTCATATTGATGACACCCAACTGCACCAAAAGGAATGGGAATACACTAGAATAAAAAATTATGATAGAACTATGAAACTACTAAAACTTTTTCACGACAGAGGAGAAAAATTTTCCGATGCCAAATGCAAGCCAACAAGTACAAAAAAACATCCAGACAATAAAAGGCCAAATGGAAAAATAAGAGTACTCATAGAGCTCACTGGTAGCATAACATAAACAGGAACATATGGTGTGCCAGCGAAATCACGCTCCTGCACCTTTCCAGAAACGTCGATAACCTACAAAAATTGTTTAAACGCATGGAAAAATATTAGATATGCATTGAGGAAACAAGGAATGCTGGCTCAGGCAGAAGAAGACCCAAAAACCATAGACAGTTTGATTAAAATGCGGCACAAGATTCATATAAGAAAACTGACGGGATAAAGTATAAAACGACGTACTCTTCATTATATATTTATTTGTTCAACATTTGAAGATTGCTTCTGAAACATTGCATAGTTTCATGTCCAATTTACTGAAACTAAGAATTGATCTTGATAAAGAGCACCCAACCATCTCACCTGCCTATTTTCGACCGAATCAATGGAAACTGCAAGAGGAGGATCACTCAGGATGCCTCCTCCGTCACCCATCATAGCTGAAGTCTGAGATCGTGCACCGGAGGACACATCATATGGAGATGAAGAGGGCACAAAACTGCCTTTCATGTGGCTGGCATTATAATTGACCGTACTCTGATAGCCAGGTGAAATGCCTTTTAAGGAAGTAGGTGATGTGTGTTCTGCTGGCGTATGTGGAGATGACAATGTAACCACTGCAGGAGATGTACCTCCTACAGGTCTTGTGCCCTGCACCTGTGGAGATAAGTTGTTTACTGTTTGAGATCCCTAATAATATTCATATCTACAAGAAAAAATCACAAATGGTCACAATGGTTAGTACCTGTGATCTGGAAGGGAAGGTGGTTCCATCAGGAAGAACAACCCAACCAGCTTCCCTTGCCAAAGCAGCAATGACATCATTGATATCAGCCCTGACTCTAAGATTATAGTTCCCATGCCTCCGAAGTCCAGCCAAAATTTTTGCAGTTATTGCTCTACGTTGCCGCTCCCGTAGCTTCGTTCTCTCCTTCTCTTCATGTGGCCTACACCTCCTAGATCCTCCTCCTTGAGGACTTGGCTGCTCTTGAAATTGGTGGTGCTGCATAAACCTATTACTGCTGCTTGTTGATAAAATACCCACATCGACACCAACCATTGCAGGAGTAGCCATGTTCTTCTCTTCATCGTCATCGTCATCGTCATCATCTTCCTCTTTCACATCCATCTCAATTTCATCGTCATCATCTTCACTCGTTCCAAATCTCTGCATCTCTGCTGCCATAACTTTTCCTAGTTTTCTCCTTAATCTCGTTTATCTTCTCTTTTAAGCATAAATATTAAAATTTAAGCCGCCGGATCAAAGCAACATGCTTCTATGTATAATTAGAACATTCTCTTAGATGGTGAACACATGTTTACATGTCAGGGTAGTCCAACCGGGTGGCTCAAAATTATCTGACAGTAAATTTTATACAAAGTAAAGAATGTCAAGTGAGTTACAAAGTATAATCGAGCAAATTTCGTAAAGGACCAAGCTTTATACATATAAGTTTGATCCTTGGAAATATACAGAAAAGGCAACAGGGACATACATTACTTATTTGATGCTCCAGCGTTTAACATATGCGACAGCTATCTTGTATTTCTGTTATTCTTATTACCAGTTAACCACATGTGTATTTGATGCTCCAGCGTTTAACATATGCGACAGCTATCTTGTATTTCTGTTATTCTTATTACCAGTTTACCACATGTGCCCAACGAATAGCTCCGAGACATGCATCATTTACCTTACATCATCATCTAAAACAATAAGTAAATAAATGTAAGTATCTCACTTGATTATATAGTAAAAGGACTGGAATTTCCAGTTCAAGTCATTACACTGGCTTCATTACTGCACGTGATTTCTTCACCCTTTTTTTATTTTTTTTCAGGTTAAATCAATATCAATTAAATGAAACTAGTGGAATATCTAAAATAACCAAACAAAAAAACATCCAATCAATTCTTTTGAATTTTTCCCACTAAATCAAATTCTAGTAGCCACTAGTAAGAGCGTTAAAATCTTCACAAAATTAAACAAAATTCAGCTTTTACGACAGCTCAATAATGATTAAAACAACTTACTACGTTTTCGTCTCGCACCCCGTTGAAAATTTTCACATTCCTCGCGTTCAGATCTAAACGGAGGAATAGAAAGCGGAGAGCCCCGGCGAGGTACGATTCCCAAGATAAAGAATAAAAAAGGATTAACACTAATTAAATTTCCCGGCGAAGATGAACCAGCGTCGGAGAGAAAAAGGGCGCGGCGCGGAGGTTTTACACGAGGGAAGCGTGTGGGTAGTGGCACGCGTTCGGACCCTTATCTCCGGGCGTGCGATTCACACGCATAACTCGTGCCTGGTTAGGGACCCATTTCACGAGAATAGGATTTGGGTAGGACCATCGCAAATTCGCAATTAATATATTATCATCCAACAATTTTGGACCAAATAGCAGGCAATAATTTTGTGATCCCCATAATTCAGGGTTGCTCATGAAATTTGTTACAAATATCATTAGATGTCACTCGATTTAGAGGTTTATTTATGTTGGTTATTCAATTTTAATTTGTTTCAATTTCATTATTCAAATTATATTTATTTTAGTTTGACCACTAGGTCCATTTCATCTCTAAATGTCGATGTTAAGTATGTCAAATTTTATTTTGTTACAGTTAATTATTCTTTTGAACGTCTTATGATAAATTTGGATGATCTTTGTCGGACAAATTTAAAATAAATGATTTAAGAGGAGTCTATTTGAGGCTCATTTTTCTTTTTCTTTTTTGGGTCAAAAATGCATTTTACAATAGTGATTTAATGGAAAATATATGATTTAATAATAAGAAAAAAAATTGGGTTCGCATGTAATATTATTTTATTAAAGAATGTATGATTAAAAAAATATATTTTGAAAATTATATAGACCAAACAAGGACTTAGAGTCAAAGACTTCATAACTTCGAAATTAATGTGAGATTGCTAGAGGCTTGTATTTTTGGATTAGAGCTACATTTTTATCGTCAAACTTCAAAATGAAGCATTTTAACACTTGTTTAGCATAGATTCTTAAAAAAAAATAATCAAATTCATTTTCAATTACATATTCACTCAACAAAAATAATTTTGCATGTAAACCTATAATTTTTCTCTATTTTTTAATTACACCTTTCTCAAAATATTATTTTTCACAAAATTTATTCTCAAAAATTCTACATCAAACGGGTTCGTATGCTGTCAGTTTTGTTACATTTTGTATGGAGTTTCACCTTAGCCTATGTTTGGCTAATGTTTATAAATTGTCGAGTTACTTTTCATATATACATTTTAAGAAATCCACAAAAACTATCCACTTATCAGTTAGACATTTTTATATATTTTTAAACTATTTTATAAACACTTCCTAAGCAAGCTTTTAGACTAAAAAAAAAAGAAAAAAGAATATAACCGATTTAACCACAGAATGTTTTCATTCTATTATGGAGGTAAATCTGGAGTTCCATAACATGTACAGTACACATAACCCATAACAAACATAATGCCTCTACACATTAGTGACTCGTTGCACGTATTCTCAGCCACAAGAGCGAGAAACATAGAAGGTTAGCGTTGTGTACAAAGTCGCAAATTATTAGGCAATGTTCAACTTGAATTAATGCTCGTGTTGGATGACTTCTAAGAAGTCAAAAACTGCTTCTAAAACAAATAAACTATTTTTAAAATACTTTATCAGACTAAAAGAGTTTTTAGATAAAGTTGATCTAAAGTAGTTTTCTCACGAAGCTTCTCTACAAGAAGTAGAAACAAAATTACAAGTCTTAACCCTTAGTCACTAAATAGATTACAAAAGGGCTTACTTCGGAAGAATTCTGGTAGAGAAGACATCAAACATAAGCCAGGTTCCTCTCAATTATCATAGCAATGAACGGCATTCAACATCCCATGCAGCATTCAGCACCTAACAAATTGGCACAAATATATTCAATGATCCTCCCTCCCTCCAAAAGTTCATCTTTTAGTGGTATTATAATTGAATGGTGTAGTCTTCTACTCTTGTTTGTTTGGCAATAGAAGTTTTTGTCTTTAAGCAAGAACCATGTGATAGTTTCTAACCCTAGGCTGAAGTGCCTATTTTGTTCATTATTAAGGACTTGTTCGGTACAGATTCTCAAAATCAATTCTCATTTTCAACCACACATTCTTCAATAAAATAATATTTTTCATCACATCAATAATTTCTCCTTCTTTTTCAACCACACATTTCCCATCATATCACTATTAAAAAATCAATTCTTTCTCCAAAAATCACTCCCAAACACTCTCTAAATGTACGAAGACATGCAATGATATGCGACTCGACACCACAATGCTATCATCAAAATACATAATATGACAGTACGAACAATATGTCATAGGACACGAAAACAGTGAAGAATGAAGAATAAGATGTTTCAAATGTGTAGCAAATAGACGTATTATTCAGTTTCGGGGTAGAGAGGGGCTTCGTGTACATCAATGGTACACAACTTTGTACACATCCCTCTCACATGAGAGAGGGCCCACGAATATTTTAATCACCATGGGCTCTCTCTCATGTGAGAGGGGTGTGTACAATGATGTGCACCATTGATATACAATAAGCTTTTTTCTTCGGGGTATGATAGTTGTTGTGCGCCCAATTATTCGAAAAATATTCTCAAAAGGCCAACATTTTGTCACGGGACGGCGGCTCAAACCTTGGCAAGACAGCAACCAAATTTTTTACTGGACCATGCCCATATGGCTAGTTGGGTGGATGGCGGTGTATGTGCCTAAATGCCCCTACTAGAAATAAATTATTACAAGAGAATAGTGATTAAGAAAGTCAAGATTTAAATTACAATAAATAAAAAAATATAACAAATATGAATGAATGGAGCTTTGAATTAAAACTATCAGACAAAACAAGCACGACTCGTAACTAGTCAACTAAGAGATCTTATATATAAATTTCAGCTATGTTCAAGGGCGGATCCAGGGACTGTCCGCCCCAGGGACTGTCTGCCCCGTGCCACAGCCTATCTCTAGTCCAAATGTTCATTTAAAAATAAAAATAAAAAGTAAATTTTTTTCTTTTCGCGTATTAATCCATCCTAATTTTTTTCCTGAATCCGCCACTAGCTATGTTTAACATGAATCCAACAAACCCACCCATAAAATTGGAAAAAAAAAAGTAACAAAACCGAAACATATATTAGAGGGCTCAACAATCAAAAGGCTGTTAAGCAGGCCCTGTTGGAGATCATTATGGAACAAAAAGATGAACATGTTAATTAAAGCAACTTTAGTACAGTTGAATGTGGTGACAAATTGAGATTAACTCGAAGAGTATTTTATCAGCAATATGTCTGCAATAACAAAAATAGTGGCCTACTTTATGCAATGTTTAGTGTAATTTGCACTAAACTTTTATATATTATGTCTATGTCAACAAAAGCAACTTTTATTTCTATCTTTGGACCACAAGCAGCTAATAGCCTAATACTTACATGCCCTTCATCAGGAAATCCACAATCACTAGGGATCAACATATACAGCAAACTAAAAATAATTTATATGCATAATTTTTTGCCAGTCTATTCGGTTCATTGCTTATTTACATGATGATAAAAAAATAAAAATAAAAATTCTAGTTTTTTGGCAAATACAATATAAATCACACGGTTTAGGTGCTTAAAGAAAGCAGTTTATCCATGACTTATGATCAAATCTTTGACATAATAATACAATACAGAAATTGGATAATTATTCCTGTTAGGCTCATGATTACTTGTATATTTATTGAATTATGCTAGTCAAACAAGGCCCTCGCCAAGCGCCCCCTCCAATTGTGGCGCCCCGTCAACAAGGCCTGTCAATGGCCCTGTTTGACAAGCTTTAGTGATATTTATTTCAGCTAAATGCAAAGTTTCTAGGAATTCAAATCAACTATCAATGTTACTGTTGTGCACTAAGTACATGATTAGTTGGATGAGATAACACTCGAGATGTAATTTTTCAGCAATCAGGCCCAGTCACGCCCAATCACGGTATTATGGAGTATAACACCACAAAGGTATATATTAACTTTAATTTCATATGTATTGCAATTACGAAGATTTCTAAACTAAGGTGCCCTAATTACAAAAATTCTTGCCCTAGGTGTAACCAAACTCTGACTATGCAAACTCTTCATGTGCTGGCAAGAGAAGTTAAGTTGACCAAGCATTTCCTTGGAGAACATATTTTGGAGAAAGATAGATAAAACAAACAGTCATAGATCTAGAATTGACTTTGGTGCATAAAGACAAATTTTGCACATTGCATAAACAGAACAAGACAAGCACAATATGAAACTAAATTCACATATTCAAGTTGGAAGTTGGAATTCCAACTGTACAATGCTTTTATTATCAACAACTAATAAGTCAAAGCCCTTGAAACTCAACCACCCTCATTCCTTACACCTTGTTCTCCAATTGGAGTACACAAGCAATTATTTTTAGCACATAATATGACAAACCAACTAGATACAAAATGCTTTTAACATTGCAATATCCTACTCTAAGCCTATAGCCTGATGATTGGAAGGACTGTGTAGCTTCTATACAACAAACTCCCAGATTCCGGCTTTTACATTGGAAATCCAATCCCAGCAAAATCTTTAACTGTAAATCCAACTTTCTCAAACCTGCCTTTCTCATTGCTCTCACGGAAGTTTAAATAATCTGAACAGATAAATGGCTTATAAATCCTTTTATTTCCTTCGCCGACAACTTCATCGGGTGCTAATATTATTTTCTCATCCTCAAAGCACCAGAAGAAAGCTAGAGAGAATCGATTTACAGGCTTCTTCAGAACAACTCTATGCTCCGATGATCTGAGTCGTTCATTGCTCCAAGCTTGCAACATGTCACCAAGATTTACCACTAAGGTTCCTTCAGAAGGAATGATGTTCATCCATTTTCTATCCGTCGTTTTCACTTGAAGCCCTCCTATTTCATCTTGATATACGATTGTTACACAGCTCATATCAGTATGCATCCCAAGACCCTCAGCTTCTTCTTCGAAACTCTCTGGAGCAGTATAGTTGTTTATTCTCAAATATCCATGGCAATTCTTAAACTCAGAATCATAATATTTTGTCTCAATTCCATCTCCTATAGTTGTTAATACGAGTTTAAGGATTCCCTTAGATAACTCAGACATTTTGCTCCCATATTCTTGCAATGCCTCACTGTGAAGACAAAAGGACTAATTAAATTATTGAAAATGTTTCTCTTAACGTGAAAAAAGGCACGCACAAGTATTAAAAAGATATCATTTTCATAAAAAGCCTGACCTGAATTCTGAATCATGTTCACCTAGGAGAACATCTAAAGAACTCTGAGCAGAGTCTGTGAAGTCTGGTCCTGAAACTCTAAGGCTCTCAAAGAAGGGTGAGGCTATGAAATGAGGAGTATAAGTCTTATGAGGTGATAAAGGACCTAGTTTAAGCTTTGTCTCAATAGGGAGGCTGAAAAGGTTTTTTGAGAGAGTACAAATTTTGTTGTAGAGATCTTTGGAGATTCCATGATTAACGATTAGGAAGAAACCCCATTCTTTGCAGTCTGCAGCCAGAGAAGACAAAGAAGATGTGCACAATTGCTGAGAAAAGTCTAATACTGGGAGTTCTAAGGGTGTTTCAGATTCAGGTATCATTTTTAAACAAAAAGTGGCGGCTTTTCCACTGGGGTTTGGCTTCTAGCTAGACAATTGATCAAAGATTGCACCGCAAAGAAATGTACATTAATAAGCTTACAGGCTTTGTATATAGCCCCCGAAGAAGTTAAGCCATCATTCTGTGTTACGGTCTAATCTCTCGCTTGACTTTATAATGAATAGTTACAAGCAGAAATATACTTGCAGCACAAGTATATTTAATGACTATTGTATTTTCTTTTGCTAATATATAGTGTGTGTGCGTACACATTCTAAGAGAGAAGTGACAGCTAAGGCAGCCTTTATGAGCAGCCATTATGGAAAGAAAGATCATCATTATAAAGATATGGGCCACTTGTTTGCCAGTCTTCGAAGTGAATATTTTCATGGCTAATAAAGTCAAAAACAGTAAATTTGATAAATAAACTTTTCTTCCCACTTTTTTGATGTGTTATAACAAGTATTTTATAGATCACCTAGAAGCTAGAAAAAACATGGGATAATTCAGTGTTATGCAGAATATTACCACATACTTTGTTCTTAAATTTTATAGTTTGGACTCTTCTGTGAATTAAGTTCTAAGAGTTATTTAGCTTAACCCAAACATAATTGCCACTATGCAATGTGTAAGACCTTTTTAACAGTTGTGCACTATGTTCCTTTCTATAAGCATATATACAGTAGAGTTGCTCACTTGCTTTAAAGAAAAGGCATGCCAACCACCAAAAAAACCCAGAGGAAGCAGTAAGCCATCTTATTTTGAGTGATATACTTAGTCATTTTAGCAGTTTACTGCAATTTCTTCAAAGGATAATGATTCTGTATTGTTTTAGTTAAAAACAGACAATGTTCCGGTGTGTTCTTTCTTTAATTACTACATATAATGTTATTATATTCTGCATTTTTGTCTAACACTTCCTACCATCGCTACCGTCACAAATTTCAGATGTTTATACTTGCCTAGCATCTACTTTTTATCCGTTTTGTATGTGGATGTGTTTTTGGAGGAAGGGGGAGAAATGGAACAGAGGAGGATTTCTGAATTATGTCAGCTTTAATTTGGGGTTTTTTTTTCTCCATTTTCCATCCTTCCAGTATTATTATTAATTTTTTTTTTATCATCATCATCTGACCGTATATGGTCCATGAGTCACCATCTCCTCTAACTCACCTCGTGTTGAAAACTAAATTTAAATAAATACGTTTGTCTCATCTCTAGTCGATAAAATTTTAGATGAGATAGTTCAATTTGAATAAAGTATGAATCTGACATGCACATGAGGGAGTGGGGGAAAGACTAAATTTAAATAACATGTTCATTCTCTAACAGTCTTGCGGAGAAATCGGGTAAAAAGATAAGTAGGGGAAATTACTTTTTTCGTTTCTCTCTGCCAATTTTGAATTTCTACCGTTTTGATTTGTTTTATTCAACTCATCCATATGTCAAAAGATACCATCATTGCAATAGAACATTTTAAATTCCAGCGTGCTTCCACACAAAAAGCATGGTCAAAGCAGCATCTTAATGCCCTTGATTGAATTAAGCAATCATTCTCTCAAGGAAATCAAACTTCAATCATGTCAAAGGAACAGCAAACTGCTTCTAGAAGATTATTATTTAAAGAAACCTGATGCATTTTAGTTTTTAATAACAAATTTTCAAGGAAGTGTGAAACAAAGTGAACACAGATAATTAATTCAGATGCTGAATAAGAACTCCAAGGAACAATGACTAGTTAAAGTTTGACATTTGCCGTGATAATCCTGAAGTTCTGGATAATCGAACTAACTATTTCTTATTGACTAAAGCTTTTCCACACAATTTACTATTATTCAATTAGTTGAAAGAAGAATGCACAAGACTTGGCATCTTTTCTGAGGTGAAGCCTTCACAGACGAGGCATATTCCTCTTTAATTCAAATTTTCGAGGAATGGAATTGTTTTTTAAAAGCCGAAAATGATGTAAAGAGAATTATGTACCTAGGAAACACTTCAAAATAATATTGCATGGGTTGAAATATTTCTTTATGCATCTCAAAAAAAGAATTAATTGTGGTCAAAACATTTAATAGAATTTAGACTCAAAAACCACTAGAAATAAAACTCAAGCAAATGGCTAGAAAAAGTGCTGACAAGGTTACCTTTCATAGCGTGCAGAAAAAATCAATCCATTAGGTTCGGAATGTTGGAGTCTTTCAACTTAAACTGGAAGGCCATGAAACTTTCCAGAATGCCTTGACTGAAATGTTGAAACAATTACATGGAACCAAAGACCAGGTTTCTCAGCTATAAAATTCAATATGGTAAATCCAAATCCAAATCCAAATCAGATGTACTAATCAATCTCCTGTAGTTTATTAAGCAAAAGCATACATTGTGGGTTCAAGTCTCAACTCATCTGTATAGTTTATACATCTGTTATTAATCACCAAAAGGAAGAATCATCTCTAAGCTAAATAATTGCCCACATTCAAATGATTGAATCTTTGTAATCTTGACAACTAAATCCTAGTCGAAATGCTATTGCTAAGTTTCTGAATCTTCACCGACAAAAGCTAGTCCACAGTTCTAAAATCGATCCAAGCCAATTTATGCAAATGACATTAAGCATTAACTATGTTCACTCCTAGGAGAGTAATGATCCAGCCCTCTTTCATTTTAAAACAAGCAATGCAATATGAAGCTACCCCACTGTGATGCCTAATATTATGTTTGACAAGTTACACTCTGCGCCTAAACAATATTTTGTAACTTAATTACGCAGCAGAGCAACACGAATATCTCAGTAAAAATACGAATTCTTGCAAACCCTTAGTTCTTATCAGAAATCCCAAATGCTTTAGCCCTATCATTATGGACGAAAATTGGCCCATCTGATCCATGCATATAGATTAATCCACATAAACCAGAATTCTCAATTCTTTGAAATAATGGACACGATGTATTATATATATACATACACGCATTGAATAATTAGACACACCAAACTACTCAATTATCGGGATACGCCGCAGGTTTTCTAGACATGGGTGAATTTCAACATCTTCCATTACGTTTCCAGTGCTGAAAATTGAACTTTGATTTTTTGAAAGAAGACCATACTAAACATGCAAGCATACATTTATAGGACAACTTACAAAAAGATAAGTACAAAAGGAATGACAAAATATATGACAAAATAGACAAATGACGGCTATTGGAGGGGCAGCTGGTGACGCCCAAAAAAATATATTTTAGGGGTGTTTTTAAAAATCATATGAAATGTATTTTGAAAGTTAAAAAATACAACATAAAATTAAATGTTTTTTTTTTAATTAAAAACACACATTGTCACATTTTAAAATTAAGTGTCACATTTTTATTAAAATGATATACAACATCCATTTGATTAAAAAGTGGTGTTTGTCATTTCAAAAAGTGATAAAAATTTCAAGAAAGCAATAGAAAAAAGTGACAATAACTAAAAAAAGTAACAAAAATTCAAAGGAATAACAAAAAAAAGTAACATTAAAAAAGTGACACAAATTCCAAAAAAAAAAAGAGAAAATAAAAATAGTGAAAAATATTCAAAAAAGAGTGACAAACTCAAAAAAGTGACATAAATTTTAAAAAAAAGTAACATAATATATATATATATATTTTTTTAAAAGTTTTTAAAAGTGACAAACACGCAAAAAAAATGACGAAATTAAAAAAAAAAAAAAAAATTGACAGAATAGTATGATTGTGATTTTCTTGTTAAATAATTACTTTGCCACAATGACACATTTTCAAAAGAGTGACATAAATTCAAAAAAATATCAAATTAGATCCGTGTCAATAATTCAGAATTACCATATTGTTTACTCATGCAACACATGATCGTCACATATAGTCATGCATGAAATTATGTATACAATATAGTAATGATCGACCTCAACTATGAATAATCATGTGATCACTATATATATATATATATATATATATAGATACATACATACATACATATACATATACATATACCCTATTCATACACAAATTAGCTAAAAGCTTAATTCATATAGTATCAGTTACACAATACAATTTAGTAATCAATTGGTTTCTTTGTGGATTCTGTACTCGTGTAATGACAAATTAGCCAAAATGAACTCAAACAAGCTACCGGAAATGGAGTTTCGGAGCAAATGTTTCTTTATCAATCTGAATTCGTTGATTACTTCATATTATCTTTGTGTGCTCAGACAACTCAAATTCATGGATTCTGTAGCAACTCAAAGACAACTCTCTTTTTCTCTAACTTCCACCTATATTCATTCTTCAATTTCGATCGTAGCCCCACACATTTCTCTTTACAAAATTCCTTCTACTTCAATTTTCACCATTCATTCACAACTCTTCTTCTCCCCCAGTCCCCAATTCTCTCTCCAATTTCCTACTAAAATTCAATCATAGCTGCTAGAAAGCAAAAATATGTGCTTGTCTCTCTTCAAAATCACTTGATTAGCAAAACCCTTCTGCAAACGTTGATCTATTGAATGGAGAATTGCGCCAATTTTCAATTCCTACAGTAGTTGCTAAGGGGGCGTTCTCTTCGTGTTTCAATTTTGTGTTTCGAGTTTTGAATTCGTTTTGTGTTTTGGGTGTCCATTTTGAGATTGTTGAAAACTCGTTCTTTTTGTCGTTTTGAAAAAATATTTCTCAACCCGTGTTTTTTGAAGTTTTGGCAAATTTGTGAAAAAAACAGTCAAAACGTAAAAAAGTTGTTTTCTGTTTTCTTCACAAAATTTACAACCATTTTCAAAAACTCGTTTACGAAAATGGGAAAGAGAACACATTTTCAATGTTTTGAAAAATCAAAAACAGAAAACGGCCCGAAAACAGCAAAGTGAACTTCCCCTAAGGTTCTGAAATAAAAAAAAAAAAATCAACATTAGATTCATTCATTTGCAACTCTGATTGCTTCTATTTCAACGACCACATACCTTCTTTAGCACCTGAAGAAGCGCTCGAGGAATCTCAGATCTATTTCATACTACCGAAAACCAAGCTTCAGTACCGCTTGACTACGTCCGACAAAATCAGATAAACATTTGTTCTTGTAGTTTGAAGGAAACCTATATACATCATAAAGAAACTTGTGCAGTGCTCATCATTTAATTGGTTAATTTGAATCAAACATTTTAATTTTAGGGTCGACTAATGGAATACTGGATGGAATCTATCCAGTGGACTCCAACTGTCGTTAAAGTGGAAGATTTGAGACTGCAACTACAAAATAAAAGGTTAAGATGCATTCTGCATCAAATGAAAAGGTTTGGGGACCTCTACTGTAATTTTTTTATAAAAAATTAATATAGTAAGAATTTACAAATTAGTTATGCTACATGTATATAATGATTTACATAATCGTTTGCATGCACATGACGTAGTGAGTTATGATTTGGTAAAAAAAAAAAAGTCACTCTCTATTTGACACATCATCTATATGCAAATCATATATAAGTAGCATTATTCTTCACAAATATCCTTAAAATTTTACTATATCCAAATTTACTTTTCAACTTCTTTCTTCTCAAAAAATAAAATAAAAATTTTATTTTTTTAAATATTTTTTTACATCAAGTATTATATTTATAAAATTATATTGCACATATTTTATCACCCATTTTTACCACGGCACTGTCGCCATCACTTGTAACACGGTGTGTTACACATATTTTTGGGGTAATTTTTTAAATGGCCGGTTTACTATTGTTATTTTTCACAATGGTCTTAATTATTAAAAATATTATTTTACCCTTAATGAAATGTGTTTTTATATTACAGGATATATTCTTATTTTTAGAATAGTTTTTCAATTTTGTCCTGCATTATTTCTATCTCGGATTCTAGCATATAAATTCATCCTTTGATCTAATAGATTGACATAATCTTCCATATATCTATCAAAATTTTCTCCAAGTATATAATATTCTTCAGACGATGATTGATCTATTCTTTCCATTTGAGAGATAATATTATTTATTTTTCCTAATAAAATTTCTAATAAATTATCTAATCCTTCAATTGTATATCCTGACATATTATATAAATCTTATCATGATAAACAATGCTAATAAATACAAACATTTAGATAATTTAGCCATGCAAATATTCAGATAAGTAATCCCAACGATTCTTTAAGATTTCAGAAAATATCTTTCTAAATTTAACAAAAATAATAGTTTTACCTTAGTTTTGATCTCAAATCTTTATTCTTAGAACCGAGTAACCTTCAGGTTCTGGATCTGCAAATGACTCCCTTCAATGGTCTCCTGCCTCTACGGGATAATTGCTATTCCAGCTTTTCACCTTCACTGTGTTAGTTTTTTGAATTCGGATTATAGATATTAACTAAAGAAAACTCTCTTTCTGTTAAAGTAAGAAATGAATTTTTCTTCAATCTTTCAAGAATCTATGGGATGAGGTGTTTAGAAACTCATGATATTTTTTGAAGATAATTTGGATATGAAATAACTTGAAATTTTATTGATATCTAAAGGCTAAAATATGATTACAATGGAAGACAGAAGATCGTTTGGCTATCTCACGGTTTGAGTGCTCAACCAACTCTGTCTCTTTCATTAGCCCAAAGGCCTCTATTTATACACAAATCTGAAGATAAATTACATCATTGCTTACATCATACTAATAATATTTTATTGCCTCGTGCTTTTCATCAAGAGCCTCATGGCCCCTCCATCCTTGTTGTTTTGTTTCATTTTCTTTGATAAAGGACACAGTCCTTCTATAATTGTCCTTCAGATCTTGTTTTTACATACAGGTGGAAAGATTCTCCTGTAGCAGCTTGGACACCTTTCCTCCATGTGTTTATCATTTTTGTCTTCTTATCTTTGATTCTGTCGGCAAGTGGTGCATTCTCTTATTCTGCATGCCTCTTGTATGGTTGTGATAGGTCCATTGATTTGATAAGTATCAAATTTCTCAATGTATTCTTTCAGAATTGTTGATTTTTCTCCTCCATTGTTGGTGAGAAGAGTCCATCCTTCATATTGACACAAGCATTTGAATTTTTTGTCATACAAGCTTTTTGCCATTTTATATAAGACTTTCATCCCTAAAACTCTTCGAAATTTTATCCATGATCTGGTGATTTTTGGTAATGACTTTTTATTGTGACCGACATCAATCTGAAACTCTCTACTAACATATCCGATTGTTATAATATGTTCGGCAGGATAAAATATCATTCCATCAATTTCTGGACTGATTGAATAAAATTTTATGTATATGGACCTTCCTTTGGCAAATTTGGATACTTCAGATTTAAAAATTTCATCGAATCTTTCAATTTCTTTTAGATCTTTTCCGGGGTAGATAAGATCTAAAAATCCATAGTCTGCTGCCATTTTGACCATGACAGGGTCTGCATCATTGGTAATTAGTAACCTTGGATAAACATGATCTCCTGAAAATATGAAATATGAGTCATTTTCTTGTAATTCATAAACAATTTTGGCAAAAGATCTATATTCTTCTTCTTTTGCTGATAAAGGGGTATCATCATCTTCATCGGTTCTGATTCTAATAACCCTTGTATGTTCATCATTGGATTTTATGATCAACTTTCTAGGACTTTGTGTATCCCTTTTGATAGTGCTGGGTCCACTACTGCTTTCGCATTGTGGATCACTCCTTGGTACCTGTTGGTATCCCTGTTTGGTATCATAAGATTGTGCCAAGACATCAATCCTTCTATTATTTGTATTAGTAGACATTAATTGTGCTTCAAGAGCATCAATTTTGTCTTTCATTTCGTTTATAACCTTGGCATGGGATTCACTGATCTCAAGTAATAATTTAATATTATGACTTAAGAGCTCAGCTAATGTCTCCATCCCAATTTTTATATCATCTGCTTCTTCTTTTGGCATAGGCTGCCGCAGATTTCATTTCTGATATCATCTGTTTAATATTATCCATCTCCAAATTCAATGTTCCTGCTTAAAAAATCAGCAAAATAATTATTTGTACCTTTAATATGAATAATATCAAAATTATAGAATGATAAATATGCTTGCCATCTATGTAACCTTCTATATTGGGGTTCCATTGGTAATTTATTTCTAACAAGTCCTGCAACTTGAGAATTGTCAGTTTCAACAATAAATTTTTTAGATAATAAAAATAATAAAAATTTCTTTATTCCTCTAATAATCGCTAATAATTCTTTTTCATGAGTAGTATAATTTATTTCTGCTTGATTAAAAGTTCCACTTGAATATCTACATATTTCATTTAAATCTGTTTTTAATATTGCTGCCCAATATTTATCTGAGGCATCAGTATTAACTATCAAATTATCCTTTTCATTTGGTAATCTTAGTTTTGGTAAATTTTTGCATTCTTCTTTAAGTAGTCTAACTATTTCTGTATGTTCTTCGTTCCATCCTTTAGTATTAGTTTTTCTAAGTAAAATTTGTATTTTATGTCTCTTCTTTGAAATATTTTCAATAAATCCTTCTACATAATTTAAACATCCTAAAAATTTTTGTATTTGTTCCTTAGATTCTAATTTATCAGGAAAACTTTCTATCTTTTTAGATATATGAGACTGTAATTTTATTCCATTTTTATCTATAATTAATCCAAGAAATTCTATCTCAGGTTTTTCTATAATAGCTTTCTTTTCAGATAAAACTATTCCTTTTTTTTTTACATTCTTTTAGGAATTTTATAATATGATTTTTATGATCATTTTTATTTTCTGAACATATTAGTATATCATCAACGTATACTAATAAGAAATCATTATATTTTCTAAAAATATTATCCATTCTTCTTTGAAATATTTGAGGTGCATTTTTTAATTTAAATGGCATAACTATCCATTCGTATTTACCTTGAGGCGTACTAAATGCCGTATATGGTATTGATTCTTCTTCCATTTTGATTTGCCAAAATCCTGACTTACAATCAAATTTTGAATAATATTCTTTTCCTTTTGCAAGGTTTATTAAAACATTTTTATTTGGTAAGAAATATCCATCAAATTTTGTATATTTATTTAATTCTTTATAATTTATTACCATTCTTGGTTTTCCTCGTACTTGTTCAGAGTGTTTCATTATCATAAAGGCTGGAATACTATGTGGTCCATTGCTAGCTCTGATTAATTTCATATTTTTTAACTCTTCAATTTGTTTTCTAAATTCTTGAGTATCTTGTATAGTGTACATCATTGGTTTTACTCTTATTATTACATTTTCAGTTAATTCTATTTTTGCCCTTGGATGTTCAGGTTCCAATAAGCTAATGGATTTTCATTATAGACATTTTCTAATTCTGATTTTTCTGTTGTTTGTATTTTTTGTATTTTAATAGTTGTTTTTATTGGTATTTTTATTGTCCTTTCACCACGCTGGGCTGGCTGAACTCTGTATGATTTAAATTCTCTTGAAATTTTTAGTAGATGTCCACATGGTGTTTTTAACATAATCATATAGTTATTTTGTTGGTAATATTGGAATTGTTGAACAAAATCATTTCCTAATAATATATCACATTCTAATACATCATATGCATATACTTTGTTTATAGTTATTTGTTTACTTCCTAATAGGATTTCTACCTTTTCTTTATTTTTTGTAATATGTGTCGATATTCCTGTGACACCTGTTATTTTTATAGTATTATCATTGTTCCAATTTTTTAACAAAAATGTCTTGATAATAGTTATATCACTTCCTGTATCTATTAAAGCACATGTTGTTATATTAGTTTCTACAATGGTAATTTATATATATACTGCTAATGGAAATGTTATTACATTATTCATTCTTTTGGACAAAACAATGTCTTATTATTATGTGTTATATAGATTCCTTCTTTATTAATATTATAATGATTTAATGCTTGTAAAAAACTCATTCCTAATAATATATGGTAATGATCTCCCATACTATTATCTACACAACATGGTATTATCATTTCTTCTCCATCTAAAACTATTGGTATTTTTACTTCTAATTCACTAGTATGTATTTTTCCATCAAAATTGATATATTTATAAGGCTCTACCCTTCTTTTTATTAATCATTTATCTCTATTTCCTGATATATGGCAGTTAGCTGCTCCTATATCAATTATGATATTTTTTCCTTTTATATATTCTATTCCATTATAATATTCTCCATATATTTGCATACTTCCTATATTCCTTTTTACCATTATTTCTCGATTTATGTTCTTTCTTGGTATTATAGATGTACTATTATTTCTTTTTAATTTTTCATCTTTAAATTCTATTAAAGAATTATTTTCTATTTTTTCTGTTACATCTGACTTTGTTTTAGATATTTCTAATTCATATATTTCTGGTAATAAGTTTAGTTGTTTGTTTGGTTCTACAATATTCAATATGTCTTTACATTCTTTGTGAATTTTTATATAGGGTTTTTTAGAATAAATGTTTCCATAGTTTGAGTTAGTAAATGTATATAATGCTCTATATTCTATGGTCATGATATGATTTCCTTCTTCCATAATATCTTTTCTATGTATTTTAAAATGTAATCCTAATACTTCATTAAAATCTTTATCTTTTATTGATACACAATATTTTGGATAACATGTAAATATTAATTTTTTATATGCTAAATTTTCTTCTATAGTTCCTAAATGATCGTCATTAGTATTTAGTATCCTTCCATCATGTAAACTTACTGTTATTGGTGAATCTATTCCTTTTCTAAATAGGGATTTCAACATTAATTGTATTCCTGCTAGATAAACGTATTGTATCTTTTCTTTTTGTCTTCCTTTTACTTTTGCCATTAATTGGTCAACTGTGAATTTTGTTAGTAATGCTAATTTATGACTTCCTGAAACTGTTCTTATATCTATTGATTTTTCTATCTTATGATATTCACTTATAGCTACTCTTTCTCTTCTAAATATCTTATCGAATATTTTTCATTCTCCTAATTTTAAATCTAATGATAATTTTTCTATTTTTCTAAATGTATTATTATCAAATGTTACTTTTAATCCATATCCTTCAGAATTTTCTATTTCTTGTTTTTCTTCTATGGTTTCAGCTTCTTCTATTTCGTGACTCATTCTGATTCTGATATGTAAACCTCTTCTCCTTCATAATTATTAATATCTATTATTTCTTCTAAATCACTTTCTATTTCTTCATATTCTTGTTGTAAAATTCTAACTTTCTTTTTAGTACAATCAGGGCTTATATGTCATATTTCTCCACAATTCCAACATTTGCATTGTTTTTTATCTTTTTTAAACTCTTTTCTTTTTGGTTGATATTTTCTTTTATAATATCTCCTATTCGATTTTTGATATTTCTTTTTGAATTGTCTATATTTTTTGTACTTTTTTTGTTTGAATTTTCTTTTATATTTTCTTTCCGGTCCACATCCCCAATTAATAGGTCTCTCTATTTCTTCGCAACAAATTCTTGTTAATTTTTCAGATTTTTTCATTAGTTGTCTATTTTTACATATTTCTGTTAATCTTTCAAATAGGAATTTTATTCTACTTCCTAATGTATCTGGTACAGGATTATCCTTTATATATATTTCATATTCTATTTTAAAATATATATTTCATGTTCCTGGTAATTTAGCAAAATACATTTCTAAGTATGGTCCTTGATTTTCATTACTATAAAATTGAGTATAATAGAAATTTTTAAATTGACATGTATATTCTTTTATTTTGCACATATCACATATCATAATGTTTATTAATCCTAATCTTGCTTTTAATTTTTCTCTTCTAGCTTCTTCTTCTGAATTGTTTATCCAATTTTCTCCTAGGAATTCATCTGATATATATTCTACTAACTTTTTTATTCCCTCTTGTGAGGTTTTTTGCATTTCTGTTTGTATATTTCTTCTCATTAATAATTTAGTATCTTCAGTTACTCCTTCCCACCAATTTCTTACATCTCCTTCAAATGATACTATTAAATAGTCAATTCTTCTATCCGTAGATTCCCATGTATCGTCTTGATTATATAAAAAGAATAATATCATTGCATCTGCCCATTGTAACAAGGCTTTCTTAATATCTATTTTACAATCTAAATCTAGTTTTGCTTCTCCATGGTTTATTGGTTTATTGTAGTCTGAGTTTGGGGTAAATTGATCTTTATATTTTTCTATTCTATGTTGTGGTATAATTCTATCATAGTACTGCCTATAAGGTCTATGTGGCATTGGTGCATATCCTCCTTCTAATTCAGGAAATTCTAATTTTGGATTATTATTTGTACTTCCTGGTGCTGGTGTTGGTCCTCCACCAGTATTCATTAATATTTCATAATTTTCTAATTCTTCTATACTTAATTGGTCAAAATTTTCTATTAGATTATCTATTTCTTCATTCATCATCTTTTTTATTTTTTCCTCTTTCTTCTGTATATTTTTCAAATTCTTTCTCTTGTTCTAGGATTATTGGTAATATTTCTTTTCTAAATCTATCATCCATACTTCCTGGTTCATAGTATCCTTCTGTTTCTACATGTTTCTTTCATATTCTTGTCATTTCTCCTTTTATTCTATCTTTATCTACTTTTTTATCTGTTGGTTTCATATTTTGTTTCATTTCTCTAATTTCTATTTTTAGCATTCCTACTTCATCTTTTAATTCTTTAGTTTCATTTATTAATTCTTTTACTAATTTCTTTAGTTCATCAAATGATTCTGAAAAAGCCATTATATTTTTCCACTTTTTACTTCCAATAAATATGATAATCTGCACTTTTTGTCTTTATTTCCATTAATGATTTTATTAAAACTTTCTATTGCTATTTTGTTATCAGGTAATTGATTATCTCTTACAGTTTTAAAATATTTTGCTTTTAATTCTAATTTTTCGATTTTTAGTTTTCCTAATATTTTTTCTTGTGATTTATTTATCTCTCCTGGTGTTCCTAGTATATTTGAGGTTTTTTCTTGTATTTTATTTAAATTTCTAACAATATTATTAAGCTTTCTAGCTACTTTATCATTACTCATTTATAATTTATGATGATTCATATATTTCTCTAGAATATAAAATACTTTCAAATTCTTTATTAATCATTTCATATACATATCTATCTTTTATAGATCCTATACTTAATTTATGTAGTATTTGTTCTTTTATTTCTCTAGGTAATTTTTTAATTATATTTAATGTTAATATTTTTGATTTATTAGGAATATGTTCATAAAATATTTTATATCCTTTTTCTTCTTCTAATTTATAATAGTTTTCTATCTTTTTAATTTTAATTCCCATAATTACTTATATTATTTTCTATTATAGCAGCCATTTCTTCTCGATCTATAGTTTCTATAATAGTTTCCCATATCATAAGGTCTCTTATTATACTAATTTCTATTTTTTCTATTATCTCCTTTCTAATATCTAAAGGTAGATCTTTTAATTTTATAAGTATGATTTTTAAGATTTCTTTCTCTATTATATGTTTTCTTATTATTATCGCAAATCTATCTTTTTTAATTTTATATCTATTTCCTAAATCTTCTATTATCATGTTATGATCTATGGCTCTGATACCAATTAAGATGGGGGGTACTAAGACCGTCTTCAAAATCTCAAAATTTATTATTTTCATAAATATTTAATAAATCGCAATAAAATTTATAAAATTCATTATCTTTTGTTATGACATTTTCTTCAATGATTATTTTTAATTTTTCAATTCTTCTTTCTAGATTGATAATTTCTTTATGTATATTATTTTCAAATCTAATTGCTTGGCTATCTATATAAGTATTCTTATATTTTAATTTTGGATCTAAATAATCTAAAAAGAAACTTTTTAAATCTTCTTTTAAATAATTTAATTCTCTTTTTGTTGCAATTTTTAGGTCAATAAAATTTTGTATAATATCCGGGTTTAAATTTATTAAAGATCTTGGATTTATATTTTTTTGGGGACCTAATTGAAGTATTTTATACATTATGATGGCTTTTGTTGCAATTTTTATGTGAGAGGGTATTTTTGGAAAGATTGTTGTTCAAAGGCTATTCTTAAAACTTCTAACTTTTTGATGTCTATTTTCACAAATCACCTCTATGAGATGACTATCTAGAGGTATTTCCTCCATATTTTTCCCCTTATACCCATCATTACTGCAGCCACCATCTTTTAATTACTTCAAGTTATGTTCAACGTGTTGCATTTATTGCTCATTTATGGTCAAATTGATATGCTTAATAAACACACATTAAATTAACATATAACTTAAATTCATTTAATATGTATAAATGCATACATTATCCATGTCTCTCTTCCTTTTCTAACAAAAAGAAAATAATAAAAGAGAAAAAGCAAAATGAAAGGAGCAATTCTTGAAGTACTTCTTGTTAGTGCTGAAGGCATCAACCACAACAAAATTATTAGTAATACAATCGTTATCTCTTGTTCTCAGTGGCGGACTATATGAAATTCTTTTATATGTTAATTCAGATTAAAAGATTTTTTTAATCCAGTCTTGTCTCCGTTCTTGCTCGTTCTAAATTGTGTAATGTTATCTTGTACCAAACTTGTAGCGCTCGATGGCACTAATACCATTGACTAATTTGTGCTCACAGGGAATTCAACTTGTTATGTTATAATTGAATGTGGTACTCAAGTGAGCAGAAGCAAGACTTCGGAAGGTTAAGTACTTAAGAAAATATTTATGAATTTTTTTGAAATTTTTTCACTAATGTGGTTAATACCTGCAGGTAATGATGACAAGATTTGCTGGAACGAGAAATTTACATTTGAATTGGGATCAACTGAATTGGAAAATCTCAGCCACCTTAAACTTAAAATCATGGACGAGGATTATTTCGTCGACGGTAGATTTGTTGGTGAAACCATGTACTTTTTTTTGACATAGTCATTGAACATTACGTCTATCCATCTCGTTTCTTGTATGATTTTTTTCTTTAATTCGGTCGAGTCCAATGTCGTAAACATGTTTTAAATGAAAAATGGACCATAACTTGCTTCCTTTGTCTTGATTAGGATCTACCTAAAAGGCATAATGGTGGAGGGAAACTACAGAGGGATGTTAGAACTAAATCCAGTTCCATTTAATGTGGTTCTTGAAGATGATACTTACAAAGGGCAGATAAAGATCGGCCTCAAATACATTCCAAATGTAAGATCGCGTGTGTTGTATTGTCCAATCTTGTTAAGGGTCGTTTGGCAAGGCTTTAGAAAAGTCAAAAATTGATTCTGAAATTAAAAAACTGCTTTTAAAAAGGTTTTGATAATATTTTGTGTTACCAGAAGAGTTTTTTTGAGAAAGTTGACTTGAGTTAGCTTACTCGAGAATCTCTCCTACAAGAAGTAAAAGTCATGTCAAAAAGGATCTAAATATATTGTCATATTTCACATTTTTGTATGCTATGCTAAACAAATTAGCCTTATCCTCGAAATAAATAACTTAAATTCTAATTTGTAGATTGTTTTGGAGAAGAAGGGAAGAGAACAAGCGCACAAGAAAAATGAAATCGGCAAATCCATATGCAAGACAATTACGAGTCTTTGGCAAGTACAATGGTGGAAACTTTCCTTCTTTCGTAGGAAAACAAATTCCACGACAAAGCACAAGCCAACTTAAAGTCGAGCTGGTTTTTCATTCTACAATAAAATTTTCCTTTTCAAATATGCTTTTAATTTTGTCACAATTATTTGCAATCGTATGCTATGAAAGCATGGATATTGCGTTAATTAGTTGATTTTACGTCTATTTATGATGTAAAATTGTAAATGACTCCTTCTAAGGAGTTTGATGAATAAAAGTTTCTCGTTGTGTGATTTCTCATTCATTTGTTGATTTTTCTAGAACAAATATTGCAAAATATTCAATTCTATAGAGAAAGTTCTTTCTTTAGCCTATTATGTTTTAGAAGATTTAAATTCGATAAATTGCTATTGGTATGACAGTTCTCAAATTGAGTTCAAGGATAATAGAACATTAATTCTACCATCAAGTCATATGTGAACAAGGGCCAAATTAGTATTATACACGTCCTATCAATTGGCCTAAAGTTTGAGAATACATCATCCCTATTAAATTATTCGGTTTTGCTACACAAACAGGGGCCTGTGTGACATGGGGGCACCATACACGCCTACAGGCCCCTGTTTGAGCAGCATTATTCTAAATTATTTACACCATATTGCAGTTAGTAGACATAATTTCAAGTTGATGAATTTACAAGCCTTATGCATAAGATATCTCAAGATTAAAAAATTAAAGCACGATATTTGCGACTTGTTTATGTTTGACATTTTCATAAACTCGATAATGTATATGTAAGTATGGTATAATTTTCAACTAACATATATGAATGCTTCGCCAAAATCTTGATCAATCTTCATGTTTATCTTTCCTTCAAATTCATCGTAAAACTGAAGCAATTTTATCAACTGGGTTCGGGTTACTTCACTCTACTTATCAAGAAAAATTTGTGATTAAGAACTAAGAAGGAACTATCTCCAACTGTAGCCTTCAAAATTTAAAAATCTAAAACTGTTAAAAGGTATCGCTTTTACCGTAGCTTTAATTTTATGGAAATCGGTTTTTGTTTTATCTTCATGATCATGTTTTGATTTACAACGGTTTTTTGTAAAGAAACTTTGCAGTAATTTTCAGGAAATTAATTTCAGGTTCTTTTGATTTTTCTCTTGAAAACAGATAAATGTTTTACTTTCTTGTATCTTTGGGTTCTGCAATCTTAAGTAAATTTGAATTTGTTCAAGAATCTCAAACTATGTATATGTTCAGTGATTTCTTGACAATTCTGTAAAAATTCTTGCAGAATCAGGGAATTAGCCTAGAAGTTCAAGAAATTGACAGCGTGTCATATATGGATGAGAATTATGAATTGGGATATCATCCTTCAGTTTCTTCATTCGGTCAAACTGATCATTCACCAACAGAAACTCCCAGGTACTCGATCCTGAGTCGCGATTCTTTTGCATAATGCAGAACAAATTCGGAGATATCAGCCTTTACGGAGAAAGCGGATGATAATAGCTACTCCAATGTAGCCTTTCCTATCTGCTGGCCAGGGATGAAGTCTTGTTGGGTAATTTTGTCCATAGTGATGCCAAAGGACCAGGACATATATGTAAGAATCCTTGTCGACAATTGGACAAAGTAACGGCAAGGAAACAAGAGAAGAAATGAGATGGAAAGACAAGAAAACGTCTGAAAGCGCATAGTCGAGGCAAATGTTGAACATTTTGTCTTTAAGTTGAATTTGCTCCACAACAGTGCCTACGGTTTATGGCAATCAACTTTCAAGATACAACGACTACCACTTGTGTTTGTAGCACTTCAAACACAAGCACAACGAATCAAAGTGACGACTTTTGTACTCCAAAATGAAAATGAAAATGAAAATAGAATTTATGCAACAAGAATTCAAGAAATTTGTTCAAGAGAAGAAGAGAGAATGATATATATGTTTGCATATAATTGGTGTGGGGAATATGACGTCTCTAGGGTCCTATTTATAGAAAATGAAGAGTTGGGAACAAGTGGCGTGAATCCAAATCATGTAACACTTCAAAAGGACGCGACATTATACTGTCACTCGCTTTCCGCCAACCTCTTGCTCGAGCGAGTGTTGCAGAAACTTTGTCACTCGTTCTTCACTCGACGTCGCTCAAGCGATACTTTCGCTCAAGCAAAACGTCTGTCACTCAAGCGACAATGTTACTTAGCTTTCTCTAGTTTTCCTTCCAAAACTTGGACTGTAATTTCTCATTCACCCGAAATTAATTTCGACATGTCAAATATACACCAAAATCAAAATTCTCTTTCGGCGAAGCGGCAAACCATTTGCATAAACAAATCTGGTCTGAATATTTGGCCAAAATTGACATTAAGTCACACTTTCACTTAACTAATATTCTCAAATTGTTAAACCAATTTTCAACAAGTCTCTAAAACGTGCAGCTCTTTCCCGACTAGGGATGAATCAGCATTGGCAATGCTTGGATGAGAAGAATCAAGACGAAGTATCGACACATGAAGGTGAGTCTACACAATTTGTTGTGTGTTAGATTATATATCGTACTAAACAATACTAAAGAAGAGAATTGACTGTCCTATCTAATACGACGTACCATATATGCCTGTAACATTGCAGAATTAGAATTGATGACGGAGAGATTTGCAAAGCTGTTGTTGGGGGAAGACATGTCAAGAAGTAGGAAAGGAGTTTTCACTGCAGTGACTATTCAAATGCCATAATAAACCTCTATGGTACTATTTGAAAATCGAAATATACGGCCCAAAATTTTAAAAGATTCCTTCATACCAAACAAAAGAAATTAAAATATAAGTTGGTTTACAGGTTTTTAAGATATCTTAAAAGAATAAAGCTACTTGTACACCTTATGGTGTACCAAATAACTTACACCTCTCTCATATGGAGAGGAGTCCACGAATATTTTATTATGTGTGGACCCCCCCTTCCATGTGGAGGGTGTAAATGATTATGGAAAGTGTTATGTACATGTAGACAAGTTCATCTTAAAAACCTGTAAACCTCTTGGAAGGTTTAGCATACAATGTCGTTGCACAGATTGAGGACGTATTTTTGTAGATAAAAGCATGAAAAATCAAGATTAGTAGAAATTACAGTAGCAAATATGCATTTCAATTCCAACTTCTCCACCAAATATCTGTTTGCATTATTTTCAAGATTTGTGGGAATAGAGAAGTGCTTGACATGAAGGAATCAAGGCAAAAAAATGTGAGCAACTCATATCCACTATTGATATATGTATAAAGCCCCTTGGTTCTGGTAAAAATAAGATTTTTAGTAAATTTTGATTATGTAATGTGTGGTTGAAAAATGAATTATAGAAAACGGGAGCCAAATGGGGACGAAATCTTCATTCTTGGTACAATTATATTCCTCGGCCAAACATAGTTTTGTAGTGGATAAGAATCATCAATCTCCATTAATGAGCAGTTTATGCCCAAATATTCTTTTAGCATGAGAAAAATATTTTATCAAACTTTTGTATTTGTTGTTTATCTTGCTTTTTAAAAATACAATGAGCAAATAAGATTTTGTACTCCCTCCAACTTATTTTTTGGCCATTATCTGGGACAATGTGCGCTAATTAATAGAATATTGATTATTAAAACATAAAGAAAAAAGTTAGGGACACAAGTACAAAAATAAACAAAAGTTCGAGACCTTCATTGTAATTTAAGTGTGGTGTAGTTGACAAAATTTCAAAATCTGTGATGCGAATATAGTTACCCTAATTAAATCATAGTATCAATATTATCCTAAAAACCTAGCAATACCTTTCCAACCCCACCATGTCACATGATCGCGACTCTAACATCAATATCTACAGTCATTCCATCCATCATCTTCATCATCATTTCTTATAACTAATGGAAGAATCTTTACAAGTAAGTTCCACTTATCGAAAAAATGGAGTTATATCTAAAGTATTTACTTTATTTTTATTATCATTTTTTTTCGTTTTCATGCGAATTGTGATGTATTTCTTGGATTCGCGTTGCTTTTAATTATTTTCTATTTTTTGGTCAATAATCAATATCATGTCCTACCTAACTATAATAAGTCTAACCTTTAACGCAAAGAATTTTGTGGCAAACCAACAAGCCAAAATCATTATATCATAAGAAATACACTATTAACTATTAAGGCCATCATCACCAATTTTCTTTACTCTCTTCTCTTCTTTCTGTCGCTCAAGAAGACCTTATTTTTGGCACAATAATTAGCTGGGCGAATTATTAGTATAAAATAAGAATAATATTTTCTGTACACTTCATGTTGTACTTGAAATTTGACATTGTTTGACTTTATTTGGAAATTCAAAAATGAATGGACAGAAAAGTATGTTTTATTTTTAAACTATCCAATGTAATGAAGACACGTGGCACAATGTCAAATGTTAAACTTAATGTATTTGTAGCATGATTAATAAAATAAAGTAGAATTATTACTTATTAGCACTCTTTAATGACAATAATATAATAATGTGTTGACTTCAAGGCACATCTCCAAGTGATGAAAGGGAAGGGTGGAAAAAATCTAGGCTAGCTTATAACTGTCGGATGAGGGTTCAAGTCCTGAAATATGGATGAAATCCTTGATAAGTGGGAGTTAAATAACAATCTTCCATCATGCATCCTTGAAAATATAATCTGCGATTTATCCCTCCATCAAAATTCAGGACAGGATAGGTGTGAGTGTCTGTAATGTGGCATAATTCAAAATATATGGTCGTGTTTGATTTCCATTTTGAGGGAAAAATGCATTTTTAAATAGTTGATTGATGGAGAATGTATAGTTAAAAATTAAAGAAAAGTTTTGGATTTGCGTGTAATATTATTTTATTAAAAAATGTGTGGTTGAAAAGAAGAGAGAGAAAAATGAATTTTGAGGAAAATGGGAATCAAACAGGGGCTATATATATATATATATACATATATAATAATGTGTTTGTATTTTATGAAAACGAAAAACGACCCACGAAGCCCACGTTCCCGTATAATTCCTGTTTCTCACTCCCACAGTCCCACTCCATTTCTTTTTCCTCTTTGATGTCTAATATAATTGAGAAAGGAATCTCAATCTTGAGTTCCCCAAAAGAGTTAAAATAATAGATCGCTTTGTGTAGATAAGATTGGCGATTGAGTTCTTTGCTCTTCTTTTGCATCTTCAATTGAGCTTTCAGGTGTCACCAAAATCAATAAAGCCCTCATATTTTTCTTGTCTTGATTTAAGATTCCAAGTGCTTTCTTTGAGGTAGTTTTATTGTTTCTCTTTTGATACTTGCGATCTTCGATTACTTGTTTCAATTTTGATCATATTTGTTGAATTTCAATTGGGTTTTAGCTTCAGTGTTAACTCCTCGTATGTTCATGTTCGATTCTTAATTTAGGATTCTTGGAATATTTTTGTATGTCATGAATAGCTATTTTTTTAAGTCAATCAAATTTTTTGTTTCAATTTAACTTGATCGAGGTTTCAGAGTTATGGGTTTTTGCTTTATTGTTCTTCAATCTCATCCAGTATAGTTTTTTTTTTTTCCTCATTCTGTTAGCATGATTTGGAGGCATGTTGAAAATTTTCATTCATTTAAATTACTATAGATTGTTGACATGAACATAAAAGGGCATTGACATCTGTTTTTATGGAATAAATTACCACAATAAATATTGTAGTGAGATATTATACTTGCATAGGCATAATTGATGACAGAGTTCTACTCTAAATATACGAGGGTTATAACTGCCCATGTCGTGTTGTTAATTCTATGAATGTTGGAGGAAAAAAAAATTATGTGTCTCTTTGACAGTTCCTTTTTCTACTTCCTTTCTCTGCAGGGTTTTATATAAATTTGGTGCATTTCGTGATTTGACTTTGTTTGATGTTTTATTTTGTCAATAGATGGGGTCTGAAGGGCCTACTCCAGCAGTAACAATCCATGTGACAGGATTTAAAAAATTTCATGGAGTTGCGGAAAATCCAACTGAGACAATTGTAAATAATCTCCAAGATTTCATGAAGGAAAGGGCATTTTCGAAAGGGCTGATCCTTGGTAGTTGCTCAATTCTTGAAACTGCGGGACAAGGCGCTCTGGTTCCCTTATACCAAACATTGCAATCAGCTGTGACCAGGGAGAGCACCATGTCAAATTCTGGGAGAGTAATATGGGTGAGTTGCTCATTTATCACTCCTCTTTTAGCCTCATATGTAGTGTCCTTGACAAAATGGGGTTAATTATGTTGAAAATCTATTATTAATTATCCAAAAGAAAGGTTTTATTTTCACTCGAGGTTAAATGATTTTTGTATTTTGCTACTTGTACATAAAAATTGTATATAAGCGGTTATCGAAAATGATGTGGAGAGAAAAGATTGGATGAAAAAAGTTAATTGTGTTTTAAACTGACAAATGATAGAGTACCACGTGGATATTATGTAAATCTTTAAGGAAACCTTGATGTACATGTAGCAAAGTCCATGATTTTTAAGTTTGGTGAATTGTTTTTGGATATGGCATTGGGAAGTTCTTTTGCCCATTTGAGAGCAAGATAGCGATGCTTTATCTATCATATTTCTAGGCTTATTTAGAATTTTTTTGACCGTGGATGTCCAGGTCAACTTACGCGCACCTAGACTAATTTCACGGGGCTCTGAAATTTACAGCTGGATACTCACCTCAGTGGCCTTGAGAGGACCGAACTATTGGCTTATTTAGAATATGATAAGGGGCAACTTCCTATTGCAAGAAGGGCGAAGGCCTTTTTGCAAGTGCATGGAAAACATAATCTGTGTTGGAAGTTAAATCCTTATAATCTTGTCATGGATGAAAAAGAAACTCATCTCCTATCAACCAAATGTTTTATTTTTTAAATGTCGTCATTTGTTCGGATGTTTTGTCTTTCTCATCACTGAGATCTATTATTAGTCCATTTTGCTTGCATGTCTAGTTTTCCATGTTAGCTGCTAATCAGTAATTCACAACAGACTATTGTATTTTTGTTACTTTAGTAATTAAATTTAATTAAGGGAGTTCAAGCATTAACTATGATTTTCATGAAAAAAATTGACTGTGTGTTTACAGATGCTAACAAGACATGATTATAGTTATTTTCTGAACCTGCAAATCCAAAGTCATCTCTAATTTGAATCCCACTTTGATGATAACATGACGTGTTTCCCACAATGACATGCTAGGTTTTTTACTCAACATAGTACTTTATCTTCAGGTACATTTTGGAGTTAATAGTGGCGCAACGAGGTTTGCTTTAGAACATCAAGCAGTCAATGAAGCTACATTCCGTTGCCCTGATGAGATGGGATGGAAGCCTCAGGTTTTATTATCACCCTTTCAAGTTTCTTCCTTTCTCATTCAATTCTTATTGATCGTAAGGTTTGTTTTAATTTGTCTTCTTCTATTGCAGAAAATCCCCATTGTTACCTCAGATGGTGCAATTTCACGAATACGAGAGGTACAGTTTTTTTTAGTGATGCTTTTCTTGAAATCTATAATGGTTTAGACTTAAGCCAAGTGATGGAATATGGACTATTCGTGAAAGTATGTAATGTCAAGTACGAAAGCTTTGTAGCTGAATCTGTAAAGATTGCTGTAAATTTAATAATTCCAAATATGACACCTTCTTTTCTAGAAGGTAGAACTAGTTGAGCATGTTCTTAGATCTTACAGAACATTTTCTTTTCCTTTTTCAGGGGGCTAGGGAAGATAAACTTTGACTATATATAGCATCTACATATTAATTCGTGTTTAGTGTATGCATATTTCTTTCCTTCACAAGTGTTACTGTGTTAGCAATTTCCATTTGGAAGGCTGTAAAAAAAAAGAAACTTAAACGAAAATATGGAGTTTTTCCGGTTATGATAATTGAAGAAATCATTAATGAAGTTTCAGGAGTTACTTTACTGTGGACGGAGTAAATTGATGGGGAACGAACAAAATGAAAAACTGGCGTGATCCTGATTATTTTTTGACGAATTGTTGCTTTTGGTCTTACCCGAATATTTTTGGAACTGAACAGAAGTAATTAATTCTCGGAAACCCTGCTTTTGTCTTGCTTTTAATGGCTGTCTATATCCTTATCTAATCTCTACAAACTGACCTGTAAGATTAGTTGTCTGAAGTTCGAGTAGATAAATGAATCGAGAAGAATTTACTTCCTGCAGAGTTCCTTTCCTGTTGAGGATGTTGCCAAAGCATTGGCAAAGATGGGATATGAAGTGATGACCTCAGATGATGCTGGCCGGTTTGTCTGCAATTATGTATACTACCATTCCTTGCGATTCGCAGAGCAGAATGGAATTAAATCACTATTTGTACACGTTCCCCTCTTCTCGACTATAGACGAGGAGACTCAAATGCAGTTTGCTGCTTCCTTGTTGGAGGTACTTGCATCTTTATGCTAGATCCTCTACTGTCTCAAATATCTTCTTCTGGAAGAACTTTTGCGTCCGTTTGTCATGTATGTGAAGATAAATTCAATATTTACGCGGTGGTTTAATAAATTGTTAACTGCATTTGAATCTTGAAACACTGTTTCTGGGTATCGACTGGAGTCGAGGTCTTATCGCTCTCTTTTTCATATACTCGTGTTTTTGTCTGTCGTTCATCCATCGATGAATAACTCGTGCACATTTTGAGCAATCTTGAAACGATATGCAAAGGCAGCTAAGCTCATCTCAATATTCCAAACAATGAAATATTTATTTCTTGGCCAAAACTGAAGTATTGGAGTTCTTCAACATATGGACATGCATAGATGTATTATTATTGCTTGCGAAAATAATAAGCTTCTGTTCGGTTTTGATAAAAATCAATTTTTTGCTAAATTTTCATAAAAAAATTTGATGAAACGTATAATTGAAAAGTTGATAAAAGATATCAATTCTTTGAAATGTGTGGTTAAAATGAGAAAAAAAAAATTTGAGTTCTAAGAAATGGGAATCAAACAAGGCTAAATCTCCAGATTGGTGCTTTTGGTTAATTTTTAGATTACTCAGTTTAAGACTCAGAAAATATGGAGAAAAAAAAAAGCAGTCTACTTTTGAAGGTGAATTTAGTATCCCGAATTAAATTTACAGAAAGAATTAAAGAACTGTATAAGAAGATTGTGATGAATTTAAGAAAAAATTATGACGAAATTGATGTCTACATAACTTACTTCTCTAACTTCACCCCAAGTCACCAAAATTTAAATTTTTTGAGCCTATTAGTTTATGTTTCCAAAATAATCCTAGGATTATACGGTAGAAAATGTAATACTTTACTTACATGGAGAAACCAACTGCGTGTTTTCAAACTTATTTTGAGAAATGACACAAAAGTTAAAATATGCTGATGGAAGATGCTTCAACGGGCCGATTAGATTGACATCGAGTTCTTTCATTGTGTCATTTTCAGTTGAATCTTGATGAAATTGGCAGTCCAAAGATCAGGGTCTGTTGAGCATTAAAATCAACGGGTAGTTGAAGAGTCGAATCTGAACTCTATTTACATGATGATTTCTTGCTTAGCCTCCGCTTTGAGTTGAGAATTGAGGTACTCGGCCAAGTGGAATGATCAGATCCTTCATTATCTCATATTCTTCAGAACTAATCTGAGCACCCTCAAGAACCTACTTAACCAAAACAACTTTCAAGTTAATGCATGATTGAAAACCGCGAAAAAGTATTTATATATTATCATGACATAAAATGCCAAATAGGACGAATGATCTACTGCAGCAAAGAGTCAATTTCTCTTTTTGTTAATACTTGAGCAGCAAAATATGGTACCAGCAATCCATATAATATAAAAATTACAATTATATCTAAAAAAACACATAAAATATCGAATTAAACTATACACAAAACCACTTCAGCACCTAAATCCTTGGGATCTATAGTTTCCATCCTATACAAATTCATTTCTACAGTTCCACAATTCACAACACCATTTCAAGAAGCTAGCAAGTATATATGATATTCAAAGACAAAATCATTGAACCTTAGATTTAAAAATAATAGTTAAACTGGACCATAACCAGTCCATGCATTAAAGCAGAAGTAACATCCTACATAGTTGTCTTTTTATCCCCTTCTGAAATTGTTTAGAAAATGAACAGATTAGAACTGACTAAACAAGCCGATCATTCAAGAAATTGATTTTATGCAGCAACGGATCTTAGCCAATCAACTTTGCATGATTTCATAGGACTCCTCTGCAACTATTAGTACTAGTGTCTATACGTTCAAACATGCGAAGACACGAACCCAGATTCCAAAGCCTCACCTTGGGAAGCAAAACTCTCCTGCCCGTCATATATTGTGTGAGTGCAGGAATCCTGCTGACAGAAAGTGCATCAAGGAATAAAAGGACAACTACTTGCCACTGCTTCATCCTGAATGATGGAAGTGGATCGGCAAAAGACATTGTATCTAGTAAGCGTGCCTGCAAAATAAATGGATCAAGAAGAAGAAAGGGATCCTCAAAGACAGTGCACTGAACAAGAAACAAATAGTTCCATTCTGCTAGTTGATTTCATGCAGAACTCCTTCGATAAATACAACATATCCTTTACACGGCAATAAGTTTGAGCGGTCATGAGTCCATATTTCTGTTTCATCACCAGACAATGCTAAGTTTACAATGCTGTGAAACTTAGATACGAGGAAATTAAGGCCAGTGCCAATGAATCCTTAGTTTTTACATCATTTTCCAATCCACGTTCCCTTTTCATCCAAACCCAGACCTATTTCCTCAATTTTTGCCTCTTCTCTTCTTAGTTAAGCTCTTCAAAACCACAAGAGAACTCTTGATTCAATATCTTTTCATTAAAATACAGGAGCATAAAACAACTGTATCATTAAAAAATGTTCAGTACATACAATGCCTTGTTCAAGAGTTGATATTGGTGTTGGCAGTCTGAGCTCAGCAACAAGTCCCGGCAAGGATCGAGCAAGGCAGCCAGCAAGAGTTTGCTTGATTTCAGAGGAGCGACCATCTTCCAAAACAATCTTGCAAGGATACTCCCTCCCATTGATGGATAAATATTCTTCATGATAACTTTCATCACGTCCATATATATAGGCCACAGAGGATGATGATATCCAGGAAAAAAGAGCCATAAACATTGTTGAAAAAGGTGATAACTAAATCAAAGGCGAAATGTCAATTGCAAGGGAAACAATCCATGCACAAAATATAGAAGTTGAAAAATGTAGCTTAGAGTTAAATGAACGACTTACAGTCAAATTAAAACTCTCTGGGGGACTATCATACCAAGAATCCTCAGAGTCAAACAGATCATAATTTGGAAAGCCTGGTTTTGAAGGCCACTTTAAAACAGATGGATCAGTATCCATAGCATCACCATTCTCTTGAGGTTCAGCTTCACCCACTTCATGAGGTGGTGGTAATATAATAACACCCGCTTCAGACACTGGAGGGCAAATGCAATGAGTAATTGAGAATCATAATGGACAAGAATCTCTCGGGTAAAATAGGCAGCTTTATACAAAGATATATAAAGCAAATAATATTCTGTACCTGCATCAGATACATCAGATTTTTCAGATGCAACAGCTTCTGCTGCTTGGATTAGAGCCCTTGCACAGGCTTCTGCTGATGAAAACCTAAACGACTCTTCACCCACTTCCGTGTCTCTGGAGTTTGATGCCACAAACTCCTTCTCTAATTCTCTAAACTCACAAAGGTTTTTTCCCTCACCATGAGCATTCTCATCAGCCCAAGTAACAGAGCGGATTGCTTTTTTTGCATCTGAAGTTTTTAAAGAAGATTTGAGCTTAGTGAAAGTAGCTGTAGATAACTTCCCGTCGTTGTAATCTGTTTCTTCCTTCATTGCCTTACTGCTAGGATGGCTGGTACCAGGAGACACTTCTGAGACATTAAGTTTGTCATCTCCATACTTGTACTTATCAGATTTATCCAATTTTGTTTCTGGCATGCTTCCCATTGGAGCATCTGGGTTTTGCACAGTGCTGTCCTGATCTCTTGCATCTTCACGACTCACTTTTCCTTTTGGTTCTTCACCTTTCATATGGGTAACATTTTTTCTAGGACCAGGTAGTTTTGAAATGCTGTACTCATCTTGTGTAATTATAGTACTAGAGAAGTTCATATCTTTGAATATAATGTCTTCTTTATTTGGCTCCGTGCGCTTGGGTTTGGATTCTGCAACATGCATACACTGATTACATGAATCAACGGCATAGATTTGATGAACTAGAAAATCTGAATCAAGTGTTACAACAACAATAATATTGGCAAGTACAAAAATTAACAAGAACACTGGTAAATCAGTATTCTAAATCTACCAAGTTGTTCTAGTCCTATACCTTTTTTAAGATTCTTTGATTGTCGGGGCTTCAAATTGATCTCTCTCTGTGGGACATAGCCTTCAATAGCATTTGAGGGACCAATCCACTCCTCTACAGAAACTTCCCCAGCTTTAGTGTCGGTTTTCTCCTGAATTTTCAACTCAGACAATCCTAAATCTCCATTCTTTCCCATGTCCACTTTAGAGTTGAAACTCAACCCTTCAAACATATTCAGAACCTCATTAAGTTTTCCCGGGTTCAGAGTCGACGATCTCTCCTCTTGCAAACTCCCAGCAAATGCCCGACTATTTATCAAACAACTAGAAGAGCAATACATGTAAGTTTCATGAAGGTCGTATACTTTATGCTCCTTGAGTGATATTCGGAAATGCCCCTTCCGAGGCCGCTCAGAAGGCAAAGAATTGTTGCAGAGTGGGTAACCACACATGTTAGCTATTGTGCGCTCTGTTACCACATCTTGGTAGTCACTCTGAGACATCAATGACCCAGCAGCGAATAGCTGGTTCTCATCTTTGATGCCTTCAAGAAGAGAAATTTGCAGCTTGTGAACTGCATCCTTTACAGTTAATACTTCATCCTTCGCCATCTGCAACAAAAATAGGAATTACCGAACCAATCATTAAAATCAAATGAACTCCTAATTTGTGTAGCAACAAGCATTGGAAGACTTTCCAATGATGCTCACTCTACAATTTGGACAAACAAACAATTATCATGCAATCCCTCCCTCTCACCTTATGAATAGCAAATATATTTTTTTTAAAAAGAGAAGCATTTGTTCTCGTTACATTATCACCCCCACTAATCCAAATAATAAAAAATTATAAAACCTTCATAAACCTTTTTAAGTTCATAAACCCTTTTAGGCGCTGCTAGAATTAAAACATGGATTGATACGCCCCCTTATTAACTCCTTGAGACGGTAAAATCACAACTGTAATTGGGTAATATCTAAGCCACCTGAAACAAAGGCAAAAAAAAAATCATCTACTAAAGCCTGCATTTCCACCGCCAGACATCAACGACTGAAAATACCCTAAACAGCTAGTGATCCTACGCGAGAAAATAAAAATGTTTGATCGACGGTGGGCTAGGGTTTCGTAAATTGTACCATTATCGCGTATTCAAGTTCCTCACTCCCAAATTGGTGGAGAAGGGGTTATTTGACTCTATTACACGGTCACAAACATACAAAAAATGACTCGCAAAATTATTTTTATATTGCAGCTAGGAGTGGAAGAGAGACTAAATCATGTAGCAAGAGAATAATCTTACCTGCGAATAACGGAAGGTCTGACACAAGGGAGATGAAGAAACTATTATACAGGAAATCTGGTGGCGGTTGTCGGGTCCAGTGGTGGCCGTTTTGAGTGGGGCCAAGATGGGGGCTGCCGGCGTGTGGTTGTGATGGTACGAGACTTCTGTAGAGTTGAAGTCACGGCGTTCAGGGAAACCGAGGCGGAGAGATTTGTAGTAGGTGTTTGCGTGAGTTAATTGTTTCGACACTCGGTCAGCTTTATAATCTGTCACGTTCGATTAATCGAACTTTGAATTGCACACAAATATTTACTGAATTTTAAATAATTATATTCTATTATTCACTGTCTTAATTAATTCCACATGATTTGCTTGTATGGAGGACGTTTTCGATATTTGTTGACAATTTTTGATCATGTGATTATATTTTTTTTCATGCAAATTTCATACTTGTAATTAAACGTATCATAAGTGTTGACAAAATTTAGGCCATTGATTTTTATTGATTTCAACAACTATTTTTGAAATAATTGGTTTATATATTGCCAACACATAATTTATATGCCAAATTTGTCAACCTAATTTATACAAATAGCATGTTTCGTTTGCATTTTATGGAATATATTCATGTTAATTCATTTTTATAATTAAATGAATTTTATAAAGAAAAAAAATTATTATTGAATACAATTTTTTATTTTTTTTTCTTGAAACAACCTCAATATAAATCTTAAAGCGGTATAATTATTGAGAAATGTCTATTTGTACATCTTTGAGTGTACATAATGCTTCACACTCCTCTCACATGGAGAGGGGTCCACAAATATTTAATTTTTATGCGGACCCTAACCATGTGAGAGAGGTGTAAAAGATTGTGTAATGTATTATGTACCTATAGCATTGTTCTAATTATTGGGACAATTTCACAAATACTCTAGTTTGTCCCCCCGGCCCCCCTCCGCCACCCCTCCGCCACCGCAACAAAACAAAAAAAAAAAAAAAAAACTCAAAATATATACTTTAATCATTTTTGAAAATTACCCCCTTTTTTAATAAAAACGATATTTTACAATTACCTTCGTTTTTAATTTTTTATTTTTCATGTAAATTAATATTTCAAATTTTCATTAAAAAATAATATTTTTATAAATTGCACGTTAGAGTAATTTAAGAAAGCGTTGACTATTTCAATTTTTTATAATAAGTAATTAGCGTAACATAATTAATATTTATTTAAAAAGTCAAAATTTTACACGAATAATCCGTTATCATGCTACACAAATCAACGTGTACGTGATAAAATCACACAGAACATTTTATGAAAAAACACACTACGAACACTATAAATTTCTACGTTATTGATTTTCTCAATTAGCATACAAAGCTCGCAAATATGTCTACTAAATCTCATTGCAAATCGATTCCAAAACAGATATATATAAGTTTGTACAGAGTTATCAAATCTAATCCAGTCATCAACTCAGCTAAAATGTCAGGTTAACGGGGTCAATGCTTGAATGGGCAGATCACTGATTGAATCATCGGGTCAAAATTAGGCATTATTTTTGTTGGAAAAAAGAGCATGAATAAAACAATGAGTTTAATTTTGAATGTTAAAATAGATCCCAATTGAAAATCCATTTAGTAATTGAAATAAAATAAAATTTCAGATTTTTTCTTTCAAAAGATTAAATCTAATATCTTTAAGAATTTTTCAATCTAAGCATACGTATTTTTGTAAATACAGTCGTCTTTATAAATTTTTTTTATATTCCTATAGTCCTAGTTTATGATTATTGTATTCTTTGGAAACATAATTATTTTCTATAACTATGAGATTTTAGTTCTTAATAAAACGCACAAATTTATTGGTTTATCTCTTTTGTTTTTTATTTTTCTCTCTAATTTATACCATGGTATCAAGACAATTCTCTTAAAATCAAAGTAAATTAGCTAAAATGTATACATAGTAACGAGGTTGTTTCTTCAACTCTGTTTTTTGTTTATATGCATAATAATTTTAATTAATATTTATATATGTAATATGTACACATTAGTTCATCGTTTATTAAATAAATTCATATTTTACCATTAATTCTATCTTTTGATTCTACCACATATTAGTTCTATATTTAATTCTGCTTTTAATTTATGTATATATGGAATTCACGTGCATGTTTGGTATCTTTTACATGTTGATAAAAGATTTAGTCAACTTTGTTAGATTTTTTTTATACATAATATATGTTTAATAATTAATTTTTATATCATATCATGTTTGTATGGTAGTTAATATTTTTCACTTGATTAAATATTTTTAGATGTTCCTTTATAAATATTAAGTTGATAATTAATCATGTTGTTGTTCTTGAAGTAATACAATATTTTAATTAATATTTTCAAGAGAATATTATTTGCTCCTAATTATTTTCAAGTAATTAATATTTCAAGAGAATATTATTTGCTCCTAATTATTTTCAAGTAATTTCAAACTCTAAAAAATTATCCAAAATTAACAAATAAATCGAATTCAATTTTAATTGGGCCAAAACCCAAACCGACCTAATCTGAACTTGATCGGTTTAGCTTGTGTTGAGTTTAAATTAAAAATTGGGTTTGGTTAGGTTGATTATTAGTCAAACCGATCATGTTGAGTTGGGTTGGAGGGGAAAAAAAAAAAAAACCCAACTCAACCCACGCCACACCCACCCCTATTCTCTAGATTAATAGTGATACAAATTTGAGAATTCAAACATTTAATGAAGAATTAGAAAACTCTTCAATCTAAAGTATTTATATTTCATGTTTGTTCTCTTTATTGAAAATTAGTCATTGATTGTCGCTGGCTAAAATATGGACTGAATTTTCTATATTTCTGAAAATTAATAATGATGATAAATGAGACTCTATCATCCTTCATGTTGATCATCTAAATATTATTTGTATTAAATAAATTTAATACATATAATATATTGATTGCATGGTGCTTGCAACTTGTAGTTTGCATTATTACTAGTCAAATTTTAAATTATGATCATAATTTTTAAATTATATAATCAAGATCGTGTCTTGTTAATGCTGATGGACATAAATTTCAATATTTTTAAGTGTTAGTTGAGATGTCAATAAAGGATTTAAAATTATTGCTTTTTTAATCTCTTCCAATTAATTTAATTGAGAACAAAGTTATTATTTCTGTTTAAGGAATGCGATTACACATCATGTCAATATCATAATTATCCCTATTATAATTGACTTATGGTCAGAACCTAATTTCTTCATCTAATTTTTTTGATAGTGTAGTATCTATAAAATTAATCGACTACAATGCACTAAAATGGAAAGTAAAGAATGTTGAGAATAAATGAAACCCTTTATCCAAAATAAATGATATTTTATAACACTAGAAAAATTATTTTCAATTTGATTGAGCAATTCTCCCAGTATTAGAAGAATGAATTAAGAAGTTGAAAATAATAAACAAATGTGCCAGTATATAAATTATAACAAAAGATCATTCAAATCAAAAATTCGAAAGATAATACACTTAGATGCATTTACCAATAAAAAAATCAACAATATCTCACACACTATCTTTAAATGCCTCGACTCGAATTAACGTCCTAAAGGACAATTAGTTAATCTTATATTTGATAAATTTATGGTACTCATGAAGTGTGATGTATTCGATTTTAATATAAAAATCTCTAAATGAAGATGGAGCAATTAATAAATATGGTCTCATTAAGGAAATAATATATACTCTTGATGAGTATTTTGACATAATAAATTATAAAACCTCAAAGAAGGTTTAGGTACCTAAAATAATGAAACTTAAAATATCTCAATAAATTATATAATTATGAAAAAAGAAAAAGTTATTGACAACACTTATACACATTATGTACTGCATTATATTATGAACATCGAGGAATTGAAATAAATTCGTTGAAACATATCGATCAAAGTCATGATTGGCCAAATAAAATGATGCGATCATACTAAAATTAAATTTATTAGAGATATGTGAAGATTCTGGACGCAATCCTAATAAAATTGAACTTACTAAAAAAGATATGAAATTTATGGTTCTACCGTCTAAACACTTAAAGATGTATACTTATGCGAGACTTTACATAATGAATTTTGCGAACACTTTTATAAATAAATAAATTATCATGTGATTGATGTAATCACCTAAAGATGTATACTTATGCACATCGAGAGATGCTTGGTGTACAGGAAAAGATTCACAGAACCCATCTAGAATACTCACAATAAGGGGATGGGTAGAATTTATTTTTTTTGGGTAATATTTTTCTGGAATTGTTCTATGAAGAATTGATCTGTACATACAAACTAATTCACGGACATTTTGTAAAAGAAGATGTGTAAATAACAGGCTGTACTGTACTTGAAACAGTAGAACCCGGCCTATTTGAATAGGTTACACTTGATTCAAGTGGAAATTACACATTGGCCTACTTCTCAAGATCCACTTTCAAAAATAAGATGGAAGGTTTGATTATATAAAAATCAGATTTTTTTTCCTAATTAATATATTTTAAAATTAATTAATTTATCTTCCACAAATCAAACCCTAAATTATATCTCCCTCCCGCCCCTTCCCCCCGCCGCCCCCTTCTTCTCTCACTCTCTCTATGAAAAACTCGTTGGTTTCCTCTCTCTCTCTCTCGCTCTCAAATCTCACCCCCCCTCTCTCTCTAATCTTACCCCTCTCTCTCTCTATGAAGAAGAAGTTGTCGCCACCGCCGCCGAAGACCACAGCTCGTTGCGATGCCTCGTCCTTTATTTCTCTCTCCACTCATTCCCTCTGCTCCGTCACGAGATGGTTGGAGGTCATGGTTATCGCAGTTGTGCGGTGCTGTACGGTGCTGTGTGGTGGATCTGGTAATGGTTGGCAGTGGTGGTCGTGGCGTAGTGATGATGAGAGGTTGTTGGTCGCGGTGGTGGTGGTGGTGGAGGTGTGCAGTTCTGTGTTGGGAAATGAGAGTTTTGGTGGGGGTGCGAAGGTGCTGTATGTGCGGTGGTGTTGTTGTGGTCCTATGGGTCCGTTGGTTGGGTGCGTGTGCTACGTTGGTGTGCTACTGTGTGCGGCTGCTATATTGGTGATGATGGTGTTGTTGTGGTATGTGATGATGACGTGGTGTTGCGGTGGTGGTGATGGTGGTGGTGGTGGTGGTGGTGGTGCTGTTGCTTTTTGACTGACTGCGACCATTAAATTAGATAATCTGTGACTAGTAAATAATATGTGACCAATGAAAAAAATGAACTGTGATTAAGAAATAATGTGTGACCTAAAATTTGTTAATTTTAAATTGTGAATCTGTGACCAAATTATATAAATATGTGACATTAATATATTTAATTAATTAAATAATAAATAATAAAAATCTGATTTTTGAAAGTTGAAATTTATTTTCTTATTATTGAAATAAGCCAAAGTTATACTCTTGCTTATGAAAAGGGAAAAATATATAACTAAGATTTTTAGTTTATACCAATTCAAAAATAAGGTAATGGGTTTCAAAATTCAAAAATCAGGTTTATTAAATTTTATTTATGATTTAATTAATTAATTAATTATATAAAAATCACAAATTTGTACAAATTGATCACAAATACATTTATTGGTCACATATTATTAAATTAATTAATTACAAATTATTACGAGATCACAAATCAAAAATTTTATTGATCACAAATTATTTTTGAAGTCACGGATTGAATTTTTAATAGGTCACAATTTATTTTCGATGTCACAGATCAAAATTTTTATAGGTTATAGATTATTTTCGAGGTCACAAATTAAAAAATTTACTGGAAAACAGACATTCCAAAATCTGTGCAATCCTCTCTCTGGAAAGAAGTCGGAAACTTCCAGCTTGAAATTGGACAAACTTCTAGCTTAATAGATTTTTTGGCGGTTGGAGGTGATGGGCTAAGTTACAAATTTGTGCCCCATGCTATGTATAAACTAATCTTTGACAAATTCAGATATGAACACAGATGACGATTGTGTGTCCTTGTATTTGTGTACATAAATCTGTGACTTGAAATCAAACTTGTGACCAAATCCTCCAAAACAGAATTTGAAATAGGAACACATATATGTGACCCCGTGATGAATATAGACAAAGATGTGACCAACTCAAAAACCACGACTAAACCACAAACCACCATCACAAACACCGCCAGCCACCATCACAAAGACCGCCAGCAAAGCACGAAGAAACCACGTCCGACGACCTCAATCACCATCACAAACTTCGTCTGGCAACAAAGATGTGACCAACTCAAAACCCATGACAAACCACAAACCACTGAACACCGGCGCTTCATCTCACTTTTCGGTCGATGATTCACCCGTCCGCGACTCCAAATCTACCACACAAAGCCGCCGCCGCCAGCACACAAAGCTGCCACCAAATCTTTGGTGCACCGTCGCGCAGCAAGGGAGAACCACTGGGTTCGTGCCGTGGATTTGCTTCGCCATCTCATCGCCACCGAGATGCAGCAGTCGGGCAAAACCATCCCTAAAGGAGAAGATAGACTGAAAAGAAAGAAAGGAGAGAACCGGCGGCGACGACCAACAGGGCAGTGAGGGGAATTCACCGCCCCGACACCGGTATAGATAGAGAGAGAGATATACCAATCTGGAGTGAGAGACGAGCTGGAGAGAGAGAGAGAGAACTCTGAATGATTAATTAGGGTTGTAAATTATAATTGATTTATTATTGGTTTAAATATTTTATAATATTATTATTAAAACCTGATTTTTATATAAATAAACCTTATATCCTAATTTTGAATTTGGATCTTTAAATACCTCCCTAGGTGTAATTTCCTCTTATGAAAATTTCCCTTGATTCAACTACCGTGCCGGGCCTAACTATTCCATTAGTAAACCCTAACTCCAATGTGCTAAAAATAAATTGATCAATAAGTTCATTTCTACCCATTATGGTTAAACCAGTCCAATAACTGAATCTAACCCCAATACATTGGAACGTGTACAATGATCATCATCATTCTCGATAATAGAATAACTCTAAATTAACTTTTCTATCCAGTTCCATAAAATGACCCAAATCCAAATATGACAAACTCACAAACCAAAGTAGCAATGGACAGCCGGAGATTCACAACATAACCATATAGCTGAATTTCAACTTTGACTCCAAGAAATCCCATTATAGGCTAATAAAAACATAAAATTAGTTCTATAATAAAGCTACAGCAACCAATTTACAAGCAAAATCTGTGAAATAAGCATCACACGAGAAGACCAAAGATCAAAAAGTAACATTAACTGATTAAAAAGAAACTAATACTAAGTTGATCAAAGTCTATTGCAACTAATGCAGCATAGGAAGGCAAAAACCATTGAACTCGACAAACTTGAAATGAATGAAACCTTCCATTTGTCTACCTAAACTTCATTCGCTTGGATGCAGCAACACTAGGAGAAGCCCTTGACTTGCCAAAAGCTTTCACCTTTCTTCTTCTCCTTTCATCCTCGCTGTCTGATTCATCTCTCTCCCTGTCTGCATTGCTAGCTTCCCTCTCTAACTCTTCCCATGTCTTGCCTTTCTCTTCCTCCAATTCTTCCTCTGAATCTTCTTCTTCATCGTCTTCAGACTCCACCAGTAATTCGCTGTCCGAGTCGTCATCCTCCGATTCTGAAACCGGCTCCGCATCTGATGGCTCATAACCTTGGTCCGAGTCTTCAGAGTTGTCAGAATCTGAGTCAGTAGCTTCTAGATTCAGAAATTCCCAGCCACCGTCCTCTATAAATTTCTGAGGATCATCAGTGATGGTCTTCAATATTGGACGCCAATTCAGATTCAGCCTACTCTCATAGTATTTGATGTCTGTAGTGTCGAGCCATTCCTTAATGCCATCAACAGAGGAGGATGGGATGGAATCTATTCGCATTACATCACGCTTGAAGTCCTTGAAGACAATAGCCATGTCGAAATTCTTCTGTCCAAGACCAACTCTCTCCAAATTTACAATCTCAATCTCGCTCAAGGTGATCACAAGGAATGGAGTCTCTATCAGTTCAACCAAACAGCTAGAAGTTGGAACTATGAAAGCAGAAGCTTTGTAGGGCACCCCATGAAATCCAAGTTCTCTTAGAGGCTGGTCAAACTCCAGGTCGAGGCCTTTAAACTGTGCTTGTCCCCAAAGATCATTTACCCGATTCACAAAATTCTGGAAGTCTACATTGATTTTGTTTTTTCTATCTCTTTCCCTCTGCTCCTCCTCAATCTCATCTGGGTCATAAGCAGATCTCTTTCCACCTCCAATTGTTTGGACCGCCTCCATCACTTCAACATAAAACTGGACATCCTTGGTTTTCTTGTTTCCAATCATAATGTGGTTGTGCAAATGAAAGTGAAGAAGGGTAATCATCTCCTTATCAGCTGGCTGGAAAAAACGCATGCTTTATGTTACCATACATGATATCTACCCGTTCATCTGGCCTTGATGTCGAATATCTAAAACCATTCACATGAGCTTCCAGTGAGCCAGGCAGCTTTCTTGTACGGCCACCAAATGTAGGACGGATCCACAGGTCATATAACTTAATTGGTTTAAATTTGTTGCCTGCAAGTACAAGTTTCTCCCTGAGTGACAAGAGTTGCCCTCTCAGCCCTTTCAGACTCCCTAGCCATGACATTTCGTCTAAGCGTTTTAATCAGTTGCACTACTTCACTTATGTGCCTTGGGTCCTTGGAGCGGAATGAAACCTCCTTCAAGTAGATAGCTCCCAGATTTTTCAAAGAGTTTGTACCGTGAGGAGTGAAGGGAGTACCAGGGACATTAAATATGATCCTGATATAACAATTACGATTAGTATCCTGCTGGCTGGAGACAGTCTTCACAGTAGCTACATGGAAAGGCACCATGCTTCCATAAATCGGTAGGAGAATGGCCTCATTCTTCTGATCAACCTGAATCATCATATCCCTAGGTGGAGGTAGTTCGTTGACACTCTTGTAGGCAATTAGCTCACCTGCAGACCTCACAGCGGTACGCCCATCCCCAGTTCCAGAACCTTCACCAGCAAGGCGTCGAGCAGTTTCTTCATTTTTCTGGCGAGCAAGTTCAGCCTGGTGCTGCTTTCTAAGCTCTTCCTTTGACAACTCCCCATTATCTGAGCGAAGTGTTGCTTTGGTAAATATATTGTCCTTGACATTTGACTCAGATTTCACTTTTGGCTGTTCTTCCTCTTCTTCGTCTTCATTGAATGAGTAGGCCACATCTTTGACAGCTTTGGAGCTCACTGAAGTTGCAACATCATGACCATTATCTGTCACAATCACTGTGTCTGCAAGTAACAACGAAAAATTCTGACTTTTGGGGTTGAGAGTCCCAGTTTGCAGATTTTGGAAGCCAATTGAAACATTAAAAATCATTCCTGGCTTCAGCACCCTGTCATTCTTTGCATTAAGGCTCAACCCTGATTCGCGAAACTCCAAACCAATGCCAGTACCAGCAGATTTTGTCAGGTTTGGAACCAGCTCAGGAGCATCCCTTTCCACCACAGCAAGGGCCGCTTGATAAACAGCACTGACCCTATTTCCTGGTTTCAATGCAAGAATTGCTGCCTCATGGGCCTTCAGAAGAACTTCATAGGCCCTGCTCTGTACCAGATTTGCATCAATGAGGTATGTTCTGGCAATGTTGGAGCAGTAGCTGTTATATCTCGATCCAATTGCACAAATGATAACACTTGCTGAATCATAGTATAGATACTCATCATTGCTTGAAGCACTAGGCCTAAGATCAAAAGTTCCGCCACTCTGAAATATTGGAGGATAACAGATATCTACGTTCTCGGCCTTCAATTTAACACCAATCTTCACTGGGTCAAGAATTGCCTTTTCCGTGTCATCCATTAATGAGGAATGGGCAACTTTCTTCTCCTCATCGATAACCTTCTCAACTTTTGGAACCACGAAATTCTTCATTGCACATGCAGTCAAGTATGCAGCTTTCTTTACCCATGTAATCTCATTTTTATCCTTCACCGATAAGAGATCAGACAACCCATTTGTTATGTCACCAAGCTGGAGGCCTGAATTCTTTACCTTATCATCCCACAACTCCAACAATTTCCCTTCCGGAGCTTCTCTAGTAATATGTCCAACTATTGGGGAGCCACCATCTGATTTTAACTGAGAACGAATACCACGAAGCACAGTGTCCATTTGAACACTACCATCATCACTTTTAGCCTTTACATGCATGACAATATCTACACCCACAGCCTCCTTAGCAGACCTTTTCACAACCTCAATAAGTGTTGCCTTCTTTTGGCTGCAGAGAAAATGAATATGCTTATCTCCAAAAACCATAATAGTCTCCGGAAATTCATACCCAAGCAACCAGATATTCAAAGCAGAAGACTTCAAGTAGCGCAAATCCTCTGAAGGGGGAGGTGTGGCAATGGAAAGGGCATCAGCAGAACCCCACAGGTCATCTTTGTGTTGACGCCAATGAGTGTAAAGAGCCTGCAACCGCAGACTGAATGTATTCAAATCAATGGTATATGCATTACCCCCCACTGAATTCCGATTTGCAGGCGGGCCATTTGTACTGCGTTTTTCTGCCATTGCACAAGTCCAGGATGAATCTGCCAAAGTGAATCCATTCGTAAATTAATAACTAAAAATAAAGAAGATACATTTCCAGGTCTGGGCAGTCAATTGCAGCATACAAAGCAAATGTTAAACCACCCTGAGAAGAGTAGTACAAGTGTTACCAAGAACTTACTTGAAAAGGGAAAAAAAAACAATTTACAACTTACGAACCAAAATCAAAACATAAATAGCGAACAGTTAAAAAGGATAAAATGTTTATCAAGGAGAAAAGGCAGATATGTCATTAAAAGTAACAGATAAGGGCAAAAAGGATGAATGATGCAACAAAAAAAACTAACACAAGATTCTTAATAATTACAAGTTCGGAACCATGTGACAGACAGGTACGAACAAAAATGGATATCAAAAAATTGACAATACTAGGTTTTAAAAGCCAAAACATTAAACAGTAATTGATACCCAGTAAGTGGACCATAGATGCATGTTACCTACTCCATTCTCTTTACAGAAAGAAACATATCCTTAATAGAAGTGGCATAAGAATTTACGTTATAAACACACAAATAACCAACAATCTGAACATAGGTAATGAAGAAATCAACAATATCCAAAATAAATCGTGCAGCAATTACACATAGAGAACCACCCCATACTTTCCATTTAAATCTTCTTATTTTCTCTAGGAAGAGTCTTTTGTACTCAGGTCCTAAGCGTAAAATGCAATTTCTGTACCAACAGAAAACTCTAGAAATAAAAACAGCTACAGGACTGCAAAGAGAGAGTACCAAAACTCGATCAATCTCTTAATTGTGATATGAACGAACCCAGACTGCAACAGATCTGAATTCTCATTTCTTTCATCTATTACTTACAATATTTTTCTTTGCCATATCAAATAAGGGTATAAAGCTGGAAACCACATCAATAACTAATATTATGTTAAACTTACGCAGAATTGATGAATCATGAAAACACAATTTCTAGTTCATATGTATTGTTTATGGAAGTTTAAGGCCCCAAATAGTAGAAAAAGTCTTATAAAAAAAACAATTATTTGTAAAATAAAAACACAAATAGCATCCCAATTTTTCAAAATGAAAGCAAAGTTCTTAATACAAATTCCAAATTAAACTTAAAACTCTACAAATTTGTACCAAACCCCAAACTTCCAAAATTATCACATTGACCCTGCATCTTCAGTTTTCAATCAAAAAATGCGTTCATTAACTTAAAAACAGCAATAGAAATCCCAAAACAAACTTCTTAACATCAAAATAAACGATTATTCATCCCCAATTGACCGTCCCAGTAAAAAAGAAAAAAGTATCCCCAAATTTTAATTTCGATCGAGATTAGGGTTCTTACAACTTCAATCCACTATAAAAGTGTTTAAATCGAAGAAAGAATCCGCGAAGGAATTAACATTCAATAAAGTTTCACAAGACCTCTGGATAAAAGGACAAAAATCTTTCTCCGTTCTTCAATGTATGAATCCGCCGACTCAGCTTCTTCGTAACGCGATAAAATTAGGGTTAGGGTTACAAACACTGGGCCTAAAAACAAAAAAAAACAAAATTTAAAATCCAGTGCGGATGTTTCAAATATTGAATTACAGAAAAATTATAAAAGGGATGAAAACATCTGGAGGTTGTTAAGGACTGTAGAAGGAGAATTTGAAGAAAATATGAAGTATTTCTTCGAAAATCGAACTGGAATTGAGAGGAAAATGTTATAGCAAGCGAGGAAGAGACAGAGTACAAAGGGTGAAATGATTTTAATTCGAGAAGCCTCTAATTCGAGCTTTTATAGGGATATTAGTTTCAAAAGAAGCCCTGCTTATGGTGAAAACTACGAAGTTACCACCGAAGGGTTAATCATTGTGTGGCGGTTTGACCAAAAAGCCATTTGTAGTTGTAGTAGTTCGCGGGCAGTTCACACTTCACTTAGTGGCTCTTCCGTAATTTAGCACGCCATTTCAGGGATGGGTATGGGAAATATTTTTGTTAATGAGGATAGTTTAGGGATTCCTTCTAGTGAGGGAACACTGTGGGCCGGAAGGGCAACGGTGTCGTTTAAACTGGGAACGATGTCGTTTCCTTCTTACAAGTTTTACCCTGGTGGACTGAAAATGGCGGGAAATTTTCACTGTAGTTGGCGGGTTTAGAAATGTTATGCAAATATGCAACGCACGCGTACTATAGTGATTTGCTTTTTCTCGTACATGAAAAAAGTATAGAACACTAATGGATTAAAAGCTCTTTGGTTACCGAACTTTCAAATGTGTCACTTCAGTAATCAAACCTTTATTTTAGCACAGATAGACAACGAATTTATAGAATTGTTTCAATTAGGGTCCGTTTGATTGCAAATGTGAAATTTGAATGGAAAAAAATGAATTGCAGAAAATTGAATTGTTTAGAATTTATTTTTGAGAGAATTGTAATTAATGGCGTTTGATTGGTATAATTTTTCACCTAAACCGTTTGACTTTGTTTTTCATGTAAATTGTTACTTTTTGAGATAAATTTTTTTACATTCTGTATTAAAATTTGTTTAGATTACCAAAAAGTAAAAAATAAATTAAAAAATAATTTTCAAATTTTTTTTTGTCTTCGTTTGACTTCGTTTTTCATGCAAATTGTCAATTAAATGAATAATTATTTTTACCATTGAAAATATAATTTGTTTCTATTACAAAAAACTAAAAATGTGGAAAACCAATTTCCACCAAAATCAAAAGAATTGAAATTCCTCAAAATCAAGGAAAATGTAAATGTGTGGAAAAATGTGGAAACTAAATTTCATGACAAATCTGGCAATCAAACAAGAGAAAAGATGGAAAATTAATTCATTTTCCATGAAAAATCTCACCCCATTAAACATAGCCTTAAATCATTGAAGCCTGTGAATTTGGTGATGTTTTCAATGGAAAAACTTTATGTGGCAAACAAAATTGATAATCGAGACATAGATAAACGATATAACATCTAAAACCCTAAATTGATGGATTAAAAATTAAAATTTATTATTTAACTTTTAAATGAGAACTGTAAATCCAAAATTGAGTTTGAAAGTGGCATTTTTTAGCTTACTAATGTCATGTTGGACATCTTATCAACCGCTAAGCAATGCTATTAGACAATTAAACATAAGCATTGAATTTACTAATGTATGGGTGAAAAGTCACTTGGTTGATACAACCTTGTAAATTTGATAATCATTCATGTAGGATAAGAGTTAAGTGACTAAAGTCGCACTTTTTGAAAGTTTAGCAACCAAGTTTTTAACTTTGTAAATTAATTTTAAATGTATCGAGAAGGAGAAATCATGTTATGTCGGGTGAAACTAGGGATCCAAAATCGACAGGACTTGACCCGAGTTGTGTGGGAGGTGGAGTAGGAGAGTAAATAGTTGCACGTGCATTGTTATATATCTTCGCTTACTTGAGTAGTTGAATAAATTCTAAGAACCTTGGGTATGGAAGACCCTTTTATAGGGGATATAAGGTCAATGGCTTAATGCGATGTACCATGTTCTAATGTAGAACTTCTCCGGAGTAACAATTAGGCCACGCACACAAGCACACCATGCGTAGTCACGTAGCATTCAAATTTCTTGAGGAGGGATGAAATATTTCATGCTAATTCTATGGAGAGACATGGAATCTTGACGAGATGGATTATTAAATATAAGATAATGAAAAATTAAATTGTTTGTACAAATAGTTTTGTCGTTAACACTAGACTTCTTAAGTTTGCGCCTCATCAAGAACCTTGTCCAAACTTAAATTTAGCTTAAGACTCTTTCTCTAATAATTTTGTTCAATAATGTACAATCTAACGTAATAATTATGATAACTATATGTAAAAGAACAATAGCGAAAATTCCCAACGTATTAGATTTATGTAAACAAGCCTCCAACCCTTATTCAAGTAATTTGTTCCTTAACCTTTAAATCTTGTATCACTTTATTCTTCATGGGTCGGTTTTCATTTACGTTCCTAATAGATCATCGATGCTTAATTTGCTGATTTAAAAAACATTTGTACCTTCATATTATTCAATTAAATATAAATAAGAAAAATGACACATCTTTTTAAAAATGCCAAGGGGTGAAAAAAAGGGTGGAGAAACTAGCACGTCTGAGTTGGGGGTCGGTGTAGTATGATTCATTTTGCTAAACACGTTTATGGAGATTGGGTACAATGTCAATTCAATGTATCAAACATGTTAATGATACGTTAATTGTATATTATCATGAGGAAAGATGATATTTACCCTAGTTTCATTTTATTCAAAAATTGAAAAGAGAAAGAAAACTTAAATTCAAGTGGTTGCACTAAATTCAAGTTGACATAAGTAATGGAATTTAAATATAAAGCAATCCTATCCTTCCATTGGTCGTAGTATTCTATGAAAGGGCAAGCACACAAAACAAACTTCTCCATAACACAAACCAAGAGATCTAGATAGAGGGTTTGATAAGTTTCCTAAGGTAGTTTTTATCCTTGTGATTTTTTGGGGATTTCTCAATGGACGTTAGGGAAACAAAGATTCTCAATAGCAACGAATCTTAGATGTTTCAAGATATCCCTATATCATTCCCTATCCTAGTTCCATCGGATTGTTTCTCATCCGAAGTTTCATTAGATCATTTACTTGACCTCGTTGGACTAAGTTTGAGGGCTTTAGACCACTTGCATTTTGCTCATTTCATCGAGATTGAGCGTGCAGATAGCCAGTCTAATCACTCTACTAAACTAAAGGAAAAAAGATAAAGAAACAGAGTCGATGTTCCCTCCCCCACCCCTGGAAACAGGGACTGTCATTGGCCATATTTCCATACTATGGTTCAAAACTAAAGGTGGTGCTAGTTAGGGACGGAGTCAGACGTTCGATGTTGTGGGGTCAAAAATGGAAATACAAGGATGTTCACCGCCGCTTGCCGGAGAGAAGGGAAGAAATACAGAGAAAACGCCGCCCGAGACTGGGTGTGGGGGTTGTTTAGGGCAAACTGGCAAAGGGAACATAGTTGCTAGAAAGATTAGAGGGGATTTACACATTTGGTCAGCCAAGAATAGGAGATGAACAATTTGGAGAATTCTTGAAAGAAGAATTAAGAAAATACAACAACGATTATTACAGACTTATTTACAGTTTTGATATGGTTCCTAGATTATTACATACTTTTCTCTCTACCCTGTTTCATCACATTTAGATTATTTTTCACAGATTTTTTTTTTTTTAAAAGTGAGGTCAATGGACCCCACATGACCCCATATGGGTTCGTCCCTAGTGATAGTGTAAATGGCTCACCATGACAGGACGATACATGTTTGCTTGTATTGTTAATCAAAGAAAGATGCTTAGCAATTTAAATACGAGTCACTAAAATAAGAAATAGAATATTGTAGTCTTGGACACATTTTATGATAAAGTTGAACATTGCTTTGACTCTTATCATATTGTTATTGTCTCATGCTACGATGATGTTCTCAATATCATTTCAATTTTATCGAATGTCCTTTTGAAGGGACCATATGTTCAGATGCTATCAATTTTGACTCGTGTTTGATCAATGTAACTAAATTTTGTGAAAATTTGACGACAAATAAAACTTCAACCTTGTTTGATTCCTATTTTTGTTAAAATACATTTTTATCTCTTTTATTTTTAATAACACATTTTTCATTAAAATAATATTTCATGTAAATAAATAAATAAAAAATGCTTATTTTTCAACACATATTCTCTATCAATCTACTATTCTAAAATATATTTTATTATAAAAATGAGAATCAAACGAGACTTGCCTTAACTATTGACTCAAATTATTGCAAACTATACTACTCACATAATTGGATATTGCACCATCTTTTACGAGCACAATGATATTAATTTCATGTTTGATCCTCATTTCTTCAAATTCATTTTTCTCTGAAATTTATTTTCGATCATAGATTTACTAAAAATATAATTTTTATCTTTCTTTGTTAATACTGTTAAAGTTCGTGGCTTAAACAAGCAAGCGGGGATAGCTCAGTTGGGAGAGCGTCAGACTGAAGATCTGAAGGTCGCGTGTTCGATCCACGCTCACCGCATTCCATCCCGTTTTGCGAAGTTGGGCTAAAACGTTTTCAGTTTTGACCATAAGCCCAAGTTTTTGAAAGCCCAGGCTCCACAGCAGTCAAAGTTATGCTTAGTCATTACTTTAAATAGTAAATTTTCCATAACTAACTTTTTGAGTAAAAACAAGTTTTTTATTTTTATTTTTTATTATTATTTGAAAAAACTGAGTGAACGGTTTTTATTTGATTTCAAGGGATTTCTAACTATCGACACATAAACCACATAAACTCAAACAAACGGTTTCAAAATCACGATTTCGAACTAAATTTTTTACAAATAAATCCGAATATATAATTGTTAATAATCTTTTAAAAGCAAACTTTATACAAGGAACGGATCCCAACACCTAATGCACCTTTTTGTATGGTACATTTTGTTTTTATATCTTTTTTGGGTTCAAAATTTATGGAAAATTGTCAAGTGTTGATCCATAGAAATTCTGTCAAATATTTTTTGTATCTGTAAGATAATTGCTTACAAAAATAGTAAAATACATATTCAGTAACTATAAAAATTGAGAAAACTCGTTCGTTCAATTCTATTTAAAAAAGTACAATTTATTCATTTATTTAGAGCCTGTTTATTTCTCATTAAAATAAAAAATATGATCGTTATCAATCATATTCAATCATTATTTTTGATTTTTTACCTCTTATGTGAAACTCATAATGACTATAATTTTCATTCTCATTTTTACAAATAATGAAGATCAAACGATACCTTATTTTTTGTTCATACCCGATAAAAAAAAGTGGTAATTACATCAAACCCTAGTATTAAAATCAAGCCTTCTAAAATCAGGGAGATACTTTCACCTTTCAAAAATCAGAAATTCAAATTTTATTTTAATTAATTTTTTTATAAAATATTTAAAAACCCTAATGTAAATTGAAAATTCATTTCATAGCATTCTCGTCTCCCTCTCTCCTCTCTCTCTCTCTCTCTCTTCACATCCTCCCTATTTTCCCCACCCCGACGCTGCACCCCGGCCCACCTCGAAAAAGGAGCTGTTCTGGCCGACACCACACCACAAGCGACCGTTGCCGCTGTTGTCACTAGAGACGAGCACTGCTGCTTCATGGTAGTCGTAGATCCGCGTGTCTGACATAAAGGGTGTGAATCTATGGTGGTACGGTGGTCTATGATGATGTTTGTGGTGGTGTTTGCGGTGGTTTGTGTAGTGATGATGATAGTGGTGGTGGTGCGGTTGGTAGGTGGGGTGCAGGGACAATGATTTTGGAGTTTTAGGTTGGTTTCTTTCTCCAATCTGCTTCGTCGAAGCTGGAGAAGTGCTCAATCGATTTTATTTTTTTTTGGTGTTTGGGTGGTGCTCAACCGTTGGTGTTGGTGGTGGCGGTGGTGTGTGTTGATGTTGGCCTTTTGAATTCTTTTTCTGTTTTCGTTTGTTATAGATTGTAAAGCGGCACAGTGGTAGCTCTAGCGGTATGCAGTAGTGTTGACAGATTGTTGTAAGATGGTAGGGGTGGCTCTGGCTGTTGTAGTATTTGACACCGGTACTGTGTATGGTGTAGTGGTGATAGTGAGATATTGGTGGCGATGAGTTTGTCGGGGTGGTGGTGGATCTAGCGTGACGATGTGGTGGTGTTTTTCTGCTGTATGTTGATTTGTTTGAAGTGTTGGGGTTGCTGTCGAAAGGTTGTAGTGGTGGTTCTGGTGGTGGAGGTGGTGGTTCTGGAAGTAGTGATGAGATAGTGGTCGCAGGTATTGGCAATGGTCACAAATTATTTAGTTAATCTATGACTAGTAAACAATACGTGACTAATGAAAAATATGAACTATGATTAAGAAACAACGTGTGACCTAATCTGTGACTAATGAAAAATATGAACTGTGACTAAGAAATAACGTGTGACCTAATTTGTGAACAATATTTTGATGATTTGTGAATGTGTAATAAGTTGTGACTTATAATGTTCGTGATCTGTGACCGATAAAGAAATTGTGACGTATACATTTTTGTTAATTTGTGATCAATTATAAGTTGTGACTTATAATGTTTGTGATCTGTGATCGATAAAGAAATTGTGATTTATAAATTTTTCATTTGTAACCAAGGAAAAAATTGTGATTTTTAAAATTTTTGAATTGTGATCGTAAAAAAATTTGTGACATTTAAAAATTTTGATTTGTGACCAAAAAATAATATGTGACTAATTAAATTATGAATCTGTGATCGATGAATAAATTGTGACCTATAAATTTTTTGAATTGTGACGTAAAATAATTTTTGATATTCAAAAATTCTGATTTGTGACCGAAAATAATATGTGACTGGCTAAATTGTGAATCTGTGATCAAATTATATAGATCTGTGACCTTAATATATTTAATTAATTAAATATATATTTAATTAATTAAATTATAATTAATTAATTAAATTATAAATAAAAATAAATAAATAAAAATCTGATTTTTAAAAATTGAAACTTATTTTTTTATTATTAAAATTGACTAAAATTATATTCTTACTTATGAAAATTACCCTAAAAATAAAGGTAAACATTTAGCCTTAAAATTGGGTGGAGTTTCCTCAGGTTGGGGCAAGCAGTACAACGACGTCGTAACTTATCCATTAAACAAAGCTCTCGCGGCACCCAAAGTTTTGATCCCCCTTTGTGCTTTCCAGAATAATTATTGGCATTTTAAAAAATTCTTCCGTGAGATTTACTTACGGCAAAAGATCAGAAAAAGAAAAGGCGGATCGCTCAAAATTCTCCTGTAATTCTATTGATCAATGTCGGGTTAATTGTTTTCTCTCTTTTTATATTTAATTTTTATTTATTTTCGTTGTTTTTATTAGATGATGTTTTGTGAATATGTTAATATTCATATGAAGAGAATTATCGCATTTCATGTTGTAGATTTTATTGGTTTATTTTATGCTGCCTTTTGTGCCACGCATTTGATTTTAACATGAAATAAAAACTTCTTTTTATATAATCACATTGTTTGTGTTTATGTAATTTTTATTTATTTATTTTTCCTTCTTGCAAAGCCGTTATTATTTCCTTGTCGTTATCATGTGTCAGCTTTGCATTTTGCGTACTTACTATCTACAAATGTACAAATATTTTGAGTTATTGAACTAGTTTGAGCAATGTGGAACTAGTTTAGCTATCTAGTTAAATTGATAAAGGTGAATTCTTGTTTTTAATTCAGTGAGTTCGAGAATCTGCAGTACTTGATGTCGGAACTGGAGAATGCGTGGGGTTTTTGCAAAAATTAGTAACTGTTAGGTTGGAATTTCGCTGAGCAGCGTGATGGACAAGAAAAAAGTGGATGAACATGAGGCAGGATCCGTTGCACTTCCTAAAGTTGATAGATTTGGATTTGTAAAGCAGGAAGCTAACTCTGCTGATGGCTTGACAAGGAGTAGATCGGCCTTCGAGTATGAGAGGTATGCATAAAATTCATGCACATTCTAGAAGAGATTTTCCAAACAGTGCCTTTGTAATAAGCTTTTAACAATGGTTTTGAATTTTGATGATGCTTAGTAACGTTATGCTGCCAACTTAGCCATGCCTTTTCTGGTACCCTGAATATTTTGTGGCAATTCACTGTGTTATCGTGGCCTCATTCTTGTTTATTGTTTTTGCTTGAGGCGCAAATATTGTCTTTCTTTCTGAATCTCTAGGATTAAAGCTGTCTCCAGAATGTTTGATAGGATTATCACAATATTTCATCCTTCTAAAAGGTTATGCACCCAAGCAGACCATATCATGTTTTAACCTGCGAATCTACAAAAAACTTTAGGGCCTGTTTGGGAGTTTTTTTTCACAGGTTTTGATCGGTTTTGGGTGGCACCATTTATGAGAGTGTTGGAAAAACCAGTGCTTGTTAGTTTTTTTAGGCATCGGTTTTGGATGGCTTAAAAATCACCCAAAATCGGTGTAGTGTAATTTTGACTGGTTCTTTCAAACCACCAAATCTGCGGGTTTTGGCCATTTATCGTATTCTCTTATAATTTTACCCTTTATAAAATAATTATTTTCAACCAACATATTTTCTTCAAAACTAACTTGTAAACAAAAATATATTAATTAAAAAATAAATTATAAGCAAAAAAAAAAATTCCATTATAATTAAAAAAAAGTACTCATAAGTAAAGTGTTATTTATAAGATAAGAAAAATTACATTATAATTAAAGAATTACTTATAAATAAAAATTTCACTTAAAATTATTAAAAAGTATAAATTAAATTATAATTGTAAAATTTACTTATAAGTATAATTCACTTATAAATTATAAAAGTTACTTATGAGTAAAAAATTCAGTTAAAATTATTTAAAAGTATAAATTAACTTATAACTGTAAAATTTACTTAAAATTAAAAAATATCAACTTCGAATTTTAAGTAAATATTTAACTTTATTAAATTTTTTTAAGTTAAATATTAATTTATCTATAAGTAAAATATAACTTATGAGTAAAAAAAATTTCAAGAAACTGTAAGCTGAAAATTTTACTAACGGACATATATGTAATTTTATTCTTTTAAAAAACTTTCAAACCAATGGATAATTTACCTTCCAAGCATAGATTAGACAGTTTTAAAAAACACCACTAAAACCACTCAAAATCTATCCGCTCATAAGCGCTCAAATTGGTACTTAAAAAAAGGCTCATAACCAGTACACCAAAACTCCAAAGTAAATACAGTAGTTCGGTTGTGTGGATTTACATCTGAGTTCTGACAACTGTGGTTGGTTAGACTAAGGATCTGTATGTTTATTAGTGTATACTCTGAAAAAGAAAAAGAAAGAATGAAAGAACAAAGAAGTGTAAGAAACGTACATTATAAAATATGTTAAAATGAGTACATTTATTCCAGAAAATATTCTGTTACATTTGCTTTATCACAAGCCTCTTATTCGCTGCATTTTCTTGACAGTACAAATGTTAGAGATTGTCTCTACATAATCTGTTTTTGTTAAAGATGGATGTTTTTTGCTTCTTGTAATCCTATCACATCAATTTGCCATATAGGGAGGAAAGAAGAATTAGAAAATGGAGGAAAATGATTGGGGTTGGAGGAAGTGATTGGAAGCACTATCTTCGGAGGAAACCTCATGTTGTTAAAAGGAGAATAAGGAAAGGAATTCCCGATTGTCTAAAGGGGTCTAGTTTGGCAGTTAGTCTCTGGAAGTCGGGACCTCTTGCTTATGAATCCAGGTGTCTATGAGGTAATATATTTTTATTCTGTAAGTCAAAAACCCTAGCATGTGTGCAACAATGTATTCTTGATTATTGTGGTTCTTCACAGCAGTAAAATTATCTTGAATTGGACATAATTATGCGAATGAAGAAGCCTCTAAATGATTACATGAGTAGGTTAAGTTTAGAGTTCATCTGTGTTTTACAATATCAAGCCCACCGGATTGGATGTGACGATGCTGAACATTCCTCTTTATTAACTGAGTGGGCTCTGATTCTTGGCAATGACATGGAGCAGTAAAATTTTCTCTATGGATCGTATATTCTTTGATATTCCCTCATTTTATTTAATCAATATGGGTTTAATTACTTTCCCTATAACACTGGTGATATTGTCCCCTGTAAGTGTTTCAACGGTTCAGATAAGATGGGATGAAATCGAATTGTTAAGTTGCCTGTATTCATTATATATGCAGAAGACCTAGCTATTTTCCTCATCGAGTTGCACTGAACTAACCAGAGCATTGTTGACCCCAACTTTATGCAGTCAATCTTGATATCATCAATTCTCAAGCAGAGCTGCCTGTTTTTATCATATTTGCCCCATATGAACGTTTTGTTAGTATTTGCTTTAATTTAAGAAGGGTAGTTTCAAAGGGGTTTTTGTTTAGTATTTTTCGAAATCGTATCATTTTCTCTTTTCCTTCCATTGCATATTGAATTGGGTGGTGCATTGAAGGAATTAGACACTTGCCATGTATTTAAGGAATCTAAGAATCAATTTGGATGTATAAATTTTTGTATTAGATTGGTTGTTTATCTACTGATGAATTGTGTTACTTCAGAACTCTACATTCTATTTCATTGAACTGATCATTCTGTTTTTCAATGCAGCAACTAGTCATATATGAGACATCTTCTTCTGAGCTGGATATTATTAGAGACATCTCTCGAACATTTCCTTCACATGTTTTCTTCCAGAAAAGACATGGACCAGGTCAAAGATCCCTTTATAATGTTCTGAAAGCATACTCTGTATTTGACCGAGAGGTTGGATATGTGCAGGTTTGTATTTTAATTTGGTGCAAATTATCTAGGACTACAACTTTCTCTACCACTTATTTATATTGAAGTTATCTTGATTGTAGGGAATGGGATTTGTGGCAGGTCTGTTGCTTCTATATATGAGTGAGGAAGATGCATTTTGGTTATTGGTCGCATTACTGAAAGGAGCTGTCCATGCTCCGATGGAAGGATTATATCTGGTGTAGTTTTGGTCACACGTCATCTATATTTAAATAAAGACGTAATTAATTTACCTCATAAATAAAATCCAGAAAACTTCATTTTCCAATAACATACAATCCAATTTCCAACGTGCAATTGGTCAAATCAAAATAGCTGCCAAATAAACATTGTTAATCACTGCAATTTCACATATTACCTCTTACCTTATGCATTGTCACACAGTTTGAAAACACTGAGCAAGGCTGTCCATTTGGTACAGGTGGGATTGCCTCTTGTACAGCAATACCTATTCCAGTTTGATCGTTTGGTGAAGGACCACTTGCCAAAGTTAGGAGAGCATTTTGCTCAAGAAATGATAAACCCTAGCATGTATGCAAGCCAGTGGTTTATAACTGTTTTTTCATACTCGTTCCCATTCCATTTGGCCCTTCGGATTTGGGATGTCTTTCTTTTTGAGGTTAGCTTTCAATCTTTATGCGTTTACATCTCTATCACCTTGTACATTCTAATATGTCATTTTTCTCTTTTTAGGGTGTCAAAATTGTTTTTAAAGTTGGTTTGGCTCTACTGAAATATTGCCATGATGACTTGGTGAGTTTCTACGGCGTCATGTCTAAGTGCTTGAATTTTTTTCTGGCATGTCTAACAATCTTTCTTTGACAGGTAAAGTTACCTTTTGAAAAACTCATACATGCATTACGCAACTTTCCCGAAGATGCCATGAACCCAGATACATTATTACCAATGGCCTACTCAATTAAGGTTTCTTTCTCTAGTACTTTATGGTCATATTTTATGGGTTTGTAAAAAATTCTCACTGGTTATTTATGTACATTTTTGGCTGATGATAGGTGTCCAAGTGGTTGGATGAATTGAAGGACGAATACGAGAAACATCATGGGAAGGTATCCGACTCCCATGTTAAGCAGAAGCTGCAGCAATCAAATGCTGCAGATACGGCTTCGCTTCAATTAGGGGAAAAAACAAAATTGTGATTAGAAACCGATTCTTTTTAACTATTATTGGTTTTAATTTTAAGTTTGCAACACTAGCACATAGATTTTGTCCATGATACCATGTCTTTAGACTGTTATGTGAGGAACTCTTGGATAATTGTTTCATTTCCTTGAGAGAGGTCGAGTTCCCTGTCTCATTACCATTAGGTTTGATGTTTCGATCCTTGTGAATGTTATGTGCTTGTTTTTACTCTGTGAAGGTGTATATATTATCTGATTACAAATTGACATGGCTTTCATATTCTTTCGTGCTCGATGCACATCGACTTATGCTACCAAATTATGAAAAGTTTTACAAGTCAGGCCTTCAACGAAACAAAATTTTTTTTAGTGAGGATGCGTGTAGTCAAATTCTAAGGTACTATGTTTGGCATCATGGATTGCAGCCTTAATTAGTTTCCAGTTCTGCTCATATTTCTTCTTGATGTTAATAAGTGAATAATGGATTTAATCAAGCATTGACTAAGCTAAAGAAAGCAACAGTATCTGTACAAAGTCCCACCAATGTTTTCAGGTTTCTCACAAAGGCACCAGTTCCATTACATTCTCTCTACTCTTCATACGAGAAGAATACTTTTTTTAATATACATATAAACATAACGATACAAAAGAGAAATAAAAATGAAAAATTAATAAATTCGAAAAGACAAACTCCTTCTTCCCTCCCATGTCTACCATACTCTCTTCAAACATGAGCTTTTAGATTAGCACCTTCTTGGGCAAATAGCACTTTACATACTGAAATTTTTGCCAAATGATTCAAGATCCTCAAGAAAAGACGTCTTTCATATCTGACCTTGGATCTTGGTTGTCACTTTTATCAGTGTCATAGTTCTGCTGCGAATCCATCTCTGCACTACCGGCTCGAGTTCTTCTGTGCTTTCGATCCTAGAAAATATAAGTACAAAAAGAATCAAATTTAGTCAATCTGTTGGCTGTTAACAGAATTGTTTTACCCTAAAAAGCTAGGGGGTGAAACTATGATCTAAGCAAACGCCTATGACATAAGAATTTTTGTGAGAAACTACTAAAGAAAAAAGTAAACATGATCTCCATTATAGACTAATGCCATTTAGCTCCTGTTTGACGATAATTATTTTCATATTCATTTTCAACCACACACGGAACACAATAAACTATTCGGCACGTAAATCCAAATTTTTTTCATACTTTTTAACCTCACATTCTCCTAAAAATTACTATTCAAAAATCTATTTTACCCAAATTATAATTGTCAAACAAGGACTTAGTATTTTACATTGGTCTGCATGGCAAGCTATGACAGTCCAATTAAATGGGTCACATATCCCTACATTTAATTGGACCTATCATTTAATGCCACATGTCATGTAGACTGGTGCTAAACACCATTGTAATAGCCTTGCAGTGCAGGTTTCAAGAACAAGCAGAAGACAGCCAGATTTTGTAGGTCAGGTTGGAACTTATCAGCTATTTTTCTCCTCAAATTTACCATCCAAAACTTTTAATCTCTACTGAGTAAGAATCATTATCCTTCCTAACTCTATACTTTTCTTGAATTTTTGTCAACTCTAAAATAAAAATCACATATACGTAGCCAAACCATATTCAACAACTTTTATTACTCTATACATACTTCAACATGGGCAATTGTACAAAAAGTGCCGACTCATTAAAGACTGATAGTAGAATAAGAGATAAATTCATGTAATCTAGATTATGCAATAGGACAAGATTAGAAACTGACTGACCTCTCTTGGTATTGGATATTCTTCTGATTCAAGCATTTGAACAACTTGGCTCATCCTAGGCCTCTTGTTGGAATCTGGATCAACACATCTCAAAACAGTCAAAAGGGCTCTTTTGAGGGCTCTCGTTGACGGCCTTGTGTCCATGCATGGATCTATCACTTCCTCAGAACGCCTGCTCCCAACCTTCATTTTCAGCCAATCAACCAGATTCACCTGCAATTATCATACATTTCTCATTCAATGGAACCGAAGATGGGAATGCCTCAAAAAAGCAGAGGTGATGATCTCAAGTATGCAAACCAGACAGATTCCAAAGGGAAAGGATTCGTTTAAAATTCAACTGGAACAAATAGGTTGGAAAATGTTACATAAAGCAAAAGGAAAAACAACACAAAAAATAGACTTCAAGGCTTCTTTCAGCAATTTTTTCAACTACAAATCATGTCATGACTTCATCAAGTAGCTGAAAGGAGCCTCAAATAGCTGATGTAAAGAGATTACTTCTCCAGTACAGACGGATTAGATAAAAGTTGCACACTATGAATAAGTTAGCTCCTACTACTTTCTCCAGCATAAACTTCATTTAATAGTGTAATATTTCTGTTTATCATCTAAGATATAATTGTTGGTGGCTAAATTCACGAGTATTTAGTTAATGTTTACATATTTTTTGACCGTTCTCAAATAATATCCAACTAGTTCCAGTATAAGATGTATATATTTGTATACAAAGAATTTATGTAAACAAACAATACCATGAAATCTTAAATTTACTATCATAAATGTTGCCTATATGTAATTCCTAAAATAAAGATGCAGTACGACAGCAATATAAATTTAATTTACTAGCATGTTTTCTAGCAGATTTGGGGGAGAGAGGACTCAATACCTCTTGAGCAGGACGGCCATAGTCAACCGGATCTCTTCCAGTAATTGCTTCTAACAGTACAACTCCAAAGCTATAGACATCACTCTTTTCATTCAAAAGGCCAGTATTTGCATATTCAGGAGCCACATATCTGTATATTGTTCGAAATAAAAAATGAAATATAAGTGTACATCGTCCTACATAAAATACATTTAACCCAACCTTCCAGTACTCAAGTAAGATAAAACAAGAACAAGTGGCCCTCTAGAACTAAGAAAGAAAAAAGGTAAAGCAAAAAACCCACCCAAAGGTACCCATGACTCGAGTTGTGATGTGACTTGTACCAGCACCAAGTAGCTTAGCCAGACCAAAATCAGAAACCTTGGCATTGAAGTCATCATCAATCAATATATTGCTCGACTTTATGTCTCGGTGAACCACTTTTGGTTCAATGGCTTCATGCAAGTAGGCAAGACTGCAGAAAGTGTATCACATTCGATGAGATCTGTAATGTTGGAAAATAAATTTAAAGGATGATAACATGGATAAACCAACTTACGCCTTGGCTGTGCCAAGGAGAACCTTCATCCTGGCCTCCCACGTAAGGCTTCCATGCTGGCACATAGCCCCATGAAGCCATTGTTCTAAGTTGCCATTGTTGACAAATTCATACACAAGCATCCTGAAATGATACAAATAAGTTAAAGAAATTTTAAGCAGAAATGTTACTGGTCCCAAATATTTTAGAGCCTAGGTGACTTTCTGTTTTTAGATCACAAGCTTATAACTGGAGTTGCATCTCATGCTGATTGGGGAACACTTGATGAGTGGACTGAGTCCATTTGAGATGGAAAACCATGTCCGTTCACAAATGAGTTCACAATGAACAAATCTAGGCTTTTGTAAAATATGCAGCTAAGTTGATGGATTTGAAAGCCAAATAACACAGTACCTATGAGTTCCTTCAATACAATACCCAAGAAGCCGAACCAAATTTTTGTGGCGCACATGGCCAATAGCTTCAACCTCCACTCGAAATTCTTTCTCTGCTTGACCCCTGATGGAAAAAAATATTATTATTAAAATATTGGCCTCAGAGAACTTACAAGGAAACCATCCACTACGTATCTCTTTTAAATGTCAGAAGAAAACATTTGGAACTCACAGGTTGTTGAGGAGTTTTTTTACAGCCACTGGAGTACCATTAATTAACTGTCCTTGATAAACAACGCCATATCCACCTTCCCCAATAACATTCTCCTTAGAAAATTTGTTCGTAGCAAGTTCCAGATCTCTAAGTGTAAACCAGTGACCCCAACCCAAGTGAGCTGCTTCTGGCAGACCCAATAATGGAGAAGGAGCAGTTATCTGATGCGAAGAATAAGATCTATATGCACCAAATGTTCCTGAACTCCCTTCCTCACCTGATTGTGATCCATAATAATCTTTATCAACATTATTAAATGAACCTGATTGACTACTGTTTTCTCCATTATTTCTTTTTGGCATTCCTAGATGGACCAAAACCTTGTCCGATTCTTTATTGCTGGATTTATCATGAATTGTGAGAAGAATCCCATCACTTGGAACAAATTCATTAGTCGATATTTGTTCCACTCGTACTTCTTTAATTTCCTTCGAAACAGTTGGTATTTGGCTAGGTGGAAGTTTTTCTGGATTTCTTCTAGATTTCTTTCGAGATGTAAGATAAAATGTCAATACAAAGAGGATGAACACAATCAATAACCCGACAATAATCCCAATAACTTCCCAGACCTTCAGACCAAAAATGACAGTATTCTTAGAGAGTTCCGCATTCAGATCAGAAGCCATATTTTAGGATGTCAAACGACCTGCAGAATTTGTACAAGGAACACCTGAGTCAACACTTCTATTTTACGAAGTACACAATCAGGCAATGACATTGATGCTATAATAAGGAAAAAGGCAACAATCCTCAATGGCTTCTGACATGTTTTTCGTTAAACCGATATAGAAGTTCTGAGACAAAATTCATTTAAGCTCATGGCACTCATAAATGCAACTTTTTTTAATCTCCTGTAAATTAGCAATTTATTAAAAGGAAATTAAAATTCTATACGAGATACTTACTATGAAGCCTACTTAATGTTGGACAAAAAAAGACGAGTGGGTAAGAATTATGAAAACCAGAACAGTGAAAAAGAACAAAACAGACACAATTATGAGCATATCAAACTCCTAAATGAATCGACATCAATATATGTATAAGATCCATTTGTAAAAACCATATTTCATCTCTCAAATCATTAAGTGACATAATTAAGCCACAGGAAAAAGACCTTTAATTAATTGCATTCTGTAAATAAATAAATCCCATTCAAGAAAAAAAAAAGTCCCAATATCTCAAAAAGTTATCAAGTCCTCACCTTTATTCTGCAGTGGATTCAAGAGAGCAGTTTTCAAATCCCTGATCTGGAAAACCTCATCACCATGTAATTTTCTTGGAATACAAATAAACCCAACAGCAGCAGATCTTGACTTAGAAGAACACCCAAAAATCAAGTAAATTTTTTTTTTCTCTCAAATAGAAAACTGGATCTAATTCCCTTTCAGAATTCCACTGCATTACCAAATGTGAGTGCTTTACAACACCGCCACTCCTTAAATGCCCTTACCCAGATGGCAACAGCGAAAGGGCCGTATTTGCAAAGAGAGTGTAGGTACATAGAATGGTAAATGGCTTGTTTAATTAATTCTAGTCACAAAACGAATATTGTTGTGTGTGGTGGTTTCAGTTGAGGAAAATAAATATAAACATGGATATATATGTGCATATAAATGACGGAGAAAGAAGGAAGAATGGAGTTATCAGTGGTAGGTAATGAGAAAATGCCTTAATAACAATTAACGAAACAGTAAAAGAAAAGCATTAAGAGAACTGGAAGCTACCCTTTTCCTCTTGGTTGGCACTTCTTTTATAATTTTTCTCTTGAAGATGACTGATTAGCAGACATTTAAAATCGTAATGGGATTGCATTATTTTAACTAAAAGCACTCTTTTTTACCTTAAAGATTGCAACTTTCTAACTGGAAGTTTTCACAGAATTTTAGCAATCTGCAAATATCAAAAGTTTAGTGCCTATCCACCACGTGACCACAGGCACTAAAAGTTAGAACACTTTTTTACATTAGTTACAGGGAGAAAACAACAAAACTTTGCTAACAAAGATAGAGGTTAAATTAGAGGGGGAAAGATGAAACATACCAGGCTTTTGCCATTAACCGTATGAACTATGGAACATGCAACCATGCTATGTGTATAATATCGATTGACAATCTCTCACATTACAGGAGACCCATGGTGAATAAAAAATCATGGATCCCCCTCATGTGAGGGTGTTTCCAATCGAAATTGTCAATTTTAATTGTACGAATAGCAAAATTCATTGAACATGCCACCGTGACAGAAGAATCTTGCCAGATTCTTTGACAGAATGCAGTGTGACGAAATATGATTGGATGAAAAAATTGACCGAGTTTTAAATAGTTCAATAACATGTAACATTATGTCAACTATCATGTTAAGGATTATGTCAGTGTAACATATTTGACTATTTTGATTTATTGATAGCAGTGTATAAGGAAATATTTTAAGTCGGATTAAATATAATAAAAGAAATTTTATTATACAGGACTTATCATGTAGTTATGGGAATATTCTGTCCCTATTTAATTTTTAGAAAATTTACATTTTTAACTTTAATATTTTCATCACTTGAATTCACAAAACAATAGAATTCCACTCCCTCTATGTACCAAGGATACATTCTTAACTGGGTTTTGCCATGTGACACCTCGTTGTATAGACCTCTCACAAAGGAGTGTCACGCTTAATAAAAAAATCGTGGACCTCCTATTGTGAGAGGGGTTGAACACCCGATGTACAAATTGTAAATCCATTTTTAACTCTTTTTTCCCCTTTCCTTTATATTTATTTTGGAATCTAATTAAAAATAAGTGCATAACCAATTTTCAATAAAATTTAACTTTTTAATGCACTTTTGATATTTAACTATTGAGCCTTTGTTTGGCTCCATTTTTAAATAGAAACTCATTTTCACAATATATTTTAAACCACATATTTTATAAAAATCCACAACTTTTATCAATTTTTTAGTTATATATTTTATCAATATTTATCAAAATTTACTAAAAATCTAATTTTTATTTAAACCAAACAGGAGCTAAGATTGATGACAAAGTGTTTCAATTTAAATATTGAGGACTAACTTGCTATATAGACTATAAATTGGAAACCAATGCTACAATTTTCTTGATTTCTTACACATATTTCATGAAAAGAATTTGGTTATAATCTGTAATTCAATTTATTATATGATTATAAAATGTTAGCAGAATCATAATCTGCCGTTAAAGAGACAAGACGCCTGTGTGTTTTCCATCATCTGAGATTTTTAATAAATAATATTTCTGATTAATGTATTAAATTAAAATATTATTTCATAAAATTGTTACGTGTCAATTACTCGTGTTGCGTTACCGTCGTGTTTATGGTAAAATTTAACGACTATTAATAAACGAGAGAAAGAATAAGATATTTAAATTAATAAATATAGAAATCTGCTGCAAGAAAAATAATAATAAGCTTTAAAAAAAAAAAATCTATTTAGTTGACTTACTAGTATTTCGTTTAAGAATTATTCTTGTTGTACATAATAATTTGTACATAAGAGTGTTCACACTCTCACATTGGGGTCCACACCCATGTGAGAGTGTGGACACCCCTATGTACAAAATTTTATGTTCATGTAGCATAATCCCCAACTTCTAGTGAAATTAACTCGACATAATCTCCATACTATAGCCAAACAAATCTTGACTAGCTCTCAATAATAATTGTTCTATTAAAAGTTATCGAACAAGAGTACCGCATTGGTATGAATAAAGATATTTTGTATCGAATTTGCTACCTACTCTCACATGTGTACGGGACATGCATGAATGAAAAAAGGGAAAAGTCATTGGTACACGAGCATTGACACGTCCCACGTACCCGACCATACCTCCCTCCTCACAAATGAGGTCAGGCTCCTCGCCCAATTAATGTGCGGGACTCATCTCCATGTGAGAGGCAGGTTATCCGAAATGTAAAATTTCGAGTAGCTGTAGCTCGGTTCATAAAAACATGTGGTCTCCCACCCCTTATTGTGAGTGTAGGTAAAAGATTCGGTAAAAAAAATTCATTGCGTATAACATTATCCTTTTTTTTTAGCTCTTCTATACTTAAAGATATCTTAATTATGTATTTCAAATTCATTTTACGCTAAACGATGATAACAAAATACATAAATCTATAGGTGTACAAGATGGTGTTGGGTCTTAATATTTTAATGTATTTGTTATCATCCACCAATAAATTGATATATCATGTCATTAGTGTCTAACATAAGCTTAGTATGTCATTCATCTTTACTAATATTTTCTTAATTTATAAAATGATGAACAAATAATAGGTCTAAACCCACTTCATATAACATGTTAATTTTATGAGTTGGTTAAAGGAGAATAAGTCCCAGATTAATTTACTTTTGGTGTTAATTAGGGTTAATCTCCTATATGGTCACTGAACTTTAGCGAAAGTCTTCAAGGAGTCATTGAACTTTGATTCTCCCCCAATTAGTCACTGAACTTTGTCAATTTGAATCCCATCCATCACAGAACTTTGCCAATTTGGACCCCCATCTATCACCAAAGTAGTCAACATTGACCAATTTGTACATGTGTCAAAAAAAAAATGTGACATGACACATTGTTAACAAATTAATTGCCAAATAAGCAAGTTGTTGTTGAGGTAAAAAAAAATAAAGAAAACAAAAAAAGACGGGAAAAGTTTTTTTTTCTTTTTTTTTTAAGTTTTTTTTTCCATTGATCCCGTCTTTTTTTTTTTTTTTTTTTTTTTGGATTTTTTTCCACCCCAGCAACAACTTGCTTACTTGGCAATTAATTTGGTAAAATGGTGTCATGTCACATTTTCTTTTAGACACATGGACAAATTGGTCAATGTTGACTACTCGATGATGAATGAGGTCCAAATTGGCAAAATTCAGTAACTAACTAGGGGAGAAGCAATGTTCGGTGATGGATGGGGTCCAAATTGACAAAGTTCAGTAACTCCTTGGAGGCTTTTGTCAAAGTTCAGTGATCATATAGGAGATTAACCCTGTTAATTATACCAAACATGGAGTGAGGATTGAATATGATAAAAACAATTTTATATTCAGTCTAATATAGTGCCTCAAACATGAATGTTCAACTGCATTCTATTTCTAAGAGCCCCTTTGATAGGATTTTTGAAAAGTTAAAAACTGTTTTTGAGAATAAGAAATTGCTTTTGAGATTTTTTTAAAAGATCTTTAAAAGAAAGCTAATTTAACCCCGGTTTGTTTCCAATTGTTTGAAGAAAATAATAAATTTGTTGACTCTTTTTTTGCCAGCACGTGACTTATTGTGAGAAAAGAAGTCAACAATCATGGTTGATAGTGGAGCAATAGTCCGAATATATAGTAAAATTGGGTAGAAAATTTGAAAACAAACGGGGGCTTAAGACAACTTTCTAAAATAACACCTCTACAAGAAATAAAAAATCAGCAAAGTGGCTCTAGAAACACTTAAAATTATAAGAAATATGGATTTTGTTAACAAATTACACGCTTTTAACAAGAAAGGGGAACAACTGTTGGGACTTTTTTTTAATTCAAATTAGGTTGGATTTTTTTGGAAAAATAATGTTTTCTTTATTCCACGCATTTTTATTAAAAAAAATATTATTTTCTTTATTCTACGAGTTTTTATTGAAAAAATATTGTTTCATTTATTCCACTTAATTTTTTATCTTGTTTCCATCCTTGTGATGTTTCTAGGGTTTGACACGTACCCCTATAAATACTAGACTTTTTTCGCAAGTTTTGTATTACTGAAATATAAAAAATTGTGTAGACACAATTATTATATTTGTTTTTTCCATATTAGTCGATTGAATAAAATACTTTGTTGCTCTGCTAATTAATTATCTATCTTTTATCATGTTGTTTGTTTACGATCATATATTTTATATCGTATTATATACATTACCTCTCGATCCGTTCTTATTTCCCAACAAGAAGGTCGCTATTATGTAGCATTGATGCATTATTAATACAAAAGCCGAAATTATAGTTGCACGTTTAACGCTTTACGGTCATAATACAGTTGTCATGTGTTGGATTTATTGCCAAAGTCAAATGATTAATTGCACCTCGTTCATTTCATACATTTGTCAATTGTGTAATTTGGAAACGTGTCCTCTTTCAAACAAGGATCTTAATTATGATATGACCCTTGTTTGAGCTCCTTTCTTTAGAGATAATATTAAATTGAAAATGTAAATCGTACTACATAATATCATGACAATGTGATTAAGGACTTATTTGACATGACTTTTTAAAAATCAAAATGAATTTTTAAGATCAAAAGTTGCTTTTAAATCTGCTTGGCTAATTTTATTAAAGTGATTTTTCTAATTAGAAGAATTTTCAGGGGAAGTTGGTCCAATGTGATTTACTTTAAAAGTACTTTTGAAATGAGAAATTTTTTTTTAAAAAATTGTTTTCAAATAAAAACTAAGTTGCTTATTCGAAAAGTTCTTCTACAAAAAGTAAAAGTAAAAACAAAAATCATATCAACACATACCCACCAATCACGAGATTAATTAACACACAAATGCAGTCTATAGATACGATATTAATATATATTTTGGTGCCCACTAATCACGAGATTTTCTTAAACCATGTCTATGGTAATTGGCCTAAAGACCCATAAAATCAGTCATCCGTGTCCCACGTTGGCGTTGCAATAAAAGTCGAGTTTGTCAACGTCATGCGCAGAAATTTCAAATATATATTGATGGTTTTTTCTACGTGAAATACTTAGGGCGTGTTTGATACGCTATTATTTTTCGTGGAAGTTGGAATCGAATTCCAACTTCTATTTTTTCACTATTTGATAGCGTTTTTTTTTCCATGGAATTGGTTTCCACCCAATTCCAAAGTATAACCACTTGAAGCGTGATTCCGTGAAATTCAATGACTTGCTATATGGTGGGAATATAATTCCACCCTTTTTTTTTTTTTTTTAGTAATAGAAACAAATTTTAAAATAAAATGTAAAAAAATTTATCCCTTTAATTGACAAATTTCATGCAAAACAAAGTCAAACGTAAAAATAAAAATAATTTTTTTTTTTATTTTTTAATTTTTTTTTAGCAATCTAAATATATTTTGTCCCCAATGGTAAACAAATTTATCCATTTAATTGACAATTTGTATAAAAAAAAATAAAGTCAAATGTATTATAATAGAAATGTGGAAAATTATACCAATCAAACACCTTTAATTCAATTCATTTTCATCCAAATTTAACTCTTACTATCAAACGGACCCTATACGAAAATAATTTTTGACTTTTTTCCTCTATCTCCGATTCTTTGTTTAAGGGACAAAATAAAGAGGAAAATATATCTTTGACTTTTGATTTGAAATCATCTTCAAGCGAGGAAAAAGTTGTCTAGTCGATTTGGGCAATTGCTATTTGGAGTAGAAATGAGATGCTACCAATTCTTGATTTGAAACATTCTCTAGAGATATTAATAATTAATGAACCAATTTAATTATAAGAAACAAAGCCCAACAATTATTTCAGAATTAATTATGCGGGGTTGGGGGTGGGTTTCACATTTTTTATTTTTTTAAATTTTCATGAATGTTCCCAATATATGTCGCTTCTCTTTGTCCTTTGGATTATTGAGAGATTTTGCGATTAGCAAATCATTAATTACACTGTTTAGAATAATCTCGTGCGACTAACAACTACACACGTCAACAATCAACATCTCTTAAGCACTTTTAATGCGCCCTTAACGAGTGATGTTTTGTGATTTAAAATTTTATATATATATAACAACCAATAATTTCGATTGCCAGTTATCCCAAATCATATTTTATCTCACTTGTAATTTAGGTTTTAAAGAACGATGTTATTCATCTAGATTGAGTTTATGCGATAATTAAGTGGCTTTAATTGATTTATAGTTTAGATCATTGATCTATGTGATAATGTGATTTTTGCTATATCGTACAATGTAGTCAAAACCACAAATTGCACAAGGTAACATTCACAAAGATGCAGATTGTGAGTCACGATTACAAATTTAGTTGCAATCACACATTTTTTTTATGTCACATATTATTTATTGATCACAAATTATTCATTTCATCGATTACATATTATTTATTGGTCACAAATTATTCATTTTATTTGTCACAATCACCCAAATAATTAGTCATAAAATGCTCTTCACCCCACCCTATTTCACTCCACCACCACCATTTGCAGTACCATCATTTGCAAACTACCAACAAAAACTACCCCAAAACTCCAGCTAAACATCGATGCAATGACTAGGCAAATCGAATTAGTGTCGGAGAAGTGAGGAAGATGTCGGAGAATGAGGAAGGTGCTGAAGAAGTTTTTGTGACCTTTTTTCGGATAGAAAATAAATTAGAGTTAAGGAGTGGGGTTGATAGAGTGGATAGGTTATATCTGTTTTTGAAATTAATAAAGTTAAATTTTGATTTTTGAAATGATAAGTTTAAAAATTAGGGTTAGGTATAATTTCTTCATAAAACAATGTAATTAGGCTCAAGTAGATTTGGACGTAGTTTGAACCAAAATTGGGTATAGAAATTGGGCTTGGACTTTAATGGAGATCCACCGAAGTTATGAATCAAGCCCGACTCCAAGACATCCCATCAATTAGCTATGTCTGTGCTTGATGCTAACTAATTATAAGTGGAGTTTTGCTACGTTTACAGAGGAAAATTTCACAAAAATTCTACTGATTACACATAACAGTGGAGTGAGCGGTTTATTTTTTGCAAAAAAATATTCACATGAGGCGGGCCCATGTGAGAGTCCTATAAGGACTCTGTGAGATTATTCCCTATATACGGGGAATAATTCTTATAAGTGGGGTGTCATTAATTTCTTCCGTCCTGACATCTATAATATAATTTCTCATTAAATTCCATAATTTTCTTTCAAGATTGCCAAAGCCTGCCGTTTCACACTCAATTATTTGTACATAAACTTGACATATTAGCAATAATAACAATGTATTACATCGATGGTAGTAATACTTAGTTTCAAGTCAACAAATTAAAAATGTGTGATGTAACTAATAATAATTATTGTGTAAATATATTAATCTAAGAAAAAATTGCAAGCCCCCTAAGATTTTAATCCCGATTTCGCTCCCACACTTGCCATTTTGTGCGTCTGAGGACAATAAAGTGGCCCACAAACTAGCTTCTTTTGCATGTTTTTCACGAGTTTTTTTGTTTAGTTCCACAAAATGTATTCCATTAATCTCACGCCTTTTGTGTTGGGTGAACTCGTTTAGTGATACTGGTTCGGACCGTTCGGTTGGCTTTAAAAGAAAAAGAGCATACATAGGTTTCGTACCACCAAGCTCACAACTCACAGTGTAATAAGATTCCAACCAGACCATATTGACGGCATTTTGTGCCTAGAGATGATGCCTGGTCCAATTTAATGTGGTGTTCCAATCCAAGAGTTCAGTGAAATAGGTGCAAAACCTGATTATGGACTTCTGAACTCGACCTTCATGCAAATTAAGTAGTTTGAGTTACTAGATATTTGAGTTGAGTTTGAGGCCGTGAGATGAGAATGAGATGACTAGTTTTATGTTCTCGATCCTTGGTCTCCATTTGTGCGTCCCTCACGAGTCGAAACTCACAAACATCAATAGTAATACGAACTAATAAACAATTTGGATGTATAAGCTCGAAGTCTGTAATAAGTGTAGAAACTACACTTACCAATTATTGATGTCATGAGGATTTTACTGGCTAAATTATTTTGAACCGCAAAATACTTTAGTCAAGAGAATGTGAGATATCTAATTTTACAAGAGACTAACCCATTTCCCAGCCAGTGAGTACCCCGTCAGGAGGTGTACCTGTGACAAATGAAATTGTGCAGAAATGTTGTCATTACATTGGCTGGAAATGAGCAACTCCAATGCCAACAACAGCATCTTCATCTGGAGAAGGCCCTGGGTAAACACTAATCTTTGTGCAGAAATGTTTTCATTACATTGGCTGGAAATTACTGAACAGTATTAAAGAACCAAAAGAAACTAAAATATTCTCAATTACACTGTTTGTCTCCAGTTGTATCTAGTACTACGTACCGAATATATCATTAATTGCTTCTTCAGTATTAGGAAGAAATAATCTTTTCGCGTTCTTTTCTTCTTTTCACTTTGCAGTTCAATTAGTTCATCTGTCTTAAATAGTAGCAATCCTGGGTATGGAGGCACCTTAACATGCTTTGGTGAAAGCCCCGCAAGTGCCAACGCTTCAATTTTCACATCAAATAGTTAGCAGCCATTTATTGGCTGCATCATTGCAGTGGCATCTATTATTACAGGAAGATTGTTTTCAATCCTTCTCCATACATCAATGGATCAGACGCTCATTGAACGAGTGGTGTATCAGTTTTGGGCTGTACAGATCTTTGCAGGAAAAGGAAATAGTCAAGAATTCTCGGTGCTTGATTCTCATCAAATTTTGAACTGAATAGCACTAGATGCAGTTTCTACATATACTCCACAAGAAGTAGAATCCCTAAAAACAAGCCCCTTGTTTGGCAAGCAGTTGTAATCATGGTATCGAAAGCTTGAGGGGCAAGCTAAATGCAGCTATAGGAAACCAAGATTTCCAGGAGGAGAGATTAGAGAGAGGGAAAAAGGCAGTCAACGAAAAAGTGAATGCAGCCATGCCAAGTTCGAAACAATCAATCAGTTTGTTGATTCGAGAATTACCATCTAACTTGTAATTACTCAATAAAATATACTTTATTCCATGTTTTCACCATACCCACTACTTCATTCTAAGAACTGGGGCATAACAAGAGGGTTATGATGATGCATACAAAAGAAAACAACCAAGAGTGCACATTTCTACAATAAAACAGAATATGCTCCTAACCTAATCTACTCGAGTTTTCTACGCATCTGATCTTAGTATAGAGAAGGAATAGGTACTGTAACAACATAACATCTTCGAGAATATTTCTAGGATCAAATTATCTCTTTGAAAATACTACTAAGATCAACATTGACATTGCAACTACAATCTTGAAACCAGAAGTTTCCCATGGATTATGTTTTTCATTTACAGGTGCAACCTGTCGTTTTGCAGCCAACTGATCTCTTAGTTCCTTCAGAGCTCTATCTCTTCGTTCTCCCATCTGAAGAATATATAGATGAATCAGAATGAATGCCATCAATATTAACATGAGAGAGAGAGAGAGAGAGAGAGAGAGAGAGAGGGAGGGAGGAAGAGAGAGTAATGATAAAAGTAACAACATAAATTTAGTGAATTAGAGTTATATTTACTTCGAAAATTCGCTGCAAGTTAACAATCAATTTTCAGTATGCATCATCCATCCATAATTGTAATCCGTGAGATCCATCAAACATGATATATCGATGCAGTTATAAAAGAAAATAGAGAATTACCCTTTGGAGCTTCCGAGTTTGAGAACGAGTTTCTTGAAGGCAAAACTCCAACTTGAGGACTTTCTTTTTCAACTCCTGATCAACTCTACGATGCTTCTCTAACTGTCGAACAAGCAAGGCATGAATCATTAGAAAATAATCTTGGATCTATTGAGAACTAATTGAATAGTTTCTACTACGAAACAAGTTAAGAAAACAAACCTGAGATTCCAACTCTCTAGTCTTCAGCTTCCAATGAGCGGACATAATCCTAATTTCATCTCTCAACTTAGCTATTTCTTCATCCTTTACAGTCAAAAGCTTATTAATCTTCTCAAAATTCTTCGGGGAAACCTCATCTAATATTTTCCTAAGCTCACAATCTTTATTTGCTCCAGCCTTAGCTAATGCTTGCACGATCTCGTGCTCAATTCTTGAGACTTCATCTTTGAGTTGCATTTGAGAAATTTCCCTTGTTTGAAGATCCTTCTGTAAAAGATCTAATTGTTCTCCCATTTTATTCACACGATTCTCGTGCTCTTTTAAAGAGCAATTTTTCACTTCTAGTTCTTTCAACAATGCAGAACACTGTAATTGAGCAGATAATGCACTTGCATCTGCAGTTGCTTTAGTTGCTGAAAGCTGAGACCTCAGATCATCCAAATCCCTTACAAACTAAAATACGTTAAAAATAAAAGAACTAATCAGAATTACGATTAAGGAAAAGAATCATATGCAATAGGATATTGTGGATAGATACTAGAGGTCAGAGGTAAGAGGTAAGAGAACAGAATTCCATTTTTACTCATGAAATTAGGCAATAATCGCCATAGAAGTATGAACCAAAATACATAAAAATGACTATATCAAGTCAAAAAGTTTCTCATTGTTTTGGAAGTCTTAGTCCAGTTTGTTATAGATAGATTTCAATTGGGAAATGGAATTGGAATGAGAATGATGGAAATTGATAATGCCAAGTCAATTCATCTCACCAAAGCAAGATCTAGGTTTCAAAGTTAAATAAAAAAATTATGCAGAAATAATCTAAAAGTGATTCATTGTTTTGCTCAGGTCTAACAGCATTAGGTACAAAATGAGTTTTATGAATATTAGTCATCTTCTAATCCAAGTTCTTACCAGAAGGCTTGGTTTACCCATATAGGGCCATACTTGTTTACATGTCTAGTGTTATGCAAACAATGGAGGGCACTAGAAGCTTGACTTGATGGTTATAAAATGTCACGAACAAAACATTTTCAGTCAACATCAAAGGCCATGGTGATTTTTAAGTCTTTTACTTGCACATTTCTGTCTTTAATGAAGTTGAAGAGCCGAGGGTAATTTTATAGATTTACAACTGAGCATTAAGAGAGGAACTCTATCACTGTTTGAGCTTTATATCAAATCCAAGCTCATCTAGGATTAATGTTACAATCTACCAGTAGTTAGTAATTGCCACTCTTAGTCCCCTACTCCCCTACCGTAAGATAAATTTTTAAAATGCATTATATTGTTTGTTCTCTTTATTTGTCTAGAGTGATTAAGAATCTTGCACTAGATTTGTATGAATTTACTCATTCCCAAGCGAGGTAAAAGTTGTCTGTTCTTTTACCGGACTTAACTTGGACATATTTAGTTTCTGTTCTCAGATTCAGCTCTATTTCCGATCTTCAGACATAATAGAACTTCACACTCACTAAAGCAATATAACAGCCTCAATAAACTCCCATCACTACCAGCTATGAATCTGATAATCACTGGTTCTTGGTAATAATTTTGTTCCTTAAAACCGCCCAAAAATGTTCCTTAAACATAATTTTCTCCCTCGACCACACAACATAATTGTCCCTCAAAAACAATGATTCTTATGCAATAATAAAAAAAGCTAAGGGAAACTAAAAGTACTGAAAAGATAGGTGGATACGCTTTAAAGTTCATAACTGGAAAATGAAGAAACTAAAAAAATGGCTGCATTAAGGAAGTGCTAACATTAGTAAACAATTAGTAGCCTTTGTTTCAACAAGTAAATGTTCCAAGACAACTCTTTTTGGAAACTAAACGCTAATTACAAGGAGACAAAACACTGGAACCATGCAAAATACCAAAATGTTCAAAGGGGAGGAAAAAGTATATCAGTACAATCCATAGGATTATCACTACTATCCCAAAACAACAAACAATAAAAGCCAAAAAGTACCATTAAAAGAGGATCAGTATGTGTTAGACGGCGAGTTTACATAAACTTACGCAAACCCTATATAACAAAATGAAAAATTAGATCCATACTCGATCAGATTCATCAAGATTTAAATCTTATTACGATAATACAACAAATTAAGGTGTAGAAATAATGCAAAAAAGCAGAGAGAGAATTAAGATTTACCATCTGGGCCGCAGATTTTGAAGCCCGAAGCTGCTGATTTCTGTCATCTAAACTCTTCTGCAATCTACTTATATCTTTTTCCAGGTATTTCGCTTTGGTTTCTGCATCCTGTATGAACAGAAATCAAATTTAAAACGAAGAAGTAATAGATATCCGTCATCGGAATTTTCATGATTTTTAAACGATTTAAGTGTCCAACACTAACTTCTCTAAACTAAAACGAAAGGTTGAAATCATTTCATTTATCTCACATGAATTATATGAGAAATCATAGTTTGTTCGTGCCTGTCTGTTTATGCTTTCGCGAGCAGACGACTGTTCCTGCGAAACAAGACGGCCTCGGACCTCCTTGAGCTCTGCCGCCAGCGACTCCACGTTCCGCCGGAAGCTCTGTTTCTTCTCACTGAGATCTTTTAGCAACGGATCCACAGGTCGTTTCTCCGCCAACGACGCCATCACTTCAATGGAAAACTCAGATGTCTAATTTACTTTGATGCTCCAACATACATTGAATCAAGGCCTATAAATGAGTATTAAACAGTTAATCACTCTATCTCCATTTGGATTGAAGGAAAGTTAGGCATGTATCAATATCAACGAGTATACACGTTGCCTACAGCATTTAATACATAGATTTTCCCCGAGTATAGACTAGTTGACCATTTTTTACACTCATACATAATACAGCTGTATATTAATTACACATATACCTGGTGTATGAATGAATTTTCAGCAGCCAAAACACCTTACTTCAAGATTTCATAGAAAATTATGGGAATTCATAAAACTGGGGAGGGAGAGAGAGAGAGACCAATCAAAGATGATCCAATTATATACAGAAGTAGTGAAAGATTTTTCGGCGTTGATTAATACTTGTTAGCAAATCAGACGGTTAAGATTAGGCAAGGAGGAAATCTACGGCTGGAATGAGGGGGTTTAGTGTACGAGATAAGACAAAGATGGACAAATTTTAAGGTTCGGCGTTGAGACGGAGTGCTTTGGTTCGGATAGTCCGAACCTTCGGTTTGGTGAAGATGACAAGATTTGAATCTCGTTTGGGTTGGCCTTCGCGCGGCAAAATCTGAAATTTTTCGTTGCAAAAGGCAAAATTGAGGCCCAATTAATGAATTAGGGCAAGATCTTGTGGTGCCACTAGCGGGGGCCTAAACAGTTGCCTGTTCGGCTAAGCCTAAAAGGTTTTAAGGGAACATTAAGGGGTTACAAAATACAATTTTAGAATTAAGAAATTAGTTTTATTATTTCAAAAATTAGATATTAATTAAATATAATAAGGTCACAATATTATATAATTTATTATCACAATTATATATTAGTCACAATTACAAACGTCACAATCACAAATTATCAAATTAATTGATCATTTATTATTCATCGGTCATAAATCATAAATTTTATATGTCGCAATTTCTCTATTGATCACAATTTATCAAATTAATAGGTCACATATTATTTCTCGATTACAAATCACAAATTTTATATGTCACAATTTATTTATCGATCACAAATTATCAAATTAATAGGTTACGTATTATTTTTTGATAAAAAAATACAAACTTTATAAGTCACAACTTGCTTCACAAGCATAAATTAGGAAATTAATTGATCACAAATTATTTCTCAATCACAAATCATAAATTTTATATATCACAATTTATTTATCGATTACAAATTATCAAATTATTTGGTCACACATTATTTCTCGATCACGGATCACAAATTTTATGGGTACAACTATTTTAGATTATAAATTATCAAATTAATTTGACATGATTTAACAAATTATGAGTCATAATTATAAATTTAGTCGAAATTTCACATTTTTTAGGTCGCAAATTATTTATTGATCGCACATTAACTATCTATTTATCACGATCACTCAAATAATTGGTCACAAAAATATTTTATTCTACCCCACCCCTGCACATCGCCACTACCACCACTATCATCGACACATCACCCACTACCACCATCGCGACTTCACCACCACTACCTGCACCCGCACGTGTACTAACACCACATCCGCCTAATCATCACCACTTCCACAATGTGTCACCACTATCACCTTCAAACACATCTAAAAAATCTACTATTACACCTCCACAATCAAACAGGCGAGAAGATCTAAATTGTCGCCACCAACTCACAACCATCAACCATCACCATCTTCTTCTCCATAGTTAAACAACCATCTTCACCTAGAAGTATTCCAACTTGAACCATTTAAAACCACATATCCAAAATCAAAAGTAAAATCGCTGGTTCTCCGATGGAATCACTAGCATCATCACCGACAATCCAAAATCAAAAGTAAAACCACAGAGGAGACTCAAATTTAAAACTACATATTCAAAATCAAAAGTATAACCACCAGCATCATCGTGGGTAGCAAGCGATGCATTGTCGACAGTTCTCTAGGGGAATCAAAATAGCTGAGCTGGGAGACGAAGATGATGCCACCGTATACCACCAGCATCATCGTGGGTAGCAAGCGATGCATTGTCGACGGTTCTCTAGGGGAATCAAAATAGCTGAGCTGGGAGACGAAGATGATGCCACCGTATTGGCTTCATAGATGATGGGGATGATACCGTTGTTGCAATGTCATGATGCTACAGACGATGTCGTCGCAGTAACTCGCGTCGTTCTGCGATCACAACAATGGCATCATGCGCGACGTTCACCTCTAGTGGTAGTTGCGTGGGTAAAGAAAGTGGTGATTGTGTGTTATAAAGAAAGAGAATAAAGATGTAGAGAGAATGGAGAGAGAAATCATTAGGGTTTGGGAATGAAACTTCGATAGTGATGGATGGAGGTAAGGTGGTTATATGGATTAATTTAATTTTAAAAATATTATTGTTAATATTAAAATATGAAATTTTCACCTGATTTTTGTATAAGCAAACCTTAAACTTGATTTTTGAAATTGGAACTTAAAAAGTATGGTTTGCTGTAATTTTCACAAGTTTCATTATAAGTAATTAAGCCTCTATTTGGTCCAGCTTAAAAGTATAATGAAAAGAGGAAATTTCAACCTACACGATAAAATACACAAATATTCAAATTTTACATTTCAACTTTTTTATTCCAAAAGTGCTATAATATATGCAGTAAAATTAATAACAAAAAAGTTCATTCGCACTTCAAAGCTAGTCAATTTCTATGCTACTATCACTCCACCAACCAAGCCCTATAACACCCAACCCAGAATCATGCACATAACCCCCATTTTACCTCTTCATCATCATATCAAAGATTAACAAAACACCCAATTTACCTCATCTTCAATATTTCAAAGATATCAAAACTCCATAAATCGAACTCAAGAAATCATCGTCCAGTTCCAGATCGATCTTCTTGATATTACATTCCCCTTTTTTTCCATAATTAATGTGTGAAATTCCATTTTGTGAACTCCTATTTCGGCAAATTTGAGATTGTTTCGCATCTATATAATCCCTAACACAGTTTGAAATTATTGCCATTGTGATTTCTTCCAAATTAAATAATTGTTTGTGTTGTATCAAATTATATAAGCATAAAATTCACTGCTAATTTACGGCAAAAATTGTTCAAAGAATGAAAGAACAAGTAAAATCAAATGCAGTAATCAGACATAGGAAGTTTCTTTAGATGACTGTCACACTGTTAACATTAGCGAACATAATACATGGTATTTAGTTTGAGATATCCGCAATATCAAAATTAGAATGAATTTTGATGTTGATAAAAGCTAATGAAATATATGATTGAAAAATTGCGAGTTCCATGAAATAAGTGGTTAAAATTAATTTTTGACTTTAGATTTTGATATAAATCTATATTATAATTTCTATCAAACATGGATGGACTTAAAGTCCATTAGACAATGTGATAATGATTTTATTGTCATCTTATAAATATTTGATGAATGACATTACTCTTGAAAATTATGTACCATTATAATTTGATGCCATTTAACAAAAATACTCCAAATAATGAAGAAGGATAAGAGATCGAGAATTTGTTGTAACTTAAGAATAAGAGTTTTAACCTTTTAAATTAAAACATCATAATACATATTGTAACTTATGTTTTAATGGTATGATTGTGGGGGTTAAATTTATCCCTATAAAAGGGAGTGTTTTTCACTGAAAAAAACAATAACTTGAAAAAATAACTACATTTATATTTCTTAATATTTTCCTATATTTTGACAATTCGATAAAGACTTATTCTTTATCTCCCTGTGGTCGTACCCATAAAAGAAAAACCAGCTGTGAGTTACATAAATTTTATCTTAGAGCCATACATTGCCAAAATAACCTGCACGAAGGAAAGGTAACACAACTTTAGGACAGAATTCCTTGACGTGACTCCCTAAGACTTGTATTTTTAACTCTTTTCTTCTTATGTTTATATGATTATTGAATTATATTTGTTATTTTATTATGTTAACTTATTAAAATCTACACACAAATCATCCATTTTTCCTAACAATCCGAAGTCGTGTTGGCGTGATTTGTGTATAGAAGCTAGTGTATAATTTCAAAGTGCATGAATTGTCCAACTGTTGAATTTAACAGCGATTTTCAATCTCACTCAATTGTGCAAGTTAACAACAGCTAAAAGCACATTAAAGATATATAATTAGTATTATTGTGGTATTTTTAGAGTAATATGTCCTAACGTGGATTTATTGTAGTTTATGAGCAGACTATTTAATGAACTTTATGTCATAAATTTTGTTCAGCAATAACTAGAATTGATGAAGATATTATTGTAACATGTATATTAATAAGTTTTGAATTTCAAAATTAATACATTTTTTAATTTCAAGTTTATTTTCAATTTCAGATTTAATATAAAATTAAAATTTCATTATATTAGATGTAACCTTTTTAATGAATTAATTTTCATTACGGCGGGGGTTGAACTTTTTTACACTATAAAAGAGACATGATATATAGATAACCGTTGAGGAATGTAATTTCAATGAATTGGTTATTAGCCTAGCCTAATCAATAACAATATGACAATCTATAAAATGATTTTGATTGGGACTTAAAGCTAGTGAATATATTTTCATTCAATGAGTATGTCTGGAGTCTTCAAGTACTTATTCCTTGTTCATTAGTGGGTAAGTAACTGTATAAAAATAAATCAATTATATTGGACAGTGAATAACTATAAATCTTAATTCAACAAAAAAGCAACTAATATTCGTTAGCTTTCACTGGCAGACTGGTACAAGAGAAGGGCATAACAATCACCAGCTGCAAGAGGTTTGAGCTAGAAAATGCATTTTAGTGTCTCCTATTCAAAAGTATATTCTAAGCATGCCCAAAGATATATAAGTAGATTTATAAACCCAAAATTAATATATTTGGCTGATGTTAAATCACTAAAATTAAACAATCATGCTACATGTATACTCCGGTTTACCCTTTGATTGACACGACCCCACCCGAACACTCACATGGAGGTCGGATCCTACTTCATTAAATTTAATATTTTTATATCTCATGTGAGAGGACAGGTGGGATCGGGTAAGGGAAATGGTAAGTCTGGAGTGTACAAATAGCTTATTCCAAAATTAAATTTCTCCAAAATGATTGATTTGATGTTAAATAGCTGCCTATTATTTGTTATTTTAAGAAATATGTTTTAATGATTAAAAATTTGTGTACAAACTTTTGAATATTCGTTTTGATTAGTTTGAGATGTTAAGCAGATGCAAGGTTTCAAAGATTTTACGCCTTATTAATTACTTATACAAGCTGTGCACATATGTTTTTCACATAAAGACTGTCTTTATTTACCAATTGATTACAAGTTGTTGCTTACTTTATGGCCACTAAAGGAAAATATATTTTTCAAACTGGGATGCTTGAAGTTGAAGGTAAGATTATGTGATTTTTATATAGTCATTAATACTTGTGCATATGCATGAGTTTTGCAATTATTTTTTCAATGACTAGGTAATTAATGATAGATAAGAGAAGTTTTATATTTTAAATATTATATAAATATTTTAATTGTCTCTTAAATGATTGCGGTTATAAAATTGTTACATGTCTTGATATATTATAGAATATTAAATAATAGAAAAGTTATATACTAAAAATTTAAATGCATTAACATAACTTTTCAAAGACACGTGTGATCTTAAGTAGCAGGAAACTTTTAACAAAAATGAATATGATGAAGTTGAGTTTCACTCAAGTCTCTCTGAAAGTGTTATCGGCTATAGGGCAAAATATAATAAATAAAAAAAGGAACTTAGCAGTCCCTGTTTTCTTTACACCTTCCTTACAACTAAGGTTGGGCAAAAATCATGAACCGAATCGGATCATCGAACCGAACTGAGCGGTTCTTGTTAAATTAAATACCCAAACAGGTTTCTGAATCGAGAACCGATGGGTTCGGTTCGATTTGGTTCTCGATTCTAGATCAAGAACCGAAAAATCGAATCTTCCAAATTTTTTTAATTTGTTTATTTTAAATAAGTCGAGTTATTTTATTATTTTCTAAATAAATTTGCTAATCCAAAAATATGATTTTCCTATTTCTAATTTTCAGTCAAAACTCAACTTAATTAAATTGATCTAAATTTTATCCAAATCTATTATTCTACCATAGTGTCGTTTCTTCTAGAGAAATCGAATTGAAACTCGACAGCGTCTCTCTTAATTATTGTAAACTCGTTATCGTTCACTTCCTGTGATTTTCAGAATCAAATCTATGAAAAATTCGGCAAAAAGAGACGTAAAAGCCACATAAGACTGGACTACGTTATTTGTGAGAGTTAAGATTGTATATATCATTAGTTGAATTAGTATAACTTTGTAAATATTAAAAAAATTAATTATAGTATAGAACTTAAGAACCGAATGGAATCGAACCCGAATGGTTCCATAATTAAATTTGAACCTGACGGTTCCATTTACTAAATATCCAAAAATTTCGGGTTCTGTTCGATTTACATTATAACCGAACCGAACTGAACCGTTCCCAGCCCTACTTACAACCAATTTCACCACCATGCATATTTGAGAATTTAATTGTCTAAGTTTATAATTGTAATGAGTGAATGTAGAATTGGTTCTCCTTGCATTCTGTTTCACTCATTTCTTTCACATTCAACAAAATGATATGATTTCTTAATCTTTAATTTGTGATATAGTTTACAAAGTTGATTATTCTTTAGCATTATGACTAATATTTTGCAAATGTAATTAAAGAAGTTTGTTAATATATTGGATGATGGAAATCATGAAAGTGTGAGGTTGATAAACATGTGCATCAATCATCGCACAATGTTTAATCCTATTGAAAGAGATAAATTGTAAGATCATATACTTACTTAGTTCAGGTTGGATGTCCTTGAAATGTGAGGGTATTAAACTATTTAATAGAGTTTTCTTTTCTTTGGTCAATGTTCAAGGAGAAGTTTGATGAATATCGAAATGTCATACTTTTATTTAAATCTATCTAAGTTATTCTTATTTATTGTGATACTAACAGTTTGTGAAATTCGTAGAAGACTTTGCAAATGTTCAAGCGAAGAATAAAACTTTCCAATTAAAAGGTATCAAATTATTTGTCCAATAGGGACATGAAATAAAGTATAGTCCATGATGGACATACATAAATGTTTGAAGGGGACGGATTTAAGCCCATAAGGGATTCACCTCGGGGTGACCCAATATTTGTGATTGGAGATCCCATGAAGAAGGTTCGATGTGGTAGAAACAACCCGTACTACTTGACTTGTATAACACTATTTTATTTGTACACATCCCTATAGTGATATAGTGCTAATAATAATTTGATGTTAGGAAGTTTAACCCCGAATGAGTACCGATATGACAATGCTCACGAGGTGTGGTTCACACACATCATTGGAGGACTCACTTATGTAAGAGTTGTCATGAGATCGTGGCTATGTGATTAGGCTATTCCCTCAAGACTACTAGAGAGCGCATGGCCATTAAGAGTGCCACCTGCTATGAATTAGAGCCTAAATCGATATTGTGTGTGGAACAAATGAAGTTTGGCCAAAGGGATATAATTCAAGGCTTAGTTCATTATGGCCCCCTCAAATGGAAATTGTTATCACGGGATTTTTCATTGAGAAAAACAATATGAGAATCCATAACTTGAAAAAATAACTACATCTATATTTCATAATGTTTTCCTATATTTTGGCAATTCGATAAAGGCTTGTTCTTTATCTCCTTATGGTAGTGCTCATAGAAGGAGAATCGACTGTGAACCATATAGATTTTATCTTGGAGCCGTGTAGTGCCCAAAGAACCCGCACGAAAGGAAAGCAACACGACTTTAGGACAACGTCTTGGACGTGACTTCCTAATGCTTGCATTTCTAACTCTTATCTTCTTATGTTTATATGATTATTGAATTGTATTTGTTATTTTATTATGTTAATTGATACAAGTCTACAAACAAATCACCCATTTTTTCCAACTGAATTTTTACCATTTAAAATCATTGAATACGGGCAACAAAGCTCAAACGGTTTGCCCCTATATGCATTGCTTAAAGAAAATAATTTAAAGTAGATGCTCACAAATTTCAAGTGACTTTGATAAAAGTAGTTTATGCACAACCAATTAGAATTCAGGTCCTATAGTCGTTGAGAACTTTCTGTGAATTCAATATTATAAGCAGGCAGGCAGGCGCGAATCTTTGTCTCTCCGATGCTTTCCTTTACAGAAAAAGATGGCGGTTGTCCAATTTTCTAATTTGTTTGTAATGAACGTAACTTGCCAACCATGCTCAATGAAACTATGAAATCGGACCTGATTACAATTTCACGATTCCTGTCATCAGTTTCATTTCATCCTCCATGTCTGATCATCATCTCTTTTTTTGAGTTATTAATAATGTCTAGTTTCTATCTTTAACATGAAGATTTTTTTTATTCAATTATTCAAATGAATTGTCCATGATTTTCTTGGTGTTTGAAGGACATCTGTTTTTGCTTCTGTTTCTTATAAAAGAGCTTCTTGATAGTTGTTTTTTTTTTTTAATTTTTTTTAAAGCTCTTTTAATGCACTTGTAGAAAATCATCCATATGTGTTAAAATCGATTTCTTAATCTCCGAACAAAGTTCTAACTTTTAAGAAGTCTTGTCAAACGAGCTCTTGCTGAACTTTCCATGATATGATCCATGACAAATATAGGTCAACATAGATTCTAAAACAAACATAAAATTATGATTGAAACCAAAACTGACCATTTCCATTCAAGAATTCCAATCCATCAAATACAAAACTTAAAAATGAGAAAAATAAAATCCTACCTGAAACAATAAGATGGGAAAGTAACATCTTTTAAAGCAGCTCGACTGTTGCAGTTATGGAGGCGTAGAAAAAACCTTCTTCTTCTTCTTCTACTTGTGAAAAACAAGCCATTTCTGAGCTTCAACCACAGCATCTTCCTTAAATTTCTTGCTGATCTGAATCTACCCCATATCACCCTTTTCACTCTAAACAAAGATTTCTTAATCTTCTCAGTCAAACTCTGCTTCTTGGACAACTGGTAGCTTCTCAAGAACAGCTGTCTCTTCTCCAACTCCGTCACCGTGTACCCCTTCTCACTTCTCAACATGTATACAGGATACTTATAGTTTAGTGCCATATCTATACGTACAAATTTTGTGTATCTTTAGATAGAAAGAGAGGGTTTTTGTAGTGTAGTGGCCAGTAGGAGGAGCGGCGGAGAAGGAACGGTTTTACAAGTAGAGTGAATAATGCCAGTCTCTTGTTACTTTTTGGTCAAACCTGTATTTATTAAAAAAAAGGTTGAACCCCAACCTTTAGGGCCCCCCACCGACCCTGACCATTATGGAGGAGGTAAATCGTAGGATGTGCCTCTCAAGAGCCAGGGTGGAGAGCTTATAGAAAGGTCAGGGCTATTAACCCAATGGTAACTCCCGCTTGCAACAAAGTCAATTCCCTTGCGAGGAATCAAACTCTGCACACTACCGTGCTGAGCTCTAATCGCCCTCCCCTTTGCCACTGAAAGATATGCCCTGGGGGCAAACTTGTATTTATTTATTTTACTCGAGGGAACCACCCAAGAGGCATTTGTTTTTGTTTGAGTATGCAACTTACTAGACTAATGCAATTTAGCCCAGATTTTGAAAAGTTAAAGAGTAGTTTGGCAAAACTTTTGAAAAGTTAAAAATTATTATTGAAATTAAGAAGTTACCATTGAACATATTTAAAAAGTGTTTTGTATGATCAGAAGAGTTTTTAAAGAATACTGACATAAGATAACTTCCTTATAAAGATCTAAAAAATTGGAAACAAAAGCAACAGTCCCGTCAAATGGGCCCTAATTTGGAAAAAAAATTAATTTCTTATAGTATAAAATAAATATTTATAAATAGAATTGTTCGAGAATTTAAAGGGTTCGGGAATATGTTTGTCACTCATAAAATTCACAAATTTTACTTATTTTTCACCACAGATACTCACTACTTATAACCAACAATAAACTTTGACAAACATGCCATTAAAGTTTACTTGACCTGCGGTGCTTTGGTTGAATTTGTATTATTGTGTATGGGATTTTCCATTACGTTTCTCCTGGACCTATCAGGTATTTTAATTAATTTTTTCTTCTTCCATTAACCATGCCGGTTACTTTTGACTTTTCACATTTACCTTTCTTCATATGAAAGATATTGGAGCCATCTCTTTCGACATGTTTTTTAATATAAGAGTATATTAATCAATAATAAATTGTTATTCGTTACAATGAGAAGGACTTATTTGGCGCATAGGAAACGAAGAATCTGTGGTCATTGGTAAGGACAAATGGATTCCCCAAGCCTCCACATTCCAAATTCAATCCCGCTTACAAACCCGATTTATGAATGGCAGGGTTAGTGAGCTCATAGTTGTAGAAACAAAAACTTGGAACTCGGAATTGATCGATGAAATCTTCGATGAGTCGGAAGCTAGCCTCATTAGCAAAATACCCATTAGTCCATGTGGTAGTCCGGATAAACTTATATGGCAGGGCACGAAGGATGGAAAATTCACAGTCAAAAGCGCGTACCATTTCATCACTCAGTTGAAACAAGAATCTTTGGGTCAATGCTCCACAAGCAATAGTCAGAACGAGGTTTAGCGTTATATATGGAACCTAAAGGTTCCAAGTGCTAGTAAAATGTTTTTATGGCGTGCGGCCCATGAATCCCTACCAACAAATCTGAACCTGAACAAAAGGAAAATCAGGGAGTGCTCTTTATGTCCGATATGTAAGGGAGAAGAGGAGTCCGTAGTTCATATCTTGTGGATGTGTGCTTCGGCTCAAGATGTCTGGGGTTCAAGTTCGCGGAAGCTCCAAAAGATGTCATTTATGCCATTGAACTTCAAAGAACTGATGTGCTACCTTCACAATAGACTGTCGGAGGAAGAAATGGAAATTTTTACCATCACAGTTTATTTAACCTGGAAAAGGAGGAACTCCTTTATTTTTGAGAATAAATTTGATGATCCAATAGTAGTTGCAAACACGGCCCGACAAAATGCTTTGGACTACAGACGAGTAAACTCTCTGTCGGACAGAAACAGATCCAGAAAAGACCAAGTTGCCCAACTGTGGGTTGCGCCCCCCTGAATAAATACAAAGTGAACTGGGACGCGGCAGTAGACTCAATTAATTGTCGTGTTGGAATTGGTGTTGTTGTCAGAGATTGGAATGGAAATGTCAAAGCATCACTGATGTCCCAAAGGAACGTTTTACCGGATGCTTTTTTGGCTGAATCCATTGGAGCCATGGAAGCTGTTACTCTATGTAGAAACCTTGACATGAGATCAATTATTTTAGAAGGGGATGCGATCAATGTGATGAAGGGACTGAACGGTGAACTAGAGTTTTGGAACTACACTGGCCTATTGATTCATGACACGAAAAGCTTGCTTGGGTCTATCCACTCTTGGTCTGTTAATTATGTTCCTAAGTTGGCCAATGTGGTCGCTCATACTTTAGCAAAGGAAGCACTTAAACTCTATGAGAAGAGAATTGTGTTGGAGGAAATTCCTCCTTGTATCCGAAACTTGCTTTTTTGATGCTTAATGAAATGCATTTAAAAAAAAAAAGATATTATTGTGGACGTTGAAGATTAAAAAATATTGGAGTCAAACTCCTTACAGGAGATTGTAAGGAAAAACTCAAATTCTGCAAATAGAAAATGGTTCCCTTTATATAGGGAAGGAGTATAATGTAAATCGTCATGGTCATTTTATGTTATAGTATCCGACCTAGAATTGTGTGTCATCTGATCTATGGCTGATGATTACTGAATGTGTAATACAATTTAGCACTACTGATATTACAATACCAGTCAAAATGTCACCACATAACTTCACATTTAATTGAATTTATCACATAATACCACATAAACTCGTACTCTAATACGACTGATATTAAATAGTATTATTCTTCATGAATCAAGGCGGTGCAACGATTGCCTAAATGGTAGGTTTGCACCCTACCCTACCTCATATTTCCGTTATTGGTGGGATTGGGCGTTTGCGAGATAAATCCTGTCCCCAATGATGTTTACTTAATCAGGGTTAATTCATACTCTTATGTTGTTATTACTCGATGTCGAACTCACCCAATCAGTTCGGTCACGACCCACATACCAAGGCTCAAAGAATCCTGAACTCATTATCCCTGGCCGAAGTGAACACATGGCAGCCGATACAATCATAGGTGGCACGACCTCATGGGTCAACAGAAAACAACAGGTTTAATAATGCTAGTGACAAGATCTATAGGGAGGTTAGCCAAGAGTTCAATGCCAGTCAAGGCAGGAGAAAGAGGACATCTTGAATGTAAAGCACCTCATTGCTGATTTTCATTCTCGAGAGATTAAACGGGAGATAACATTATACATGAAAATGAGATGAAATTGGAGTTTAGAACGGAGAAAACGAATAATATGCAAGTGAAAAAATCTTCAAGCCTCGTACATAAATCTACGAACATGAGCGTTGCTGCAGAGAGGACGATAAATGTGTTGCACAAAAGCGTACGCGTTAGACATCATCATTTGAATTTATTCTAAAAATCCTTCAAATTCAAGTTTTCGAAAGAATATATAGCTGGTATAATACATACATACACACAGTAAATCACAAACTTTAGAAATAGAAAAGGGTATTTCCTCAAGTTATACCAACTTTCCAGTCCACTTAGCCCAGCAGCTGTCTTCAAGCTCCTAGTTTCTGTACTCCTTTGGCCTTCAGGATGCTTTAGAAATTAACTGCAACATCAACATTCAGTTTACCGAAAGTCACACAGCAAAAGCAAAAAGAACAATTCCATTATTGCGACTCATGGTTTCCAAGGAGCTGGTGGCGGTGGAGGTGTAGGGAACATTGGTGGTACTGCAGAGAATATCGTGTTTTTGTCAATTTTTGTGGTCCGGTCTCCAGATAGGGCGACAAGTGCTGCAACTAGACCAGCATTTCCGGCAAGGGTTGGCTCCGTATAGTTGTAGTTTGTACGAACATCGCGGAATCCATCGTGTCTGTCAGGGCCAGCAACCATGGCACCAACAATTGTATTAGGGTTTGGCTTTTTTGAATCCCTCCATTTCCATCCTCCCTTGCAATTATATTTGACCTTGTTCTTGGGTATGGATGCACCTCTATGGTGGACGTGCTTTGAATAGTGATTTCCAAAGCCCACAACGTAACTCATCTTTCTAGGATTTTTGCCAAGGATGTAGTTTATCTGGAAAGTAAGGAAAAAACCAATGTAAATAATCACCAACTTAAATGCGTTCAAATGAGAAGGCAACGTGTATTTCACCTGGGTCTCAGCAAATTTTCGGAGAACGCTAGTTTGGTAGAAATGGGGTCCACAGTACCACCCAGGTGTATCAGCAGCATCAAGATAGTCACTGAACACCGTAGCCAAGAATGCTGCATTGACTACATACTGAAGAGGTTGAGGTGATCCATGGTTTAACTGGATCATGCCTCCTGTAAAAGGTGTCCCCCAACATTAGTAGAAGTTAAAACCCTGGGAGCATAAAAAATATTTAGTTTTCCATTCATGGCAATGAGGCAAGATTGATTACCTTTAGTTCTATTAAATGTGGTAAAATCCGGCAGGAAGGAGCACAAAAATATGCCTGTCTGGTTGTGAAATGTACTCAAAATTTCCTCATAAGGATAGCCAGGATTCAAGAACAATCTCAATCGGCTTAGAAGCACCTAAATACAGTATCAAAAAGATTATTTTACAAATGATCTGTAAAATTCTTAAACTATGCAAACTCTACATGCTTTGGGAGGAAAACTTCCAAAGTCCAGATGAAATCAAATCAGCTGCTTTATTCTTCAAGAAAAGCTGCAAATATTGTTTCTAAGACGATAATGTAATTGAACACTTTATATTTCAACATTCATACATTATTCAAACAAACAGAATGGCCGGAATGCAACTTCAAGCCACGAAAACATAAGATCCTATGGCAGGCAAAGAAAAGTGAGTTTGGCAATTTGAAAAACCTTGGAGTTCAACTGTTGGTCGTTAACTAAAAGAACAGACCTATAACATTCTTTATTTAAAGGATTTAATCCACGTAACAGATCTAGTCATTACAAGTGCAAAGTGGATCGTGTAGGTAAAACTCAAATCAAACACATAAAAAAATAAACAAAAATTATTTTTTTAGTGAAACTTACTTGAGATCCAGCAAGCTTATTGTCCCAACTTAATACACCATAATATGGGCCTCCCCAAAAAGCACCAGCATGCTTAGCAATACCAGGAGTCGTAGCCAGCTGAAGGTAGGAAGAATTTCCTGTAGCGTAGTATAGCCAAGATGCACCCCACACAAACTCATCATAGTAGCCGGTGGAGTTGTAGAAAATTGAGGCTTCATTACCAGAACTGTATCTACCGCGCTGGTCCCTGGAGAATTTAAATAGGGTTTTGGCGCCATGGACAAGCTTTTGGGAGTAGGCCTTGTTATCCTTGAAAACAATGGATGCTGAAGCCAATGCAGCAGCCATCTCCGCAGCAAGATCCGAGCAAGTACTACATGTAGCAACTGGCCTATCGTAATCGATGTCTTCTGGGCGCATCCAACAGTTGTGATCATTGGGATCTGAATCCTCCGAAGTACCACCCTGTCCAACCTACCAAGTAAAATCATAGAAATATCTTTTAACAAGCATGCACAAAAGGAAAAATTTGGAATTCAACTCAAGGACAAAAGAAAGAACTTATGAAAGTAAAACTACCACGTGTCTTTGGAAGACAAGTGGTCAGATATTAAGGCCCTGTTTGATTCCCATTCTCATTCTCATTCTCATTATTCTACTCATTTTCAACCACATTCTTCAATAAAATAATATTTTCCATCACATCAATAACTTTTCAACCACATATTCACCATCATTACATCAAAAAAAATGCATTTTCTTCAAAATAATGTGCATCAAACGGGCTCTAAGCGAGTTGAACAAGGCTTCTCCCTTTTAATTTATACCGAGAGGCAAATGTACATTAATAAGCTAGAGGAAAACCACAAGATTAGCGGTGTAAAATCTAGCATGTTTTGTAAATTTCCATTAACGGGAACTTGTAATGTGACATCATTCTGTAATTTCATAGATTATTACCAACAATTCCATGGTATTTACCTGCATTACTAGCTCATTTATGGAATCCGCTGTGGAGTTGAAAGTCTTGAGGAAGTAATCTGTCCCCCACTTGATAATGTCTTTAACATGGTTAAGCTCCCCAGCAGCTTCATACTTTGCACTGTATTCTATCACACTCCAACTCAACATAGTCATGGCAAAAGATTGAGGGAAATTGAACTTGATCGCATCTCCAGCATCGTAATATCCACCGACTAAATTCTTGAATATACTTCCAGGCTTCCCGTCATTTAAACAAGAGTTTCCCCTCCAAGAGACATTATTGTGCTTGGGAAGCTTTCCAGCTGTAAAAATCCATTTTAGGCATTAGATAAAATGCACAATTCAATAGAGCAAATGCAATAAATTATAATCGTGTGATTGACCACAGCCAATGAGTCGAAATATAAACCTGGCATCAGTGTAAGAATTCTTAAACTATTTAGTAAGACAAATCTAAAAATGCAATTTGAACGGAGGCTGCCTGTGGATCTTAAGTCGAATTCAGTGTCTATTCGAGGATCCGTTGATCATCTAATGTAAACCACAGTTAATAACAAAAACATAATAATCTTCACAAAATGAAGCGATCACTTGCAATTTACCAGCATGTGAAATATACTATTCTACTTATGGTCCCTATCGTCTTTTATCAAATCCATATGGTAATACAGAATTTAAAAATCCCACGGCCATAATTACTGATAATTATTGATAGATAGAATATAAAATCCTTCATTTTAATATGCACCTGTCAACCTCATACCAAATTTCATCAGATCTGAAAAACCAATACTAAACTGAACAAATTGTAATCATGCAAATACAAGAATAGTGATGAATCCAAAGTAAGAAGTACTAGTATACTGTTCACTTACAGCGCTGGGCATTGAAGAACATGAGCGCCTTGCGAAGTGCCACAGTGTAATTATCCGGTGGTGGCGGGTGGTGGCGGTGTCGGGGCACAGTCTTGACGATCAAAGTAATAAATCCAGCCAAGAGTCCTGCAGCCAGGATTGTACCCACAGTCCAAATAAAGATCTTTCTGCTCACAATAATACACCCCAGATCTACATATTTCTTCTTCTTCTGCTCCCCAGGGCCCAGCAGCCAGCTTTGCTGCGTCTCGTCCAACGGCCGTGACAGCGCCGCCCTGTCATAGTCCTGTAAATTCCTACTTCGGTCATCATCGGTGGCGGAGTCCGCCGCATTGATCTCAAGCGCCCCTCCCCACGGATCCCTCCCGTACATACTCATCTTTTCACCCTTCTCGACAAATTAACAATACAAACGTCTGATTCCCAACACAAGCTCCACCCCCACAGCCCTACTGGCTTAAAGAAGCTAGATCTGATTATTTTCTTGAATCAACAAAGAACCCAACTCAAGATAGAGAAAGGAGATGAATAAACTTGAGTTACTTGAAAATGGGGTGAAGGGATTTCGATGAAATCTATGGACTTTGAAGAGTTTTTTGTGGAGTAAAAGTGAGTGCAGTAGAGGGCTGGGTATAACATGGGTTGGGAGGCAGTGGCAATTATGGAGTTTTGCTGTGATGCGAGTCATACGACCGTACTTTTGCCCTGTATTTTAGTATTTATGTATGTATTTTAATGTTAATCGTCTTCCTCAATAATTATGCTGACACAGACGAGTCCGCTAACAGACAACGACGCACTGTCTAATTCCAACCTCTCTTACAGTGCATGTTACCTTTTTCATTTTCTTTTTTGGGTTTTAGTATAAAATAATTCCAATAAACATTTTCTCTTATTTTTCACCAAAACCAGAACTATTACTTCAATTTTATCAACATAGACTATCGTCTAATTTCATAACCGAAACTTCTTTCAAAATCTAATTTGATTTTCCTGAAGAGAATTATTTGGAACTATTCAGAATCGTTTAATCATAACCCATGATCACTCAACGTTATAAATTAGAGAAATGAAATTATATCAGAGTTTTTTTTTTTTTTGCCGTTCGTTGTTAAAAGCATAAAAGAAAGTAGCCAAAAAAATTGTTCCTCACAAATGGAAACGGGTTATAGGTTTGTTCAAGTTAATTGATTAATCTTTCATTTCGTCTCCCGCCTTTAGACATCTTAGAATAGATTTTATTGGAAGGACGTGAAAAATGAAGATGATGGTTTGATTGATGGGATCCAATCAGCTTGCATCATCGGAAAATGAAACTATTGAGTCGAAATTCATTTATTGATTATTCTGTTTTAAAATAATGGCATTTTTTATAACATGATCTGTTATTTTCTTCATGAGAAATGTTGGAAAATATAGAAAATTTCATAACCAAAATGCTTACAAATGAATAAATATAATAATATATAGAACTCTAGCAAAACAATTTTAGCCTAGAGCCAACACCAATTTATAAATACAAAGTATTTTTTTAATTTTTTTTTAATTTGGAATTGAAAGACTTGACCATAATACTTTGCTTTTCAAATTGTGACTTCGGGCAGAATGGTGCACCTAACGGGCAGTCTGTTGGGAGAAAATGAAAAATGAATAGTCCAAATTACACCATTTCACCCTTTAAAAAGTCTTCTGTTAAATAAAATAAGGCAAGAAAGTAGATATCCACCGACAGATGTCTTTAGGACCCAGAAAGTAGATATCCACCGACAGATGTCTTTCGGACCCACAAACCCAAGCAACGATCAGATTTTTTTGAAAAATGTTACAAATACATCATGCTACAGTATGATGTACAATCCCTCTTATATAAAGGAGATCCTACGAATTTTTTATTCATAGTGACATTCCTTCTCATGTGAGGAGATTGTACATCATATCGTGTAGCATGATATAGAAAATGTATTTTCCAATTTTTTTTTTTTAGGATTATGTTTCATCTATATCGAATCTTATAACTCTGTGTACAAGAGGCAAAATCCTTTTTTTTAAGTAAGACAAATATCAAATTGCGCTCCACGTGTAAGAGGAGAAAATATGTTGCCGTAATGTAAATGCAAAATAGATATCACTGGTCAATGGTCTCTTTCTCTAATCACGTGGCAAAACTTGTGTAATACAACGCGTTACAAGTGATGATGAAGATAATAGTAAAAATTGGATGATAAAATAGAATTAAGTTATGGACCTTGATATATGTATAAAAGAAAATGAAAAAATCTATTTGTTCAAAATAGATTATAAAAGGGTAATTGGCGCAAAACGTCCCTACCTTTGAAGGTTTCTGTGGAAAACGTCCCCACCTTTCGTTTTTTGACGCGGAACGTCCCTACCTTTACCTTTTCTTGCGCAAAACGTCCTTCCATCCACTTTCCGTTAGAATGCACCGTTAAATCTTTGGGTAATTGGCACAAAACGTCCCTACCTTTCACATTTTTTTGCGCTGAACGTCCATTTCATCCATTTTTAGCGAAAAAAAATAACTAATATACCCTTATATTTAAATAAAATAAAAAAAAAAAATAAAGCACAAATTATAATAATACTCTCAAACTTTTTCAAAATGTGCAAATGAGTCCCAAACATTTTATTAAAATTGCAAATGAGTCTAATCATTTGATCTAAGAATTAAATTTTGTTTAATGTACACATAAATTTTCTTCATAATTGACATTGACCATAATTTTGACTAAATTTAAAAGGATAAAATGACAACTTTACATTTTTATAATAAAAATAACTAAAATCAAATAATTAAATCAAAAACCCTATTATCTTCTCCAACCATCCCCATTTTTTGGGGGTGTAATTGTGTTAAAATAGGGTAGAGTAAGGTGGGGTGGTTGGAGAAGATAATTTGGTTTTTGATTTAATTATTTGATTTTAGTTATTTTATTATAAAAATATAAAGTTATTATTTTATCTTTTTAAATTTAGTCAAAATTATGGTCAATGTCAATTCTGAAGAAAATTTATGTGTACATTAAACAAAATTTAATTATTAGATCAAATGATTGGACTCATTCGCAATTTTAATAAAAAGTTTAGGACTCATTTGCACATTTTGAAAAAGTTTGAGAGTATTATTATAATTTGTGCTTTAATTTTCTTTTATTTTATTTAAATATAAGGGTATATTAGTTATTTTTGGCTAAAAATGGATGAAATGGACGTTCAGCGCAAAGAAATGTGGAAGGTAGGGACGTTTTGTGCCAATTACCCAAAGATTTAACGGTGCATTCTAACGGAAAGTGGACGGAAGGACGTTTTGCGCAAGAAAAGGTAAAGGTAGGGACGTTCCGCGTCAAAAAACGAAACGTGGGGACGTTTTCCATAGAAACCTTCAAAGGTAGGGACGTTTTGCGCCAATTACCCATTATAAAAAGTTTGACAAAATAGACAAGTGACGCCCCCTATTGGAGGGGCGGCTGGTGGGCTCCACTTGTCTATTTTGTCAAATTTTTTGTTAAAAATTTTGTCATTGTAGCATGGTCCAAAGAAAATTGTATAGAAATTTTCCAGAATACACATATGTGGAGATATTTTTTGACAATTCTTTATTCATGATGGGGCCCACCCACATCACTAGAGTATCTAGAAAACTTATGGACAAATTTCTTCTGTACATCTATATTTATCCTTAAGTTATTTGTACATGCATTTCGTACATCTTGATTGATATTTACGATGAATAAAATTTAGTAAGTGTTAATTCAAATAAACGGTCGAATTGTCTATCACATCATGAAATGTCAACAAAATTATCGACCAAAATGTAAGTGTAGCAAAACTGAATAAAATATGCATATTATAATTTTGAAAAATGTAACTCATTTTATCACAAAAAATTATTGTAAAAAATTAGAATAAAAATAATTTTTTGAAATTTTTTTAAAAAACATTTTAAGGATATTTATGATTTATTCCCAAACGCAAGGTTTAACTTTATGGGCTACATAAATGGGCTTTGTACCAGGCCCATTCAAGGTTTATGGACTGATAGTCTGATACCTCGAAAGCGTTTGTACTGGGCTTTAATCAATTTTGCTAGAGTAATTTGTTGGAGAGCTTTCTTTTTTTTTTTTTTTTTTTTTTTTTTTTTTGATGACCCAGGAACCCACAGCCGCTACTGGCGGAGCCCCGACCACTCATAGAGCGGAGGCCCGACCACCAGTGCGCACTGAATAAACCTGGGGGTTGGCACAATACCCGCAAACCATACCAACCAGGTAAATCATCTCAAATGAGGCAGCAGATACCTCAAGGGGGGGTTGAACCCTTGTTGAGAGCTACTTGATTTTTCAAGCGTACCCTTTTGACCAACTTGGTCACACCCCTTTGGCTTGTTGGAGAGCTTCTTTGATACAATAGACAGACGAAAATGTTACGTTCTCTAGGTTCAAGCCAGTCAATCAAGACCATACCATTGTTCAAAAAACAAAATTAAAAGCCAATGAATCAAGATAGGTACACCCTATTTATTCAAGATAATTAAAATCTAACGTTGTATTTTAATTTTAAACTAAATTTTATTGAATTTAATTTCATATTTTTATCTCTACCACAAATAATCTTTTCGTAATTAACAGTAATTATAAATATGGAAATGGCATGCAGCCCGGATTCAATTTCTACAACAAATAATTCTTACTGAAATATGTTGCAGAGAATTAATTTTTATTTTAATTAGTCCCATAATATGCCGATATGTTAAATAAAACTGTTATTTTACGTGATTCAAACAAGAAAAAAAAAAAACTGCTACATTATTATCTGATTAGTTTGTTTTTAGAAAATAGAAACAGTCGGTCGTGATCACTAATCAGTGACGGCGCTCTATTTTATTTGAGTTAGTATATGCAAGAATCATTCATTTTTCTGTTTTTGTTTTGTTGGATGGGTTCAAAATCTTGATCGTGTGTCCCCCCCCCCCCCCCCCCCCCCCCCCCCCCCCTCGCCCCACCCACTCGCTTTTTTTTTTTTCTTCCTGATTACATTCATATGTAGAAGAACGCTAACAAAGGGAGGAAATCAGCAAATTTTTATTAACAAAAAGAAGAATTAATTGGTGATGAAATTTGAGGTGCAAGAAATTGAAGGGCTCTTTTTTTTTAATGGCTTGATGAAGTTGAGTGATTCATCTGGAGCCAAGTTTTATTTCTTTCTGATTATTTGGTTGAACTGAAAGAGTGAATTATAATTGCTTGAACAAATACCTTTCGTGCATCTATGGTATGGAGTACTTTACAAATTTGTTGTAGCAAATGGAATATCATGGATAGATATAATTCTGTGGGCATTTTTTGGAGTTATTATTTATTTGGTATTATGACTTAGCATAGTTACAATTTGCTTCATCCATAGTTATGCTTTCTACTTGAAAAAACAATGATTCTAGCCTATTGGTATTTCCTTCCATTAATCGAAGAAAATGTCTCCTTGCATTATGATTCAATTAATAAAGATCTTAGACCTTATCCATGCAGTACTTGTTGATATATACTACTAGGTGAAACAATTTACTTTCATGTTTTTAAGAGTTTGAATTCAACCATGTACATTGGAGTATGGATAATTGATATCAGCGAAGTAGATGCCTTTAGTAGTTGTAGATTGTTATAGTTTCATATTTTTTTCACACCTACCCATACTCAATTCGATATTTTCCAATGCAATATGCTATGATGCACCAACACGGACATGTGTCTTCGACACTCGATTTTTTAAAAAAGTATTGACATACGTTATCGACACGTTGATTAAATTATTTAAAACTCTTCATTTGTATAGTATAAATTTAATTTTATGCCTGTTATTAATTTTTCTTGTTAAAATCTTTTATATACGAGGGCATATTTCTTATTTAATAATAACTTTGAGTAAAAATATAATATTTTTTATAAAAAAAGAAAAATGACTTTGGTAGAGTGTTCGAGGAGTGTCGGTATTCGACACGTGTCCGACACGAACCGTTGCCCTACTTAAAGTATCCGCGCAACAGAGATGGTATGGGTAGTTACTGCATGAAAGAACAGGGACTTGGCAATTTTTCCAAAAGAGAATCTCTGTTTAAAGTGATATAATGGTGGTTGATATGGCTATACACCATATTTGGATATGATTTTCTTGATATGTATTTAATCATATTCCGTTTCCTTTCAGAGCATCCATCAAGTGTAAAATACCAATACTTTGATACATTCAGAAGAGTCCTTGCAATGTAGCTTGTCATTCGAGTCCATTTCTAATATGTAATCATCGTCCTGGATGAACATTATCAGATTTTTCCACAATGTGGTATTTTTTTATGATGACGTTTTGTATGTTGTGAATTTGCTTGAAACGCTATGGACGAACATGATGTGAATTGTTCGAAACTCTTGAATCTAAATAATGCTGCAATATTTGTCACTTCAGAATTCACAAATCAATGTTTGATATATATTTCTCATTCTTCAAGTTTTCCTGATATATGTCATATGTGAATAATAATAATAATTTGTCTAGTTTTCTACCTTGTGCTTGCTTACATACTGATGTCTATCATGTTTTATTTGATGGACATCTGACGTCTCAATAAAGATGCTAGATTCATCTGAGGAGTTGGAGAAAAGCCATGCAAATAGTGCGGATCTATTAAGGGAAGGAAGTAACCACGTCATATTGGGCATGCCTAACGAAGCAAGGTTACCTGAAATGAGTAATTTAGAGTGTCAATCAAAATTAAGAAAAAGGTCACGAATGTGGTGGATCAAGGTCGCGATATCGTGTTCAGTTATAATAGCAATTCTTGCTATCTTCTTAAAATGGGGAGCACCCTTTCTAATAGAGAAGGTATCTCAATCTTCGTGTGTTTTGTCAGTACATATAGTTTTATGCCATTCCTGTGACCTAACCTTATGTTGGAAAGGACACTTTATCTGGCTAATTTCAAATAATTTAGAGAAAGGATCTGAAATGCTGGGTGACTGTATAGTGGAATTCGAAGCCATGAATCAGCTGCATCTGTTAATAGGATTCAGAATACTACATCAATATGAAGTAATAGAATTTTATTTTTTATTTTTCTAAATTTTGAGTGAGCAATGATCTTGTGATGTTGATGTAATTATGGCATTGCACAATAAGGTACGTCTGTAGTGGATAATATATTTGCCAATATTTTCATATTGTTCGAAGAAACGTGAGCATACTGCAAAAGTTTCCCAGTAACTTGTAAAATTCTGGACAGCACTTATGATTGCTTTCAAACATTATTCAATCTTTTAGTGCTGTGGTACTGTGAATATTTTCATTCATAAGAAGCATGTTCTCAAGGATACGTCACAATGTTGTTACCATTTTGAAAACTTACCTTTTCTCTTTACAAATTAAAGCATATGATCTCTTATACTGATCGTTTTGTTTAGGTTCTTTACCCAATCCTGCAATGGGCAACTGCATTGAATCGTCCAGTGCTTGCACTCATACTTGTAGCTGCTTTGACATTGTTTCCCGTGTTTCTAATTCCTTCCAGTCCTCTCTTCCTGCTATCTGGCATGATTTTTGGTTATGGGTTCGGGTTTGTCATAATCATGATTGGAACAACCATCGGAATGACCCTGCCATTCTTGACTGGTTTACTCTTTCGTGATCGGATTCATGTAAGACAAGAGCGACTACTATCAATGCATTATGGAAATCCTATAATTTACTTCTCTATTTCCATATTTCATAATCTTTTGCTGCCCTTTCTGTTTGCCATTTTACCTGTAGTCTCATTCACTTGTGCATCTGCAGCATTGGCTAAAGAGATGGCCTCAAAAGGCTGCTATGATTAAATTGGCTGGAGAAGGAAGGTGGTTCCGTCAATTTAAAGTGGTTGCACTGTTTAGGATTTCGCCATTTCCATACACGATATTTAATTATGCTGTAGTAGTGACAAATATTCGATTTTGGCCCTATTTATGTGGATCAGTTACAGGAATGATACCAGAAGCCTTTGTTTACATCTATAGGTCATCTCTCTCTCTCTCTCTCTCTCTCTCTCTCTCTCTGTGTTTATTGTAAATATAATGCCTTACCTGTTTGATCAAGATTACGTACAAACCAACCTGATCTTACGTGTTCACTGTAATTGGAGTATCAAATAGGATTAAGCCACTTTACAGAAAAAATTTGCCCACCTACTTGGCAGATGCAGTGTTGGTAGCAAATGATTGGATGTAAAACTAACTATTTAAACAGTGTTGGCAGCAGACGATTGGGAGCAAAAATCGACTGTTTTTTAAACAGTTCAATGATAGAATGTCATGTGACATTATGTTGAGGATTTTGGCAATGTAGCATGATTGTATCAAATAATATATTTGTGTTGGAGCAACAGCTGTTTTCTTTTCTGACTGCAATTTTGGTTTGTCTTGTGGTTCTTTGCCTGCAGTGGTCGGGTAATAAAGACGTTAGCAGATATCAAGTATGGAAACCATCACCTGAGTCTAGTGCAGATCATCTACAATGTAGTTTCCTTCATTGTTGCCATCATTGCCATAGTTGCTTTCACAATCTGTGCTAAGAAAAAATTAAACAGTCTTAAAAGGTTAAGTACTGAAGCCGAAGGTGATGTCACTGGAAAGTGCACTGAAGGTGAAATCTCCTCTAGCGGAAGGAGCAATGAAGGTGAAGAAGCCTTTGCCAGTGGAAAGAACAATGAACTCGAAGGAGACTGCTCTACCAGTGGAAAGAGCAATGAATGTGAAAGCAAAGGCTCTGTTAATGGAGAAGGCAACTAAGGCACGCGCTCTGCTGATAGAAAGAGCTATGCAGATGAAGGCTTTGGCAATGGAAACATCATATTTGAGCCAAATGCACGCCCTCGTGAAACACGTCATAGCTGTAGAGTTTAAACGTCTTTATTATAAAATAATTGAATTTCTTCTGTCAAGAAATTTGAGTATAAGATGATTCCAACTAAAGGTGATAGCATCACTGCCTAAGAGAAATCTGTTATTGCGATTCAGGTCTGTGTCCAAGATATGTTACATATTGTCTGTTTAGGAAATACATATGCTCACTTATCCATTACGAATTTCTGATTGAGTTCTTCAAAATTCGAACACAAGACATCTATCTTGTGAGATACTTAAATTAAATCCTAATACTAATTTCACAGATTAAGCTACTCACTTTCCCATGTTCTCTGAATTTGTTTTTTATCAGCCGAAATGATTCGTTAAGCTATAACAAAAACGTGCATATCTGAATTCAAATCAGACATCACACGATGCCAGATGCATGGGTAACTTGGTTAAGAGAGAAAATTCACGGACCCTTTTGCCCATGATCAGGAAGAACAAAATTTGCAAAATCAAACGATAGGTCCATTTAAATCATTTACAAGAGAAATTTACAAAACTATAGCCCCCGGTCCATTCAAATCATTTACAAGAGGGATATATGTCATTGGGAGCTATTAATGCGATCTTCCAAATTAAATGAATACCCTGCAAATTTTACAGCCTGTGCTGCTAAACATAGAGAGCTATTTCGTAGTCTATCTAGGCCAGAATGAAATAATTATACAAGCGGAGATCCTGCATAGAGAGTTTGAGTAGGGAAGATTCTGGCATTGCCTGCAGCAAACTTGTGTGAGAAGGTTTTGCTCGTATCTGCATCAATTTACCATAGATTGAGCCTAAAATGTTGTCAGCTTTCATATTTTCTTGAACATTCCTCTACCCAAAGAAAATTACATTCGAATTGATTCTGAAAGAGGAGTTCATTGCAGATAAAGCTCAGAAAATGGAAAGAAGATTAATGATGTGCAGAATGTCGCGGTTTTGGTGGCCCATATAATGTATCACCACAGTCAATTGGAGCATGCATAAGAGGATTCCATCTATCAAAGACTATTCGGCCCCCTCGTCCCATCCTTCCATGAAAGTTAAATGGGCGTGATGATCTGCCATTTGGGGTTGAACAATTGGGTGGAAGTATTACACCCGCGCCTGATAGTTTATATGGATCTATTGGTTTAGTAAACAGTAAAACTGGCTCGTTCAGATCCTGCGTAGAATATGTAAAGGAATAATAGGTTAGATATTATATAGGGTACTGTCCAACAGTTACTTCTCTAAATAACTAGTCTTTCCACCTATTATGTAGCTCCTTGAAATGAATCCAATAAATTGAACTAAACTCAGCACCTCTAAAGTCTACCATGAGTAATGTCATAAGCTTTCTGACTATCTTCTGCCATGGCATATCTCAGCATTATATTAGGCAAGAAACTTTCAGTAGGAATGAGCTATAGACAAGTACCAGTTTATGAAGCCAACTGTGTAGTATATGACGACGTCCAGCCTCTTGCCTCATGCTTCCTGCAGAATCCAGCACTAACTTTGATTCTGCGAAAGGTTGATTTTGCACCACAGCAAGTCTGTGTGGATCGCCGTTTACCATGTCATCAGAATCAACAAACTCCTCCTCACTTGAGTCAACCTTGGTTGGGAAGGACGGTAATCCATGTAGCGCCAGACTATCATCAAGGAGCTCAGTTTCATGCTGGAAAATCCAATTGATATTTTATTGACCATCTATTACTTGGAAACCAACTCAGTTTATTCTACAGCAGCATAGTATCAGGTTTAAACCACAAGATACATAACCAATTTCCATTAGAAACCACATAGTCAGGACGTAAGCTAGAATAGGCACAATTGTTGTCTTACCCCTTGTGTATCTATATTATATATGCACTGGATTTAAAAAGGCTATGATATGTAGGTATATATATTGTGTCTAAAATCATTATTACATCAATATCTTGTATTCCTCCTGGATGTCAAATTCTTCTCTAAAAACTTAAAAGTGACAAAATTCTCTTCGACTCTATACAATACTATCATGCTATTAGAAAATTACTGAAATGTTGCTTGGTTATTATTCTTTGAAGTCTTACTAGTGTCAGAAAATTTTTTATAACAAAAATTATTGCGTTTGAACATGCAAAAACGTCAAACTAATTTGCTTTTCCTCGATTAATTCTCAGAAAAAGAAATTGCTAAGGTCAGTGTTATCTTAACTTAAGCACACGATACAACTCAATTATACATGATGATCCACAAGCCATTACATGGTTAGAAAAGACAACAATTTGGCACCAAAAACTGAAAATGTGTGTCCCACGCTATGATGCACCGACACGGACACGTGTCAGATACGTCGACACGTGATTTTTCAAAAAAGTATCGACACGACACGTCATCGACACATTGATTAAATTCTTTAAAATTCTTCATTTATATAGTATAAATTTAGTTTTATACTTATTATTGATTTTTCTTGTTGAAATTTTTTAAATATAAGTACTTATTTGTTATTTACTAATAACTCTGAATTTAAAATATATAATAGTTATAGTAAGAAAGAAAAATAATTATTTTAGAGTGTCCGGAGAGTGTCGGTATCGACACGAGTCCGACACGTGTCGGACACGGACACGCTACCTTAGTTAGAGTGTCCGTGCTACAGAGGACTCCCACGTGAGCTAATAAGAATTTTAGTAAAAGAAGAGATGTCCATAGTAGATAAGCATGCTCTAGGGTGTCTGATTTGATTCATATACAAGGTGTAAGGTTTTACTCTCTTTTTTTTTTTCTTTTTTTTTTTTTACAATGGTCTGCGCTTGCTGAAATGTGGTCCCAGTGGTGAGACGGAGATCTTATATGGTTCATTTGGTGTACAAGTACTATGATCAATCTTCAAAAAGTTACTAAGCAATAAATAACAATTTCAGTATTGTCAATAGTTTGGCAAGATAATGTGAATACCTTGTACTTCATTTGAATTTTTTGAAGGCTAACCTCGCTCTCCACAAGTTCTCGTTTCTTCTCCTCCCTCTACATAAAAAACAATGATGAAGGAATGAGCACTTACTGTCATCACCAAAGTTTTCATCGCCGTGCAAAGCACGAAGCTTATTCAAAATATCATGAAACTTATTATATAGTAGGAACGTTTACCTGGATCAGAGTCTCAATAATGGATTTTGCCTGATCAAGGTTTTCCGCCGGACCTGAAGATGGTGAAAATCAAGATAATCTGAACGAGTGAATTAAGCAAAAGCATTCAAACAAAATTGTAGAACAGAATCCAAGAGAGGATACTGCAAGTAATTGTATGATACAAAAGTGCTTCTATATTTCTAGAGTTATGGAAGTGATTTATTAATTTTTTAGCTCCCAAGCTCCCCACTCTTCAGCTTCTTGAATGTCACTTCTAAACTCCATTAATGGCCAGAAATTGGAATTTGAATTCAACAATCAGCAGTGACAAGCAGAAGAAAACATATTTGATGTCCCAGCAAATTTATTTTATGAATATGAACACGATGCAAGCAGCAGGCTTGAATATAATGTTCATAGTCCAGAATCTAACCATGGCTTGATCAAGTTGTCAAGACGAGTTTCATGCTAATATATAATATTAGTTCATCAATGTGGGGTATTATGCTGCAGCCAAACTTCGAATTCTTCAACAGGAGGGCAAACAGTGTGTGCAAACTCCAATCAAGAAATGATGCATAATCCAGGGACACAGTATATAGTTGAATAAGTTATAAAATATGAAGAACATGTATTTAACAACTACAAGCCTTAAAAACTCTAGTGTAACCCACACAAAAAGATTAATAGCGACGGTTAATACTTCAGAAAACCTATTAGAACTCGAGTTAAAAATTCTCACTACATCATAGAAAAAATTATTGAAGGGAGAAAAGACTAACCTGGCGAAGCTTTTCAAATGACTGCACATTGCTTTCCCTCCTTTGCATCTGTGCAATACACAGCAAGCATGCACAAGACGCATTATATGTACATTTTTATTTCTCAAGGTTTAATAAATAATAAAACAAAAATAAAAAATTGAACACGTAAAAAAATGTGAAAGCACTCATAAACTAAGGAACCACATACCCTCCTAGTGTGAAGCTTATGAGCTTTCTCCCTTCGCCTGAATACATTGTATGGATTGGTATCATTGACTGGAGGAGGTGGCTGCAATATAAATTGCAAGGAACAGTTATTAGCAGATACAAGTAAGCAGTTTAAGAAAATAAGCTTCAAGAAAATCAGAGGGAAGGCACAGCTACAAATGAATCCTAAATCAAATGGTGAACTGCACATACATAAAGAGGAGTTGATGTAGGACGATCCTATTCCAAATAGGATTTCTTGTTGTAATAGAGTTTTATATCTTTTTCTTCTTCTTGTTTAGAATATGATTTCTTTTCCTTTTGTGATTAGAATAGATTTTTTTCAAAAATTTTTTTTTTTTTAGATTAGGATATTATTTTCTGTTAAGATTTTAGTTTTCTTTCCTTATACCGGTAAAATTAGCAAATTATTTTGTCTATGTAAACACAGGCTTTGTATACTTGCAATATGATCAAATTATTCTCTAAGTATTTTTGAATTTTTCATCTTTATTTCCGCACTAGAAGATATTGAGAATGACGATATAATGAATCATGACAAAACTCCATCCTAAAAAGCTAAACTGGTGAGAGAAGAAAGTGGTAACATGTAAGCAGCACTTTTAATAGCAATCTATAGCAACTTAATAGGCAAAGACGAATTTGAGGTCAAATTATGTTGAACCACTTGATCTAAAAGTTTTACCTATTAGATGAGGTCACATGTGATGAATATCATTTAAATCTTATCTTTAACAAGCCCTTCACGTGTAAGCTAAATTCATTTTCTCCCAATAAAAGCCTTAGATGGGCACCATTTTTTGATAAAATGGGTGATAGCGAGACTTGATGTAATGACCCATGCCTCGTGCCCAAGTCATCATATCATACGTAACGTCCACTTTAAGAGAGCCTAAACATATCTTACCCCTCACGACTTTCTGTCACGTCCTCCAAGATTCGAACTCAAGACCTTTACCTTACGAAATACTTAAGTTCTGGTATCAAATTATATTACCGCGTGCAGGAAATGAAAACAATAATCAAGCCCTACTTGTTTATAAGGAAAGCTCCCATTTAATCAAATGTATCTAAACTAGATTCTTTGATAGTAACATCAACCAATAACATGAGAAACGAACCTGCACACGCCGAAGAATTGGTTTTTGCCAACGTTCCCGCTGGTAGAGAAAAAGATAAGTGAGAATTGATCTTGAAAAAATCATTTAATTATGAAAAGCAAAATTGGCTGTAAACCAGCAAGGTGTTAACCAACAGATCCAACTAACAATACAAAACAAGATCCCAACCACTATTTTCCCTCCTAATCAAACAACTGTCAATTCCAGCTTAATATGTCACTCTAGGCGGTCCATTGTACATTAAAAACATTTTCGTGTCCCTTGCCAAACAACCATGTCGTCATTGAGTTAAAGTTTCATGTATCCTAGTCACATGCCTTTATATCCCTAACATGCAAGGGGTTCTAATAAGTATAGATATGCACATAAAAACACAAAATTTATTCGAAAGCATTCAATTCTAACTAAGCAGACCTTGTGAAAATCACCAACCATTTTATCCACTTTTCCAGTAAACATGCCGATTCAAATGTTTCTTTTTAGTCATAGCTTAGAGCAAAAAAAATTCCCAGTTAATATTCATCAACTACAAATTTCAGAAGAGAAAGCCTAACTTGTTCTCATTGCAAACACTATAGATACCTAGTATATATAGAGAGAGAAATGATCTACTAACCACCGTGTTTACCTTATGTTAAGCACCGTTGACATGGTACATGAGTCCATTAGTGGATAAGTTTATTGTGGTCTCAAGATTTGAACTAAATTTGTAATCCAGCAATAAATTTATGTAACATGTCACGGTGCTTAATGGATCATCTCTCGGTGTGTGTGTGTGTGAGATACTAACTTGCGATTAACATGTGTGGCTCATTAACATAAAACTTTAACCTAGATGTTTTGTCGGTTTTAACAATAAAAATACTACTGATCAATAGTAGATAGGTGCTAATTAGAATGACTGTTCTAATATCAAACAATACACAAGCATGAAATATAGAAACTTATAAAAGACACAAGCATGAAATATAGAAACTTATAAAAGACACAAGCATGAAATATAGAAACTTAACATATATTCATGTAAAAGTTCAAATAACTTCTATCAAAAATTAAATAAAATTTATGAACAGATAAATGAACATATATTTGCAAATGATAATTTTAACTTGTCCTTGTTCCCATGTCAAAACATTTTTAGAGATCTACGAAGATGTACTCACTAATGCATGCTTGCATTTAAGGGGAGATAGACATGAAATGACAAGAGAGTTCCAAGTTTCTAGCAAAGACTGAGAGAAACAATGAGTTAAAAAATAAGTAAAACTCCACTGATCACAAGAATGGTACTGTCATGAAAACTAATTTGATAAAATAATGTCAACTTTATAATAAAGTCTCAGTCTCATTTTACAGCACAAGAGTATTGTTCTGAGATCATATTCAAGTATTGGAAAAAGAGATAAAACAGGTGAGACTATTGCTAAAGTTGCCAAACCATTACAAGAACACTACGGATCCAGAAAATTATTTATTTCTAGTAAAAATAATCCCTAACAGATATCAAAAACATAAAGAACATCAAATAGTGACCGATACCTTTTGCTTCCAGTAACTGTAAACAGCTTGGAAAACTCCATATTTGATGGAAAGGGTTTGCAATGCCTATCATGTGAATGCACAAACTATTAGAAAAATCCAGAGCAACTTACTTGGTAAGAGCCAAAATTGTGAAGAAAAAGAAATAGAAGGCCAAAAGCACACTACAATTTTGTTGTTATGTAAAGCAAAGTGCATATTCCGTTACTGTGCTTTGTATAGAATAAGAAAACCAAAATGAGCACATATGCCAATATAACGAAAGCTTAGCTGTTGCTGTCAGTAGTGTTTGTTGCCTAAGAACCGAAAGATTCTGAAACAGAATTATCTTGGCGAAGCAAGCCTCGTGAAGAAACCAATCTTGCACCCATGGTGTGGTACACCATACACTCAACTGATCAAGACCAAATCATGCACAAAGAACCACTAAACTAATTCTTTTAGATATGCATAGCTAGACTGACTTCAAAACAGCCTAACTTGAATCATGACATGATCATGTCACAAACTCCTTCATCAAACCCAGGACTCATCTTGGTTGAGGGCCCTTGAAGTTTGGTAACTGAACTGGTTGAATCTGAATAAGTGCTGTTCTGTAGACTCCTTAGTTATAAAGGGGCCTACATTTTACACCCACGAGCTTTTAGAATCACGTGACTGATAACACTGGTCAGGACCAATTTTTACCACATTACGCCCCCGTTAAATTATAATTCATTTTTCTCTCTCTTCTTATCAATCACATATTCTCCAATAAAATAATATTACACGTAAACCCATAAACTTTTCCTTCTTTTTTAACCACACATTCTCCAAAAAATTACTATTCTTCTCATTATAATGTGGAATAATGGGGGCAAAACAGGCACTAAGATTGAAGTTCCATTTTATTGTGAAATTGACTTGTCACACAACTAGTACCCGCCCTGAGTTGTGTTTATAATGAAAACATTTACAAAAGAAATTCAATTTCTTAGGATCCAAGCCAGTAGCCACTAAGAGAAGCTGAGAGCTTACATGTGCAAACTCTATATTTCCTGAATTGTCGTTTGAAGATTTAGGGCTCTAAATCAATTTTCGGTAGTAGTAATTCAGTTGACAAGTTTCTGAACAAGAGGAAAAAATTATGCAACTTCCAAAAAATCTAACTAATTAGTACCAATGCGTCGACCTCCTTGATTTCATTGTATTACTTTTTAACGAGACCAGAAAAATCAAAGATGAACTTCCTCCAGGATCTGCCATCCCGAGTTTGTCTGACCGCTTCTATGTTCCATAGAGCTTCCTTTTCTCAAAAGAAAAAAAATAAAATAACTGGGGGAATTGTTACATAAACCACACAAGGACATTGTAGTCAGAACTCGGGATATATCTATCTAACAAGGTCTTGGTAAAACCCAAGTTCCTTGCTGGGCGAGACCAAGGCCTACCATGCCTTCTGATGATGAATATAATCTACTAAAAAGAAAACATCTACCTGAACAAGAAAAGTAAAGTGATTAAAGTTGTTTGGAGCAATATTCTACAAGAGGCGAGTAGCAAGTCTAAACATGAAGGACAGTTACTCATTTATGAAATTCAAATTGCAATTTCATACAAAAAGCAAAAGAATGTTCCTCTACTATGACTCTACCTCCTCATTCCTACTATAACCGAAAGGATTTAGATTTCAAATCTCTCTTCCAAACTCGTAAATCGAAATTTCTCTCCCTTCAAAAGCCAACAGAATCTAGTAACTCACTCACTAAAAATCACTTTGCCATAAATGAAATTCAATAATAAAAACGTAAATAAAAAATGAAGTCAGAACAACAATTACACGGTTCACAGAAAATGCAATCAGAAAGTAAATTTCACCTCGGAAGCGGCGCCAAAAGTTAAAAGAATGGGAATAGGCGAGCCAAGTGTTGGAGTGATTACTCCTGCTCTTTCCCGAGCCTTGTGATCTAAAACCTCCAGTTTAAACAAAATTGTCTCAAGCCTGCATCAACAATCAAGTGGCACTAGTATAATCAATGGAATAAAAACAGTGAGTAAATTAAATGTCATAAGGTGCATTTCTTTATAACTCATCCCCTCATAACTTTATAATGTAGGATAGACCTTGGAAAGAAAAGCAAGGAGGTATATCCCACTTGAATAAGATAATACGATGGAAATTCCAGTGTCACGTAGTCAGATTTCTCAGCAAGGTCTAGCATAGCAGCAAAAAAAGAATTCAACTCATCATGCAATCAGTTAAACAAAAAGTTTTAAACTGGTAGAAAAGTCACCAATCAGAAAATAACTACTGTCTCAAAACAGAATACTCAATATTCAACTGAGATACCAGTTTTTATTACTCCCGCATCCAAAAGGTAAGAATGAAATCATAAAAATATAATTTCAAAAACCAAAAAGAAAAGGCAATCATAAAAACATATACCTTCAGTTCTAAAATTAGAGCTGTAGACTGATTTCTCAATGATTACATACATTTAGATAAAATTATTGATATCTAGTACACAGAGAAAAGACAAAGTAACAAGAAAAGGATGGAAATAAAAGTTATGTGGAAATTTAAGAGAGATTATTACATTTCAGCATCAAGAGTTCTTCTTTCTCCGTTAAATTCTAAAAGCCAATCTTCATCTTCGTTGTCAAGATCGTATTCAACAACTTCACCAATCTCAGCCCGAGCTGTAAGCAACAAACATAATTATAAAGCATATAGGGGGAAAAAATCACAGCCAATCAGCAGCTTTTATAGTTGAACTACCTCCCCTTGCATGCACATATGATGTTGGTTGACAGAAAGTACAGGAATAGTCTCTTTCATACGAATCCACAACCACAAACTTGGGAATAGGTATTTCTGAAGCTATTTTCTTGTTAGGTATTTGTCGCACCTACAAAAATATACTTGAGGCATTAATTAATCTGTGAATAAACAGATTTAGAAAACTCATTTACCACATCTAATTGTACCTCGTGCTGAAATGTGACATACAGGTGTGACGTGACAAGAAGCAATTAACCTTACAGTGGCAAAGATTTACAGGTCTTGTGAAAGCAATATGCATCATTACTAACCAGCAACAAAACATGGTGTACAATCTATCAGAAGGCTTTTTAAAAATCAAAGGCCAAAAAGAATTTGTTTATCGCAATAGGATCCTCGATGTTGCTGATGAAGAAATCACATTGTCACACCACCTTTTTTAAAAATAAAATAAAATAAAAAATAAAATAAAATTGATAAAGTTAAAATAAAACTGGAACTTGGATTTACTGTGTCAGTTCAGCTGCTGTTTCAGTAAGGGAATTGCAAACCACCATTCTTGTTCGATTTTAAAATGCCATTAATTCAGTTATATTCGTATTGACGTATCCTTGATACAGTTATAACAGGTCCTTGTTATAATTTCTTCATTAGTAATTCTTTCGGTTGTACAAGCATGCTCAACATAGATTAAATTTATATCAGCGTGAAGAGATCTTTTTTTTTTTTTTTTTTTTGTTTCCATACATTATAAGCTAAACAAGGTTTCGTACTGCAATTATTAGAGATTAACCAGAAAATATTTTTCAATTATTTTTTGGGCAAATATTACAACCTCCATACATCATCCAACATTCTATTTTGATTTGGCAAATGACTTAAGCATGAGTGGGGAAAATATGAGCAAAGTATGTTAGCTTTTGTTTCTATATGATAAATAAAGACAGATACAGTCTTTTCTTATTCCATATTCCTACGAGATATATTTGTTGGATTGTCTTACCAAGTTATTGTAACAACATCCTGAGATCTAAAACATTTGTTTTCCCTTTCGAGAGAACAGCAATCTTGGACTCCAGATTGGGGGAAAGAGGGGAAGGAGAACTCATCTCAAACCTACAAATATACAACTGGAACCTTGGAATTTTGTAACCAAAAATCACTCCCGCGCACATGAATTCATAAGGAGACCTGTCTCCAAATTTAAATGTAGAGCAGATCTGAGAAATCGGGGAATAACACGATAACAGGGTATGACTGTCATACTGAACACTTAACTTGCTGGGATGGAGATTAGAACCAGGACCATAGGATTTACTACTGAGAACTTGCTAACAAGGCAGGTGTTACACACAATACAGATTACAATAGTTATCCAAAAAATGATCAAACTGTGCAACAAAATATACTCCAAATAACAGCCACCATGCTACAGACTAAAATCCAAATATTCAAGGAAACATATTTAATTGGCAAGAAAATTGCTGGATGGCTAGCATGGGGTTAATTTACATATCATAGTTCCATAATGTGCTTCAATTGAAAATGGCACCTCATTATCAGCCTCTGCGGCAAAACGCACTATCTGGGAGGTACGGTTAGAAGTGGAGGCCTCATCATCTTCAAGGTCCTTAACGGATTTTAAAATGGGAAGTTTCTTGTGGATGTCGAGGGGTCGAGGCCTAAATGATAGCCTACTCATTGCATCAGTGCAGCCTGTTACTATGCCACGAGGCGATGACGGTCCTATTATATAGTACCACGTTAAAAAATCAAAACAAAAGTAAGAAAGATCACTGTTAGCACGTTGAGAAATAATTGGCAACATTATTGATTGCAATTAGCAGTAAATAACAATCAGAAACCACGTATGTTCGGTAGAAGTGGAGAATTGGAGCAGTCTTACAACTTACAAAACATGATTATCATTTTTTATTTAAATTAAAAATTCGCGCCCTAAGTGCGCTCCAAAACCCTAGCACTGCATATACAGGCATGCCGCGTGCATATGTATATAACTATATATGCATAGCTAACCTGGATAATTTTACGTACAAAACAACAGATTATGTGCATATATACACATCACACGCATACATTGAGAAAAGAGTAAGGCATCGCGAGCATACCAGCAAAAGGGCAGAAGTGAAACGTCGGTGAGAAATGAAAAATTTCTTAGAGGGAGGGGGAAGAGGGTTTTGGAATTAGGGCATGAAACCCTGCAAAGGGATGGTGCAGGAGTAGGAGACGGAGAAATCCGGACCCGGAATTCGATAATCCTGACCCGAAAATATAAGAAAAAATGGGCGCGAGAACTTCCTGTATTTTAGGAAGAAATGCAATCGATGGACCGGGCCACATAGGCCCAACTAGAGGCAGCTCAATTTTGCGCAGGCCCACCATTTTTTGGGAAATTTGCAATCTTCTTCCTCGATCGTTACAATCTATAGTCTATACCATCAATCTTTCTTTTCTTTTCGGGTCCGTTTGATTGTAAGGGTGGAAAATATATAGAAAGAAAACGAATTGTAGAAAATTGAATTGTCTAGAATTTGTTTTACAAGAAATTGTAATTAATGGTGTTTGATTGGTATAATTTTCGACCTAACAAATTTTTCGTTTGACTTTGTTTTTTACGCAAATTGTCAATTAAATGGATAATTTTTTTTACCATTGACTTTGGAATGTGTTCCAATTGTTTAAAAAAAAATTGTCAAAAAATTGGAAAACGTTTTCCCACCTATATGGTGAAAAAACGTTTTCTAACTTTTGTGCATTAATCACTTGTACCTTGAAAAACGTTTTCCTTGGAAAATTAGTGCAATCAAATAGGTAAATAGTAAAAAGTATGAAAACATTTTCCACCTTTCATGGAAAACTTGGTCAATCAAACAGGGCCTTCTTTTTTTTTTGTGCATCAAACATCTTGACTTTTGACTTAATTACAAATCACGTCCCTACGTCCATTTTTGCCATTGAATTCGTGACGAATTTGTCATCAACTTTAAATTTTAAATAAACCAATAAAGTAAAAATACATCATGAGTCCCAATCCTTTTTAAATTTACAAATAAGTCACAACTAAAACAATTAAAACCATGTTTGATTTAGCTAAAAATTATATTTTTAGGCCCCGTTTGTTTCTCATTAATCATCTATAAAAATGAAAAATATGATCGTTATCAATCACATCTAGCCACCATTTTTTACTTTTCATCTTTTGTGTGGACCATAACGACTATATTTTTCATTATCATTTTACAAATAATGATAATCAAACGGGCCTTAGTATATTTTGATAAAAAAAATGATGAAATATATGATTAAAATTTTGATAAAAGTTGTGCATCCATAAAACATGTTGTTAAAAACGAGTTTAAAAAATGAATGTTAAAAATTATGGATCAAACAAGGACTAAATACTCAATAAACCAAAAAATAAAAGAAAACATTTTAGGAAAAAAGTTGTGTTTGGTGTACATAATTATTGGTACATAGAGGTGTTCACGCGGTTGGACTCCACACCATGTGAGGGCGTGAACACCTCTATGTACCAATAATTATGTACAAGTAAATAAATCCTTAAGAAAAAAGGATGGCATTCTTCCCCAACCCCAACAATTCCCAACACAATCTCAAGTTCTCCACCCAAAACCACCACCAACCAATCGTTCTCACTATTCTCAACCCACAAACTGTCGCCACCAGTACCCCATTTCCACAACCCATCAGCAAAGGGTTTTTACGAAGAAATACATGGGATAAAATGAAAAATACTCGCTAGCTCGTAAAAAATGTATGCCTATCACACATGCAAAAAGCATAAGATTCATAAATAATGACACTAAGAATGATCGTATTTTCTCTTTGAAACGTGCTTCAGAAATAGGGCCCTGCAACACTTGATCCAAAATTTCAAATTTTAAATCAAGGGTCGAGGTGGTGTCACATTGGCCCTGTCAAAGGGCCCTGTTTGAGTAGTATAATTCTTTCTCTTTTCATTTGTCCCAAATTTATGACTTTATGTCATCACTTGTGCAATTGTGCATTATTTTGACGAGTTTGAGCACTAGAAAATGGCTTCAATTTAATCTATTTCCACAACAACATTCTTACCAAGTATAAGAGTTTGAGATATCTCTCAAAACTCGAATATATCCCTTGTTTGATATAATTAAATTTTAAAAAATAGTATTTTTTTAAAGAATACGTGGGTAAAAATTGTTGAAATTATTGTTCAAAATCAATAAAATAGACTTTGGAATGAAAAAAAAAAAAATTTTGAAGGCCAAAACTTTGTCCTATACAACCATATGGCCTATGTAGCCTACGGTCGCATAATTACATGTAGGATTTATATGCCCTGCAAGAGATTGATCTATGTGACCGCATAGAATTATTTTATACGGTTGCATAGAACTAAAATCTAGCCATTAAGACTAATTTTTTGTTTGAATTCTTGGTGGCATTTTGTGAAAACCTTGTAACTTTTTGTAGTTCTTTGACAGCATTTAGTAGGTGTTGATTGAAATCTATAAATACATATACATTATCACATAAAAAAATCAATAACTTGTGATCAAAATATTCATTCCAAAAGAAAGAATTTATATTCTTTCATTCATATTCAAAATTCTTTCAAAAGTGTGCTTAAAGTTTTGATAGAAAACTAAGGGTGTGTTTGATTGCGAAAGTGAAATTTGCATGGAAAGAAAATAAATATTAGGCAATTGAATTGTCTAAAACTTATTTATATGAAAATTATTAATTAAATGTGTTTGATTGATTTAGTTTTCAACCTAGAAAATATTATACTTATCTATTTTTTATTGGTGAGTAGATAATAGAGAGAAACAGATAGTGAATTACCTAGAAATAAAAACTACATCTCTTCAAAGAAATATTTTCCTTGTTTTTGAGAAAAATATGGTCACGTGATCAAAAATTGAAAATTATTTTTCATGAAAATTTTTGTTAATCAAACACCCCAAAAGTAGAAATTTGGGTGGAAAAAAATGATATTTTCCATAGAAAATAAAATCAATCAATCACACACTAAGTGCTTAAGTTTTTTTTTTACTACAAGATTTGATTAATCCTTCAAATCATTTGTCAATATCCCTAACGAATTTCGTGATTAAACATTTATCTTTTATTCCAGTGTTCTCAATTTTGTTCTTAGTTTCTTCTCCAAACCCCTTGTGTTGAAACAATTTTCCAACAATCTCAAACAATATTCTGGAATGGAAAACTAAACTACAATGGCAACAATCAAATTGATGAATCAAGATCAAGTCCGTCTAGATCGATTCGATGGGACAAATTTCACAACATGGCAAGACAAGTTGAAGTTGTTTCTCATGGCATTGAAGATATTCTACATCCTTTATCCGAAGTTGGCACCACTACAAAAACCAACAAATGGAGATACTGATACCGCAAGAGCCGAAAGGCAAAAGCAATAGAAAGATGAACTTATACACCGCGGTCATATTCTTAACGTTCTATCGGACCGGTTGTACAATATCTATTAGGGCTGTACAAAAAAATCGCGAAACCGCAAATCGAACCGTAACCGTTGGTTTGAAACCGTTGGTTCGGTTCCACGTGGACCCGCGATTTTTTTTTCCTCAAACCGAACCAAACCGTTTCAAAATGGTTTGGTTTAGGTTTTGATTTTCAAAAACCGCAAAAAACCAAACCGAACCGCACTTTTTAATTAATTTTTTTTAATGAAATTATAAATTTTCATATATAATTTTATTTAAAGTATAATTTTTAGAACTTAAACTAATTAGAAATAATACCTCCAAACTAAACTTAAAAATTCAATTTTCGAATTTATGTCGAAGCCCAAGCCCCCCAAAAAAGGGGGAAGAACTCAAAACCCAACTCAAAGTCTCAAAACCAAAACCTAGATTCTTTTTAATTCCAATATGGTGTTGCAGAAAGGCCGTATCGTCTCCCCCACATGCGTAGCACCCGCATTGATGAGTGCCTTGTTGGCGATGAGAGTGGTACTATCCTCTTCACCGCTCGCAATGACCAAGGTATGCATACATGTGATGTATACATAAGTTAGACATACTTGCATAATGCAGCACAAATTCATAATCAAGTGGAAAACAATTAATGTAGTGGGCCGAAAATTTCAGTTATTAGAATGAGTTTCTATGCCTGCAAAATTGTAAATAACGGATTTTGATTCTTTTGGCTTGTTATTTTGAATAATAGATTTTTTCCTTGATTAATATTTTTTATTGGGGGGTAGAAATAAGGGTTCTCATATTAATATGTTTAGTTTTAAAGATATAGATAAATAATTTTTTGACACACACTTTTCTCTTGTCAATTATTTGGTCTGTAGTATGTATATGATCGTTGATTTATCTTTTTTGGGCGTTGGAGATTTTTAGCTCTTTTTGTCTTTGACTTGAGCCCGGCGGCCTGAAGATAAGTTTGAAAACAGTTTCATCTAAGAATATATTTGACATGAAAAGTTCATCTAGGAAGGAGATTACTATGCCTCCGTTTGGGTTAGGTATAAATACGAATTAAAATCTAAGAAGTCGACAAATAATTTTAACCACATGTTTCATTGGACTCATAACTGTTCAACCATATGTTTCATAAACTTATATCAAAATCTACTAAAATCTGATTTTTCTCTAAACCAAATAGGGATATGATGAAAATTTGTCATTTAGAATTTGAATTTTCCTACTTTAAACCACTAAGAAATTCAAGTGGACAACCATTTTTTGTCCAATAGTCACCATGTCAAGGGATGTTGAACTTTCTTTGTTTAATGGGTCAAACATTGTCCGAATAAATGTTTGATACTGCTTTTACTATACATGTTTCAAAAGTGATTGTTGATTTATCTTGTGTTATGTGTTTTATCACGTCTTAGTTGTCTTTGTTTCAATCAATCATCGTGTGAACCTTAAACAATGCATCTCGTAATTTTCATCTGTTTAATGGATTATAGTTTATTGTACTCATTTCCGTCACTTAGAGTATTTCTTTAATATGGATGATTTCATTCAGCTATTTAACCATTTGGTTTTTGTTTATATTTCTTTCTTAGTTGATCTAGTGATGTCCGGTACTACTGTCATCCTTCGAAATGAAAAGATTGATATGTTCAAGGGAATTATGAGGCACGTAAAAGATTGATCTAGTGACGCCCAGTACCTAAGAGGTTAGTACTTTTATACTTATTCTGATATTGTTGCTTGTAAAAGTTTGAGTGATGCTAGTTTAATACTATCTTTTTTGCTTTTTTGTTATATATAGAATTTCAGACAAATATGAATGTAATTTAATATTTAACATTATTAGTGTTCGTTTAAATTTATATGTTAACTTGTTTAAAATATATTTCTATAATGTCGATAGGTAAACCGCGGATTAAAATCGAACCAAACCGCAAATAATGGTTTGGTTTGGTTTGGTTTGAAAAATAAAATGGTTTGGTTTGGTTTGGAAAAATTCCAAACCGCTTAAAATGGTTTGAGTTGAAAATATAGCATAAACCGCCCAAACCGAACCGTGTTCACCCCTAATATCTATGCAAATACATCATCGGCAAGAGGAATATAAGATGCTTCGGAAAAAAAGTACAAAGTCGAAGAAGTATAGAAATTCCTAATTTCAAGGTATTTCGACTTCAAATTTCTTGATAATATTCACATTCTTCCCCAAGTACATGAGTTACAAGTTATTGTCAACAAGTTGAAGGTGGTCAAAATTGAGATCCCGAAATCTTTTCAAGTAGGAACAATCATTGTGAAACTCTAGGGGACTTAAAAAGGATATCGAAAGAAAATAATGCATAGTTTCGAAGATTATTTTTTAGAACAAGGGTAAAAATATCTTCAAATTGAAGAATAATCGAAGGCAAGAGATAATAATGATAATTCTTATGAAGACACTTCAAATGTCAATGACATGGAAAAGATCGAATCTTCAAATAAATTCAACAAGAGAAAACTTTCTAAAATTTTTAACAAGTTTAATAAGAAGTCCAAGGGAGGTTGTTTTGTATGTGAAAAATCTAGACATTATGCAAAGAAATGTCGGCACCGAAAACAAAGCAACTCCGAAACAAAAGTGATCTTCATCAAAGAAGACGATACAGTGGCCACCATAAGCGAGATTAATGCAATCAAGGAAAAAGTTATTGGTTGTCTGTATGATACATGTGCAACTGTTCATGTATCATATGATAAGTCTTTATTCTAGACTATTATGAAGTGAATGGAGATCAAGATATTCAAATGGGTAACGAATGCCGCTCTAAAGTTGTTGGAAATGAAATGTGGAGATTATCTTCACTGTCGAACAAATCATTACTTTAACAAATATATTACATGTTTTTGAAATGAATATGAACTTAGTTGTGGTAATCTCTTAGGAAAATCGGGCATAAAAAATGTTTATAAGCCTAGTAAACTTCTACTATCTCTAAGGCCCCGTTTGATTCGATTAATTTGTCATGGAATTAGGAAAATATTTTCCTAGTTCCTACTTTTGGCTGTTTGATTAGCCAAATTTGCCATGAAAAATGTTTGCCACCAACTTCTAATGTACAATCCCTTGAAGCACAAAAGTAGGAAAATATTTTCTTATGATTTTGGTGGAAAATTATTTTCCAACTTGTTGGGTGTTTTTTTTCCTTTTTTTTTTTTTTACTTTTTGGCAATGGAAACATATTCTAAATCCAATAGTAAAAAATTGTATCCATTTAATTGACAATTTGCATGAAAAACGAAGCCAAACGAATATAAAAAATTTATGAAAATATTTTTTTTATTTTTATTTTTTACTTTTTGACGATCCAAACAAATTTTAATACAGATTGTAAAAAAATTATCTCAAAAAGTAACCATTTGCATGAAAAATAAAGTCAAACGGATTATGTGGAAAATTATACCAATCAAACACCATTAATTACAATTCCCTCTAAAACAAATTCTAAGCAAATAACTTCCCTGCCAAACATTTTATTTGTCATCCATTTTCCATCTTTCTATCAAACGGACCCTTAAATAGAAAATTTGTAGGAAAATATTATTCTAGTGAATGAATTGTCAAACTTTTGTACTGTTGACAACATTATTAATAAAATTGATTTTGTTTATATTGTTGATTCATTTACTTTATGACATGCTAAATTAAGCCACATATGTAAAATTACAATGAAAATAATGTTAAAATGTGACTTAATATCATATGATGAAAATGATACATTTAAATGTAAAACATATGTAGAATCTAAAACGACTAAAAAACCTTATCGGAATGTAAATATGACTTCTAATATTTTAGAATTAATTCATACGGATATATGCTAATTAAATTATTGGTAAACTAGAGGTGAAAATATGTATTTTATTACATTTATTTATGATCACACTAGATATACTTATGTTTATTTAATAAAACCAAATATGAAGCTTTTAATATGTTTAAAATATATAAAAATGAAGTTGAAAATCATTCAAGTAAGAAAATAAAAATTCTAAGAAGTGATAGAGGATGTGAATATTTTTCTAATGATTTTAACCTATTTTGTGAACAACAAAATATAATTCATTAATATTATGCACTCATGACACCTGAACAAAATGCTTTGGCTAAAAGGAAAAATAAAACTTTAGTTGAAATGATAAATGTCATGTTAACTTATACTAAGTTGTCATTTAATTTATGAAGTGAAACATTGTTGAGTGCATGTAGGATATTAAATTGAATTTCTTTGAAATTTACAAAAAATTCTCATTGTGAATTGTTGAAAGGAAGAAAACATAACATTCGATACTTCAAAATATGGGGTGTCTAACATATTGTAAGAACATGAAACCTAATTGAACCAAGTTGGATCGAAGAGGCAATAAATATGCTTTTATTGGTTATGCTAGTATTAGCAAATTATATAAATTGTGAAATTTGGAGACCAGTGTAATAATTGAATCAAGTGATGTTGAGTTTTTTGAGAATTCACTATTCTCGAATAATGAATTAACAGAAACTTACGATGAGATCTCTAGCTCGAGTGGAACACGACAAGAAATATCTTCTAAAGATATTCATGAATCTAGTGAATCACGAAGAAGTAAAAAAACTCAAATTGATAAGTCTTTAAGACCAGATGAAATTGACTCTCAACTTATTTCGTTTTAACTTGTAGAATGAAATGAGAAGAATGTGGTAAGAACAATTCATTTAGTTCTACAAGTGGAGACCGATCCTAAAACTTATTGAGAAACTATAACTTCTTGTGACAACATTTTTTGGAAAGATGAAATGGATTCAATTATGTCAAATAATACATGGAAACTTGACGATTTACCACACGAATTCAAACCTATTGGATGTAAATGTGTGTTTAGGAGAATTACAATGTTGATGATTCTCTTAATACCTTTAAAGTTAGATTGGTAGCTAAAATGTATCGACAAAAGGAAAGAATAAATTATTTTGATACCTATGCACGGGTAACAAGAATAACTTCAATTAGGGTCTTATTCGCTTTAACTTCGATGCATGACTTGCATGTTCATTAAATGGATGTTAAGACGACATTCTTAAATGTGGATCTCGATGAGGAGGTTTATACGGAATATTGTTCCTTCCAAAAATGAACATAAGGTGTCTAAATTGGTGAAATCATTACATAGTTTAAAGCAAGCACCTGAGGAATGATATGAAAATTTTCACTTAGCTATTAATTCATTTGGTTTCATAAATAATAGTTTAAGTAAATGTTTATATTCTAAAGTGTTTGATGAAGATAAAATTTTTATTTGCCTGTATACTGATGTCATGATGATTATGAGTAATAACATGAATGGAATCAAAGAAACGAAGAGGTTTCTTTGTTCACATTTAAGATGAAAGATTTAGGACAAGTGGATACCATATTGGGTATCAAATTACAAAAACTAATGGGGTTTTTTTTTTCTCGAGTCAATCACATTATATAAAGAATGTTTAATAAACTCAAACATTTGAACATACAAGAATTTAATACCCCTCTTGATCAAAGTATAAAAGTTAAAAATAACGATGAAAGAGAAATTGCTCAGTTGTATTATGCAAGTGTTGTATGAAGTCTAATGTATGCAGTTCAATGCACAAAATCGGACACATCACTTGCAATTAATAAATTTAATAGGTTTACTAGTAATCCGAGCAACAAACGTTGGAAGGCCATTAGAAGAGTTTTCAGCTATTTAAAGAAAAATAATAACTTAGGTTTACAATATTCTAAATTCTCGACTATATTCGAAGGATTTATCGATGCTAGTTGGATATCCAGCACGAGTGAAAATAAATTTACTTTGGGTTGGGTGTTTACTCTCAGAGGAGGTGTTCTTTATTGAAAGTCAAATAGACAAACATGTATTACACACTCATCTATGAAATCTAAATTTGTAGCGTTATTAGATATCTGAAAAGGAGCTGAGTGAATTAAAGATCTTCTTTATGAAATACCTATGGCACCAAAAAATACATCTTCAATATCATCACGTGTGACAATAAAATCACATTAGCGAAGGTATACAATGTGATGAAAACCCATGTAGCTATATTAGCTCCAAAACTCACAAAAGATTGAATCACAACCCAAGAAAGTTAAAATATTGGTTTGAAGCTTGATCCAATAAATTATTGAATCAAATAATAAAGACAATTGCAAACAAATTTTTTACCCGTGATCACAAAACTTATGAACTTTGTTTGAATTGTTGAACGCCACAAAAAAGTATGAATTTTTAATAAGTTCGATAGGTTGAATGCCACAAATATCGAAAAATATTTTTTATTGTGAAATTCAAATTTTTTGTAAAATGAGAATGAAAAATATAGTCGTTATGGGCCCACACAAGAGATGTAAAGTCAAATATAGTTGGTAGATGTGATGGATAACAGTCATATTTTTCATTTTTATGGTAAAAAAATGGGAACCAAATGAATTTTTAATAAGTTCTCTTTAATAAAGAACAAGATAGAATGTGAAATTTTTTACATTATGTTTAATTTTCAAAAATCAATGTTTTTATTGTACAATGAATGAGGCTTTTATAGGTATAAAATAAACTCATAATCAAAACAAAACTATAATTCTAAAAACAAATCCAAATAAATTAGAAAACTACAAAATAAATCTGACTAAAACTAAAATAGTACAAATAACAAAAATATCCTTAAACTAATTCAAAACATAAAAACACAAAAATGGACCTCTAAACAACCGATTTTGACCCCCAAAGTTTGACGTAATCATCCAAAAAGTTTGTGCAGAATCGAAAGACGTTTTCAGATTATACTCGTGGGCGAAAATATAACAACCGAGCATAAAGTTAAAAGCATTTTTAGTACATCCTGTACATTTTTGCACATACTTCATATTCCTTTGAATTTCTAATTGGTTTAGAATCTTCTCTTCTAATTGATCTGTATCAATCCGGAATATGCAATGGACCCTTATTAGCTTGCCCTCCATAATTCTCATCACAGTGTAAAGTTTAGACATATAAGTCTGAAACACGACTACATTAGAAAATTAATCAATATTGGAATAAATTTCCTAAATTATGTTAAATCAATTGAGAATCTAGTGGATTCATTAACTAAATATCTAAATAGAGATCTAGACTTCTAGTAATATATCATTCGAGTAGGATGGGGATGACATTCCTAGATTAAAAGATTCACCAATGATGGTAACCTTACCTGTCATTACTTAACAAGTAATTCACAGGTTCAAATGGTAACAATAAGTTTTTCGATATGTGAATAGTTTCAACATTATAAAATCCGCAATTACTTTATTCTAATAATATAATGTTGGTTGTTACTTGAATGAGGATTGAGTTTTAAGCTCCTAATGAAATTCAGTACTAAAATACAAGTATCTCTAAAAGTAATAAAGATAGTGGACGAATTTCACCTACATGAATTTCGAGGCGGTGCCGCTTCAATAGAGAGTTGTGGTTTTTCTCTTAAAAGTTCGTTAAATGGGATAAGCGCAAAGTCATACTAGCACTAAGCGAGATTGAGGAACTTTGATAACACGTGATACTTGTGTGTGTGTGTGTGTGTGTGTGTTCTTACCGATATTGTTACAATGAATGATTGGTTCAAAGCTTTCTTGCTACCTTCAATTCAACTTTACTTTGTATGAATTACACTATGGTTAAATTTAAATCGGAAGATATCTAATCGTTATGCATGAGTATTGTATATTTTGATTGTGAAATTTTATTGAATATTGAACAAATGGGGATTGTTGAAATTATTGTTTAAAATCTATAAAATAAACTTTGGAATGAAAAATGATTTAAAGGGCAAGACTTTGGCCTATGCGACCGTATAAGGCTATGTAGCCTACGGTCACATAATGACAAGAGATTGACCTATATGATTGCATATGATTGTTCTATGCGGTCACACAGAGTTAAAAACTAGTATTTTTTGTTTAATTTCCTGATGGTATTTCGTGAAAAAAAAAAATTGCAATTTTTTGTGGTTCTTTGGTACTATTTCGTAGGTGTTGATTCAAATCTATAAATACACATAGATTATCACATCAAAAATAAAAAATAAAAGAAATTCAATAACTTGAGATCAAATATTCATTCTATTACAAGACTTGATTAATCATTTATATCATTTGTCAACATCATTTTTAAGTATCAAATTCAATATGAGAGGGAGCAAATATTGTTAAAGGCAACAAATTTTGTGTTTAAACCTTTATATTTTATTCCAACGTTCTCAATTTTGTTCTTAGTTTCTTCTCTAAACCCCTTGCGTGGAAACAATTTCCAACAAAAAGTAGAGAAATTTTTTAAATTTATGTATAGAATATTTTATTATGAGTGTGTTTGATAGAAATTATTGGAGAAGAATGAATTTTGAAATAGTGATATGATGGGAAATGTGTGGTTGAAAAATAAGAAAAAGTTATTGATGTGATGGAAAATATTATTTTATTGAAGAATGTGTGGTTGAAAATAAATAAAAGAATGAGAATGAAAATGAGAATGTGGGTCAAACGAGACCTATATAAATGTGTAGTTGAAAATGAATATACAAAATAAATTAAATTAATGTAAAGAATATCAACTAGGGCACAATAAACCTAACATGCTAGAGTTCTTGTGTCCAAGTTACCACCTACACGAAAATTTACAATCTTTCAAAGATCTAGAGATTCAAACTTCAAACAAACATTATTTTATGAACAAACTCATCACACTTTTCGCCTTGACCATCTCCCCTTCTTTAGTTTGAATAGATAGATAGAAAGAAAGAAGAAAAGCGATAATTCGTGAACAAGTTTGAATATTCGTGTTTTGGAGGCCCACACGACAAATAGGAAGACATTTTCTTGGGCTTGAAGCACAAGCCAAATCCTACGTTACGTGTGTCCCATTCAGACGTTCCAAATTCACTGGAACATAAAACCCTTATTCCCTTCCCTCTCCAGTTTCCATTTTCCTCTGCACCACAGCCGCAACGTTTTCCCTCTCCATGGCGGCGTAAAACTCAGAGGAAATTTTTATATTTCTGTGAATTAAGATGCCTACTTTTACAGCTATTGCCTTAGAGAATTTGCTGGAACCTCGAGTCCGAGGTTCCTGCAAAACGCCCCCTGAGCCTAACCAGGGAGTGTCGAACGATGATAGCGAAGCAACCGAACGGAGAGAGGACTCGAGTGCGAATCCGAGAGTTGGAGGCTCCAGGCACATATATATATCGCCGGCTCTCTATGTGACGCCGGAACCTGCTTCGATTCCGGGAAATTCTTCCCCGAATCCGTCTTCCCCTTCTCCGTATGTCGTCAACCACAAGAGACGGGGTGGGGGCGAGAATACTAGGCGGAGAGTTGAGAATTGTGATGTTCAGGATCTGACCCTCGGAAAAGACTTAAATGATTTGAATTTGGAGGAGGGGGTGGTGGCCGTTTTTGTAAATGAGAGCGAGGGTTCGAAGGTGGACAACGATGGTGAAAATGATGATGAGGGATTTTTCGATCCGAGGAGTGACCGGTTGAGCGTGGGGAGTTTTGACGAGGTAAGTGATTCTGAAGGCAGGCAAATCGAGAGCCGGAGCTTTTGTTCTGCTCAAGGGGAATTTTTTGATGCAAACGATGGTAAATTTAATGTCTTTAGCTAATGATATTTAGCCTAGCTGCATTGTGTTATGGTATTACCTGTTTCTAGTTCTGTGAATGGCACATATAGGTGAGTTCCATGTCAAGTTCCTGGTTAGGACTTGTAGAACAGTAAATAATTAAGGAGCAATATAATTTTCTGCAATATGTGAATCATTATGTTACTGCATATAGGATAGCAATATGTTTTATTTCGGATATTGAGAATAGATTCTTTGTTTTATTAACCATATATAATTCATGGGATAATAATTAATCAAGTCTATTGTTGTCTGCTACACTGGATGCATTAGATGATATTGTCTCTGTGTTGGCACAAAATGGGGGAACATGGAAGGGCTTAGAAAGGGGACTGATTTACACAATGATTGAAAGATAATCAGGAAGAAGACACGTTCAGCGTGTTAATTTCTATGAAGCAGTGTAACTTTCATCTTGTCAAAAGCGACAGAAAAGGAAAAAATAAAATAATTATGTTGCTTAACCACAACAGAGTTATCTTTCGGATTATGATTAGTTCTGTGGTAGCTCTTAATTGAAATCCATTTTTTATGTAGGAAAAGTAGATGTCTAACTTAAAAAGTTTTTTTTTTCTAAGATCCCGTGTAGGATGACTTCACAGAGCAATTGAAGAGAACAAATATGCCTGCTGGTTCATTGGTTGCTAATAGTGAACCGAATTGCTTTTAACTTGACATTTCACTTTCATACAGAATTCACCAGCAGTTCTTCAAGCGGGTCTTCTCATGGTCTTAGAATTGCAGCTGACTTGCATGCCACACGGGTCAGTCTGCTTGAGGAAATTGAAAGGCGAAAGACTGCAGAGGAAAATCTTAAATTGATGTGCTATCAGTGGGAGAGAATCAGTAATCTTATATCTGAGGCAGGGTTAACATTTCCCGCACCTCCAACTGTTACTGATAGTATGCAGCTCGGGGACAGTTCTATGGATCAGATCTCCCAAGAAGTTGTCATTGCTAGGTTTGTGGCTGAAGCGGTAGGTAGAGGTCAGGCACGTGCTGAAGCTGAACTTGCTGCTAACGCAATCCTTGAATCCAAAGATCAGGAGTTGTCACGATTACAAGACAAACTGCTGTATTACGAGACAGTGAATCATGAGATGTCCCAGAGAAATCTTGTTGGTATGTTTTCACAAATTATGTTTTGTTTTTAGTCTCAGATAGGGACTAAACATTGAAGTACCGGCCGCTTCTTTTGATGTTAGCATGTTTGTCTAAGCTTAAATAGTTTATTTTTATTGATCAAAGTTGGAATAACTGAGACAATGAGAGTCACATGGAATACTTGTAGTCTTATTTATAATCTTTCAAACTGAGAGAATATGCTAAACTTTCTTTCATGTTCAGATCACATTTGAGGACCAACATCTAACTGATCAAATTTTTTTGATTGTTTTTATTTTGAGACGGATAAGGAAGTTCTCGTGAGGTTTTCTGTGAAAGTTTTATTTTGTATCACATATTTCATGGCATTGAGCTTTATTAGCAATCTAAACGTTGTAACATTCTCCTTATATTTTTTAGCTGAATTGGGTTTCCAATCTGCATTTGAAAAATTTACTGGTTTTTCTGGCTTTTCCATTTGTTGGTTTATCACTTGATTGGTCAAAAGTACAAACAAAGAAGGCAGTTTTGCATTGATTTTAGAAGGTGCAATCTTCTTCGTTTAATCACGTTTAATCATTCCTTGTGCAAATCTGCAGAAATTGCACGGAGGCAACAACAAAGGAAAAGAAGTCCTCGTCAGTGGTTGTGGAGTTGTTTGGGACTGTCCATTGCAGTTGGGGCTTCAGTGATTGCTTATTCATACATTCCAGATACAAGTGAATATCAGTCACTGCTGAATTCTGGGGATTCAGCTGATGCTTCTCACATCAGCACCTCCTCAGAAACCTCCTAGAAAGTAGTCCATGGCAGTTCTCTTTGCTGTTTGCAGACTTTATGTTCTAGCTAGTGTTTTGGTTAGAGGGTAATTAAATCCAGCGGAAGTTAACAGTTGATCTCAGATTTGCTTGTATAATGTTAATTTTTTTTTTTTTTTTTTTTTTTTTTTTTCAATTTCGCTCCATACAATTTTTTTGGGTGGGAATGTTTGATGATTTTCTTGTATAGGGCACAGGGAGCTTTACATTATTTAGCCTCATTTAGGGTTCTTTGGTACTGACTTTTTGCTATTGGAAGAGGATTTCTTTCAAGATAGTGTTCATCATCAGCTACTGCCCACTCCACTTTCAAGTATATATAAGTTATAAATACCTTGGAGTTTAATGAGAACAGTTGAGCAGAGATATAACTAGAATTCTTTGGCTAGTACATCTTCTGCTTCTATAGCCCCTTAATTCAAGATTTTCAAGTGAAACTGAAGGTCGTCTTGATGAAAATTGTTGACAATACTTCAAAAGTCAATTGCTTTATCGTTTCATTAAAATCTTTGTTTGATAAAATTGACTGGACAATACTAAAAATTATATAAGAAAAAATGATTTCAAATTTTGATATATTCATTTAATATTTTGCACTGAACACGTCCTAACTGATCGGTCATGATCAACTCCTGGGCAAACTCATGAAATTTGATCCTCAAGAACCGATTGTGGACAATCTATTAGGATGTAGTAGAAGAAAGTGGAAGAGGCATGTCATCCACAAACATGTAGCTGCAAAAGCATGCAAAATATCAACCATCACCAATGTACTAATACAGCTGCTGGGGTCTTGTATAAGTTCTTGAGTTAATATATGTTGCGAACTAAATAATTACAACAATTCAGCAATTGTCCCAACATCAAGGGGGTAGAAGCTATAATCTGCAAGATAAAGCCAGGTTCATTTATCTACAAACACCGGTATGATATTTGATATTTCCTTACTCGCTGGACATCTCACTGGTTACCCAGTGCAAGATCATGCCAACTGTCCACCTCAACATGTTGGGTCTCCAGATCTGTGAAAAAAAATTGAATTCAACATAGAACTAACTCAAGAAAACACTAACAAAATAACATTGATGAAATTGCACAGAAAACGACAATCTTGAGTAATAGCTGCACGTCAAACCAGCTTATACGAATATAAAGCCAATAAATGCTATATGGATCAATGTAATTTGTTCAGGTTGTTGGACTAACTTCCAGACTATGGATCAGAAGAGGCTCAGAAAATCCAAATAATTTTAATGCAGATTACATCAAATTTAATTCATGGTGATCTCTAACCAGCTTTAGTTCTTTTATGAGGGGTGAAAAGAAGTGTATATAATAAAGCAGGAGCCAAGTCCCATTCGTAAAATTTGCCTTGCGCTTCTTCATCTGAATTACTCTCTTCTTCCGAGAGAGAGAGCTCTCACTGACACACATACAGTTAATAATATGTAGTTGGAGGAAGGGAGGGAGAGAGCTCCTTTCAATCCAATGTGGAGGGCCAAGGAGCGGTTAGAGCTGCCATCTCATGCATTTGGTTATGCTTAATGTGCAGATTTTGAGGGTTAAGTTTAACAAGTGCATGACATGGGAGCAACTCTTCCGTTTGCTTCGCCTGCTAATTGGATTGAAGGGAGCTCTCAGTGATCACTTCACAGGCATGCATAAACAATTATTTATCCTTCCAGTTCCAGTTCATATTTATATTGTCCATGACACATCATTTTTTCTTCCCCTTGTTTTGTACTGGTTTTCCTCTCTCTCCATTTATTAACTTCTTTTAGTTTTAATAAATTGTTATTTGATCTATCAGGAGACATTTCGGAGAAAAATAAGGGAATACAGAGAGCCATTGGAAAATCATGCCTCCAGTTTGAATCGACTCACAATAAAGAAGTTGTGATAATCATGTGATCATCTGAAGCATTAATAATCATAGTTATACTGTGTATACTTTACTTTCTCTTGAATGAAATGAAGTTATTTCCCTTTCGTAGAGAAAAATGCTTACTTCTGTTGCTGGTTTTCTAAAGCTAATTAAGTATTAAAAAATGTGAAAAATGCACAAGCATCTATAGAGTTCATTCAGAATGAAACCAGCAAAAACATAGTTCGTGAGATTTATACAGCAACATGGCTCAAAACTCTGAAAGATACATAAAAGGCAACATGGTTCGTGAGATTTATAAGTTTCAAATACTAAAATTGAACCAAAGTAAAACACTAAAATGTCTTAAGCATAAGATTGTAAAGTAAATTTGTAGTGAAAAATATTTATTTCTCTAATGTATTCACCACTGAACCACAGTTAATATCCTAAAGATATTTAATAGTAACTAAATCACCTATCATTTCATTTTTACATATAGAATCGTAAAAACCATCAAAAAATTAATAATTAACAACTACATCTTTCACATCTATAACATACAAAAATAAAGAAAATTGCTCAAAGTAGAATGATTAATTAATAGAAGTATATGTCAACATGCAAAGATAATTGCAACTCAAATTTAAATGTATCAAGTTTACATTTTTTATATCAAACTGTAATTTTCCAAATTATCCTCTATAAGATAATATCATAGTTTCATAGCAGATATGGTTTGTCCACCTTTTTGCCTACTGATCTGAGAAATGGGGTTTGAAATTTCAATTTATGTCAGACATATGTAGAAAATATGGTAAAGTGATTCAATTTTACAAGTCCGTCCTTAAAAATCGTGCTAGGAGACTTGAGTTGTAATGTAGGATTTAAAAAAAAAAAACTGTTGCAATTTGTGTTACTTGTGGAAAAATCTCAATACTACACGTCTGTATGGTATTCTTTATCCACGGGACAGGCCATCGGATTTTCCAACTTTTGCGTAGGCTTTTTCAAGACAATCATGATATGGCTAACCAATTACTATTATCTTTCCACCAACAAGCTTAGGAATGAATTTTCGATAAAATTTAATTTAATAAGCATGATTTCATTTAGTAAATAAGCATGATTTCGTTTAGTATGGAAACACATAAAATGAATTATGCAATTGGACTTCAAAAACAGAATTGGCGATTCCAGCTAAATTCAAATTGATTCTTCTAGGAAAGTTTGAGAGCCTATTTTTTCGCAGCCAAATTGCATCAAGTGTTATTCTCATAAGCTTGTTTATCCACCCCACCCCTCCCTCTCCCTCTCCCTCAAGCAAGTTCAGCTTTTAATTCAAGAGTGAACTGGTGACTCGGAATGCATAAATTAATCATCAGAACACGTAGGCATCAAATAACCACCGCATCAAATAACCACAGGATAAGGGGAATAAACAGCACATTGCATAATTCCAATTACATTCTCAGACAGATGGAGGAAACAACATACTCGAGTCTTCAGTGTCATCCGTCCTAGAAGCCAGTACAGGTGGTAATGGAAGATCTGAAAAGGCAAACATTAAATTCAAGTTTTATTAAAATTTGAAACATATAGGACGAGTTAATTAACTTGGAAAATTATAACGTGATAAGATTATTATCAACAATTAGTCCCCAAATAACTTCAAGTAGAAAAAGTACCATCATCAGGCAGAGTGTCTCTCGCCCATTCTTCATCCACTATATCTATGAGAATACCGAGGCTCAATTCCGCCATTGTCTAATTCAAACAAAAGGAATCAATCTCCTGACGCAAAAATCAATTACAGAAACATCCAAATGTGAAAATTGGAATTTGCAATGGAAGTTCAGAAATTCACCAAAGATGAGTTTCTGATTTGAATGTAAGAAGAAAAGTAATGATTGATTAAGTATGCAAATTAGAATTAAGAGTCAAAAGATCCTAATTTTACCTTTCGAGATAGACAGAAGATGGACGAGCTTCGGATTGAATTTTTTCCACGAATAGCTTGTGAACGTTGTCGCCCCCATTGAATCTTGGGCCCATGGATTCAGCCCAGTCGATCCCGGCCCATATTAGTCTAGTTTAGCCCCGTTTGATCTCCATTCTATCAAAAACTCTTTTTTTCAAAACTTATTTTCAATCACACATTTTTCAATAAAATAATTTTACATATAAATCATTTTTTTTTAACCACACATTCTTAAAAAAAAACATTATTCTAAATACATCTTTCTTCAAAATGAGGTTCAAGCAAGAATTTAGCGTCTAAATTTGCTGCTTCGTCAAATTCCACACAATACACTAATATACAAGCTAGATGCAACAACTCTACAACTTTTCACGTGCCAATGGCGCTAACTCATTCCCTCTTCTTCTCTAAATCGAAGTCCCATCTTTTCAACTTTTCAGTCACCTGTTTTTCCATTCCTCCATTCCAATATACCACTAATTCTCTTCCCAGTCGCTCCTTCCAAAATTCAAGAAACAAAATTTTCTCCTCTTTTTCACGTAAGGCCATTTTGCACCAACTCTTCAGAAAAACGTGTTATGCCCACAGGCCTCAAGTACGACTACGTGATAGCCACGTAAAGAGCGAATCTAGGCCTGCACTTCACGTTATCCTGGCTATTTGGCATTCTGGCTGAACCCATCTAGAGATGCCGAACCTAGATAGAAAGTCGAACCCTTATGGACAAGGTAGCCAGTAAGCACTCTACAGAAGACCTTCCATGAAAGATTATTTGTGAAACAATCACCTTAATAAGTTAACAAGACGAGTCTAAAATATATGCATCAGGTTTAGGATGACAAAAATGTATAAACATTAGATGCATAGACACTCATGATTGGGTGCCGATGTCGTGTCAATGAGGCCATGCACCCTTGCATCTAGCGGTCCTAATTCATTCTCTTCTGATATAAAAGTTCACACTTTGTGTCATATCTAAATAATGCAAGTTTAGACTTTGAAATTATCACTTTGCTTTCTATAATCCCCAAAGTCGACCCCATTTTTACATAAGAGGTTCACGTCTAAAGCACATCCCACACTTAACTACTTATATTATCAACTAACTTGGTCGATAGAGCGTACACGCCGCCTATTTTAGTGTGCAGAAGCAAAGCTTAAGTAGACGTCAGAGGTCTTGAAATTTGTTGGCCACGTTGAATGTATAAAATTCCAGGTCAACAAAATGAAATCCCAAATTGGTGAATTTCTCCCTCCCCTCGAATTTCGAATCCGAGTCGGAAGCTCGACTTAGAAAATTGAGGCAAAACAAATAGACAAATCCCAAGCTCCCCGCACCTTACAACCCGTTTATCAAAAAAATCGTCATAGAAGAACCGAAGGATCCTAAAAAACTCCAAGAAGTTTCGGCAAAATTACGAGAAGATGGCATCATGAATAGTGCAGTCAAGATGTTCGACGGACTGTGCCAAGACGATTTGACCCCACGAGGCATTAAAATTCTTTTCAAAGATCAAGGATAAAAGGCAAATGCTCGATGGGGTAGCGCACACAGCTGTTATTGAGGCTTACAGTTACATACAAGCAAGCCAACCCAAGGAGGCCTACAAGTTATACCCAAAGATGTTGGCCAGTGGGGTGATGCCTAATGCTTATGCATATAGCGTGCTGATACAGGGACTGCCGGGCTGGCGCAAAGTGGAGAGGCGAAGATGGTGGAGGCACAAAGTAGGTTGGAGAAATTGTGTGTTGTGAAAACGGATCGAAGATTAAGACAAGAATGAAATAAACAATCACACAATGAACATCAAGATTTAAGTGAAAAATTCAAGACGGGAAAAATCACTGACAGATGAGGATAATTCACTATAATCAATAGGAATTAGGAATTATGTTTACAAGATTTCAATGCACTCAATTAATATCTAAGGCTCTTCAATATGTTGTACATATGTTGTCCTCTCTAATAATATGATTTTTTTAGAGACATTACACACCGAATTGTATTTATATCAAACCCTAAAATCAAGTTGTAAATGAATAGGAGACCAAATGCGTGTAAAACACGTAATCCGGATAACACGTTTGCTCGACGCCGTTCGAGCAACAGGCCAGCGAAGGTTGGGCGAGGACTCTCTGTTTGTGCCGCTCGAGCGTCCAGCTAGCGAATGTCTAGTGAAAATGCTACAACTTTTGTCCCGGACCATAAATCTGATTTCTCTTTTTCCAACCCAAATACAACTTCAAACTTCAACAAAATTTGGGTCACAATTCAACATAGTGGGGTGGCAAATGCGGCCAAATGCAGAGGTTTGCATCGGGATTTTCTAAGGATTAATGAAGGTCGGGCTGGAGAATGAATGGATGTAATATGGAGATGTTGAAGGAAAAAGGGCTTGAATAGAGGAGAATAGGTTGTTGAGAATTATGAAGACATGATGTAGATGTAGTAAAATCGAGAAATTATATGCTTTTCAAAATTTACTCGTTTTTCCTTGTTTTGTTGCATGAAGTTTCTCCCATTTCTCCCTTTGGTTTGTTTCTTGTGCTATGTTAATGATAGTGTTTGGGACATAATATATGATCTCTATAAAGTTATTGAAAATTATGAAGATCATTATGTAATGTAGTAAAATGGGAAAAGTATACGCTTTTCAAATTTTACTCGTTTTTCCTTGTTTTGTGGCAAGAAGTTTCTCCCATTTCTCCTTTGGTTTGTTTCTTGTTCTATGTTAATGATAGTGTTTGGGACATAATATATGATCTCTAGATACGGTAATCGAGCCATTGTCAAATCGAGGGATGGAAATGTACAGATGCCATTCAATTTATGTGTCAAAAGCATGGTCATTCTCACTTATTCTTAGCATTGTTCACCTTGAACCAACAATAAGGACTCCAACCCTTACACCATTTCACCATTTTTCTTCATTTTGCACCAAAAAATTGGTGAAATCCATTCAATTTTTGTGTTGAAAGCATGCTTATTCTCACTTATTCTTAGCATTGTTCACCTTGAGCCAACAATAAGGACATCTCCAACCCTTCATCATTTTTCGCCATTTGCACCAAAAATTTGGTGAAATCCATCTCCAACCCAACACCAAAATGGTTGATGTTCTTTTTGACATTTTCCACATTGAACCAAATTTTTGTTAGAGAGTATTTGTGTCATTTTCTTGATATACAATAAATTTTAACTCTTAACTAATCATCATCATCATTATTTATTATTATTAATTTTTTTAATATATTCAATATTTTCGTTAACGAAACATAATTATTTATCTAGTAATTTATTCAGTAGTAAATAAAATAAATAAATAATTTTTTAGATAAATAAATCGTTAAGAATGAAATGAAGAAATAACTAAACATTATTCATTTGATGTGGGTTGGAGATGATTTTCAATCTGGTGAAAAATGGTGGTGCAAAATTTACCTCAAATTTTGGTGTAGGCTTAAGTCCCGTTTGATTCTCATTTTGGGAAAGAAAATGCATTTTAAATAGTTGATTGATGGAGAATGTGTGATTAAAAATTAAAGAAAAATTTTGAATTTGCGTGTAATATTATTTTATTGAAGAATGTGTGATTGAAAAGAAGAGAGAGAAAAATGAATTTTGAGAAAATGGGAATCAAACAGGGGCTTAAAATGGTCTAAGCGCTAAAAATTAAGAAACCATATTGAGTTGAATACACAAGCGTTTTCAAAGGCTAATTTAGCTCGGAAAAGGAAGCTAGAAAGTGAAGATGGTGATAAAAGTGCAAGGAAGTAGTTAAATGTTCAGATTCTATGAACGTTACAATTTTTACCGAGTCTTTCAGTACAAATACGGGTCCATCCAAATCCAATATCAAACTGATCATTACACGAGAGATTTCTATATGTTTACAATGAGAATAAGTTGAAGTTTCCAAAATAATCACCCGACAAGTAAAGTAATCGTCTCTGTTTGGGGGGCAGGCAGTAGTTGCAACAAAATTATTGGCCTTACCAGAATAAGTGCTATCGAGTTGGTTGGTGCTTAGAATGCGATGATACAAGGACGAGATAAGAGGGGGAAGCTCTCAGGAGCATTTCCCCACAACCTGGACCACCCCTGATACTAGCTCTCACAAGAAACTAATAATCCAAAAGCTGGTTTGGCAATATTAGTGACCTTAACCCGATGACGAACAGTGATTGGAGGATGATGAAATCTACAACTATTACTAATAGCCTCTCTTGCTAGGGCATTCCGATGCCCTGTGGCCAGTCCGTCCACAGTTGAAACACGCACCCCCAAAGTTTCTGTTCAATACAACATGAATGATTATCAAATGCAAGATAGATTAGACAGGTGCAAATATACAAGTTAAAACTCTAATTGCAAATGATAAATCTGATTGACAACTATAAAACTGTGCCCAATGGGCAAAAAGTATCAAACTTGTATTTAAAACTCCTAAATCGGGATCTCTGATTATTAGGAAAACAAGCTTTTGAATATTAAACAAAGACGAAGTATAACCTGGTTTCCTGAAACCGAAAGTACCCATCAAGTGAAGTAAGAAATTTAGAACGGAAACAAGAAAAGAATTACCTGTCGCTACTTCCGAAGGAAGGGGACTGCCCAGATCGCCTATTGCCAATTAGCCAGTCACTGCCACTGCTTCTGCTTCTAGAGTTTCCAGACCAACTGCTTTCACTTCTTCTGCCACGACCACCTTGCCTGAAGTTATCTTCGCCATCATCACTATCCCACCTATCCCGAGAAAATCTACCACCCCTCCGGTCTTTTGAATCTCTTCGTGAGCTCCTATCACTGTTTGAAAACCGGCCATAGTAATCACTTGGAGGTCCGTCATCTTGCAAAGCAGGCAACTAAGAAATAGAATAAACATAAAAAGATGCCAAGTGGATGTTATTAAATTGATATTGGGACTTTAAAATTTGTGGATCGAAATTTGACAAAAGAATTATATATTAGGGTATTATACTGAGAAACTGTGAACCAAATCAGACTTACCTTGGTTATTTTGGTAATAGTGTTCCCAGGTGGTAGCTCCCTATTCAGCAACTCTTTTGCAATCTCTTCTGGGAGATCAAAAACTGCTCCTTGGAGCTGAAAGCACATGGCCAATTATTTTATGAGACTCGATTTATTGGTATTGATGCAATTAAGGAACAAAAAAAATTGGTAACACACCCTTTCATCAGCAATAATGTGTATTTTCCCTACTTCATCAGCAGCAGCAGAATAAACATCAGAGAGAAACCCGGTGACAGATCTAGCAGATAGGAATCCTCGAGAATAACCAGTTTCACGGGTCAATTGTAACGTAATTAATCCCTACAATGTAAACAGCAGTTCAAATTCAGTACTAATCAAAAAGCAGATGATCATATGGAGAAAAAATTAATGATCCGTGCAGTACACAACATAGAAGCTCAGACATAAAAATCCATCTACAGCAAAAGCATACGTTCACAACCAACAAGATATGAAAAGATCAACACAAATATCATTGCAAAGGACAATAAAAGTCGTGGAAAGTAAATGAGATTGCAAATCAGCAAAAAAAATTATGTAGGACAATAGCAATCAGAACTTTTAAAAACATATTTGTAAAGCAGTCATATTCAAAGAAACACACATTTTAGGAGTTAAACCAACAAATTGACAAAAGCTATCCCATCATGTACCTGTTCATGACCAATAAGAGAACGTGATGATGGGGGCTGGGAAAAACCACTCAAAGTTGCTAGAGCAGCAGCAAGAGCATTGAGTCCTCCTTGTTCCGTCAATTTTCGTGCAGTTGGGGTGAAGTACTCCACAGACTCAGGATGAACCCCACTGAGGGTAGCGACAACTTGCTCAGCTGATGATTCCAAAACCTCTTGAACAGATGGTGGGCTAATAAATTCAAACTTGCACCCGACATCACGCTCAAGAGATTTGACGGTCCGCCTTTGGCTGCTTGTAAACATCAAAACAGCTCTCCCTTCTTTTCCTGCACGTCCTGTCCGACCAGAACGATGCACAAATGTTTCTGGGTCATTCGGGAGCTCATAGTGGATAATCTGGATGACAGAGAAAAGTGTTCATAAAGTTCAAGCAAGTCGTCAAAGATATAGTCAAGTAATTACTAAGATGCAATGGCCTTCTGAGAACAGCCAAGTAAAACGCTATCTCCCCCGTTATATCTTCGACGTAAACCAACCATATTCATGGGATTAAACAAAAGCAGCACAGTAGGAAAAAAAAAATGAGTAATGGTAAAATATTCCAAAAAGACCCACAAACAATTGAAAACTCAGAATACTTACAAATATCACTTCACCTCAAGCAGCAAACAACCGTGTATTATAGGTAGTGAATTTTCAACTATACTCAGAACCCTTAAATGCCCCACTTGAAATAACCTATTTGACTCAAAGGTCCCCTGGATCTTAGAGGAACAGATACCTAATTTTTTACTTCATCTCAAGCAACAAAAGATCATGGATTACAACCAACAAATTTTTTGAAGAATTGACAGTTTATAAGATTTACTAGTTCATGCAAATGATCATTACTCGAAAGGGTAGAAAGATATATTATGGAGAAGAAATCTAGAATCGTTATTCAAAAGGGTAGAAAGGTATTTCGTGGAGAAGTAACCTAGACTAAAGGATGTAAGCTTAAACCAACAAATTTGGAACTAAAGGCTTATGATACATTCAACGTATATTATATGGTCGAACATACTGCAGAGACCAGTATAATGTTGGCAATTCAGCAGCGAAGCAGATCATTTCAGTACCGCAATAGTGCCAAAAAAATTGCTCCCTTCCCTTGGGGCACACTATCTCCATCATTGTAAATATTGGAAAGAGATAATACTTGCAACAATTTACAAGAGCCAGAAGTCCCCTTTTTTAATCAATATGCATGGTTGCATAGCATGATTATATCTTGAGTTGACATGGAAAGAACAGAGACCAAAAATTAGAAACAAAGAAATATCACAAAGTGTGAAACACGATAGTGCATGATACTGTGTACTGTGAAAATGTGTCCTGGCCTTCATACTTTGGTGGGTCTTCAAGATCCTTTCGATGACCTAAGTGTGCCCAAGTGGTTTGGCCAATAGTGGGCCAAGAAATATTGAATGGTGATATGGGCAGAGGTTTTCAAGGAATACAAATAACCACTGTGTTTTTTTCAGATTTGATTTTGGGTGGGAAACAAAGAATGGGTGGTTGAGGTTATAACCCGATGGCTAAAACTTTTATGCTTTTATCATGGAAAAAGTAATTACTAAATTTCTGCTTTGTCATCAGATTACTCCCCTGCTTCAGCATCATCCAGTGGGGCACAATAATGGCTACTATATGTACATATTACAGATGCAGCAAGAATTCGCAAATGGATCATTCAATACATATGAACTTACTAGATCAACATTGGGGATATCAAGCCCGCGAGCAGCAACATCAGTGGCAACAAGGACTGTGAATTTTCCTTGCCTAAAACCGTTTTAGAGTTCTTTCCCTCTGATGTTGAGATATGTCACCATGGAGTGCCTCTGAAGCAATGCTATTTGTTAATGTCATTGAAACCTCATCTGCATCTCGTTTAGTACGTGTGAAAACAATGGCCTTTCCACCCTTTGCATAAACCTGGAAAGAGGATTTAAAAGTTAAGAAGCTACATAGAAAGTCTACGAGTCTCTCGCGTGAGTACAACTCAAACTCAATGTAAAGTGCATGAATAATAGAAATGCCCCTAACTCATACCGTCACAAGATCACTGAGGATAGTCTGCTTAGATGTTGCAGTGGTTGATATGGCATACAACTTGATCCCTTCTGCCAACTTTTCTTCTTGATCACCAACCTATAAACCAAAACAGAAAGAATCAAATGAAGGATGAGTGGCATTGTCAACTTGGACACATTTTAACGTGTCTTGAAGATTATAAGAAAGCATTCTATAACCTTCTTAATAAGAAATCAAATACAACCAACTAACAAAAGTGGTGGAACAATGCACAGCAAATAGCATTTCACCATCAACTTTAATCAAGCAAGATTTAGAAGCATTTATCTACCAAAGAATTAAACTTACCAAATCTATGGTCATAGGATTGTCCAAATACTTCCTGGCTAGTTTCTTCACCCAGCCAGGCATAGTAGCTGAAAAAAAGCATGCTTTGCCTCTCAGATGGAAGCTTTTGCAGAATGACCTCCACATCTTCTTCAAATCCAACAGCAAGCATTTGATCTGCTTCATCAAGGACCAAGAATTGAACTTCCCCTAATTTCAGGCTGCTATTGTTGATCAGGTCAATAATTCTACCAGGAGTTCCAACCACAACATCAACTCCACGGGAAAGCGTATTCTCCTGTGTTGTATATGAAACTCCTCCATAGATGCAAACAGTGTTCAAATATGGTGCAGACTCTTGAAATTCCTTCTCCACTTGCTTAGCCAACTCCCTGGTAGGTGCAAGGACCAACGCTTTGGGAAGTCTTCCTCTCCTGCAAACAAGAAAGGGAACGTTACTGAATTCATGAAACCAAGAAATAACGAGTGCATATGTATTATGGCATGAAATGTACCTCAAAGAACCTTTTTCTTGTTCACTTTCGCTGAGTCCTTTAATTATTGGAATGCCAAATGCCAATGTTTTTCCAGTCCCAGTCTTTGCCCGAGCAATTATATCACGACCTTTCAATGCTGGCACTAACACAGCTCTCTACAAAACCAAAAGGTAATAAAAACAGTCAGGAGGCAAATAATGAAGAAGTAACAAACTAGAGTAGAAGAAAGTTGATTGTTGCTCAAGATAGTCATTTCAATTAAAATAAAAAGATAATAATATTCTAAGCATGTGAAATGCATCATTTCATTTGGTAAAGCAGAAGAACAAAAAAAAAATAAGATCAATATGCTTTCCATAGAGAAACACAGTTCACTGAATAGTTCTTCTGTGAATTGGTAGTTGATACCCTGTTAGTAATATTCTCAAAAGAGAAAACAGCCACATCTTAACCATACAACTAGATGAACAATCAGTAACCAACACTTCTCCACTGGTGTTGAAGTGAAGGTAGATGGCATCAAATGATAGACATTGTTAGAACATAAGCTCTTGCAATATGGCAGAAATTAAACTCAGTTCAATCCATGCACAGTGAATACACATGAAAAACTGAGGTCAGCCTTTTCCTTTTCTTTCATGGACTCTTCTACAAAATGTACGCTCCAAGCACATTTACTAGAATAAGTAGATGCGTCTCTGCAGTTCATATTTTTCTCTTTAAATGGTTTTGGAGCTACGAGGCAGAAATGCTATGTTTAAGTTCCGAGCTTTCCATCCAATATTGCAAGTGAATACGACTACTGGATAAAAACTGAATAATAATAATAATAATAATACGTTCCATCCATCAAATTATCCATACAATAAACAAAATACTCGAAAAAAAAACTCAAAAAAAGAAGGGTACTTGAATAGGGAAAAGCTGAGTAATTCCGCGTTTCTGAAGAGACTCCACGAGCCGTTGAGGCAAACCAAGCCTCGCAATATCGAGTTCTTCCTTATCTACTCCAGCTTCACTCTCGCCTACCTCACCTTCAGAATCTTCATATTCACTCTCACTAGCATCGAGAATGTTTTTCCCAAACCCCCCAAGTCCCTTGAAGGCCTCCTCGCTCAGAATCGAAGAATTAGGAGTCAACACAGCTAATGGAACAAATGAATTCGAATCTGACTTGGAATAGCTCGACTTAAGGCAGCGAAAATGCACGGCGGCGGCGGCGGAGGAGGAATAAAATGCTCTGAAATGGCGGGATAAGGGGAGAATTGAGATGTATTGCCTGGAATAGTGGTCGAGTGATGGGTTAGATTGGCATAAGGAGGAGACTCCTATTGTGGATGAAGAACAGGCCATGAGTGGAGAGGAGAAAGGAGGTGATAAGGTTTGGTGTTTATGGTGTATGGTATAGTATAGACTCCCACCTCCGCGCGTAGTGGACTGGTCTGTGACTATTTATAGTTGGGTTTGGGGGTTAAGGGAAAAATCTGTAAATGGATTGGTTTTGCAACGTCGAGAGTTTTTCGAAAAAAATCTGTAACTGGATTGGTCATTTTAGATGATTTTAAATGGGTAATTGACTCAAAATGTTCCTATCGTTCACGTTTATTGTGAAAAATATCTCTATCTTTTATTTTTTGACACAAAACGTTTCTATCTTTCGAATTCTTTACGCTTAACATCCTTTTCACCATTCTTAACCTAAAATGGCCAATATACCCTCCTATTTAAATAAAACAAAACAAAAATAAAGAACAAAATGTAACTATAGGTCCAAACTTTTTAAAATGTGCAAATAACCCATCAAACTTTAGGAGATTTTCACCATAGGTGCCACAAAACATGGAACCCATTTTCGGCCACCATGGCCGCCGGATTTTTGCACTACCACGGTTCCCTCAACAGCCCCTAATAACCCTACACAAAATTCAGCCAAAAAAACTGCAAAATCGACCAGAAATTCAACCAAAAAAGGCCTCTACGCACGACTTTCTCCCCAATTCGACCCAATCCATGGATGCCCATTGCAATTACACCACACGGGTCACTAGATCTCTCCAATATGCGTCCATTGACGTTCGAATTATAGCAAACGGACTAGAAAATCAAAATCGCTAGCCATTTTTCGAAACAGCATTGTCGCGACTAGAAACTGCCTTTTCCAGCGCTGGTTGTAGTCCCCATGATCGCGGACCACCTACGTTGGCTTCGCCTCTTCATGTTAAAGCTATTCTGCCCACGGGTCTTCACCAATTTGGTCTGGAAATGGGCGAATTAGTTGGGGCAGTTCATCCGCTTGAAATCCCGACTTTTCACGGTTTAATTGATGATTCTACATTGCTCCAAACGTCAAATTCAAGCTTAATAACTACAATGGTAATGCTCTTCCCTATGAATCAATTGTACCAATTACTCAGCAAATCAAACCAATTTATGGATTATCCACTCCAAGTTTTGGGCGACGCAAATCTGATTTTAATCCTTCTAGACAGAATTTGAGCAAATTAACATCATCATTGGATCTAGAAGGCTCAAAAATATTAGGGGTACTACCAATTTGGCCGAAAATATAACATTGGATTTTGTGCCACGTTGCATGCAAACCGAGGCTACTGTTCGTGCATTTTCTGGGCAAAATTGGAAAATTTTGACACCGACAATGATTCCAGAACAGCAGAAAACCCTTGAAGATGTGGGAAGAATGTAAGGTTTGATGGGTTATTTGCACTTTTAAAAAAGTTTGGGCTTATGTTACATTTTGTTGTTTATTTTTATTTTTTTATTTAAATAGAATGGTATATTGGTCATTTTAAGTTAAAAAATTGTGAAATTGATGTTCAACGTAAAGAATTTGAAAGGTATGGATGTTTTGTGCCAAAAAATGAAAAGTATGGATGTTTTCCACAATAAATGTGAAAAGTATGGACGTTTTGCGCCAATTACCCATTTTTAAATATGTCAAACATTCGATAAAACTTCTAAACTACTTTTACTTTTAGTTAAATAAATAAACTAATACAATAAATAAGCGAAAAATATTTATAGAATATATAAAAGAGGAATATTTGTTCCTATTCAAATTGCATTATCATGACTTATTGATAATGTCATACGACATCTTTTATTTTCATTTCATTTTTTCTTACAGCTAAGTTCTAAGGATAATTGTGCTTTCAGACCTTCAACTTTTATCTCAAACATTTTTATCCTCGAATTTTGACTTTTCTTTCGATCACGTCCTACAAAAATTGCCATCTTAGGTCCTTCAACTTTTGACACTTATACATTTCAATCCCCAAGTTGAATTTTTTTTACACTTTTGGTCATTTTTCTTTTCTTCATCCGTTTTCTCCTCCAATTTGATATTTTGGCGTTATACACCTACAAAATAGAAAATAACTAAATTAAGTAATAAAATGCAAATGAAAATCTATAGCTATACATCTATATTTTATTCTATATCTGACATATTGATGATGTCATACAGCACTAAACATCCTCTTTTATATATTGCAACTAAATTCTAGGTAAATGCGCTTCCAGTCCTTCAACTTTCATCTCGAACATTTTAATCCTCAAATTTTGACTTTTCTTTCGATTACGTCCTTAAAAAATTGCAACCCTAAGCCCTTTAACTTTTGACACTTGTACACTTCATTCCCCAAATTTAACTTTTTTTGCACTTTCGATCGTTTTTTCATTTCTTCATCATTTCTCCTACTATAGTTAGAGTTTCTTTTGGTTTTATGTTGAAAGTTGGTTACTATTCATAACGCATCATCAATGATGTCATGCTGATGTTATATTTTAATATCAATTTTATCCCTTTTATTTTATCTCAGGCACGACATTATTGTATTATTTTATTCATTTCTTGTTCTTCTCTGACTCTTTTCCCATTTCTCCATGCAACATCTCATACTTCCTTCATTCTCCATGCAGCGGTCCATATTGTGCAAAAAAAAAAATTGACTTCTGTCTTTTATTTTTTTCCGACAATTTTATCTATATGTTGTGTAATTTTGTCACAGTTTTTTTGGTATTCACCAACCTAAAAGTTCTAACCCTCTATTTTTGCTTTCTTTTACAGATGGTTGAAGTTTTCATCATAGATCAATCGAAAGAATTATTGAAACAATGTTTTTTTTTGTAAATAAATACAGATTTTTGCTATGAATTGAAGGTATGGTGGTTCTCTTTTACTGTATCGTTCCAGATATGCAATAATTTTTAAAATAAAATTTTAACTCGTGTGAATTTCGTGGATTTAGTTTTTTTAGAAAACTTAGGAATAAAATAATATTACAAGCAAATTCAATTTTTTTCTTAATTGTTAATCACACATTCTCCATCAATCTACTAATACAAAATACATTCTCTTACCAAAATGGGGCTCAAACAAGGGCTTATTATCCATTACTAGGCTGTCAATTGAGACTTTACTTGGAACTATTATTTTATATTATGAACAATCATTGCTTTGTGACACGATATTATTGAGTATCAGTTTTTGACACTGAAAGGTCTTTAGACAATTATAGGTTTCATATTCATTTTGAAAATGATAAAGACGTATCAAATTTAATTCCACAAAATATCAGAAGGCTCTCTATGGACAAAGTTTGGTTTAACACTACAAACCAATGAGATAATGCAAAGACAAATGCTTTATGTTTTTAGATTTATTTTTCACATTTATATATTCAATTTTTTTCTTGATTCATCTTTCAATTTTTTTTTGTTTATATAATTGAGATTTGATTCTATTCATTTTGCACGGATTGATTATCAAGATAGTAAAATGTGAGGCAGATGAATTTGTTGAAATTATATGGCAAGGGCAGGACATTTAGCTCCTCTTACGAGATCTGTACACATTTTTTCTATTATGAATGGTTTGAAATTTATGATGGCGTCCAACTCATGGAAGATCTACTTCTCTAATTTATTCTACAATAAAAGTAAAGAGTTTTCAATTGTTTGACCTTTCAAAGATGTCATCGACTTTTATGATTTTATCATTATTTTATGATTTTTCATTGATCCCCTTCCTATATCTAATGTCTCTCTCAGAGAAATACATTGAGAGACTTCTCTCTTCAGCTTTCGATTCACTTGTCTCTTTTTACCAATTTTTAGTATATTTTATTTTTACTGATTGACATCAATTTCTTCTTAATAATTTCAAGTAAATTTAATTTTTAGGAATCGCAAGTACATTTACCACATGTGAGCCTCTCATAGGATTAGCCGAAACCCATTTTAACCATGTTAATCATATGGTTGCATCCATTGTCAGAGGCACAACCTGAAATTGATATTTGATTTGATAGGATCTTGCTACATTCAGCTCATTTTTTTAAGGGTCTGTTTGATTGTAAGGATGAAAGATGGGTGGAAAGAAAATGAATGATAGAGAATTGAATTGCCTAAAATTTGTTTTAAAGGGAATTGTAATTAATGATATTTGATTGATATAATTTTTCATCTAATCCGTTTGACTTTATTTTTCATGCAAATTGTTATTTTTTGGGATAAATTTTTTTTTTTACAATCTGTATTAAAATTTGTTTGGATTGCAAAAAAGAAAAAAAAAATTTTGAAATTTTTTTTGTTTGACTTTATTTTTCATACAAATTATCAATTAAATGGATAAAAAATTTTACCATTGGATTTAGAATATGTTTCCATTGCCAAAATGAAAAAAAGAAAAAAATAGATAGAAAACACTTTTCCATCAAAATCATGGGAAAATAAAAGGTGAAAAATGTGTTTTAAATGATTGTACTTAGAAAAATGATGAAAATGAATTCCATGAAAAAGTTATGCAATCAAATACCAAAATCATTTTCCACCCAATTCCATCCCAATCAAACACTACCTAATTTTTTTTGTTTTATCATATTGCATTTCACGTCTTATGATAGACATTGAAGTATTGTCCTTGTAATTGAAATTACAATTGACTTGTTTTGTGATGAAGTTATTATTCTTCTTAAAGAGGTGAAATTGTTTAAGATTATCATACTTCTCTTTTTTTGAACTATATGTTTGCTTACATGGAGTAGGAAAATTGTTTTCAAAGGTACATATGAATATATCTTTGGGTTTGTTTATTGATGACTTTCATACAATATATAATATAAAATACATTAATAGTCTAAATAGTTAAATATTTTGATATTCCAAAATCATTTATCTTTTTTTAACAAAATCACTTGTAAAATTATAACAATTATCGTGCAACGCATGATCTAGTAATTTATAAAGATGAAAAGAAAATAACTCTCTATACCAACCAAGTTCCCATAGAACATCCTATACAAGGACAAATTTCTTTAAAAATTGTTCCATGCAAGCAAAATATAAAACATTTAAAAAAAAAAAAAAAAAAATCTCTAATGCAAATTGAAAATTAAGGACCTTTTTCCATTTTTTAAAGAAGTTAAGGGACCCCAACTCCAAAATTTCCAAGTATTTTGTTCACAAAACAAAGCCACCATTTGAGCTTCATTAAAATTAAATTTTGGGAAAAAATGTGTTATGAATAGTATTTTTTGAATAATGTGTAGTTAAAATTTAGATTTTTTTTTTTTTAATTTATGTATAATATTATCTTATTAAAAAGGGGATTGAAAATAATAAAAAAAAGTACATTTTTTCAAATGAAGCCCAAAGCCCCCCAAGGGCAAAATGGGTCATTGGCCGGCCAAAATTGTTTTCTTTTAACGGCAACAAATGTTTGTAAAGGGTTAATTTCATTGGCTGTCATTGAAATTTTAGTCAAATTTCAATTGATTTTTCTGTGTGTGTGTGTGTGTCTATAATTGCACTTTAATCTAGTTTTAAATCTTTATCAACATGTCTCATTTGTCATCTATCGTCCTAAAAATTGAAGAAAAAATTATTAGTCGGTAACCATATTGTAATTGCTCATCTAGATATATGACATCCTTGAAAAAAAATGATAAATTAAGTTTTATAGAAGTTTATTTAAACGAGCACACTACATATCCAGACTCAAATTCAGATGGGACACGTGTCGAGGATAGTTTGAAAAATTAAAATAAAAGCACTCAATCATTTTCTGATAGATCAAACTGTCTTTTCACTTTCTATTTTTCAATCTGACTAAATGACTTTATTTAAATTAAAAATGTCAGAAGCCTTTTATTTCGCTACGTTTATTTTTTACATTCATATGACACAATGATAAATGGGTATAATATGCAATAATCATGCGAAGGATCCATGTGCCGATTACAATCAATTAAGCCCTCGTATGACACCCATTTTTGATAAATTTTAATGGTTGAAATAATATTTTTTTGAAGAATGTGTGGTTAAAAAAAAAAAAAATTCGATTTACATATAATATTATTTTATGAAAGATTGTGTGGTTGAAAATAAGAATGAGAAAAAAAATGAAAAAGAATGGGTGCCAAACGGAACTTAAATATGTTTTATCATTTTGAAAGACAATAGGTGGTAATGAATTTGAAATTAAATTGAAGTTTACTAATTGAAATAATTAATTAGATGACAATATCAGAATTCGACAGTTTCAGATTGTTTGGTTCGATCTGCGTCGTAGTTAAAATCAACATTTTGGAGCATGTTTGGCTTAGCTTAAGGGTATGAATACTTTTCAGCAGTAGTGACCAAAAAGTTTGCCTTCTGCAAAAGAACCAAAGCAGCAATGGCAAACATGCTCAAATGGGAAATATGTAGTCATTACCGCTAAATTATCGAATACGCAATCGATAAGCTGCCATTATTGATAGTCTACCAGCACGCAATTTCCAACTGCTCAATATCATAATGGTATCTACCATTCATCAACAATAAAACGTATCTGTTAATTGATAACCCTTTGCATTTTTTTTTTCCCAAGAGAGACTGTATATTGTCGGTATTCGCTTTCCCCATTTACTCTTTGCAATTTCATTGATTAGGTCAGCCGTATTATTCCGATCGTTTAATTTCATGAGTACTGCGATTTATAGCCTCATTTTGATAGATAGGTTATTATTCTAATTTCTACATACCCATTCGTTGTTATTCGTTTTTTTATCGAAGTGTTGTTGCCGGACATTTAGCTTCGCTTTTAACTGAATTGGGGCATTTTTATTGAATTAGTTGATGATGTGAATTTATTTAATGTTTCTTTTTTTCAGATTTTTATTTCACTGTGGGAATAGATATACATTTGGGGTTAGGGTTTTCACTTTTCATAGTTTCTGAGAGATTTAGGGAAATAAATTCGTTCAACAAGTCCAAACTACTATCAATTGAAGTTCCTACTTATTTTTAAGTTGATTATAATGTTTCTTAGTTATTTTTTGGCATAATTTTAATGGATGGTTTTTGTTGTTCAGGTTTCCAGAGAAGGGCATTTTCTGGTGAATGATCTGCAGTCAATGTGCTGCAAATGGGGCCTATATTCTACATCCTCATTGCGTTGCCTTGTACCATCGGGGCAATTGCTCTGGCAATACTCCACATTTACAGGCATCTTTTGAATTATACTGAGCCAACTTATCAGCGATACATTGTCCGTATTATCTTTATGGTTCCTGTGAGTATTTCACTGCCCTCCAGTGGACTTTCTTTCATTAGTTATCACCGTTTCATGGTTATTCATTTATGAAAATTTCAAGACTGTAGAATGTTCTACAAGGGGGAATGAATAATCTGGTGCAACATTTATTAGGAGTGTATACTATTTAAGTGTGGGTGTAGCAACTTTTAAGAACATGGCTCTAATCAGGTTTCTTTGTGGCATTGTATTGGTCAACAAATTTTAAGTCTACAGGGAAGTGAAGCTTTGATCTCTTCAATGCATGTGTAAATTATAGTTTTACCCTTTTACTGGTAGACTTGGAAGCTACGTGGTAGGGAACTAGATTAAACTTGCAATGCTTGTGCACCACAAGTGGAATTATGATTCTCATAATAGTTGAACTGCGAGTTACTATTAGGGGAAATTATTACTTTGTGATATTTGCAAGATACGCTTTCTCCACTTAAATTTCTTTGTTTTGGTTGACAACATTTTTATACATTTTACCCAGTCATTTGAAACCACAAGCTTTTGAAGGCTCCCATAATACTTTCAAAGGTTCCTTTGACCTAGTGACTCATAGTCATAAATCCCTACAGTTCAGAATGGATATATAGAAATTTTTGGAACTTCATAGATTAATTTTTTCTTGAAGCCACTAGAGATACTTTACACCATGTAGCCTAATAAGGCTGTTTCGCGCCCAAGCCTGAGCTTTGGTCGTGTAACATGTAGTCTGCTACTCTCTCTCTCCAGTGTGTCGGAGTGCAGGGAGATGGTTGGTTTAGTTAAGATAGGCGACTTGTTAGTTTCATTAGTGTTAGGAAATGATTGTAACTATTTTTGCTATATCTAGTGTCTTTCATTATTAGATTTCTTTCATGCATAGCCGCTTCCCCAGAATTTTATTCTCCCATAACATGCTGCTATATTTTCTGTTATGGTTGCTTTTTTGTCACCTCGAAGTATAACAGAGTAATGTTATCATATTGAATGGTTTTGTACATTTTCTGCTCTATAGATTCTTCTCCGACTATTGAAGCATGTAATTATTTGTATAAAGTTATGACCATAATTCTCATAACTGTTAGTGCTAAATTTTCATTGCAAATAATCATCCATGTTTTGCATAAACTCAATCTGAGCATAGTGAAATTGGTTCTGTTGACAGGTTTATGCGCTAATGTCTTTCTTGTCCCTTGTCCTCAATAAGAGAGCAATCTACTTCAACTCAATCAGAGAAGTGTAAGCATGACCATATGTTGAATTTTTTTTTGAACTGTGTTCTATGATAGTAATTAATGAATGCTCCAAGTTTTTTTTTTTTGGTATTGTCATACTTATCATTGCCATAAATCTCATTCCGTGATCCCAGTTGTTTAAAGTGTAAACTAAAGGGATGATATTTTTATATCTGTTGATACGGTGTAAACCACGACGACAAACGAAGCCTTATTCCTTATGAATTTGGGGTTAGCTGCGTAAATCTTTATTTGCTAAACATTTAAAAATTGGAGAAAGCGATTTTGGTGATGATCTCCAAAGATTTTGGTGATGATGCTCCACCCGTGGCATGCAGAACTGCAGATTTGATAGTAGCTGGAGAAAGTTGTGGGCAAGGAGGCAGGTAGCTTCAAACACAGAGGTCAACTGATATAGGTAATAGTGGAAAACATATGGTGAGAGCCAAATGAACAACACACAACGCTTTAGATAAGAAAAAAATTGGTTCAGAGGACAGGAAGTGGAACCGATTCATTTTGAAATGTTAAAGAATAGGCCCTTGAAAAGGTTTGATTGGATCTGTGGTGAGACTAGGGGTACAGACCAACTGGCAAAATGAGGCCCAGTTCTAATGGTTTTCAAATTCTGAGCTCCCTGGATTCAGAGATTTGGTCCAAGTGAACCTAGACCATTCTATTTGTGAATACTTCCAGGTCTTGGGTCCTTTGGAGATGATGTTGATGGACATAAATCTATGGCAAGAGGTCTGTTGATACCTTATGCATTCTTTTTTCCTGAAACTCCTACAATTTTCCGAAATATTCGGTCTGTGTTGTTCTTTGTTAGTTTGAATAGAGTCCTGTGTTGACAATCATTCTGATATGCACTAAGTTTCTTGGATATCGTGGTCAATAAAATGCATATTTAGCATGGTGACTGTTGTGTTTGTGGGAGAAAGTTGGATATCTGATGGATGGTATGTGCAATTTGAACTGCATTCACATAGATTGTAATTTAAAATTCTATAAAATACTTTTGTAGTTTGAATATCAACTTCAGAGACTTATATAGCAGATGTTAGATTTGTCTATGTCTATGCTCATTCTCTTGATTCCGTTCTCTTATGTCTTGTTGTGGTCAATTACTTTTATTTGTTATACCTGCTCATATCTTATGTGTTTTCATTTCATAAATATTATGGTTTTTAATCATCTACTTGCGTTTGCCAGATATGAAGCTTGGGTCATTTATAATTTCCTATCACTCTGCTTAGCATGGGTAGGTGGCCCAGGGGCTGTTGTTTTAAGTCTTAGCGGCAAAGTTCTGAAGCCAAATTGGTGTTTAATGACATGTTGCTTTCCCCCAATTCCGTTGGATGGGTAAGTGATCTACTCTTGAAACTACATTTGCTTGAATGGTTTAATATATGGGAAAATATCCTTATCCCTCTTGACGTTCAAGGCTTTCTAGAATATATTCTTCCATTTTCACATTAACTTCAATGTTTTCATACGAGTGATGGGTGCATCTACATTATATTGATTGGGTGAACATCAGGTGTGGATATATTGGCAGATATTGGGTTCATTAAGCTCTGAATCTTGGGATGTGCGGGCATGTGTAGATATTCATATGTTTCCTGATTTTCTTCTCCATTATTTTGTAGTTATAAATGTTATTCCTCGAGTTTGACGTGTACACATAGATCCTCGACCAATTCAATGTGGTCAAACAAGAAGAAGAGTATATATTATGGTTCTCATGTTATACGTTCAATGTAAAGTGCTATACCTGTATCCTGTACTCCTTAAAAAGTGTCTTACAGGTTCATTGTTATCCTCAATTTGGGGTCACTGTTACTCTGAAGGTTTTCAAGCCTCTATGAACAGTTTGAGGAGTTTTTGTGCCGTAACGAATCCACTTAGAATAGTTTAATAGCTTAACATTGTTGAAACCTTGACCAGTGGATACAATTAATAGGTTATAAACACACTGAGGGACATTGTTTTTTATTTTATTCACAACGTTCTTTGTTTCTGTGAGTTGTTCAAGGAGTTTTAAGGCCATTATGCTTCCCAAACTTTTTCTGGCACCCTATTGAACAATGATGACAGTTCAATGACACAATAATTAGGGTATTGTTATTTTTGTGCTGTTATTGGCTATAGGTTTTAAGCATTTTGTGTGGTTTGGAATTATTTATCCTATTTTATATATGCGTTCTCTTCTTTATAATGCTTGTGGTTCCTTATTTAAAGATTGCATTTGCTATTAATTAACTGAATAATGTTTCTTATATGGTTGTTCAACTTGTGCAGACGCTTCATAAGAAGGTGCAAGCAAGGATGTCTACAGTTTGTGATCCTCAAACCCATTCTAGTTGCAGTTACACTTATTCTTTACGCAGAAGGGAAATATCAAGATGGAAATTTCAACCCAATGCAATCCTACCTCTACCTTACTATTATCTATACAATGTCGTACTCAGTGGCACTGTACGCCTTGGCGGTGTTTTATCTTGCTTGCAGAGATTTACTTCAGCCATTCAATCCAGTTCCAAAGTTTATCATAATCAAATCAGTTGTATTTCTCACTTACTGGCAGGTAGGACGCTTGTTGAGTCTCAACATTTGTAAACAACATTAAATTTAAAGCATGCTTTACTGTAGTTTTGGAAAGTTGATAGGGAACCTTGTGATACTTTCTGGTGTTAACCATTCGAATATAGAAAGACTTTCTTTTCTCTCCAGTGAGGCCTCCAACATTAATTGCCATTTTTTCGCTTCTAAACTCTGTTTGATGCTATATACGTTCTGAATCGGCTGGGCTCTAAGTGAATTGTGCTTTGTGTGGCTAACCTTTTATTTCCAGAAGATATGCTGACACTCACTTGTTTGCTTTTGTTGAAAAATATACATTTTGTTTTCATATAATGTGTTTCCACTATGACTTGCCATGTGTGTAAAAATATTAATGGAACTGATAAAGGTAGAGATGCATAATTGGGCTTTGTTGTTGGACTCTAACCTGAACTGACACCTGATATATGCTTTCTAGTTTCAATTTGTATCTTTGTTTTGCTTCTATATCCTTCAAACTTGCATCAATGTTTTTGCCATATTCCTCCTAACCATTCACAGAAACATAGTGAACTGATGATCACTATGAATGGAATGCACTTTTACTGTCGATGATCATCCAAACTGTGGACATGATCCAAGAGCCACACTCACGACAAACTGCATGGCTGTTGTGTGCTAGAAACCCATGACAAACCATGTTCATTGACACTTTGAGTCCCAAGCTATTCATGCAATCTAACATTTCTTTTTTGCTATTTTTGAAATTTCATACCGATTTGTTACTTCAGACCCTTAGTTAAAAAAAAAAAAAAAAAAAAAAAACTGCTTTTGCCATACGCATATCGTTATTTCCATATTTATTGTTATAAATCCATGCGTTGATCTTAGACTTCACATGCAACATGATGCCATTTTCTTCAATAAATGTTGTTCTTTGATGTTTTTATTAGAGCCAGAATAATACCAAGCATGGAGATTTTTCCCTTGCTTGAAACGATAATGTTATATCATAGCTGATTTAGTTTTTTCACATGTCTTGCCTGAGATCTCATTTTTATATTGTTATTTCCCCCCAGCTTGGTGCTTCATAATTGCTGTGGCTGCTTTTGAATTCGTTGTTATGGGAATCAATAGAAGCAGCAAATCTAAAATGGATGCTTGTGTTTAATTGGTGGAAAGTGTAAAATTTGTTGGATGCTTGGTAATTAAATTTATGTGCCTTCTGAAGACCTCAACTTAAAAGATTTAAGAATTATTCTTATTAAATTCCTTCCATTTGTAGGGTGTTTTGGTTTTTCTAGCCGCCAAGTCTGGATTAATAAAAGATACAGAGGAAGCTGCTGAGTCTCAAAATTTTATAATTTGTGTTGAGATGCTTGTTGCAGCTGTTGGGCATCTTTATGCATTCCCCTACAGGGAGTATGCTGGTGCAAATATTGGTATTTCTGGTGACTTTTCAGCAAGCCTTGCACATGCTCTGAAATTAAATGACTTTTACCTTGATACTGTCCACCAGGTGATATTGCGATTCAAACCCATTTACTCTGGACACGAGCTTCTTTAGGAGCAAATTTATTTTATAGTCCCTGACTATTCTTTTCTTTGGTGTCTTTTATTTCATCATACAGTTTGCACCAACATATCACGATTATGTGCTCTACAACCACAGTGAGGGTGATGAGGGTGCCAGGAAATATAGGGCTCGGACTTTTGTCCCGACTGGCCTTGAAATGGATACTGTAAGAAAAAACAAAAACATGTTAGGTAACAAGTTGGAAGATATACAGTTATCCAGTCCATCGTCTTCAGGCAGCAGTGCTTCTCAAAATTCTGGAGTTGTAAACGATACTGTAAAATCAGAGGCAACGGACCTGTCATTTCTCATGGACACATCAAATATACATTCTGTTCCCTATGACCTTACCCTCGTTGACATAGACATGTCTAATTACTCAGCAAACGTGCCTCCTGCTAATGAAGGTGGGACAAGGTGACATGAAACTATATATTGGTTTTGGAATTCTCAGCAGTTTCGTATGGAAAAGCCATCTACAATCTTTTTATCACTGGATGACACTAGGATTTGTACATGTAGGAAAATACATTTCGCACTTTCTTACAGTTTTGTATCTTCTGTTGATGATTGAGTATAAAACCTTAATTTGTGGTGTACATTCAAACTGAGTTCTTGGTTGCATTTGCATGTAACTGTGAGTTCAATATTATACAGCAATCTTGGGTGTGAATTCTTTCATTGCTTGCGTTTCTGAACATTGACCTTGCGTTTAATTTTGGGTTTGGAACCATAATAAGGTAAGCTTCCAAAGCTCCTTTCTTCAGCTGGCGTTCTTTGATGAAATTCATACGGCTACTTAAAAACTTCTGGTTTCAGCTGGACTGGAATCTTCTTTGGGTAGATGGAGACACTGCTGCAAACGGTTTTCGTTTTTCTTTTTCTTTTTTGAGAGCTCATATGTTCATGTTTACTCTTCTTCTATGACTCTATCCTTTCTAAGATTCCTTTCCTCATATAACGTTATGCTCTGATAAAAAGCTCACAAAGGGAGTGATTATTTCTTGATGCCGAACAAAAACAGGCGGGAAAGAATTAAAACCCTGACCTTCGACTTCGAGGCCTAGCTTTCATCCTTTTGGCCTTTTCTTCTTCACAAAATAACTCAGTTTCTTTCTTCCGTTCCTCTATATCAATGGGTAGTAAGTTATGTAATTTGGCCTCAATTCTATTCCTCTGTACCCTATTTTTCACTCTAATAACTTCAATTTATGTTAATGCGCCCGTGCGAATATCTAGGGTTTAACGAAGCTACTAGGAGACAATGCTCCCAAGGTGACGAAGGACCAGAAATTCGAAAGCTATTGTAAAACGTACTTGCATGCTTCTAATGAAAATCCAAATTGTAAAACTTACTTGAAATCACCAAAACAAGGTTGAATCACTTGCCTTTTGTTTGCTTGCCATCAACACCTTCCTGTACCCGCTTCTTGGTCAAAAACTCGATCACCAAGGAAGAAGATTATTGTTCACAATCCAAGAACCCAATTTGAGATGTTATATTCCCAAAAATCAAGCCTTCCACCCACATCTATTTTTCACTCTTCGAAGGAACCCGATTTTTTGCATGTATGTTGGTTATTTTTAGTGTTGGGAGTGTACATGGAAGTTATTGATTGAGGGAGGTTACCCATTTTCTTCCAACAGCTATTTTGGCCGGAAAATTGCCATAGACGCCAGCATGAGCATCTACCAATTCCTTGTCCGTAAACTCATTTTTATAATTCATTTGTATGTTATTTTGCATATAATTGTGTTAATACCCGTGGAAATGATGTTGCCACTGCACAAGGGATTTGGACGCTCTGCAATTATTTTTAGTTTATGAACATGTTGATTTCCAAAGAAAAATGCTCCTTTTATTAATTGTCCTTTCCTTGTATTTCTAGATGTAGATAAGGTTAATTTAATGGCTGTACTTTTCAGGAATAAATATTATGACGGTGTTGGATCCTTCTATGGATGTTACCTTGTTGACTTACTAATTGCTTTGTTTGCTATATCCTCAGGGTGACTATAATAATATGGTGATAATAGGGGTGCCAGAAAATGTGAACTTGTATATAATTTTCATGGCTTAGGTTCTTTTCTTGTGACTGGTAATTACAGACTGTTATTGGAAGAAGTGGTAGAGAAATGCTCACCAACGAAGCTGGTGAAGTCACATGGTATGGACCTCATCAACTGATCTTTGTTCATGCGACTTTGTAATTATTTGTGGTACACAATCAATCACGCTACAGGCACATGTAAACAGCCACATCTGATGCATATAATTATTTGTGGCAGATGATTTTAGAATATATTGAAGTTTGATTAGGTTAAATTCCAGATTTTTGTATTGTAATTTTCGTTTTGACCGTTCATGTCTGCATTTTCTTGCATTCTGTGATTTGTGATAATTTTGGGTTCTTTTGTACCCTGATTATATTTTGGCCATTGCGCCATTGCCTTTGCTGATTAGCCCAAAATTTGGAATTTTTTTGTTTCTTACTTTTGCTTTGACCATTGCCGTTGTATTTTGATTGGTTCTGTGTTTGATATTGTTTCTTTAGTCATCTGTAAGGGATGTTCACTAGGACTATCAGAGTTTTAGAAGCGGGAATAAAGTCAGTGTAACTTATTCTTTTACTTTCTTACAATTGTTCTATTTATTTTCTTATTATTACTCCGCCTGAGATGAAAAAATGTCTTCTTTTTCCTGGATATGCACTGACCTTTGTATATTAATTAAGTTTTTTCTATGGGAAGCCTCCAGATTTAAAGAAACAAGAGCTTGCAAAACGGTAATAATCTCTTTCTTTTTTGCTAATTGTTTACCCTATACTCCATATTAATTTTTTTCTTGTTTCTTGCTAATTGTTATTCTTTGTTATGCCTTTTTGAATGCAAATACTCAAAAAGGGCTGATGCCACCAAGGAGTTGAGTGATGCTCTAGAGGTTGGATAATAACTTCTATAGTACACCATCCTCACAAAATTGAAGTCGTCTCTATTTTCTGCACCTACTGCAACAACCCCTATCACCTTGTTCTTTTATTCGTTTTATTTTCTGCATACATTTTCTCACAGTATGAATGATTTATTGTCATTGCAGGCTGGAAATAAAGAAGATATTGAAAAATTCAGTACAATGACAGTTAAGGTACCGATTTCTTTTCATTAACTTTCTTGTAGATTGTTAATGTCCCTTAAAATAAACATTGGCAAACTTTTAATACACTTTCCATGACTTGTTTCATTGTTGAATGCATGTAATGTTGATTCTTTACTTGTGGCTTTTACAAGCTGATAGACAATAGAGAGAAAATGAAGAATATAAAGAGAGAAAAACGTTTCAAATTATTATAAATTGACCTTGTCCTTGTTTGAAAGAACTCTCTTTTCTAGTAATCAATACTTTTCAATTGGAGCGTAGGTTGAAGAAAGCTTCTCCATCAACTGCGTTTTAGTTCGACACAAGGACGTGGAACCTATTTTACATGTAAAAGAAAAGATAGAACATGATTTGTTCATGGAAAGACCTTGTATTGACCCACGTATTTCTAAGGTAAACTTTCTAAAATCTCCTTTTTTTTTTTCTTTCTTTTCATTTATTTATTTATATTGGAGCAAAAACTAAAGGTATCTAAAATTTTCATGAAGTGGATAGCAATGATTTTTAAAAGGTCAAATCATTTTCAATCATGAAAATTTTCAATTTACTTTCATGTGCAATATAAATTACAGTACTCTATTGATAATTATTATACTTTATTGCGTGTCCCTTTGATTCGATTTCCTAAAAATGTGAAGAAATAGTTTTTGGATCACTGATATAAATTTTGGTAAAACCTGGTTCAATTTTCGGTTTCCGTATTAGGCGAATCAGAAAAAAGGGAAAAAAAAAAAAAAAAAACTGCAGCAAGGTGGCATATCCAGTCGTAAAACCTGGCTCAATTTTCGGTTTCTGGATTAGGCGAATCAGAAAAAAAAAAAAAAAAAAAAAAAAAAAAAAAAAAAAAAAAAAAAACCCAGCAAGTTGGCATATCTAGTAGTCCTGTGACTCCTAGCAGCCATTAAACATAAACCCTGCCCATATTCCACGAAATTTCAAATCCAAATTGAGCATGCTGAGTTCCAGGAAACTAATGTGGTATAGCAACATGTCCTTTGAGGCGAAGTGTCCAAATCATCCTTGCTGTTCACTGAGAGGAGGATCACAAGAAAGTAAGATTAAGAGCATGCTAGTTCAAAACTTGGTAGGCTAAGATGGTAAGGGTGAACGGATAGGGGGTTGAGAGTCTCTTCGCTGCCAATTATAGTGGTCGTCGAATGGGATAAAATAGTTATAAGGGTTTCTGCAATTGAAAATATATGATCATGTTATTGGTCTTTCTTATAAATATTATGATTTTCTCGAGGTTGGTTGAGGGAAAAGCAATGCAATGGTTGAATGTGAAAATCAATGTTAAAAATATTGCCAAGAATGTTGACTCAAGTGACACGTAATACATGCCTAGTAGCACCACAATGAATCGATAAAATCTCATGCTAAAAAAGATGATTCTCAAGCATGTTGGTTTTCAAAATGCTCATTTAACCATATGAACAACACATAGTCACGCCAACTAAAAGTGTACTCCCATTTTTGTGGGAACTTGTCATTCTTGTTTCAAGCTCAAACAATTGCACTAATTTAGTACAAAAATGTATAACATATTGTAAAACCAGACAAAGGGAATAAAAACCAGTTTAAACATCTAAATATGCGCTCTTTAACTTCAGACAGGAAACACACCTTCACATCATCTTGTCTAATCCCTCCGTTGCTTAGCATCAGAAATGTGAAACATAAGCTGCACGTTTAGCTTTTTAAATAAATTTAAACTCACACCAAAAGACAAAAAGTTCAAGGATAAAAATATTTGAGAGTACACGATACCTTGGTTCCAACGTAGAAAGAAACAAACATGCCACCAAGTATAGGCAATGCTGCAAAACAGGAGGGTTGCAATTACTCCGCTGCAGTACATCTCTTACAAGTCAGAAGCAAGAAAACATACCTTCTTTGTGGAGGAATTCAGAAACCAACCAATTAATGCCCGATGGCCCAATCACAAACCCAACAAGATTTGCCACCTGTAGACCATTGCTTCAAAATTCTGAATATTCACAAGCTTACATACCACAAGAAATTTCAATACAGCAATAACAGGATGTCAATACGTCATACGTGCATATAATTCAGTTCAACATCAAACTTTGTAAGATAAATATAATACCAATAAAGAATAATCGTCACACACTGTTCCTCTTGGCATATTTATATCAGTGATTCGAAACACATAGGGTTGATCGCTTCAATTTGCACAATGAAGCTGTAATGAAAACCAGGGCAGTATGCATTGGTGCATTATTACAACATCAAGGTGGAGGTCCTCATACACAAGCATCATGTCAAAGTTCATCAGAAAGTGTTGGTTCGTTAATTAAAATGCATTAGCTCATTAATCATTATAGCTTTCATCTGGAAAACAATCATAAATGCAACATTGATGCATCACGCTCAAACCGATAAATTTCCATATCTACTATGGACAAAACTTTTAAAATAAGCAGCTATACACATTCACATACATTCCAATTATTGAACTAGTATTCAATTCCAATTCATTCAAAATTTACATGTAAAATTTTATGTTTTTTTTTATTTTTGTTAAACTTAATTGAAATTGATTAAATCCATCCAGTTGTCACTCCTAAAAGCGCCAGCACAGCCAGACATTTTACTGAAATATTATGTCAGTAATCTGTCTTAAAATTAAAACCATAAGGTAAACAAATACTTGACAATGCATCCATACTTAACAAGATACTATTTTGGCATAATGATAAATCAGAGAGATGTACCATGAGGCAAGTTATAGTTACTGCACCAGAGACAGCTCTAAGCTCACGAAAAACAAATCCCCCAAAAGTGCCCTTCACCTATAAACAAACATGGTATTGAAAATTGATTTAGAAAATCATGAAAGTGGCAGAACAGATGTTCATATTCAAGAAGCATTTTATAAATGTTTATTAACAAATCTTTCCTTTTCTTTTTTTCTTTTTGCTTAATTTTAAGTGCAATAATGTTTATTGGGAAGTTGTAAATTCATCTATTCTCTTATGAGAAAGCATCTCTCAGAAATTATGTTAAGACAAGTAATGCTTGATAAATTTATTCAAGTAGGCAGTAGTTATGACTGGTAGGTTTAACTACTGGATATTGAAAATCATGTCATTTATTATTTCCTTCTTATTTCTTGGAAGGCCAAAAAAGTTCGTTCGGAACAGTTTCCAAATGTGATTAGTCTTAGAAAATGAACACGACAAACCATAATTTCAAGGCATTTTTTCTCTCCTGTGTGCGAGGTCTTGTAAAGCCCTATACTTTCTCCCCTCTGACAAAAAAAAATATCAATACTCTTTCCCTAATCATTAAGATCTAACTCTATATACGTCAAGTTGTCCTTGTTGATAAGGAGTAATTTATTTATCCTAACAAGCTGACAAAGGAGAAGACCAGTGAGTCCAAGCAGAATCACTACAGACGCAAAGAAGAAGATAAGACTTTACAATGCAGGTATAGAGTGGAAATGCAAGTCCCATTCAGGTATCCTCATTGAAATTTCTACATTTGCTATAAACTGTTTTACGGTTTACATTTATGTTTGTGATTTGGACAGAAAGATTGTATGGCAACATGCTATAACGCAACAACCTGCCACAGTTGGCTTGATAAGAACTAATGCAGGATATAAAAGGCTCAAGAAGAGCCAAACAATCATGGAAAGTATGGAGTTCTTCTGAGAGCTAAGACAAGCTCCTTGGAGATATCTTATCTCTTAGCTCTGTCCAGATTTTGTGTTTTTTCTGCAGTTTCATGAGTCCTCGTACAGTTTAAAGTCAAATCCTTGTCCAAGTAGGAGTTTCTTAATATGGTGTATCCTAATCATTTTAGACCATTCTCTTAATAAAATATCCCAATTTTATGATTCTATAACTATTATGTAATCTAAGTATATCTTTAGTTGGATACATTCTTGCAAAAGGAGATTCCAAGGGTGTTTCTTGTCCATTATATTTTTCTCTAACTTCCAGTCTTCCTTCCAATTGACAGAAAATGCTGAATGCTTTTATTCGAAATGGCTTTCTGTGTCAATTTGGTATGCTAGCAAGTTTGTGTTGGCTAAAAAGTTGGATGCCCATAAGGGGTTTTGGGATCCATCAATGACTCTTATGAAAGAAACTTCAATCTCCAAGAAGGTATTTTCTGCAACCATTAAAAAAGGCGTGTAGAGAGCTTACTAACATCAACTGGCCACTTGATTAATTATTTAAACTTGCAAAATGATATCAAGGTAAGAAGGCCATCTGTGAAGTGCAGGACAAACAATAGGATGTGAAAAGCAGTTCTCCAGCCATATTAAGATTTGGCATGATGGCAGGATAAATATTGCTGGAAATAAGACAGAACAGGGTTTTCATGGGTGAATAGGCAGATCAAGTATTCAACATTCTCTGTTTGGAAAAGAAAAATTCCTCATTCAGTGTGAATTTTCACCTGATGAGGTAACTAGATGAATGGGGCTGATAAAGCATTAACATTACCTGAAAGGCATTTGCTGTTGATTTGACAAGCATTTCTGGTATGAAGAATAAACATGTCAACCATGCCCACGAAAGAAGCTTCCTGAAATCGAAGGCATTATCAGATGAGCAGCTATGTTGTACTACAGTAATGATATCTTTGGTCGTCGTGAAAAACTCTGAAGTTAACCCGTACCACTCTAAATCATGCCATATGGCAACAAATGTGAAGATGACCCATACGTTTAGCAGCTTCTTTTGAGCTCCTCCAAGAGGGATATAAACATACCTAACACCCCAGTTAGCAGCATTGATGCATGACTCAAAACCAAATTGCAAAAACAAATGCGATAAAAAATAGAAAGTTTACCTAACAAGCCATTTGTTGAACGAAGCATGCCAATTCTTCCAAAAACTTTCCAAGCTGTAGCAATTGTTTACACACCTTGGCATATTCTCAGGAGCCTCGATGCCATTGATCTACATGATTTATTATCTGTTAAATCAATTCCATTCATCTGAATATATTGCACTTTGAAAATTCCGCATACGATTCACTAAACACAGAGACAACTGTTGAGAACTTCAGGCAAGAAACAACACAATCAGAAGATTTTGACAAACATACCAGTGACCAGAATCGGAAGTAGCGCCAGATGAGGAAAAACTTTAGCCACATTAAGTTTAGAACCTGTTTTATCACACATAGGAGCTTGTTAAGGAGATTTAGCCCTGTTATATGGAGAATAACTAATATAAGATAAGAAGATTACATTAAAAAAGAGATAAAAACAAATTCACACCATTCACTATTTCGCTTGTATATAAAAGTATCCAATCAATTCTCCTCGAGAACATACTGAATAAGGATAGCTTTCACTTGTTTTGCACTAAAATTGTTAAAAAATAGGACTACTAGGTTATATTCTATATTTGCGTATGCTTGTTGATGTTCTGATTGAGGCCATGTCTGGTTCCTTAGTCATATAGTTTTATCATTTATGTTCCCAAGTAAACTTCCATGCTATGTGCCCTTAATAATGGTAAAGCCACATAATTATAACGGTCCGTTTTCTCCAAATCCCATTTGCAGACAAGGAACAGATCCTTACCTTGTCTTTCAATTTATCCAGTGCTTATGGAACAAACAGCAAATTATTTTCGACTAGTCAACTAGAAAATGAACAGTTAGGTGAAATTTTATAGGTCTGGCAGTCGGGCCACAGAAAGGAAGCAACTTCAATATTTTCAACTAATGATCTAAGTACAGTACTCTTCTACAGTATGCATATAATAGGAACAATTGATGGATATATGGTGTCTACATCAAAGGAAAATAAAGAACAAAGAATAGTATTGGTAAGTTCGCAAATCAAGGGGAACGATGATGTAACAAATGCCATCACTTACCCCATATCCAATAATAAAGATGTCCATGGGAGACAGCTGTTTCCACACACCACTAGAAGTGCAGGAAGAGAACTCATTCTTAAAACATAATGCAACATGAGTAAATGTCATTAATAAGAAATTTACATGAGTTTGTAAGACACTCACCTGATGGAAAATGCATTATAGTAGAAAAAATGTGACATCAATTCCACTAGGAAAAAACTAAATAGCCAACGCAAACCATACCAAGCCACTCCTCGAGATGAGTAATTTTTTTGGGGAGTTTCCAACTGTCACGAACATGAATTAAGTCATATTGAGAGTCCTTGGGATTGAACAACAACAACAGAGTATCATTGATCGGACAATCATAAAGAATAATTCAGGAAAATTGAGATAAATATATCCATGTCAAAAGAAAGTAGTCTTCCTTTTCATTATTCCTTTGAAAGATATTAGTAACCCTCTTTTTGAGTTTGTAATATTGGTAATACTCTTCTGGCTGTTTAGCAAAAAGGATCTTCCACACAAGAAAATCCAGTCAAGGTAAAAACAAAAATCGAGGTATGGGTAAAAAATCATATGAATGTTAAAAGAAAACTATGTGAACATTGCGTTGTGTAGCATCTGTATTCAACTAAAACAGCTTCAGAAGAGTACCAACTACTGATGTAGTGAACAGTTAGCAGCAAATTTAATAAATAAATAAAAACTACAGCATATCTAGGACTTTAAATCTACATATTTTTTATCAAGGAAAAAAATGCAAAGAATCATGATCAGCGGTACAAACCTGTGAAGCAAAGGCATTGAAGCTAATAATTGGTCCAGCAATGTAAAGGGGTGCATACACCAAATAACACAAGTATATTGAAAATGAAAACCTCTCATTTGGGGCACTTCTCTCCTGGAAAATGTATTGATAAAATTGAAATTAAAAAAAAACCATAAACAGTCAGGAAAATATTGGTACAAATTTTGAAGCAATAGAGATGCGGCAAATAATTGTACTCAAATAGTCCTTGCAGAAGCAAGAGCTCACCTGTAATAGGAGGTAGCATGTCTTGCCTGATGAACAATACACACAGCGTTGAATGTGCTTCTTAATTAACAGAAATCTAAATGTCAGAAGAAACAATAATTTTGTCCCTATTGTGGCATGGCCAACAGGAAAAGTAACTAATCAGCGATCAAGAAATAAAATGGGAACATAATAAGTATGTGATTTTGGATCAAGTTTTTCACTTGTGTAATACTGTGATGAATTATTAAATGTCGAAAAAAACTGTTTGACTTAGCAGTATAAGGAGGCTCAAAACAGCTGATCAGCATGTCCATCCATTCAGTCATGAAATAAGCCAAGTATAAGGTCTCTTGATCAGAGGTTCCACAAAAAAACATATGTTATTCTATCTCCATAACAACCAGAAACACTTGAGAACTATGCTAGAAATTAATTTGGGAGGGGGAGGAGAGATTTGGAGGTCGAGACATTTTTTCTCTCTTCCTTTTATTATTTTGGCCTCATTTGATCAATTTTGAAGGAGATGTTACACAGGTAATTCTAAGGTGAGCAAGTATCATTCTCAAAAGGCAAAAAAACCTTGACAACATATGTTATTTCTGTCAATGATATTGCTTTTCCTGTCGTGAATTAATTTCAGGAAATTTTATGCACTATATTTTGAGTAACAATGAAAATTTGGACACTTGAATGCACTTCTGCGAGAGCGAATGTAGAGCTTCAACTGAGTGACTCTCCTAGAGTTTTTCCCTTTTGTATTTTTTTTCCTGATACCAGGAACGTTCAAAAATTATCACAAGTGTGTGTGTAGTCATTTGGGATATCTTTATGATCTTAAATTAGTATTAGGAAAACAGTATTACTGTCAAAACACAAGTCTAAATAAGCTAGAAACCTGCTAATATTCTCTACTACAGTTGTTTGAGATACATAGGATTGCTAAGTCAAAGCATCAGGGAGTTTAAAGTATCAACCTACAATGTGTTTTCTATCTGACATCAAAGGACAGTCTACTATCCAGTTAATGGAAGTTTTAAGGAGCATTGATTTCAAGTGAAGATTAGATTACACCTCTCCTATATAAGAAATTTTGTAGTTAAAAAAAAACTTCCAATGCATTAACATGTTGCGATGTGATGAACCTAGGTCCTTGCACAATAGGGTGGCATGCAGTAAGGGAATGAAGAATTAGTTCTTCAGAATAGCCATCAAAGAATTGCTACATAAAGAAGTAAAAAAGTACCTTTTGATCAAAACGATTGTATTGATCAGCCCAATGGTAATCATATCCAAAGCTTATCATTCGCAAAGCAACTACCAAAAGAAAAGAAGAATTAGATAAAAAAGATGGAATAAAGGAAATTTTGATGTACATAAAAAAGATGAGATAAAAGAATATTACATTTCATTGTGTGTTGGTGAGAATAAGAGGATTCATGACGAAAGATACAAATGCTTTAAACTGATTATGATAATTACAGGTATCACTCGCAATTATACTCGTGACAGAGTAAATAATAATGCTGGCATCTACAGCTTTGTCATGGAGAGGGACATCAGAAAACCATAATAAAATTTATTTTCCATCAATATAGAAGAATGTGGAATCCAACAAGTAACACATTCTCAAGCACTGGAAAGATCTATGCTGCTCAGTTAAAAGGAAAACATCAATTCCAAACCTAGCGTGCCATGTATTGCACACTGTCTTCAGTCTTATATATCTCTATAGGCATACAAAGGCAAAAATATATAAGCATTGGTACAGTGTGTAGACCTGCATTAACTATGATATGATGTTATACGTGCAATTCCATAAATCCATTTCGTTCATATTCTTTAGGTTCAATTATAAATCAGTTCAAATTTATCCTGAATACATAGACTCTACATTCTCAATCAAGCTAAAAGTTGTTAAATGAACAGATCATGTGACCTAATTCCAAACTGTATTTAATGTTAATATCTATTTTGAAATTTTGATGATGTTATAAGCTATAGCATGAGAACTAGGAGCAATCTTTCAGGTGAGACTAAAAAGGCAAGAGAGAACATTTGTTTCAATTTCTTATTTGTTGATTTATTCCACTTGGTTAAGGTAGCACCCATCGAAGATAAATTGCAGGAGCATCATTTGAGATGGTTTCAACATGCTTAGTGAAGGATGATAAACCTTGAGGAAAACTACCTAAAATCATGTTAATGAGGTAAGTAGAAATTATTTGAGATTCTATGCTTTAACCTAATAAAGCAGAGTACAAGAAGAGGATCTATGTAGTCACCCTAGGTAAGTATGGGACAAGGCTTTGTCAAGTTAAGGTTGTTTATTTTATTTTTTTGCAATTGTTACTTAAATTTGGAGCTGAAACCCTAAAATGACTGAGGCCAAGAAAGTACCAAAATTAAAGCAAATATGCCATCTGAAGGTACCCCGAAAGTTATCCAAATAAGCCCAGCTTTGCCTACAGCGAAGAAAATAGAAAAATAATCCTAAGTGACAATACTTGAAGAACACAAGGTGAAAATCCTGAAGACCGTAACAAGAAAATAACTTACCCAAAACTGGAGAATGGATATCCCTCATAAATACGATTACATAGAAGAAAAGATAGGTTGAAAACCCAAATTGCAAATGAGAAGTATTTTGTCTTCCACATATCTGCAGAAACAAAAATCTGGTAAACATGAGAGTATTAGAAGCATTATTTGGTACTATGAAGAAGGATGATAAAAGCTGGCATTTTAAAATTTTAACTTAACACGACCATACAATATTAAGCCACCAAGATAAGCATACAGCATGTATGATTGATACATAATTGCCAGAGATCATAAATGGTGTTTTAGTATGTATATACACAACACCTTCTACATTAAGTATGATAACAAGACAGCGGTAATGCATCAAGAGTTAGAAGAAAGCAAACCTTTACTAGAAGAAAATTAGCTGAAGCAATAATGAGGATAAATATGACACTGCAAACAAAAACAAAGTGTCACTAAAATTACTATAGCAGTCTAAAGTATAAAATACGTTTATAGTCGCAAAGCAAAAACAAAAAGAGATGGAGTACATACCAGGCTCCATGTAGATATGATAAATAAGCCATAGAAATCAGAAGCCAAACAATTGACATCCCCTTCGCCTTCAAACAATATAATGCTCTGAAAATGTAGGCGACCACTGTGAAAATCCCAAACACCATGGTGAGAATAGGTAGGTTCCCCCGAAAATTTCTCCATTGGGCATCAGAAACATCCTAAAATAAAAAGGTAAAGAATCGCATGTCAGAATGTGCACAACAATTCAATGGCATATAAAAATTGTTTTGCGTGGTCTAATATTATGACTCCAGCATTCTGTCCCATCCATATATCCTCTAACAGGTAACATTAGTTGATTATAAGCAAGTTGGTTCTCTTCCATTACTAACAAGATTTGATTGTTAGCATTCAATCTTCACAAATTCAAAAACTACTTTCATAGATGACCCTTTGTTCCTCAACCACATCCTAGAGAAACTTACCAAAATTAGATATGCTATTCTGATTATTAATAACTTGAAATAATGTCCAATTGAAATTGGTATGCTTTAATTCCAGGACAATGCTAATTCCTGGCAAACAATTTAGGCTCCTAGTTGAAGAAGGATGCATTTGATTCCAGATATACTTTTTTTCTAGAATGAAACCTTCATTAAATTTAGTCCAAGACAAATCATGGAAGAAAAGCACCTGCTCATTAAGACAAATAGAGTAGTTGTAGCAAAAAATGATAAGTTACAACAATTAGCCTGATCAGTAACTAATAACTACAAAATTTACATACGTTAAATCGATGAGAAATCCATCCAGGGCGCAAACCATAGAGCTTGGAGTAATGATCTGTGATTACAGTTAACCAAAATAGTGAAATCAGTAAAACCTCATAAATACGGATAGATACATGTAACAGAGTATACAGATGTACCACGGGAGAGTTGGAGAGAGCGACGAATGACGATTGCGTAGAAAACGACGGCGTACAGGATGAGAAATGTGAGCTCTTTCTTCTCCCAAGAGCTGCTCTTCATTATTACTTTTTTTTCCCTCCTCAATCTGAGATCAAATATCGCTAAATTCGATTTATATTGAAGAATTGGATTGGGATTATAGCATGTAAGTATTCTGTAAATATACGGGGAAAGGCAGATGTATGGATGAAATGTTACGGAAGATTTACAGAGTACTCATTAGATTAGAGTTATGGGAATTAAATATTGTAAAAAATGGGACCCACCTGCTTGTGTGATTTCAGTAGAACTTGTGTGAGTTCCTTCTATTAAGGTTGGACATATATCCCGAACCGAATTGAATCAAATCGAATCGGACCTGAATCGGACCAAATCAGGCGATTCTTCGTAAATGAAATATCCGAACAGGTATCAGAATCAAGAACCGACGGGTACGAATCGGTTCTCGATTCTAGACCCAGAACCGAAGAACCGAATAAGAACCGAATTTTTTTAAAATTTTTTAGTTTTTATATATGGGATAAATCAAATTATTTAATTTTTTAAAAATAAATTAACAAATATAGAGTTTGCAATAAAGAGACTGGGTTCTATGATAGCATTGAGACATGTAATAAAAAATATATTATATTTTGTCTTATTAAATTTTATTAGTTGAACAATTTTTTGTTTATTTATGTTTGTTAATTGTGATTTTTCAATCTTTCTTGTAGAGTTTTTTTAGTATCTAGTATGGCAAGTCAAGTAATTGATGGTTAAATCAAATAGTTGTTAAGTAAGTACTACTGTATTAGCAATACTTTAAAATATTTTATCTTTACGAGTCTATGACTTTTAATTTATATGGATCACCGATATTTTAGTATTACTAATTTACTATCTATTTTTTTATTTGTATATATTGGTAAATTAATCTTATTGGACAACTTGTTATTTATATCTTATTAAATTGGAATACGTTAATTTGTAAAAGTTAAGATTGAACATGTCAGACTGTAGTATTGTTATAAATGTTAAAAAAAATCAATTATATTATGGAACCGAACAGAACCGAATCGAACCGAACCCGAACGATTCCAAAATTATATTTGGACCCGACGATTCCGTTTACTAACTACCCGAAAATTTTCGGTTCAGTTCGGTTCTCTTCAGAACCGAACCGAACCGACCCGTGCCCAGGCCTACCTTCTATAAATGTAGCACATTCCTTCCTCAGGCATGCTTGCTGTACACTCATATACAGCAACATGGACAGCCCCCTCATATTAGGGGACCCCATAATCAGCATGGGGCCCCTCACAGGAGGGGGCTGTAAATATGTATATCCTTTTCCTTCCTAAATATATAGAAATTTACTTGCTCTACAGGTCAACTTACAAGGCTCTATATTGGGCACACACATACACATAAGGTGTGTAATATGTGTCTGTCCTGTACAGCAAGTTTAATTCAAATATATATTGTAGAGGAAATGATAGTTGGCGATGAATAAATTACAACTGTCAAATCTGTGACAGTCTCTTTCTGAGTCGGGATCAAGGGTCTTTTGACGTTCTACTTTTTTCACGAAAAAATCATAACAAAGCCCGAATTAAAATTAAAATTTTAATATTTTAATCTATATTAAAGTCAATTATTAATTTTAATCACATATTTTATAGATTCACAATTTTTTAATCATATATTTTATCAACTCTAAAAATTTGATTTTAATCCCCACCAAACACGGGCTAAGTTTAAGATTATATTTTCAACTTTTCACAAATAACAAAATATAAGACCCTGTTTGATGACGATTATTTTGAGAAAATGAAATTTTGAATAGATTTTTTTTTGGAGAATGTATGATTAAAATGTTAAAAAAAAAAAATTTTACTTGCAAAATATTTTATTGTGTAAATGTGTTGTTAAGAATTAATATGAGAATTAAAGAAGTTTGAAATAATAGTTGTCAAACGATGTATATATATAATGATTGCTATTATAATAATTCCTAGAAGAATAATGTGATATACATTGTATCGTAATTAGGTTTCATCTCTCATCGTAATAAATTCTAAAATTAAGCGAGATTGTAATTGTCTTTCCATTCAAACGTATATAACATATCAAATCATTCTTCCATTGATTCTCTATTTTTTCGACTGGATCCCGATCACAAACATCAATTTGTGTAAGATGATTTTGGATCCAGTCATAAACACCTTGATAGAGGTCCGGTACATGCATATTTATCATAAGTTACAAATTATCTTTACGAAAACATACATACATAAAATTGTTACAAATGATAACACAAATATTTACCAAATGTCACAAATATAGAAACAAATGCCATATGCATGTCTAAAATAGTCATAAAATAACAACCCAATATGATATAGGTATGAAGATCTCAATTCCAACTAGAAAATAAATAAATAAACTAAGAGATCACAAGCAACCATGTACTTAGTAAAATTATGACATAAAATGGATAAAAAATTTAAAAAATGTTTGGATGAAGATGAACTGATTTTCGGTTAATTTGTTTCATTAAGTTGAGGAGAGAAGTACGATCAATATGTTTCAAATAAATACTTGATTTCTGAACAATTAATTAGGCAGCCTGATTTGAGGGGAAAAAATAAAAACTTGAATACATAGTTTCATGGTTTGCTTCAAGGTTAAAATGAACATATGAGCAGGCCCAGTACACATCTGTGCAATCCCTGTGGAGCAGTCTTCTTTGGCAATCTTATGGGATCTTAACATAACTCCTAGTTTTAAATATCACATTTCCCGAATAACAAACTCATTAAAATATTTAAAAAATAGGTTGTATATAAATTTATTTAATATAAAATCTAATATAATATACGATAATTATTTCCACCCATGCCACCTCACACACCCCATCATATCACCTCACTTCACCACCTTCCCTCCACCTCTTCATTGGAGAGGGCCATCGGCTCCGACGGCCGTTCCCGGCAATGGCTCCAGCGGCAACTCCAACGACTGTTCCGACGCTCGCTCTAGAGGCTGTTTGGCAATCCCTCTGGTAAACTACTCTAATGACCACTTCGATGCATGCTTTGACGACTGCTCTGACAACTGCTCCAGCTTGCTGGTAGAAAAATCTCCAAAGATTGGAAACAATCTCTCTATACCCCACTGTAGAAAAATTTCAAAAAATTGTGGTGGTCGTAATGGTGCATTGTAGGTGATCAAATTGCAACTGTGTTATCTGTGACGATACATGTGCCATATGTGATTATTTGTGATCAAACCTATCTTCAGTGTGACTGTATATGACCGTCTTATTTGTGACTATATGTTACAAATTCACTGACAAATGTTATCTATGATTAATTGTGACCAAATTTGTATGCAGTGTGACTGTCTGACCGAGTCAATCTTAAGTCACAACCGATCACAATAAACACAAAATTGGTTATAAGAGTCACAACAAACACATACTTGATCGCATAAAGTCAGTGCAAATAAATATGCACACATCGCAAACATGTGATTAATCGTGATCAACTTTGTTTTCGATGTGACTAACTGTGACAAAAATTGTATTCAGTGTAACTGTCTGTTACCAGGTCAATTTCTCAACATCGGTCACAGAACCATCACAACCTACACCACCTCCAACGAACCACAGATTAGAAAATTATTGCATCCCCACCACTGTCGCCATGAGCACCATCGCATATATACTACGGTCTCCACAATTACTACCACTACAACACCCGCAAAACTATCGCACCACCACCACTACCACACCTTACCAAAAAAATCCATAAACCCGCTGCCACATCACACTACCACGGCTAGCACCTTAAAAAACTTAACAAAACATGTTGCAAAATCACCACAAAAATCACAAAAAAATACCCCAAAATCATCAAAGAAACCTCCGTTGACTATTGCAACACCGCAGGAACCTCCACGAGCGGTGGATCGTTGTTATGATACGCAACATTGGAGGAAATTTCAGATCCACAAGTGGCACTGCAACACCTTAACTTCACCGCAATGAGCTTGCAGTGACGCGCACTAGTTGAAATCTGCAGTGACTGCAACAGCTGCGAGTGGTTGAGGACGTCGATGTAGTAGGAGACCAGTTTTGCGAAACTCTGGCGAGAGAAGCAGTAGGTGGCCAAAATCTAGAAGGGGTGTGGAAGAAGTAGTCGACCTTATTTTTGGGTAAGAGAATGACCATTTGATTTTTGGGAAAGAGAGAGACTGTGTAGGTTAGAAATGAATTAGGGTCTGGGGTGTAAACTAAGTGTTCAAGGGTGATAGGGTGGATGGATGTAATTAACTTGTTTTAATTAATTTAGAAATTAGTATTCCCTCATTGATTATTGAAATTTAATCTTTCACCCCACTTGCTTTTGAAATGTAATCTTGAAAAGAAGGGTTGTAGGTAATTTGCCCCAATCTTATTCCACCTTGAGATTTAAGCCTCATTTTTTAAAAATCATTTTTCTTTTTCAAATAAAAGTATTTTTAATAAAATAATTTTACATAGAAATTCAATCTTTTACCTTTTTTTAACTCTATATTTTTCAAATACATTTTTCATAAAATCTATTCTCCAGAAATGGTATTCAAACAAGGGCTCGGTCTTGCCTTTTAATATCTGAATAATGAGGCGTTTATCATTCTTAATTTCTAAGTAACAAAAATAGAACTTATTTCAATTATGGGCTCTTCGATCCCTAGTGGGTTTGTAAGAATTTTTTTGCAACAAAATCACAGAAGAATGTGTTCTGGGCCATGCCCATTTTGTTTGCTGGACGCCCAGATTATGCTGAAAACATAGCCAAACAATTTACAAAAAAATTTGGGAACACCACACAAACCCTACAATTAAAAATTACTTTTTAAAACTAAAAAATTTGTTAAATTATTTCAAAAATCAGGTGCTAAATAAATTTATTAAATATTAAATTATAATATAATATATATTAATTATTTCCACCCCGTACCACCTCACTCACCCCATTCTATCACCCAACTACATCACATTCCCTCCACCTCTCCATCGACTCCGACGATTGCTCCGGCGACTGCTCCGGCGAACTTTTTTTTTTTTTTTTTTTACTACCCGTGATTAGTTCTATTGGATTTATAACTTGTGCACATTGTGACATTATTTTTTACCAGTGACCGTGATCTATTAATTGATTTGCGCCAAGAAAAATTAATGATATGAGACAACTTATTAAATTAACTGATTACAAGTCATTGTGTGGTAATAAATCATCAAGTTAATTTATCACAACTTATTTATTAGCCACGAGACACAAATTATATGTCACAATTACAAATTTATTCATAATCACATATTTGTATTCGGTGTGACTGACTATAACCAAATTTGCGTTTAGTGTGACTCTCTGTGACCAATTCAATTTTAACTGTGACCGTATATGATCAAGTCACAGTCGGTCACAATTAGCACAGAATTGGTCACAACCAGTCACAACTAACATATATTTGAGCAAGACGAAAATCGCTAAAAGACCTTTATATAAGCGTTACAATAAACCCTAAAAATAGAAAATATTAAAACACGCCAAAAATAGCGAAAAATCAAAACGAATTATACTAAAAATAACAATTTAAACGCTTAAATGAAAGAATTTGGCTAAAATCCCGAGATCTCTACGCCCCGAGTCCAATTTTTTGGACCGTTTTCAATCAGACTACCAAATTTCAGCCCATTCCGACGTCGTCACGATAAATTACCAAAATGCCCTTGACGCGGGCTGGACTCGTCTTGCATTCACCAGCATAACCTTTAATGCACCACCATTACCACCTTCAATTCAAATTCATGACCATAAATACTACCATCACTGATCTGTATTATATGTGACTAATTGTGACCAAATTTGTCTTCAGTGTGACCGTCTGTGACCAAGTCAGTCTAATTTGTGACTCACTGTTAATCTGGTCACAGACGGTCAGAATAAATATAGAGTTGGTCACACCTATACACAATAAATATATATTTGGTCACATAAGGTCACCACAAACAAATCTGCATACACAAAAGACTAACACCACAATCTACGAAAACTCAAATCTCAATCCACTATCAATACTTGGTTACAAATCAAACAAATAGTTGGTGACAAACCCCACACCCACCCCCACCACAACACCACCAAAATCACGACCAACAACAACAAAAAACGACGACCACCACAACTGCCACCAGCTACCAGAACTACCACCAACGTCAACACCATGACCAAGACCACCACCAACAGATTCAACAAAAATCGCCCCAACTGCCAGATCCACCACGACTGGCACCAACAAAATTAGTCACCACCAGATCCAACAAAACCAACGCCTCAAAACCACCCACCGCACCGTTACCACAACTTGAAAATATCTCATGCTTAACTGCTTCTGGTGGTGTAGCCTGCGTAAGGTGTTTGCCGGAGTAGAATGGGAAGAGAGAATGAGATGACACTGCAGCGTCCATCGCTGCCTCCACCTCCACAGTCAAACCAACACCAACACCTCACCACCAACACCACAAAAACTACTACTCAGATCGCCACTACAACACTTAAATCGCCGAATGCTAAGGTTGCCACCGAACTATTAGTAGTTTACAAACATTTGTTCTTATTGATTACAGAAAAATTAGGAAAAAATAATCTCAAGAATACAGAAGATTTTAATCAGTACACTTGGATATGATTGGGAAATATACAACCAACATAATTATTTTACAGATAAGTGTCTCTCAACGTGTTGAACAGTTGAACTTACCAACAACTTTATGTACAGTTAGACCGCCGCTGCTCCAACGATAGCGCAGATCTTTTTCCGACGAAGTAAAACATGATAGATAAGTGAAGAAATCTCCGGTGAGACCAAGTCATCACCAGTCTACGTCATTGCTTCTGCAAGCAGCGATGAGCGCTCTCCGCTGCGAGCAGCGCTCACCGCTTCGAGCAGAAGCAGCGGCGTCGCAAGAAAAGTCGTAGCCAGTGTGTTACTTCCTTCGCCGCGGTGGTCAGTGAACTTTGTGGCGCCGGAAAAGGAGACAGTTGGGTGGGTGATGGTAGAGAAGGTAATAGAGAGAGAGAGAGAGAGAGAGAGAGAGAGAGAGTGAAGGTTAGGGTTACAATTTGGGGGTGGGGTGGCGTGGGGTGGGGAAGAAGCCGCCGATATGATTTTGAAGAGAGTGCCGATCAATTTTTGGGGAAGAGATAGAGTCTGTGGGTTAGAAAATGAATCAGGGACGGTCTGAGAGTAAAAGAAGTGACCGGGGGTGGTAGGTGGTGGGTGCAATTAATTTATTTTAACTAACTTAAAAATTAGTATTTACACCTGATTATTGAAATTAATCTTTCATCCACTTGATTTTGAAATGTAATTTTGAAAAGAAGGGTTGTAGGTAATTTTCCCAAAAAATTTACACACAACAAAATCGATGTTTCTAAAATAGTGTGATTTTTTTTTTCTAATATTATATAAATTTACTAAAATTTTTACACACAACAAAATTTCGTTCAAACAAGTTATCGTTTAATTCACCTAATTATTGGGTAGTCAGGAGTGTGACCAAATTTTATAAGTATGAACTATAAAACAGAACCTACAGCAATTGTAAGAGTTAATTTAATCAATGATCACTGAATTTTACCTTAAATTACTCACTGTTCACCGACTTTTGAAAAGTTACTAATTGCCCATTAAAAATTGCTATAGATTACTTATTACTCACTAAAATTTAAAAAGTTACTCGCTGCCCATCTAAATTTGAAGAGATTCTTTAAACATGAGATTCTTTCTATTTTAAAGATTTAACATTTAAAATCATGATTCAATAGATTTTTTAAATTAAAATTTTAATTTAGAGAGTGGGTTAATTTGAAAAGTCAAACTTACTATCAATAACTAAATGTATTCAAAATATTTTCAATTTTCAATTTAGGAAAATAATAATAGTATAGAAAAAAGTTAGTTAAAATAAAAGATGAAAAAAAAAATAATAAATATTTTTTCAAAATTTTTACTTTCTAAATATATAGATATTTTCTAAATTATAAAATATACTCTTCAAAAATAAAGAAACTCTTAAGATTCTATAACCATTAACAATAATAAAAGAGCCGGGGAGAGTAGGCGAGGGGCGGCGGGGAAATCTTAAATCACAGAACCAATTGGTGTAAAAAATGTACTTCACGTGGAGCGGTCACATGAGAGTCAACCGACGTGCCCAAATAGCTGGAAACACCGACAGAGTAATTAATTGGTATATTAATTTTTGAATCAAATGAATCAAATTATTAAGGTCCGTTTCTTTTTCATTTTTTTTCTTATTTTTAACCATATATTTTTTAATAAAATAATATTATTTTTTATTTAATTTTTTTTAATTTTAATCATATATTCTTTATCAATTAATCATTTAAAATACATTATTTTTTCAAAATAGGAATCAAATAAAGGCCCATGGTTGGTGCAGTATCGTACCAATTGGTTTGTCTAATCATATTCACTGACTCTTAGGAATTAATGCAACATTATTTTACCTGCGGGGTAATAAGCCCAAGATGTTCCCTTCGTTAGTCCAGTTCTACAAATTGTTTTTAGAATAATGTTGAATATACAACGTTATTCTCACAGCATGGGTGATAGCTCTTATTTATACTGTGAGGTCCGCAAATATTTTAATCGTCAGAGTTCACTTTTAAGCCCTTGTTTGAGCCCCTCTTTTTTCAAAAAAGAGTTTTTGGAATAGTATTTTTTGGAGAATGTGTGGTTGAAAAAGAAGATAAAATTTTCGGTATATGTGTAGTATTATTTTATGAAACATTGTGTGGTTGAAAGTATGAGAGAGAAAGAAAAAAAGGATATGATATTATATGATAGGGGCTCAAACGGGGGCTAAATGTGAGAGTGATGTAACCTCCAATAAGGGGACGTCGGGGACATGGACACCCATATAACACCCTAATGTACTTGTAGTACGACCCTTACTTTTGACATGTGAGATATCGAATCGATCATTTTTTGCACAAACAATCCTTTCCATTTGATTTCTATTCATAAAAAAGAAAAGAAAAATTTCTTCCCCAAACCTCATACAATAGTGAGATACGAACAAATTTTGATTTTGATTTTGATTTTTTATTATTATTATTATTTTTTACATGATGAAATACCTCGTACAATTTGAGGTATTAAAATTTTGATGAAATAAATTTTTTTTTTTAGACAATGAAATACCTCACTACAAGTTTTACGTCTCAAACTCTTAGTAAAATATAAACAAATTTTGATTTGTTGTATAATTATGTAATAATTCTAAATTGTAGTAAGATGTCAAATATCAGTAATGGGATAGCCAAGCCGAGACTTCAAATTTTGACTCCAATACGTACCCATTAAGTGAAGCCTCAAATCTTGAATTTATGAGATAAATTCAATCACCTATCAATAGTCATATATATTGAACACCTTCAATATAGCTGTATATTATTTTAAAAAAAATTGTCACATAAGCAAAAATAGATGTTGCATAAAAACCTCTCAAATACAAATTGATAGGACTTTGCCAAGCAGATCTGACAGACAAAAAATAGACAACATTTAGATAGAGGTTTAGATATGAAATCTTCGTTAGATACGTTGAATCAACAATTTAATTTAATTTATTTATCTTTTAAGAATATAGTTCAATTTTTATTTTTATTTCTAAACTTGTGTCCTTTTGGCATTGTCCATGTTAGTTCATTGTATATTGTTGAATAAGGTTGCTTGTCCATGGTCACATGGGTCCTGGATTTTCAGGGGGTGCCACAACCCTCTATGTTGTTATCGTTGACAAAAGAGTTTTGCTGGGAAAACAGGACCAACGCCCCCTCCAATAGGGCTGTCATGTGGCGCCCTGAAAACAGGGCCTGTCCTTTGGCCTTTTCCTTGACAAAATTGACACATCCCACAACTTATGAGCTAGTTTGGTTCACTGCTTGGATGAGGTGGGGGCCATTCCTTAAAATTTGAAATGTTTATGTTCACTCGATTTAGAGTATGTTTGAGAAGTGGTTATGGACAATAGACATTAAGTGACTATATATTTATATAGAATTTCTTAATGTCTTTCTCGTGCACAACTCAAAAGGCATCAAGTGGCATGAAAAAAAGATGGTTTTGTTTGTTTTTGAGCAGTCACAATTATGAATTATGTGACCGTGAATCCTTCTGGCTTTGCATCTGTCGGCAGGACAAAAATTCAATAAATCGAAAATTCAAGGAATTAAACAATACTGTATCAGCACGTAACTCTTTGCCATGATTGGATATAAAGGAAAATCTAACTAAATATTGTTCGGATTTATAATAAAATGGTGTATAATTAGCTTGAAACCACAAGTAATATTGTGTAATTATAATTAAAATAAGTTATTTGATGAGAACTACGTATCAACGAACACTACGCAATCCCGCAAAATATTGACACGGAACCCAAGATCGCCAATAAGTCAAGGTTTTAGATTTAATCCAAAAATAACGAACCAAGCAATTAATAAACATGAATTTACCGACCTATTGATCACGCAATAATTGAACCTCGCCCGGATTGTAAACGCCACAAGAATTGAAATCCTTGTTAAGTTCGGATCGTTCCATCTAGAACAAAAGAGAATAATCTCTTAATTCAATTCATATCAAAAGTCTTCTAATACAATGAAGAATATAAATATCATTTATACTAAATCCTAGGAACTAATTTAAAATGAAATAAAACTCCTAAAATATAGAAAGTTTCCAAAAATAAGAATTATAGTCAAAATAAACTTTCTCCCGCAAAAAGAAAATATTCTCCCATAATTAGTGTTATTTTGGATTATATTATTATTTCTAACTTTAATTAAAAAAGGTAAATGAACAAATTATTTGATTTTCAACTAAAATAAGCAGAAACATTGTTTGGACAAACAAACTTTAATAAGATTAAGCACTAACAATTCGACTTAGCCAATACTTATCCACTTTAATTCAAATAATGACGTAATTGATAGTATTCAATTGATGTTTCTAAAGTATTGGACGATCTCTTTCGAGTAGACTCGAAACAATTTCTATTATTTATGACTTCTTTATATACTTCTATGAAAGTTGCGAATAATAAAATACACATTTGGAACAATCAAGCAATATACGATATCATGGCGCTAAATCTCCATCCCATATCGGTGTTTGTATGATTTATAATTTGGACTAAGGCACGTATATCATCTCTCAATATCAATATGGCTCACAAATCATTCCTATAAAAAGGGTAAAATAATAGGAGAACAATATTTTCCAATAACACATGACCAATCACAACTCAATAAGTAAAAAACAATATAATTTAATTAAAGTTTTGAAAAGTACAATTACATCGTCATCCTAACAACTAAGGGGGCGTTCTCTTTGTTGTTTTTGGGCCGTTTTCTGTTTTCGATTTTTCAAAATATTGAAAACAAGTTTTCTTTCCCATTTTCGAAAACGAGTTTTTGAAAACGGCTGAAAATTTTGTGAAAAAAAAAAAACAGAAAACGACTTTTTTATGTTTTGGATGTTTTCTTCACAAATCTGTCAAAATTCAAAAAACACGGGTTGATAAATATTTTTTCAAAACGACAAAAAGAACGAGTTTTCAACAATCTCAAAATGGACACCCAAAATACAAAATACAAAATGAATTCAAAACTCAAAACACAAAAGTGAAATACGAAGAGAACGCCCTCTAAGAGTTTATCTACTCAATAGGTATTTTTTAAAAGTTATTAGTTCGATTTTTTGTAACGATCAGCTTAAGGTGAATTGAGTAGGGCCTTGTAAGCCTTACGTTGCTTGTAATTATCGACTTTATAGGATTTCTTTCTCTATATTCTATCTTCTTGTCCTCCAGTCAATCACTTAACTCTACTTCCATTTTGTAATCATTTTGCACAATTTTCACATTCTCGTCAACTCTTAAGCATTCATCAAGGTTGGGCTGTTGCCTGGGTGTTATATTGAACATGACTCGATCATTTTGCAATCTTAGGATTAACTCATAATTTTCAAAATCATTTAGGCTCTATTGTTTACTAAGAATGGTTGAACCAAAATCATCGACATATTCCGACACTCTTGAATGTCGAGAACAATGAAGTCTATCAAGAATATTATACTTTGATGATCACATCTTCAATGAAACATTGGGGATGCTTGATTGATTAGCCATCTAGTTGAAGAAACACTATTTTTGCCTTGACTTTTCCTAAATCAATTATCGAGTAGACAAAAAGAAGAAGATAGTAAATTAAACCTTGCACCTAAATTACATGAGCATTAAAAGAACATAAAATTTCAAATCAAGTAAGGAATTTTGAAACTTCATGGATCTGAGAACTTTGAATGCAACCTATTATGTAAGAAAGACAGCACTCCACTCCTTAGTTAAAGAAAGAGATAATTGAAGTAGAAGCCCAAAACATTTGAAACACTAACAGACTTTTCCCAAACTTTACAATCGTTACAGTCGTCACCCCTAATCTTTCCAACCGTTGCATGTGAGGCTATTTTGGACAGTATTCATCCAAAATTCCGTCAGTTGACAAAAAAAATGATTTTGACCATATTTTAATAAATTTTAAAGGGACATAATGATAACTTTACATTTCCCTATTATAAACTATGAAAATGGAGTTAAATGTTTGAACGGCCATTGAACTTTGCACTTCGTCAAGACTTATTCATCCAACTTAAAAAATCGTCACACTGGCCACTGAACTTTGCTCCGTCGTTGTCCATTACTCACCGAATGAATACCGTTTCCATTGATGCCTATGTGGAGGATGGAAATATGACGTGGCCAGTTAACTCGGTTAAATCCTTTGCCAACTCAGCCCCATGTCATCAATACAAAATACAAGTCACACCCCAAATCTAAACCACTTTGCCAGGCTCCACTGCCATAGCAACTGCTCCGGCTGACAGCCTCATCGTCGGCATTGCAAGACCAAACCAACCTGCCACCTGTAACCACCACCACCACCACCACCACCATCATACACAGACTCCGATGCCGCCACCGTGGTCATCCTCTACCAAAATCACCTACAAACCTAAACCAACATCGATCGATGCCCAACTGCACTATACCTCCAGTAAACTTAACTTGCCGTTGGCCTTCCTTGTCGACTGCCCACCTGCACAAGTAACACAACACCACCACACCAAATTTTCACCACCATCGTTTGTCCAAGAGTCAACCGCCCAAACACAGAAAATTCAAACCACAATCCATAACTACCGCCGTCTGCCGCTGAATAAACCACAATCCAAACCCAAAAAATTCATCCACCTGCTTCATCTGTCTTGTTGGTTACAAACACATTACAATCCACCACTATTTTGTCGCTATTAGAAACGGAATCAACCTCTCGATCGTCGCCTACCTCTGCCATCCACCACTCTCCAATTTTTCAATTCAACTCTACTCCAATTTCAAAGAACAGGGCAATAATTTTTTTTTCATTTTACTCGATTGAGTAGACCTTTTGTTTACAAGTGAATTTCCAACTTGTTTTCTTTAGATTCTGTGTGCAATAGTGGTTGATTTCCATGTTTTCCAAGAGGTGGTGAATGTGGGTTTCTGTTGTTCTTGGGGAAAGAGACGACAGAGGAGGAGGGAGGTGGACTGGGCATTATGTGGTCATAGAATGTCATCGCAAATTAGAGGCACTATCTTTGATTTTGAAGGGCTTGGGAAGAGGTGGAGAAATTTAGAGTTGGACGTGATTGTAGAAGCTTTCTGATAGGTTTGGGTTGAGGAACACAGTGAGGGAGATGGTGATGTTGAAGCTAAGGCGTGTTTGGTTGACGTGGAGGATACGCCTAAACATTTAACGGTCCACATAGATTTACCGTCTGCCACGTAGATGGAGTTAAAGACGGAATTCCTTCAGTAAGTGATGGGAAGTAACAGACCTAAGTTCAGTGGCCAGTGGGACGACTCTTGAAGTTGGGTGAGTAAATCATGATGAAGTGCAAAGTTCGATGGCTAATGAAACATTTAACTCATTAAAATGTTAAAACAATTTTTTTTTAAAAAATGAAAAATAAAATTGATCTTCTTCCCCAACCAAAATCTTTGAAAACCCTGATCCTATCTTTACTTTCCAAATCCCCATGGCTAGAAAAGTGAAAAGCTTTTGCCTCCGTAGCTTTTCAACACCCGAACCTTCCAACCAAAGCTCCAAATTGAACAACCAGACCTAGAAGAAAACCCACCGACCCAAGAAGAATAACCCGAAGTTGATGAAGTAGAAGAAATAGGAGTGGAAAAAGAGGAAGAGTAGCCGAAAAACATGGAGAAGCTTAAAAATGATGAAGTTATGACTAACACAAAGAATAATAGACAAGAAAAAAGTGGAAAAAGCCATTGAACGACGCCATTTCAGGAGAACGAAAAGCAAATGGTGAGACTGGAGCCAAAGAGCAAAATGAAGAAGTGGAAGAAAAATTCGAGGATGAGCTAATAGGGAAACTTTTGGAACCTTTTTCCAAAGACCAATTAGCACTTCTGATCAAAGAGGCTGTGAGTAAATACCCTGATTTCTTCTTTATAACTTATATCAGTGCCAAGATTTCTATCGAAAAAAATTTGTCAGTCGACAGTTGACAGTTTGAAGAGGTGGTAGCAGTGTTCCCAATTTGTGGCCGGCCAATGGTTTCCAAAAAAAGGGGATGTGTTTCTTTGTTTGTTGTGGGGGTGGATTAGGGAAGAAGACCAATTTTTTTTTTAATATTTTAATGTAAAATTACTATTCCGTCCCTTTAAAAATTGTTAAAATGTGGCCAAAATCATTTTTTTGGTCAACTGACGAAATTTTGGATAAAAACCGTTCAAAAGAACTGTAATGATTGAAAGGTTGAAAAAATCCGCTAGTATTTAAAAGGTTTGTGACTTCTGCTTCCTTTAGAGAAATAGTCTCTCATTCTTCAAGTTTTCTCTTTTTAATAATACCTCCTTCATGAATTTCAAGTGTAGAGGCATCTGAGCTAAAGCCTCTTCAAATGAGAAGTTTACACACAACTTTTGAATGATGTCGAAAATTTTGGTAAAATTCTTGTTAAATCGAGTTTTTGCTAAGCCTTTAAGAAAATGGAATGATAGGCACTTAAGATTCGACAGGATCATTTGCGTTTACATGTAAATTTTTCGAATACTTATCTTTAGACAATATTTTTTAGCTTATTCCGGCTAATTACTTGCTCCTCATAAATGATGGGCATTTTATCTTTATTGGTAACTTGTCTCTTCAAAATAAAATTGAGCAACCGAACTTCACTATGGTTGAGATGCCATTCACTTTGTCTATGGGAACATGTTTGGAAAGTGTTTATGTCGTGGAAGCTTGCTTCAAGGGTTGTCAAAACGGTGTTTTCTGGGCTCAGTATCACGTTATATTTCTCTACCAATAACCAATCCAACCGGCTACGATTCACAACCAATATATTCACTTCGGTTGCTTCTCAATTTCACCCACAAAGTACAAGATAATAGTGATGATTTGTAGCCATAAAGGTAATGAGAAAGACACCGCAAATGAGGCAAGGAAGAGACCACAAAGTGAATGAAAGCACCAGTTTTCGGGACACAAAGCTGCCAATTTTCCTTCTCCAATGGCAGCTGTTTTTCTCCTCTCAAACACACACAAATCACACTTCAAAATGGCTAGGGTTGTTACCTTATAAGTAGGTTAGGTTAAGCTTTAAACTGGATCAATAAGAAAGTTAAACGGGCCAATATTCAAGCCATCCAAAAGGGAATACAATTGGATCGGGTAGAGTCTTTGGACTTGGTTGTTGGTACTTATTTCATTCATTAGCTAGGCATATGAAATATATAATTTCACGTTAACGTCATAGCCCGAGATTTATTGTATCAAAACCCAACAAATCTCCACATTGCAATTGCATAATCAAGACAACCAATAAAATTGGTATCACGGACCTTATTTTGTGTTTTCAACCTGAAACACATACCATACCTACTCCATATACTCACCAAGGCTAAGGTTAAGACCACTCATGTAGAAGCAAATATTTACAGTGATCAGTCAAGAACAAATAAACTCACGATGAAGATATAATATAGGATAACACGAAGATCATTCCTAAATCACGGTCACATAGAACAACAGATTAACACCAAGTTAATCAAACATACGACCAGCACATATGCAACAAATGCATAAATAACCCCACGAAAAAGACTCACCACACTTATCATATCCCAATCCGTGTGGCTCACACCTCGAGAACACATATCTTCTCTCATCGCCCACCATATTCACTAGACTGATCACTCAACTCATGTCTAATTGGTAAGTTACAATAGATTCTAAGTTCTCGAGATAATCTTTTATTACCATATCATTTCACCCAACCTATGTGGATAATAAGTCTCCACCTAACAAAAGTGATAGAAGTGTCTCTCTCGCATTCCACCTAATCAGGGTCTCTTCGACGATAAAAGATTCCAACATTTAATCACCTCTCCACTCGTAATCCAAATGTCACACTCCACATCCTCGGTACCAAACAACAATGTACCCCTAGACATCTATACTCCACATTACCATTAGACATCCTCACTGTTAGTGCATAAAAATCCACTATGGCAAATCAGTACCTTTCGACGACCACAAAGGTTAGGGCTCAACTTAAATTGACCTACGAACCACAAGATTACTCCAATCATCAATGCTCAAAAAATCCACAAAGGAAAGGGTGAATGTAGCACTCATAAAGAGAATAGAAGAAAAAGTTGGTTACTTCACTACACTCACAAAAGAGGTTCACAAAGAGAAAGAAGATAACCCCAACATGACTGCCTCACATAATTTCACAAACCACACATGCTTACAAAGATAAAGGAGAAAACGACTGCCCATCTTTCTTGTCACTACCACTCTCTCACACCACTCATAGAGCAAGTGGAGTACGTCACAAATCTCAACCCACTATGCATACAAACACACTACATAGAGTAATAAGATCATTTTAATTCATGCAACTACACACACAAACAAATTGAAAATGTAACATATCAATGCAACAAAATTAAGCAATCACACACATGTAGAAAAAGTTTACACACAGATGCACATGTAGTAACCATATTTACTCTCAATAAAGCTCACTAGGGTCATCACTCGAACCTAAAGTCACATTCGCCTCACCACTCTTCTCATCTTTCCTTTTATTATCATTCATTGGACAATCAATTTCACCTCATTCAAATTTACCACAGTTAAAATATATATGACACTTGCCTTAGACCTACATATGCCATCAATACCAAATAATGTCCACGAGCAAAGTACATACATAATTCACACAAAATAGTCTAACAAACTTTCCTAAAGTCACATGCAATTCTAACAATGTAGAAAAGATTGTCAACAAATTCACAAAAAATTTAAGGCAAATAATTGATGACTTCTAATGCGAAAAATAAATAACTATCCAACACAATAGTGTTAACTGCAATAATAAAAGGCAAAGAATACGATACCGAGCGAACCAATCTGAGTCTGTAAATTACGAGAAATGAGAATTAATCACTTTTGGACCACCACTATTTGTCCTAAAGTTCCCAGCAATTGCATGAATCAATTAACCACGATCAAATCCTGAACACGTGAAGAACAAAATCGTCCAATCTTCGCTGTATAAGCTGAAACAGAAAACTAATAATGCTAAAATGTCAGAAATAATGTTAGGAACAAACTGTCTGAAGAGACCTCCGCCAGCGGACGTTGCGCGCGCCGTCATGCGCCACCACTAGCCCTGTGCGTGGGCTTCACGCGTCACCGTCTCCTGCCATGCACCCGACCGCCTCCGCCTGCACGTCACGTCAGTGGTCTCCGTTACACCATCAGGTTTCTAGATTGCCCGAAAATTGTACGAATAGATCCAATTTTTACACAGTTTTCTGGCAGTTTTTCGATCTGCTTTCTACCTCGTTTCATTCACCTTTCTGATCAATTTTTGGTTAGATTTTCAAGCCAAATTCACAATGTTGAAGTTCTGATACAATTTGTCACGAAAGCTTATTCCAAGGGTTGTCGAAACGGTGTTTTCTAGGCTCGGTATCACGTTATCTTTCTCTAACAATGACCAATCCAACCGGCTCCGATCCACAACCAATATATTCACTTTGGTTGTTTCTCAATCTCACCCACAAAAGACAAGAAAACAGTGATGATTTGTAGTCACAAAGATAAGGAGAAAAACACAACAAAGGAGGCAAGGAAGAGATCACAAAGTGAATGAAAATACCGATTTTTGGGACCTAGAGCTACCGATTTCCCTTCTCCAATGGTAGCTGTTTTTCTCCTCTAAAACACACACAAATCACACTTAAAAATGGCTAGATTTGTTACCTTATAAGTAGGTTATGTTAGGCTTTAAGTTGTACCAATAAGAAAGCTAAACGGATCAAGATTCAAGCCACCTAAAAGGGAATACAATTGAACCAGGTAGAGTCTTTGAGTTTGGTTGTTGGTACTTATTTCATTTATCGATCTATGCCTATGAAATATACTATCTCACGTTAATTTCATAGCTCGAGATTTATTGGGTATCAAAACCCAATAATTTATAATTAGTTAAATTTTAAATATATAAAAATAAATTATGGATAAGTGAATAGTAACTGTGGACCTATCGAAATGTGTAAAGCATAATATTCACAATTTATTATTACATATTATCTACGCATTTATGGCCTGTTTGTTTTATATTAAAATTTGATTTTAATATAAATCAAAGTCAAATAAGTAATATCAATCACAACTTTCTTGGGTCCCACAACTTTTTAATCATACATTTCAAACATTTCTATCACAATTTACTAAAAATCTGATTTTAATCCCTACAAAATACCCTCTTAATAAGATATAGGCTTAAACGGCCCACTAATCAAGCACCGTGTATAGGAAAACAGAAAACCATAGAGTATTTAACTAGAAAAATACTACTTAACCAACATGGGTGACTGCATGTGAGTGTGCGGTCCCCATGTGAATAAAATAATATTTTTTTTATATGATTATGCGATTATTTTTACGATCAATCATGCAATTACTGTAGCAGGACTCATTTAACTAACTAATTCGAAAAAATTGCATGCACCCGAAATCGAGATTTCATAAAACACGACAAAAATGCTCAAGATCTACCTTTTCAACTTGGAATAATAATTGAGATTAACGTGCAGGCCGACCCCCACCACGCCAAAATACAACTATACAAGGCATGCACAGATGAAAATCTTTAAAATGCCCGGCAAAACACACTCTACTGTTCACCAGTTCACCTCCTAAAAGGTGAAATCACCTCAGATCTTCAAATAAAAAATAGAATAACTCATATCCTCCTTCGAAGAAATCTCTACTACCAAGCATAATCAGATTTACAAAATCTACGTCCCTTACTATATATTTATTAAGTTTTGTTCATCCATTCCTTATTTAATTAATTAGATTAGATCTTATTACTTACCGTTTAAAACAAAAACATTGTATCTATAAGTATCATTTCCACGCATTCATGAGAGAATAAATAATCAAAATATTTACTTTAAACAACATTTTGTTGTTTTGATTTTTTTTTTTTTTAATTCTTTCATAGTTTTGGTTGAGGAGCTTGAAACTGAAAGGCCATGGGCAAGTTTATGGGATTTTGGAGTGTAATTTTTGTTGGGTTTTTCCTAAGCAAATGGGTTGTTAAAAGCTTTGAATTCGATGAGTTTTTCGATAACAGAACAGAAGTGTCATTCCTGGAATCCATGTCCTTGTTGGAGTCCGTGTATGGAGTTTCAGCTGCAGCAGCCCCTCCTAATGCTCTCATGGTTGGTCTTACACTTGTTCAAGGAGCTGCTACTAAAGGCGCTGGTATTCACTTCTCTTCCTAGATTCTAGCATTTTGATTTTTTCCCAATTTTTCAGTGTCATTGTATTGATAATAGTTCTAATTTAATTAATGCTTCTCATGTGTTATGTAATCTGGTTTGGGATTTTTTTTCCATTTTTTCCTTTTTGTACTGTGAGTTTAATTCTTGTTTTTTGTCTTCCACTTTTCCTGTTTTGTTAAATTGCATTTATTTTTATTCTTGCGGCTCTTTCTGTCTCTTTTTTGCAGTATGTTTGGATGGAACATTACCTGGCTATCACTTTCATCGCGGGTTCGGGACAGGATCAAACAGCTGGCTCATTCAATTGGAGGTTAATTTGAGATATAATTATGTGAATGATATCATTTCCTTATTTGCTTTTGTTCGCTTTTCGAACTTTTAGGATCCATTATTTGGGTGAATATTAAACAGTGATTAATTAAATATACGGAAACATAAAAACACGGATGTTAGGTTGTTGAAATTAATGGGTTCTTAAATCTCACCAGTGGATGGTCCACGTAATACTATGGATTCAACAGATTTTTAGATGATTTTAATATTATCTTTCATTTGCGAACTTTTTTCTAATTATTAAATGGCAGTTGATTTGAATTCGTGGATCCGCAATACTTCAAGTGTGAAGCCTCTAGAAATGGAAATTCTCAATAATTCAATTGCATTTGAATATAAGCTGTTTTTATTTTTAAGAAGTAAACTCATATTTAATTGCATATATCCATCATTTAAGAAAATGAAATGTTAAGATCTAGATAAATTTATGAAAATGAAGTTCTCTAAGATCTAAACTCTTTAGAATTGTAACATCTAAGAGGTTTATAGTAATGATTGAACACAACAATTAAAATTTATTCAGTATGTGTATCCGAACGCGGTGGAGAGGAGTTGATCTGGATAAAGCAGACTCTTAGTGAGGAAGATGGACGGATAGATGATCGTTCGAGGGGAAGTTTGGTGGTCCTTTGTTCGAGGGAAAGATTGTTGGGTATGCGACCAAAATCCCACATCGGATAAAAATGGGGAGGATCATGAGTTTATAAGTGTGAAAATATATTTCCATTGATATGAGACCTTTTGGGGTAAAGCCCAAAAAGCAAAGCCATGAGAGTCTAGGCTCAAAGTGGACAATATCATACCAATGTGAAAATTTGTATGAGTCCATGCTTATAAGAAGTGGGATATGTGGTGTTACATATTCCTAACAGAGTACTATGTAACATTTCGTCAACTGGTGGTCAGCACTAACATGCACTCGCTTTTCCTTGTATGTTGACTTTATTAAAATGTCATCCACAAAATCTACTGAAAATAAGCTGTGTAATTTTCGTGAATGGAGTCTCATCGAAGTTTTTGCTATCTCGAACTCTCAATATAGTTGAATATTATATTTGTTTATATACTTTGTCATGCAGAGATTTTAAGGTCTAGTAACAGTTTTATTAATCAAGAAACTTCATCTTGTGTGTGGTAGGGTGGAGGGTGGTGTAACAGTATTAGATCCTGTGTTTACCGGAAAAAGACACGCCGTGGGTCATCGACATATTTTGAGAAGATAATTCCATTTACAGGGATACTTAGCAACAAGGCTCAAGAAAATCCAGGTCATTTTGCAAAGAAGCTTCTGAAAATTCTGTCGACGAAGCTAAATCCACGTCTTTTGTTCAACTTTCCCATTACATATATTAAAATTTTTATTTTGATTTTCCACATGCAGATTTCTTTAACTGGAATAGAGTCAAGATCCGGTACTGTGATGGTGCCTCCTTTACTGGCGACAGTGAAAATAAGGTTTATTGCATCCTCCGAAATTTCATTTTCTGTTCGTTTATTTTGGGTTAATTGTCCAAGCACTATTTAGATTTCTTTACTTCGACATCAAAGTTAGTTTTTGAAGCTGCAAAACAGGCTTCTTCTTTGTTACAAAGATTTGTGGTCAAATAGCTATTATGGTGGTATCAATCAATCTACTTCTATGATTATCTTTAATCTTCTTAGTTATATCAGGTGGTTGATTTATGGAAGACTTAAGTGAAGTAATGCTTCTGTCTTTGTTTGTGAAAAAAAATCAACAAAATGTCATTCCGAAGTAGTAAGGAAAAGATATAGTATCAAAGCACAATCAAGATAGAGTAAAGGAAACTAGTTATGGAATTCAAATTTCAATGCTAGTCAAACTAGTAGAGACTAGAAACCTACTAAACTAGTAGTTGAAGATAAAATCAAGAATACTAATGAAAAGAACTAATGGTAAACATCCTCCACCTTAAAATATTTAGGCCTTTGGTTGTTTTAAGTTCAGGGATATGTTTCTTCTCTGAAAAACCTTGTTATATTTCATGTAGGCTGCGGGGTTGCAGTTCAGAGGACAACGTATATGGAAAGCAGCAGTAGAAGACTTGATGTCAAAAGGGATGCGTTATGCAAATCAGGTTATCATTTATTAGTTTCATCAAGTACCCATGCTGTATTTCTGGTCATGTGTTGTATTCCCTTTGATACTTGCCATGTTTCAGGCCCTGCTTTCTGGATGCTCTGCTGGCGGTCTGGCTACTATCGTACACTGTGATGAGTTTCGGAATCTATTTCTAGGAAGAACCAAAGTGAAGTGCTTGAGTGATGCTGGATTATTTATGGATGTGTAATTTTCCAATTCTCTGTCTTTTTAGCTATGCCCTGTTTAAGTTTTTGCAGTTATATGATCCATAAACCTGCCTCTAGTATTATTTTATAATTCTTCCTTTGATTTTCAGCACTGATATATCTGGTGGACACACGATTAGAAATTTCTTTGCCGGTGTAGTAAGCTTACAGGTACTTATTGAAACAAAAGTATTGTCTATCATTTTCCCTGTGTACCTGCTGTGGCATGTTGCCCTATTCTAATAGCCCTATAAGTAATTTTATTGGTTAGGTTGGGCGCTAATTTGATACACTGGTAATAATATTGATACTTTGCTCAAATTTATCAAAGAAATGATGCATTACTTCTAAATTTCAAACCCTCAAGGGAAGTTGATATTGCCTTATAACATAAACTATCAATATTTTTCTTTTTCTCTATTGTAAGTGCATATGCAATCAGTTTATCTAAGAACTGCTGTATTCGTAAATTTTTAGTAAACTTGTAGTCCTTTACAGCTCTACTTGATTCCTTATCTCTGACATTATGTGCGTCTATTTGCAAATTATTCCTCTGAGTACTAAGATGTAGTTTTGATATTGCATCGAACACGCAAAAGGTTTTGCTCAAGTAGGCAATTTGTGGAATAGAAAATATAGGATGGATAAAAGAGATAGAAACAGTAGATGGGTGATGCAAACTCAATTTGATGTGTGTTTTTTACAGTTTGAGAAGAACACCACACACTAGTGACAGGTTGGAATTATGCTTTTTTGTTTAAGCGTCTTAAAAATAATTATTATGCATTGAAGTAGTGAATTAACTGAAGAATTTGGAATTCCTAGGAAAATGATCGGAATGGACAAAAGTAAACCAAGGGTAGGTTGTGGTTTTGAACCAAAAGTGACATGAATAAGTTTTTGGAATTCGACAGAGCACAAAACCTTTGGCTAAACAATGTCAGAGAGTCACTAATAGTGCTCTCTTTGCTAGTCCTTGTGTCTATCCCATTTGACCATTTGCTTTTCTAAACTTTGGATGTACTTTTCTTCTCCTTTCAAAATCACACTTTTATCCGGCAATTTTCCAACAGAGTCCCCCAACATGTTTGATATTGAAAGAAAATTTGTACTAGACATGACACCATCAAATTAATGCTTGGTTATTGAATGCCATGCTTGGCAGCTTGCTTAGCATAACTTTCCTGCGTTCTCATGCAAGTTCCCACAAATTTTAATAGGGTGTCCAGAGGAATCTGCCAAGCACTTGTACCAATCATCTCGATCCAACTTCGGTGAGACTAATTTTTTGTTGTTTTTTTATTGAGAAGATAATGAAATTCTTCCTATGATTTTCTAGTTTAGCAATTTGCCATTTACGATTTCATGTCTCTTTTTGTGTATAGTGCTTCTTCCCTCAGAATTTAATCGCCAATGTCAGAACCCCTCTGTTCATTCTGAATGCTGCTTATGATTCATGGCAGGTAATTTATTTCAATTTATTGCTGCAAATTTCTTGGAAATACAGTTGAGGTTTAACAGCTTTCGATCACTTAGATTAGGTACTTGTAAAATAATATGACTGACAACTTTATTGGTAGCTCTGGGGAAGTGCAAATAGGAGAGCACTCGTTTTGGGGTGGGCTAAGTTCCGTAATTTTCTGTTCTAATCAGTGGGGGGCTCTTACTAGATTAGATTCGTACTGAGGAAGACTGGACCTTTAGAAAACATTTTGAAATCAGATAGTGTTTTTTTATTATCAGTCTTCGATCGTTAAGAAATCAAAGACTTGCAAATAATATGAATATCAAATGTAGTAAATTAAATCTATCTGTTTTTCTTTCGTATTTAGGTCCAAGAAAGCCTGGCTCCTCCAATAGCTGATCCTCGTGGTAATTGGCATGACTGTAAAATGAACAATGCACGATGTTCAGCATCCCAAATCCAATTTCTGCAAGGTGAGCGAGTGTATCTGCTAGATATTTCTTAAACTCGTTTTCATATCCGAGGAGATTGAGTTGATCAATAAAAACTGCTGTTGAGCAGGTTTTAGGGCTCATATGATGAACGCAGTAAAAGGCTTTGCCACATCTAGACAAAATGGGTTATTCCTAAATTCATGCTTTGCTCACTGCCAGTCCGAGAGGCAGGATACCTGGTTTGCAGATGATTCTCCAGTAATTGGGAACAAGGTATAACCATGAGTCCGAATTTTCTTTTAGGTTTTCATGCTTATATTCTTAGTCCTGCTTATAAAGAAACAGGTTGTAATGTGCGTAGTTCTCTCTAAGTTGATATAATTGTCGTGAAATCCTTTATAGGGCCGCTTTTAAGCTAAGCCAACATGGCATTTCCAGGTGTGCTCTAGTGATTGAAAGTCCTGTGGATTTTTTTTCTTTTGAACATAGAAAGGCCTGTGGATGTTAAATGCAGAACAAGGTTTTTTAATCTCGACAATTCATGGACCTGAGGAAGTTATTATGTGAACATCATACATGCTCATTTGTGCAATGTTCATTAACAAGTTGTCTGAGAGGAAACCTATGTAAAAGTAATGTTGAATACATTCAGAGTTTCCTTTTACTAAACAATTGAAACGGGAGATATGGATCCTTTTTCTCAGCCTCCCTTCTCGATCTCTTCTTTTTTGTAATGAATGCACACTAGTGGAAACTAGAAACTATCACCTCTTCTGCTGCTCTCTCTCTCTTTAAGAATCTTTTATGCTATAGATTTCTTTCGTTAACATGTGTCTTTAACAATGCTACAATGCAGGCTGTTGCAATAGCTGTCGGAGATTGGTACTTTGATAGAGCAAGTATCAAGGCCATTGACTGCGCATATCCATGTGACAAAACTTGTCACAACCTGGTTTTCAAATGAACCAGGTTTTAGTTTGGTCTTCTATTCTTAGCTAATTTATTTAATCATCATGATGAGCAATCTTCATCTTCAATTTATTTATAATTTCAGAAAATACATTGATGAAATTAAGTCTACAATTACTTTAAAATTTTCGATTCTTTGATGTACTCCTTATGTACACACACTGTATGACAGAAAAAAGAGGAAAAGTCAGGAATCAAGATTTACAACCTGGTGCTGAGCGTTCAATTATTTTGATATGTTCTTTTTACCGTTGAGTCGTATTAAATTTTTGATAAAGAAAGAGCCATCGGCATCTGAGGATCGACATTCATTTAGACTATCGGCAGTGATCATGCATATATTTTGAGAATACAAAATGTGTGTTCTTGTTTATTCAGCAGCGCTGAATGCTTGTATGACATGTTTGGTATGTTGAACTCAATGGAATTATATATTCTATCATATGTTCCTTTTTTTATCCTGTTTAGTCATCAAATACGAAGCACAAAACATGCCCTAAGTATAATCCTTCTGCTTGTTTCTCTGCACTATGAATTTGACCTTGTCTTGAGGTTATGGCATGTGCAAGTAGACTCAAAATGATTAGAGGGAAGAGTTTTCTTGATACTGCATGCCTCAGACAAGGAATCAAATTATTTTTTTATGTTAATCATGGTTGTACTATGAATAGTTAAAGATTATTCCCTCTAAAGTCAAATCAATTACAAGTCCTCCATTGAGGAATCAATGTCTCTGTTCATAACCTTATAAAAAAAAGGTTGAAAAATCGGAAAAAAATACAATGGGAATCTTTTGAAGATAATATAATGATTTTATTGAGGATTATTTGTGGGATTAATGTCTTTGTTCTTGTTCTCTTCTGTTAGCAGCCTCCCAGAATCTTTTCACAGGTCTAAATGAAATGGCTTAATTTTGTTCATTATTCTTGGCAATGGATTAAGCCAATTTTGCTTATTGTCAACTTGTTTCTTTTAATCTATAATTTAAGCATGAAATAATTTACTTTTGCTTTGTATAATTGAATTGGGAGATATTAGGTTAGAAATGGATTTGGATAGGGTAGAATCTTAGTTTTTAATAACATAAAGATGAGCTCCAGTACACCCCCCAAGAGTTTCACTTTTGAGTCACCCTAGGATAATAAAGGTAGAAGGCATAAGATGGGCAATGCTTGGGGTATGTGGGCTTCATCCCCATGTGAGTGTGTGGACATCATTATGTATAGGTAACTTTTTCTGTCATAAGATTGTATTACATGACATTAGGGTAAAATTTTTCGAAAGTTACAGAATTTATACTTTTGGTTCAGTCCAATTACATTTAATTCAATTTTATTAGCTTGTCATCAAATAACACGTGTCAATGGTAACAAAGTGACTTAATTAAAAATGAGGGCACAATTTTTGGGGCTTTGAAATCTTGATATCTTTGTAAGTATATGAAATTCGTACATGAACACTAGGGTAAAAAATTCTGAAAGGTGCAGAATTTATACTGTTGTTTTGATATAATCATTATCTCATTCAGCTTTATTAACTTAGCATAAAATATTACGGGTCAAATTTTTTTTCCTTTTTTTAATCTCTATACACTATGAATTGTAATCGAAATATTTCGTTTGACTATCTCCTTTTATATTGAAAACAATTCAAGATTGGTTGCCAATTCAATACCTCTCTATTTTTGTTTTGTTTTGATTAGAAGAAGATTGTAGGGCCTTGAAAATGTACTCAATAATTTGAATCACATGCTGCCATAGAGGCATCAATAAATTATAAATTACACACATATCACCTATGCTTGCAAGAAAAGGAGAAATAAAACATATTCAATTAATTCGTAGCGCAATTCATTATCATGCTTGCACGTGTCGCGCGCGCACAAAAGGGACTCTGGTTTTAATACCTCATCCCACCCCCCTTATACACTTGTAATTTAATTTCTTATCGATATACCTTGTAAGAACGGATATTAATACTATCTTTAAATTAGTCGCATCTCACATTCTCTCTCTCATATTGGTATATATGAATAACGATGTCGACTAAGATTGATGTATGGATGAAAACCCTTATCTCAAAATAATTGATTGACATTGACTCTTTCACATGCAGGTTGGTCATTTTCTATAGGTTCAACTATGTTATGTGTAATTGTTAGATAAGAAACTATATTTTTTGGTTCTTTATATGGGAAAAGAAATTTCCAGGAAAGAAAGATGGGGGTGGGGTGGGGGGTTAGCAAATTCTCCTAATGAGGCCTCTTCTCCTCTCCAGCACAATTCAAACATGGAATTTTCATTTGTTATCTCATAAAAGTATCTACATCAATATGTTTCCACCATATATAGGGGACCTTAATCTTCTGTTCCCCCCAGAAGTATTAAAAGTTATGCCCCAGAAGCTGTGTCACTAGTGTCCACACACAAAAAGTTGAATCCATTTTGGACCTTTATTTCAATTCACACGGGAAAGAGATAATCCTAATGTGGGATTTTTTGAATTTGTATTGTACGTATGAGTACGTATGCGTACGTCACGCTTCACGAGGCAAATCTTAGGAGACAAGTATGATTATTATCTTGATGAATATTTGGCCTAAGGACAGGTGACTTGAAGACTGTAAAAAGTGAAAACTATCTCAATCCATAGGAGACAGTGATGGACGCCCATTTAAGGGAAATGGTTTCATGAATCTTGTATAAGAATAGGGCTAGTGTTAAAAAGTCTAGTAAAAGAATTTCACAAAACCCAAAAAGTCTCAGACAGGTTACAGATAGTCACTGTCTTGAAAAGAGTTTTATGGGAGGAGCTTGGAGAGATTAAGGTGGTTACAAACGTTCAAAAATGAAAAAATACGACTGAACAAACAATTAACACAGGATTTTTACAAGCTGTAATTAAATTCATAAGAATAAATAGAGAAAACAATTAAAAAAAGACTTATATATTCTAGCATAACTGATAAACCTTACACAAAACATGAACAAGAATTGAAATAGGAAACTGGTTTTTCTGTGGAAAAATATTGGTATCAGTACTCCCTATTTACAGATAGAAGAAGACTTGATGATTAATGTAATAAACTAAGCAAATTGTCCAAAGGTGGAAGGAAGCCCCTGAAAATGCTTGCTGACATATCTGCAGCTTGTAAATTTTGCTGCTGCTGATTTGGATGCCAATTGGGAGTAGTACGCAATGGACCTTCTGTTGAAACTCGTGTTCTTGATTTTGTCTCTCCGAATAAATCTTGAGCACTTTGATTCTGAATAGTATTTCCTAGTATGAATGGAGTATGAAGATATTCGGACCACTTTATATCTTCAGGGATTTCGTGTTCCGATGAAGAAAAATTGGCTTGTTTTTCGGGTTTTACACAGTCTGTGGCTCCCCATGGAAAGGCATTATTTTGAAAGATGCTGGTGGTGGTGGTGGTTACATTGCTTGTACTTCCATTGTTATCAAGGCTGCAGCCATCCCAATTCTGGAATTTTGTACTTAAAAGGCCTATAGGACTATCCGGGGGAAGACTTGACGAAGACTTCATACGAGTAGAAAATGAAAGAAACGAGCTTGGTAAGGAAGGAAGAACAGTATTTGTTACACAAGAATTGAACTCAGATTCTATCCCTGATGACTTGGAATTCGGATTGAAGAATAAATTCGAGGCGTTTGGATTCATCGAAAGCCCAATATTATTAGGACTATAATTCAATTGCTGAAAGGAGACATACTCAGATAAATCTGAAGGCTTATTATCAGTGGTGGAGCTTTCATGGCTGGCAATAGACCTATTCATGAAAAATTCATGAGTTGGTGCCAAAATACTGGAATTGTTTTGTATAAGTGGATACTGATCGAGGGATGAATTTAGTTTTCTCGAAATTCCCGAATCTACCAGAGTCAGTTCACTGATTCCTTCAGATGCTTTCTCATTGTTTTTGCTGCTTGGAGATGCCTTTTCTTCATTTTCAACCTGAGAAATTAGCTTATGAGTATTAGGGTCAATGCCTCTTTGCCTCAGTTTCTTCTTTATAGAGGAGTTCCAAAGATTCTTGATTTCATTATCAGTTCTTCCAGGCAATTGTGCAGCAATTTGTGACCACCTGGTAATGAAATTTAACAGCTTCAAGATCACAAAAATACGCGATTATACATGCAAAAAACTGCTGGATAACACAATTACATACCTGTTTCCAAGAACTGCATGCAATTCAATGATCAAATTCTCTTCCTCCTGTGAAAAAGTTCCTCTTTTCAAATCAGGCCTTAAATAATTAATCCACCTTAACCTGCAACTCTTTCCACACCGTTGAAGCCCTTCAAGATTATCACACAACAATGTGATCAGAAACAGTAACATTTTTGTAAAAAAAAATCGACGAAAAATAAGGTTATTACCAGCTAGTTTTGGGACAGAACTCCAACATCCATGTCCATATTTACTTATGTGCTTCATAAGTTTTTCATCTTCTTCAGGAGACCACAGGCCTTTCCTTAACTTCTGCTTGTAACAACAAGAATGCCTACCCATGTGAAATGCAATGCTGGCAGAAAAATGTCTGCAAAAGAAATGAGAGAGAGAGAGAGAGAGAGAGAGAGAGATGGCAATAGGGAAGTCAAATCAATTGGAAGCACCTTTAAAAAGAAGGTCACACGTATTAAAGATTGTAATTAAGGATAATTAATATGATAGCTAAGTAATTATTTATATGAAATTATTATTATTTTCTTTTTTTACGATTGTGCAGAAGGGAAAATTAATTTGCTAATGTGTTATCAAAAAGGTTTGTAAAAATAATAATGAATACAGCAGTTTGTGGGGTTCAAAGCCAGATATTTATTTGGTGGAAAAACTGGAAATTTTAAAGTCCCAATATATAGAAGTTTATAAAAGTATAACAAAGTAAAAATAATTTATTTACCAAAGAAAATTTAAAATTAGTATTACTTATTAGTAAGACAAAGTTACCTTGAAAAAAAAGAAGTTTTCTCCATAAAAATAAATAAGTTCAGAGCAAGAAATGAAAGAGGACTTTACTTTTGTTTTCGCTTAGCCAAACAAGTTCGTAGAATATGCTTGATCATAAGTGCACTAATGTAGTTATGTGCAAAACTAAACATAAATACAATTACAAAATTAAGTCAAAGTTACGGGCTATTTTGTTGAGTTCCTTACAGAGAGATATCTCGCGTTTCTCCATGAAGATATGGATCAAAGAACATAGAAGAAGGTGCATTAATAGAGTGAATGAGAAAGAGAAGGAATTTGGGACCTCTAATGAATCATCTCTAAAGGATTCTTCATTTCGACGGGTCCAAGACGCAATGTCTTTTTGCCTTTGAGAATCTTCTCCATTTTTACTCTATCTCGAAGAGTAATTAGGATCATTTAGTTAACACTGATAAAATTTTCTTCCAAAAAAGACAGAATTCTTGGCGATTAATTATTGCTAAGAATTATGGTAATGTGATATTAATTTAAGTTAAAAATATAGTTTCATACTTGAGACATTCTCGCGTCCTTCCTATTAGTCAATATTGTAATATGAGACCTACTACTCGTATAGTGTGATTTCAAAGGTCCAGAAGCAATGTTGGCGGCACTGCATTGATTGCCAACACTGCACAACATCTTCTACTCGATTTTCTTAACATGCAAGGTTGGACTCTCTCATTTTAGAACTAGGCTATAGTACAACTTAATGTTTAGGCCGAAAATGTCTTTTTCCTTTCCATGTCTTAACAGTGGTTGCAGAAAGACTTATCGTGATCAAAAGTGTTTGTCTAGCTCAGTTCTACATTTTTACCCATCTAAAAATCTTGTTCGAGCTATGTCAGTGTTAGCATATGTTTGTCTTTCTTCGTGTGAGCATCAAAATCTCACATCAAACCTCCTGTGACTCGAGCTTGGGTTTAAGGTTGTAGTAGGTCGGAGCACCAAATGAATATGTCTATGTTTGGTTCAACTGAAAAAATTGATTAAAATCTAAGCCAAATGATTTTGTCTATGTTTGGTTCAACTAAAAAAATTGATTAAAATCTAAGTCAAAATCAGCAACTTATTTTAATCACACCATTTTATGGTACTCGCAATTTTTCTACCACACACTCAACTTTTATCAAAATCTAGTTAAAATATGATTTTTTATGTAAACCAAGAAGGAGCTCCGAGCTCTATATATAAGAGATCACACGTTTAAAATTTTTACTTTATTCGAATTCATTTGACTTCGCTTAAAAGGGAGCCATTTTTAAGAGACTCTTTAAACAGAAGATTCCCTATATTTTAAAGAGTCGATTCTTAAATTATACTTCAAAAGACTCTTTAAATTAATATTTTAATTTAGAAAGCGAGCTTGACTCTCTTTATAATTAAATGCATTTAAAATATTTCAATTTTCAATGAAAAAATAATACAATAATTTGGAGGGAAGTTAGTAAAAAGAAAAGATAGGAAAAACATAAAAAATATTTTATAAGAGCAGTAAAATTAAGTGTTAAATATAAAGAGTCTGTTGAAGTACTTAAAAATTTTTACTCTTTAAATTTATATATGCTAAATAACAGAATATGTTTTTTTAAAAATAGAATCTCTTGGAGATGCTATTAATAAGGTGTAGCTAAAATTTGATTTTAGTAAATTTTAATAAAAATTAATAAAATATGTGATTGAAAAGTTGATAAAAATTATGGATCTTATTAAATGTGTAATTCAAATTAATTATTAATTTTAACTAAACTTTTATTAATATTTAAACTGTATCAAACATAAATTAAGCTCTTGTTTGACAGAGATTAAAATAAGATTTTTAGTAAATTTTGATAAAAGTTGGTAAAATGTGTGGTTAAAAAGTTGTGAGACTCATAAAATATGTGGTTTAAATGAATTGTTGACTTTAATTTAAATTTTAATTGATACCAAATATGGGTAAATGTAAAGAAGAAAATGATAAAGAGTACATATTTTGGTTTCTTTCTTGACAATAATCTCATTTCACAAGCTACCAAATCATTTAATCGTTCACAAAGAATCAATACCATCACTAATTATTGATTTACAAATACATTTATTATTCTTCTATTTTGCCACTGAAGAACATTTCTTATAATTGAGTATGAGTTCAAATAAAATCAATTAGGACATGTTTCATAGGCAATATTTTTCATGAAAGATGGAAGTTAAAATCTATTTTTTACTTGTTTGGCTGTTTGATAGGCAAAATTTTTCAGGCAATTGATTTTCCACCTCCCACCTCGTAACCCATTTTTCCTCGTTTTTTAGGAATTCATTTTTCCATGAGTTTGGTGATTTTTGGTTTTTCAGGCAATTTTGTTTTGGTAATTCAAACAAATTCTATTATCAATTGTAACAAATTTTATCCATTTAATTGACAAATTTCATGAAAAACAAAGTCAAACGAACACCAAAAGATAGAAAAATTCAACATTTTCGGGTATAAAATTATATCGATCAAACACAATTAATTGATAATTTCAGTAAAAACACGTTTTAGACAATTTAATTATCTGAAATTTATTTTTTTTTCATTCAAATTTTATTCTTGCAATCAAACGGATGTTTAAAGAAGTTATGTGATTAAAAAATAAAAATTAATTCTTCTCTATCATAAAAACACAGCAGACAATGACAATCGTCACAATCCCAACAGTGCAGTACAGTTGCACTCAGAATGTGTTACAATACTGACGAATTTTGATAAAATATTTTGTTTGATTCTCAATTTAAATTAATATTGTCCATTGCCTTCATAGAAAGTAGAAACTATAGTTTATTTCTTTGCAGCCTAAAGTCCTCACCGGTCCAAATGACACCCAACCATTTTCACCCTTGGATGTAACCTTCCAAGTTAAATAAAGTCTCATTTGTTGTCATTTGGGGGAAAAAAAAGATGTTCCATTCTAATGAGTTCAGGTTCATAATCATGCTGAATTCATAAAAATGTGATGGAGAAAATATTTTAAGCACCGAAGACATTATTGAAACTACTCAATGAAAATTGACTAACCTTCAAAATTTAGTTATCTTTCTTGTCGGGAGGTCCGCGAATAAGGTGGCACATATGTTGGCTCGACATGCTCATAATGTGAAGGGAACTAGGTAGAATATTTAGATAGATGAACTCATTTGAATCCGTCGAGCAAAAGATGATGGCTCAAGCAATATTGAGTGAGCCACGGGTCAAGAGGAGGCATGCTCGATCGTCCACGTCATGATTTATTGTGGCTACATTCTGGGCTTTTTATTTTTAAGTAATGCTATTTAACATTATCGATGTTAAAATATCAATATAGATGTCATTAATATAACATTATATAAGATGTACAATTAAATAAGTCACTTAATTCTATCTTTATTTGAGTATATCATTTAGCACCAATTAGACTGATATTATAACATAAACGATGCTAGATAACATTATTCTTTATTTTTTCACTACTTAATGGTAACATTTAAAAAAAATTAAGAATAAAACTCATTTATCAGAAGAGGTTGACAAATGTTGACATCCATTCACATGCGCGTTGGTTCTGCGCGAATAAAAAAGTCGCAAAAAAGTGGAGCTCTCAATTATAAGTAATTTGTCAACCTCTTCTGCATGAGTAGCAGACTTGAAGTTTAAGGTTAAACACCAAATGAGTTTATTTTGAAGAATTCAGGTATGATGTACGGAACTGTGCAAGTGACACGTGTAACATGGTTTGACTTAGTGATATGTAATTATTTACCCTAACAAATCATTATTTGATGTTAATATGCTTAACCACCGTTCAACTTCAAAGGTAACAATAATTATGGAGTTTTCGAAGGGGCCGGTTTCTATTTCTATTTATTCAAAAAACTCAATTAGGATGTTCAACTTCAAAGGTAACAATAGTGATGATGGTTCAAACAACTTGAGAGTTTTAGGTAAAAGAGGTGCTTTCAACTAAATAGTGAAGAGTGTAACCTAAAATCTACTATAGGACAATAGATGCAATTATGAAATGAATAATGCTTCTACCATGTCATTGAGATTGATGATGGTTAGCACCTTAAGTCCTTATCTGAAATTAGAGGTGGGTGTGGGTTGGATTGAGTCTCTTTTTTAAAACCCAAACTCAATCCAACATGGTCAGTTTGATCGAACCCAACCCAATTATTAATTTAAACTCAACCCAACCAAAATCGATTGGTTTGGACTTCAACCCAGTTAAAGTTGGATCCGATTTATTTGAATTTGGATAATTTTTTAGAGTTTGAAATTACTTGAAAACCTTCATTTTTTAAACACACATTTAAGGAATTCATTCTAAAAATAATGTATAAATAAGCTTAAAACTTATGATTTTTTTTTTTTACAATTTTTTGGAATTCATTTATTTCATCATCATGTCTTTAATTTTTTTACTTTATCGTCCAATAACATTGTATTTGTATATAGTGTTCATGTGAATCAGTCTATGTGAAAAAAATTTCATTTATATATTATAAGTTATTTTCTTATCTTTACTATTATATCTATTAAGTCTAAAGAAACATTTTTGTAATGAAATGTACCTTCCATAAAATATTGTTACTTAGGAAAGGTTTTGCAACAAACTTTTGCACTGAAATAAAAATCTTTTGTAATTCTTGCAACATAGTGTATATTTAAAATCAAATTAAAATCACAAATCAAAGTCAACAATTAATTTTAATCGCACATTTCATGGGACTTACAATTTTCCAACCACACATTTCATCAATTTTTTTAAAAATCTCTTTAAATATGATTTTAATTTACACACACACACACACACACACACACACACACATATATATAAACACTTTTAATCGGATTGTATTACTATTCTACGAGACAATAACAAAAATTATTCATATTTTCTTAATTCCACTAGTATTGTCAAATTTAACATACCATATGTGTTATTTATGGTCATTCTATTCTGCTTTTATTTCTTGTAGAAGAGTTTTAGAAAACTACTTTAAGTCAACTTCCTCGAAAAACATTTCTATTCCGACAAAGCATTTTCAGAATTTTTTTTGAACATGTTCAAAAATAATTTTAGTTTTAAAAGTATCTTTTGACTTTTTAAAAGTCTTGCCGAATAGGCCCTTCTTTCCCAACTACAATGCGTGAAAACTTTATTTCCTTTTTTGTTTAGTTATACTATATTCTCCAATAACAACACCAAAAATAAACAAAATCCACCTTTCTGAAACTTCACACACCATATAGATGACTACCAATTTAGAAGAAAATGATAAAATGACTAAAACTATCACATACTATATAAACAATTATTCGAATTTTATGATTTGTTATTTTGTTGTGACATTGTGAAGTTTCCTTGACCTTAGCAATGTCCAAGATAAACATCCCATCCCAACAAGAATAATAAAATTAGGGCCATGAAAAGATACACTATCCCCCATCCCTCATTATCAAGTCTTGAGCTATATCTTTATAAACATTATATGAGTTCTCTCAAGTCAACCATTAAAGATTGCTTAGCTCTCTCTCTCTCTCTCTCTCACAAGACCCAAACATATTTTTTGCCTTCATTTTTTTTTTTATCAAATATGCCCAAATTCTCCTACTCAGAATTGTTGAGGACTAAATTCATATTTATTGAAACGATGAGGAGAAAATCGAAATTATTTTAAAAGTTGAAGGGCTAAATGAAACACTGGATAAAATTTAAATGAGAAATGCTACATGTACATGAAAAATTTATAGACTGATTTATAGGTTTGCAAGTGATGAAATTTTATTAGATTTTAGACAAAAAATTAGAGTCAAATCATCTAATCAAAATTTATCACATCAACACCTGTGAAACTAGAAGGTGTGGACCCTACTTTATCAGCAACAGTATAATACAGTGAATCAAACTATTATACAGACAATAAATAGAGATTACATAAAAAATGTTGGTGGGGGCACTAAACAAGAAGAAATTATATCGTCTTGTGTCGGTCCATGTTGTTAATTAGCAATGAAAGGTTGTACAAAATATAAAGTCCAAAAATCTAATAGAGGAGAACCTTTAGAGAAGATGTACCCTAAATTTTCCAAAATATTACTATAGAATTGGGATACAACTATATATTATTAAGTATGAACATAAAATTCATCCATCAATAATTGTAGAACAGCTCACCCATTCATCTCGCTTTTAGGGGATATATGTGACACCTACTTTCTTATATGTACACCTCTTTTCCCATGATCGTTTTCAAGCATTTTACTTTAACGGACAGACTTAACGTCTACTTTTTAGATATACCAATTTATAAGGGTTCGAACTACTCCTCTTAACAATGTTGACATTTTAAGATGGACCTCCAAGTCTTAACATGATATCAGACCCCCATTAAACTCCAACGAGCGATTCGATTAGATTAAGACTCGAAAAATGAGGATACAAATTTCAAGATTGGCCTGCTCAAATGAGCCACCATCTTACGGGGCTTGTTAAAGGATATAATCTCACCGCATTGAATAAAGATGAAAATATAGACTAAGTTATAAGATCTTGACTACTCCTCTTAACAAGGTTGATTTTTTAAAATGAACCCCCGAAACTTAACAATGTCCATTATAGGGTGTCGGTATAATTCTTTAAAGCCAGCCAGGCTGCTAATCAACGAGTCAATTTTTGTGTACATGTATTCGAAATAGAAAGCAACAGGGCGATGAACCTTTATCCACTAAACATCCGCCCTTGGTCTACCAATCGTGGTCGGTGGCTCCTGTCAACCATGGCCATATATAATTTAGTGATGGGTCACGATAGACCTGATTTGTCTAAAATCTATTTCATTTCAATTTGAAAGATTTAGAGAATCGAGTTTGAATAAGTTTTAAGTCAGAACTTATATGAAAGATATATATATATATATATATATATATATATATATATATATTCACGTAAAAGATGATTTTTAAAAGAATTTTGTAGTTTAAAAATTGGGAAAAAAAATTATGAATCTCATAAATTGTGTTGTTAAAAATGATTCTAGGAGAAATAATTTACAAAAAACTCTCCCAAACAAGCTCCCAGTAAACTAGCAATTGATAGGAAGATTTGTTAAACATGTTTTCCAAGTATTACTTGGAGATTTACGTACAAATAGAGAGCATTGACGAAAATTAAAATCATTATAGACCCATGAATAAGGTTATTAAGTGGGATTAGTCGCTCGCCGAATCGATTCGTCTTGAGCAACGATTTGACCATGTTAGCCGCTCATCAACTCGTGTGAGCTAGTCATAAAATTGAGAGAAGTATGCAATTTCACTAAAAAAAACTATATAATAGATCAATTCATAAATCGATCCATATTTTTATTGAGCAAGCCGATTCATGCTCAGCTCACCTTATACACCTTAACATGAATATTCTGCAAAAGTATAAAAACTTAAAAAAAGAAAAATAAATAAAAAAGCACTTTTTCCTATTTATACACCTTTTTAGATGTTGGAGATGGTGTAGGGTTTAATTGTTCAATTTAACATAAATTTCTTGGTGTGGATGTTGCCACGACCAATGGAAGCTAAATTTTGTTAATTTTTTAGTTGAATAGATGCTTTGTAAACTACTCTTCTCACCTATTTCAAAAGTAAAATAAAATAAGTCGTAAGCATTGTTAAATTACACACCAATTTTCAACTTTAGGGCAACTTTTACACTGGCCTTTGATTTGTACATTGGTTCAATTTTTGTTGGAAAATGGGTGTGATAATATTGAGCAAATAACTTATTGAACCCTATAAAAAGATTTTACTGCACCCAATCTCTTCTACAAAGAGATGATGCTAGTAAATTTATTATTCAAAATCAATTAGAAATTAAACCTAAAGTGACCCTGTTTACCATGGAAAGTTCAAACACGAGATAGAACTAGTTTTGCTTCAAATTAAGATAGAACTTGATGTGCTTTTATAAAATTTACTTCTAATTTTTGAATTTAAGCCTAAGGATAATAATGCAGGAGTATGCATGAAACGAGAATGGACTCGATAGTCTGGGTTTGAGATATATATTTTGACTTGATTTTGAGTGATGTAGGATGAATTGCATTAGTGTCATGAGTTATAGCTTTTGAACAAAGTAGTGAAAACATCCACCATTAGCATTAGAGTTGGAAGTCTTATTTTAGAGTTGAAGTGGGTGGATAATATACATTAGTGTGTGTGTAGGCCACATTTTAATTACAATTAATGTTCCTAAACTTTGCTCATTTTTGCACTTATGTCCTTTTTACACACCACATTCTTATTTTCAACATTCAATTAATTTGCACGAATCTTTGATAATGGTTCTCTACTAGTGCAGGTGCTATCCGAGAACAATTAGTCGATCTAGATTTACGAATTTTTCTATCTAAAAAATTCGTTAGAAGTACATAAGAAAACTTATTGGCCTCTAACAATAGATACAAATTTTTTGGCTAAATATGTCCTTCAATTTAATGTATTTTAAGTAAATATTTGGATAGAAATTAGGACTTGATGTCAGGTGGGTTGGTTCAGGCATTTTAATACTTGAGACCATCCATTTCATTCGGGCATTTCATAAATAAATTGAAACCATTAGGATCCATATAATTACTGAATTCGAACTGTCGATTCCAGTTCAAATTCAATTCAACCCATCGAATTTTGTCAAAAAAAAAAAGTGAACCTACAATATAAATTATCCTCCTAATATCTAGTAAAATTAGAAGAAATAAATTATGTCGCAAAATACACATTTTAATACTTTTTTAGAAGGACCAAATAGAAACCAATATCTAGCATAGCATGAACCAAATTACAAACCAAAGAACAAATAAAAAACTAGAAACCAATAATAAGGAAGTACTAGTTTTAACAGATGTTAAAAATAACATAAATTCATTCATTTGATAATAACATAACAATGAACATTGTCGACTTTTTTCAATTCCATTATTTAGTTTGCATCACATTGGGTAGATCATGGTCAATAAATTGTAAAAATGAAAAAAAAAGAGGCAAATTTGATTTCGGAGTCGATACTACAATTTCACTTCCTAATTTTTTTTCCTTGTAAGTGGACCAAAATCTGTTGTCGAGAGTTCTGATTTCAGTTAAAATATCCATCCCTAACAGGAATCATCAACGAAAATAAGATGTACTAATTAATTGGAAGTTAAGAGTAAATATGAGACAAAAAAAATTATGGACGTGTTTAAAAATAAGCAAAAACTCATTGCAATTGAAATGTACACTTGTGTAGGAGACTTGAATGGTTGCTCTAGGTTTTGGGGTCCATTTGTAATAGTCATTGTGATTAGAACTTTTGTTAGCAGAGTTTTTGTTGGATTTTTTTTTTACCCAAATTAGGTTGAATTTTTGAAAAAAATAATATTTCCTTTATTTTACATGATTTTTTTTTTTTTTTTTTTTTTTAATCTTGTTTCAATCTTTGTGATATTTCAAGAGTTTAACATGTACCCCTATAAATATTAGATTATTTTCACAAGTTTTGTATTACTGAATATAGAATAATTGTGTATGCACATTATTGTATTTATTTTTCATATATTAGTCAATTGAATAAAATATTTCATTTATTTGTCAATTAATTCTTTATCTTTTATCTTGTTGTTTGTTTGAGATTATATACTTAATATTGTGTCATATATATTTTACATTGATCCGTTTTATTTCCTAACAAGTAGTATCAAAACTATTGGTTGTGATTTGTTCGAGGTTTTGGTTATGGATGACAATCATGAAATATAAAATTTCGTTCTTGGATCGTAATATAAGATTCTCGTTGTCACAACAGAAGATGTGAGTTGTACTCATGCAGATAAATTTGAATGATGCGTTGTTAGGATTTGACAAAATACCTACAACTTAGACGACGAGGAAAAGGAGAAACAACTGAAGGATTGGAAGGTAATTTCACAGATCCATCTTTATTTCTCTAACAATATTCTTCAGGACGTTTTGAAGGAGAAAATGACAGTTGCTTTATGGTTGAATTTAGAACAATTGTGTATAACTAAAAGTCTGACAAGAAATTGCATCTGAAACATAGGTTATATTCTCATTGCATGGCCGAAGGTTGATATTTGAAAAATCATCTGACTGTGTTCAAGAAGATCGTCACTGATGTGGAGACTTTAAAGGTAAAGTATGATGATGAAAATTTGACCTTAATCCTTTTGTGTTCACTGTCTGTTTCGTTAACTTCATTTAGAGACACAATATTGTATAGTTGTGATACTCTCACCATTAAAGATGCGTATGATGTCTTGTTTTCAAAAGAGAAGATGAAGCAATTGGTTAGATTTGAGACCAGAAATGGAGAAGGTCTTATTGTTTCTGGTTATTAGAGAAGGCGTAAGTCGATGTCAAATTTCAATAATTGGATTTGTTATTATTGCAAGAGAAATGATAAATTAAGAGAGATTGCGGTAAATTGTAGAGCAAAGGTAATTTGACTGCAAATCATGGGAAGCAATCAAATACTTTGGATGAGACCAACATAACCATAAACTATTTGAGTGATTGAGATGTTTTGACGATTTTTGACATGGAATCCAAACTTGACAAGTAGTGAATTTTGGATACAATTTGTGCATTCCATATGTGTCCCAATCGGGATTTGTTTGAAATATATGAAACGGTGACGCAATGTCTAATTGTTATTGATAACAACGAATCTTGTCGGATAGCTGGTATTGGTAAAGTCAGATTGAAGCTGGTGGATGGAACACGTATAACACTTGATCACGTTCGATATATTTTAGACTTGAAGAAGATATTATTTCGTTGAGTACTCTTGATTCAAAATGGTATATGTTTTCTGGAAGAGGGTGAGTCTTGAGGGTTCGGAAGGTTGTTCATGTTGTATTTGAGAGGTGAAATAGGTCCCAATTATACATTTTGTAAGATCGAGCAGAATTTGTGAAGAAAAGTCACCACGATTAGTTCCGTGGTGGAGATTCAATTTGGTATTGTATCTTTGAGATTTGGTTTGGAGTCCATCTTAAAGAATACTACTCAATCGAGTTTGAAGGATATGAGCAATTATGCTTTGCCACCATTACCTATGGTTCCATCGTATTCAATTGGTAAGAATAAACTCATTGGAGATAGGTACGTTGATGCTAATTCAGTTGTACATGCTTTTACCATTTTTGAAGGTGTTGAGACTAGCCAAGACCTTCTATAAAAGCATCGGGTGTTGATTCTCCTATAGGGTATACTTTGACACTTCTAGTAATTTCTAATTCTTTTTAAATTTTGGTGAACATGGTGTTTGGGTTCATGTATTTGTGTTGGATACCGTGGAAGATGAAGAATATTTTTGTGTAAGTGAAAGTTTAGTTTTTGTTGAAGAGTTCGAAATTTTCGTTGTAGTATGGATTATTTTTCAGGTGAAGAAATTTTGAAATTTCGTTCATTGCATGGGGATTTGTGTCAAGGTAGAGAGGATTTTTGACCCAAATTAGGTTGAATTTTTCAGAAAATATTTTTTCCTTTATTCCATGTAGTTTTTTTTTTTTTGCTTCCATTTTTGTGGTATTCTTGAAGTTTGGCATATACCCCTATAAATATTAGACTCTTTTTTTTTACAAGTTTTGTATTACTAAAATATTGAATAATTTGTAAACATAGTTATTATATTTGTTTTCTCCATATTAATCAATTGAATAAAATATTCTATTCATCTACCAATTAATTTTTTGCCTTTTATTTTATTGTTTGTTTGCGATCGTATACTTCATATCATATCATATATATGTTATGTTAATTCGTTTTATTTCCCAACAGTTTTTACTTGCAAATTTTTTAAAAATGAGTTGTTATTAAAATCATTAATTGTTTAGTTGTCAATTTAAATGTACATTGAACATTAAATTGACTATTTGAGCATATATATAATTTATAATATATTAAATATCACATTAAGTGAGAATAATTTTTTGAACACCCTACTACAATTCAATTATTTCAATAATGTTTGATTTTTCATTTTTCAATATATAATAAATATTACAAAATCCTTGTCATATATGAATTTTGTGTTATTAATTCTCAATTAATTGACATTCATAATTACTCTAGACTCAATGAATCTTGACTTTAAATCTTCATCTATATGAATCAAGAATTATTTTAGATGAATTTATTTATATTCATGTATTCAAGAATTTTAATGGGTATTTAGGTTCTTGCATTAGTAATTAATTCTTATGTACTAAATGTAGTATAAAAATGTTTGTCAATTGTAATACTTCATCATCACAAAAAATTTGAATCATAGTCCATAGAAGTTGAGTTTTGAGAGTATAATTTTCTTTTCTTAAATTTCTATCCTAAATTTTATTTTCTTTAGTTCGTTTGAGACTCATCAAATCCTTCCAACAAATTGATATCAAATATTACTTTTACAGTACTTAAAGTAATTTAGAATAACATGCAATGCACGTTCAACTCTGACAAATAAATATAAAAGTGCTTTTATTTTATTACTTACATCTACTACATATTTTTTTTGGCTAGACTTTAATTGTTTATTATATGTTGTACATCTTTTCATAAAAACATATATTTCACATCTTGTAAAATCTATTAGAATTAATATTTTAATTAAATTAGTATCGTAGTATATTTTAGTGCAATGAGCCAAAGAAACAGGGTCAATGACCGACCCTATTTCCAGTGGCGCCCCTTCCAAAGCAATTCTCTATTTTAGTGCATTTCATATTTGGGGGGCCCTTCTCGCGTATGCACCTTTATTTATATTCTTTATTTTGAATTATAAATGGAGAATCTTTTTACTGTTATACATATGACATTTTCATTTTTCTATTAGTTACTTATCAAAGAACGAACAAGATCTAGATTCCCTTCGATACCAAGAGAAATAATAGCTTATAGAAAGAAAAAGGTAGAGTAATTAGCCTTATATAACTAATTGGAAGTTGGATCGAAATAGAGTTCTCATTTAGTCGAAATTTATTTAAATTATACGCATTGAATTGGGTATAATAGGTTAGAAAAAGATTTAATTTGGGTATAATCATAGGTTTTAATAACATATAGACGAACTCCAAGTACACTCCTCACGCTACATCTTTTGTTTTTTTTTTTTTCATAGCTTTTTCATTCCCCATATAAAGAACCAAATATAGTTCCTTCTTTAACAAAATAACACATAACATTGTTGATAAATTGAAAATTGACCAACCTGCATGTGAAAGGGTCAATGTCAATCAATTATTTCGAAATAAGGTCTTTTTTGGAAATGTCAACCTTAGCCGACACTCGCTATTCGTATATCAATATAGGAAATAGAATGAGAGAGACGACTAATTTAAAGATAATATTATTTTCTTTTTACAAAGCATACTTGAAAATGACAATCAAATTTTTTTTTTTTTTTTTTTTTTTTTTTTAAATAGACGCCAAACAGGGACTAAACCACAAGAAACGTGCATTGTGGAGTATTAAAACTAGAGTCTCTTGAGATGAATACTTCACAAATTATTGAATATGTTTTATTTTACCTTTTCTTGACAGCATACGTTTGTAATTTGTAATATATGGTTGTCGGCTTCGCTATGGCTACATATGATTCAATTTATCGAGTACATTTTCATGGCCTTACAATCTTCTTCTAAATCAAAACAAAACAAAAATAGAGGAATTGAATTGGCAACCATTCTTGAATTGTTATGAATATATAATGAGATTGTCAAATGAAATTTTCATTTACAATTTATAGTGTATTGAGATTAAAAAAAAAAAGACAAAAAAAAGAAGGAAAGTTTGAAAGTGACGAATTTGTTCATTCGTTTTTAAGTAAGATACTGGACTTTTATTTTGTTACAACTGACAAGTAATATTTGATGATAACTTAATAAAGTTGAATGGGAATATGATTGGATGGAAACGAAAGTATAAATTCTGTAACATTTGAAATTTTTTATCCTATCATCATATCATATACGAATTGGAAAAGTTTACATGTACATAATTTTGGTACATAGGGTTGTCCACACCCCTCACATGGGGTGGGGCTCACGCATATGATGGTGTGGACACCCTTATAGACCAAAATTATGTACCTCTAGTATAGCAATACCGATTCGATCCTAGCTCTTGGAATTGAAATAAGTTCGTCAGCGAATCATGAAATCTTGGTGATCTTCTCTATCTAATGAATGTGGAGTCTGCTTTGGAAGAAGCTCGTACAGTTTGAGAAGGGATTTTGATTGATCAAAAAGACCGTCTTACCAATAGTTGAAACTCAATCGGAAGATGTTTCGGCTTATATTCCTACTAATGTAATTTCCTACTATTTGGGAGCTTACGGTTCATTTTCTATTTCACTCCCCGATGGGGTTCTTTTCACCCTTCCGTCACTATACTACTACATTCCCTGGACTTATTCTATATGCTCACTTAGATATATAGATACTTATTTCTATTTGTACCTCGTAAAAAAAAAAAAAAAAACTTACGTAAATGTCACGATTTTCATATTCATGTCTTATTGTATCCCTATCGTTCCAAAATCAATAGCTTGTCAACAAATAAATGTGTGAGTTATAACAAAGTGCCATGATTGACATGACCATCCTATGTGAGTACTATTTTGTGCTAATATGGAATCCACTATTTGTGGAATATATTGGGCATCTTTCGAAAGTAGTATTGACGTGACCATCATCTATAAGTAGTAATGAAGTGTTGGCATGACCGGTTAATACATGTGGTATGATGCATAATGAGATGTCCACAAGTAAAGCGACTGTTGTCTAAACGTGACATTCGGCCACAAAGGTTTTGTGGAGATAATTTTTTCAGTGAAATTAAAGATGTGAATTCATAAATATAATTGCAAGTTGACCTTTTAAGACAATCAACTTGATCTCACATGAAAGGTAGATTTGACAACCATGTTCTATTGATAATAACCTAAGTAAATTACATTTTGAGTCGTTTAAGCACCATTTAAATAAGCAAATGACTCGATATAATAGGATTTAAGTTGACAAATAAAGATTAATAAGTAAATTATAATCTATTAATGATTTGAATTCAATGACATAATCTATATGTCTTTGAACACATGGAAGTCCCCACCTTTTGTTTTCTCAAATTCATTTAATCTTAAGCTCACTTACAACTAAGAAAGACAACTAATTGACAAGATGACTTATACTTTATGTCTACTTCATATTATTTGTACTAAATGGGATTAAGAAACAAAGTATCGAGCTCGATTCTTGTTAATGCTTACTTATAAAGATAAACGAATAGTCAACTCTTTAATTATTTCAGACAAGACAAGAGGTTGATAAGAATAACGTTCGTGAAAAGTCACATTACTATGTTATACTTTTTGCTCTTTAAATGGTCAAATGGTCAAATGAGATTAAGAAAAGGGGGTCAAATGGTCAAATTCCATCTTTAAATGTCGATCTTAATTAAGGAAAATTACAACTGATTTTCTGTCTTAAAATGTTGATCTTAATAAAGAAAAATCACGAACCTACATGTTTTGACATTGTGTAAGAAAATCGAAGTTATAGATGTTTAAACTTGCAGTTATTTAACATCATATCACTTTACTTTTTATACAATGTGAAATAGTTACTTGTGTATACAAGAATATTGAACAAATTATTGACTCTTCGTCGAATCATTATTATTAACCTTTCGTTCGAAAACTTTCAATCCATTAATTAAAATCTAATAAATCAATTTGGTTAATAATTCTAGAAACTAAATTAACTTAGAAATTGGAAAAACACCACCACATTGCTCGTGGGGAACATTGAAATTGAAATTTTTTTATTAGGGGTCCATTTGAGAGGACCATTACACTATTAGGAAACATAATCACATGGATATCTTAATAAGTGTTAGTTACTAAAAACTTAATTATCTTCTGTCATATCAACCAATAAGTATAATGATGACTTGAGCCATGAGGTTTACTACGCCATAATTACCATTTATGGAAACTTAAAATCTCGAAAACAATGATTACTCGATTGTTAAATTGTAGTAGATTCTTACTCGACCAGTGAATATGCAATTGTAATCAAAAGTAACAACGTTTTATAAAAATCAGTTTCAATTGTAGAAATCGGGATAAAATAGTTAATAGAAATGGAGTTTAAGATGACGTCGGAACATTATAATAAAGTTATTTAGCTAAAGGTTGATAAAGCCTTAATCAATTACGAAATGTTGAATTGCTCCCTTTGTCCCCCTACTTTGAATGATTATATTCTCACCTTTTGCTTTGTGGTGGAAAAAATGAAAGTTTAGGGTATGGGCCCTCCTTATATCAAGATTCTAGTTGGAGGAGGGTTCCTTCAATGAGTCTTGTCAATGCTAAAATATTTGTCAATTTCTCATTGGAACTCATCCCAATTTTGACAATTCTATTAAGAGTAATATTATTCGATATCATCGGTGTCAAATACCAGTTTTAAGTGGCAATTTCATGATATTAAATGATAAATTCACTTAAACGAATTATCACGTGATTAATTTAATTGAACTTATTAAGTGTGACAATCTAAATTGGTGTTCTAGCGTCACTTGTATTAGATAACATAATATTTTTATTATTATTAACGAGCTATGATTGTAAAAATGGCTAAGGACTTATTTGATGTAGTTTTTTTGAGTTTATATTTTGTGAAAGATGATATTTTAGATAATATGTAGTTTAAAAAAAAATTATTGACCCATGTGCAAAATTATTTTAATGAAAGAAAGTAATTAAAAATAAGCGAGGAAGAATAAATTTTAAACAATCTGTACTAAAAAGAGGTTAAGCTTATTACATAAAAAAATAAGTATTTTTCAATTTAAAATACTAAGAAATTAACATATTCAAACATGTTTCGAGATAAAGTAACATTTTTGGTTAGCTTAATCGAATTTTCTCTAATTATGATCAATTCAACTAGAAAAGACGTCATGATGCTTTTTTTTTTTTTTTTTTTGCCCTTTAAACCCATTAATGCTGACAAGATAATCCATTTGTAGTGTTAGGCCCACAAAAGTATTATTGGGCCAATTAGGAATATATTGGGTCAGCCCTATAAGAAAGTACAGCTATTATTGGGCCGGTTTTCACAGCCCGTGGTACCTCATCCTAGGTAGCGATGACCAATATTTTGGACCAAGTTGTCACATTTTCATAGAAGCGTTGGAACATTATACCGAAATAGTGATTATGATCATAACCTAAATTGTAGGGATTTTAAATTTTATAGCCCCTGTTTGGAGCACATTATTTATTTCATTACCATGAAAATTCTGACCGTTGCACACACAGATGAGTCTCACACAAGAGATGAGAAGTCAACAAAACTGACTAAATGTGACGGTTAACGTCCATAATTTTCATTATTTTGTCCAATAATGTACCTAAAACAGGCCCGTAATATACATTATGAAGAATGATCTAATAAATATCAGTGTTCATCTTATTCTAAATATCGATAACATGACTTCCTAATCATCAATGGATAAACTCTCAACATTTGAATAAAATTTTCTAAATCTCAATGAATTGATATGATATGTCTCTGTTACCGAGCATAAAATGAAAATCAGTACTCATTAAATTATTCAACTCTCTTTATATATTTAGATTGCTTTATATTAATAGTAGCTGTTCGTTGAAAATGTGTACCGCAAGCGCACGGATCGTGAACAAGTAATATAGTGGACTTTTTGAGTCCGAATATCGATCCCACGAGGAATGTTACTTTGAAATTACGTACTCTAATCGATTTTGGTTCTAACAACGACAGACGCACACACACAATTAATAATGAAATTAAATTAGAAACTAATACTTATAAAACTAAACTAACAACTAAAAAGACGTAGTTGTATCTTTGATTTGAAAAGCGGTTGGAATTTATGATTTCACTTAACCTTTATTTCATTAACATCAATTCAATAACGTACATGCAAATTACCAAAATAAATGATTAGACCCGATTCTCCAATTTTAGTCAATAACCTCTTTCGAGTGATATCGACCCTATTGATTAAGTTATCCCCAAATCTATATGCAGATAAAACTTAACCAAAGCATTAAATTATTGTGAGAATACTCAAAGGATCACCTAGGGGAGGTATATATTTCTATATCACCCAAAACCACCTAGGGTACTAATTATCTAGGTCTAGCAATGCAACAATCTTTCGATAATTACGTAAACCACCTAATCACCTCATCTATTTGGCCAAATAAATAAAGCATAATCAACAATAATAATTAATACACCAATACTTTGATAATAAATGCATTTTCAACAACATATATCAACATTAATAAAAATAAGATTAAGATTCAACATAAATTCCAACACAATAAACTTAACTCATTTTATAAATATAATAGCAAAGGAAAATCATGATCCAATACATTACAACAATAGAAAAATAATGGAAGAACACAAATATGTAGATACAACCCTTTTTTAGTAGATTTGCCTTCCTCCAATGATTTCTCTAACTTCCTTTGATGTTAATCTCCTTTCTCCATTGATCAAGCATCACAAATGAGTTAAAACCAAAGACCAACTAACTAAAAAGAAGAAAAAGAAAAGAAAACAAGAAAAGGGAAGAAAATCTAGAGAGAAAACCTAACTAAAACCTAATTATCTCTAACTCCTAATATCTTGCAAATGGGAGAGATATGGGATATATAATGCTATGTGAGACTCACCAAAATATCTCCATTAAACAAGTCCTAAATAATGCCAAAGTTGACCAAAAACGCGTGGAAAGAAAAATAGACCGCCTTAGTATTTTATCTCTATGCGGCCGCATGGTGTAATTCCATGCGGTCGCATGGAAGAAACAAAATATGCATTTCACGTCCATGCGGTCGCATGGTTATAATCCATGCGGTCGCATGGACTTTTCCATATTTGCGGCTCAGGTCCTTGAACGTTCTGTCCTTGCGCGTTTTCATCCCTCATCTTTGAATTAGTACAATTTGGTCCTCATACTTTGAACTTTCTTTCATTTAAGCCCCTACCAAATTGCAGTCAAAGCCCTCCATCTTTTGGTCAAGTGCAAGTTAGTCCCCAACTTCACAAAAGTGTGCAATTTAAGTCCTTTTTCACTCGTTTTGCCTCCGTTTCATTCCAATTCAAGGTTTTGGCCTATAAATACAAAAAGTACACAATTATGGGTAGAAATATACTCAAATTTATCACAGTTAAATCCCAAAAAGTGTCTAATAAGTGTGCTAAAGCGCACTTATCACACCCCCAAACTTGAGTTCTTGCTCGTCTCGAGCAAGATTACTTCTAACATAATCATGCAAATGCGAAAATAATCAACATGTGAAATGACTTGCCAGATATATAATAGAGTTTAAAATTGTATACCAATTCACAGCCATGCATCCAAATAATGCTATCAAAAATAATAACAGCTTATCTAACGTCAGATCAGTGTGTGTGTGCATAGTCATTTTCAATCATCATCTAAACTAAGAAAAGATTGTCAAGATGGAGAAGTATGTAAATTGGTCACAACCCGACCCTCAGTGATCAAATATATCCTTACACGCTTATAAGATTCACACTAAAAAAGATAATTCATTTCAATCCCCCAAGTGTAAATATAAGGTTGCTCTCAATCACTCTTTTCTTTTAAAAGCTCAAAAATATAATCAACTAGCATGCATTTTCAAGTGAAAATAGAGTAACTGAACAAGTAGAACCTCACAGAATAATGTAGTATGAACACTCAACTCTCAAGTGTATAAGATCAGGTACTGTTTCGCTCAATATCATTCCAATGAAAATGTTCTACCATAAGCTTGCATATTATCTCAATCGCCACCACTTAGGTCACATGCATTACATAAATCATAAGGACTTTGCAGGGTTTAAATGTGGCTTAAGGTAAAGGTGTGGAAATATATGGATAAGTGACTAAGAAGCCTCAAATAAATCAGCGGAGTAACATATATTCAAATCAGCTCAACTGAGATAGGATCTGTACACAATCCTATCACTCCAAAACAATAACTTCTCAATCAACATCTAATCAACTCAATCACCTTTTTCTTTTGAATATCAGGAGGAATCATACATATAGACATACAAATCAGTCTCCTCAACACATCTTTTCCCTGTCACTCATTTTTTTCATCTTTTTCTTTTTCATTCATTCATTTTTTTTCTCATTTTTTTCAACCACTACACCAAACAGAGTACCTCAATAAAATTGATACCCCCAAACTTATTTTCTATCGCCACCCACATTCAGATGTTCAACAATACTCCACTAGCTTAGAAGGCTGGTTAAGAATATTGTTTTTTTTCAGTATATGGAAGCTTGTAATGTAGGTAACCAAAGAAAAGGCTAATAAGGCACAAAGGGTTATCAAAAGGAAAGAGTAATATCAGGGTAAGCTATTTGGATAATGTGGTAAGTCAAAGATGGCCTTAATTATATTCATGCATTCATGTGTCAATGTGATCTAGACGAGAATCAACGCAAGTTCTAGAGAAACACAATCATGGAATAATCACACATGAAAGAAATGAGACTGTAATAAATGTCAGTCTATAGGCTCAAAGTCTCACCAGTTGTGTTCACACTATTCAGTTACTACAATCTTTAATGAAAATAACCAACTAGCTGATCCAAAATTTCTCAGACTATGGTAAAGTGAAAGAGAATAAAAGAGTATAGGTTGATAAAATTTTTCAAAACAACTCACAACCTAAGTTCTACCAATTCAAAATTTTCACATCTAACACCTATTTCTGCATCTAAATGATAATCAATCGTGACTATGTGCTCAATGTAACGTATGATCTCACAATGAATAAGCCATTTTTGAAAAAAAATTCACACCAATAGCATATTTGGATTTGCGCATGCATAGCTCATGAATCAATAACAATTTCAACTCATGCAATCCTGAGCCGGCAAGGCTATCTAACATACCAATCATAATCACCAATGTAAGCTCAAAACAAAAACAGCCGGCAAGGCTGTAACATCAAATTAAAGCACACAATAGCCGGCAAGGCTCAATACCCCCAAACTTAATTCACACATTGTCCTCGATGTGTAAATTAACATATAAAGCAAAGAGTAAAAAAGAACTTCCCTGAATCCATTGTGAAGAAGAACTAATGCATGAACTGGACTCGGAATGCAATTGAGTAGCTTGGGCAACAGACCTCATTGTACTCCAATTCAACTCTAGACTCGTGAGGAACCATTCAACTTTGGACTTCCAAAAAGCATTACCTACAAGAAGTTAAACTATTAAACAGAAATATAACTAAAAGCATAAAAAGACAGAAGAGTAAATAAAAACACAAAATGTTAGAAAAGTTGGGTTGCCTCCCAACAAGCGCTGTTTTATAGTCTTAGCTCGACTATGCAAAATGTTATGGGCCCAAAAAGTAAGCTCTGGATGCTCGGCCCAGCTTTATTCTTTTGGCTCGGATCCACTCCTCATTCGATCGCCAAAACTTATCAGTGCCCTTTTCAACATGATAAAACCTATCCATTCCACCCGATTCAAACTCAACACTGTAGATTTCCACTTCCTCATTGGAGTTAATCACAAAATCAAACTCTATGCAATCACTGAAGTCGGCCGAATGATCTTCAATGATTTCTACATCTTCACTCAAATCATTTGTGATTAAATCAGCGCTCTCTTCAGGTTCTTCTACAATCGTTGATATCTCCTCGGATTGAATGATCGGTTCGCAATCCAATGCTACAGGCAACGAGAAGTCTGTCTCAATGACTTCATCGAGTGGATAAGAACCCCATTTCCTAAATCCATCCCAATATTTGTAATCTCCTACTAGCATATCTTCTTCATCCAACCTGGCAAGCTCATTGTAATACTTTGCAAGTACCTTCTCATTCAAACATGGAGGACCATCTCCTAGGAATTTGATGTCCTCATCCCAATCATCAGGTACATAGTCTCCCGGGAGCATGTAACTTTCATCTAAATTATCCAGTGCTTGTCTCCGGCATTTCAAATAATATCGAAACTTTAGAAGTTTCAACATTGCAGTTTCAGTACATGAATACAAGCACATCCTTGGACAATGCTCCGCTAAACAAATATCGCATCTTGGACCTCCAAGAATATTTGTATAGTCACCATAGAGACTCGATAGTGCAAACATCTTGTTACTTTACCAATGTTAGACACCTGCAAATATCAGACAAGTGCAGGGTGCAGAAAAAAGACTACAGATACAAGAAAGATTAGTAATACGGGGTTAGCCAAAATACACTAACAGTAAATACAAATAAAAACAAATAATTACAAGTTGCTAAAACTAAAATTAACTAAAGCAGTAATCAAAGTGAAAACATTCCCCGGCAACGGCGCCAAAAACTTGTTCGTTGAAAATGTGTACCGCAAGCGCACGGATCGTGAACAAGTAATATAGTGGACTTTTTGAGTCCGAATATCGATCCCACGAGGAATGTTACTTTGAAATTACGTACTCTAATCGATTTTGGTTCTAACAACGACAGACGCACACACACAATTAATAATGAAATTAAATTAGAAACTAATACTTATAAAACTAAACTTACAACTAAAAAGACGTAGTTGTATCTTTGATTTGAAAAGCGGTTGGAATTTATGATTTCACTTAACCTTTATTTCATTAACATCAATTCAATAACGTACATGCAAATTACCAAAATAAATGATTAGACCCGATTCTCCAATTTTAGTCAATAACCTCTTTCGAGTGATATCGACCCTATTGATTAAGTTATCCCCAAATCTATATGCAGATAAAACTTAACCAAAGCATTAAATTATTGCGAGAATACTCAAAGGATCACCTAGGGGAGGTATATATTTCTATATCACCCAAAACCACCTAGGGTACTAATTATCTAGGTCTAGCAATGCAACAATCTTTCGATAATTACATAAACCACCTAATCACCTCATCTATTTGGCCAAATAAATAAAGCATAATCAACAATAATAATTAATACACCAATACTTTGATAATAAATGCATTTTCAACAACATATATCAACATTAATAAAAATAAGATTAAGATTCAACATAAATTCCAACACAATAAACTTAACTCATTTTATAAATATAATAGCAAAGGAAAATCATGATCCAATACATTACAACAATAGAAAAATAATGGAAGAACACAAATATGTAGATACAACCCTTTTTTAGTAGATTTGTCTTCCTCCAATGATTTCTCTAACTTCCTTTGATGTTAATCTCCTTTCTTCATTGATCAAGCATCACAAATGAGTTAAAACCAAAGACCAACTAACTAAAAAGAAGAAAAAGAAAAGAAAACAAGAAAAGGGAAGAAAATCTAGAGAGAAAACCTAACTAAAACCTAATTATCTCTAACTCCTAATATCTTGCAAATGGGAGAGATATGGGATATATAATGCTATGTGAGACTCACCAAAATATCTCCATTAAACAAGTCCTAAATAATGCCAAAGTTGACCAAAAACGCGTGGAAAGAAAAATAGACCGCCTTAGTATTTTATCTCTATGCGGCCGCATGGTGTAATTCCATGCGGTCGCATGGAAGAAACAAAATATGCATTTCACGTCCATGCGGTCGCATGGTTATAATCCATGCGGTCGCATGGACTTTTCCATATTTGCGGCTCAGGTCCTTGAACGTTCTGTCCTTGCGCGTTTTCATCCCTCATCTTTGAATTAGTACAATTTGGTCCTCATACTTTGAACTTTCTTTCATTTAAGCCCCTACCAAATTGCAGTCAAAGCCCTCCATCTTTTGGTCAAGTGCAAGTTAGTCCCCAACTTCACAAAAGTGTGCAATTTAAGTCCTTTTTCACTCGTTTTGCCTCCGTTTCATTCCAATTCAAGGTTTTGGCCTATAAATACAAAAAGTACACAATTATGGGTAGAAATATACTCAAATTTATCACAGTTAAATCCCAAAAAGTGTCTAATAAGTGTGCTAAAGCGCACTTATCAGTAGCAACCGAGATAATTCAGGTTTCATGTATATTTTACTTAAAACAAATAGTAAATAGTTACACAACCTAATTTTCACTCTAAAATGGGTCTTTTTTGTGTCACTTCAACCTATTGCACCCATATTTTCTTTGGACCGCCAACCCATTTTCAAGTTGATATAATTTTTTTTCCTTATCTTATCGCTATAACTGAGGTCAAAATCAAGACTTTTGTGGCCCACATTATGAAATGACTAGAAGATACAAAGTCACGTTAACTAGTTGAAATGTCCCTATTGCAAGTAAGGAAAATTATTCTTGTACAGTTCACGTAGAACTGTACAAGTTACCGCCCCTCACAACAAGGAAGACTCGCGCCAATAAAAAAAACTCAACTCCCTTGTTGTGAGGGGGCTGTCCATCTTGAAGCATGGTTCTTGCAAGTAATTTGTGATCTAGAATTCAGACAATCACAACCATCATTGTCATGCCATTAACCGTTGAATTTTATTTTTCTATGAAAATGTTTCTTTCCAGCCTAAAGCCTTATCTGATTTAGCGAAATATCATGTTTTTAATAGATTTTAATAAAATTGGATAAAATGTATTATTGAAAATTGATTAAAAAAAAAATGTAAATTTCATAAATATTTTAAATTAATTATTAATTTTAACTTAAAATTTTATCAACTTTTTACCTAAATCAAACGAGAACTAAATATTATTGTCGAGAACAAAATGACACTTCTTTTGTAAAGAAATATAAAACTAGTGCCAATAAAATTTTAAAAATCCATAAATCGTCTCATTGTCTTGATTTCATATCATCGTACATTTGATATTAAGGCTCACAAACTGATTATACAATTCGTTCAGTAAGAAAATACATTTTTTTTTCCAGTCAAGTTAATGCAATTAGGCCAATGATCATTAGAAATTAAACTAATCGAGACGGATTCTAAAACTCATAAATTTGACACACTTATTTGATAAATAATCGTGACCTTTAATTTAAGTCAATCAAACGTTCAATATCTTATAGATTTCAAGTAGTTATAACTAACTATCACATGATCTTAGTAAAATACATATTGAGCGTTGAATTAATTTAAATTAAATGTCACAATTATTTTGTAAATAAATGTGTCAAATTTATGAGTAGGAGAATTCGTTCCGTAAATTAATAAGTTCATATCATATCTACCAAAAATATGGAAAAGTCTTCATTCCACTCATTTTCAACACTGTAAAAACAAATAAAAATTCCAAATTGTCACATCCTAATTAACGAGTTTTGTTCAGTGGATAAATATGGAAAAAAAACCCAAGGAAAAATATTTTTGATATTAGGCTCCGTTTGATACGTCGTTATTTTCTTAGGATGTTGAAATTTCAACTTACTTTTCCGCCGTTTGATAACGTTTTTTTTTTTTTTTTTTTTTGAAACCAATTCTAAGGTACAACCACTTGAAGCGTGATTTCGAGAAATTTCAATGACTTGCTATATGATGGGAACACAATTTCACATATTTTTTTTTTTTTTTTAGTAATAGAAACAAATTTTAAGATAAAATGTAAAAAAATTTCTCCCTTTAATTGACAAATTTCATGCAAAACAAAGCCAAACGTAAAAATAAAAAAATTATTTTTTTAATTTTTTTTTACAATCTAAACATATTTTGTCACTAATTATAAAAAAAATTATTCATTTAATTGACAATTTATATAAAAAAACAAAGCCAAATATATTATAATAAAAATGTGAAAAATTATACCAATCAAACACTTTTAATTACAATTCTTGGTAAAACAATTTCAAGCAATTCAATTCATTTCCACCCAAATTCCACACTTGCTATCAAACGGACCCTTAGTTAACATTTTGCAAGCTAAAATTTATTTTCGTATTATTTTAAGTTGAGACATCTTGCACCTTCAAAAATTGTTTAAAATGTGTGCATAATTTTCTTCGTTTATGTTGTGGACTGCTTAGGAATTTTGGGATATCAGTTATGAGCATTTTTTAAAGTACATGTTTCGAAAGTTTATAAGCGAACTAATTTTGAGTGATTTTAGTAACAATTTTTAAAACAATTTAACCCATGCTTAAGAGTTTATTAAACACCAATTCTGAAAATTCTTTTAAAAAATAAAATTACATATATGTCCCTTAATACAATTTGTAGTTTTTACTTTTTTGTATGAAATTTTTTACTCATAAGTAATTTTTTACTCATAAATAATTTTTTAAATCATAATATATTTTTTGTTTATAAATAATTTTTTAGTTAATATATTTTTATTTACAAGTTAGTTTTGAATACAATATGGTGGTTGTAAATAACTATTTTATAAAGAGTAAAATTAAAAGAAAATATGAGAAACGGTTGAAACACGTCGATTTGGTGGGTTGAGGGAATTAATCAAAATTACATAAAATCAGTGTCCGAAAATTACATCAATTTTAGGTGAAACCCTAAACCACATAAAATCAGTGTCCCAAAAAACTAATAATCACTGATTTTTCCAATCCTTCATAAATAGTGCATCCAAAATCAATCAAAATTTGTGAAGAAAAGAAAAAAACTTCCAAGCAGGCCCTTAGGGAAGCCTCCGCGTGAGCAGTGACAGGAAAAGTGAAAACGAAAGTGATAGCTTGAGGAATGTAAACATTAAAGTCCCGTTTGATTGTGGTGAAATTGGGTGAAAAAGAAAAATATTTTTCTTTTTTACTTTAAATTTTGTGTTTGATTGCATAATTTTTTTATGAAATTTATTTTCATCACTTTTCTAGGTACAAATATTTAAAGCACATATTCCATCTTTTTTTTTCTATAGGTATGGTGGGAAAATATTTTTTATCTTTTTACTTTTTGGCAATGGAAACATATTCTAAATCCAATGGTAAAAAAATTTATCAATTTAATTGACAATTTGCATGAAAAATAAAGCCAAACGAACACAAAAAAATTTCAATTTTTTTTTTAATTTTTACTTTTTTGCAATCCAAACAAATTTTAATACAGATTGTAAAAAAAATTTATCCCAAAAGGTAACAATTTGCATGAAAAATAAAGTCAAACGGATTATGTAAAAAATTATACCAATCAAACACCATTAATTACAATTCACTCTAAAACAAATTCTATTCAACTCAATTCTCTATCATTCATTTTCTTTCCATCCATTTTTCACTCTTGCAATCAAACGGACATAAAAATCCAATTCCCTACAAACCTAATGGCAATTCTTTCATCGTAAACTTTCTCTACTCTTCTGCTTTATCACCTCCTTGAGGTAAAATCTAGGCAAGCCGATCTCTTCCTGCCCTAATTCCTTCAAATTAGGGAAATGTAATTGCTCAAAAAGTTCAATTACTCTGATTTGTCAAAAATCGTCTATTGGATTTGTCAGACGAAAGTCCAATTGAAAAAGGTTGGCTAGTCTATCATGGGCTCAAAAGCAGGTTGAAAGGAAAATGACTCCACGACCCACAAGAAATGGACAACCGATTTTGTTTTCTTCGACTAAACAAATGAAATTATTTATTTATTTATTTCAATTTCATCGCTCAGGTGTTTGTTACATTTCGAAATTAAGATTTTCCCAGTATTATTTTTAAATTGTGAAAGAAACACTTTTAAATTATGATGTCGACTTAAAAATATATACAGAATCGTATCTTTGACTTTCGAAACATATTTGTGAATAAGAATTAAAAAAAGAAAAGAAAAAAAGAGAAGGTAATTCTTCGAAAAAATTTGTAGGTCACATTAGGAGCTTATGTTCATATTTGTTTATCAATTGTTAATTTTTATTAAGACGTAATCTATGTCTTACTATTTCATCCGTATACCTTAAGGAGAACTAAATGAATATTGAAATATACGATAAAAAAGTTGTGGAATTATGGCTTGTACTTGTGGCGACAATGATACTTATATTATCATTGTGTGTGACTATTGAGTTTGGAAGTATGAAATTGTGTTACTCAACTGGTTTATCAAATAAGTCACGACAATGAAAACTAACAAATTTCAAACTACACAATGGACATTATTTCAAAATAATGTTAAATATATTTAGCATGTAATATTAGATATTGGTGCAGATCCAGGGTCGGACCCAGGACGGAAGTTCAATGGGGTGAAACCAAAAAATCTTAGGGGCGAAATCGAAAGACCTTGGGAAAAATTATGAAAATCTAAAAAAAACCTGAAGAAAAACTGAAAATCTAAAAATCGAGTGAGGAAGGCCGACTCGCTAAGTCTCAAGTAGGTTTGTCCTGTGCACATCTTGAAAATTATTTTGTCATAGGCTTATCTTGAAATAGAAATTTGAAATTCAATATTAGAATTAATCTCTCTGATTTTAGGAGATTAAAGATTTATTTGGTAAACAGAAGAAGTAATTTGTTCGACTCGACTCGAGTCGAGTCGCATGTCAAATCGCCAATTAGCCCGAATTAGAATAAAGGGTGGAGGTGGCACTAACAAAGGAGTGATTAAGCTACTTAAGAAAAGTTTAAAGCATTTCCACCGTTCATTCAATTATGGGTTGTTCATAACCCGACAATTCAGACAACTGTTTCCCAAACAATATTAGGCCGTTAACATACAAATGGTCCCATAATAAAGTTTGTCACTTTTCAAATGACAGCACAATTCCCATATATTCATATCCAAAAAATAAAAAGTAATGGGAAATATGCACTTTTGTCCCTAATCTTTGCGAAATCTAACAAATATATCCTCAACTTTTTTTAGCATAATCCATTACCAACCATTTATTCTCTCCATTATGGTATTAAATAACTGATTCACCCTCATCTTTAAATAAACAAAACTATAAAAAAAAAATTAAAAAAAAAAATTATAAATGGAGTTCCATAATTTTTCAAAAAGTACACATAAATTTCATTAAAACAATATATATATATATATATATATATATATATATATATATATATATATATATTAATGCACACCTTAAAAAAAAAGAATTTAGAAAAAATAAACATTCTTGACAAATCTCACCCACCCACCCACCTACAGGGGCGGACTTAGACGACTTGGGTTGGAGGTCACAATCAAAATTTGTAGTTATCTTATATTTAAAAAAAAAAAAAAAAAGCTAAGCAAATATATATATATATATATATATATATATATATATATATATATATTTTGATTTTTAAATTGCCCACCTAGGGTTGGTCCTCAGAATTTTTAGGCACTAGACTACTATTTATTATGAGGATTTTATATATAATTTTTTTATAAGCGTAGCAACATTTAATATTTAAATAAGTAGCATACTTATAATGAAGTGTTTGAATGAAAAGAATTATGGAAATGTTTTAAATATAAAAATAATTAAACTAAGTAGGTACGATTTTTTCATTTTTTTTCCCCCGAGGTCACCAACTTTGAAGGCCTTAGGCCATTGCCTTAGTGGCTTTGGCCCAGGGCCGGCTCTGCACCCACCTTTAACGCGACGAAATATCACCTCCACAAATGCAACCACGTCAACAACAACGACTACACCATCACCTTAGTAAAATTAACTCAGAAAAGACAATATATATATATATATATATTTTTTTTTTTATTTTTTCCTTATTTACCGTAGCAAAATCCCTATTGACAATGAACGTCTCACCCGCACGTCACCATCCGTTTACAAGAACCAAATTGCATTAAAGGGTTTAAGATTCTCAAAACCACGTCTCTATGATCTAGGTCGTGACTTTGTTCTTGCAAACGAATGGCGGAGGATTGTAAGGTGCCCGCTACTTGGTGGAAGGGGTGTGTGTTTGGAAAAATATATATTTTTAATTAATTTTTCTTAAGTGATGGTGATGGTGATGGTGATGATGGTGGTGGTGGTGCCTCCATTGTTGAGGTAATTGCTATAATGGAGATGATAACTTTTTGTCGGTGGGGATGGAGTTGGGAGTTGGAGTTGGCCTAGGAAAGATGAATATTTCTCTAAAAAAAATTAGTGTGGTATTTAATTCTTTTAAGTCAGATTTATTTTTTCTTTTTGAAAAGTTACTATTTGCAATTTTTCCTTTTTTTTCCTGTTTTATCGATTTCTTTTATTATTGTTTTTTTAAAGAGGAGGATAAATCTGTTGCCAAATTGGGGAATGATCATATTTGATATATAGCCCCTGTTTGGGGCACATTATTTGCTTAATTAAAATGATAATTCTAGTCGTTACACGCAGTTGTGTCCCACACAAGATATGAGAAGTCAACAAAATTGGCTGAATATAATGATTAACGTTCATAATTTTCATTTTTTTGTCAAATAATGTGCCTCAAACAGGCTCATAACTGAAAGATTGGGATGTATTATGTTAAAAAAAAAAAAAGGATTTAGTATAAATTTGTTACATTTTGCAAAGATCGGGGATGAAAAGTGCGAATTTCCTTTTATCAATTTACCATTTTTATGCGATTTTCTGCATCATCAGTTCAAGCCTTCAAGGATTTCCACTCACTCTCACTGACAGATAATCAATTCGTTTCTTTTTACAAGGGGGTAGGGATGAGGTGGGGTGGTTTTACTTTCTTCAGTGCTTGCTTTGAGCCTTTATGTGGTTGTTGCCAACCATATCATTCCTTTCTTTTCAGTTTGTACCTTCATTTTTCTCACTGAATCTCTGCAAACAGATATAGAAATATCAATCTTTTGTTTACTAAAACTCTTCCATGGCTAGTGAAACTGTTGTATCAGATCACTCTACACCCTCTGAGGTATTCTATTTGTTTATTTACTTATTTTTCTGTTTCTTGAATTTATGGGATAGTTTCAAAAGATTATTCTGTTTCTGGGCTCATCTTACTTTGATTTCTAGTATCTTATACTTTCTGTGCAATCTTACTTGGTGATCCATTTGGCTGTAATAGAGTATTGAGGAAGACTCACAATTTAGTTTATGCTTTTCAATTCACTGAAACTTTTTCTCCATGCTGATGATTTATTCATTAGTAATTCTTCAAGGTATAGATTCAAACAGAAACAGGAGATTTAAATCCAGAAAGTACTTTCAGCTTTATCCAGTTAGATTAGGTATAAATCACAGTGGCAGAGGAATTTTAGATACTTGCAACAGTGTAATTTATCTATTTGCTGCTTAATAAGAAACTCCGAGAATCTTCAGAACTATTGGAAGGATCAACAATATACTTCTCACAGTAACTTCACTCCGTGATGTGTCTCGTGAGATGAATTCGATGGTACTGTAAAATCTTGTTTATCATACTGTTGAATCATGTGGAGACCGCGAAAAATTCAAATTTTTACTTTCGTTTCCATGTTCAATAAGCTCTTGATGAGGGTCGAGTGTACTGGGGAAGTATAATACTGTCTAATCAGTTTTTTGTTTTCTTTGTTTTACTTTTCCTTCTTCGAACTTCATTTTCTTTACTCCGGTTTTAGCTTAATGGCAACATTTTTAGAATACAGATGGACTTCTTTTTACTGTTCTTAGATTTATTCGTGTCTAATTCGTTTACTGCAGCAAGTTGAGAAAGAAGAGGTGAAAACTATGGAACAGGATAAGGTTCCTCCACCTAAGGAAACAGTGGAAAACCCAAAAACTGAGGAATCTCCATGTCTAGCAGCCCCTTTGGCTGAAACAGAAGCTAAGCTTGAGGAAAAGCAAGTTGAACCTCCTGCAAAGGCCGATGACTCACCTGAAGAACAAAAGATTGAAGATAAGACGGTTGAGCTTCCTCCTACTGAAGAAATGAAGAAAACTGAGGATACTCCCATGATTGAACCTTGTGCGGAAGCTAATCTAGAAGTGGCAAAAAGTACTGTGCCCGAACCAGATACACCTGACATTTCAGAATCAACGCCTGAGACTGTTAAATGCCAATCAGAGGAGAAGTTGGAAACTGGGAGTGATGAAAAACCGGAGAAGGTGGAATTTGTTGAGGAAAAGCCAAAGGAGGTGCCTAAGATTGTAGGTGTGGTTGAACCAACATCAGTTGAGGCTTTTGCTTTGGTTAAATCAGAACCAACTGAAGATAAGCCGGTTGAGCAGTCTCTGACTGAAGAAATAAAGAAAACTGAGGATACTTCCTTAGTGGAAGCTCCTGTTAGAGATGATTCAGAAGTGGTCGAAGATACTGTGCCTGAACCAGATGCAGCTAACATCTCCAAATCAACACCGAATGATGTTAAATGTCAGTCGGAGAAGAAGTTGGAAACCGAGGCTGCTGAAAAAACAGAGGTGGAATCTAAAGGGGAGTTCGTTGAAGAAAAGCCAAAGGAGACGCCAAAGATTGTTGATGTGGTCGACTCGACACCAGTAGAACAAGTAGAAGTTTCAAAAGATGAGTCTATAGATGCAGAAATTTTAAAGCCAGCTCTTTTGGTAGAGGAAAAACCAGCAGAGCAATCTGAAGTTGCTGAACGAACTGATAAAGAACCTCCAACAGTCGAGCTGGCAGAAAAAGTTGAGGTTAAAACTCCAACTGATAAGGCTGAGGAGATTGTTGTGTCGAAGGAAGAATGTTCGGATGAAGTAAAGCCGGATGTTCCAATAAAAGTTGAAACAAAAGAAGTGGAAATCTCTCCGACTGAAAAGACGGTTGAGCTTCCTCCTACTGAAGAAATGAAGAAAACTGAGGAATCTGTCAAGGATACCAATGCGCTAGAGGGAATATCGAAAGAAAAAGTTGACCCCGGAAAAATTGGAGTAGAAACCGAACCCCCAAAACCAAAAACTGAAGATGAGAATGAAGAGAAATGCGTCGTAGCTGAGGAATTGGCTAAACCAGAAACAAAAGATGTTGAAGCAAAAGAAGCGGAAATTTCTCCAACTGAAAATACAGATGTTAAAAATGAAGAGAAGGGATCTGTCAAGGAAACTGACGTGCTAGAGGGAATATCAAAGCAAAAAGCTGACCCTGGAAAGATTGAAGTAGAAACCGAACCCACAAAACCAAAAACTGAAGGTGAGAATGAGAATGAAGAGAAATGCGTCGTACCTGAGGAATTGGCTAAACCAGAAGCAAAATATGTTGAGGATACTACTAGTTCTATTACTAAACCTGAAGAAGAAGATGTTGGAAAGGAAGTTGCTTCCAAAGACATTGAACTGGTTGCTGAAAATGGAAGAAAGAAAGACGAGACTATTGCTTCTACTGAAACATGTAAAGGTGCTTTACTTGAAGGGAAAGTGGATGAAGAAGAAACTAAGGACGCCGAGAAAGTTGAAGTCAGAACCAACATAGAGGAAAATGTACAAGATACTGAAGCATCCCAAGATGCACCTAAAGAAGATGTACCAGTGAAGACTACTCAAAAGCAATCAAATAACATAATCAAGATGGTGAAGCAATCACTGGTAAAGGCGAAAAAAGCCATCACCGGAAAATCCACAAGCTCAAAAACGCCAGCCATCGAAACAAAGGATGATGGCAAAGCTAAATAACGCTTAAAATCTTACAAGAGAAGGTAAAGGCGAAGAAAACTAAGGATTACAAAAAATTGGCGATTTCATTTGTGTGTGACATATTGGTTTGTAAAAGTTGTGTTACTGTTTATTGTTGGTTTGCCTTTAGATATACTAGTGTTTTGCTGAATACTGCACAAACTAGGAAAGTGTTTTTTTTTTTTGTTCCTTTTTTTTTTTCCTATAATTATTTAGCTGTGCATTGATGCAAGCAGTTATTTAATTTATTGTTTGAGGGTGTGTATACAGTTCTGTAACATTTGCATACTGTGTTTGTGTAATTTGTGGCAGCATTTCCATTTCTCTACCCCCTTTGTATATGGTGTAGTTGTATTATTGATCAAATAACTTGAGTCATTTGACATGCTGTAAAAGGGACGTTTCCCTCACAACTGTCAATTCTTATTATCGATGCATGTTCGGTACACAGTATTAATCAAACGAAATACTAATAAATGACAAAAATATTTAAAATCTTGTTCATACTACCATACCAAACAATCATCAAGTTATTGGATAATCAAGGCTAATATCTAGAACCCTTGAAAATGAGGCCTAAAGCTTTCACAACCTAAGCCAGAACGTGGCACTTGGTCAAAACTTAAATGATTACATAAATGAAAAAAAAAAAAAATGAATCTTCTTTTGGAAAGGAGTAGGCAAATCATTCAAGAAGACGTGCCATCTTTTCCCAATTAGGACTTGCACTAAAATGACGAGCATAGGTTTTCTTTGACATGAAGAGCATCTGTACCAAAGAAGAATGCAATAATTGGGCTGCAAAGATCATGTGCAGTAAAGTCACCCACTTTAACTCATAGAAAGATCTTCTATAATTACTAAAATGAATAAAGAGAACTGCAAGATTTACACATCTAATCAAGGAATTTTCCTTTGTATCAAGATATGCACTGAGTTTGGAAGATCTTCAAAACATCAACCTATCCGTTACAATGAAATTTCAAAACACAAACATTTTATTGACATTGGAAGAAAATGAAAGAGAAACTCTAGTTTGAAACCGAGTTGAGAACATCTTTCTTCCCTCTATTTTTTTTTTTTTTTTGGAATGATCACATTAGAAAGATCAAAGTCCAACTTCGAGGCAAAAACTAGAATATTTTAAATGCTTGTTTGACCTGACTTTTGAAAAGTTAAAAGTTGTTTCTGAGACTAAGAAGCTACTTTTTAAATATGTTTGGATAATTTTCTAGAGTGTTTTATTTGACTAGAAGAACTTCTAAAGAAAGCTGGCCTAAAACAACTTCTTCAAGAAGCAAAAGTCATGCCAAACTGGCCGTAAGACAATTACCATACCCTACTTCACTTCAACAGAGAAGACATGGCATGGCATATAACAACTAGCTCAATCCAAAATTTTGTACAATCACATTCTTACTCTTAAAAAGACAAAAAGATACTTAAGAATTTTATAAATATGAAGATGTGCTTATAAAATCTGATAACTGTGTTAAAATTGCTGATACATATTTGAATACATCTGAAAAGTTCCGACTCTTCTATCACTGATACAACCACAGGAGTCATGTTGAGTAATATACATATTAAAAGGGGCAGATAACAGTTTCTCTTCAAAATAGAAAAACCTGTGCATTTTGTTGTTTACAATCCTGGAGTTCAAGTTCAGAAATAAAAAGGTTATTGTTATAATTTCACCTCGTTCAGTGATCTATAAAAGCCGTCTTTTCATAACTATAGCCATTAGTTTTCTGGCACAGAACTGAGAGCTACTCTGTATCAGGAGGAATCCCTTCCATGGCATCAATGTACTATGTTCTTGTCGTTAATCACAACCTGCGTAGACATAAGAACTCTTGATTTAACTGATTATAAATAAACAGCAGTGTGCATGTAAATAAAGGCCGTGTAATGAGTTTACCGTCTTTTGTGCTAATAACAGTTGCATTGGTAGGGGTAGCATCTGTGCTCACACTAACATTCGGTCCTAGCTTATTCTCTTGCACCTCGGCAGGCTTGTTTAGAACCTCATTTGTTGGTTGCAGCTGAAGTGGAAACAGAGTAAATGGGGTAAGACAAAATGAAGACAGCATGAAAAACTGTTGAACTAGAAGCTCCCTAGATTGAATAAACTTGTGCATACGATGCTTTGTTCGTATGAGGGGAATAATCAGTTATGACAGGTATTCAGGGACATGTAAGTGAATAATTTTGTTACGCAATTGTTGAGCGTTCCCTTCACTTCCCTACATGTATCCAATTATGGAAGATGTAAATTCTCCATTTCGTTCCCTTCCCTACCTGTCCATAGGCATCAAATAAGAGCCCGAGGGACAAGGTCAAAACTTTATTTATTTTAAATTCAATTTCAAAATTTAAGAAATAAACTAAAAGTAAAAAGACTGCAACTTGTAAATAAACTCCAAGTTTTGAGGAAGTAAAAGAAGAGAAGGACAGAGGAAGAGTAATGGAAAGATGGAAGATGGAGAAGGAATGAGAATAGCAGGGCTACACAAGACAATTCAACAGTGATTTTTCAGATTTTTTATTTTTATTTTTTTCCTGGCACAAGTCCCAGAATGGGTGGGTTGTTGATCTTATTCGCTCATTTGGCCCTTGGAGCCGCAAAATATACCTGACAGCTGATTCTTTGGTTTTGAATAATATCATAGCTCAAGTGTGAGCATAAAAAAACCTCGAGAAGTCGCACATTAGTATATGTATGAATAGTTTACTGGAATTTCACTTGGATGAACTAGCCTAATTGCAGACCATTAGCTTCCTTCTATGTTTGACACTATTTTGCCATGGCACGCATGCTATAACAAATACGGTAAAACTACCTATTTTGCCAGATTATAATGTAACACAACTTCAGGTATTAAAAGTGACGATGGAGAAATAAATTAGTGAGAAGAAATGATAGCCACTTATGACTTAAGAACCAAGCTTCAAGAATTCATGCAAAGCCCAATAATTTTTAATTTCATTGTTTTTATCAATCACTTTCTCTTCTGTGAATTATCCTACACCTGCTTCAGGTTGGTCCATCTGAAACTCAGAAAAAAAATAAAAAAGGTACGAAAACCACAAATTTAAAAGAGGGAAGAAGTTTCAATGCAGCCAAGGAGTATTGGACAACCTAGCTAGCTATTTATCTAATGCTCATCAAGTAACCAATTTTTTTTTTCATGAATCATCATTTCATAGCATTCAAATTCTACTACAATTTCTATTTTCAAGTTTGCCTTACTAAGTGACGATTTGTCTGAAAATAAAAAGAATGAGAGAAACACATGTAACAAGAACAAACCTGATTAGATGTATGGTTCATTGTGCTGCTGGCTTCAGCATTGTGCATCAACTGTGAATTCTTGTTTCTAATTGGATCCTCAGAGTTTGTGGTCAGAGATGTACAAGGCACACTCATACGACCTCCAGTCATTGAGGTATTTAAACCCACGGCGGAACTTAGAGGGCGACTAGGTAAAGGAACCAAGGGTGCCTGTGGGACTGAGCCCGGAAGTCCATGACTGGGATGCCCAATTACCTGGCGGTTATAACCAGCAGTTCTTGGAAAATTTGAGGACCCTGGCATTGGAGAAGAGAAATGTGATCCTTGCATGGGAGGTACTGGAAAAATAGGACATCTGGGAATTCCACCGTTCATGTCTAGCATACCCATCCCAAAACCCATTCCCATTCCAACACCCATGGGTGAGAAATGTGGCATGTGAGCAGGATGTATGTGATGCATTCCTGTGGGAAACATCATTGGTGGCATACACAACCCGGCTCCCATTGACATAATCTGCAACAAGAGGAATGTGCAGGGATTGTAATTGTATCCATAAACATACCTAAACCATAGTGGTTATAGTGAATACATTCCTGTGATTTTTCAATTGAATTTAATTCCCTCTATTCTTGTCATACTTACACAAACAAAAATGGGAAGTAAGACATTGTAAAGGCGGATATTCAATAGTTTGAAAGGAAAAATACTATGAAAGATCACTCGAGAAGCTTCATCTTACCTGTACCTGAAGCTGAAGGGTCTTGAGATATTCAATGGCTTCATCAAGCATGGAAGCTTTATCTGCCTGTTTGTAATGGAGGAAAAAGAAACAGTTGTAAGCATTATCTACTTTGAAGTTCAGAAATTCATATGGAGCAATCTAAAATCCTGTTGGAGGGAGAACTTAAGAAGATCAAAAGAATGGATGGGTCGAGTTCATAGACCAAGAGCTTCACAAATTAACTCACTCATTTTTAGCCCTTAATTGATACTTTAACCTGGAGGGCTTCATCTTTTAAGTAACAAAGATCACTAAGAATTCATTAGACTGTATTATTACCTTATTGCAGTTGGGAATAAGTTCTTGCAATGCACGCATTTTTTCATTGATCCGATCCCTTCGCCTCTGTTTACACATGCCATAAATGGGATGATCAATGTATTATTCTAAAAAAAAAGGAAAAACCACATATACAATACGATTCCATAAATCGTTCCAAATTGTTACAGCTCACCCTTTCAGAAAGATTGTGTACTTCTGCAGCTCGACTTCTCTTGGAACCGGTACCTCCTCGAGCAGAAGTTGCTTTTTTAACACTGATTGATTCAGTTTCAATATCCTGCATATATAATGGTTAGATAAATAAAATAAAATAAAAAATCAAACAATGATATTACAAATGTGCTTGTTCTGCATACATACATCACTATGGCAATCAGACTCCTCAATGTCATGGAATTTTCTCTTGCAATTATGCATCTGATCGCATGAAGCTCTATCAGCATAGTTTCCAGAGCCTACAGAAGAAGAAGCAACCACAGGCTCAACAGTTTTCTCACTATCTGGAATTCCATTACTTGCATGGGGAGCATTACTTTGAATCAGGGACTTGTGGTTTTTAACATAAGTTTCTCGGTGTAAACCCTCAGTTTGTTCAGCAGGAACCGACTCCTTAGGTGGCTTGGATACTAATGGTCTTGAGTTGAGCTTGTTGCATACATTAGTAGATGGAAAATGGACGTCAATATCCTTTTCTGTACCATTTAACCGTTTAATGAGTGCGGATTTGACAGGATTGCCATTATTGGCAGCAGAACTTTTCTGGTTAGTTTCCATCATTTTCACACCTGATAACCTGGAAATAGGCATTCCATCAGTGTTTGGAAGGTTAGCTCTGATAAGAGCAGCCGGTCTTGATAAATGGGAAAAGTTCAACAAATTTGAACTACTACTGGGAATCTCTACATTCCTTCTCTCCATCTTTACACTGTTATCATTTCCAGTGGCTTGACCTCGGGCTGAATTTTCAAATATAGCATCTGGAATGTTATTCGTATTATTGCTAATAATATCTGAAACTCCAGATCCTAGGGATGGATCTGACATCTGGCCTTGCTGAGAAAGCCATGGACACGAAAAGCGAGTTCTAGGCGAAGAAACCTTCGATGAATTCCCATCATTATGCAAATTATTTTCTGACTGGTGAAAACTACTTCTCTTGTTAGTTTCAAAGCTCGATTGGGCAGACATTCCATTAGCCGTAACACCAGATATTTCAGGTAAGAGTTCAGAACAGTACTCTCCTGGCATACCATCATCTATGGAATAATTTAACCAAGGAACTATTTCATCATCTTGACTTACATCCAATTCTCCCAAGGGCACCATAGGTGAGATATCATTCAAGATAGATTCAACTTCACTAAATTTTCCTATCCTTGATGTGGTGGAATTTCCCATACCTGCATCTCGAACTCTTGGCACTTGAGATTGTAAATTGTGAATTGAAGAACCTTTTGTGCCTCTACTAGACTGACCGTGCATCACAATCTGACCATTCTCCCAAACTAGCTCAACCAATTCATTCTCAACTCTGCATGCAAATCCACCAATATCTTATTATATCACATTAATATACCCAAAATCAACTATACAATTACAAACTTATTCATTTCAATAAGCATAGTAGGGTAAAATAATACCAAAAGTATTGCACAAGTAAGCTCACCGAGAAGCTAGATCATTTTGGCATTTGTTCTGATCACCGGAATCAAGATTCCCCCTAGCCATTCTCAGAAACTCGGAGAGGGGCATGATGGAAAATTCATACAATAGAAACCTAGAATTGCTCAAATTTTGCAAAGATGTGTATTATTAGAACATGATACTGAGTGTTTTCCTAGATCCACCGATGAAACAACTAATATCAAGGTCCAGATGAACTCAAATTAATGACATCAGTACAGCACTAACCGACGTCCAGATGAACACCTACAAAAATTCATGACATCAATAATTGACAAAACACTCAGGCCTCAGCTACATGACGATTTTCCAGCTGAGTTTCAGGATTTGTATAAAAATAGGAAACAGAGAACGATAATAAGCACAAATATTTATATATGTAAGCACTGAGCATGTTTGGCTTCAATTTGTAACTTCTTAATCCATAAAAATATATAAAATCCAGAACAGGAGTAAAAATATTATTAATTTTCAGTCAAAACCCAATTCTTTAATAGTTGAGAATAATCTAATCTAAAGAAATTACCAAATTGTAATTGTTTATATATATATATATCAATCTTTTTTATTCAAATTCAATCATTAAGAGATAACCCACATGAGGTTTCGTAAATTTATCAAAAACCCACTGTTCATTAACTTAATCGCTTTACCACAAAGTAAAATATACTCGAAGGAACGCAAAAGGAACACACCTCTTTAATTAGCTCACAGAAAGGACAAGCTGTCACCAGTAATCAGTTTGCAACTCCCAAAAGATGCAAACTTTGATCCTGAATTTTTTTCCAATACCCAAAAAATCTTCCAAGATTTTCTCTATGAAATCACTTTCTCACTGCGGCCAATGATGATTTTTCTTGAACCCACCAAAAATTTTGCTAATCCAAATGCATTATGCATATTTTTTTCTTTGTGGAAAGTCCAATCTTCACCAGCTAGCCACCTGATTTTGAGCGAGAAGCCTGTTTCTTGAAAATATACAGATGTAGCGAGTAGAAGAAAAAAACGAAGAGAGAGCAGAGGGGCTCGTAGAAGGCGGCGAAAGGCTTGCAAATTAGAAGTGGAAGGTGGTATAAGAGCTTTTGTGCCAAATGATTAAACTTTAACTACAAAAATAAACAGAGCTTGTCAATTTCTTTTTCTATTTTCATTCATCGGAATTTTTTGTTTGTGATAGGTTCATGTTTCGAAATTTGTGCATTGCGGAGAACAATTTGCACTGAAAACAGTTTTTAGTTTGTATTTTTCTGCACTATTTCAATTTGTGGGCCATTGTAACGCAAACCGTTCTGTTACATCTTCATCCAAAAAAAAAAAAAAAAAAAGTTGAACTCCAACTTTGAGATCTCATCGTCCTTGTCTCTAGAACATTATGAAAGAGAAATCGTGAAATGTGTCTCAATCGGTCAAAATACAAGAGCTTCTATGTTGATACCCACAAAGAGTTCAATTTTATATCTTGTAAGAGACAGAAATCGAATTCTCATACTGTAATTACTAGTTTAGTTGAAACTATCTCACTTCTATTTTTTATACCACTGAATTATGAATCGAGGGGACTACATCTTCATTTCTTAGGACCGAAGGGCACTATCGTTAATTGTCAACACCATTTTTTCGTATAATGATTTTAGCTATTACTAGGTTACTGTTTCTGTTTCTGTTTTTACTTAGAGACTGACTAGCCACTGTTGTTCTATTCACTGGCACGAGCAGGCTTGGCCCGCGTTTGATTTAGTTAAAAATTAAATTTTAGTTAAATTTATAAAAGTTAATAAATAGTGTAGTTAAAATGTTGATAAAAATTATTAATTTTATAAAATATATAATTTTAAAAAAAAATAGAAAATTGGGGCAAAACTCAAAAAAGGGCTTATAGTATATGAATTCAAAATTTGGCTAAAGAGTCAAATACATCTACTTAAGCTCATAAATGAAATATTTTTTTTTTTATGCGGGAACTCACAGTCGCTATCCTTCCGATGCGCATTGAGTAAACCCTGGGCTGACGTAAAAGTTTGTAAACCACTCCAGTCAGGTTAACTACACTAGACAAGCTCGATGCGACATGTTCGATTGAGAAATTATTGATAGGGGGAATTAGGGCGTGTTCGGTAGAGATTAAAATCGGATTAAAATTGAAAAACTAGCCGTTATTGTTGACTTTTATTAGACGAGTGGGACCCAATAACGGTCATATTTTCAATTTTAATTGAATTTTAATTTCTACCAAACGAGCTCTTAAACTAGTTATCAAAGATCTCTGCGTTCGCCTACTCCACCAACTCGACCATCATATGAGGGGCAAATAGCATAGATTTTAATTCTTCTCTAAAAGCATTTTAGTACGAACTTTTTTCTCATTTGACAAGGTTTTTGAATAGTCAAAAATTAATTTTGGATCCGTTTTAATAAATTTTTGAAAGTGTCTTATTGAGTTATAAAAATCGAGCCCTTCTTACAAAGGTAGTGATATTTGTCGTACAGGCAATCTATTATCAAATTCTTCAGATGATTCTTGTTCCAGTTGTTCGATAAGGTACGGTGCATTTGGTCTATTCTTGATTTTGAGAAAATTAAGTTCAACAAAATTATCCTCTTATTATTATTATTATTAATTTTTTCAAAAAAATTATTATCCCCCTCATAATTTCAATATGTTATCCTAATTCCGGCACAGCATAAATATTATCGCATCTATGCTTCCCGCAATATGATTCTATGTTGGGCATGTTTGGCTAAGCTTAACGTTAAAAAAGAAGTTAACTTATTTTGATGACATGCTCGTGATTTCCTTTTAGCTTATCTTGACAGTATACTTCATAGTTTATATTACCGAAGTCTAAAAAAGCCAATTTTTTTGCTTCTATTTTAGTTAAGTCCGCACATGCTTTCCCTTAATATCAATTGGTACAAAAATATTTATTTTAAAATTTTCTTACTTATTTATAGCTTACATATATCATTATTTTTTTTTCACATGTAATAATATACAATCATTCCGTTTTTCACGACTATACTAGACGAGTATTTTTATCTATACGTATTTTAATAAAATTTTATTACAAAAACTTGAAGATGGCAAAAAAATTCATTCAAACTGATGCTCGTGAGCCTCGCCTAGAATGGGGGTAGGGATTTAACGCCTAACCGAGTAAATGGGGAGGGGCAGAGTAGTTGTCCCCGAAGCGAGTATGGAAAACATGGTCTACGTCCTACCACTTAACCCATTAAAATTAATTTTAAATTTAAGTTTTTAATAAAATAAAATAAATATTTATTATCATTTTTAAAGAAAACATGAGATGTTCTTAACAAATGTAAATAATAATAATAATAATATTCATTAACTAAAGACATAAAAAATAAAAAAAAATATACAGGGTGTCCAATCCCGTCCCATCCACCTTTTTTTTTTTATGACTCAGGAACCCGCAGCCGTTATTGGCGGAGCCCGACCACTCTTAGAGTGGGGCCTGACCACCAATGCGCACTGGGTAAACTTGAGGCCTGATGCAATACCCGCAAACCATACCAGGAGGGTAAATCTCCCCCAAGGGGAAGGCGGATGTCTCAAGTGTGGGTTGAACCCTTGTTGAAGGAATACCCAGTTTCCTAGGCGGCCCCTTTTTGCCAACTTGACCACACACTCTTGACCCGTCCCATCCACCTTTAATTAGGTATGAGGGTGGAGTAAGGTGACAAAAATATCCAATGAGATGGGGATGGAAATGATCGATCCGTTCCGTTGCCATCTCTACAACAACTTCGTTACATCCTTCTATAATAATTATTAATATAATATCTTTTACTGTAGCAAAAGATAACAAAACACTATTTTTGTGTAAAGTGATACTCTGAAAAAGATAAATAAATCTCGAAAAGTAACAATTAATTAATTAAGGTAAGTAAACGGTCGCAACGACTCCTTTATTATATTAATTATATTTTGAATAAAATAACCTTAATGCATTTAAATAGTCTTTACATCCTTTTCCAGGACACAATTATTTATTGTCGATAAATTGAGATGGTCAAGATCATAAGTGATTTTCCCTTTGTAGATTAAGGGATAAAATAATCAATTATTGAACTTAATGAAATTAGATTTTTTTTTAAAAATTCATTTCCTTGAAAGATAAAGGTTATCAAGATAGATTTCTAATCATGATAAGCTATTACTTCATAAAAAAACTCCAATTATTGTGTCAACAACAACATATTAGTCTCACTAATTTACGGTCAACTCGACGAACAATTTTTATTATTCTATCAAATATTATCGAAAGTAATGATTAATAGACATATCGTGTACTTGTGTTGCTTTTGCACATCCTTTCTTCTTATCTAGTTTCCAAGATAAAATCAACACGAGCATCTTAAGAGTACGTAAAACATTTCCAACTACCTAATCTAGCCCCCATTTGGCTCTAGATTTTTTAAAACTTATTTTCAATCATATGTTTTATGAGAATCACAATTTTTTATCATCTTTTCATCGACACATTTCATCACAAAAAAAAAAAAAAAAAAAAAATCTAACTCTTATCTAGAACAAATAGGGGTCTAATCTCCAAAAAAAAAAAAAATATCGTTAGTTTCGAAACTAAGTAGAAGGACAAAAATTGCCAGGTAGAGTAAAAAAAGCAATATAAGATCCCGTTTGATTTATATTTTTCTTTCATAAAAATGAAAAATATGACCGTTATCAATCACATTCAACCATCATTTTTTACATTTCATCTCCTATGTGGGGCCATGATAACTATATTTTTTATTCTCATTCTATAAATAATGTTGTTCAAACGGGCCCTAAATATGATTTCTCTTTGACCTAAATATTTTCATCTTGGATATATTTTGGTAAGAATCTAACAATCTCTACTACATACATACATGTGTGTGTGGGGCGTGGGGGGGGGGGGGATTTGTATCAATTGCACATAAAAAGTAACATTCTCTTGTTGCTTAACCACTAAAAAAGCAAGAAAGTGGAGGACTCATCTCAAAAAACAGGGGAAATTAAGAGGGATGTTACATGAACTGAAGACAAGAGATCGGGTGGGTTATCTACATGGGCCCTACTAACCTCCAACGATTTATTGCTTTCCACGTGGACCCTCCCATCAACAAGATTGTGATTTGGTGCACTTGGTGTTTATCTTAGAGGATTCCCCACCGCCCATAATCCTCTTTGTTTGGTGCATGTACGAAGTTGATGGATAATTTGATTTCAGCCCCAGACCCGACCCGACCCGACCTGAGAGACACCTAACCATTTTGGAAATGTCTTATTTATTGGATACAAGCCACCCACTGTTGTTCATGTCATGTGCACCTATTTATTCCCAATAATGTGGCACTATGTCTAGTCAGCAAGCACTCCAGAAAGCATAATTAGAAAGGAAAGCAAACTCAAGTTAGACCAACCTTATAAAAGAACGATTTGGATTCACAAGAGATCTAAAACCAAACAAAGGCAATAAACAATAAATACTAGGAGTCACATAGAATTTATCTAACTAAATACAAGCTAACGAGAGGGAAAGGCTCGTAATCCAAGTCGTAGTGATTTGAACTCACAAGAGAGCTAAAACCAAACAAAGGCAATAAACAATAAATACTAGGAGTCAGATGGGGTTTATCCAACTAAAGACAAGCTAACGAGAGGAAAAGTCCTTGAATCCAAGTCGTAGTGAGCATCTTGTAATTGACTTATGGGCTAATAGGTCACACTTTACCCAAGTAGAGACTCTCGAGAAACAAGAGTACAAAAAGAATGATCTGTAGAATTCGGTCAATCGCTATCAATGTCAGAAGATAGATTAGGATTTGTGAGAATGATAACCTTTTCCAAGAAGAGTAAATCAAGCGATTAGATAGATGAATAGGTTTAAGCCTTTATTCGCTAAGATAAATTGAATAGAAAGCAATAATCTAAAGCATTGGTACTATCCATTAAAATGCCTCTTTCTCATAGGCCGGATTGAGTAGTCTTTCATAAGTTGACTCTCATCCCTAAATAAAGCACCACTAAGCCTTTGCTGGTCCCTAATATATTGACATTTTGAAGTGACAAAGTTGAAAAAAAAAAATTCCACCTCTATTAACATCAATTTGCGCTAATGTGTCCTTATAATTGCATGATCCATCTTATGATATAGAAATGGGGCCACATGCTCTCTACCCTTGCTGGCCTTGCACGGGTCTTTTTTGCTTTAGAAGGTATCAAATCGGAGTTTCGGGTTGTTTTTTTTTTTTTTTTTTCCTTTCAATGCTAATTCTCTTCTTGTTGTACCATATCCAAACTTGACGATAGTAGTGGAGTAATTTCTACACGGCCGTTGTTAAGGAACACTCAAGGATTGATCAGATCTGTATCTTTCATTTTGAATGTGTGTCTTATGTCTATGTAACAGGGACCTCTCATGAAAAATTGAATCCTAGAGTTGTGAGCAGCGGCGAATCCAGCATAAAAGTTCAGCTAGAGCGGAAGTTGACTTTGACCGTTGACTGTTGACCGTCGATAATCACCCGATCCGGCCGGTCGTTTATGAAAATTCGATTAAACAATATAAAAAATTATTGAATATATATGTAAATGCACTAAACGTAAAAATTATATATATATGAAAATATAGTTCAATACAACCCAAATTCCAAAATACTAAAAAAAATACAATACAACGTTACTCTGTAATTGTAAGCTTAGACAATTGAATTCTACGAGACCTCATATTTTGAAAACGTTGCAATATTGCCTCATTCTCAAGCTTTACAAAAAGATCTTTCTCCACGTACACCATCAAACTGTCATTCAACAATTCATCTCCCATTTTGTTGCGTAAGTCACTCTTGATTAGATTCATAGCAGAGAATACCCTTTCAACACTTGCAGTTGCCACAGGTAATATCAAAACCAATGTAATCAGCCTATAGACCAACGGAAAATAACAAGCACTTTTAGTTTCTACCAACTTTTGAGCTATACAAGATATGCTTTTGAGGTTGAAGAAAGCTTCGTCCATTCTCACAAGCATAAGAAACTTGTCAAGTTGAGGTTCAAGTAATAAAAGGTCTTCAGCATTGAAATCCAAAGGATAGAACTCAGCAAGGCGTACCAATTTACAAATATCAAAAGCTGCAAATGAATCACTTGGATTTAAACACGACATGCAAATCAAAAGCTCAGTAGATGTTTCTGGAAAACGATCATTCAACTCTTGTAAGATTGAATCTATCACGTGACAATACAAATCAACATAAAAGCGATGATAATAAGTCACCTGCTGAGCTGCACGCCTAGGTCGACCTTTCAATACTACAATATCCTCCATATTGGGTACTGAAATATGTCTATCAACACAAAATTTATTCACCTTACTGAACAAAGTATCCCAACCACTGTCTCTCATGCGCTGCAATGCGTGCTTGCACAACTTCAATTGCCTCATAGCATTCTGAATATCTTGATCCTTTTTTTGTAAGGCTTGAGAAAGTTCATTTGTAATTGCAAGAATGTGAAACATAAAATGGAGACTGAACACAAACTGAAAATCTTGCATATTGTTCATATGTGTTTCGGCCGATGATTTTTGCTCCAGATTTATGCCATCTTCTGATATATTCTCAAGAACATCTACAATTGCATTAAACATACTAATAAAACGAGTAATTGTCCTTAGATGTGAGCCCCATCTAGTATCACCTGGGCGTGCCAAACTCATTTCTTGAAACTGACCAGTTCCATCAGAAACTTCCCCAATATTAATCTTTGTCAAAATTTCAGAATGATAACTTGTTCGAAGAGCATCTACACGTTTGCATGATGCACCAACCAAATTTACAATAGCCCCAAGCATGTTAAATAATTCACCAAGCATATTACTTGTACGGGCCACATAAACAATTGCTAACTGAAGCTGGTGAGCAAAACAATGAACATACATAGCATATGGGTTCTCTTTTAAAATTAAAGCTTTCAAGCCATTGAACTCACCTGACATATTGCTTGCTCCATCATAACCTTGACCCCTGAGACTAGATATGCTCAATCCATGTGTAGAAAATAGCGCATCAATAGCATTCTTTAGTGATTGAGCACAAGTATCAGGGACATGAGAAATACCCAACAAACGCTCCTTCAGTTTCCCACGGTTGTCAACAAACCTCAAAACAACTGCCATTTGTTCTTTTATAGAATTATCCCGAGACTCATCAACCAAAATTGAAAACAAAGAATTACCCATCTCATTGATAATAGAACTTGTTGTCTCTACAGCACAACAGTTAACCAAATCCTTATGAATAGTTGGTGAAGTCATTTGGTCATTTCCAGGAGCATTACTAAATATTACGTCATTAATTTCCTTACAACGAATTGCATACCAGTTTAGTAGCTCAATTAGATTTCCTCTATTAAGAGACTCTTTCGATTCATCATGACCACGCGACGCCAATCCTTGCATCAAGAGTAATCTAGTACAATCTAGGACCGCAGTCAACCTTGTCCTATAATTTTTTTGTTGGCTACTACTTTGGCTAGACATAACATAGGTAATACTTTGCTTTTGATTCATCAAATTGGTACACTTTATAAGAGCTTGATTATGAGCACTATCAACGAGCCCGACATGATCTCTCAATGTATTTTTGTGCCTCCAATCCCTAAAGCCGGTATTAGTGAATATATGTCCACCCCCTTGACCCCCTCTATCAGGTTTGAACAGATAACAATGCAAACAATAAGCCGCATCAGTTTCTATACTGTACTCCAACCAATGAAATTCAGAAAACCATTCTTTTCGAAAACACCGGTTATCATTTCCCATCCGTCTTCTTGGAAAGTCATGTGCATGAGGTTGACAAGGACCTTTTTTTAAGTATGCCATCCTAATATCATCTCTGATATTAGGAGCATATGACTCGATAGGGGGACGTTTTCCTGGATCAGATACAAGATCATCCACATTAAATTGCAAACGAGCCTTCTTTGTGCTATCTACCAACTCGTGTGCTGGGCTAGAAACAGTGGCGGGACTAGACGCACAACTAGAACTAGGAATACTAGCACTAGGTATAGATTTTCGTTTCGGTTGAAAAAATCGTTCCATGTTCTGCAAAATACCCAATTTAATTTTTAATTAGAATATCCAATTTCACAATTTCAATATCCAATTTCACAATTACAATATCCAATTTCACAATTACAACATCCAATATATCAATTTCAATATCCAATATCCAAAATGCCCAATTTAATTTTCAATTAGAAAATCTAATTTCAAAATTCCAATATCCAATTTCACAATTTCAATATCCAATTTCACAATTACAACATCCAATATATCAATTTCAATATCCAATATCCAAAATGCCCAATTTAATTTTCAATTATAATAGCTAAACAATTTCACAATTGCAAAATACCCAATTTCACAATTACAATATACAATTTATCAATTCCAATATCCAATTGCAAAATACCCAATTTCACAATTACAATATACAATTTATCAATTACAATACCCAATCTCACAATTCACAAACTGAAACACGAATAAGGGAATAAGCACAAACACAGCCACCAGCCCACTACTGAGTCACAGGCAGAACGCAATTCCAGTTTCTCCACGCACACAATCACACAATCACGCAAACACAGTCAAGATTCAAGAATCACAGTCGCACAGTCGCACACTCGCATTCATTTCTGCTGCCTTCACTTGAAGACGCACAGTCGTACACTCGAACAGAGCCACAGACGCACACGGCACACCGGCACACGGCACACAATCAGTCACACAATCGCACAAACACAGACACACAGTCAAGATTCAAGAATCAAGATCAGACTCCCTCACTCACACAGTCGAAGACGCACACAATCACAACTCACACCGCAGTCAGCCACACAAAGAAATCGAACTTACATCGAAGATGAGGCGATTCTATTTCTGGCAAGTGGCGATTGGCGAAGAAGAGTCGCGAACTCGCGAAGTCCGAATCCGACGCCGGTGACGGGTGAACTCCAACTCCACTCTCCAGTCTCCAGTCTCCAGTTCCAGTCGCGAGCTCCTCTTAGGTTTGCAAATTGCCAGATTGAATCGCCGGTTTGGGGAGGAATGAATCAATTCGTTTGGGTTAATGGGTTGGACTTGGGTACCGTTTGGGTTAATGGGAAATGGGTATGAAATTGGGCCTGGAGCTGGGCCTATGGCTACTCAACTAGAGCCCAATGGTTTTTTAAATTCCCAGAGCCCGCCCAAGGTGTAACCATCGTCTTCTTCCTTCAGGCTTCAAGTCTCGCCAGAAAACCAGAGCAGCTCCAGCTCCGGCAGGTCCAGCTCCGGCAGGTCTCCAAAGAAGTCCAAAATTCCGGCGAATCCAGCTAGAGCGGCCGCTCTAGCTCGCCTAGGGGTGGATCCGCCACTGGTTGTGAGATATGATACTGAACAAGCTCATTTATTCATCGTATTTTTTGATAAAAAAAAAATAAAAATGTACAAGTCGAAAAAATTATGAAAGTGAAGGAATCTCTTGAATGCTTGCTCTGATTGGATAGAGATTAAGATTAGGATCACGAGTTGCAGTCGGTCTGCTTTCATGCATGCATCGTTCCAAATTCAGGTAGAAAAATGGTCCCTATAACACTTGTGCATTAGGACAAGCATTTCTTTTTTTCCATTTATTGTCATCGTATCGACAAGTCACATAAATTACTTTTACGTGATGTGTTATTGTAAGTAGTAACGATTAGATAGTAATGAATCTTGTTAGAGTAGAAAAGCGAAGTTTAAATCTCGTTTATTATTGTCCAAATCTATTTAGAATTGCACACTAAATTCATGTTTGGTGTGGATTAAATTTTTGATAAAAAATAATTGAAATTAACAATTAATTTTGATCACATGTTTCATATGACTCATAACTTTTATCAATTTTTCAATCACAAATTTCATCACTTTAATCACAATTGGCTAAAAAATTCTTTAACTACACCAAACAGGAGCTAAATTTGCAGTTGTGCATGGCTATATATAGGACTAGATGGAGAAAATCTTAGGGTGCGTTTTCTTTGCTGTTTTCAGGGTCGTTTTCTATTTTCGATTTTCCAAAATATTAAAAATGTGTTTCTTTCCCATTTTCGAAAATAAGTTTTTAAAAACAGTTGAAAATTTTGTGAAGAAAACAGAAAATAATTTTTTTTACGTTTTGACTGTTTTCTTCACAATTCTGCAAAAACTCAAAAAATACGGGTTGATAAATATTTTTTCAAAACGACAAAAAGAACGAGTTTTCAACAATCTCAAAATGGACACCCAAAACATAAAACACAAAACAAATTCAAAACACAAAACTGAAACACGAAGAGAACGCCCCCTTAATCTCTTCCATTTTCATTGATATTATCTAGTTTTGTAGAGTCCGTAACCATTGCGTTAACTTTCCTCGCAGAAGATGTCTAGAGGTCCGTGTGCTTTTCAAATATTTTAGAATTATTTTTTATATATTTTGGTTCCGTGGTACTGAATCCCTTCTCAATGTTAGCAACCTTTAAGTAGATTAAACAATGATTGAAGAGTGAAGCAAAGACCAACCTGAAAACATTGTGTAACATGACACCTATTGTTATCACTGGTTTTAGGGCACTAAGATGTGCAGACAAAACCATGGTTTTCCTAATAGTCAATAGCTGCACAATGAACAGAAGATGCCATTTTCCAGAGATATAAATATAGGGCCCTGCTTGCTACAGAGATATGGGAAGAAACATAAGATAATTTAGTTTAATCAAGTGCGCCCACATGGAAAGGTGGGGTTGTTTAATTTAATTGTTTTCTTGGCTGCTGAACCTTGTTAATTGCACCACCAAGAATGAAGAAGTATCTGCATGCACATGATCATTACCAATTTGTAACCCACTCTGACATTATTCATATCCAAAATATTCAATACCTACTTCTCTAGTCTAAGCTCCACTAGGGTGCTTATTACCTAAACCAAATTATACCAAATTCTCTAGTCTAAGCTCCACTAGGGTGCTTATAACCTAAACCAAATTATTATATGAAAATCGAATATTGTACAAATCTTAAACTGAACAAATCAAAATACAACTTTACAAAATCATCAACGTTTTCACCAAAAGCATCAAAATATCACAATTAGGCTTAGATATTGTACCCTTTTGTATCAAAATAGAAAAATTTAGAAATCAGACTCAACGAACAGTCGAATTTGTTTCTATGAAGCAGAAGAACTCGTTCTCATTGATAACAACCTCTCTTCACCAAAGAAATCAATCGAGCTCTTTTTATGTTCGCAAAGAAAACAATGAAAATCTTCCAACCAGATGTTGAAAATTATACAATGGAGACAAAGAAAAAAAGCAGAGAATTTTAGAAGGTTGTAAAAAAAGGCGAAAGAATGAATTAGGGCAACTCAAAATTTATCTATTTATATTTCAGATACACATAGTTGATCTTTGATCAAGATCAACAGTTCAGAGCAACTAACAATTTTGCAAGTTAAGAAGCGAGAAAAAATAACTAAGTTGCACTTTCAAGGTGCAACTTTCTCCATTTTAGCGAATCTTGTTTTCGGCTTCTTCAATTTGGTTTTAGGGGAAATTAGACCCACTATCCTTAAAAATATATGAAATTAATATCCTTAAAATTGATTAAAACTACAAATTCTCATATTAATTAAACCCAAATTGATTTTGTCACTTTTTGAGATTTTGTGACTGTTTTTAATTTTTGTCACTTTTCGTTTAATTTTTTCTTCTCTTTTTATAAGATTAAAAGTTAAATATACTACATAAATATTGGTTTAAAGGGATGTGATGCATTACTCTTTTATGAAAAAGTTATATGATATTTTTTAAACATGATATACCTTAACTTAATTCAAAAAATAACATGGAACGTCACTTTCTAAACACTTTGAATTTCATAAAATTATTGCCAAATTTAGCTTATTTGTAAATAAGGATACGTCAATTGTTTTATTGATGGAATCACATATCAATGACACCTTAGTATCTTTAACTTAGTTTCTTATAAAAACTGACATGATATGATATTTACGTTTTAATAAAGATTGTTGTATGTGCAATATATTAGGACAAAAATTCCAATCATTTTGTCACTTTTATATTCATTATCTTATTCTCATTTACCTTCATAATAAATGGAGACGTTAATTTTATCCATCTCTGCAAAAAGAATACAAACGAAACATTGTGAGACGCACACACACACACACACACACACACACACACATATATATATTTAAGTGACAAAGTATATCAGTTTTAATTTAGTAAATTAACTTATATGAAAAAATACAAATAAAGTATTACTTCATTTTTTTTTTAATGTAAAGTAAAGTTTGAATTCATATTCATATTCAAATTTTCACTTATGCATGTATGCATATCTTTAATTGATCCTAAAAAATTCAAATGAAATAGAATGAGACCATTTAAGAAAAAGTGACAGAGAATGTTACTTTCAAGTTTAAACATCTTAATTCATATGAAAAAAAATACAAATAAATTATTATATCACATCACCTTTTAATGTAAAGCAATGTTTGAATTTATATTTAAATTTAAATTTTTACAAACACATATGTATGCATCTATTTAATCACTTTCAAGGAATTCAACTGAGATAGACTATGAGATTTTCAAAAAAAGTGTTAAGAGTATAACTTTTCTCATTCTTATTTTGACAAACACCTTGCATGCATTATTTGAATTAATTCAAAGTTGATTTTTCATATATATTAACTCAATCCAATTCATTCTAAATGTTACTTTTTATTATGAAATAAAGTTTGAATTTGTATTCATATTTAAATTATCAAAAGAACCCCATGTATACATTTATTTAATTGCTCAAAGGAATTCAAATGAAATAGACTGCAATCTTTCCAAATGAAAATTTTCATTTTTAAAAATACCTTGCATGCAACTCTTGAATTGATTCAAAGTTGATTTTTTTATATATATCAATTCAATTCAATCCAATTCATACAAATTTGAATTTTAATATATACTAGCTCAAAATTAATAATTTAAAGATCGAATTTCATATGTACTAGAATAAAAAAAAAAAAAATATCAACAACATCAAAATCAAACAAAATATGAACTAATCGATTAAAAAATCAACAATTAAATTGAATATATACTTTATTTACAAAACAAATTCAATATTCAAATATGATAATACTAAGTCTGTACACCACAAGTCGTCATCTCGCATCATTTGAAAATGGGAAAAGATAACGTGGAAAAAGTTAACGTTCAGCAAGCAAATCTCATGCATATGATGCATGCTTATGATATTCATATGAATTATTTTAAAATAATAAGTCATTGATGTTTATTATGTTGAAGAAAAATTAAATCGTCTTTTCGCATTTATGATTGTAAGAGAAAATTAAATGGTAATACAAACATGTAGATTTTGGTTAATTATTTACAGATTTTGGGTAAAAAAAAAAAAAACTTTGAAGAAGGGTAGTTGAAGAGACTTTCGATCTTGTTTGGTTCTGATTTGTGTAAGATTTCCTCTTATCATTTCAATTTTCCTTGATTTCGAGCTTGGAAGAGTTGGAATTTTGGAGCTGCTAGATCGGCTTCTTTGTTTCAGCTTAAAAACCGTAATATTTACGATGTATATTAATTGAAATTAGAGTATTTACCTTTTAAATCATGTTTGTCATAATTTTTCAAATTGACCTCAAAAGTAAAAGGGTATTTGTACGAGCACCCCTTCAGAAAATTGATTAGTCTAGTGATGCGGATTGCTGGGTTCGGTCAAATTGGGCCTGTCTTGTTCCAGCCCAGTTTTGGCTTTGGGTTTTAATTTGAGAAAATTATGCAATCAATTAGAGAAAGTTGAAATTATGCAATCAATTATTTTTACTTCTAAAATTGAAATTTTTGCTATTACTCTAAAATTCGTCGGTGATGAAGGCTAAATCAAAACTCTGTCACCAATACAAATCGCAATCGGAGGTACTCCAACACAATCATCAAAATTTAATCTATATTTGACTTATTGCTTATAAAAAATTTATAAATACTTAAATTACTTAAAATTCACATATTTCAAAGAATCGATATCGATAACTCATTTATCTGTTTATAAAGTAAACTATTTATAAATACTTTGAAAACATGCTCTCCACTCATAATTTGAAATAAGAGTAAAAACAAGTACAAAATTTAAAAAAAAAAAAAAAAAAAAAAATTGTCCATCATTTCACAATTCACTAAAAAACATTTGGCCATATACATTTATCACAAAGTTAATAACAAGAATACGATTAAAAAAAAAATTGCATATATAAGTACGACAATAAACAAAGATTAGAAGACTGTCATTATAAGTTAAACATGGTGCAACCAAGGTCGGCCCTGAGATTTTTGGTGTCCTGTGTGATATTTTAAAATGGGCTCCCTTTTTATGTAATTAAAAAATATATTAACAAAAAAATATTCCAATAATATTATTTCATTAAAAAAATATGGCATTTAAATATTTGTTTACTTTTTTACATGTCGTGAATAAGAAAAATACAAGCAAAGTTAAAAGGCACCTCTCGCACTTCATCAAAATTCATATGTCATCAACAAAAAACCATTCAAGCCACTAAACTCTTCGTGAAATTCCACATGAGCAAACTTTGAAATCAAATATAGCAAATACCGTGGGTACACCTTGAAATACAACAAATCATGTAAAAATATTTCTTCTCGCATTTTTTTTTGAAGCAAACTCACTAATTAAGCTTTCATAATCAATATGTTATAGCAGATTTTGTTTAATAGATATCAACACTTGTTCATTCAATTGTTCTTGTAACATGGTTGATCGCAAATAATATTTTAATAACTTCAATTTTAAAAAACTTCTTTCGCCAGATGCAAGAGTAACATGAATTGTCAATAATATTCTATAAGCAATAAATGTATTTGAAAAGCAATCCAATGACAACATACTTTCAAATTAAAATCATCCAATGAGTTTAATTATAAGACAATTATATATCATACCAAATCAAATGCATACAATTAATAAAGAAATAATTCATAAAGAAAAATAATTAACACAACATATTGAAATTAGCTATGAAGAAGCCTAAACCATGTGAATTCTTTCCCTTGCTCTAATAAAATGTATGGTATGATACACAATTAGGACAATAATGTTAAATAAAACCTTTTTTTTTTACTTCAACCTCTTTTTCCATAAATATTGTGCCATTCAACAAACATTATAATAAAAATTTTAAATTTTAAAATTATTATATATAACAAAAAAAAATTGGTGCCCCTACAATGTTGAGATCCTGTGCAATCGCACCACATGTGCAGTCTCACGGTCGCTTCCGAGTGCAACAACCAAAAAGTGTGGTGTGCAATTAAATGGGTATATTATGTTCATATTAAGCCCTATGTTTGACAATCATTAAAATAAACTTTTTTTTTGTCAAACTCATTTTTAACCACACATTCCCACGATAAAATTGTAATTCAATTTAGATCAATTGGTAACTTCATTATAAATTGATTTCAATAAGGTGACTTAGTACAGTTCTATCATTTGGATTGATATGAATCGATGGCGTGACAATCAAGAAACAATAATTGTCATTTATTTAAAGTAAAGTTGTATTTGATTCACATTAGCCACAAACGATTTCGTTACATCATCAAGTTCTTTGATAGAATTACACGAAATTATCTAAGTTGAAATCAAATCAAAATTAAGTTATATGATTGAAAATAAGTTGAAGTAGGGTTATTAGTTGAAAGCAAATTAAAGTATAATTAGTCTCGATCAAAATTGAAGTATAACTGCACACTAAAAGTAAAAATACATGGGATGAAATTTTATCTTAGTGCTTGTATGATAAAACTTTGTTAAATTTTTATCAAGTTTTGAAATTGTCCAACATCAATTTTAAACACATATTTCATGTGACTCACATTTTTTATTAACTTTTTATCCTATTTTTAATAATTTTTATTAAAATGTGTTGAAACTTCTATCAAAAGTTTTGCCAATCAACCCCTTAATATAAGTAGATTTATAAACCAATTTACAGCTAATAAGCAAACACACCACAAAGTGACCGCTTATCTGGCACATGTGGGATGACAGTGGAATCGGGAAAAGCACAGGCATCGATTCCTTATAGCTGGATGCGTAATGTTCACATCCTGATCTATATTGATGAAAGGTTCGTGGCTTTGGGAAAATTCTTAATTAAAGGCACTTTTAACTGTTATAAACTAGAGAAGAAGAAGAAGAAGAAGAAGAGAGAATTAAGTCAATAGATTTGTGTGTATTTTATTAATGACCAAAGTCCTATATTTATAGGTAAGAATCAGGGATACAATGATAATAATTTCTAGGGCTACAGGGGTGTAATTGTCATTCACTACAAACCCTAATAAACTTTCCTTTTACAACACTCCCCCTTGAATGACACATTACAAAATATCTGTCTCGTTAAAACCTTGTTTGATAAAAATCTAATAGGACAAAAAAATCAAACGAAGGAAAAAGAGTACAGTTATTTTGGAGTATTAAAAATAAATGCTGCCTCATTAAAATCTTGCTAGGAAAATCCAGTGGGATAAAACCTATGCGAAGGAAAAAGAGTACAGCTACTCCCCCTGATGTTGATCACTAAAAATCTTTGAGTCGACGCATTCCAATCCCATGGACTAACTTCTTGAATGTAGATGTTGGTAGTGCTTTTGTGAATAAATCGGCCAGATTGTCACTTGAGCGAATTTGTTGAATATCGATGTCGCCATTCTTCTGAAACTCGTGTGTATGAAAGAATTTTGGAGAAATATGCTTCGTCCTGTCGCCTTTGATATAGCCTCCTTTGAGTTGTGTAATACAAGCTGCATTGTCTTCATACAAAATTGTTGGACTATCTTTTGTTGAAGTTAACCCACATGATGCTTGGATATGATGGGTCATGTTCCTTAACCATACACATTCTCGCCCTGCTTCATGGATTGCAATAATTTCAGAATGATTTGAGGATGTTGCTGTCAAGGATTGCTTCACAGATTTCCATGATATAGCTGTTCCTCCACGTGTAAACACATATCCTGTTTGTGATTTAGCTTTATGTGGGTCAAATAAATAACCTGCATCTGCATATCCCACTAAAGTAGATCCCGACTTTTGGGAGTAAAATAATCCCAAATCAATCGTACCCTTTAGGTAACGAAAAATGTGTTTAACACCATTCCAATGTCTTTGACTTGGTGTAGAGTTATATCTTGCAAGGAGATTTACAGAAAAAGTTATATCGGGTCGAGTGCAATTTGCAAGATATGTTAATGCTCCAATTGCACTAAGATATGGTACTTCAGGACCAAGAACATTTTCTCCATCTTCAAGTGGACGAAATGGGTCCTTTTTTACATCAAGTGATCGAACAATCATAGGTGATGCCAATGGATGTGCATTATCCATATAAAATCGTTTTAAAACTTTTTCTGTATATGTAGATTGATGAACAAACAATCCTTCTGGGAAGTGTTCAATTTGCAACCCGAGACAAAATTTGGTTTTTCCTAAATCCTTCATCTCAAATTCATTTTTCAAATAATCAGCAGTTTTGTTGAGCTCTTCAGGAGTTCCAATTAAGTTTAGATCATCAACATAAACTGCGACAATTGCAAATCCAATATTTGTTTTCTTTATGAAAACACATGGGCAGACATCGTTATTTTTATAACCCTCCTTCAACAAATATTCGCTAAGACGATTATACCACATGCGTCCGGATTGTTTTAATCCATATAATAATCTTTGCAATTTAATTGAGAACATGGTTCTCGGGCATGTATTGTTTGTTTCTGGCACTTTAAGTCCTTCAGGGACTTTCATATATATTTCACTATCAAGTGAACCATATAAATATGCAGTTACTACATCCATAAGGCGCATATCAAGTTTTTTGTGACACAGTCAAACTAATCAAAAATCTAAAAGTGATGGTGTCCATTACGGGAGAATATGTTTCCTCGTAGTCAATTCCTGGTCTTTGTGAGAAACCTTGAGCTACCAATCGAGCTTTGTATCTTGTAATTTCATTATTTTCATTTCTCTTTCGTACAAAAATCCATTTGTATCCTACAGGGATTACATTTTCAGGTGTTCGAACTATAGGTCCAAACACTTTTCGTTTCTCTAAGGAATTCAATTCCGCCTGTATGGCTTCTTTCCATTTTGGCCAATCATTTCTATTTTGACAGTCTTTAACTGACTGTGGTTCAGGATCCTCATTTTGTATAATATCAAGAGCCACATTAAAGGCGAAAATATTGTCTATAACAACATTTTTTCGTTCCCATAATTTATGAGATAACATATAATTTATTGAAATCTCATTATTTTCGGACACTTGTGATTCTTCAGGAACCATATTTTCAATATTTGATTGATCAATCTTTTCTAATGTTACTTCTTCTGAAGTTTTTGGTTGGTTTTTCTCTTGTACTTTTATTTTTCGAGGTACAGAGTCTTTTGAACCAACTGGTCGACCACGCTTCTGGCGTATGTTAGATTCGTTTGCTACAGCAGATTGTCCTGCAGGGACATCAATTTTTGCTGGAATATTTTCTGCTGGTATCTATGACTTTGTCACTCTTTTCGTGTCAACAAATATATCAGGTAATTGATTTGCAACTCTTTGCAAATGAATGATTTTTTCAATCTCTTGCTCACATTGATTACTGCGAGGATCAAAGTGAAATAGAGTTATTTCATTCCAAGAAATTGTACCTTGTCTTTTAGAATGTAGTTTTTCCCCTCCCAAAATTGGGAAAGTCATTTCATCAAAATGACAGTCTGCAAAACGTGCAGTAAATAGATCACCCGTTAAAGGTTCCAGATACCTAATAATGGATGGTGAATCAAAACCCACATAAATTCCAAGTCTTCGTTGGGGACCCATTTTAGTACGTTGTGGGGGTGAAATAGGGACTTGGACAGCACAACCAAAAACCCTTAGGTGAGAAATATCAGGTTCATGACCAAATGCAAGTTGTAAGGGTGAATATTGATAATAGGCAGTTGGTCTAACACGAACCAATGATGCAGCATGTAATATGGCATGTCCCCAAACAGAAGTTGGTAGCTTTGTTTTCATAAGTAATGGTCTAGCTATAAGTTGTAGACGTTTAATAAACGACTCTGCTAAATCATTTTGTGTATGGACATGCGCAACCGAATGTTCAATAGTAATCCCAATTGACATACAATAATCATCGAATGCTTGTGATCTGAATTCACCAGCATTGTCAAGACGAATAGTCTTGATTGAGTAATCGGGGAATTGTGCTCGTAATTTTATGATTTGAGCAAGTAGTCTAGCAAATGCTACATTCCTAGTGGAAAGTAGGCAAACATGTGACCATCTAGTAGAAGAATCAATTAATACCATAAAATAACGAAATGGTCCACATGGTGGGTGTATTGGCCCACATATGTCTCCATGAATTCTTTCCAAGAAAGTTGGAGATTCAACATTGACCTTTGTAGTTGAAGGTCTAATGACTAACTTGCCTTGTGAACAAACTACACATGGATAATCATTAGGTAAAAGAATCTTCTGGTTCTTTAAAGGATGTCCATGTGAGTTGTTTATTATTCGGCGCATCATTATAGCTCCTGGATGTCCAAATCTATCATGCCAAAGTATAAAACTTTTTGGGTCAACGAACTTTTGGTTCGTGACATTATTTGATTCAACCATTTTTATAAATGTATAGTACATGCCAGATGAGAGTGCATGAAATTTTTCTTTTATCTACTTCTTGCCAGATATAAAGAAAATTATGCAAAGATATTCGACACTATTTTCTTGCATCGTCTCAATGTGATATCCATTGCAGCGGATATCTTTAAAACTAAGCAATTTTCTTCTGGATTTGCTAGAGTAAAGTGCATCGTCAATATAATTTAGTATTATTTGGTAAAATAATACAAGCTCTTCCGGAGCCTTCAACGATATTCGATGCACCAGATATTGTATTAACATTATTTTTTGCTAATGTTAAGTCCAAAAAATATTTTTTGTCTTGAAGAATTGTATGTGTAGTTGCACTATCTATCAAACAAGTATCTTGACAATCCATCATCAATCTATAAATACAATAAAATACACATGTTTTAATAAAGATTTGAATTTATAAATTTAAAGAAGTAAACATGATTCAATAATATGAAATTGACGATACATAATAAAATTTTCCCTTTTTTTTTTGTGAAAAATAAAAACATATTTCTAACTAAATTTCTAAAATAAAGTGAAATACTAGAAGCATAGAAAATAAATGAATCTATATCTTCCATCACACCACCCCAATCAAGTGGTCAATATTTCCATTTGGATCGGCAAAGAAGTCAGAGATATCCAAATGAGTCACATCAATCGGACCATCATAATTAGCGAAATTTGTCTCAACTTTTCCTTTTCCCTTGATTGATTTTTGATAAAGATCCACAAGGTGTTTTGCCGTACGACAGGTACGTGTCCAATGCCCTTTCATTCCATATCTAAAACAATTTTCTTCATGCACCTTTTTGGGCGTTCTACTTTCGTTTGCTTTGTGTCTTTTGAAATTGTTGCCTTGCTGATGATAACTTTGTTGATTATTTCGTCCATGATTTATTCCACGTGCACGTCCAAATCCACGTCCACGTCCACGTCCACGTCCACGTCCACGTCCTTGTCTTGATATTGCATTTACTTCAGGAAATGCAGTACCATTTGCTTCAGGCAATGGTACAGAACCAGTTGGACGTAACCTATGATTTTTCATTAGAAGTTCATTATTTTGTTCAGCAATAAGCAAACAAGATATAAGTTCTGAGTACTTTTTGAAACCACGCTCACGATATTGCTGCTGCAGGAGCACATTTGAGGCGTGAAAGGTAGAGAAAGTTTTCTCCAACATATCTTCATCAGTGATTTTTTCTCCACACAAGATCAATTTTGAAGATATTCTAAAGAGTTCAGAATTGTACTCACTTACAGTTTTGAAATTTTGCAAAACGAAGGTGCATCCACTCATAGCGGGCTTTGGGGAGAACTATAGTCCTCTGATGATCAAATCTTTCAGTCAGTTTTTTCCAAAGAGCATGTGGATCTTTCTCAGTGAGGTATTCAATTTTCAACCCATCGTGAAGATGATGGCGAAGGAAGATGAGTGCTTTTGCACGATCCTGCAGGGATTCTTTGTTTCTTTCTTTTATTGTCTATCCCAGACCCTTTGAGACAAGGTGGATATCGACATCGAGTACCCATGATAGATAGTTTTTGCCAGATATGTCAAGTGCAGCAAACTCAAGTTTTGTGATGTTTGCCATTTGATTAACTACACAATAAAAAATACAATTAGTTTCGAAGAATACGAAATAATTGATTAAGTAGTCAATATTAACATGACATAAGTTATGTGTTTTCCTTCAGGGATAAACACTAATATAAAATAATATGTTCTTCGAAACATGTGCTACTTCGGGAGCACATTGTATTTTAATATTGCTTCTTCAAGAGCGATATATCAATATTCTTCTGAAATATTAAAAATTATAATTTATACTCTTCAAGAGCAAATAATATTCTTCTAGAATATTAATTATAAAATTGTGCTACTTCAGGAGCAATAACATAATAGAATATCATAATAGATCATCTAAAAATATTTAATCAAGTCAAGGGCAGAAAAAAAATTCAATAATCATTACAATAAAGAAATTTAATTTCCAAACATACATTAAGAAAGAAATCTTGAAAAGAAATGCTCTAAAGTATTTTTTAACCACATAGGAAATTATTAATTACAATACACGAGTTATTAAATTGTCGCATGAATTACCAAATTGTGGTATGAATTGCCAAATTGCAACGTGAATTAAATTTCTAATGATTAATTAAGGTAGAACCAAAAAGTTGGTCACAAAAAGCTAGTACATCTAATGATTTAATAATCTATATGATTGCAAAATAAATCTGCCACAATCAACTTGTGAATAAATCAACCGCAATCAATTAGCGGAAAATTCACAAGGTGGATTATTTTGTATAGGCAGAATATTATAAAAAAAATTCACACGTCACCAAATAAATTTTGGTACATGTGACAGATGATTATGCTAAAAAAAAAAATTACTACCTTCACTAAACTTTGAATAATTAAGCTTTCGTGCTGATAACGTGTTATAAACTAGAGAAGAAGAAGAAGAGAGAATTAAGTCAATAGACTTGTGTGTATTTTATTAATGACCAAAGCCCTATATTTATAGGTAAGAATCAGGGATACAATGGTAATAATTTCTAGGGCTACAGGGGTGTAATTGTCATTCACTACAAACCCTAATAAACTTTCCTTTTACAACATTAACCAAATTATTTATTTTCTTAAATAATTTTTTTTTTCTATATTTGAAATGAAAAGAAAAATCCAATTCGCATCATTCTTCCAAAGAAAGTCGTCTTAGAGAAAGTTAAAAAGGGAAACATATGAAAAATATGAAAAGATCGGTCAACATTCATATACGAAGAGATTGCTCTCTTGAATATTTTGAATTTGTTTTTTTAAAAAGGATTAGAGAGATTATTGATTAAATGTAAGATGAGTCCGTTTGGTGGATATTTAAATTAGATTTTAATTGAAAAACTAGTCGTTAGTGGGTCCTATGCGTGAGATAAAGTCAAACATAACAGTTATATTTTCAATTAATAATCGGTAATGTAATTTTTTCTTATTAGACTAAGTCAATTAGGTAGATCGAGTTAATGTGACCTAGCCTAGTATATTTTATTGATGGAAGTAAATATCAAAATTTGTCAAATCAAAAAGGAATTATGTGTCATAAATAGATTCAAAATATCTTGAGTTATCCGTTTTGCAAAATTTTATACAGATTAATGGATGGTAAAGTTGAGTTAAAAGTTTATCAAATATGTGGGATGGGGACCGAAATTTTGATAGAAAATTGGTTTGGTGATATATGGAAAGGTTTTCGCAAGGGTAAAGCATTGGATCCTCATAAGCTTGTGATTGGGATTTTTGCATTTGAAGTCTCGAGGTTTGATGTCGAAGGTGGTCAATATATGGTAGTGTCTTGATGGTCAGCACATTGATAAATAGAGAGAGAGAGAGAGAGAGAGAGAGAGAGAGAGAGAGAGAGAGGAGATTATTGACTCCATTGGCATTCAAAAACTATTTTCCTGAGATAAAGACTGTCTAATGGATCTTATGCTGTGTTTGATATCTTCCCTTTTTCAATGGAAAATGGAAAAGATTCCCCCGCCCTCCCCGACGTGCCCCTTTTCCTTCCAATTAACGAAAGCATTTTCTCACCACTTTGATGGAAAATGGATTTTCAGGTTGCTTTTTTTTTTTTTTTTTTTTTTTTTTGGGACAATCAAAAAAATTCTAGATCCAATGGTAAAAAAATTTATCCATTTAATTCACAATTTGCATAAAAACAAAGCCAAACGAATGATATTCGGTATGAATTTTTTTTTTTTTGGGATAATTAGAACAAATTTTAGATCCAATGATAAAAAAATTTATCCCTTTACTTAACAATTTGCATGAAAAACAAAGCTAAACGAATAATATTCGGTATGTTAATTTTTTTTTTAAAATTTTTTGGCAATTGGAACAAATTCTAGACCTAATGGTGGAAAATTTATCATTTTAATGGACAATTTTTATAAAAAAATAAAGTCAAACGAATACCAAAAGATTTAAAATTTCAAAAAAGTTTCGGGTAGAAAATTATATTAATCAAACACAATTAATTAATAATTCTCGGTAAAATAAATTATAAATAATTCAATTCCCTATAATGAATTTTCTTTTCATCCAAATTTCACATTTGTAATTAAACGGACACTTAGTCTCTTTGAGATAATTGAGAATATGGTGGGTGTGTTGAAATAAGTGGCTATTTTGGGGAAGTACGAGGTCTCAATATACCAGTCTTGAACGAGTGTTTGCTGATCCAGGCAAGAGAGATACCGAATGGATTCGACGGTAATATAGGCTTAAGAAGATAGAGAAAAAGATTAAGGAAATGGAGAAGTGAGAACAAATGGATCGAGAGCTCGAAGAGTCATCAGAGCTCAAGCAGAATCTGAAGTGGATGAGATATATGAGTCAAGTGAATTTATTAAAGTTTCAGCTGAAGGTAGTGTGGCAACATCTGAAAATGAAGAATATTCAAGAGACGTCTCCTTGGTGTAGAGCAGTCGATCAACGGTTGCCACCACTACCACCATCGTTGGAGGGTGAGAGATTTAAAAAAAAAAATGATTATGCCCGCTTGATACATATTTTTGGGAAAAAATGAATTTTTTTTTTTTTTTTTTTTTTTTTTATGTGATGGATGGTGAATATGTGATTGAAAAAGAAGGAAAAATTATTGATGTGATGAAAAATATAATTTTATTAAAGAATATATGATTAAAAATGAGTAGAAAAATATTAGGGAAAATACAATACCATGGATGTACCAAATTACCTTTACCAAGTGAGCTGATTGGAGATCAAGCGCTATGGAAGAAATTGATGGAATTAACTGCACGTTTGACAACCATTAATTTATTTTATAGTTGACAATATAATATTTTCAATCACACAATAAAATATTTTACATATATACCAATTTTTTTTATTTTTTTTTTCAATTTTTTAACCACACATTCTCTTAAAAATATTATTCAAAAAGCATTGTTTCCCCAATTAATGAGAATCAAACCGGCTCTAAACAACATGAAAGATTTGGGGTAATGTTATTTAACACCAATATTAAAATATCAATCTATATGACACTAATGTTATATTAAATAAGATATATAATTAAATGAATCATTTAATTCTATGTTTAATTGGGTCTATTACTTAACATTACCTAACCTTTTATGTTGGAAAAAGGGACTTAAACAGGGGGGAAAACAGGGGGCATACGTGGCACCCCTATTAAAGGGGGCGCCACGTGTGCCCCCTGTTTGAACAACATGGTTCTTTTATGTTTGATTGAGCCTATCACTTAACATCACTTAAATTGATATTGTAGCACAAATCATACTAGATAACATTATTCAATACTTTGTACAAGAATTGATTGATCCAAGGATCCAAATGTCAAAATAAAATTGATAAAAATTAACAAACGATATGGACTTTTGCGTCCATTACTCTATAAAGTGTTAACAAAAATATTTCTCTAAATTTATTTTTATTAATTACACAAGCATGTGGAACGTTAAAGTCAACGCGATTGTGAATGAAGACATGAAGTTAATTAAAGCAAACCCATCCTGTGACCACGCGGGGCAATCCACAGCCAGCACATGAAAACGTGGCCTCATTAAAAGGAAAACATTAAAGTCGTTTTTCACAATGCTAAGGAAACGCAAATTGTCGAAATCATTGCGTAACACGTGTCCATTATAAACCACTCATCTACGGCTATAAATCTGCCCCTCTCTCTAGCAGTTGAATTCACAATTTGAAATTAACTGATATTTTTTTATAATACGCTTTTATCCGTAAAATTTGTCTCGGGTTCTGAAAATTTGAAGCAGGCAGAAATGGCAGATGAAGGGACAGTAACTTGCATCGACATTCTTGTGGCAATTCTCTTGCCTCCCCTTGGTGTCTTCCTTAAATATGGCTGCAAGGTAAATTCTCTTCACCAGAATAGAAAGAATAATCCGTATTTATCATTAAATACATAATTGAAGTATAAATTTACAGGTTGAATTTTGGATCTGTTTGCTGCTGACCATCTTGGGTTACCTCCCTGGAATCATTTATGCTGTCTATGCCATCACTAAGAAGTAAGAACTGATCCCATCCAGCAACTCTCGGTAAATTTTTCACCTACCCACCAACACTTAGCTAATAAAATAAAATCTTAATTATTCCAAAAATAATTTGGAGAGCTTCATCAGAATTGTGGGCGGTCCAAGATCATGATAAATAATAATTATTTTTCCTGATATTTTTGACAGGTGAAGAAGAGATGTGAAGTTTCAGGGTCATAAAGTTTTTTTCCTTTTGCTGGATGGTGTTGATAGTTTGGTGTTTTATAATTTCTTCAATCGTCCTATCCTTTTCATCTCTCTCTGGGCTGATTATAGTTACTATACATTCATATAAGTTTGTCATCGAGTCATCTTTGTGAACGTTCATTTGGTTTATCATGTAACTTTGAGAAGCAGTAATTTATTTATTTTAAGTGTGTGTATGAGTGTATCATCATTTACCATTTCTATATGAATTTTTTGATTTAGAAATACATATAATAGTTTTTTACTCTTAGATACCGACCTACTTATACAAACTCAACTTTTATTATTATTATTATTATTTTTTTTGTGCCAGCTCATAAGTTGCACATACACCCTAGTACATGTTCCTCGACGCTGAGGACATCCCCGAAGAGTAGGGGATTTCGTGACATTTCGAATTGACTGTCTTGTATTTCTAATAAGTTGTTTAATAGTTGACATTTTGAATTATATACATAATGGGCTGGTTTAGATTGATCCTAATCGGATGATTATAAATTATTTCTATTTAATAGAATATTAAATTCGTAGATAAAATCTCAAATCACGAATTTTTATAAAATCCATCTTATTTTCATTCAACTGCTAATAATCGGGATAAAATTTATCTCATCTAATTAATTTAAGTATTTAAATATAAACCGTACTACTCGTCTTGTTGGCACTAACTATTAATGTATATGTTTTTGTACGATAAAGATGGGATTTTTACAATTTTGGCAATCATAAACTTGGTCTCTCTTTGGGAAATTAATAATAAATGGCTTTAAAGATGAATAGTAGTTAGTATAGGTAATAAGTAAACTTTGACAAAGTTTATGAATCTTTGTAACAAAAAGCTTACCCACAAAACCATAAGTAATTTTCAATTTGTCCATCGCAAACTTGGGTAGGAGATAAATTAGACGTGTGACGTGACAATGGGAATAATCCATTTTCCAATTAGCCCCTATTTGTCTGGGTTCGTTTGATTGCAAAATAAAATTCGGATGAAAAAATGAATTATAGAGAATTGAAATGTCTAGAATTTATTTTACCGGGAATTGTCGATTAATTGTGTTTGATTGGTATAATTTTTCACCCGAAAAAATTTGAAAATTTGAATCTTTTGGTATTTTTTGACTTTATTTTTCATGAAAATTGTCTATTAAAGGGATACAATTTGTTACAATTGGGGATATAATTTGTTTTAATTGCCAAAAAAAAAAAATCGAATATAATTTGTTTGACTTTATTTTCCATGAAAATTGGCAATTAAAGAGATAATATATTTTATTTTTTTTAACAATTAGGGTTATAATTGTTTTAATTGCCACAAAAAAATAAAGCTGGAATTGTTTTTCCCACCAAAGTGGTGGGAATTAAAATTCAAGGAAAAACAAGAAAATGGCCAAAGATGAAAAATGAATTCCCTAGAAAAAATGTCAAACAAGCCAAAAATAGAAGATGAAATTTACTTTTCAACTTCCTAAGAAAATATGTGTATCAAACAGATCCTAAATTTACTTATTTTTCATACTCATTTTCAATTACATAATAAAATATTTTATACGTAAACTCAAAATATTTCCCTACTTTTTTACCACAAATTTTTCAAAAAAATTACTATTCAAAATATCATTTTTTTCAAAATAACGACCATCAAATAGACTAATTTTATATCATCTTCAACTTTGTTGGGTCGACAATACCTACTTCTCCAGAAGTATTTTTAGAAAGTATTTATAAATACTTTTGGTCACACTATTTCTTCTTTAACACATTTTATAAAATTTACATGTACTACTCATTCCATCATTCAATTCAAACATTACTGTTTATAAACTCTTGCCCAATAATACAAATGCCGCCCCCAAGGCATTTTCGACACAAGGCCCACGCTATTGTCTGATAGAATTGCTAAATAAATTGCATTAGATGGAAACATATTTCAAAGTTCAAGACCTCGTACCAATTGTCTTTACCACAATACTTTCTATATTAGAACAAAAGAAAAGAGCATTCAATTTGTTGTCCCTTTTCTTTTGACACAGGGAGAGGGGTAGGGACAAAGCCAAGGGGAAGAACAACACATGCAAGTGGATTTCTCATCCTTTAAATTGCCACTCTCTACGGCACATGGGACAATGTGCTTGAGGAGTTTGCGAATTCACCCACTTTAAGATGCAGTGAAGATGGAAGGCATGGTTGCAAGCACCCCAGACTGCACAATGAAACACAGATTAGTTAGATCTCATGTGCCAGAAAGAAAGCTAACGAGAGAGCAATTAACATGCGATTGCAACAAAAATGAACGTGATCTCAAGTTAAAACAAGTAGTTGTCCACATGGCAAAAATCGAATCACAAAAAACATAGACACGGGGAGGTTAGCTCCCCCAACTACAATACATATGCAGATATGCAGACAATGACACATCTCACCCATGTCTGCTCTCAAAGATGTCCTAAAAAAAATTCATATCATGCCCCCTCTACCATTCTAAGAACGGCAATAACATAGTTTTTGAAGTACAAAACAGAAAAAATAATAGAAAAGCATGCAACTAAACCAGAAAATAAAAAAAAGTATATTTACTAAGATAAGATAGCAAGGAAGCTGACTGGAAGGCACATAAAGCAGACCTTTTATTTCACGAGGATCATCTATTGTTATAGAGCAAATAAACTGGCAAAAGCTTCTAAGACTTACTCAGAGGGCAATCATCCCCTGGGAGTTTGCAATCAGGGCAACAACCATCAAAAGCCATCCTACAAATGCCACAAGTTTCATCTTGGGCATCCCATGTCCATGAAGCAACAGCATGCCATCTGTGATTTATTAGAAAACAACTTTTCATCTCCTTACAAAATTTAAATTTCAGGAAAACAGCAAATTAGAAGTGATATTAAAGAGCATACTCTGTCCATCAGGCCCAACAGTATCCATGAATGATTGGGTCAAGGAAAACCATTTCTCACAGGTGTCAAAAGCAAAATAACTTTGTACCCAAAGCAGCTTCAATATTCAACAAACTGATTAAAAGTGCTATTAGCCTATTACATGATGAAGAGTCCTAAGATGTCAAAAATTGACAGGTGGAACAATTTTGATAAATTTTCCATGTTGTAGTCAGCCTGCTAATCATTTTAAAGCATTCAAATAGACCTTCAGTTCTGATGAACAGCAAATCAGAAATGCTGGATTACCATCTCGTTATCGCGAGACGCTTTTGGAAAGTTCTAAAATAAGCTACCTCCCTACAACTAGAAACTTATAGACCCGTATATAGCGTAAAGAGCTCAGACCTTTTGCCTTCTATTCACCAACAGATCATATACACAAGCTCTGATCAGCTTCAGGAATTTTATTTCAACTTTACATTCTACATAAATTACTGGCTTATCCACCTAGCATTCTGTGGCTTGCACCAAAGTCATACAAATGTTAAAACGTAATTATGAATGTTACTATCACACCAAATCATGAAATTAATGCAATTTATGCCAGGTGGTTAAATCATATCCCAAATGATTAGGAAGAGCTTCTAGTAATCCAATAATCTAATTGTCCATATATATATCCAGAACCATTCCAAAAATTCGAATTCTCAACTAGTGATATTATCTTAAATAAACACTAATTAAATAAATGCATGAATATTTAATTATGCAGTTACATATAAAGGATACGTAAAATCTTTACTTTCATTTTCTTGTCCCCTGTAAAATCATAAATGGATATTTTACAAAACATCCCTTTTATTTTGAACGCACAAAACATGCATTTAGAAGTTCAATAAAACTTAAAAGTTGTGCACAATCTTCAATAAAAACAAATTACTAAAATTGCCACCACAATCCATAATGACAAACCATCAACATTGCCACCATCGTTGTTATACTTGAGTTACACAAAACAATTGCCACCAACTTGAAAGAACTCAAGTTAAACGGAACATACAGAATGACAAACATCTGACACTTTTTCCAATATGCAAGATTTGAGAGTAAGTGAATTTAGGAAAATGCTTGTTGTACATCACTATGTACAAATTCTTTTACACATTGGTGAGATGACAAAAAGAAAGTGGGGGAATTTTTTTTTTTTAGTGGGGGAATTTTTTTTTTTTTAGTTGTTTGGTGAAATTTTGACTCAATCATATCTCGTCACATCATTTGTAAGTAAACAAATTGGTAAGTTGATGTACATGTAGCACAATCGGTCAATTTAAGGTTGTAACTGGATCCATGGACTTGGAATGGAGAAAGAATTTATCTATGGATTCGTCAAATCCACTTGTTTTGAAACCCATTTGTGCAAAACAAAGTTTGCATACCAAATTGCAGATTCACTGATCTCTCTTCCAGTTCCCCCTGCCGCCCCCTCCCCTCTCCAACTAGAGAGCAGAAAAATTGAATTATACAGGACATCTTAAAAGCAGAAACCTATTAATCATAATATCACAGAAACCCAGTATCTAAAAAGTAATCCCAAACTTGCCAAATTCCCACTAACAAACCCATTGTCCACATACCCTTCCATCCTCAATAAAAACTTCTTAGCGGCATTTCATCGAACAAGAACCCCCGAACTTAACCCACCCTCATCTCCATCACCTCTACTCATTCTCCGCCTCTGTGATCGTCAATTTCATTCACAATCTAAACTCTCGTTCCCTCCACTCCAACTGCCTAGCAATATCCTTTCTCTCGTCACTTGTCCTCGAGAAAGGGAGAGAGTAATATTTCTAAAAATCTAAGCCAGTGGAGTATTTCTAAAAATTTCACAAGGGAAAACTTTCCAAATTCTCAAACATTAAACATTAAACATTAAACATGATAACCAAAAGAAAAAGAGCAGATCATAAACAGGGTACCTGAGTGGAAATAGGCGCGTTTAACTTTTCAAACTGAATACCAAGAACCCAATATTTGTGTTTTCTTTTGTGACCCACCAGTCGGGCGGGTTTGAAGACCCATATAAAGACGGGATTTTCATTTAATGCATCTAGTCAAACTAAGTTTTTGTTTAAAAAAATTATCAATTAAATTTTTTAATTAGAAGGCCTAAATATATGAAAAGGGGAAAAACTAATTTGTTAATGTTTAAAATGTCCTTGTATACAAAAAGATATTATTGTCTTAATTCTCATTTCAATTTTCATTTCACGCTTCCTCTTCAAACTATCTGTTCTACAGGTATGTGCTCTCTTCATAATTTTTTTCTACTTAAAGAAATCATAAACTCTACATTTTCTTTCCTTTGAACACTTATTTAGTTGAAATTAGTAGTAAAATCTTGCAACATTAGTGATTAGCAATTGGAGAAAAAGAGGATATTGTGAATTCTAAATTTTTGGGTTACTTTCTTTCTCTATTATTTGTCAATAATTTCTCCATATTGTATACATATTTGGGGTGTTTATTTGTGAACAATAATTTTGATTTCAATTTAACATTACATTAGAATTTTGATATGGGTTACTTTTCAACCCATTTTCTCATTACTAGTTATTTGCATTAATTGAAGTGAAATGTAAGTTGGAAAATGCATGTTTGGCTATTCTTTCCATTTTTGTATCGTAAGACACAGGTTTGGTTTTATTATCTGCATAACGACTTACACGTCGTTTTCTGAAGTCCATAACGACTTCTATATCGTTATCAGTTTTGTACTATGTTCGAAATGAAATGTAAGTTGGCGAATGTATGTTTGGCTATTCCTTCATTGTTGTACCATAAGTTGAAAAATGTAAGTTGGGTCTATTTTGTACATAACGACTTTGTTCAAGCATATGTGTTTTACTAGATTTTTGTTTCACAATGACTTTAGAATAACTTATAAAGACAAGTTGATGAAATTTTTATAGACTTACAGTTATAGACACCGCTAATATGGTATGTATATCAGTTTGTTATCCAGTTGAGTATGAGCAGTTGGTTGACGGTGTATGAAAATGAAAATATGCAAGGAATGACAAAGGAAAAACAACTCCTACTCTTGTTGCGAAAACTATTTCATATGTGGAATTATATGATAAAATCAAAGAGGTGTTGAACGTCGATACGAGGGTGTACAAAATGAAGATTTCAGCTCTTGTCCCTATAATGTCTAAAGCCCCACCTGCTCCGACCATAATTGATTGTGACAACAATGTGAAGTGGTTTATATCTGTCTATAAAGAAACTTTTCTCCGTGTAACCCTTTCGAATGAAATTGAAATTGAAGAAGATCTTGGTGATGAAGGGTGTTTATTATTAATAGAAGGACGAGAAGAAATTACAAATAAGAATAGCGAGGAGCAACATGTTCAAACAGACGACGATGGTAACCATGAAAACTTTGTTGAAATATTCGTAAATTGTAATGATTTTAACATAAGTGAAGATAGTCCTCAAAGAGTAGATGACGATCATAATTTTTCTGTAGCAGATGACAATCATGTGGAGTTATCCATAGAGGAACCTTATAGTTGGAATGTGGTGCATGATAATGATGTTGAATGTAGTCGGATTGTATCTGCAAATGCAAGTTCGCTCCGTGGGGGGACATCGGTAAGAATTCCAGAAAATGAAGATATGCAAGTGAACTAGTTGTTTACATCAAAACATGACCTGATATCAAAATTGCAATTACTAGCCGTGAAATGTCACTTTGAATACAGAGTGAAGAAGTCGAATAAGAGTACTTATACAGTTATTTGTATCGATGAAAATTGCAAGTGGCGTTTGCGAGCAACCAAGATCGCAGAAAGTCCTATTTTCGAAGTTCGAAAGTATAATGGTCACCACTTTTGCTCCAAGTAGCTGGTACTAAAACTTAAGGTTGTACTACAATTGTATGCCATTTTAAATGACTTTTTGCAAACAAATATAGAATTTTCTTGGATTTTGCCAACCTACTAGTTGGTGGATTTGCCTTTGTATATTTTGAATATTGAAATCAACATCAATGTATATTTTGCTTTTGTATGTTGAAATCGTTCCCGAAACATAACGACCTACATATCGTTACATTAGAAAAAATTGTCTTTTTCGACCATAACGACATTGAAATCGTAATCAAAGCATATAACGACCTCAATATCGTTACAATAGAAAAACTACACTGGTTTTCCAAAACTACCATAACGAGTTCGAAATCGTTCCTGGAACAAATAACGACATACATGTCGTTACCGTAAAAAAAAGTGATTTTTAAACCGTAACGACATTAAAATCGTTATCGTTATTGGATAACGACTTTCAAATCGTTACAATAGAAAAACTATATTGGTTTTCTAAAACTACCATAACGAGTTCAAAATCGTTCTTGGAGTAAATAACGACATACATATCATTAAAATAGAAAAAAATGATTTTTTCCACCATAAAGATATTGAAATCGTTATAGTGCTTCGATAACGACTTCTATATCGTTACAATATAAAAACTACACTGTTTTTCAAAACTACCATAACGAGTTTGAAATCGTTCTTGGAGCAAATAAAGACTTACATATCGTTTCAATAGGAAAAAATGACTTTTTGAACCATAACGATATCTACATCGTTCCCGAAAGACATAACAACTTACATATCGTTAATGTAAATAATAAGAAAAACGACATTTATATCTTTTTTTACATAGAAAATGATAAGTATATCATTATGCATAGTAAGAAACTCTTGAGTATCCACGATCATTTGACATATCTCCAACATATGTATATGATGATCGAAATAGATTGTCGAGCGAGTTTAATCACGTTCCAAAGAAACTTGAGGAACATTTGTGTTTCTATAGTAGTCCAACACATTGGATTAGTCTCGATATAAAGAAAGTATCTCTGTTGGCTCGTTCTAAGCCATTCGAGTGCTATCAGTCCACTTAATATCCTCTTTCGGTTATCATACATATGTCGAAGGTATGTAGAATGATCGTGGATACTCAAGAACATCTTATTACGCATAACGATATACTTATCGTTTTCTGTGTAAAGAAACGATATAAATGTCGTTTTCCTTATTATTTACACTGTAACGATATGGAGGTCATTATATCTTTCGGGAACGATGTAGATGTTGTTATGGTTCAAAAAGTCAGTTTTTCCTATTGAAACGAGATGTAAGTCATTATTTGCTCCAGGAACGATTTCAAACTCGTTATGGTAGTTTTTGAAAAACAATGTAGTTTTTATATTGTAATGATATGGAAGTCGTTATCGCAGCACGATAACGATTTCAATGTCGTTATGGTGAAAAAAATCATTTTTCTCTATTGTAACGATATGTAAATCGTTATTTGCTTTAAGAACGATTTCAAACTCGTTATGATAGTTTTTGAAAAATAGTGTAATTTTTATATTGTAACAATATCAAGTCGGTTTGATCCCACTTAAAAGAAACTAAATGTTCCCATAATTGTGTACCACTTTCGAATTATTCAAAGAGAAAGTATCTTCGTTCGCTTTCGAGTGGTATCAGTTCGTTTGATGACCTAGTTCGATCGTCCTATGTATGTTGAAAGCATGATGGGTGACTATGGACGATCAAATCGTTGTTTTTAGTTAGAACGATATAATTATCTTTTTCTATGAAAAGAAACGACATCTATGTCGTTGTAGTTATAATTTGAATTGGAACGATTTCAAACTTATCAAATTTGTACTAAAACGATATGAAAGTCGTTATATTATTTCGTGAGTTTGATACATAACGATGTCACTATTGTTTCAGTACAATTTTGACGACATTGATATTGTTTTAATTTTAATCTTAACTAAAACGACATATATATCGTTATAGTTTATATAAAACAATAATTATATCGTCTTTGTTAAAAACGATGATTCGACCGTCCACGATCACGAGAAATGTATCTGACATATTTAGGATGATCGAAATAGGTCATCAAGTGGGTTCGATCTCACTCTAAAAAAACTACGAAAACATTTGTATTCCTATGATTGTGTACCACTTTCAAACTATTATGATAACAAGTATATTCGTTCGCTTTTTCTAAACCATTCGAGTGGTATCAATCCGTTTGATGATCTCTTTCGATCGTCCTATGTATGTTAAAGGTATGACGAGTGGCTGTGGATGGTCAAATCATTATTTTTAGTCAGAATGATATAATTATCGTTTTTTATGAAAAGAAACGATAGTTATGTCGTTGTAGTTATGATTTGAATCAAGACAATTTCGAACTCGTCAAATTTGTACTAAAACGATATGAAAGTTGTTATATTATTTTGTGGGTTTGATACATAACGATGTCATTATCGTTTCAGTACAATTTTGACAATATTCATATCGTTTCACTTTTAATCTTAATTAAAATGACATATATATCGTTTTAGAGTATATGAAAGACAATTATATCTTTTAGAGTATATAAAAATTGTATTTTGCACGCCATAAAAAGTTTACATGAGGGGTGAAAGAGAAAAAATAAAAAAATTAGTTGTTGGACCGATTAGGGATGACAATTTAACACGCCCCGCCCAGAATGGGGACAAAAAACCTGCCCCGACGGGTTGGCGAGGCGAGGCTAGGATGCCCCGCCCCATGAAAAAAATTAAAAATAGAATTTTAATAAATAGTTAGTTTTATTTACAATTTTATAACATATTTCTAATCGAACAATTATATTATACAATTGTCAATTTAAAATTTTACATAAATAACAATTGTTTATATAATTTATAAATTCGGTCATTCAATCTTTTTATTATAATTAAATTATATAATCTGAAATTCTGAATCATGATAGTTAAATAAATATTTTTTACTTTTAAAAAATTTATACCAATTAATTAAAGCAAGTTAATATTTTGATCGAAAAAACAAAAAAAATAAAATAAAATATATGGAATGACCTTTATATTTTTGGTTAAGGGTTGAACTTTAAATAATAACATAACTCGAATTTTGAAAGTATACTTTAAATATATGGAATGAATTTTAGTTATATATCGTTTTAGAGTATATGAAACGACAATTATATCTTTTAGAGTATATAAAAAGTATATTTTACACGAAATAAAAAATTTACTTAGGGGATGAAAGGGAAAAAACAAAAAATTTAGTGGTTGGACCGGTGGGTCATTACTTGAACATTATAAATAAATATAAAAATATAAAAAATTTATTTGAAATAAAATTAAAGATTTTAAGTTAAATGTCATTAACTATTTATATATTTTAAAGTCATAAATTTTGTTAGACATTCAATTCATTTTAATTAAAATTAGTCTTTCAATACATAATACATATATAGAATAAAGTGAAATATTTGATTATAACTTTTTAAGATATTCAAAATTATAGGATTATATATAGGTTATTGAATTAAAATAAATAATATTGATCAATGTTATAGTGGTGAGGAAATCTTCATTTTTTTAAGAGGTTGAAGGTTCAAAACATTGGACATGAAAATTTGGCTATAATTTTTTAAGATATATATATATATATATATGTTATTACAATAAAATATACAACATTGGTCATTGTTCTAGTGGTGAGAAAAACATTATTTTTCTAGGAGGTTGAAGGTTCAAATCCTTGGACCTTGAAAATTTGACTCTAATTTTTCAAGATATATATATAAGTTATTACAATAATATAAATAATATTGTTGAATGTCCTAGTGGTGAGGGAGTACCCTTTTTTTTCCTTAGAGGTTCAAGGTTCAAATCCTTGAATCTTGAAAATTTAACTCTAATATTTAAGCTATATATAAGTTATTGCAATAAAATAAATAACATTATTAAATGTCCTAGTGGTGAGGGTGATACTTTTTTTCCTTAGAAATTCAAGGTTCAAATCTTTGAATCTTGAAAATTTGATTTAAAATTTTTAGACCCGATCAAATGGGTTTGATTGGGTCGGATAAAATAATTTTGGCCCAAATCCATCATTTATTTGGTTATAAAGGAAAGGGTAAAATGGATATTTAATAATTTTAAATAATTAAATTTTCTTTTCTTTTAAACAATTTGGTCAAAGACCATTTAAACAAAAATATTGTGAGGGATGTCCATCCCAACTCATTCCCACTATAAAAACTCAATTTTCGTTATGCTTATTTATTTTTATTTTTTAAATACGATTTAAACTAATAACACATGAAAGTAAATTATATTTTTTTGAGTAATATGAAAAAAAGGGTAAGTAGTACAAAACATTCATATTTTTCAATGTTATTGTGCAAAATGTCCATATACTTTTCACTTTTTGACATTTTCACCTATATTTTCATCTTTCACTGCGCAAAAGGTTATTTTAATCAATTTTTCCAATGAAAAGATGATTTTACCTTCATATTCAAATAAAACAAAAAGAAAAAAGGTAATTGCAACAATAGTCCCAATTTTTTAAAAAAGTACAAATTAATTACAAATACATAATTAAAAATCAAAACTAAAAAAAAAAAAATATTTATCTTCTTCATCTTGTCAATTCACAATTTCCCAAAAATCAACATTCTTAAATCATTCCTCGAAAATGAACTCAATTATAGTCAATTTCGCCTCTACAGTTGCTACGTAAGCTCCTCAATAGCGGTCATGGCAGGGGGCGGCTATGAAGCCACTTATATCGTCTATAGCTACAAAAGTTATTCTAGGGCTTATTTCGACTCCGGATGAAGTATCGAGCATTGCGTGGCACTTGTTGGCTATTTTTTGGCTACCATAGTTGGAATAATTACTCAATCATTGTTGTTGGGAGCTGTGACATTGATGGGTCTTGGAGGGTGTGTTCTAACCAATACCCTCACTTTTTCTACTGCCTTTTCAGTTTTTGGCGATCTCATTCCTTAGTTGATTGCTTTGACTTTCTTTTTTTGCAAGTGGGTTTAAGACTGGATTAGGAAACAGAATTGCATATCCATTTGTTTCGTTATTTGGAAGCTCGTCTTTAGGATTATGTTATAGTTTGGTTTTTAGTGATGCCCTTTTTGCTCCGATCATTCCCTCTGTTTCAACCAGGGCTGGAGCGATTTTTTTTGCCATTGAGTAGGAGGGTAAAATCATTTTTTATTGAAAAAATGAATGAAAATGATATTTTGCACAATGAAATGAGGAAATAAGGGTGAAAATGCTAAAAAATGAAAAGTAGAGATGTTTTGCACAATAATATTGAAAGGTATAGATGTTTTATATTATTTACCTTATGAAAAAATAAAATAGAAAAGGTGGGGGACATACCATTTCCATTCTTGCTCCACTCTCCTGGCGGGATGGAGGGCATTTTGTCATCTCTAGACACGACCTATTGTAGGATAAGAGTATAGAATGAAGGACAAGATTTATATTTTATTAAAATGGTTACCACCGACTATTTAATTTAAGCCATTGTTTGAACCCTATTTTGGGGAAAACAAAAGGTATTATTGAGTAGTATTTTTTAGAGAATGCGTGATTAAAAATAAGAAAAAAAATGATTTATGCTTAAAGTTATTTTATTGAAGAATGTATAATTAAAAATAAGTTTTGAAAAAATGAATTTTTAGAAAAATGGGGCTTGAACAAGGGATAAATACGTGGAAACAAATTCAGTTGTACATAGAAATTCTGATGCAAAATATGATTACTACCAAGTCAACAAGTGGAGGAAAAGACTCGTAAAATAGAAATTTATTTGAAAATTATGTCTCACCAAAAATTTGAAGTGACCAAATTTTAGGGGTATATAACAATTTTACTACTTTGGTCTTTGGTAGCTCCTTTTTCCATGATTTGCGCATGTTTATTTCATGGTAAGTCACATAATAACCTCAGATAATATCTAAATAACAAAAGGAAACCTTAATTAATTCCAATTAATACACTATTTAAATCTTTAGTATAGCAGTTGTTGTCCGCGGTGGAGCCTAGTGGGCGCCCCCGGGACCCCATTGAAGTTCGAGATTTTTTTAATATGCTTTTTAAATAGCTTTAGTATAGCTTGGCCTCGGGTGCTGGATCGAATGAACACTCAACAATGTCATCACGATAGCAATAGATATCCAACCTTTGTATCTCTTCCTTATCAATAAAGGCGGGGATGGACTTTGAAATAGTACTCCTTCAATCGGTTCAAAATAGTAGATTAGAACCTCACTAAATTTCTCTGACTGTTGCTATAGTATCTCTCCTTATCTATCCTCTTAAAGACTCTAATATAACTACATTTGTTCTCAATTAATACCCATATTTTCTCTACATGATTAGCACACAACAAATGATCCCAATCTTAATTGCCTCTTTAACATGCTAGTTGTGCACCGGATATAACAGTTTAAAGAGAATCTGTTTAAAAAGTCGGGAATTAGAACAAGATTACACGGATCCTTCGATTTGTAGATTAGGAGCCTATTTGTTTTAGATTAAAATTTGATTTTAATTTAAGTCAAAGTCAAACAATCAATATCAATCACATATTTCTTGAGTCCCACAACTTTTTAACAACACATTTCAAAAACTTCTATCATAATCTACTAAAAATCTGATTTTAATCCTCATCAAACACCCCCTAGAACTAGTTCAGTCCCAATAGTCTCACATCATGTTATGCTATTGGATGTACGTTTGCACAATAAGAGCCATTGGGGTCGAGGTCACTTGGAACGAAAAGTTAGAGACTCAAACATTACGATCGAAATAATACTCTTGCTAGTTATGGTGCAAGTAGATCACTAATATGCTTATAATCACTTAATTATTAACATTTCCTATGGAATCCCAAAATTGAATAGAGTGCATCAAGGGCAATAATTCAGTTGATACTGTCAATCAATGAATTATTACCAAAAACATGGTGTTTCTTACAAGTAAACAAATTAAATTCACAAATCATGAAAATAAATTTAGTTATCTTATTTAACATTATATATAGCAAGGGATGCCTCGAAGAAGAAACCACAGATCAGAATATGACAAGGAAGAAAGTGAAACTTGCTTTCATCACTAATGATTCGGCAAGAAAAGCAACATTCAAGAAAAGGAAGAAGGGTCTGATGAAGAAGGTGAGTGAACTCAGTACCCTTTGTGGTATCGATACATGCGCCATTATATACAGCCCTTACGAGTCTCAGCCCGAAGTTTGGCCGGACACTAAGGGAGTCCACCACGTGTTGGCGCAGTTCAAGAGGATGCCGGAGATGGAACAAAGCAAGAAAATGGTGAATCAGGAGAGTTTCATCAGGCAGAGAATCGCCAAGGCGAGTGAGCACCTCAAGAAGCAGCATAAGGAGAATCGACAAAAGGAAATTACTGAGGTTATGTACCAGTGTTTGACGGGTAAAGGGCTGCAGAATTTGACGATGCCAGATTTGAATGATCTCGGGTGGTTGCTTGATCAGAACTTGAAGGAGATTTACAAGAGGATTGATGAGCTCAAAAAGGCTGCCCCTCCTCCTCCTCAGCAGCAGGTTGCACCGCCACCGCCTGTTGCAGTGGCGCCGCCACCACCACCACAGATAACAACAGTTAATTTGCATATGCAGGAGCAGAAACCAACGGTGGATTTAACTATGGATGCCATGCAAAGGCCACAATGGTTCACTGATTGGATGAACAATCCGAGTGATAATCAGCAAATAAATTCTTTTGGGCATGGGGATGAAATGATGCTGACATTTAGTGATAATAATCACAATACAATGTGGTCTAATGCCTTCTTCCCTTGATGAACATTACTGAGGTTCTTCTCTCTGGGTGATCATCTTCCAGATTTCAAAACTTTTCCAGCTTTAATTTCGTTTTGCATGTCTGATCATGTATTTACACGTTAATGTCGTAGTTTAATACTAAACCATGTTTCGAATTACAATCTGATTCATACATCGATCGTAAATTGTATTATATATTATCGGATCATAATGAGATCATTGAGATAGACATATTACTATTACTCCATGGAGACACTCTCTTCGAATATTTTAGTTGGCCCATTAAACTAGCTTTTGATTAATACCCAAACCCTATCAATTTTAATAAATTACTACATTTACCTTACTACCCATTAATGAAGACATATTGGGCAAGAACGTAGTATGTCACTTAGGTAAAACTTTGTATTTAACCTTTACGGTAAGTTATTTAAACTAGGGGTGGACACGATTCGATTTGGACGATTATCAACAAATTTTCTAATCAAATCCCTTGAAGTGGTTGATTTTTTTTTTTTAGGTTCGCTTAAAACCACAGTTCAATGAAATAAAAAATAAAACTAAGTTAAATCATAAATATTAATCTAAAATTTCACGTTAAAACATAAATAATATCATTAAAAATAAAACGAACCAAACTTCTATAATTCCAATCTTTATAATGCAACAAAATGATAGAAACATTTTAACATGTTAGTCGATACTAATTGACGTAACATCTGCAATTATAACAAGTAATTCATTCTCTTTACAAAGATTAGAATCTAATACATGAATTCATTAATAACAGTTAAATGATATAAAATAACTAGTAGAAGAAAATTAATGGAAAGATCAAACATGATAATATCTTCTACAACTTTTTGTGAATCATCCAATAATTTTTTTTACCACATCCAAATATTGACGAATTACTATATGTTTTTTTTTATTAGTATGCAACCAATTTTTAGGACAAATCATCGCCTCAACCATATTTGCACTTAACGAGCTTCTAAAGGAATCAAGATTTCGATCACTAATATGGAATGCAGACCCTCAAATAATTGTAGATATTTGAATAGCTCACTCATTTTCAGCAATTAAGGGAACAATCTTGTATTTATTTACATTTAATTTTCACTAAAGTAATATTTTGAAATGCCCATTGGTCAAATCTTCAAAACAATCATTTAAGTAATCCATCAAATCATTATCTTAATTAACAATAAAATCTAGAAACTAAGTTAAAATGTAAAAAATTAATTGAGTGACCTGACCAAAAAATTAAGATGCAAATAAATAAAAAATGTTGTACGCTAAAAATTTGAGGGAGTTCGACACACTTTTGAACAAAATAATATAAACTATCAATAAAATATAGCAAACAATTACAATATAAAAAAAGGATTAACTGACTTGAAAATTTAGCCGAAATTCAAAAAAATTAATAGTAAAAGGAAAAAAAATGTTTGAGTTTAAATTAAAATTAAAATTAAAACTTAATTGTCTACTCAATTGTAATCGACGATCGATGAACATGGTCCAGTAGCAGTTGTTCAATCCTTTAGACCTTTACCCAATTTGAGAGTTTTGTATTCATAGTTGTGATGACTGGTGTGTATTTGTGGATGACTTAATTAATTAATTGGGATGTATAATTGTCTGTTTAAATATTAAGTTTAATTGAGTTATGTATAATATGAATATATATTTTTTTACTGGGATATATTTAGTTTTAATTGAGTTGGATACAATTTTAAATTAACTAATTTTTTAGATTTTTTAAAAACGATTTGATGGTTTGAAACACTTTGCAAAGATTGAAACTATGCGGTTTCATTTTGTTCACATTGACAGATTTATGTGGACCTAGACCAATGATTCAAAAAAAATGGTTTCAATTCGATTTTACGATTTGACTGTCTCATTGTACAACCCCAGTTATACCTACACAAATGTATGAATTGGAGTGTGCATAACATGATAAAATGATAAGAAAGTTGTTGAACGGACGATTAACAAATTCTTTCACCACGAAGTGGTTCAAAAATGATATTTATAAGTTAATCATATCATTGTATCTATTTCCCAACCTCTTTACAAATTATTATTGATAATCGTAATTCCTTGCCACATAGTGATTTCTTTTTTCTTAATTCAAATGTACTTGGTATGACCAATAGCCATTGCGTAATTGTATACTAATTTTCTTGTAACCTAGGGTGAGTTAGATCCACATTCTTTTTTAAGAATATATTTAGAAATAGTAGATTAATGAAGATTGTGTGGTTAAAAAAAAAAGAAACAATTTTTTATTTACGTAAATATTATTTTAATAAAGAATATGTGGTTGAAAAGAATAGGGAAAAAAATGAATTTTGAAAAAAATGAAGTTAAATAGGGACTTAGGCCCCGTTTGACCCACATTTTCATTTTCAACCACACATTTTTCAATAAAATAATATTTTCCATCACATCAATAATTTTTCCTTCTTTTTCAATCACACATTTTCCATCATATCACTATTTTAAAATTCATTTTTCTCAAATAATATCTATCAAACACACTCCTAATGTAACCTCTACTGTGATGCACTATCAATTGTCAATAAAGGGGTCATGTCAAACTTTTATAGATATTATATTATGGGTACCTAAATTCACTAGCATAGGCTAGAAAAGAAGGAATAAATGGTATAAAGAACCCAATAATTTGTGCATAGAAAGGCATCACTAGTTACCAGGTAAAGTGTAGGGTTGAGGATCAGTCAGGTAGTCTTGTTGTTGACTAGATATATTCTCCAATTAATTGTATTCATAGGGTAACTAAATTGTTGGACCTTGAATCTGCAGCAACAACTTCACGCTTCGAATTGTCTATTTGACACGATTCCCTTCTGGGTTCAATGACCAAAATTAATGGTCCAGTAATCCATCAGATCATCAGAGAATCTGTTTGATATAGATTTTATCAACTTGGCCACCATTTTTCACTGTTTAACCTTTTCTTTTAAGTATAAATACCACCTAAATCTAGGCGGGGTTTCTACCTAGACCTAGTTGGGGTTGGATTCACTGTTCAAGGTTTGCTTTTCAAAGGCCAATATTAATTTGAGAGTTTAAACCAGTGCAACAAAGACGTATCCCAATTAGCTAGAATGAAGAAATAACAACGGATAACTGTGGAAGAGATGAAGATTTGAGAAAACTTGCTAGAAAAAAATGATTTTATTTTCTAAGGATGCATTTGGGAAAGGATCAGATACTAACGAATAGTATTAAACTCTCATGTAATGTTGACTAGAGTTTAATATACTAAACATATTCTCAAGGAAGAGGGTGTTTCATACAAGATTAGTCGATAAATAAGAAAAAAAAGTTAATTTCTCGTATGTTGTAATGTTTGCTAGAATATAATAAATTAAACATGTTTTCAAGTGAAATGTAAAGATTAAGCAATCGTGGTGTTTTATATCTCATTCAGAAACAAAAACAAAAACAAAAAAAATTAAATAAATAATCAAATAAAAAACAAAGAATTGCAAAAGTACTGTACTGAAAGAGAGCATGCATAAAGTATTCCTGTTGCATAAATAGGGAATAATAGAACTGCATCTATAGTGTGTATTCGCAGATTTTCTATAATTTCATGTGATCTGCAAATCCAATGTTCAAATGGAGTTACAACCGAACCCCATTTTCTATCAACCCTGAAAAGGGAAACAAAAATGCATGGAAAAGCTGGAGGGTGGAACTTGATTTTTAAAGGTTGTTTTGTAGTCGTATGTACACACCAAACACTGTATCAAATCTCTTTCATGCGTGGCCCGATTTTTATTGTTAAACTATCTCGTCTAATAAAACTTAAGCTATATATTAGAGGGATAATCGTCGCGTGTATATTAGATTCATTTTATTATTAAATGTGTGTTAGGAGCACAATTTTCATAATTGAGTGATTCAGGAGACTTGATTTTGAAACAATTACCTACCCTCTTATCATATTGCACCAATCATGTAAAGGTTTGTGCTGAAGCATCCAAGCATTTCCACTGAAGTGACAATGGAGAACAAGTTTCTTGAAATCTCTAAATAAAGCAAAAATCAAGTAATTATAAAATTCTCTACTAAAGGGATATATGTATTATAGGGTATGTTTGTGCAAGAATCTGTATTTTCTTTCCTCAGTGATTGTAAGCATTACTATAAATTATCGACGCCGTGTTTGTTAAATTTATAATTATTCATCTATTTGCGGTCATTCAGTTTCTTGGACGAAACTTTCAACAAAATTAGCAAAATTGAATCTAATAACGTATGGTGGAATGTGAAATGGAATTGGAAGGCTCAAAACCTAGTTCAGGACAGCATATGCATAATAGAGCCATCAGAAAGAGCTCAAAGAAAAAAGGGATCTAAGCAGAAAAAGAATATCTCATTTTGCAGAGGTACACCTTCCCTAATATCTCATTTTAGTACATAAAAATTATATTTAATGAGTTTAAAAAATATTTAAGTCTAACAAGACGTAATCTTAGCCAAGCAAAGACGAACAATTTACTACTCAAATTTAATCCGTCATATATACAATCCATCAAAGGACTGTGCATCACTGTCAAGGGAGACAAGGGATAGTTAAGAAATGTCCTTCCTTTGCAGATTGCAAAAGAAACAAATATCCCTATGGTTGGTGAGGATCCCAAATGAAGCCAAAAGTAGAAGTACAATTGCAAAGGAACCAAACATTTTACTGACATACATGTATGTGCTGTAATTCAATATAGTACTGCCATGCACATCCATAAATTTCTAGGATGGTTTCATACCATATTTAAGACAAGAACGCTATAGAAGAAACAAGCCTTGATCATAGGCTAAATTTCATTTATTCATTCAGTTATTTGCAACTCACAGCTCAACTAGATCAAATACCATCCTATAACAATACTGATAATTATTTAACAATTACAATTTATGATAATGAATGTAGAAGTTGGAGCTGATAACAATAAACCAGGCAATAAGACGACAATTAACTAGTTGGACCTGATACATTTTCCCACTTTATTTTAGTTTCAGAGATGTAAAGAGAAGCTTTCTTGTCGATTCCAGGATCAGCCACATAACGTCCTCTATCTTCATCACTACGCCACACTTTGTAAGCCTTTAAAGAATCACAAGGAGTTGTATCTTCAGCTGATCTTCGACCCCTCGAGCTTTTAACTTTGAAGATGTTGAAAAAAGGGAAAGGACTAGAAGAAGACTTCTTCTGCCTGTTGTTTCCTGCCATTTTTACAGTAGACTAGGAGGGTTTTTGAGGGGATTAAGAGTAAGGTGTTTTTTGATTTCCCAAATGGCTGTGAAGTTGTGGTATTTTATAGTACCTGGGGCTGGGGGAGGGGATCAAGGGTGGGGGAGAATCAATATATAGATCTGAAGACCATTAATCTGATTGATGGCTCTGCTTAAATGTAATGAAATTATAGAAGTTCTGCTCGTAGATACTTACACAAAGAACATGTATTATGGACCGCTGCTTCCATAATTGACTTAACATGCTTTATGCTTTATTACTGGTGGTGTTTTTAAGTAACACAATTGCTCTTTTTATATTTTATTCGTTGGTGAATATTTTATATATTCCTTTAAATACATCTGTAATTATTCACCTTTTGATTGGAGTACATCTTTAACTATTTATCTTTTTGACTTCTAATCAAAATGATTAATATAAAAGGTTGAACTCCAACTTGAGGATCCCCACCGTCTCATTCTCAGAACATTGTGGAGAAGATAAATCGCTGAATGTGCCTCAACAGGTCAAAATGACTAATATATATGTATGGATGATGTTACAAGTACAAAATTCTTAAAAAAATGGTTGACAAACCCGATAAGTGGCGCCCCTATTGAAGCAGCGGTTGGTGGACCAACCGCCCCTCCGATAAGGGACGCTACTTGTCGAGTTTGTTAAAAAATTTGTAGATTATTTTGTACAAATAGAATTTTCCTATATGTATATATCTGAAGTATCTGGGGGTAAACTCAGATATGATAAGATTGTGTGTGTCGACTGTCGAGCCTTTTGATGTTATATTTTGATCGAGTTTATCGTACCTTCGGCCCTTATGTTAGGCAACCGTATAATTTAAACCTTGCCAAATTAAACCACCCATTTTGTACATTAGAAGGAATAATTGCTAAAAATTATAGTTTTTTTTTTATATTAAATTTTTATGGAGTTCGTCGATCAATTAATTAAGTTTGTCTTTTCGAATTATAGGATAAAAGGCAGAAATTATCTTCCAGTGTAAAAAAGAAAGCAGAAGAAAAGATCAATTTCCATTAATCTAATATTTTTTTTTTTTTATAATATTGAAGAAGTCATCTTTTGTCTTTTGCAAATTATTGCTTAGAGTCGAGGAGTTAAGATACATCTTGTCGACTGTTGCCACATCTAGTGCTTCTTTGATAAAATTACTAAAACTTTTATCAACATTTCATGTGATCAAACTTCAATTTTAACCAAATATTTTATCGGATCAACAACTTTTTTCAACTACAGATCACATTTACTTTTATCAAATTAAATCTGCCAAAAATTTTATCAAGCTCTTTCTCAACCAAACCCTCACTATAATTTTTTTAATCGATTGTAAAATTATTTTTGATTCATACGTAAAATATATATAAGATGTGTTGAGTTTTGATATCCAATAAACTCTTCATGCTATGATGTTAACTCAAATTTATTTCAATCAGTTTAGATTAAATGACTGAACGGTATATCGACACCGCAAACAGAACGACCCAACTCCAATTTAGTTTGAGCCATTCGAAGCAGCCTAATTATATTAGAGTTGCTCATGGCTCGATCCACTTACTTGGATGACTATATTGTATTACCCACTTGAACAACCCATTTATCATGTTATTGGGCCTTACTTTGTTATCCTACCCTAACTTACCTTATATGATTTTGGTCCCTTTGTTAAATGGCCCGGTTTTGCTCCACCCCTCCTTCACCACGTGTTTGTGACTGCCGTCTCTCTGCTCTCTACTCGACTGTTATTCTTGGTTGCTCTCTTCTATAATCTTTGTGGTTGTGTCTTCGTGTTATATTGGTTCCTTTTGTGATCTCTTTGTGGGTAAACATAAGTAACCGTATGGTGGGAGAGCTTAAGTTGGAGATTTTTGGGTTGAAGTTTGGTGGTGCTGATTGAGGTTATACAGCTCGGAAAACCTTGGTATTGGTGCTGTTTATCACCTCACAAGATGAATAAGTTGCTACAATGCAATGCTCAAAATCTTGCACTCCATCTAATGTGGCAAAAATTTTTATGATCAACCTAATAATCCAGTTGGGCAGCTAGTAAATTAAACTTTTGTTGACTTTGATTTCCAATTTCAATCGATTTAAATCTACACCAAACATGCGCAAAATATGAAAGTGATTTAAAAACTGAAAGAATAAGAATAAAAGAAACCTTTAATGCACTTTTTCAATGAATTTATGCATACCATTGGCTTCTCAAGAGCCTCTTTTTTATTTTTATTTTTTTAAATTAAAAGAACAATATACAAATGAAATAAAGCTTAAAGCACTATTTTCTTTGCAGCTTCCAGCATTGCCTTCAAGCTGTAATAAGCTTAGATTTTAAAAGAATTCTAACATTAGTGCCTGAGGTTGTCTCATATCCCATTAATTAATTGTGCTATTTTTATATATCTAAGGAGTACATATAGTGTGTTCTTGCCGTCTTCACACTTGGAAAAAAATTCAATATCTGTACATGACAAAATGAGAAGAATTGCACGGACCATTGTCTATTTTTTGCACCACAAAATGCTTCAATTTTCTTAAAGAATGGCATAAATGCTATAAGATAACTGTGAAGTTTATACCTAATTGGAAAGAATTCTTCTACAAGCTGAGAGAGAACACAAATGGAAAATGATTGTTTTTATATATCTCAAAGAGTGATACAACCGTATATATATATACACATGGAAAATGATACTCTACCCGTATGAGTGACCACATGGGTGACCGCATGTGAGTGTGCGGAGCCCATATGAATAAAATAATATTTTCCCGCATGTGAGTGCGCGGTCATCCTTACGGTCACCCATAATATTCCTGCAGCATGACTCATATATACATCTATTTTGTACAATAACAACCAGCTGTATAAATGACAGCTCAGCTCCTCTAACAACTCTAGCTGAATGTTGGCTAATTACATAAATACCCTTGCATGCTCCGTAAGACTCCCCCTCAAGATGGCTGGTGAATGTTCAGGACGCCCATCTTGGTTAATAGCATCTGAAATCTGGTTCCCCCTAAAGCCTTCGTCAACAAGTCTGCTAGCTGGTTCTGTGTGGACAGATGCATGGTTTTTATGTCACCAGATTGCACCTTTTCCCTCACCGGATGACAATCTAACTCTGTGTGTTTCGTCCTTTCATGAAAGACAAGATTACTAGCTATGTGTATTGCCGCTTGATTATCACAGAACAGAAGAGCAGCCTTAGGATGATCAACTCCGAGATCTGTCAACACCTTCTTAAGCCAAATTATCTCAAAAACTGCTGCAGCCATGGCTCTGTATTCCGCTTCAGCTGATGACCTTGAGATGGTGTGCTGTTTCTTTGAACGCCAAGATATCAAAGAACTTCCAAGGAATATGCAAAAACCTGTAACTGATCTCCTAGTATTAGCACATGATGCCCAATCCGCATCACAAAAAGCTTTAAGCTCGAAGCTGGAATCTGCAGCAAAGAATAATCCATGTCCTGGTGTTCCTTTCACATATCTAAGTACATGGTGTGCTGCTTCTAGATGAGGCTTTTTAGGGGATTCAAGATACTGACTCAGAACTTGTACTGAAAATGAAAAATCTGGCCTTGTGATGGTTAAGTATAGCAATCTTCCAATTAACCTCCTGTACATTCCTGGATCATCAAGAAACTCCCCCTGATCTTTAATCAATTTTAGGTTTTGCAACATAGGACATTTTGCAGTCCTTGATCCCAAGTAGCCAGCATCTTCCAATGCATATTTACGTTGACAGACAGCAATGCCTTTTGAGGACCTTGCAACCTCAATTCCCAGAATGTATTTTAGAACTCCTAAATCCTTCAACTTGAATTGGTTGTCAAGACTCCTTTTGAATTGTTCAATATATGCCAAATCATTTCCTCCTATGATGATATCATCAACATAAATGAGAAGCACATTATATGAAAAGCTAGTTCTTTTGCTGAAAAGAGAGTAATCAGACTTGGATTGAACAAATCCTTGAGAAATGATGAACGATGACAGCTTAGTATTCCATTGCCTTGAGGCTTGTTTGAGTCCATAGATGGATTCACCAATGTGACACCATTCCTCCCCTGCTGCTCATATCCTGGAGGCATTTTCATATACACTTCTTCATCGAGATCCCCATGAAGGAAAGCATTGTTGATGTCTAGCTGGTGAAGGTGCCAAGTGCCAACTGTTGCTGGCTGCAACTGCCAATAAGGCTTTGACTGAGGCTAATTTGGCTACAGGAGAAAATGTTTCCTGGTAATCAAGGCCAGCCTGTTAAGTAAAACCCCTTGCTACAAGCTTGGGTTGCTTCCTTTCTTCAGTTCCATCTTGCTTAAGCTTAACCTTATAAACCCACTTGCAGTCCACAGGCTTCTTATTGGCAAGGAGTGGAGTGATGGTCCAGGTGTTGTTGTCAACCAAAGTTTGGAATTCACTGTCTATAGCCTGACACCATGTTGGAGATTGAGATGCTTCCAAACAATTTCTTGGCTCAACAGTAGTGGAAAGTGACGACAAATAAGCCCTGTGAGCTGGTGAAAGTGAGTCATAGCCCAAAGTGTTGGATAATTCATAGGATTTTCCAGCACCATGAGTGGGAGTAGGTGAGGCAGAATTTTGCTGAGAAGCTAGGTTGCAATGGAACTGCTGTAGATAGCTCGAAAGTCTCCTATATCTGGTAGATCTGCGGAGAGAAGTGGTATGTATTTGTTGAGAAGAAGATGGAGGTAATGGTAAGAGGAGTTGGAGGTAAGGGTGAATGTGATGGTAAAAGTAGATTAGGATGTGATGATAAAGAGGATGCAGGTGAGATAAATTCTGACTTCAGAAGAGGAGAAGAAGGAAAGAGAGGAATATGGGAAGATTGATTGGAAGTTGCATCAGAGTGATTGAGAGAAGCTAGGAATGCAGGATCATGAAATGGAAATATATTCTCATAAAAGATGACATCTCTAGACACAAGGTAGCATGTAAGTGTAGATTATATAACTTGTATCCCTTCTGCGTCGGAGGATAGCCAATGAAGATACGTGGAACAGCTCTAGCATAAAATTTGAATCTATGCCTCTGAAGGGTAGAAGCATAGCATAGAGAGCCAAACACTCTCTCAAGTGAGAATATGAAGGTTTTGCTGAAAATAGAATTTCATAGGGCGATTTATTTGATATAGAAGAGCTGGGTATGCAATTAATGAGGTAGGTGGCTGTCAAAACACAGTACCCCCAAAATTCATCTGGAAGTTCGGCTCGAAATTTTAAGGCTCGAGCAAATTCAACAGATGTTGATGTTTACATTCCACAATACCCTTTTGTTGTGGTCTCTCAACACAACTAACTTGATGTATAAGCCCTTTGGAAGAATAAAAATCAGTCATGGCAAATTCAGCACCATTATCAAACCTTAGAACCTTGATTTTGGTACTGGATTGAGTTTCAATCATATTGAAAAAGGCTTGAATGAGTTGTCAGGTTTGTGATTTAGTCTTCATTAGGAATGTCCACGTGGATCTGCTATAATCATCCACTATAGTCAAAAAATATTATGAACCATAAAGAGAATGGGATTGATAGGGACCCCAAATATCACAATGAATGAGTTCAAAAATTGACTGAGAAACATGCATGCTGTGAGAAAAAGTTAATCGATGTTGCCTTGCCATGGGACAAATATTACAATGGAAATCAGAATTTGATACAATTTCAGGTACAAATTTCTGTAAAATGGAGACTTTAGAATGGGGAACACGTCCTAACCTATAGTGCCACAGTTCAAAAGGCAAACTTGTGACAGCAGTAAAGCTAGGAACATAGTCATCGTTCATGACTTTATTATAGCTAGTATTTACAAGTACAGAAGAGTGTGTCTTGAACTGATGAGGTGCAGATTTGGTGGAGCATATAGTGTGTGATGGACCATTGCTTGAAGGATTACTAAGCTGGAAGTGGTATAAGCCAACCTCAAGTTTCCCCACTCCAATCATTGTCCATGCAGAGAGGTCCCGAATAAAGCGGTGATTGGATAAGAATATTAAGCAACAACGATGAGAAAAAATGAGTTTACTGGCAGAAATTAGATTACATTTGAAAGAGGGAATACACAACACATTGGTCAATGAAAGATTTTCAGACAGTTTCACAGTTCCTATGTGTGTCACAGTAGTCTCATCTCCATTGGGAAGTTTGACACTTGCATTTATCATAGCAGTGATGGTGGTTAGGAGATTAATAGAACACACCAGGGGCGAATCCAGGGCTCGAGTTCAGCTAGAGCAGATCGCGAACATTGAATGCTTATTGTTAACGGTCAACGTTCGTGATAACGATGTTATTTATTAATATTTAATTAAATAATATTCAAAAAATCGTACAGACTAGAAATAAAAGAACTAGATACAACACTAGAACTAGAAGTAGAATTAGGTACCAACTTTCATTTCGGATAAAAAAATTATTCTATAATCTATAAAATATTCTAATTTATTTTTCAATCAAACATGTAATATATATTAACAAAATGTCAATTTTCAGTTTACAAATAAAGTTAATTAAACAATCATTATTATATTAACAAAGTTGAAATTATTTATGTGATTATATCAATTTTATGTGCTTGTGTGATCCCACATTTTAGCAATCGATTTTTTGTGAACAAAAAGTGGAACTTTCTATTAATTAAATAAGTTTTGTTGAAAGACTCCTTATGACACTAAATTGACCAAACTCTCAAATCAATTCATTAGAGAGAAAAAATTCAAGAAAAGGGACAAATTACCAATTAAAATGTTTTCATTTGCATTAAAACTGATAAAATGAATATATATTATTTTGTTCGTAGAGTTGTAGAAATAAATGTTTGCCATGATGGTAAAGCTATCAACATCCTTTAGGGAAGGTTTTGGGTTCGAAACCACTTTGCACATGTTTTTAGTAAATATAGTTGAAATTCAATAAATACATAACATATTGCCTATTTTAATAAATATTGTTGAAATTCCAAAAAAAAAAAACAACACAGTGCCTAAGTTTCGAACCCGGAACCTTGGGTATGTAAAAAAGGGACACTGACCAGCTGAGCTACAAAGGTTCTTTTTATATAAAATAAACTATCAGATATATAATAGAAATATTTTATCTATTCCCAACCAAAAAAAAAATTTCTTTCGGCGGATCCAGCACGAGCGGCCAAGGGGTCTCGCCGGGTGCTGGATCCGCCCCCTGGAGCACACCATATGGTCTCTGGCACTAATGTCAATTACCACATTAGACAAAAGTTATTACCTAAGAATGCTGAAACATCTGGCATAGTTGGCACTTGTAGAAAGGAAATTGCCTGCCATCAAGTGGACTAGCAGCTAGATTGGCTTGAATCTGATTTGCAGCACTGCCAGATTGAGGAGTCAAATTTGAGAATTGAGTGTGAAGCTGTGGTTTCAGTATATCCGCCCCCTGGAGCACACCATATGGTCTCTGGCACTAATGTCAATTACCACATTAGACAAAAGTTATTACCTAAGAATGCTGAAACATCTGGCATAGTTGGCACTTGTAGAAAGGAAATTGCCTGCCATCAAGTGGACTAGCAGCTAGATTGGCTTGAATCTGATTTGCAGCACTGCCAGATTGAGGAGTCAAATTTGAGAATTGAGTGTGAAGCTGTGGTTTCAGTATATTGAGGACCTGTTGGCATTGCTCCGGTGTGATAGATTGGAGAATGCATTGGACAAGCTAGAAGAGGTAGTGATTCCAGTCACTTGGTTGGCACTTGACGTTGATTCCTTGCCTTTGTCCTTTGCCAACCTATGACCTGGAGGATATCCATGAAGCTTATAGCACTTTCCTTGTAGATGTCCAAGCATACCACAGTAGTTGCACTTAGGTCTATCTTTCCTCGAACCTTGATTTGGGGAAGATATTTTAAGAATAGATTTTGTAAAAAGTGGTTTTTTTTTTTTTTTTTTGGGAAGAATATATGGCTAAAAAGTAAAAAAAATTTGGATCCACATGCAAAGTTATTTATTGGAAAAACGTGTAGTTAAAAATGAGTTTAAAGAAAAATAAAATTTTAAAAAATATATACCAAATAGACGTGTAAGCACTATTACTAGGGCATCAACTAGAGAATTAGGCATCGACTGTAAATTATTGCTTAGATTTTTACTATGAAGTTTTGCAGTGTGAACAGAATATTGGGTTTTTAGTTTGATTTGACTTCGTAAATTATTGCTCAAGATTGATAACATCTCTCTAAATAATCTTTTTTGTACTTAGGAATATTTGGTCGCACTGTATCACAACGAGATAGAGATACAATTTAACCCGTTTCGACCCAAATGGAGCAAAAAAATCCGTCCCGACAGGGTGGGGCGCGAGGTGTTGCCCCGTGACGGGTTGCGGGGTGGGGCGTTGAAAAAATAAAAAGAAAAAATATTAAAAATAGAATTTTGATAAATGGTTAGTTTTAAAATATTGTTGAATGTATTTAAAATTTCACATAACTAACATTTGTTTTATATAATTTATAATTCCGGCCATTTAATTTTTTATTATAATTAAATTATATAATCTGAAGTTCTAAATCATGATAATTAAATAAATATTATTTGCTTTTGAAAGATTTTTACCAATTAATCAAAGTTTATAATATCTTGATAGAAAAAACTAGAAAATTTTAAAATATATGTAATGGTTTTTAGCTTTTGGGTTAATGATTGAATTTTAAATAATAGTATAATTCAAAATTTTGAAAATGTAAGAAAAAAAAAATTAAATGGAACAACAAACAGGCCAAATTCTTGCCCCATCCCCATGCCCCGTCTAAGGCGGGGCGGGCGCGAATATGTCCCATCCCGAATCCACCTCATTGCCATCCCTAAACGAAAACGTGTTTCTTTCTCATATGATTGAACAGGCTTAGTTGAATTCTTGTTGGCATTTCCCATCTATCTACATTTGTCATCTTTAAGGAACTCGGACACTTTCTGGATTTCCATTTGATTTATGAGTAGATAAATGGTTGATTCTTTGGTCGCCTAATCCAGGAAATATTTGCATGCAAATTGTCAATGGCCACACATGAAATGGAACAGAGGCATTAATCAATTACTTGTAGAAATTATTCAAATTGGTAGATGCAGCATCTCATATGGAACAAGATAGCATTGCATATCAGGGCATTGTATATACATACAAGTAAATCCCAAATCAAAAGCCACAACAATATATATAGAAATTACACGATACAGCCACAGGCTATGTCTCGAGTTTGCTTAATAGAAACTATTACTGACTACACGACATTTCTTGCCTAAAAAGTGCTTATCATGCAGCTTCAGCAAAGCCCAGTTGAAGTTTTCCAGAGTCGAATACAGTGTGATAAACGCCCATGAACACATCTCCAAGAATCCTGCACCCACGTATGAAAATATTTAAAAAAAGCTCAGGGCAATTTCACCATTGGTTCAAGTATGGACTACAGGAAGAATGCTTACGGCAAAAAATTAAAGAATAATGCCACTTATATATAATGAAATTCCATAATGATTTACTTACAGATGAGGTGTCAAAAAAAGAGTCGGCAAGTTTTTTTTTTTTGGTTGAAAAAATTCTGACTCAATCATATCTCACCACATCATGTGTATAAACTATTATGTAAATCATTATGTACATATCACACAACCATAATATGACGTACCACAGAGGTCCACGAGGTGCTGGTACATCAAGAGCCATAAATCCACTTATGCAAATAGAGGAGACACCTTCACCGGTTTTGAGAATATACTGCCAGCAAAACGAAACAGTTTAGAGACTGGGATTTTTCTCAACAGTTGAAAGTCACTTGGTACACACAAATCTAATGAAGCATTCTATTCGGAATGAATTATAGAGTTGTGTCCAGCAGTGGAGATCACAACTCAAATAGAAATTTGCATTTGATCAAGTAAATAACATTAGGCTAAGTAGATTTACAATTTCTCTCTCCATTCGTAAGCTGAGAATGAAAAATAAGCAACTTTACTAAATAAACTAACCTGGTCTGGAGTGAGAGTGTAAGCCTTGCCTCCAATGGTAAATGTAACATTTGGCATGTCTGATAAGGAATTGCAGTCAATTGCAGACTCACCCGCCGGAGTAGTAGGTAGGCTCTCACAAAGCTATCAAAATATAAAAATCAACGTTTGAATACAAACATTACGACAATTCTCTGGCTGTAGCAGAAGATAATTAACCTAAGATCACCTGATTCACATATTCTAGCACTTTTTCTTTTACCCCTTCCTGTTGCAACTGGTTTTGAATCCAAACAACAGCCATTTCACAGGCTGTACACAGTGCACTGTCACGAGCTGATGTTCCGTCCTTGTACTCCTTATCAACTACCATTTCGATATTTGACCTGCAACAAATCAAGTTCAAGCAGATACGACATATTAGATCAACATGGTTTCAGGGTTTTCATAAAAATACTACCAAACAAGAAACTTAAGCGAAAAAACAAAATAGAAAAAATCACATTTAAGGATTGCACACCTCACAGACTGAGCTCCATTGGAATAACATAAACCGACCTGTGAACAAACTTTGTCTGGTTGTACCTGCAGAAAAATAACAAGTTATGTTAATTTCCCATATTGAAGTAGGCTGGAGTAAGTGCAGAGCATACTTATGATACTACTTCCTATCAAAAAACAAAAAAAAAAGTAGGCTGGGGTAAGTGGGTGGTCGGAGGTAAAAGTATAACATACCCCTGATACCAAAAGGTCCCATATCATGTCTCCATATTGTGAGGCAATTTCTTTGCATTCCATGCTTACTACTCCTTCTGCACCAATGGCATGGTTGATTTGAGTAACAACCGTCTGAAATTCACAAGGAATTTTATTATTGCCTTGAAGCGGCACAATAAGTTTAACAAAAGCCATGTACCTAAAGAAAATAATAAATGTAAATGAATGTTATATTTAGGGGGAAAACGTACAGTTGGACCAGCAAGCAAGGATGTTCCAGAATCGACAATAGCAGCACAACCACCCTTACAAAAACCTGAAGGTAGAAGGGAAAAGACAAGTCTAATTTATTAGGGATTGTTTTAGTTTCACACTCAAATCTTCCAGTATAGAGCATGATGCCATCAATTCTTGCTCTAGTTAAAGAGTCAAAATGAAATAACATGATTGAAACACAACAATTATGTATTTTTTAAGTTCAAGTTTTTGGTTACAAGATAATCTACTGGACTAAAATAGCTGCAGAAGTTACCTGTTGATAGATTTCCGATAAGAAAATCTCCCATTTCGAACTGGTAAAAGAAGGATATACACATTTATGAGAACAAGAGAAGACGTGGAGGAGGAAAATAAGACCATTGATAATTTGATAATATTTCATCTAAGAAGAACCAATCTAGAAGTATATAATCTATTTTCAACTACCTGCCAGTAACCTTTTTGTGTCACCGGAACGTAACTATGATTGCCCTTGTAATGTTTGGGGTCAACACCACCAAAGACAATCTCACCACCCTCTTCTGCTTCTGGATCACGATTAAGCCAGAAAGAGAATACTGGCTCATCGACAAGACCTTGATCGACCATGTTGTACCTGTAATTTGAAATTAAATATCAGTTTACAGGACATTAAGGGGGAGTTCATGAGAAAAAATGAACACGGAGAGTGACTTAATCACTCAAATCAAATGAATACCAGACTGGCACTTGATCACCAACAGAAATTTCCTGGAAACCAAGCCCAAGTATTCCATCAAATTTGGCTATCAAAAAGGTAAGGCTTGGCTCTTTTGTAGCCTCAATAAAAACCTGAAGAAGAAAATTGTGATGTTTACATTCATCTTGAAGTACAGTACACACGAATCTGCATAATAGAAAGAGAACTAACTTGATCTTTGACCACAACATCACCAACTCCAACATTATCTTGGCTAAGATGTCCAGAAATCGATCCAGAGCCATAATGAATTGAACAAGGCTTCCCTGAATCATGGAAAAATTCATTTTTGTTATATAAAATTTAAGATTTGCAGCTCAACATCGTTAAAGCATTCTTAATCCCCCGCAATCATGAAAATAGCATATAATAAGCAAATATGTCAACATACCATTCTTTGTATATGTACTGGACTTGCTAGCCTTGTACTTGGAATGGAAATAGCAGGCAAGCTGCACGTATATTAATTTACTAAGCAACTGTACAGAATAATGAGAGACAAAAAATAAGGAAGAAATTAATTTCAGAATAAACTTACAGAAAAATAACATTTTGATGACGGAACCCATAAATTGGAACTGCCAGTATCAAATATCACAGTGAATTTTTGTGGGGGTGACCCAATAGTAATCTCTCCATAATATTGAGCATCAAAATAATTCTTCAGATCTACTATGTCTCCATTTGAATCACCTAGCTTGAGCTGTGCATTCTTTAAACCTTTTCCATACTTCCCCTCCAATCTAGCTTGTTTGGCCGCTTTAATGCTGGGAAGATCCAAGGGTCTCTTTTTCAGGTTAATTCTTCGTAGGCCATCCGAAGAAGGAAGTAGGGAGCATGTTAACGCCAACAAACAGAACGCTGCATACAGATAGTTGTGCTTCATCTTTGAAAATGGTCTGTTCAGATAATCAATAACACATGATCAAATGAAAATCAATTTCAAATTTTGGTAACATATACGAGGCATGGCCCCAGCAAAAGAAACTAGAAGGTGATACTGTCAAAATCCAACATCACACTTGTTTTCGAACAAGCAACTAAGAAATGGAGAAATCTTTAGCTACGTGCCATTAGAACTTTTTTTGTCTTGGATGCAGAGTCTGCTTCAATGAGACACAGGAAGGAGAAATTCCTATGAAATTAATGTGCAAAAACAACATGGCACAATCATTTAATGTTCCCGATAGCTATTCCTAGTGCACTCCTTTGACAAAAATGAAGTCTAGCAAACACAAATTCTCAAAAGGAACCTTGGACTGAATAACTTCTCGTAGATCAAATCAAATATTTTCATTCAAGACTCTCAACAAGCAACACCTATTTAAGTATTAAACCAACAATGCAACAATCAGGAATAGCCCATAACTCGCCACTCCATCACTTTTCTTGTCAATAAATCAACAACCAATATCATACCCCCATGAGAAATGAAATTAAAAAGCTGAGGAATCCCTTTGGGCATCTGAAGCATTTCGAGATTTATCCAAGAACCTCATATACAAATGGTCTAATCAGAAGATTGAACTGAAAATTGTACTTGAAATATAAATCAAAAAGGGAATTAGGTTGTGAGTTGTTAGTATATGATCAACTGGCATGGGGAAAAAAAAAGACAAAACAAAAAAAAGCCCCCCGAGATGAACTGTTGTAGATCAGATATATCTTCATGTTTCTGAAGACAGACACTTGACTATGTATTCATGTCTTAACCAGTAACGTACTGCAAAAATAGACTATATATAACATAGATAAAATTAGAACCGGTAAAATCGCATTTAACATATTCGATTAAGAACTTTGTGCAGAGTCAAAGGCCTAAAGCTAGAATGAAAACTGAAACCATCAAATTTATACTAAATCGACCTGCAAACGAACACACATAATATATCTGAAGAAGGAAAACATGAGACTGCCAAGAAAAGAAAAAGTGTCAGTTAGAGAGGAGCTGATACCCTTGAACACAGTGAAAAAACACAAAAAAAGATTAAAAAACCAGAAAAATCTGCTATCAAATTGATTGTAACTTATGAGACTATCGATTTTTTTACAGTGATGATCAGATAACTGTTTCACGCATGTATATCTACATATACAGATGATCGTAAAGATTAAGAACCAGACCTTCCTCTTCAGTTGATGCTTTGGGAGTATACTAAAAAATTGATCTTTAAAGAAGATTATAGATAGAGAGTCACACTCACGCTACGCACGATCAGGACCCAATAAAGGGCATCTCGAGGACAGTGTTTTTCATCTAAAATCAAAGGGAAAATTGCTGTCAAGGTATCAAACCATTCATTTATTAACAGTCTTGATCCAAACCTTTCATTTATACCATTCACGGTACCAAATCTTTCAAAAATTTGCAACCAAAGTCCAAATGAATGGAAATCGTTAATTTGACCGTTAGTTGACTAAAAGTCAATGATTTGACAAAATGTTGACTAATTTTTAAAATGCCAAAATAGTAAAATTACATTTTCTATAATAGAATTATTAAAATAAAAAACCTAAAAAAATATAAAAAAACACTACATCTTCTCCACTCACTTCACAGTCCACACATACCTATCCCACCTAAACCCAAAACCAAAAAATCAGAACCCGACCACCACCACCCACCCTATTGACAACTGTTGCCCAGACATTCATCGTCCGTTTGTAATAATCAATGAAACACATCCTTTTGAATTATGCCTTCAATTTCGCTTGTTCTACATTCAGAATCATTTGGGATAGTCTCATCCCAAACCAGTAGTATACAATTCTCCTAAAATAAAATGTTGTCTATATTTGTTTATTATATTCTTCACCAACCAACCATACTCCATTTTCATTAGCACCATCAAACAGAGAAGGGTCAAGGTCATCTCACAAGTCTTGGGCCGTGGGTACTCTTTTACTAGTGGGTGATGTTTTTTTTTGCCTTGTTGGGCTGACTTTCACAAGCTCTCTTATCAAGTCTGCACTCACAACACCACTGTTCGTGGTTTTCAGCCCGATTTTGGTCCTACCTGTGCTCACTATTTGCTTTGTGGTGGTTGGGATAACTGTACTTTCTTTACTCTCTTGGCTTATCAACTACACTAAATGAACGAGTGGAAGTATACTAAAGCAATAGGAGCAGACGAAATAGGGATTCCTTTGGGTAAAATGGTGTTGAATCTTAGGGTTCCTTTGGGGCAAATAAATTGAGCAAATGAGAAACACTGGGTATTGGTGAAAGAAAATTATTGAATTTTCAATTTTGCCCTTTATAGATTTGATCAAAATTATTTTTTGTAGTCAACTAATAGTCAAATTAACGATTTTAATCCGTTTGGACTCTATATGCAAATCTTTTTATGGTTTGGTACTTTTCAATGGCACAAATGAAAATTTGAGTCAAGTCTGCTAATAAACAAAATGTTTGATACCTTGACTGTAATTGTTTCCAAAATTAAATGAGCAGATCAGTGGTAGGTTTGAAAATTAGTGGAACGTGATTAATGTTTGACGTACAGGCGCGTGAGCTACTGGGAAAGATAGTTCCTAAAGGCGTTAATAAATTTACATGGTGAAGATACCGAGAAATTTCGTGAAAGACTTTTTGTGTTTTTTATTTGATTTGAGTATTATTTTGTCATTCTTTTATTCTTTTATTGACTTTTTTCTGATGGACCCCATGGCCCAACCTAAATTTGTTTAGTTATTTATTAGTTTGGGCCTGACCTATGGACTAACCCATTTGATCTGCATGGCTAGGAAATGGATAGCCCAACATATTGGGCTTATACGTGGCCCACATAAAGGTGCTCGTTTTACACCATTAGCCCAGTTAAAGCAAGAAATTCCTACCTCGTCTGTCAGGTGAGAAATTGGCTTGCACATAGCCCGCACAACGATGATATTACCTCAGCGCAAAATCTCCGTTCCACCATCAAAATTTTAAAATTTCTCATCTTTGCAGTGTGAGGAAATCATCTCAAAAACCAGTCGAAGATCAAATCAGACAAGAATTTCTGGTGAGGATTTCGCATACTTGTTCTGAAAATGGTTTTCTGTTTCTTCATGCTTTACAGTGCACGCGTTTGATGAAATGTCTCTGTTAAGCTTTTATAGTAAAGTACTAAAACACCATCCTAAAAGCTCCAAGGCCATGCTGTTTTGGGCTTTGGAATTCGATTTAATTAAAAAAGGGCTGATGTTGCTTATACTGAAATTTGAGTCTAGTCCCGTGTATGCACAGCAGAGTTTTATTATCCTAGTTGCCGGTATCAGCTTAATGTTAAGTTATTGTTTTTTAACCATTTCTTATTCATCCTTCATATGTTATATGTACTAGAGCAGGGGCAGAGCCAAGAATATTTTTTAGTGCGGGGAAATTTAATCAAGGTTGAACTTTGATCTTTTGAAGCCTAAGACAAATTTTAAATTTGGGTCCTTAAATTATATATTGTATGTAATATGCATTCAAATTTTTCTCAACTAATCTATAAACTCAAAGGTCAATAAAACAATAAACAAAATGAAATATTCAATCTCAAGTAAGGTTCGACCATGAATTTGATAATGGTAAAAATACTAAAAATAACATAGTTTACAAATTATACTTGTTAATTGCATATTCATCATCATTGTTGATGAATAACATTATTCCTATGAACTTATAACACAAACTTTATTCAATTTTTGACCCTTTAAAAATTTAGATGAAATTATTTAGTTCAGTAGCAACTTGTCGGGATAACGTAAAGGGGGAGGGTAAACTCTGTGAAGCACTTTCACTCTTGCACTAAGAGCAGGTAGTAGCCAATAGCCATTGACAACTAGAGATTTGAGAGGATGAATGAAATTGACCCATTAATAAAATATATACATATAAAGCCGCAAGAGTTAAAACGAAGGACACAGAGAGAAATAGAGATACATATAGATTTAGTGAGAGAAACAGGAATGAGAAAACCATTACATAGCATTTTCACTCACTTCTCTTGCAGCCTTTAAAGTCCATCCCTCTTACCCTCCTCTCTCTATCTCTCATTTAAAGTTTCCATCCCCAAAGTTCGGTGTAGGCTACTTAAGGTAGGTCCACCCTTGTATGAGAGTGTAGGACAAGGTTAGCACTGAGGGCTACCTTGCTCAAATTATCACACCATATATTATGAATTTTGGATTGAGTAATGTGAAACTCGCAAAGTAAAGACTAGAACCAAAGTAACTTATAGGTGGCATTGGGAAGACTATAATACTATGCCTTGGTGCTTGATCGCAAGACACTGAGCTGTTTCTTTGAGCTCCAAATCACTAGATTTGTTACACCTCATTTAGTGGCATAAACAGACATTTTGAGTTAGGAGGGTATAATCAAACTTGCAAAAAAATTGTGAAAAACATAAATCATCCCAAACCCATTCCAAATTAATTAACACAATGAAAACAAACTATAAATGTAATTCAAATCTATTTTCTCTATCACTTTGAATTTTGTTCAAAGAATATAATAATTTGAAATTATAAGTTACCATCATCGGCCAAAGACAAAATAACTTAAGTTGACCAACTTCTTTTGTTTCTTTTTCCTTGTTAGTCATTGATCTGCGACATAGACCAAATTTTCGTTGAATACATAGCAGAGCTGTCTTGAGTTTGAAGTAAGGCGGTGGCATGAATTATAGAGAGCAAACAGTTTTTCCTTTTATAGATTGGTAGATTATGAAAGTGGTTTTTTAAGAATGGTAGGTATGCTTTACAGATTTGTAGGAAAATTCGGTTATCCAATCGATTGTCCTATAATAATACCATACTAAAACCACGAAGATTTAACTAAGCTAAGCTAAGTATTCTCTTAGTAAGAAGCCTCTAACAGAATCTTTGCTTGGATTGAAAGAATTTAGTGGAATGTAAGAGAACAAAAATCAAAGAGAATATACACCTAGATTATCTAGAATTTTAGGTGAAGGCAATGTTTTGAACTATAGGTGGTGCTGCATTAGACAATATTGGACAAACATGGGCGTATTACAATTGTTTATGGATATTTTAACAAGTATTTGTTAAGTTAGATGGGACTCAATATGATAGTTGACAAGTTTATATTTGGCTAAAGTATAAAAGTGGATCGCTTGGAAAATAGGTCTCGACTTATGTTTTGAACAAGTTATCGAGTAATTTTTAAGTTAGTCAAGAAATGGTGAAGTACTTAGGAAATGAAATAACTCATTAAGTTTAATGCAGTTCATCTTGATTCTCAATATCTTCTCAAGAAATAAACAATTTTCAAAGGCAAAAAAATAATAATAATAATAATAATAAAATAAAAAAGTGTTGGTGGGTCATCCCACCCCCTTCTGAGGCTCTTACAATTGGCCACGTGATAGTCAACTAGAAAATTAGTAAAAAGCTACCTATGTTCCGTAATCCACATCATTTGCTTACGTGGCCTAATCGAGGTCATCAAATAAAGGAAGTGGAAGTGGAAGTGATGTCATCACCTTAATCGAAGTGACACTGTTGCAAGCGCCTCTCAGTCAACTTTTTAAATATCAGACCTAGGTTATAGGGTTATAGGGTGACTACTTTTAATAATCATTTATGCCGCCTTATCTAAGACAGATGTGACACCTATGAGACTGACGCATCAACTGTTAAGATGAGGCCACTTGCACTCATCCAATGGTAACCACCTCACATCTTCCACTATGAAAGCTCACACTTCATTTGATTTGACAAGTAATGCAATTTTACGCTCTCAATAGTAAATTTGCTTGGTATTCTCTCTTCAACCAAATTATTATACACATTCTTGTAGCTCTTGTACACTATTCATCCCACACCCAATTACATGTAGAGTTGATTGACTTGACCATCAAGTGCTCGTGCCTGCCTCCCAACCTGTGGAGAAGGCCACGTGCAAACTCTAGGTAATTAGGCTAACAAATGAAGTAGAGCCAACATGGGAAATATTTAGACATGTACCTTTTTTTTTTTTTTTAATAGGTAATCAATGCATTTATTAATCAAATGATAATACACAAGGTGTGCATTATCAGTTTAAATAGGATAAAAATGAAATAAAATTTGGCAGCCCCTCTATCGGATTTCTAGTCGTTGCATTATACCAATTATACAATGTCAAATAAAATAATTCCCTAAACTGCTCTGTCGACCGTGCTTCATCTTCAAAACAGCGGTTGTTTCTTTCTCTCCACACGCACCATACAATACAACCAGGAATAAGATCTCAAGCAAGTTTACTATTTTTGTCTCGAAGTTTTCTTCTTCATACTTGCACCACGTCCTTTATATGCCTTGGCATCACCCAATTCATATGTTGAATGGCCAGAATATCGTTACATAGTCAACACATATCATCGCAATGAATGAACAAGTGGTCAATCGTCTTCCCATTCCTCTTACACATGTAACACCACTCTGTAACATAACAAACTCTTCTTCGAAGATTGTTCACCGTTAACACCTGCCCTCTCAAAACTGTCTACAGTAAAAATGCCACCCGTGAAGGCAATTTACATTGCCAAACCCGCCTCCACGGGAATGAACTCTCCACTGGTTCCAACAAGGATCTAAAATATGTGCGAATAAAGAAGATACCGTTTGCTCCCATCCTCCACCTGTTACAATCGTCCTCTCCTACCCTAATGTGCACCTCATGCAAGGAGGTCAAAAACAACGTGTAATCATCCAATTCCCAATGTATGACAATTTTGTTAGCATTGTTGTCATTTGATTAGCATCCTTGGTTCCATGGAGGTTCTGAACTGAGGGTTGATATTGTTGCTGAAACCAGAGAAATTTGTGTCAAAGAGTGATAACATTTCTGCACAGTATGACTGACCTCCCACCGAGATGAAATTGGGTCCTCGAGTTGTCATCTTATTATTCTGCTGTACAGAAATATATACTACAAAACAAATCAACAAACCTCTAGGAAGGCACCAGCTGGCGTAACAGAACGCTGCAATCCAAAATACTAATTCGGTGATGTGTACAAAATGACAAAAAATAGAATGCTCCATAATTACAATGACTAACTACGGATTAATAAAAAATTAATTAAGCCAATAACCATTATACTCTTTAACATATCAGAACCAAAAAGGTATTGAAAGTTATTGTTATACAGCCACTATTATATCATAAAAGTAAAAAAAAAATGATTTTATAGTTAAATTTTGCCTTCTCTTTTTTTATGAATGAACTTCATCCTTGTGTGATGTTTAGCAAATTTAGAGTACCTCCTTTACAATTAATTTTCTAAGCCTTTGAAGTAGCTTTGGTGGGAAAAATTGAATATTTAGAAGGGGACAGCAAAATGGCACTAAGGCGCATGCTTGGATTTTCGGATGGGGAACTTATGAGGTCAGATGCAAAACCTTGCTCCAGATTGATGAGGCAAACTGCTGGCATTTTTAGTGTTGGAGGGGCATTAGGATTTTGGATCCTCTGCCGCTTGCATTACGGTATGTTTTTGTATTGCCACCTCTCAAATTTTCCTCATTCTGCCCTCATTTATGCTCTTCTATTTTGCTTGTTTCTTGAATTCTGCACCCAATTAGGAGAAAGATTCAGTACCAATTCTATTTTCCTATTTGCAATTTTCTTCATTTCTTTTAATATTCTTATTGCCAAAAGCTTTGGTTAGCAGAAATTTAACGTACATTAATGAGCTTCCAATTGCATATGCTAGTGAGAACAGAAGTTTATAAATGGTAGATCTCAGCTTGATCAATACAGGGTATCAAAGTTTATAAAGATACTATGTTGTCAATCTGGAATATAAGTTTCTCTAGCAACGGACAGTTTATCATGTGATAAAATGGTTCCATTTCTTTACTACGATGACACTAATTTCATATGGTTAATTTGTTTTTTTTTTTCTCTCTAGGTTAGAACCTCAGTAGATAGGAATACGTGCATCATAGTTATGGAAATAGCAGGTCTATATTATTTTACTCCAACCCCAGAGCATTTGAAACTTCATCAACATTTAAAAGAAGATCTTGCATATAACAAGACGAAATTTTATTCCCCCCTATTCACACTTGAAACCCGAAGTGAAATTAAAATGTGTTAAATGATAGTAACCTGAAGTGAAATTAAAATGTGTATTATCTACGTAGCTTTGGCAGTGATGAGTCTCTTTGCAGACTGGTTCAATCATGAATTAGGACTGTGAAGTATTGCTTTCATATTCTGAGAATATTTTAGGAGTAGAACTTTTTCTTGCAGCAGTATCACATACATGAACAAACCTAACCAAATATTTATCTCTTGCTAAAATATTTAAAGAGATTAAACAAATAAATTTAACTGTTCAAAAGTACAAAACATGCCCAGATTCTTGCTTAAGATTCTCGGTTAACTTTATGTATGGCTGAATGCATTAATATTTCAAGAATTGATGCCCCACAGAAGTTTGATCATCTGGTCTTGATGGTATGCAGGTCCTAGAATCACAGTTCCTCGAAGTCTTAGGTGGGCTACTTGTGGTGCTGTCTCGACCAGCGCAACCACGGCTTTACTAGTTCTCCTGTTTAGTCCTGAATGTGAACCGCAAAATATAGCTGCGTATGACAAGAAAAAGCAGTAAAGGTTATAACTAAAACTTTGTCGTGCACTCCATATCCTTGGGGCTTGTTTGAGGATCAATGTTATCAGAAGATTCACTCGTTGAGTTGTTATAATCTTTAAAACCATTCGTATTTTCCGTGCTATTGATCTTATGGATCTCTTAATGCAAATGTGTGGTAATTCTTGATTCTTAGTAGCAGTCTAAAAAATTAAGAAATGAGGTAAAAAAAAAAAAATTACAAACTAGAATAATAAAATATTATTCAACAATATATTCAAATTAAATTATCAATACCTAAGGACTAAGTGTAAAATAGGAAATAAATATAGGGTATGTTTGTTTCAGATTAAATTAACTATACCTAATAAACTTGATTTTAATTTAAGTCTAAGTCTAACAATGTAATAATGCTTTATTGAAAATAAAATCTCATGGAAGGTTTCTGAAATTTTTAGAACTAGTGGGGAGTTTATGACAATTTACCCAAACTTTTACAAACACCCAAGTTTCTTTTGGAATAATGCCATGTGTACATGAGATTATTTCATAGAGGTCTTACAGGCCCCTCACTATGAACAGGCCCTACAATGTATTAAAAGAAGGGAAAATTTCCAAAACCAGAGGATAAGAATGGTATATTTCAAAAATCGAAAATTAAGTTTGAAGTTTCTAAAATCAGATATTTATTTAAAAAATATTTATAATTTATTTAATTAATTATATATTTTATTAATTAAGCAAATTAAGGTCACAGATTTACAGTTTGGTCACAAATTGACAATTATTAGGTCACGGATTATTTTCGAGGTCACAGATTGAAATTTTAATAAGTCACAATTTATTTTCAAGATCACAAGTCAAAATTTATTAGGTCGCATATATTTTTTGAGGTCACAGATGTGAATTTTAATAATTTACAAATTAGCCTATTTAGTGGTCACAGTTAACCGAATAATCTGTGACCACCGCCCGACATCCGTCTCCACCATACTACACCACCAAACCCTTCTAACCACCACAAACTCTCAAACCACCATCACCTCACCACAGTACATTTCACCACCCACAACACGTCAATCGCACCGCAAACGGCACAACCAGTACCACAAACGTCGAACATACACCGCCACCGCCACCGCCACCGTCGCCACCGCCGCCACACCCCCATCACCGCACGAATCAACGGAGAAAAGTCCCAAAAACGCGAGGCAGCGCTGCAGATCGGGCAGCAGCAGCGCCGCGCTCGCTGTGCCTCTACAAGGTCGCCGGCACCACCACCAACCACCCCCTCATCACACGAATCAACGAAGAAAAGTCCAAAAAATGCGAGGCGGCGCTGCAGATCGAGCAGAGGCGACTGAGGCGAGAGAATGGAGGGAGAGAGGCGACGATGGTTGTTTTGACAAGCGATATGACGGAGGAGAGTAGAATGGTGATTGTTTTCTTCTAGGCTACTAACGGTGACGGTGGGTGTTTTCCTCTAGGCTACAGACGGCGAGGAGAGGAGAGGAGAGGAGAGGAGAGTTAGAGAGAGAATGTGCTTGGTGGAAATGAGGTGGAGGTGGTGGGACGTAGGGTTAGGTTATAAATTAATTTAATCTAATAATATATTTATTTAATAATCATATTTTAATTTACAAAACATCTGATTTTGGAAATATTAAACTTTGAATCTGATATTTGAAATGGGATCTTGAAAGATAGGGTTCCATGTAATTTCCACTTAAAAGAATTGTGTCCCACCACTGTGTGTGTCCTGGCAAGGACCTGTGTCCCTGTACTTCAAGCATTATTCTTTTTTTTGAGGAAAATCGTTGTGCCAACCCCCAGGACGTCCACGGGGTTGTCACAGTAGTATTAATAAATGTTGCCTATATTTTTTTTTTATAAGAATAAGGCTATGTGTACACTTTTTTTTCACACACTGTTTGACATTGTAGACACAGTTGTGGGGTCGGAGATTATTTAATCATGGGTCCTACACGTTAAATGTGAGAGGAGTGTAAAAAAAAAAATGTACTTGTAGTATTTTTCTTTCTATAATTCTTAAATTCAAGTTTTCTTTGATCTTAAAATAAATCAAAAGAAATTAAAATGTGGAATATTATAAGGAAACTTATAAAATTACTGCATTGCCATTTTACTTATGAAATAATGAAAATAAATTTCTATTTTATCAATCTTTTTTTCTTAATTAAATTAAATTTAAATTTGGGCAAGGGGTTATGCTAAACCGTCCAATTAGGTCACAGAAAGTAAGCATAAAAATCCCTTGTCGTAGCTTTTGATTGGCTTCAAGAAGCAAAAAAAATTATATAAACAAATAGGAGAAAATAGGTAACCAACAAATGTCAAAATCTTCACAAAAGGAAATAATTAGGAATCTATCTGCATGCAAATAACGTAAAGAGCAGATAGACTAATCCGAGATAAACTCAGATTTCAACCTGGATTCACTCATTTTATGACTGTAATTCCTATTCCTACCAGGAACGTACTTCCTATTCCTACTAGAAACGTACTTGCTATTTCCTATAAAGAGGACACACAATTCATTTTAAACCCTACGCAATTTCTCATATACTTTCGCTTCAACATCTTATAAACCCCATTATTTCTTATACTTTTCTTGCTTTCCCTGTTAATAAAATTCATCATAAATCCCACTTTTTCCTATATTCCGTTTCAATTTCATACCAAAAAATGGGTGATAACTGGAAGAAAACTCTATTTCTTGGTGCAGGTTCATATGGAACCATATATCTAGCATCAAAGGTCGATTCTCGTCTTTCTGATTCCATCCGCGTCGCCGTTAAATCCGCCCCTTGCGAGGATTCGACTTCATTGAAGGAGGAGGGACGAATTCTGTACGAATTGAGAGGTTGCCGGGAAATTTTACAGTGCTTTGGGGAAGACATAAGTTTCGAAAACAATGAAGGCGTCTACAGTCTACTCCTTGAATACGCATCAGGTGGATCCCTCAACAATTTGATCGACAAATATAAAGGAAACATGCCAGAATCTCTAGTTGCATGTTATTCTTACATGCTTCTCAAGGGCCTCTCTCACATTCACGAAGAAGGGTTTGTTCATTGTGACTTGAAACCTACCAATATCCTCGTTTTTCCCAGCCAAGATGGTACTGACGTACACAATCTCAAGATAGCAGATTTTGGTGCAGCCAAGAAAATTGGACAAGAGGAAATCTTGACTCCTGGGACTGATAGTTATCACCGAGGAACTCTATTCTACGCGTCCCCAGAATCAGTAGCATCTGGGCTACATATTCCAGCCACTGATATTTGGGTCTCTTGGTTGCATTATCGTGGAGATGATCACGGGAAAAAGCCTTTGGACAGGTCGGAGAAAAGATTTAATTAAGAAGATTTGCTTCGACGATATAAACATTCCCAAAAAAAATTCGGGCCCTGCACGACATTTTTTGAAGATGTGCTTGGCAAAGGAACACCAGAAGAGATGGACGGCCAACATGCTATTGAATCATCCATTTATTGTCAAGAATTTGGCAGCATTGCCTCCCAATTTTAACGATCGAGTGATGCTCTCTCTGACTAATCCCTTTGGGAGGGGTACATGGGTTTCTACGTACGACGTATTTTCCACTCAATCCGAGCCTGAGGAACCTGCTGATTTAGGGCTTGTTTGGAATAGTTTAATAAGTTGTTAAAAAGTAGGGATAAAAAAATTTCCTTATGTATAATCATTAATATGTGTGTGGAATTTCTTTTTTGTTCTAGTGAAAGAAAACTTGGAAAAAACTGCATTATGAATTTTAATATTTTTTGGTATCATTTGAATAAATATTTTCATCATTCAATTTGAATATATGTATTATGTTAGTTTTGTTGTGTTTATTTTACAGCATTATCAAATAAAGGCAAAAAAGAGAACTAAATGGAAAAAAAAAAAAATCAACTTACTTTATAATTTTATTATTGAAATAAATTATCAACTAAATATATGTATTAACTAAAATGTGCACAAAGATATGTTACGTTGGCTTTTTCCCTCTTAACACGTACGAAACAATAGAGATAAAAAAAAATGGTAATGAGTATATATACTTGAAACACTATGCTCCTGTATTTTGACGTATATTAAAATTAAATTTTTAGTAAATTTTGGTAAAAATTGATGAAATACGTTGAAAACTTGATTCGAACTGAGCTTTAAATCATCTTACATATTTGATAATTGGAGAGTCTAACCCATCATCATTTTTCTTCAATTTTTTTTTGGGGAATGCTATCCGATTTAAATCAAGCTAGAACCATATATTACTTCTCGGTCATAACACAAATCTCAAAATAATTCTAAAATTAGCTAGATAAAAGTACTACTATAAAATTAATAACAAACAATCAACCAACACAAAAACTAAAATTAAAAATGTGCGATAAATCAAACGATTAACAAGGTTTCATTGTGAACCTAGAAGATTAGCCTAACATGGTTGATTATGAATATAAATGATAATTGATTAGAACATAACCCAAATAATTTGAGAGAAAAATTGGGTAAAACCCTGTATCTTGAATATCTTCAATGATCTTGAGCGGCATCTTCTTCTTCTTCAAACAACCCACACGCCTTAAGAGAATTCATGTAATTTTTGCTCTAAGATATATATGTTCTTTGGTGAGAGTAATGCTAACATCATTGGTGTTATAATATCCGTCTAGATAGCATTAAGTATCATTAAATAAAATATACAATTAAATGAACCACATGATTTCACATTTAATTAAATATATCACATAATACCAATGTTCTAAAAGGCAAGCCTTGACGGCGCTTAGGCGGGAATGCCAAGTCAAGTGGCTTGGCGCCTTATTTATCGGTCAACAATCTAATACGTGCCTTATTATTATTATTATTTAATTTTTTTACAATTCTTTTAAGTTAAAATATAAATGCTGATTTCTTCACTTCTTCTGTCATAGGTTCAAAACAGCCGTTTGAAACCTTAAACAAAGGAAAATTTACGAAAATTCTTATTTATTTATTATTTAGTATTTTCATTTGAAACTTATCTTTTTATTGAATTTTTTTAAAAAAATGTATAAAATTCCTATAAATATGTTTTAGATAGGTATTATTTTTAATTATTAAATAATTTTTTGATTTATTAAAAATTAAAATAATATTAAAATAAGAAAACCCATTTTTACACCTATGTCTCGTCTAGTCCATAGCTTGTCTCCATATATTGTCACGCATTAAGTCTTTTAGAATACTGTATAATACTACATAAACACGTGATTTAGCACCACTAGTACTATAATAGCATTATTCTTCTAAGGACAAAGCTACATGTACGTGCCCTGCTTCATAGGTTCTGTACATGACATACACATGGCGTGGGTGGGTGATATTTTTTAACAATATTTTAAGTGGAAATTACACAAAACTCTAACATTAAAATGTTGACTTCTAAAATCAGGGGGAAAGTTTAACATTTCAAAAATCAGAAATTTTATTTTAATTAATATCTTAACTAAATTTTATATTAATTATTTAAATATTAAATAAACTAATAAAAGTAGGAAAATATCAAAACCCTACCCACCAAACTCGTAACTTTCCTTCGTTCCCCCTTTCCCTGCCTTCTCCGTCGTCTCTCTGACACCATCGAAGCGCACTTGGACGGCGCCGAAGACATGGATACTCCAATCATCGCTGTAAGGCTGTGCTTCGCGTCGGTATTGGTGGATCTGTGGCGAGGTAAGGATGGTTTTGGTTTTAGAATGTTGGTGGATCTGCGTCGGTATCGACTGGTAGGTGATTTGTGTGTGGTGTTGGTTGAAAATGGTGGAGGTGGTGATAGTGGAGATCTGATTTGTTGGTGGAGAACTGGTGGTGGCGGCGCAGGTTGGGGTAGTCGTGGTAGTAGCGGTGTGGATCTGCGGCGAGGTAAGGATGGTTTTGGCTTTAGAATGTTGGTGGATCTGCATCGGTGAGGTGTGGCCGACGGTGTTGTGCTTGCTGTGATGGTTTTGGCCGGTGGTGTTGTGCTTGCTGTGGTGATGCGATATGTTGTGCTTGCTATGGTAGTTTGTTGTGCTTGTTGTGTTGTGTAATGCCGCCTAAACCTATGTGTGGTGGTGGTGTTGTTGATGTTGGTAAAGTGGTGGTGGTGCCGACGACGTGACGGCAGTGGTTGTGATGTCTTGCGGTGTTGCAGTCGTGGCGGTGCTAGTGGGATGGCGTGGCGATTGCTGGCGATTTTTTGGGTTTTTGTTTGGGGTTGTGTTGGCGAGCGATTTTCAAATTTTAAGGTGTTGGAAGCGGCGGCGGTGATGGTAGGTTCGGAAATTTTTTGGTTGGTCGTGATATGGTGGAGATGGTGGTCAGGTGGTGGTAACAAATTATTTGGTTAACCGTGACCACTAAATTGGTTAATCTGTGACCAATGATTTAGATAATTTGTGACTAATAAATAATATGTGACCTAAGAAATTATTAATCTGTGACCAATAATATGATAATTTGTGACTGTATAATAAGTTGTGACTTATAATATTTGTGATTTGTGACCGATGAATAAATTGTGACCTATGAAATTTTAAATCGTGACCGTAAAATAATTTGTGACATTAAAATTATAATTTGTGACCTCAGAAATAAATTGTGACATATAAAATAATTGATTTGTGACCTCGAAATAATTTGTGACCAATTAATTTGATAATATGTGACCAATAATTGAATTTATGATCAAATTATATATATTTGTGACATTTATATATTTAATTAATGAAATTTTAAATAAAATCTGATTTTTGAAAGTTGAAACTTGTTATCTTATCATTGAAATGAGTCATACTTATTATCTTACTTATGAATTTTTTCCCATATTTTAATTACATGTGCTCCATCTCATGTGAGTGTTCATAAAAAATTTTGTAGACCATACTCCTGTACATATGACATTTTCCTTCTTCTAATAATGATGATGTATATTGTGTTAACGAGGCGTCCCCACATACATAAGCCTTAGAATCCCTAAAAATGGGCACAAGATCCCATAATTCAGCCCTAGTTTAGACCTATTCTCTAAAAATTCATTTTTTTAAAATTTATTTTTAATTGTACATTCTTCCAATAAAATAAATTTACATATAAACCTATAATTTTTATCTTCTTTTTAACTATACATTCTTTAAAAAAAAAAACACTATTAAAAAATCTATTTTCTCCAAAAATAATGCTCAAATAAGGGCTTAATTGGATAATTTCCCTAGTAGTGCCACCCATGTGCCAATAGTGTGGTGCATACGACACCCCTGCAGTCCATTTTTTTTTCCTCATTCCAACTATAGCGTACGCGCCATCACGTTGGTGTCAAATCATGCAACTACTTGCGATTCCCTATCCCCTGCACTCACCTTAATCATACGTGTTAGGTCTATTCCACTTCGATGACCCGACTTTCGATGCACGTGCGAAATAATGCTAGTTATACCAAATAATGTAGCGGGACCAAATCAAGAAAACCAATTTCATGAAAAATATATGCTATCAAACACCAAAAAAGTAGGAAAATGGATTTGAATTCCTAATTCTAAAGGAAAAAAAAGGGTAATCAAACATACCCATACTTCTTTTCATAATTTTGTAACAATCAAAATAATACAAATAATTTAATAAAGATTAATACATTTTCAGTCAAGAAAGACAGTTTCAGCAAGATGCTTTCCATGTGGAACTGTGGAGTTGATTCTTTCAAAACCAGAAAGTAAGAGTGCTTCTTTGCAAATTAGCTGATTTAAATTTTAATGAGCCATCACAACATATATCATCGATCTCTTTTTGCGATGTAGATTTACACTTGGATTTTTCTTCAAGTTCGTGAATAATTTTACCTTCATTATCCCCTTTTTCTTGATGATAAATGCACCATTCCTGCCCAATCCTGTCCAACGAATTCATGTTTAAGACAGGGCTTGAGACTTGAGATTGCAATTTTTTCTTTACCCTACTTCTCCCCTCTATGCTGCAGAAATTTTTGAATCGATGGCAGAGCGTTGGTGAAATGTGGACATTGGTGTAAATGCTTGCCATAAATGGGATGAGAAATCTTGATATCTCTACATTTTATGTTGTTCAATGTAGGTTACATATTATCTTTTACATTGTAATTACTTGTATAAGTTGCATAATAATCACAATTCAATTTTATAATTTCTGTAAAGGAACACGGTTTGCATCGTTCCACGTAAAGGAACAAACTAAATTAGGAAATAATAATAATAATAACCTTCCCAAATATGAAATTTTAGATAGATGGCTCCTTCCTGCGTGTGAAAAAATGGGTTGATCACACGCTTGAACCACATTATAGCAAGGGATATGCTACATGTACACCTCATGTCCTACATAATGCCATACACCCCTCTCACATGGAGGGGGCCACGAATATTTTATTATGTGTGGGCCCCCTTCCATGTGAGAGGGGTGTAGGACATTATGTAGGACATTGTGTACATGTAATATTTTCCTTATAGCAATGAGACTAGCAAGATCATTAGTGTGAGCAAAAGAGAGGCACTCCAAAATTGCCAATAAAATGGCGAAACTGCCCCATAAATTTCTTTGAGAAAGTCGATAATAGTTTTCATAATTTCCATGCGAATCAAAATCCATCACAAAATCTTGACTAAAAATAAGCTTATCCATACAAATATACTCGAGATAAATAAAAATCTGAAATTATAAAAGTGTGAATTTGTGCGCGCGCGCGAGATAAAAGGGGAAGAGGGGAGCCAGGGAAGAGGCAGTGCATGGAAAGGGCAGCAGCACCCAAAATGTGATGTTGACTGGTCCATTTCATGCTCCGTCTCGTCCCCGTCTCCCCACACTCCTATTACTTACCTTGATGATGTGTGACCATAATCTCGACTCTTCAGTTCATTTTTTGATCAACGTGTTATCAAAATGATCTTGATCTAAAGTTTTTATGAAACGACAAGAATTTAAAGATTTAAGACAAAAAAGTGGTTCGACAACAAATGCCTACCGAAATGGATGAAAAGGAACCCTCATTTATTGACTTTATTTTTGAAGGGGGAGGAATATGTGGCAGTACACTTCTAATTGCTAGTAGTACAAAGTGCAATACTGTCTGTACTTTTACGTCTAAACGTACTTCCAACATTGTTCAATCGAACAAGAAACCCATATAACATGCCTTGACAAATCCATCAGGGAATAAATAAGTATTTGGTTACTCTGCTAATTCTATAACATCAAATTGTATTGTATTATAATAATTATATTTTATAATTTAGATCTTGTTTTGTTAGTTATTCAAAAAATAGTACATATTTATTGCATCAATAGAAATGCTGCTTGTACAATACAATTTTACAGTACAAAGATCCGTAAGATTCACTAGCATCACTAGAATCACGGAACAGGGAATTAAAAATTAGAGTTGCGCTACACGTACACCGAGCCTTACAGCTCGATGTACAGCACCCACACATGGGAGTGAGGCCCGCGCATTTATTGGCATGGGCCCCTTCCCCCCACGTGAGGGGAATGTGCAAGGGGAATAATTCTAAAAATTAACAGGTAAAAAGTTTTAACTCTGCCACAAATCTTTATTGTATGACATTTTCACGATATTAGCAGTCCCTAACCAACTGGGACAAGAGACCAATCTTTTGAACTTTCGACCTCAACTTTATTTTCACAATAGTTATGTTTTATTTTCTGTCCTTTTACTCTTTTTAAGTCCCTTTTTACCAATTTTTATTGCCTTTACGTTCTTGACCAGCTGCTCCTTTCATAACAAATTTGAATGCCAAATCTTTCTTCATCTCATCATGTATTATCCTCCAAGTGTGGTACCAAAAATCTCCTGTTTTCGTCATACTTGGCTGATATAACCATCCGTCCCCCACCGGCTTATAAAATCGGCGTACGAAGTGCACAAGGCTCTCTACCACTGCAGGCCCTGGAAAGGTTAAGGAGCATATAACTTAGTAGAGCTGTTAAGCTGCAAAAACGGGAACAGGAGCCAGGAGACCCCAGGAATTACTCAGTTTTTAAGTAAGACGGTCTCTTCCGTCCATGCTCATATGGGTGCCAAAATGCGATCTTCTCGAGTTCAACTTGAAAAATTAGAATAAAATTCAGAAATAGAATGACTTGTTCAAATAACAATCACTTTATGATATCACTTTATGATGGAGCACATCACTAAAAATTTCCCAAATATCTGAGACAGTGCAAATCTTTCTGTAATGGCCTATAAAGACCCTCATCGGATGAAGGTGTATTGTTCTATTTACAACATAGACAGACATAAATGCTCGCCACTTAGGCCCTGATCCATAGGACTTGACTCTAAAATAAGATCTCCCAGTTTTATATCCAAACATGCAAAAGACTAGTATATTATCTAAGTAATGTAAAATAGAACTAGTTAACGATCGTCCACACTAATGCAATGCACAAACTGAAGGATAAACCATCAATTTCCAAGGACTTCTAGGGAAATTAAATTCTATAATTCAAGAAAAATATATGCCCTCTTTTCTATTAATAAGATGCTCAATATTTTGTGTATATGATTTCTTGGGTACAAATCAAATCTTAATTTGGCTATTTTCAAAGTAATTTATCATATTAGGAGTCCTCTGAAGTCTTGAAGAGAATTGATGGCATAAGAACTCGAGATATTAGAGTCTGAATTGTCCTCAACATTGAAAAAATGAAGCTCTCTTTTCTCCTTTATACATCCTCTCTATCCCATACATCTGCTGCTGCTTCGGTACAGCACTTTTTTTTATCCTAAAATATTATTCTTCACCTCCTGTTCCTCCCAGAAGCTAAAGGGCACTTACAACCATAATTCTCTAGTGCTGAATAGAAATCCGCTGAGAAAATGCTTAATCTCTGCTTTCAGTATATCTTTATATTTCACTGTTTCTCTGTATATCTTTCACCTATCCTGCTGTAGGACAAACCTATTACAAATAGGATTGGAATTATATATTTTTGTAGTAGGATTTTATCTCTTGCTTAGAATAGGAATTTTTTTCTTGTTAGAATATGATTTTTTTTTCATCCTTCTAGAATTTTAAATGCTTTATTCATTTATATTTAGGGATTTCAATTTGCCTATACAAACAAAGGCTTTGTATACTTTTTAAGAACAAATTCATCACAATCAAATTAATCTCTATAAATTTTCGAATTTTTCAATTTTCTTCCTGTTTCAAGAATTTTAATTCCCCTTACGCACCATATCCCCAAGATTTGTCCAATCCTATACTTCCCTCCATTTCTAAACTAAATATTTCTGAAAACACGACCCTAAAAGTTAATCCTTTCTCTGCCTCTATAAGGAAATTACAACATGGTTATCTTATGTCAATAAGCTGATAATATTGTTCTTTTTTCTTCACCATTTCAGCAGATAGCATGCCAATTTTAACATGCAATGCATTTACCTCATCTTCAGTGAATGCATATGCTAAATAACAAGATTTGAGTATTACTTTCACTTAGCAAAAGTAACCTTGGTGTTGAACGTACATTTTGAGTTTATCCAAAAGTGAAACGGCAGTCACCTCACTTGACACTTGGTGCAATAAATCTAGACCCCAGTTTCATGGTCATGACCCCAACTATGATAGTGGTCCAAAGTAATGCAGTGGTGTTTAAGAAATTAAAACTTGATTGGGAACCACTGATCTCTCATATTATGCAATTATTCTCAATTTTCTATTAGCTAACGAAGAAGAGTAGATGGTGAATTGGCCCTTGCCCAAAGATTATGAAGCATCATGTCAAAAATCACTTCCCACAAGATGCAAAATATGGCTTGGAAAGCAACTGATCCTTTTATATTCATTCTCATCTAGTGTAATCATAGTTTCTTGTGACATGTAAGCACAATACGAATAATCAAGAAATAGCGAAAGAAGTATCGAAAGGATAAAACTTCCTTATCCATACCAAATTACCAATGATGATGTATCAATATGAATAGAAGAACACAATTCCACAGCAGTTGAAGCTAATGGTAGAAAGCAAGATAGAGCAAAAAAGAGTGCCTTTTCAGTTCGGAAGAAGTGAGCAAGTAAGCCCATCCTTCACTAGCTTGTTAACAGCATCCCTGAACCTCTGGTAATCCTCAACCCTATTGTAAACCTGATGAGAGATCCTGGCATACCCAGTAATTTGATCGATCTCCCCCTCCAAGGGTGCCCTGTAGTACATGTGTACCTCAATCCCAAAACATTCCCTCAAATGTGTCCTCAACTTCAACGCGTTCTCATCGCTCTTAATCCCCAAACAAGCTGGCATTCCAACCATCACCATACTCGAGCACATCTCCGGAGGAGCCCCCAGTTCCGTCCCCCATGCATTCGACAACATCTCTGCCATCTCCACTACCTTCTTATGATTTCTCCTCATTATCCCTTCAATTCCACCGTCAAACCTACTCACAAACTCCATCACCTCTGGCAACACCAGCTGTGCACTATAGTCCCTTGTCCCGACCCACCCCCTCTCCATTGCCAATCCATTACCGTACTCATGCGAGATTACCAAGTGGTGCAAGTCCGAAAACTCATCCGACATTTTACAGTAAAGAAATGCCGAAGATGGAGGGCAAAACAACCACTTGTGCAAATTACTAGTGTAAAAATCTGCGCCTATCGCCTTCACATCTATTTCAATATTCCCTATTGCTTGGGCGCCATCCACAAAAATTCTATCCACACCCTCATCTCTACACATTTTCACCAACTCTTTCACCGGTATTATAACGCTAGGCATGGAAGTAATGTGATCAATCACGGCTAATCTAATCTTTCGACCATTTGCCTTTGCCATTTGAAGGGAATTTTGGAATTCTAAAATTATCTCGTCATCAGATTTAAATGGGAAAGGGATAGGCACCTCGATAATGTGGCCGCCGGCACGCGAAATGTAAGCTTGGACAGCCTTCTTAACGGCACTGTAAGAGTGGTTGAGAATTATGGCGGCGTCGCCAGGCTTGAAAGCAGAGGAGAAGAAGGACCAAGTGTAGTGCTGGAGGACGATGGCGGCAGCACTGGTGACGTTATCAACGACGGAGACTTCGTCGACATGATCAGCGTTGATGAGTGACTGGATTATGAGGCGGGACTCAAGGATAGAAGGCGTGAGGGTGTTGAAGTAGTAGTAGTCAGGTTGCCTGAGGAAGAGGAGTTGGTGGCGTTGCTGGGCGGAGATGATGGAGGAGGGGCAACTGCCGAAGCTGCCATTGTTAATTCGGGCAACGGTCGAGTCGTGATGAGAGAATTCAGATCGGAGCTCCGATGGACTAATGGGTTTGGCTTGATGGGTGGTGCCACTGCCATGGATGGAGTGGAAGGAAGCCATTTTGATGAACTGGAGTGAATAAAAATGTACGTGAGTTTGGTTCTGGACTTCTATTTGATGGTTTAGATTTAGGATATTTTTTCTAGCTGTCGTTTGACAAAAGGATTATCTATTGGTATTATTTTCAACATGTTGTCGGACCATACTAGTTATAGAATCGAAATTGACAATTTCGATTGACAATCACTTATACGGAAAGGAGGTCCATGCTGAATAAAAAAATTGTGGACCCCCCTTTCCGTGAGATGGTTGTCAACTCCGATTATACAATTAGGATAATTTTTGTTTTAATCTGTCCAAAAAAAATTAATTAATTAATTATAGGATTTTATATTTCAAGGAAGTTAGTTGTCACATTCTCATCATTTTTATCTAAAAGCAATTAATTTTAAAATTTGATAGAGTCTTAAAATTGAAAAACTAGCCGTTATTGTTGATTTTTATTAGACGAGTGAAACCCAATAACGATCATATTTTCAATTTTAATTGAATTTTAATTGTTACCAAACGGGCTCTTAAAACTTAACAGAGACTCCTTTGTGAAACACACTGCTACTTGATACTCAACATTTCATGAAACAAGTCATGTCTTGCTAAGAATCAAGAATTAGGGCTCGTATGACACGATCTTTGCTTTTGCTTCTGCTCTGGTAAAAGAGCTTTTTTGAGAAAGTTATCTTAGATCAACTTCTTTTAAAAGCTCTTTTATCTAAACATGTTAAAAAATAACTTCTTAATTTCAAAATCAACTTTTGACTTTCAAAAATTCTGTCAAATGAACACTTAATATGATCCTCAAAGAAGCCCATGGGATCTTTTATCTTATATCGACTTCTTTTAAAAATTATTTTATCCAAACATGTTCAAAAACGGCTTCTTAATTTCATAATCAACTTTTGACTTTTCAAAAATTCTATTAAATGGACACTTAGGGTGTGTCTGGGAACGCTTTTGCAAAAACAAAAATCAATTTTCCAATCAAATCAGATGACCCACTGACATAGTTGCCTTGCACGTAAATGACAAATTTGTAGGAGAAATAACCATTCCATCCTCCATGCCAAGTGAAAATATTCCACTTTCTCTCACCTCTTATCACCTTTTGACCATTTGTATAAAATATTGGCAGCCTTTGAAAAAATAGTATACATAATTTGACTTAACAACTTGTTTGAGCCCCTAACTTCTACAAAAAAGTTTCTAGAAGAGTATACAGGCCCACGTTTGCAGCATAAGTCAATAATGACGGAATTCTTTTATTATTTTTATTATATGTTTCTTTCCATTTTTGCTCTTACATATCAAACAAAATGTAGGAGAAAGATTGAAGGGTAAATACATAAATTTACAAGTCAGGTATGAGGGCAAACACGATATTAAGTTGTAACGGCTGGATTTTTTTAAAATTGTGTCAGAAACTCAGTCACTTTTTCACTTCTCATTAATGCATTTACTGTTGAAAAAAGAAAATTGTTTGAAAAAAAGGGGCTCAAACGGGGGCTATCTGTTGCTTCCCACAGTAATGAGCTTGGTGGGCCCACCACCAAGAGAACATAGCAAATTCACGTCCCTATAAAACGGAAATTAGAATTTTTTTTTAACATTTTCATGTTCGCAAATTAGTAGAACAATTCGTTAGCACGAAAACGTAATTTCTCATGTAAATGGAGAAGACAATTGCAAATTAACACCCCCATTATTGTGGCTTACAAAATGCGCATATATTTTTTATTTTCCAAACCGTAAATCACTACAACGGTTCATACACACGAAATAGTCAATAAAGGGAAATGGACAATAAAATTGATTACGATAACTACGTTGTTTTACGAACACATGCTTACTGACTTTGAGCCAAGTAATCTCGAAAACGATCCCACTCATTCCGTTGCATTTTTGGTTCAATCATTTCAGCAACGGCTTCTTGACGTGCATCTGGAAGATCTACCTTCGCCGCGTTCGGATCCGTCTCCACAGCTGCGAACGCCTCGTCGAGAACGCTGTCCGACGAAGGAAGTTATGTACTGTCATAGTAGCTAGGACAACATCAATATGCACTTTGAAATTGTAACTTAGCATACGATCGAGGATTTTTCAGTGATTCTTACATACACCAAATGCACGTTCTATTACGTTCCTGCATGATGAATGGGCGTAGTTAAATTTTTCATGTGCGTTTCGAAAAGCTAGTCTTCGACCCGTCTGGTCGTCATGGAATTGCTGAAAATGATATAATATATCTGACCCTTTATACGGAGCCATGTACCCCGGTCTATGGACGAATCCAGAGTCGATAAGATAATATTTTTTCAAGGCCGGATGTGGAAAATTAATATCAGGACTATTTATAGCTTGTGCCAAAATGCGTGCACTGTGGGTGATCCTGGCCCACCCTGCATGCACAAATGTGAAACATAAATTGAAATCACATGCTGCAAGCACATTTTGTGTGGGAATATCCTTCCTTCCGATGAAACTCACTCGTTCGTCCCGCGGCAGGACAGCTTTGACGTACGTTCTATCAATCTCACCTATGCAATTTTGAAATAGTGGATGCTTGTTGATATTTGGTACGTGATACTCTGCACTGTGATTATAGTTCGGATCAGGTCTTATTACTCGTTCACTAAGTTCCACGACGGCTTGAAGCACGATCTTGAAGTAGTGTCCAACAGTTTTCAAAGAATGATTGAATATCGTCTGAACCTGTCTATACCCTTTTCAATGTGATAATATGCACAAGAACATCCCAACTTGTTCATACACGTCTACGTGCTGGCCACTATGTAGTCCGTATTCGTCGCGGAATAAATGCGTGAATGCTCGCAGCTCTGTGGGATACATCCTAAATTCTGCAAAACATTTTTTTGGACTATATTTCACGACATCCAGCATGAACATGTGTCCGTTTCTCGCAAATGGGAACCTTCTAATTTGACTTCTCTGTTCGCGATAGTACGTTGCAACATCAACTTCTGCTTGTCGACAGTAGCGAAACCATTCCACTATGTCCGCCTCGAGTGCTTGCAATTTCCTCTTCGTCGAGATCGTCTTCATCATCAGAGCGTGAACCGAGATCACAATGGTAATCATAACGGGCCATTACACGTTGTGGTGTCACTGATCCAAAATAATATTTCAGAGCAAAAGGAGCAACGAGAGAAAACTTCAAGAACTATTCCTATTTTTACAACTGCGAAGAAATTGGTTGAATGTTTGATTTTATAGACCACATAGCACACCTACAGATATCTGGTACTAACATTGATGATGGTAAGTGTCATTGGAGGTCCATCATAAATGTTGTAAGATTCTTTGTTAAAGAAGAAAAAATAAAAAAGCAATTAAACTTTATGCAGGAAATGACAATGGTGTGGAAAAATTGGGCACCAAATTTAAAAGTACAGATACGATTTCAGAATGCAAATATTATTAGTATAGACCCAAACATGTCTCATGACATGTCCAGCTACGAGAAATAAGAAAAAAAACTCTACAAACACTACTGATCCGACACATAAACCGGCCCTAAAGTTTTTTTAAATTTTTCCGCTACACCCCACATCAAGGTCATCGTTTGTTGTCATCCTACCTGCTCCACTCGACCCAGTCCATTTTCTCATTCATATCGTCCTGCATGTCAAGCATCTCCCTGTTAGCCCTTTTGCTCAGGAACTTGCAAGTCCAGAAGTATAAGTCCGTCTTTTTCTGTAGTATGTCGGTCGCAACCAACTCGGCCATGATTGTCTTTGCAGCAGTCACCGGAGGACCTACCAAATTTTCAATTTTTTCAGCTACTTGTAGACTTGCGGAGGCTGCGTGGTCGACAGAGTACTACAAATCCCTGGCGGATTCTTTAGCTCTATTCTCTTTCGCGTTCTTGCTACCAGAACGACGTTTGTCTCCACTTCGCGCCCTAGAGACGTCCATGCTTGTTGCACGTGGGGCCGATTTGTCCCCTTCATCACTGGACCCTCTATTCTCCTCGCCTCTGGTTGAGTGTCGCGCAGGTCTTCGTAACCACTATTCTCAAACATTGCAAATCCTGTCCAGCACATTTACGACGGTGTGACCGCATACTTATCGCTGTCGAAGGCATCCCCGAACAACACCTTGTAGCTGTATACCTCTCTGCAGTCTTTGTCTCTGTATTCTCTGTAGTCCTTGTTCTCCTGTTCGACATGTACAATATAAAAGAACAAACCAACAGGAACAGCGCAGACCAATTATCACATAACATATATAAATCATATTGGTAGGAGTGAATAAAATATTATAATAGGTGAAGAGAAGCGCGAAAAAAAAAATTGTAGTCCCATTAAAATCATTTCAGTTCATGAGCTCATATTCCAAAGCAAAATTCATCCAACATCACCCCTCAGCATGCTATCAACAACGACTTTAAGCCCCAGCAAGATGTTATCCCATTTCTACAGAGTACTTCTCAATTATATATGTCATCCCAATTAGCAGCCATTTATTGGCTGCATCATTGCAGTGACATCTATTGTTACAGGAAGATTACTTTTCGATCCTTCTCCATACATCAACGGATCAGATGCTCATTGAAGGAGTAGTTTCTAGTCAATGAGGAAAGAAAAAAGAAAATAACACTATAACCCCAATGCTAAAGAGTAAACAGAAGTGAATTTTAAAAATTTTGTTCAAAAAATAATCATATGCTATAACTTCCATGTATGAGCATCCAGGATTGGCCAGCACTGTTGATCTATAGCATGCTACTTCCTAGACTGAGAAGCAATTTGCTAAGTATAGACCAGAAAACTAGCAATGAGCCAATGTGAACATGAAAAAAAATCTCACCTCATCAAATAGGAGCAGCATTGAAACCCCATTGGTAGTTGCTCAATTATCACAACGATTGAAGAATTTTTTTAATCCAATTGAGGTTCAGTAAGCAGCTTATTGTAATGTAGTAATATTTTTGTCATTGAACGAAAAAACGTAATAGGTGAAGTCGATTTGTAATGCCATATAATGTTTCTAACACTCTAAACGCATCAAATTCACACAAGTCCAGGTGCCATACATAGGAAAAGATGGCTTGATTTGCAGCACCACAAAATTAAACTCACAGAATCAGGCAACTTAGATTTCGGATGAAGTAAGGATTAATCGAATAAACCAGATTGTTTCCACCATTTTCCACTCAAACATGACAAGCTAGTCTGGACTGTCTATACATGCATATGTGTCTGTGTAATACAATGGTGTGATATGTATGAACGGGTACTGGACGTGCAACTGTAACATGCTTCAATGAAGTAAATGGTGTACAAAGACCTAAAATAATTGGAAATACTGCACTTATAACCGGGTACCTTAATCTTGCGCTCCCACCACTCGTTTGAGGCAGCAATTGTGCCCGTTGCGGAGATGTACTCGACATCACTGCAGTTCAACAACTCCTTCAGTCGTTTATGCTTTTGACAGAGACAATCTCAGTGATTCTTCAACTATTGCTTTGTCCAAACGTGGCCCGACTGCTTGTTGAACAACCGGATCACTTGGTCCCAGCCGTGTTTCGTTGAAGCATTTCCCGTTACGGTGACCGTCGGAAATCACCGTCTCGCAAGCGCCGATGAAAATTTCGTTATCCAATTTGCTCCAATGGGCATTCTTTCGGGCCGATGCTTGGGTCTGGCTTGGTGTTGAGAAAATTGGAGGTGGACGCCTACCCCATGTAACCCATCTGCGAAGACAACGATGAAACTTCAGATTATGAATTTCTTTGGGGGAGGGTCATGAGGTAATATGCTATGACGAGGGAAATGGAAATTAGACACAACTTCGACCCTTACCGTTGACAGTCGTGAATCCATGGTGGTGAGTGTTATGTCTCCTGGCCGGAAGAAAAAACGTGGTCCCAGCAACGGAATACTCTTTCCGTCCAGCACCGTGAGTACACCCAGAGGAAAGGAGTTGTCACAATAAGCTGGTCCGGGAAAGGCGTTCACGGAGGAGGTTTCGTGGGTACGGATCTGGGAAGTAAATCACTAGTGGTTGTGTTGTGACTATGGGCGAGATCCAGGTAAATGGAAGGGAGAAGCATTTACAGTTGGGAGAGTATTTTTCTTGTGGTTGTTGGGGCGTGTAATGAGGAGGGTAATTTGGGAAAAATGAGGTAAATGGCCTGAGGTGGTACATCCAGGATGTCAGAGTTTTGCAATTAAAAAATACAAATAATGGTTGATTTTTTACTCGGCAACGGTCCAAAAATTCATCACCAATACACCCAGACACACCCTTAATTTGTCCTCAAAGAAGCCCATGGAATCTTCACCGCACACCAAATTTCGGCAATTATATTCAATGTAAACTTCAGCCTTCTATTAATGACCGTGAACATAAAACAGCAACATAGTAAGATGTCTTAACCAAATGGTATATCTTGTCGTGTGCTTGTAAGGATACCTATAGAGAAAATGTCACAAGTGTAATAGTCTATTCCGGCAATGAGAAAAATTATTCAAATATGTTCAATAATAACTTATTATTTTCAAAAACAATTTTTGATTTTTCAAAAATCATGTCAAATTGGCTTTATTTGATCCTTAAAGTAGCCCCTCGGATCCGTACAACATACCAAATTTCAATAGTTATATTCAGTGTGAAATTCGGCCTTCATTCTATTGATGACCTGATATCCAATCACATAGAAACCGGCCATGAAGAGTAAACAGCAACATCGTAAGATGTCTTAACCAAATGGGATATCTGGTTGTGCGCTCGAAAGGAAAACCTATAAAACGAGAATGTAACAAGTGGAGTAACTTATTCCGACTATGAAGATGGTTCTACAAGGAACCAAAAAATGATAAGGAATCTAATATTTGTACATTTCTCCATCAATGTTTTGAAATATTAATTCCTGCTTAATTTTAAGTAAATTGAAACGTCACTTTGCTCAGGTAGGTAGAGAAACTTTTGTTTTCATCTTTTTTACACCATAAATTGAGAAAAAGAAGCTTACCACACTTTCTGATTGCTAATAAGGAATACGTGTGTTAATGGAAAAAGGCACCAGTTTACAAGAAATAATCAAGACCCATTAAGCGTATTTCTGGAACAATAATCAATTGGAAAAACCCTTAACCCGACTTTAAAATAGGAAACAACTTATGTGAAGTCCACAGACCAATACTTAGCTGGAATTAACATAAGAAAGAAAATAAAAGATGTAAAGTTAGCCAAAGATAGAGGTAATGAATCTTTGAATTGGATCTAAACTGACGAGAACAATACGATGGAATTGTAAGACTATCCATAAATGCATCCACAAAATTTACATATCACGAAAAAGAAAACAGACTCATTGTCTCGACAAATTAGAACTAACCTTGAAAACTCAAAATATGACAAATTCCTAAACTAGCGAACTTTTCTCAGATGCTTCTAGAAGACACCAAGTTCTCAGTGGCAAAACAATGAACTTCATATTACATTTTAAACTTTCTGGCAGGGTTGATATAGCTGGTGAGGTAATAAATATTGAACACGAACATTCTGATTAATCTTGCGGGGTGCACGTAGTTGATGAGGATATGGAATCTGAAGCTTCTGTGGAGTGGTAAAGAGGTGGTTTGTAGAAGCCCATGTACCATTCCCAAAGGGATTAGTCTGAGAAAGCAGCACTCGATCATTAAAATCTGGAGGCAGTGCTGCCAAATTCTTGACAATAAACGGATGATTCAATAGCATGTCAGCTGTCCATCTCTGTTCGAGTTTCTTCGCCAAGCATTTGTTCAAGAAATCTTTTGCAATGTCGGAAATATTTTCGGGTATTGGATTACCAAATCCAATCTGCTGAAACAACTCTCCATCATTCCGAGCAGTCGACCAAATGCGTCTCCCTGTGATCATCTCCACGACAATGCAACCAAGAGACCATATATCAGTAACTGGCTCGTGAATCCCCAACGCTATCGATTCTGGGGACGCATAGAACAGTGCGCCTCTGTTGTGAATCTTTCGGCTAGGACTCAAGATTTCCTCCTCTCCAATTTTCTTGGCCTGTCCAAAATCTGCTATCTTGAGATTGTGTATGGTACCATCTTCGCTGGGAAAGACGAGAACATTGGCGGGTTTCATGTCGCAGTGAATAAACCCTTTTTCATGAACGTGAGAGAGACCCTTAAGCAGCATATAACTGTAACAAGCGACCATAGGTTCCGGCATACTGCCTCCGTAGTTTTTGATCAGATCAAGGAGGGATCCACCGGATGCGTATTCAAGGAGAAGATTGTAAACCTTTCTATTGTTTTCAATACTAGTATCTTCTCCAAAACACTGAACGATTTCACGGCAACCTCTCAGTTCGAACAGAATTTCTCCCTCCTTCTTCAGCCAATTCGAATACGGAAAAGTGGCCGACTTCACAGCGGCGGTGGAAACAGATAGTGGAGGATCCACCTTTGCCGCCAAATGTACGGTTCCATACGAACCCGCACCAAGAATGTGAGCCTTACTCCAGAAACCCATTAATTTTTTCTTTGATCTTAACCAGAAATTGAAACAGTGTATCGGAAAATTTTGGAACAAAATATGACGGAAAATTGAGCGATGTTTTGGTTTTATAGTGAATTTCCTCTCTCCTTTATAGAATCAAACTAGGATTGAAATAGCGATCCAGTTAATTCCAAGTATCCGTTGTTTGCAGGTTGTTACCTTATTGGTTGTAGTAAGTGTTTGAAAACATTCCTTAATTGAAAACTTTCCTTATTCTTTACCAGGAAATTGGTTTGAATGAATAAACTCGCACTAAATATGGGGATTCATAGTTTCATTATTACCAAACTCTTAACTTTCCATATTTATTTCTGTATTTGAAGATTTGAGATCTTTTCAAGTGTTAATTATCTGACTTTCTCTATTAATTTCAAGATTTTATTTTAATTACACGTTTTGTAGAACTAAAATTATTAATCACTTACATATACCTTATTTCGATCACATTACAATTACTGTCACTTAATAATAAAATCTTAACAAATGTGATAATTAATTATACTTCTTTTCTAGAAACCAATCCAGCCTGGATTATAATATTTGAGATATCCATCCAAACCTTCGAGGCATCGAAGGACATATTTTTAGAGTCCCCCCCCCCCTCCTCAAAATTTAGAAGATATGCGAGTGCGTAGGGTGAGTGTAGAGGCGTGGTTAGTAGGCAAGTGGGGATGGATGTCGAGAAGATGCAATAGTTTTTAAAATGGATTATTCTACTTTGCCCTCATGCTTGACCTCGACCTCAACCTCAACCTCAACCTCAACCTCAACCTCACCACTCCCCTCACATGGGGGGCAAAAATATTAAATTTAATAAGGTGGGACCCGACCCCCATTTGAGAGGAGTGGTGGGACCGAGGTCAAGTATGAGGGCAAGGTAGCATGGTTGTTTTAAAATCCTCTAATCAAAAACCGTCAAATCGGTCGGTTCAGAAAGAACCCGTGACCTGCTCCTGATTTAGACGGTTTAGATTTGATTAATTTAAAATCTCTAAAACCCTTATTTTTTTCAATCTATACGTCTCTCTTCTCTTCTCTATGCCACATCCTTCAAAACAAGATTATTTCTTCCAAATTTAAGCTTGATTCTTTATTTCACATTCTAATTCTTGGGTTGATCGTGTTCTTCGATATTGGGCTATGAAGGTATAAGTAGGGCCGGACAAAATTTTCGAACTAAATCGAGCGGTTCTTCTTAAGTTAAATGTCTGAACGAGTATCTGAATAGAAAATCGACGGGGATCAATTCTCGATTTTAGAGCAAGAATCAAAGAACTAAATAAGAACATAATCTCCCTAATTTTTAAAATTTATTTATCTTAAATAAGTCAATTTTTTAAAAATAAATTTGCCAAATAATAAATTTAGCTCAAACCCAAAATATGATTTTTCATATTTCTAATTTTTAGTTTAAGCTCAATTTAATCAAATTGACCTAAATTTTACTCAAATGTATTATTTTACCGTAGTGTCATTTTTATAGTTCTAGTGAAATCTAATTGGAAGCACAGCTACGTATTTATTCACTATTATGAGCTCGTTAGCTTCATCTTCCTGTTATTTTATCAATCAAATCTATGAAAAACTCAACAAAGAGAGGCGCAAAATATACATAAGATTAGACTATATTATTTTGTAAGAGTTAAGATTGAACATATCATTAGTTGAATTAATGTAGCGTTGTTGTAAATATTAAAATTTTAATTATTGTATGGAACCCGAGAACCAAATGGAATAAAACCGAACACAAATGGTTCCATAATTAAATTTGGATTCGACGGCTCCATTTACTAAATACTAAAAAATTCGAGTATTGTTCAGTTTTCTTTAGAACCGAATCGAATCGAACTGGATCATGTCCAACCTTATGTTTGAGCTTTACTTTTATAGCACATTTATTTTTCTTTTAACATCTTGATTTTTTTCGAATAACATATTTTTGTAAGTTTCAAATAACCTATTTTCATATATGATTTGTGGAATTTTATGGGTTTTGTTTTTTTACTTCTCATATATAGTTTTGACCTCGTTTTCTGCACAAGTAACGTGACCAACAGATATCATCTCCCCTCAAGTCCACATAACTAAGTTTCTATACAATTGGATATATTGTTAGTAGCACAATGGCTTCTCCGATGGTGAAAGATACGGTCGTGTGCATTTCGACGATTAAGTTAGTCAACTTGTATAGTACATTTGGATATGGGATTTGCTAAATACGTGAAACACAATAGTTTTTGGGCATCCAGAGTTTACAAGATAACAAAAATGAAAGTGATGTTGCAATGGAGTGTGTAAAATTGTATTACTTTTATATGACACTAATGTGAGTTTTTATAATAAAAGAAGAAGAATGGTCACTGTTGGATAAAAGGACACGTGGCCACATCCTGATGATCGAGGCATCTCCTTCTAGATATCATTTCATCAATTATAGATTGATGGGCATTTAATGTTTCTGAAAAGTAGTCATCTTATAATATAAGTAAGATATTTGAAAAGTGGACCGACAAATTGGCCATTTGACATCTGTTGTAGAGATGTCACATCAATCAATTTCAAGAAGATCTTGTACGAATGGTCTCTTGGAATTGGTGAAGTGGATGATATCTTCCCCAATGAAGAGGCCAATTAGCATAGATCACTTCTACATTAGGTTATAGAGAGGTCACGGAAGGTCGATCTCCACATGGCACTTTCGTGGAGGTGATGCATCACTTCGACTACCTTAGTAGTGACCTCAGTTCGACCAAGTAGGACCGTAATGTGAAGTGTGGGACTGTATGTGCTTGCTAGCTAAATGTCATGTGGCGTTCTCTAGAATCTCATTAGAAAAGTTGTAAGATATGATAATGAGTTAATGCTTTATCAAATTTACTTTGTTGAGATGATTTGTGTGATAACCCATAAAAAAAAATATTGATTGAAAGTTAAAATAAAAAAATATTGATTCGTAGAAAAAAAAAATTAAAAATAAAAATAACTTTTGTTGTTCTATTTCTTTACCTTTTTGAGATGATTTGTGTGATACGGAATAATCCACTTTTTCATTCTAAAAGTTTTGCTGTTATTTGTTCTTAAATATGATATCTAATTTGTCTTTAATTGATTGAATGCGTAAACTTACGAGTCTAAAAAATATTCTTCAGCAATTCATTGAATGTTTGTAGCTAAAGAGCACTGTCATGGAGTTATCTTTACCAATACACAGTGATTAGTGACCTTATTATTTATTGACTTATTTAAGTTGTTCTGCATTATGTAATTGCATTGAGCAATAGATTACTTTGTTGACTGTATTTGATTATTTTTGTTAATGGCATGTTATGAGTAGCTAATGCAATTTCTGAGATTTGATTTCAACAAAAAAAAAAAAAAAAAAAAAAAAACTTTCTTTTCTTTCTTTGTAATTTTTTTTTTTTTAAAAACGAAATTATCGGTTCAACCTTGATTCAATCCTTTTTTTGGGGTTGAGGCCCGCGTTGATTTTTAAAAACGTTGAATTTCTATTTATCCTTAATTTTACTTTTAATGAATGTTGAGTACTTGAATGCTAATTGTTTATTCTAAATTTAATAGGTTAATTACCCTGGTTCCTAAATGACTTTTCTAATTTCTTGGACCAAAAACAAGACTTAAAAACAAATCGAGGTAAGGCTGGTTTGAGCACTTTTTTTTTTTTTTTTTTTAAATAACTAGAATCAAATCAAATCGATCCGCAAAACTTTGATAAATTTTCAAATATAAAATCTAGGTGTTCTTTCATCCAAATTAAACTAAACCAAATCGTAAAAAGATGTTTTGACTTGTTTAAACCATGGTTTGTATTTTTTTTCCCACTTGTTCATGATTTCGATATAAATTTTGTCGATACAAGAATACATGGATCCTGAATACTTCATGATCCAACAGCTAATCCAAAAAAACGAAGTCTATAGCTTTAGAGTCGTACTGTTAGAGCTAATAACTGCTAAAACCCCTATAAAGCATGAAAAACACATAGTAGGAACGGTTCAGTAGGCTTTGAACGATCCAAAAGGTTCGGGAAATCTCGATAAAAATTTTGATCTAGCTCCGAGATTAGGATCAAAAGTTTGAGGTTTGAAAATGTTCGCCGATCTTGCAAATTGCAATGAGCTGCTGGCCTACAGAGCACAATTTACCCCCCATTTGATTTAGCTAAAAATTATACTTTTAATGGATTTTTATAAAAGTTGAAAATAAGTCTAAAGAAAAATGAGTTTTATGTGCAAAACTATCAGTCATTTCATTGTAATTCAAGTGTACTTAAATCACTCTACAACGTAAGTAGCAGAAACCTGAGTGGATAAATCATAACTGGAGAAAACAGATATGGAGAGTATGAGAATTGGAATTTTTTTTGCTTTAACCCAAGTGGATGTTTTACTTCTTCTCTTTCATAAATATTCTCTAACCGACTAATTTCCTGCTAACAAAATCTCAATTTCAGAGACAATAGAAAATCTAGAACTCAATAGAAAACCCCTTAAACCGGCTTTGGAATAGGAAAAACTTGTGTAAAACCAATACTCAGTCAGCTGGGATTAAGATAATAAAAGAAAATTAAAGATTTTGAATTTACCCCACGATGAAATTATTGAATAGGATCTGAATTGAAGAAAAGAATGCCATTGCATTCATACATGAATCCACAAAATTTACATATCACGAAAAAGAAAAACAGAATCATTGTCTCGACAAACTAGAAATAACGTAGGAAAACTTTTCTCAGATGGCTTCCAAAAAGACACCAAGTTCTCAGTGGCAAAACAATGAACTTCATATTACATTTTAAACTATCTGGCAGGGTTGATATAGCTGGTGAGGTAATAAACATTGAACACGAAAATTCTGATTAATCTTGCGGGGTGCACGTGGTTGATGAGGATATCGAATCTGAAGCTTCTGTGGAGTGGTAAAGAGGTGGTTTGTAGAAGCCCATGTACCATTCCCAAAGGGATTAGTCTGAGAAAGCAGCCCTCGATCATTAAAATCTGGAGGCAGTGCTGCCAAATTCTTGACAATAAACGGATGATTCAATAGCTTGTCAGCTGTCCATCTCTGTTCGAATTTCTTCTCCAAGCATTTGTTCAAGAAATCTTTTGCAATGTCGGAAATATTTTCGGGTATTGGATTACCAAATCCAATCTGCTGAAACAACTCTCCATCATTCCGAGCAGTCGACCAAATGCGTCTCCCTGTGATCATCTCCACGATAATGCAACCAAGAGACCATATATCAGTAACTGGCTCGTGAATCCCCAGTGCTATCGATTCTGGGGACGCATAGAACAATGCGCCTCTGTTGTGAATCTTTCGGCTAGGGCTCAAGATTTCATCCTCTCCAATTTTCTTGGCCTGTCCAAAATCTGCTATCTTGAGATTGTGTATAGTGCCATCTTCGCAGGGAAAAACGAGAACATTGGCGGGTTTCATGTCGCAGTGAATAAACCCTTTTTCATGAACGTGAGAGAGACCCTTAAGCAGCATATAACTGTAACAAGCGACCATAGGTTCCGGCATACTGCCTCCGTAGTTTTTGATCAGATCAAGGAGGGATCCACCGGATGCGTATTCAAGGAGAAGATTGTAAACCTTTCTATTGTTTTCAATACTAGTATCTTCTCCAAAACACTGAACGATTTCACGGCAACCTCTCAGTTCGAACAGAATTTCTCCCTCCTTCTTCAGCCAATTCGAATACGGAAAAGTGGCCGACTTCACAGCGGCGGTGGAAACAGATAGTGGAGGATCCACCTTTGCCGCCAAATGTACGGTTCCATACGAACCCGCACCAAGAATGTGAGCCTTACTCCAGAAACCCATTAATTTTTTCTTTGATCTTAACCAGAAATTGAAACAGTGTATCGGAAAATTTTGGAACAAAATATGACGGAAAATTGAGCGATGTTCTGGTTTTATAGTGAATTTCCTCTCTCTCCTTTATAGAATCAAACTAGGATTGAAATAGCGATCCAGTTAATTCCAAGTATCCGTTGTTTGCAGGTTGTTACCTTATTGGTTGTAGTGAGTGTTTGAAAACATTCCTTAATTGAAAACTTTCCTTGTTCTTTACCAGGAAATTGGTTTGAAATAAACTCGCACTAAATCTGGGGATTCATAGTTTCATTATTACCAAACTCTTAACTTTCCATATTTATTTCTGTATTTGAAGATTTGAGATCTTTTCAAGTGTTAATTATCTGACTTTCTCTATTAATTTCAAGATTTTATTTTAATTATACGTTTTGTAGAACTAAAATTATTAATCACTTACAAATACCTTATTTCGATCACATTACAATTACTGTCACTTCATAATAAAATCTTAACAAATGTGATAATTAATTATACTTCTTTTCTAGAAACCAATCCAGCCTGGATGATAATATTTGAGATATCCATCCAAACCTTCGAGGCATCGAAGGACATATTTTTAGAGTTCCCCTCCCCCGCCCCTCAAAATTTAGAAGATATGCGAGTGCGTAGGGTGAGTGTCGAGGGGTGGTTAGTGGGCAAGTGGGGATGGATGTCGAGGAGATGCAATAGTTTTTAAAATAGTTGGTCAAATGGATTAAGTCGCATTAAAACTGGTGGAATTCATCCACCTTCTCAAAAGTTTGGGGCACAGTTGTCTAAAAAAGGTCGAGGTGAATTAGAAAATGAAATAAAATCAACATTTTAAAAATCAAATAGGTTCGACTGATTCAACTAAAAAATCGAGAATCAAGCCGGTTTGGTTTGTCTTAAAAATCCTCTAATCAAAAACTGTCAAATCGGTCAGTTTAGATAGAACTGTGACCTGCACCTGATTTAGACGGTTTAGATTTGATTAATTTAAAATCTCTAAAACCCTTATTTTTTTCAATCTATACGTCTCTCTTCTCTTCTCTATGCCACATCCTTCAAAACAAGATTATTTCTTCCAAATTTAAGCTTGATTCGTTGCTTCACATTCTAATTCTTGGGCTGATCGTGTTCTTCCATATTGGGCTATGAAGGTATAAGTAGGGTCGAATAAAATTTTAGAACCAAATCGAGCGATTCTTCTTAAATTAAATGTCTGAACGAGTATCTGAATAGAAAATCGACGGGAATCAATTCTCGATTTTAGAGCAAGAATCAAAGAACTAAATAAGAACATAATCTCCCTAATTTTTTAAATTTATTTATCTTAAATAAGTCAATTTTTAAAAATAAATTTACTAAAGAATAAATTTAGCTCAAACGCAAAATATGATTTTTCATATTTCTAATTTTTAGTTTAAGCTCAACTTAATCAAATTGACCTAAATTTTACTCAAATGTATTATTTTACCGTAGTGTCATTTTTATAGTTCTAGTGAAATCTAATTGGAAGCACAGATACGTATTTATTCACTATTGTGAGCTCGTTATCTTCCTCTTTTTGTTAATTTATCAATCAAATTTATGAAATACTCAACAAAGAGAGGCGCAAAAAATACATAAGATTAGACTACGTTATCTTGTAAGAGTTAAAATTGAACATATCATTAGTTGAATTAATGTAGTGTTGTTGTAAATATTAAATAGAGTTAAAATTGAACATATCGTTAGTTGAATTAATGTAGTGTTGTTGTAAATATTAAAAATTTAATTATTGTATGGAACCCGAGAACCAAATGGAATCAAACCGAACACAAATGGTTCCATAATTAAATTTGGATTCGACGGCTCCATTTACTAAATACTCAAAAATTCGAGTACGGTTCAGTTTTCTTTAGAATCGAATCGAATCGAACCGGATCATGTCCAACCCTAGGTTTGAGCTTTACTTTTATAGCACATTTATTTTTCTTTTAACATCTCGATTTTTTTCGAATAACCTATTTTTGTAAGTTCCAAATAACCTATTTTCATATATGATTTGTGGAATTTTATGGGTTTTGTTTTTTTACTTCTCATATATAGTTTTGACCTCGTTTTCTGCACAAGTAACGTGACCAACAAATATCGTCTCCCGTCAAGTCCACATAACTAAGTTTCTATACAATTGGATATATCGTTAGTAGCACAATGGCTTCTCCGATGGTGAAAGATACGGCTGTGCGCAGTTTGACGATTAAGTTAGTCAACTTGTATAGTACATTTGGATATGGGATTTGCTAAATACGTGAAACACAAGTCTTTGGGCATCCAGAGTTCACAAGATAACAAAAATGAAAGTGATGTTGCAATGGAGTGTAAAATTGTATTACTTTTATATGACACTAAATGTGAGTTTTTATGATAAAAGAAGAGGAATGGTCACTGTTGGATAAAAGGACACGTGGCCACATCCTGATGATCGAGGCATCTCCTTCTAGATATCGTTTCATCAATCATAAATTGATGGACATTTAATGTTTCTGAAAAGTAGTCATCTTATAATATAAGTCTGAAATTTGAAAAGTGGACTGACAAATTTGCCATTTGACATCTGTTGTAGAGATGTCACATCAATCAATTTCAAGAAAATCTTGTATGAATGGTCTCTTGGAATTGGTGAAGTGGATGATATCTTCCCCAATGCAGAGGCCAATTAGCTTAGATCACTCACGGAAGGTCGGTCTCCACATGGCACTTTCGTGGAGGTGATGCATCACTTCGACTACTTTAGTAGTGACCTCAGTTCGACCAAGTAGGACAGTAATGTGAAGTGTGGGACTGCATGTGCTTGCTAGCTAAATGTCACGCGGCGTTCTCTAGAATCTCATTAGAAAAGTTGTAAGATATGATAATGAGTTAATGCTTTATCAGATTTTTACTTTTTTGAGATGATTTGTGTGATAACCCATAAAAAAAATATTGATTGAAAGTTAAAATAAAAAAAAAAATTGATTCGTAGAAAAAAAAATTAAAAATAAAAATAACTTTTGTTGTTCTATTTCTTTACCTTTTTGAGATGATTTGTGTGATACGGAATAATCCACTTTTTCATTCTAAAAGTTTTGCTGTTATTTGTTCTTAAATATGATATCTAATTTGTCTTTAATTGATTGAATGCGTAAACTTACAAGTCTAAAAAATATTCTTTAGTAATTCATTGAATGTTTGTAGCTAAAGAGCACTGTCATGTAGTTATCTTTACCCATACACAGTGATTAGTGACCTTATTATTTATTGACTTATTTAAGTTGTTCTGCATTATGTAATTGCATTGAGCAATAGATTACTTTGTTGACTGTATTTGATTATTTTTGTTAATGGCATGTTATGAGTAGCTAATGCAATTTCTGAGATTTGATTTCAACAAAAAACTTTCTTTTCTTTCTTTGTAATTTTTTTTTTTAATAAAAAAAATACGAAATTATCGGTTCAACCCTGATTCGATCCTTTGACCCTCGATCCTTTTTTTGGGGTCGAGGACTAGGTCGATTTTTAAAAACGTTGAATAAAAGGTAAAAATATTTTCTGCTATTTATCCTTAATTTTACTTTTAATCAATGTTAAGTACATGAATGCTAATTGTTTATTCTCAATTTAATAGGTTAATTACCCTGGTTCCCAAGTGACTTTTCTAATTTCTTGGACGAAAAACAAGACTTAAAAACAAATCAATGTAAGGCTGGTTTGACCACTTTTTTTTTTTTTTAAAAAAAAAAAAAAAAAAAAAACTAGAATCAAATCAAATCAATCCGTAAAACTTTGATAAATTTTCAAACATAAAATCTAGGTGTTCTTTCATCCAAATTAAACTAAACCAAATCGTAAAAAGATGTTTTGACTTGTTTAAACCATGGTTTGTATTTTTTTTCCCACTTGTTCATGATTTCGGTATAAATTTTGTCGATACAAGAATACATGGATCCTGAATACTTCATGATCCAACAGCTAATCCAAAAAAACGAAGTCTATAGCTTTAGAGTCGTACTGCTAGAGTTAATAACTGCTAAAACCCCTATAAAGCATGGAAAACACATTGTAGGAACGGTTCAGAAGGCTTTGAACGATCCAAAAGGTTCGGGAAATCTCGATAAAATTGTTGATCTAGCTCCGAGATTAGGATCAAAAGTTTGAGGTTTGAAAAAGTTCGTCGATCTTGCAAATTGCAATGAGCTGCTGGCCTACAGAGCACAATTTAGCCCCCATTTGATTTAGCTAAAAATTATACTTTTAATGGATTTTTATAAAAGTTGAAAATAAGTCTAAAGAAAAATGAGTTTTATGTGCAAAACTATCAGTCATTTCATTGTAATTCAAGTGTACCTAAATCACTCTACAACGTAAGTAGCAGAAACCTGAGTGGATAAATCATAACTGGAGAAAACAGATATGGAGAGTATGAGAATTGGAATTTTTTTGCTTTAACCCAAGTCGATATTTTACTTCTTCTCTTTCATAAATATTTTCTAACCGACTAATTTCCTGCTAACAAAATCTCAATTTCAGAGACAATAGAAAATCTAGAACTCAATAGAAAACCCCTTAAACCGGCTTTGGAATAGGAAAAACTTGTGTAAAACCAATACTCAGCTGGGATTAAGATAATAAAAGAAAATTAAAGATTTTGAATTTACCCCACGATGAAATTATTGAATAGGATCTGAATTGAAGAAAAGAATGCCATTGCATTCATACATGAATCCACAAAATTTACATATCACGAAAAAGAAAAACAGAATCATTGTCTCGACAAACTAGAAATAACGTAGGAAAACTTTTCTCAGATGGCTTCCAAAAAGACACCAAGTTCTCAGTGGCAAAACAATGAACTTCATATTACATTTTAAACTATCTGGCAGGGTTGATATAGCTGGTGAGGTAATAAACATTGAACACGAAAATTCTGATTAATCTTGCGGGGTGCACGTGGTTGATGAGGATATCGAATCTGAAGCTTCTGTGGAGTGGTAAAGAGGTGGTTTGTAGAAGCCCATGTACCATTCCCAAAGGGATTAGTCTGAGAAAGCAGCCCTCGATCATTAAAATCTGGAGGCAGTGCTGCCAAATTCTTGACAATAAACGGATGATTCAATAGCTTGTCAGCTGTCCATCTCTGTTCGAATTTCTTCTCCAAGCATTTGTTCAAGAAATCTTTTGCAATGTCGGAAATATTTTCGGGTATTGGATTACCAAATCCAATCTGCTGAAACAACTCTCCATCATTCCGAGCAGTCGACCAAATGCGTCTCCCTGTGATCATCTCCACGATAATGCAACCAAGAGACCATATATCAGTAACTGGCTCGTGAATCCCCAGTGCTATCGATTCTGGGGACGCATAGAACAATGCGCCTCTGTTGTGAATCTTTCGGCTAGGGCTCAAGATTTCATCCTCTCCAATTTTCTTGGCCTGTCCAAAATCTGCTGCTATCTTGAGATTGTGTATAGTGCCATCTTCGCAGGGAAAAACGAGAACATTGGCGGGTTTCATGTCGCAGTGAATAAACCCTTTTTTCATGAACGTGAGAGAGACCCTTAAGCAGCATATAACTGTAACAAGCGACCATAGGTTCCGGCATACTGCCTCCGTAGTTTTTGATCAGATCAAGGAGGGATCCACCGGATGCGTATTCAAGGAGAAGATTGTAAACCTTTCTATTGTTTTCAATACTAGTATCTTCTCCAAAACACTGAACGATTTCACGGCAACCTCTCAGTTCGAACAGAATTTCTCCCTCCTTCTTCAGCCAATTCGAATACGGAAAAGTGGCCGACTTCACAGCGGCGGTGGAAACAGATAGTGGAGGATCCACCTTTGCCGCCAAATGTACGGTTCCATACGAACCCGCACCAAGAATGTGAGCCTTACTCCAGAAACCCATTAATTTTTTCTTTGATCTTAACCAGAAATTGAAACAGTGTATCGGAAAATTTTGGAACAAAATATGACGGAAAATTGAGCGATGTTCTGGTTTTATAGTGAATTTCCTCTCTCTCCTTTATAGAATCAAACTAGGATTGAAATAGCGATCCAGTTAATTCCAAGTATCCGTTGTTTGCAGGTTGTTACCTTATTGGTTGTAGTGAGTGTTTGAAAACATTCCTTAATTGAAAACTTTCCTTGTTCTTTACCAGGAAATTGGTTTGAAATAAAATCGCACTAAATCTGGGGATTCATAGTTTCATTATTACGAAAGTCTTAACTTTCCATATTTAATAATAAAATCTTAACAAATGTGATAATTAATTATACTTGTTTTCAAGAAACCAATCCAGCCTGGATGATAATATTTGAGATATCCATCCAAACCTTCGAGGCATCGAAGGACATATTTTTAGAAATTTTTCCCCCAAAATTTAGAAGACGTGGTGTGGGTACGTGGGGAGTGTAGAAGGGTGGTTACTGGGCAGCCAAGTAGGGGATGGACGTGTAGAAGATGCTTTTTTTTTTTTTTTTTTTAAATTCTTGTGTTTGTTCTGATTTCTCATTTCATTTCATTTAATTTTTATATATATATATTTTGATTTAGAACAATAAAATGACCATTTTTTTTTCATAACTTTTGAATTTGTTGATCAAATGGATTAATTAACATTAAAACTGGTGGAATTCATTCATCCATTTGAGTAAATGACACCAATTTCTCAAAAGTTTTGGGGCACATTTGTCTAAAAAACGTCGAGTTGAATTAGAAAACGAAATAAAATTAATATTTAAAAAAAATTGGATAGGTCTGATCCGTTCAATCAAAATAATTGAGAATCGGGCTAATGCCGATCCGGTTTGTTTTAGAAAACCTCTAATTAAAAATTGTCGGATCGACAGGTTTAGAGAGAACATGTGACCTGCTCCTGATTTAGACATTTTACGATGGAGTGTGTAAAATTGTATTACCTTTAAATGACACAAAGTGTGAGTTTTTATAGTAAAAGAAGATAAATGGTCACTGTTTGATGAAAAGACACATGTTCTCATCCTGACGATCGAGAGGGCTCTCTTCTTAGGCATCACTCCGTCAATCATAAGTTGAGAGACATTTAATGTTTTCGAAAAGTAGTCACCCTATAATGTAAGTCTGATATTTAAAAGTAGACTGGCAAGTTGACCGTTTAGGTTTATGCTGTAGAGACATCACATCAATCAATCATAAAAAAAATCTTGTATGAAGGATCTCTTAGAATAGGTGAAGTGAGAGATATCTTTCCCAATGAAGAGGTTCTCACTTCTACAGTAGATTGCATGTTGCTCAGGTGACGGAGGGTCGGGCTCTGCATGGCACCTCCGTGGATGTGATCAGGGGCGGAGGTGGGGGGGGGGGGGATCCTAGACCCCCCAATTTTTAGACTTTTTTAAATTTAATTTAATTTTTTTTTTTAACTTGTGATTTGAAACAGGGAACCTTTTTAAAATGTGAAAATTACACCACACAAGTATTTAAAATAAAATATTTAATATTTACAAAATTATTAATATTAATTTCTATAAATACTGAATAATTATAGTAAAATTGATTATCAATTATTAATTTCTCTTTATTTTATAGGAACATGACAACTGAAAACATACAAACTAATCATAGACAAGAAAAATGACGCATTCAAGTGAGTCATCTAGCTATAAAAAATTCATTTCAAATTAGCCTCCACTATAAAACATACATCCGGAGAGAATATACTTCCCTTCCTTTTATTTCGCTTGCTTGATGATATTTTAAGACATTGAGGGCAATCTTTGATTTAAGTTTGATAGTGAAAAAAGCATTGAGTTCTTTCTTACTTTTGTGTGATTGTTTAAAATTTTATTGTTTTATTATATACGAAAAAAGTAGAAAATTCGACATGATTAATGATGATGTAGTTATACAACGTTATCAAAGTATGAAAACTCGAAAAGAACACTTGTAATAAAGTATGATTGTGCTAAATAAAATATTGGTACTCAAGAAATACTTTCTTTTATACGTTTATTGATTTTTTATTAATAAGATATAAAAATTAAAAAAAATCAGGAGCGTTGCTCCCGAACCCCCGTAACTCCTCACCCTTCACCTCTATATCTTCAAATCTGGACCCCCCAACTTCGATAAGTTGGCTCCGCCACTGAATGTGATGTATGTCTTCAGCTACCTTAGTAGGTTGTCAACTCGACCAGGTAAGACATTGATGTGAAATGTAAGTATGTTTGTGCTTGCTAGACATCTCTAACATGGCATTCTTTAGAGCCTCATTAGAAGAGTCGCAAAATATGATAATGAATTAATGCTTAATTGGATTTTTACTTTTTTGAGATGATTTGTGGGATAACCCATTAAAAAAAAATTTGATTGAAAGTTAAAATATAAAAAAATTGATTCGTCAGGGAAAAAAAAAATTAAAAATTTCTAAAGAAGGTTTTGTTGTTTGTTCTTAAATATGATATCTTCATTTGTCTTTTAATTGATTGAATGCGTAAACTTACAAGTTTCAAAAAATTCTTTAGTAATACATTGAATGATTGAGCCAAAGAGCAGTGTCATGGAGTTTTCTTTCCCATTATGGAGGGGCCAATACATAGTGACCATATTATTTATTGACATATTTAAGTGGTTCTGCAGTATGTAATTGCATTGAGTAACATTTTACTTTGTTGATTGTATTTGATTATTTTTGTTAATGGTATGTTATGAGTAGCTAATGCAATTTCTGAGAATTGATTTTTTTTTTTTTTAAAAAAAAATTGCTTTTCAATAAAATAAAAAAAAAAAAATTGCTTTTCTTTCTTTGTAATTTTTTTTTTTTTAATATAATTATCGGTTCAACTCCTATTTGATCCGTTGACCCTTGACGCTTTTTTTTTCAAGTCGAGTCCCTAGTTTTTAAAATATTGAATAAAAGGTAGAAATATTTCTGCTATTTATGCTTAATTTTACTTTTAAAGAAGGTTAAGTACATGAATGCTAATTCATGGACGATCCAAAAGGTACTAAAAATCTCGATAAAATTCTTGATCTAGCTACGAGATTAGGATCATAAGTTGGAGGTTTAAAAAAGTTTGTCAATGGGAGATATCGTGAGAGAGATTGAGAACATTTTGGAATTGTCACCCGTAAATAAGAAAATGGACACAAAATTTTCTCGATCTAGCTATGAGGAATCAAACGACGAGAGTCCTCTCCATTCTTAGGACACTAAGGGGTTTTTTTTTCGTATTTCAGTTTTTAATTTTTAGTTTTGAATTCATTTTGGATTTTGTGTTTTGTGTATTCATTTTGATATTGCTGAAAACGAGTTTTTTTTTTTTTTTTTTTTTTTGTCATTTTTAAAAATGATTTTCAAAAATAAACAAATAAAAAGGGGTTTATTTTCTAATTTTGAAAAAACTGAAAAACAGATTACTTAATATACATAGTTATTTTACTTATATAACAACGCAAAAAGGGCTGCCATTGTAGTTAAGGCATTGAAATTCCGTGCTGATGACTCGGGTTTGAATCTAAGTCACCTGTCAATTTATTTGCAAAATTTTTAAAAATTCCTTTGAAAACAAAAGCCATTTTTCATATTTTTGAAGTTTTGGCTTGGTTTCTGCTAAAAACAGCCAAAACAACTTTTTTGGCTTTTTTTCATTTTCTTTGTAAATTCTAAACTCGTTTTTGAAAATTCATTTATGAAAATAGATAAGTAAGCATATTTTTAGTATTTTCGAAAATTAAAAACTAAAAATTGCCTGAAAACAGCAAAGTGAATAAATCCTAAGGTGTTCAATATCAGCTATGGTTCTTTTCCTTTCTGCATGGAGCATTATTACCGGAATTAATTAGGTATAATAAATATCTTGATGATCCAAGGTGCTTTCTATTATCTTATTGAAACTATGAATCATTTGAATTTTGGGTTGTCAATTTATTGATCATAGGATATTGTACACTCAAGAACTGATACATTAGGTGGTAGAAAGCTAAAAGGTGTGACCAAATTTTTTTGATGCAGCTACGTAACGCACAAAAATACAACTATATCAGTAGATAGGATTTATTTTGTTATTCTTCTTATTTTATTGAAAAAAAAAAAAGAGCACGTTCTTTATGCAGTACACTCTCAATCTCATTTATATAGTTTGGTTTTGTTTTTCACATGGATTAAGAAATGTTATTTAATGTTATTGAAAAATCAAATTTTGCCAAAAACTTTCTTAGTGTACCCTTATTTATATTTGTACAATTTCAAGATTAAATGAGAAAAATTGGTAATAACTAGACAAATTAAATAAGTGTCTATTATTTAAAAAAAAACATTCTTAATAAAGAAACATGATTATATAATTGGGACAAAAAAAATTAAAATATATAAATGAAACGGATAGAGTTTTTCATCGTATACAATAAGCAATAGTTTAACTTATTTTTATATTGTACAATATTATTCAATTCAGCTTACTGAAAATAAGTTGTGAAATGTTGCTCGATTTTTACTATCCCTACCCCCACAACCTCACCACCACCACGACCAGATTTCTTACCAACCAAATTACTTGTCTCTACCAACCAGATGTTTAGTTACACAAATTTACTTAAAAGCAACTTTTTACCTGCATAGCCAAACAAGTTCTTGCTCTGCACTAAATTTTGATAATTCGAAGGGGAAATGATGGCAAATAATTATATATAATATCTTCCTCGTAAACTATCATTCAACTTTTTGATCCCTTTATACGATGTAATAATTATGTATCTCCATTAGTAGAACAAGCAAGAACTTGATTTTTCAGATTCTCAATTATCATAACCAGTTTTGTGTTGAAACGATTCACGAAGCATTTGGGCAGCCATCCTGCTGGATCAAGCTGAACAATGTAAGTGACCATGCAAGAACCATCTTCAAGCTTCTCTACCACCCATCCCGACTGTAATAACAAGCCTCTTATGGCATTATTTTGCTTTGGATGTAATCCATCGGCTATCTCTTTCGGAAGAGAAGCTACTGCAACTACCTGTGTAGACGACAGTTTTAAGTTTTTAGATAAGATAGTTGCAAGTTTATTTTCATGGGTTTGTTGTGTAAAACTTACCAGAGTCCCATCGTCCATGGTTTCACGTCGCTCGTAGACAATAAATTCTCGGTTTCTGAATAAAGGCTTGGATTTATCTCCGAACCGCAGGCGGATGATACTCAGATTTTCTTCAAGGTCTTTTATGTACCTGGCTTCGACTAAATGAGGGTCCCATTGCTACTCCATTCATCACATCACAGTAGAAATGCAACAAATTTAGCTACAGGTGAAAGATAAAAGAAAAATGCTACTTTGCCGACTTGGTTGACACCCCCTCACATGAGTGTGTGGGTCCTGCGTGATTTAAATAAGGATTATGCCATGTGTACACCTCATGATGTACACAATGCATTACACCCCCTCACATGGAAAGAGGCCCACGAATATTTTATTGTGTGTGGGCCCTTCTTCATGTGATGAAGGTGTAATGTATTGTATAAAGAATTATGTACACATAGCATAATTCTTTAAATAATATTTTTCCTCTAATGTGAGGGGAGGGAGTGTGTCAACCAAGTGGACAAAGTAGCATGACTCAAGATAAAATTACATATATACATGTTTGATGAGATGACTTAGACCCAATATGTTGGAATATAGTTAATAAAAAGATGATTTTGATCAATTTTTGACCAAATATTTGGATGGGTCACGCTACTCGAATTTGGTGAGAAATGGGTCAAATATGTTCTACTCCTCGAGTAGATGAGTTTGGTATATTTGGAAGTCAAAAAGTACTCCGGATGAATTAGAAATTAGTGAATGAATTAGGGTTGATAAATATGGTGTTTGGACCAAATATTTGGATGGCTCTCGCTACTCGAATTTGGCGAGAAATGGGTCGAACACATTCTACGCCTCGAGTAGATGAGTTTTTTGGTATATTTGGAAGTCAAAAACTATTTCTGGATTAATGAAAATTTAGTGAATGAAGTAGGGTTGATAAACACTATACACATTATTAAGAAATAAAAAGTTAAAATCTTGTCTATTGTGACAACATGTTCTCTCTGCTTTATAATGAATTACACACCTTTGCAGCATCGATGGCATTGGCGACAGTAATAAACTGCTGAGCCGAGACAGATTTGAGCAACCATCGGCTGCGAAAAGTGTGAAGTGAACCAGACCGGCGCTTCGATATCTCCATGCCATTGTCTATAGCAAGTATTTTCCAGCCATCATTTACATTACTACTCTCAACTGATCTATTGGACTCTGAAGCTGAAAGTAATTCCTGAATGCAATTCTCACTGGCATGAAACACGTATCTTCTCAATGAATCTTCACTAATAGACCTGATTCAAAACCAATATTTAATCACTTATTATTGCCATCAAAATCAGTCTGAATTAAGCTGAAATTAATTTACACTTACCAGGATCTACTGCAAGTTGCTGGACTGGTGCTCCTCATTTCTGGTGGTAGCCAGTGATCTATCACAGGATGATCCTTTAATTAAGGACACTTGAAATTATTTCGGAGAAAGTTGAGGTTTTAAATGGTTGCTAAGAAGATGGAAGTTTGTGAAAAAATATGAAGTAGGCAGAGGATATAGATAACAGATGCACATGGAATGCCAGAAGCACCTCCATGATTAGAACTGCACCTTTATCTTCATTTCTCTCTCATAAAACCCACCACCAACACTCCATGTGCATCATCTTCCCCCCCCCCCCCCCCCCCCCCCCACCCCTCTTTACCCTTGAGAGCTTTATGGGAGCATAAGAATCTTCCTTTTCTCTAGGAAAGAAAGAAAGGAAATTAAGACAAAGACTAAAAACCTAAAGCTTGAAGAATTTATATTTTAAACCTACCTAAAAGCAACAAAATGGACAAAATTTAGTCAGTATTATTCTGTTTATTTTCTAAATTGATCTGTAATTGCAGGGGGAAAAAATTTTACTTGCAACTCAGCCAATTACATTCTCTGCTCTCAATAATTGTTATTTCTGCATTCAAAGAACAGGCTTTGGATCTATTCTAAGGATACCCTTCAAGTTGCAGAGGAGGGCATGGGTGATTATGCAAGAATTTCTTGAAAAAAAAAATTATGACATGCATGGTTGGATTATATGACATTTTTGAAGCTATTATATTATCAAGTTGATACTGGATGCCAAATTGAAAAGTAAAGTTAAAAAAAATAAAAAATAAATTGATGGCATGCTGTCAAAAAAATAATTAATTTATTGGGATGGTTCATCATTGTTCTGAATAAATAAAGAAAGAGTAATGCTACTCTTACAATTATTTTTTACAACTTTCTCTTACAATCACTCACATGGGGAGGGGTCCCACAGTGAATAAAAAAATCCACTGTGAGTGATTGTAAGAGAAAGTTGTAAAAAAAAGTTGTAAGAGTAGCATTGTCCATAAAGAAATGAAGTGAACATTTCCAAGTTAAAAAAGGAGTTGAGATCATGACTGCTCCTACCCCAGGAAGCCTCTTGCTTTAAGGCTAAGCACTGTGTCCCTCACAGCATCTTGGGGTGGTTTGATACGATTTTTACTTTTATTTTTAAGAGCTTTATGAAAAAGCTATTTTAGACCAGTCTCTTCTAAAAAAATCTTTTTAGTCAGATAAAACACTTCCAAAAAATTATTCTAACATATTTACTTCTTAATTTCAAATTAGCTTTTAACATTTTAAATGCCCTGCTAAACAAACCTTTCATCAACTGGACTCAAGTTTAACCAGCGCTACCAATCTCTCTCTTTGTTGCAGCCTTGCAAATGCTTATTTTTAAAAAAAATAATATAGCTATAATATTTGTGTCGTTTTTTATATTATTTTGAGTCATGCTGCGTAATTCAAGACTCTTTCTACTAGGATCAAACAATCCAATTTCAATACAGACGACGACTGTTTGATAAGTCTTACATAGATGACGTACCTTTTCAAACACGGAATAATATGTAAAATGCCGTAGAAAATCGGGGTTTTCACTACCCGTGTTGTTGAGTCATGAAAATACAAATGTAGCCAGAAGAATTTCACATGGCACAAGGAAAGAACAAACAAAACTTTAGTTGTCATGGATACACGTCTTTTTCTTACAAACCCTTAAAAAGAACTATAATTAAATGAAAACAGCCACCAGAAATGTAAGCCTCACCAAGATTATTCACCAAACTTTGTACCTATTTCTTAGCAACATATAACTGGGGACATGATAAAGAATCGGCTGTCAAATATTAATGGCAAGCAATAATTTGGGGAAAATTTCAATGGAGGTGAGGAACTATGAAATTTGAAAAAAGTGGATTTCTAACTTTTTTTTTTGTTTTTGGCTCATGTATTTTTTCTTTTTAATTTTGTAACATCTTGGTCCCTAGTTGATAGGTCCATCTAAGTTAAAAAAAATTGAAGTCAAAGTTAAAAAAAAAAAAAAAAAAAAAAAAAAAAAATAGGGATATTTGCAGCGGAAGCCCCAAACCTTCTAAATACTAGTAGTCTTTTCCCTAACATTTCATTTGTTGCAACTGTCACCCTCAAATCTTTCAAAACATTGCATCTAAAGCCCTTTTAGATGGAATCCGTCCAATTTACCGTTAGTTGAACTAAAAAGTGATTTTGACCATATTTTAATTATTTTAATAAGGACAAAATGGTAAACTTTTATACATTTCCATATAAATATAATAAAATAAAATAAAAGGAAATGAAATGAAAAATCCCCAAACCAAAAAAGTCAAACCAGACCCACCTTCGGTCAATGGCCAAAGCCGCCAAAAAATACCCCATACCGGCGATATCACACCCTTGACACACTCCAACAAACAACCAAACCAAACAACCATTTTTAGGAAGAAACCTATCAAAAACAACCTTGGTTTTCGACCCCTTCACAAATCGAGAACACCACTTTCGGTGACACCCATTACTGTCGACCACCACCATTCGTCTCACCTCATCTAAGCATACATTTTGATGGAACAACATCACCAAAATAGGCCCAAAATATTACTACAATTTCTGGAAAAACATGTCAAGTTCGCAAAATTGCCACAAGCAGTTGTGCCTCCTCAATTGACAAGTCACACATTGTTTTTCCATCCAATTATGAACAATCGAATGCTCAACACTATAACATGACCTTGGGTGTACAATCAATTGAACAAATTCGACCTTCAATTATTGTATTCATTACTGTATGATGAAGAAAAACAAGACATATTCTAGGTTTGTGAGTTGTGATGAATCCATGAACTATCCAAAACTTGGTGTTCAGTACTGTCAATATTGATGGCGCCAAAAGGGGTTGCTTTTGCTCTTCTTTCTTCCTTATTGAAACAAATCCTACAAGCATTGCAAAGTGACTGCCAAATTCATAGCCATTAGTTTACACTATTCACAATATAGTTTAATCATAAAGAAAAGAAAACCAAATTCCCAAATGTAAAATTAAACCTTCGGACCTGTTGGACTGTTCTTCCATATAGGAGTAGAAGTGGTGTCACAATTTGCACACCGCCGAGGCAATAGTGGGTTCCCGTCGAAAGTAGTTGATATTTTCACTACAAACTCGTAGATTTATGTCTAGTTAAAACTTTGATAGCACCAAGTTATTCAAGAATTGTGTGAGCAATTTTATGCGTTACAGAGAGAGAAATTTGAAGATTTTGAGATTTGTGTGGTTAGCCGGCGGTGGTTCATAGGTGGGTAGGAGCATTTGGTTTGGAAGAAGGATAATTTATTTTCCTTTTTCTTTTTTTTTTGGTTTTTTAATTGTTATTTTATATGATAATATTATAAAGTTATCATTTTATCCCCACTTAATTGGTTAAAAAAAAAAGTCAGATTTCATTTCCTTGGTCAACTAACGGTAAATTGGACGGATTTCATCCAAAAGGATTTCAGATGCAACGTTTTAAAAGGTTTTGGGTGATCGCTACAATAAATGAAATGTTAGAGGAAAGTCTAATAGTATTTAAAAGGTTTGGGACTATCGCTGCAATTATCCCAAAAAGTATGATATACCTTTATTTTAAAGTGAATTTTTTTTTTTTTAAATAAATTCAAAAATATAATGGTTTCAAACTTCTCTCCCCCACTGATTCCTTAGCATCACCCACCTAGGGGGTAAATGGGACGAGCCTAGCCGCTCGGCTCGGTTTGCTCAACCAAAGTGTGGCTCGAGTTCAATGACTACCCAAACTATTTTTACTGAAATTATTTATTTTGCTCATTATGAAAATTGGCTAATAAATGAACTGACGAGCGACTCACATTAGAAATTCGTTGCTCAGTTCGCTAATAAGACAAATAGATAAGCAACTCTTCCCACTTACGCGGCTTGAGAAGTTTATAAACGTGAACTAAAATATGGGCTAACATTTTCAAGCATTTTTTATAAAAAAAAAATCGACTGGGCTTTGAACCCAGCCCGTCCATGTTAGGCTGGAGAGTTTCAAAAATAGCCCTTTTGACAACCCCCTACGGGCCACGAGATACTGACCACGATCATCCTTCAGTTCTAACGGGTGGAATTCGGGATCATAGAAAGTGGTGATATAGTGGAGGTAATTTCAAGAATTTCATCATCGTCATCAGTTGTTTTTACGTTGGAATACAGCTTTATGGCCATTGCAAATGCTATTACTCTCCCTCAAAAGGTGGTTTCTTTTTTCCCTCTTTCTTATTCACAGTTACAAGTTCGTTCATTTATATATTTTCTGTATTCCGAGAACAGATTAAGGATGCTTGTTTACGAGGGTACTTTCATAATTCATGGAACAATAGTGGAAAATTATTTCCAAGGAAATGTATTTCAAGAGAGTTGGTGCTTATTTTCACTACTATAGAACTTCGAAGAGAACTAGAAAATGTGAAACTTTGTCTAGAAATGGAGATAGATCATTTGAGAACAATTGTCTCTTGTAAATATTACTAGAAACCAAGAGTTTTCGATTATTTTAAAATCAAAAGTGTTGACCCAAAAAAATGTGTCAACAAATATTGGGTCCTCAAGTGCATACATGAACAACTTACAATACGTTCTTGATCAGAATGACAACGAAAGAGAAAAAAAGCAATAAGTGCAAGTATTAAAAGTCTTAATAAGTCAAGAACAATGATATCAAGTTTTCTTATGTCTCTTGTTTGTCAAAAAGATCATCCGTTACAATGTGCCCAGAAATGGATATTTATAGTGTTCTGACCGACGTGGTGACCGTTGGATCAAATTCACATGTTCTAATCTCACAGACCGAAGTCTTGCACCGCTTTCATTAACAAGAGGTCAGCCGACCTACCATTTTAGACTAACAGACTTGACACTTATTAATATAAATTTTACATCAATCAATCCTAAAGATACTCATCAAATCTGAATCAAAGACAACATGGAGCTTTAGATGTGAAGAGGTTTTGCCCAAGAGGAATCACTTCGATCTTGAGAACACTTCGATATTGAGAGGGAGTACTTCGACTTCAAAGACAGTTTTTGTCTTTCTTTGCTTTGACTTGATCGACTATCAGATGTACGCACGTAGCGTCCCCACGTAGCCTTTATTGAGAACTTTATATACGACGAGTAACAAAAATGTTGGTAGAGAATCATTTATTATCATGTTGGAGCATACCCTCCAATTTATCTTACCCACTCTCAAGTCCTGTGTCCTGCATTCATTTAATATTTTTATTCACGATTGCAATGTAAGAGCTGGTCAATCCATGCCTGATAAACCAGGTCATTTTTGCTTAGTCAAAGAAATTACAGCAATGGGAAATGGTTGCCACTTTTCCCTTAAAACAGACGTTGTGATGCCTTAGTGATAGTATAATACATTTGAATCTGATGAAAAAAACATTTTCTGTTCCAAAGGCTGTTATGATGAGATGAAAGCATGTGTCATTACTGAAACATTAATGTTCTGTTGATTCCTAATGAATAATGTGTGTTTCTCATTACCAGCAAATTGCTAATTCTAAGTAGTAAGCTTAAATCTAAAATACCATTTTTGGTTCTCAGGATGGCTGAGCCTTGGCTCGTTTTGCATTCCCTTTTTGTAAAACTCTTTTATCTGTAAAAAATTACTGTCTTGTTTCTAGTAGGATTTCGAGCCACCAGCTTCAAGAATTACATCAAATGTGAAGCAGAATTTGCAGTTCTGAAAACTATGTAAGGTCTGTACTTGGCTTAGTCCAAAATGGGTTTGTGGTTGGTGACTCGGGAGCGTACTAATTTTACAATAAACAAGTAAATGAACGAAAAAAGAAATGGGTTAAAGAAGAGAAGAATTGAAAGCAAGAAGAAATCAATTTTTATTCGTATAATCAATGGTAAATATTACAATGAATAACTCTTTAAGTCCACTTTACTGCTAAATTGGCAATATAGTACACTTGCGATTTTACCCAGAAATTAACATTACAAAAATTTAAAGTATTGAGGTCCAAGCTGTAGTTAATGCAGTAAAAGGAATCACGGGGTTCCTGCCTCCTCCCATATTGTCCCATGTTGAAATAAGAGGTGGATTATAGAAACAAACATGTTTATTACAAGAGACAGCCTGCTCCCACTTAGTACTAACGTCGTATTCACTTCTCTTGGACAGTCAACCGAAGGTCCAGTCAGAAAGTCAAAATATTGACTTCATTAATTAGGACAGACCAATCAATGATCAAACGGTGGTGGCGGTGGTGGTGGTCGTCCTCTGTTTAATATGGTATGACCCGTGACTTTCAAATCAGTTGAATGTTATAAACCCGTGACTTTCAAATCAGTTGAATGTTATAAATATAAAGTTGAATTATGTATTGAAGTTAATATTAATATAATTATTCAAGGTCGACTACATACTTTGCCAATAGTTCATTTCGATTTCAATCAACTATTTTCATGGGCTCGTCTAAGGCCCAAAAAAATTATCTTGCACAACATATATGTCGAACTGATATCACTTTATTAAAAAATCAATCTAACATCGACTCAAAAAAGATAACATCTTCTCGTTCTTAAGTTATCTTATGGATTCTAAATTCTTGATTTTGGCCTAGAATGAGATTATATTCTAGACTAGTTTAATTAAATCGACCAATTCAATTCAATTTTGTTAATGCTTATTGTGATGACGTCATCACCCAAACATAATCTCTCCAACATGAAAAATAAAAATAAAAATAAAAAGGGTTAATTCAACGATATATAATGTAATAAATCAAAACGGTGGTGTTGGTACTCTCTTTAATATGGTTGGTCAATGTCACATTCCCCCTTGGACTGAAGTCCTTCAGTCTTCCATAATTGTTCTTAATAGTACATTCGAAGTAGTAATTGCAATTACGAGTCGGTAGAGGACCAGCCCAACTTTATATGCAAGCCCTTCCCCATGGAAATTCGTAAAGGGCTCGTTTGACGGTGCTAAGCACTTTCAACAAATGATTCAAATATATTTCAAAGTAATTTCGATTTTTTTAAAAGACATATCAAACAGATTGTATTATTTTTATTTTTTGAAATAAATAAATAAAACTACGCCTTCTTTGGTAGGACGCTATTTACAAATAGGTTGGAGTTCTTCCTATAACATGACACTTTTTTTTTTAGCTTAATTAATAGGCCTGAGTTTTTATTATGGTATGGTGTTTTGTAATCAAGAGTTTGTTGAACATTACCTTAAAATATTGATTAAAGCAAATTACATGAAAAATTGAGTGAAAATACATTTTTTCCCCTTCACAAAACCATGGATAAGTAGATGGAAAAGAAAGAAAACAATGAATTGAGAAAGTTGGCATCAAGTCCTTTTCTTGTACAAAAAGTATATAACAATTATGTTCAATCACATTCAATCTCGTGTATCCACCACGTCATGACTAGGTAATAAGATAATAAACTAGCCCCCGGGACATGGTTCAGTAGTGCAAATAACAAAAGTGAGGTAGTCTCAACTGAGCTGACAACCGCAGTATGAGGGTTCGATTTTTGTCTCTTACAATGTATAGAATTAGACTCTTTGTGAGCACTAGTATGACAACTCTTGTATCATGGCCTGTTGAAGCACATCTCACGATTTACCTTCTCTACAATGCTCTAGAGGCGGGATAGTGGGAGACCCTCAAAATTGGGGTTTGACCTTTTTTTTTAATAAGATAATAAACTAATAACCGACTTAAAGAATATCTTCCATTATCTTGACAACTCAAGAAGGCAATTAGTCCCATGCAATAAATAAAGAACCTTAATAATTGGAGGTAATTAATCAAAATCATACATCTAATTGATAAATATCTAGTTTATTTGGATTAAATTTGAGACTAAAATGGACAAATTGGCAATCTAACTAACTCAAAAAATATCTTTGATGGTACAACAAAGCCGGTGGTTGCGACTTGCCGTCTCATTTAATTGAAAAAAGTTGCTGTTTGTTTTATACAGGCTAACTTTGAAGATTTGTGGCTCAAAATGTTGAGAAAGACTTCAAAATTTGTAGCGACTTGAGAAAGATCAATTCCATTTCCAGGCTCATAAAAATGACAAATGACATTATTTTCATATCAACATGTACAATTCGAGATTCTTCTTCGAGCATAAGTTCGATTAAGTGCCTTTTCAATGGGTTATGTCCAAATATGTTTTATATACAAGAAGGTTTTGAGTGGGTATACATGTTGGGATTCAAAACATGGTGAATTATGTCTATACATATACATATATACATATATATATATAGATTCAAAACATGGTGAATTATGTCTATACATATACATATATACATATATATATATATATATATATATACACACACACACAAATTTATTTGTTAAGTCGTGGAACATAATTATTGTCGCTTTGTACATGAATACACACTTGTAATTTCGATTTTGCCCTCATTTTTTAATAAATAGAAAGTCGTCAATAGGGTTTTGTATCATCATAAAAAGAGGAAGATCTTAGAAAATAGAATGTGCGATTTTTTTCTTATAAACTTATTTTCATAATAATGAATTACTACAGCAGCATACGAGGATGTAGTCTCATATTAAGGCAAACAATGATAAATCTTGATTATTCTTTTGTGTCTTTATTTTCTTGTTGAGATTTTATTGTTCTTGATAGTGTAAAAACAATACGTGTGTGTAAAAGATCCAATCTCTCTGTCTGCTTCCCTTCACATTAGCTACTCAATGAGATTTGAATGAATATACATGTGGTGTCTCTCACAATTTAAGTTTTTAAATAAGAGTATAAGACTATGAATATGATATAAGGGTAAAATAAAATATTTCAATTCATGTCTCGCCATCATTTATTTATAAAAATTGTCCGAATCATACCTTCATCCCTCTTCACTCGAACGGTTTAAATTTTTATAAGAGAGAGTTGCCCCCACTCCATCCCACCACCCTACCCCTTGTGGGTGTGTAGATAATAATGAAAATTTTGGAACTTGGGGTTTACTTCAAAAGTATTGCTCTAGAAGTATCTTAGATAGCAATCAAAGCCGGTGGGTGCCGTCTCATTAATTAGCAAAAGTTTTTGTTTGTTTTCTATGGGGTAGTAAAGTTGGATAATGCGGCTTAAAATTTTGAGGTAGACTTCAAAATTTGTAGTGATATTGAGAAAGCCAAAGTCCATTTCCAGGCTCATAAAAATGACAAGTGACATTTGGGTATTCACGTACAATTCAAGATTCATTCTCATAGCATAAGTTGAATTATTTGCTTTTTAGAGGCTACAAGCGTGCACTTACACACGTTATATGTGTCTATGTGAGTAAAAAGTCAAGGTCGTAGGTGGCCAATTGGGCCCACTAGGAGAGAGTTGGGAAACCATGTTCAAATATATAACCATGTATGTATATGTTTCAAAAGGTTCATTTGTTCTTTCTCGTGTTCTTTGTATTCTTACCAGTGGCTAACCCTATTTTTTTGAACCGCTCGAATAATCCAACTACAACCAAACCAAGTAATTGATTCAGCTTGGTTCGAGTTGAAATCTAACTGTTTCTAGTTCTTAGAGTTGTGATCAAAATAGTTTGTGGTCTGGTCATTGATTACTACATAATCAAATTTATTTCAGTTCCCATTTCTTTTATAATTTGGATATTAAATTAAATTTATAACATGGTCGCTTAAAATAAAAACATACACATTTTACAATTTTCTTCTAAAACATTAAATAAATTAATTAATTAAACCTTTGGAGGTTTGGTTGGTTTTAGGTTTATTACATGAAAAGAAGACTAATGGTGACAGTTGAACGATTTGCACAACGAGGATTGGTCGGACGGTTTCCTGAGACTGTCCAAATGGTCAGTTTTCGCTCCAACACCTTATACACTGCATTTATTACTATATCTAGTAGATTTTGATTATTAAAAAAGATGATAAAATATTTAATTAAATTATAATTTCATGAAATATATGATTAAAATTTAATTTCAAATTTTTAATTAAATCAAACAGGAGCTATGCGAATATAAAATGTACTCGTATAAAAATGTAACATGATAACTTTTAGTATAAAATTTTATTATGTGGAGCATTCGATCTCATACATTGTCAAATCGACGTAATTGACGAAATATTTTCTCCTTTCTTAAAATTTATGTGAGCGTGTTATGAAAGTGAGTCAAACATGGACGTACTCTTATAATTCGTTAGTCAATTTCATAAGTGGTCGCTGAAGTTCAACTAAATTTCACATTGGTCCTTTATGTTTTTTTTTTTTTTTTGACTAATTTAGTTACTAGTTATTGCGATAAAACTAATATAGAGGCTCAGTTGAATGGAATCAATTGCTATAATGGTCGTTAGTTCAAATCAAATTTTAATAGACGCTACGTAGGATGTTAAATATAAAAATATAATATGGAGTATTTTTCATTATAATATTTCATTTTAGTGTAGGATTATTTTCTTTAGTAGTTGATTGTGTAATATTTTATTTTATGTTTATTTTTTTTTACAGTTATTTGTAATCCTATAAATAGGATCTTTTACATTGTAATATTTACAAGACCTAATAATATAATTTATATTTATTCACATGGTATCAGAGCGGGTTTAATTTGATTTTGGGTTAAACTTGCAACACATAAACTTCAAAAGTACAATAGCAGTAACTTGAAAGAGATGTTTCAGAGGTCTTCTGCAACTACTTCAACAATGTCGGGTCGTCACTTTGCAACTCCTTCTCAAAGTTCTCGGCAAAGAAGCTCTCAAATAATGAGTAGTTATGTTTTCTAAATTTTCAATATTTCTATCATGTTTTAAGAAACATCAATTACACCAAAAAAAAAAAAAATAATTTCCCCTTTCTTTGGAATTTAATTCTGTTTTATTTGGAGGATCGGTATCTTGAACTTTACCGGCACTCCTAAATACATTAGAGGTTTTTTTATGTTAACAAAAAAATAAATAAATAAATAAATTTGGAAGGTTGATACCTTGAACTTTATCGACACTCCCTTGGCTCTTAAACAAATTAGATGTTTTTTTCATGTATAAAAAAAAAAAAAAAAAACAAAACTTTAAAGGGTTAGTACATTGAACTTTATCGGCCCTTCCTCTACTCCTTGAAAATTTCGGGATTTTCTTATGTTTAAAAAAAAATGTCCATTAAATATTTTCTTCCAACAAACAAGAAGTCACTTTTCCCCATCAACAATGACAAAGACCTCCAGTGCTCGGAGTTCTTCAATTTAGAAGATTTGATTGGATGAATTTCTTCAAACTCAATATTCTTCCACATATTGAGTTTGAGGGAAGGGTGTTAAATATAAAAATATAATATGGAGTATTTTCCATTATAATAATTCTTTTTAGTGTAGGATTATTTTTCTTAATAGTTGATTATGTAATATTTTCTTTTATAGTTATTTGTAACCCTATAAATAAGATTTTTTACATTGTAATATTTACAAGACCTAATAATATAATTTATATTTCTTCACATAGGATATGTGTTAATCAGGCTGACAAAGTGACCATGTAATATTATTTCACTTTAGTCACTAAATAGATAAAAATATACGTTAAAGATCAATATAAAATTTTACTTTAATCTCAGGGACCATTTGTGAAATTTAACACATTCTCTCTCTCTCTCTCTCTCTCTCTCTCTCTCTCTCTCTCTCTCTCTCACACACACACACACACACATCTTGTCCACATGGATCCAAGAGGGGTTGACAACCGCCAAAATGGTCCAGGCCACGAGATTCCCGGGGGATAACTACACTACAACTGATTGATGGCCCCCCGTCTACAATGGCCCAGTTTTGCATTCCCGAAAACTTCAACTCTTCAATTTCATTGAACCAACAAAATTTAATCAGCCCCCCCTTCTAATTTTGGGGATTTTTTTTAGCAGATAACGAGGTCAGTTTTTTCTCTGACTTCCCCGTCTATGGAGGATATGGATTAGGACATCTCATACTTTTTCCCTATTTTCCCGTGAACGAATCATGGATTGATTGTATTCCATTTTATCTGGTTCCATAGGCGATTAATCTTAGGGTGCGTTTGATTGTCAATATTTTTCATAGAAAATATTTTTTCAACTCAAATTTCTACTTTTGTACTGTTTAATTGACATTTTTTTCATGGAAAATAATTTTCTGCTTTTGGTCACGTGATTATATTTTCCTCAAATTCAAAGAAAATATTTTTTTCAGGAAGAGTAGGATTTTATTTTTCAAGAAATTCACTCTATCTTTCTCTCTCTCATCTATTCATTCTATCTCATCTACACACCAATAAAAATGGACAAGTATAATATTTTCTAGGTTGAAAATTAAATCAATCAAACGCATTTAATTGACAATTTATGTGCAAATAAATTCTAGGCAATTTTATTTTCATGCAAATTTCATGCTTGCAATCAAAGGCACCCTTGTTGAAAATTTCTTACCATACAAAAAATTTGATTAAGTTTTTTGACTAAACATTGTCTTAATTTTTCGACTAAAATCTCGACCTTTTTTTTGTTTGAAGTGTGCAGGCGAAGTCTTACTTAGTTAGAAATGATTTATATGATGGATTTAAAAGGGATTGAATTACTTTACTCAATGGATTAACTTTCAGGACAGAGCCTCCATTCCCTACATTTTCAATAATTTGCCATGCATGTGACAAAATTGAACCTCAATTCCCTATATTTTTAAGATTTTGCCATACATGTGATAAGATGCTCGAAGCGACAATTCATAATTGTACTACACAACATTTAAACAATTCTTTTAGGGACCATGAACCTATTGAAGCCAAGACCTCGTGGCATCTTTTTAAATGCGACATGAACCATACAAATCTATACCCCTTCTTGGTAAGGATTAAATTTTTTATTGTAATTTAAGTCAAATCATATTTTATCGAGCCTACAAATTTTTGACCAGACGTTTCATCAATTTTTATTAAAAACTGATTTTAATCCCTGCAAAAACAGGGGTTTATATTTTTCTTTTATTTATTTATTTTTCTATGTAAGTATTGTAAAGGCTTGGGGGTCCATCTTAAAAGGTCAACCTTGTTAAGAGGAGTAGCCCAAGGCCTTTATAAATTGGCCTATATTTACATCTTTATTCGATGTGGGATTATATCCCTTAACATGCCCCCGCAAGATGGTGGCTCGTTTGAGCAGACCAATCTTGAAATCCATATGCTCATATTTTTGAGTCTTACAAGAATCGAATCGCTCGTTAGAGCTTAATGGGCTCTGATACCATGTAAAGGCTTGGGGGTCCATCTTAAAAGGTCAACCTTATTAAGAGGAGTAGCCCAAGATCTTTATAAATTGGCCTATGTTTACATCTTTATTCGATGTGGGATTATATCCCTTAACAAGTATATATGTGTATATATGTATATGTTGGTTTTGAATGGAGAGACATGCATTTAAACTGGCAAAATATAAAATGATAAGGGTGAATAGAGTCACAAGTTGTGACTTATTCAAACCTACTTTGAATAGAGGAAGAGAGAATCGAAGGGACTCAAAGTTTCCAGTTTATATTATGAGAATGTAAGACTTTAATCTAAAATCCGAGTTGGAGGCCAACTGATATAAAGTGTAAGTCAATATGCAATAGGTTGTGAACACATTTATATAATACGAAGTTGGTGAAAATTATGATCTTAATTTCTTCGTTCTTGTTAAGGAACATTACCTAATTGAAATCGAATCGTATCAGAATTTCCATTGTTTTGTAGTAGGAATGTCAAAATCATATTTTCTGCATAAACAAAATCATTTATTTTATACATGCATGTGTGTGTGTGTGTGTGTGTGTCAAATTTTATGCATTTTTCTATTTTCTATACGTTCATAAATTCATAATTAAGGGTTGTGATCCGAGGGGCTGTCGCTTTCCTTGAAAATCTCACTAGTTTCCGTGTTAACAGCACCGATCGAGAAGACCAGAAGGGTCAACTGATACTTCTGGACATTCTGTTTCTTTCTGCTAGTAGAATCAAGAAAGGAATGTGAGAAAGTTATGCCATATTTCACGGATACATTGAACAAATTTACAACTATATAATTAATTAAGGATTCGAAATGTTTATTTTCTGTCATGTAACGCGGTTTTGTTTTCTCAAACGTTGTATGTTAGTGAGTATACGGAAGAATTATGTAGTTTATGTCTTGTTTTGAATATTCGTCTATAGTTCTTACAATCCTAGCCGACTCACTTAGCAAAAGCTTATAGGAAAGAACAAAAATTGCACCTGGAATTTAAATTTGTTGATACACTCACGAATGTCAAGAAAGAGAGAAAATTCCACGTCGAATTTTATTCTAGCCTAAAAATGTCTGTCATTAAGGCTTACAGCCCTTAAAATATGAAACCCTAATGGAAATAATAAGATATTCGATAATAAAATGAAAATAATGACAAAAATTAAAAGTCTTAACACGTTTTCGAGAGCTAAATGATGGATTGTTCACTTAAAATTGACCAATACTTCTTCGAAAACGAACACTCCACAGAACTATTTATGTATAATTCAATCCCATTTTTTCATGAAATCTTCTTCTTTCTTCACGGCATCATATATGTTGTAATCCTAAACAAGTTGAGAAAAAACCAAAAAGTCCTCTTGACAAGAAAGATTAGACCCTGACTATTAGCAAAAACAAAATCCCTAAAACAATTATTAAAAGAAATTGATAAATAAAGTGTGAAATCTGAAAAAGATGTGGAAGGGCAATAAAAACAAAATTAAAGGAGCTCTTGTTATTGTCATAATAGAGGGAGTGATCACGGGCTTCTTTTGAGTCTTGACTCTTGACTATGCAGAGTCCCACACACTCACAGTAGACTCCAAGCTGTATACATCCCCAGCCCAGCTACATATATACATGCTTTGCCTGCGGCAATTGTTTTGCCACCCAGCCCCAGGATATGTATATGCTTACCTTTGCGTATATACTATTAAGACTTGAAGTTTCATTTTAAATGGTCACGAACTTTATTAAGAGGAGTAGTCAAGCTATTATTCTATATTTTGATCTTTATCTAATGTGGGATTTATCTTTTAATATGCACCCGCACTTGAAATTCGTATGCTCGTTTTTGAGTTTTAATCAAATCAAATTGTTTGTTGATACTTAATGAATTCTGGTATTATATTAAAATTTGGGGTTCCATTTTAAAAAGTCAATTTTAGTAAGCGAACTAGACAAAATCCTTAAACATTAGTCTATATTTTAATAATTAGCCGATTTGAGATATATCTCTTTGACCTGAAAAATGAAATACATGTATATGTAGACATTATGATTTGTTTACTGCGCATATTTTATGAGTAAAAATGAATATTTGTGCAATTCCACTTCGTATACTCGTGTACTTTGTGGTGGAATTTTGGGGTTAGACTAGGGGTAGTATTTGTGTACTTGTTTGTGTTTTTATGGGCTACCACGCTTTAAATAAATGGTTTCATTAATAGATTAGGGTTTATATAGGATAATAAGTACAAAATGGGACACTCAATAGTTACCAATGGCACTCAAATATTGAATATTATCGAAGAATTTGTCAAAAACTTAATTGTACAAATGTGGTGCAGACAATTAAATCACTAATTTAAACTTTCTTGATCAAAGTAATATATATGGAAAACACTAAACGTCTCGTGATCAAATCCCGAGACTAAATTTGGTGTCCCATCCAATAGGGTGGCACTCCTGTTTAGTCCTGGAATTCAATCTGGGGACGTGTAGCACAGCTCAATATATATTTATTTGTAAGCAATTTGTACTTTGTCAAGTCGTTGAATAAAAGTTTAAGCAATTTTGTAATTTTTCTATAACGACAAAAGGAAATAATTTGTTTATTTTTTGTCAATGAGAAAAATCAATTTAATATCCTTGCAAGTTGCAATAGCTTTAATTACCAATGAAACTTTTTCAATTCTTTCCAATTCTCATTTTTAAAAATCAATGAAATTATTAACATATCAACACTCAACATTCATCTAGAATCAACGAGATACTGATTATCACATTCAATTAAATTAAATAAAATTGGAAAGGACATTGTAAAAAAGAAAAAAAAAATTACCGGAATTTTGTAAAATAACAAAATTTATGGAGGAATAAAGAACACTCCAAACCCACCGCTGTAAAACGGCCACCCTGTCCTGTATTTGTGGTGTCCCTTTCTGATCTTAAAAACACCTTAATGCAACGTCGACTTATCATGTAGGGCCAGAAAACTATGTAGATCTTTCTATCAACTCCACCACTTCTTTTATAATTTTCTTCTTCCTTCTTCTCCCTTCCCTACTACAGAGAGAGAAAGAATGACTTATAAGTCTTTGAGTTTTTAACTTCAGTTTATACCCCCACCCTACCCCACCCACCCCACAACTTGTACATCACAATTCTTGAAATTCGTATAGTAACTGATGTATGAAAGTAGGACATCAAGTTAAAGACTTGTGATGACTATATATTTGTTGGGTTAGATTAGAGTGTGAGGTGTAATTAGTTTATGGCAATTGCAGCAGCCATGAACAATCAAGATGAGAGCAAGGATGAACACGAACACGACATGGTCATGCCCGGTTTTCGCTTCCATCCCACCGAAGAAGAACTAGTTGAATTCTACCTTCGCCGTAAGGTAGAGGGCAAGCGTTTCAATGTTGAACTCATCACTTTTCTAGACCTTTACCGCTATGACCCATGGGAACTTCCTGGTATATATATAATTTTGTTTATGAATTCTGTCCTTTTCTTTTTATACTCAAATTGGTGTTAATTTCTTTGAGCCGCAAATCTCAGCCTTGGCAGCTATAGGGGAGAAGGAATGGTACTTTTATGTTCCAAGAGATAAAAAGTATCGCAATGGAGATCGGCCTAATCGTGTGACAACTTCTGGTTATTGGAAGGCTACAGGGGCTGATAGGATGATCCGAAGTGAAAATTTTCGGTCTATTGGACTGAAGAAAACCCTTGTTTTCTACTCCGGGAAAGCTCCAAAAGGAATTCGCACTAGTTGGATCATGAATGAATACCGTCTGCCACACCATGAAACTGAACGCCTGCAAAAGGTATGAATTTCATTCACCTCAATTAGATATTTCATATATAATTAACTTGAAAAATGAATCTAACAAAGACTGGAGCTTTTTCGTGTTCCTCCTCGAGCACCACTTCTTATAATCCATCTGCACAGAACGAGCGAGTGGCTGATGGAAAGAATACATACCCACCCGCTGAATCATCCAAATTAAACCCAATAACACTGGCTTCAAATAGTCCATCTTCTGAAATCATTCAGTGCAAAATCAGTGTTAATCTAATTTTTTTTGTTCCTTTGAGCTTAGTTTATGAAAAGAAACTAGCTTTTATACCAAGGAATTTTTCTTCTCCTTGCCAGCTGAAAATTGTGTAAATCAAGGTCTTGATCCCACCATCAGATGTTAGATCCCCAATAGGAGGAGCAAGTACTTCAGGAGAAAGGGAAAAAATTAATTGGTGCATGAAGACAACTACCGACAACCGACAATTTCTGTTTTTATGTTCCATAATTCTTAAATATTCACCGCAGAAGGAACGGGCATGAATTCTTTAATTTCAGTGTTCACTAAGATCCTTCGCTGTAAATATTCTAAAAGACCTCACAATTGCAATTCAGTGAGTCCATTGATCACCGATGCTTAATGTCGGAGGATTCAAAACCTTCACTTTCTTCCACATTAATTACAGCATGTTTGTTATATAAAGCTCTTCCACTTTGCTTTCAGGCTGAGATTTCTCTTTGCCGTGTCTACAAAAGAGCAGGAGTCGAAGACCATCCTTCTCTTCCTCGGTCTCTTCCTGCACGGGCTTCATCGTCTAGAGAAACACAATCGACACTCAAGAAACAACACGAAATGACAAATCACGCCATGGAAAGGTTCCAAGTATATGGAGTATCGTCCCAACAAACTGATGAAAAGATGAGCGAAAACAGTGTAAGCAGTAGCACAGCTGATATTGGGACCTCTCTTGCTCTTTCAAAGCACAACTCTTACAACATCAATCCATTAGTCCCCATGTCCACTTCAATTCCTACTCCAAATTCTATAGAATTAGACAATAGAATGATGCAGTTACACAGATCAAAGCAAAATTGTTCTTCCTTAGCACCCAACTGCAGCACTTTATTTGCTAGTTCTTCATCCCATAACGCAATTGATGATCTCCATAAACTAGTGAATTACTCCCAACAAGCTTCAATCAATCGGGAATCCGATCACCAGCAGTATCCTAATAACGTGCCTGATCTTCTATCCCATTTCTCCACTTTGCAATCGCAACAGCCACAGTCTCTTAACATGATCCCAGGCTCGTTTCAAGCCACCTTGTCCGACAGATTATGGGATTGGAATGCTATTCAAGAAGCCAACAAAGAGTACAACCCATTCAAATAATCAATGAATTGCACATATATAGGTATCTTCATATTGTATGTCCACTACTGCCAGTTTACTGAGTCTCTCTCTAATATTCTGAAACTATATATATTGTAGAACCTATGTTAAGTAATAATAATTGTTACTTGTTATGGTTTAGGATTTAATTGCATTATGACCGAAGGAATTGTAATAACTATTAACGATCTTTTAACTTCTGAATTAGACCATAATGGGATTCAGGAAAGGATGTTTGGCTTTAGGGTTTCTTGCTAATTAATCGAATGCGAATCATTTGTTTGCGCTATTCTTTTTTTTTTTTTCCTTTCCAGTTTATTTGTTTTCTGTATCTTGTGGTGAGATTTTGTTTTTTGTTATCATTCCTTTGTGTTCCTGTTATAGCTGTCGAGTTATGTCTCGCCTGGGGAGTTCTCTAAGAAATAAAATTATTATCCATGTGAGAACGATGATCCTATAATTGAACACGACTCGCAGAAGGACTACTCTCAGACAATAGAAATGTTGGAGCCCAATTCACAAGCCAACATCCACCGTTACAAAATTAAGACATGAAATTTGTCTAAATTTGCCATTTGTTAATTGGTAAGTAAATTATAGAAGTAACTAATCCATTATGCATGTCATTTTTCATACTTTTAACATGTGTTAGGAATGCATATTTCTTTCTATAATTAAGTCATCTTCCTCAGATATTAGTTTAACCGGAAAAAATTAAAAGATCAAGAATCAAAGTGTTCAACCGAGGTGTAACAACTCAGCCCCTTTGGCACCCACATATATAGTCCACGAGGATTGGATCCCGACATCGATTTATTTCACATTTCAAACTCAAGACCTTCGCTTCAAAAAATTGAATCCCGGTAGCGAAAGTAATTAATCCATATCATTTATAAGAGTAATTAATAACGTGAAATACGAAAAATTAAAGCAAGTTAGGGAAAAAAAAAAAAAAAAAACACCAGTTTTAATTCCTGGTTTTTGTTAATTTGCAGCTACATTCTTGGTGGGATAAGTCTATATATAGCATTATAAATGTATATATGACACTTTTCTAGTTTTCACACTTGCAAGCATGAGTTTTCCGTCGGCTATAGATATACTAAGAGAAAGAGAGGTCCATTCATCTACCAACCTGCAAAAAGTCGAGGATATGCCAGTCTCAGTAGCTATATTAAACAATAAAAAAGGCCTAGAAAATACATAATTTAAGAGAGTAAGTACTAATTAGGTATAAATTATAAATTGACTTACTGTTGAGGCTGCAAATTAGGATTTTTATCAGGAACCTCAAGAACTACAGCAGTCTATGTAAGTTATATATGATGTGTAACTATCCCTTATTCACATAGTAGTAGTGAATATATACATGCAAGTGTGTGTATATAGGCACGTACGCTAAAGGAACAAGAGGCGGCTGGCTATAGTAAGGTGGATAATTAATGCAGAGCCGCAGTTTGTTGGCAAATTGGCTGCTAAAAGAGAAAACTTGAGGCTTTTCTTATTCGCATATAGACATGTAAGGTCAATTTCAAATTTTTCTTTCTTTCTTTTTTTTATTTTTGAATATACATGAAATTTGCAAATCATATTTTTCTTTTTCTTTTTTGCATATTCGATACAAGTAATCTGTTCGTTTATAGGATATATTTGGAAAGGAACAGATAAACATACATAGAGTAATACAATTTGTAAGTCGTGCTTACAAGTAGATATGATTAATTAGCATAATTCACATAAATGAGGAAGATAAGATAAAAAGAATTGTTTGATGTAATTTTCCTTCGATAAATTCCGTTCAATTTTTAGGCCTACTTGGAGTTTGACATAAAAGTTCGATCAAGACGAGAAAGGGTTTTAGTGCTTGAATTGAATGGAGTATTTGACATTAACCCCTCCACTAATATATTACTTGAAAATGAGTAAATAGAAGGGGAAATGCAACCTTACCTCCAAAACATGACATTAAGGACCTATACTAGATCTTTTCTATACGAAGATTTAAAAAATGTATTATACGATTTTAGACACTAAGCCTCCAAACGAATACAAATTTAGTTAAAATTAAACATTAATTTCAATCGTACATTCATAATTATTATTCATTATTATCTATATATTTCGTAATACCTCTTACTATTACTCTTTATAAATCGTTTATAAATTTGTTAAAATGGAGGCTAAATTTATACGAACAAAACAAAGCAATATTACTTTCTTATATTGGCAGATATTGTTGTCCACTCGTATTCGCCATATAATTTCTCCCTTTAGGTATTGTGCACACAGAATTTTGGATTGCCTAGCTCCTTGCAGCCTACATTAGCAAGGAAATCTCCTACCGCATTACGTTCTCTCCAAACATGAGAGAATGATACTTCCATTTGCCTTTTCCAATGATGAGTTCTTCTTGTAGGTATGGAATTAACCATGGACCATTAAACTTCTTTTTTTACCAACTTAATTGTGATAAGTCAACTTCAGTCCAAACAGGGACAGAACCAAGAGAGTATAGTTGTGGAGGCAAATTTCACAAAAAATTAATTGTGGGGGCAAAATTGAAAATTATAAGAAATTTTTATGAAAAACTTGTGTAAAATCTGGGAAAATCTTTTGCGAATGTTTGGATTTCAAATTTAGTGTGGAGGCAACAGACCACATTGCTCCATGGTAGATCCGCCCATGAGTCCAAAGATGTCTAACCAAGCTAATGACGAAGTGTAAGTGATAATTAGTATGTTTTATACACTTATTTGTACTTTTAAAATTAATAAATCATTTCTAATTGGGTAGATTTCTTCATAGTTTAGTTTAGATATGATAATTGTAGGTAAAATCCGAGACTTGGCTGCATTTGGAGCGAAAGGAAAGGTTTTTGAGCTAATTTAGAGTTGATTCAAAAAAAAAATCGAAGACTAATCAAATTGCACTATATTGATAAAAGTGTTAAGAGAGCAATCAAAGGAGATTCACAAGTTTCTGGAGCTAAATTCAATATTTTTAGTAGATATGTGTAATCCAAAACTTGATAAAAGTTGTGAGTCTTACGAAATGTGTGATTGAAAATGAGTTTTAAAAAAAAAAAAAAAAAAAAAGGATCAAACATGGCTTAATCCCAAAGAATATGAGTGGAAGAAACAGTTTTCCCAAGGTTAATTGAGGATTCAAAGATTTAGGCACTTCTTGGGTGCACAGACATGTACATCCAACTATTACCACCCCCAGTTGTATCTCTACGAGTTACCCTTCCCTTATTTGAGTACAGAACGTGAGACAAAAAATATCTTCACTCTTTAATGATTTTAGAACATTTTCACTAATTACAAATTATATTTAATACTAAAAATGGGAGATTTCGCATTACCAACGTGGGTCTAGTATGTCCGATGTTTAATCATATTCTTACGTGGCGAAATTTACTCGATGATTATGTGACAGAGATTGGAGTCCCTGGTTGTGCTAGGATATTAGTTAACTGAACACAATTTCCGGTCTACCCAAGATCCCCAGAGTCCTAATCCCATTTGGATTGTGTCATGAATTTAAATAACAAAGTGCAACTTAGCCTGTTATTACATTAAGTTAAAACTTTAAACTCATATTTTCTCTCTGTTGATAATTTAAGCATCGAAGGGATTGCGAGACCACATTTCTTAGCTTTTATTTCAGATTCTCATGTTAAGGTTGGAAATTAGATAATCTGCTAATGAAATCACAATCTTTTGAACTTCTTTGATTTCCTGTCACTCTCTCTGTGTGTCTGAATTGTAAGTGTTATGCCCTAGGTCCAATCGATTTAGGTTGTAAACACCTTTTAATATGGTTAATGCATTTATTTTGGCAAGATCTATTATTTATTTAAATTGATATTCTGTTGAATTATATTAAATAATAGAGTCCGTAGATTCAAGTTTCAGTAGTTTGTTAATCACAAGGAGTTGTGATTGTGAGATACAAATTACGTTTGATTGAATCTTAAATAATCCATGGTCGTATGTAAGAACGAGATACGGATATCGTTATTACGGATAGACCATCACGTGTGGCGTTTCTTACTTGTGAAGTAAGTAGCTGATCTCACGAGCTAAAGTGTAGTGACACTTAAATGAACACGTGAATGTTTTGTTATAGAACAAAACGTTGGAGACCCGCTGGGGAGATTCCACATGGATAGCTATCTGAGTGTCAGTGGTTAATCTCCAATGTTCGGTAGTGGAATTGATCCTTCGACTTGAGCTCATCATAGTACCTTATGTGGGGACAGTCATACTTTGGTGATACTGGAAGTTGCTCTGTCAAGGGCCGCTAATACGGCATCATTCGGGTATGTTAAGAATCATATGAAGGTTGTGAATGATCAATACAGGATTCGTCACTCTTAGATAGTAAGAGTTTGTGATCTACATTTCATCCAATTAAGTTGATAATGAAATCCTTGGCCAAGGTGTACACATAAGTCGAAAAAGAGTTTTCGACTTACATTGACTTAATAGTGGAATGAAAGATATGATCGATAATCGAGATTGACACATATCCATATCTTGTAATTGATCGAATCATATTGACGAAGGGATTATAGTTTCACGATAAACGAACGAGTTTGGTTTTGTCATACCACATGACATTTCCCATCGCATGTATTGCCCTGACACATTGCTAGATGTCAATCTGGGACGACGGATGTGAATTAGTATTAAATCAAAAGAGTGTTTTGGTTTATTGATTTTGATTAGATCAAAATAATAATTCACGTCGTTAGGCATCGTGATTGGGAACCTAATGGGTCACACACAAAATGAGAATTGGAAGATTGAGAGTTACCAATTAATTAATTAACAATCGTTGGATAATTAATTAATTGGGTTACTTATTAATAGGCCCGAATTAATTAATAAGATTAATTAATTCATGGACCGGATTTAATTAATTGGATTAATTAAATACTGGACCGGGTTAACTTTAAGGGACGGGCCAAGTCCGTTTGGGCTTATATATAAGTTGCTAGGGTTTTTGGGTTTGCAGCGAATTCATTCATTATTCTTGCTAGCACAAGAAAGAAAAAAACCCTGGTTTTCTCTCTACATTGTTCTCTGTGTGGATACTATTGGAGGCTGGACAATTGGACAGCTGTGGGAGGCAGATCGGGATTGTTGAAGTAAAAGGAATAGCAAAAGAGTTTGCAGATTTCACAAAAAGGTAAAATCTATATCACAATTTCTATCTAAACGCAAAGTAGATCCTTGGTGGGAATCGAAAATTGTTATATTTCCGCTGTGCATGTTTAAGTAGATTCCCAACAGTGGTATCAGAGCCTCCTTTGTGCTTGTTAGAAATTGTTTTACATGTTAACACAATCAAAATTTGATTTTTCATGTTACTCTTGAATCTAGCAATTAGAAAATTTATTTTTTTTTATCTTTTCTTCAAAATCTGTTTTGAGAAAGAAGAAAAAAAATAAAAAAATAAAAAAATGTTTTTTTTTTCCCTGGATCGGGGGCGGCAGCGGCGCGCAGGTGGCGCGCCGCCGGCGCGGCAGCAGGTTGCTACCCTGGCTGCAGCAGCGCACGCTGCTGCAGCGGGCAGCAGCCCATGCTGCAGCTGCAGCAGCCCAGCAATGGGCTGCTGCCGGCGGCAACGCTGCTGCCAGCTGCAGCAGCGCCGGCAGCAGCCCAGCAATGGGCTGCTGCTGGATGGGGCGGCGCCTCAGGAGGTAAGGTAAAAACCAAAAAAAAAAAAAATTTTAGGGTTTCAAAAACGAGGTGGAGGCGGGGGCCTCGTGTGCAATTTTTGAAATTGCAGGCCCCCGCATGCAATTAGGTTTAGGGTTTGTTTTGTAATTATTTAATGAAGGACCTGTCATGTAATTTCCGAAATTGAAGGACTTGCCTTTTAATTTTAATCTTGGGCCAAATTGTAATTTTTGAAATTGATTTTAAAAACTAATTCTAAAATGGTTTTAAAATTGTTTTTTAAAATGGGTTTGACCCACCTTTTAACTTTGACCCAAAATTAAAATTTTATTTAAAATTGACGACTTTTATATTTTTGTTAAAATTAGATTTTAACTTAAATATTTAATTTCAACCCTAAATTGAATTTTATTTTATTTAGAAATTTTCTAAATTAAAATATAAATTCATTTTCAATTAGAGTTGGACTTTAATTGTATATTTAATTAAAATTTGATTTTAATTAAATTATTCACCCTATTATATTCTTAATATTAGAGTTAGACTCTAATTTAATGTTTAATTAGAATATGATTTTAATTAAATTGTTTTGCCCTATAATTATGGAATTAGAGTTTGACTCAAATTCGATGCCCGCTAATTAAATTAATTGATTAATTCGATTAATTAATTATTTAATTTTTCCGATTCATATGTCTAAATGGTTTAGACGACTTTAATTGCTAGATTCTTGAAACATGTTTGCATATAATATTAGATATTATATAGGAACATTTATGTGATGAATGTTTATTAGTGGATGATTATGGACTCGACCATGTGGATGTGTTGAATGAATGGTTTAATTCTTGTTGTTTTATGGGCCTGCGAGCTCTTAATTGTTTTGGGCCTGCGTGCCTGTTGATATTGTTATTATACATGGGCCTGCGAGTCCAATTTCATTTAGGCCTGCGTGCCAACTAGTATAGGATACAGGTTCTGGCCTAATTGAAGACACAGGAAGAGGAGGATACCATGGAGATGGTGCATTGACAATGATTCAATGCTATACCCCCTAGGAATTGACCAACTAGTCTTCCTTTTGGCTCAGGAAGACTAGATAGAATTAGTCCATAATCATCCACACTATTATATGTATGTTTATTTGCATAATTGATGCATGTTTAAATAAATATATATATATATATATACACACATTGATGAGACCTATGCATGATAAATCCCTCACCAAAATATTAAGTCAATTTTATTATTTGCCTTCCATCTTTATAGTGAAAAACGAGAGTCCTAAATCGATCTCAACTTGTTGAGTACACTCAAGACTGATCTATTAGGGATATGTTTGACACTATGAAACATTAGATATTTCTGAATGATGGGTTTGACTTAACTAAAATTTATCTTTTGTTGAGTACACTCAAGAAGATAAAATTTAGAGGCGTGTTAGGCTAACACATAAGATGTGTAAAGATAAAGAGTTATCGGCTTAATGATCTGGGAGTTGTATAGAGATACAATTGATAATAATACCTACCCAAATGTTTTATCAAGATTTGTTGAGTACACTCAAGGTTTTGACATAACAGATGGGATCCCAGCCCACTGAGAATCAAATGTTGATTCTAATAATTTATGTATGAGGGTCATAAATTTATTTTAAACAGTGGGAGCAAATTTAATTGAAGTCCATATTAAATTTGTGCAATGCATTTTAATACATATTAATTCTTTACTTTTCGTCATTTACAGTTTTGAATCATGAGTAATCATATGAATTTGAGAGGCATACTTGATGCCAACAAACTGACCGGACCAAATTTTCTCGATTGGCACCGTAATTTGAGAATTGTTCTCAGGCATGAGAAAATTGGGTATGTCCTTGAGCAGCCCTTTCCAGGGGTACCTACTGAAAACTCTACTGAGGAAGAGGTGGCTGCTTACAACAAAACACAGTGATGACGATAATACTGCAGCATGTGTGATGCTTGCAGCCATGTCACCTGAGTTGCAAAAGCAACATGAGGGTATGGATGCTTACACTATGATTTTTCGTCTCAAGGAGTTGTATGATGAACAATCACGTGTGGAAAGATATGATACTTCCAAGCAACTGTACCGGTGCAAAATGGCAGAGGGATCTTCAGTCAGTGCTCATGTGCTGAAGATGATTGGCTTTATTGAAAAATTGGGCCAATTGGGTTTCATAATGGACCACGAGCTAAGTGTTGACTTAGTTCTACAATCTCTGCCAGATAGTTATTCACAGTTCATCATGAACTTTAATATGAATAAGATCGAGTGCACACTCCCTGAGTTGCTTAATATGCTTAAGACTGTTGAGCCCAATGTCAAAGCGAATACTGGGCATGTGTTAGCCATTCAATCCTCTAAGGGCACTAAGAGGAAGATTAAAGGAAGTTTTAAGAAAACATCCAAGAAGGCTAAGGGTACTATCAAAACGGTTAAAGCAAACAAGGACAATACCAAGTCTGATGACCCGTGCTATCACTGTGGAGTGAAAGGTCATTGGAAGAGGAACTGCAAGGCTTACCTCGCAAGCTTGAAGTCAAAGAAGTCTTCTGAAACTTCTACTTCAGGTAATTTTGTTATCGAGATTAATATGTCTACTTCATTAGCTTCTTGGGTATTAGATACCGGATGTGGATCTCATATTTGTATAAATATGCAGGGACTAAAGAAAAGTAGACCACTGCAGAAAAGAGAAGTTGACCTGCGTGTGGGAAATGGAGCAAGAGTTGCTGCATTAGCTGTAGGGACATACTTCTTACCATTGCCTTCGGGTTTAGTATTAGAATTAGAGAATTGCTATTTTGTTCCTGCCATTACTAAAAACATTATTTCTATTTCATGTTTGGACATGAATAATTTTTCAATTATTGTTAAGAACAATCGTTGTTCATTTTATAAAGATGAGATCTTTTATGGTTGTGGCATATTACAAAATGGCATTTATATTCTTGATACTGAATCTTCTATTATGAGTATAGAAAATAAAAGGCATAAATGTGATAATCTAAATAATACTTATCTTTGGCATTGTAGACTAGGTCACATCAATGAGAAACGCATTTCCAAATTACATAAAGATTGATTCTTGGGGTCAACTGATTTTGAATCATTTGACAAGTGCGAATCGTGCCTATTAGGCAAGATGACCAAATTTCCTTTTACTGGAAAAGGAGAAAGAGCTGCACAATTACTGGGTCTAATACATACTGATGTATGTGGACCTATGTCAATAACTGCTAGAGGTGGTTTCTCTTACTTCATCACATTTACTGATGATCATTCTAGATATGGTTATGTATATTTGATGAAGTTCAAGCATGAAGCACTTGAAAAGTTCAAGGAATTCAAACTTGAAGTAGAGAAACAAACAGGTAAAAATATTCTCACACTAAGATCAGATCGAGGTGGAGAATATCTGAAAGGAGAATTTTTAGATTATCTAAAAGAGAATGGGATTCTCTCGCAGTGGACTCCACCATATACACCGCAACATAATGGTGTATCTGAACGGAGGAACCGCACACTATTAGATATGGTGCGATCAATGATGAGCCATGCAAACCTCCCAAAATCGTTTTGGGGTCATGCACTAATTACCGCGTGCTACACACTAAATCGTGTCCCATCTAAATCGGTCGACAAAACTCCATACGAGTTATGGAAGGGAAAAAGACCCAACTTATCTCATATGAAAATATGGGGCGTGACGCTTATGTGAAGTGTACTGAATCGGATAAGCTTGAGACTAAGTCCGATAAATGCATATTTGTGGGGTATCCAAAAGAAACAATTGGATACCAGTTCTACAATCCCGTTGAGAAGAAGGTGTTCGTCTCAAGACATGCCATATTCCTAGAGAAAGAGTTTATTCTAGGAGAGGGCAGTGGGAGCAAGTTAGAACTTGAAGAAGTTCACGAATCCACAGATGTTGTTGACCGATTAGATGACCCTGAGTCTGATCCCACACCTGCTGAAGGATTGACTCCTAATCAGGATATAGAGATACCTGAGGACACTCTGGCTCAGCGTAAATCAAGTAGGACCATTCGACCTCCCAAAAGGTACGAATTCACGATTACTAATCAAGTATTGTTAATCGAGGATGATGAGCCTACTAATTACGCAGAAGCAAAGTCAAATGTTGACTCAAAGAGATGGCAAGAGGCCATGGAATCCGAAATGAACTCAATGTATGAAAACAAGGTTTGGACCTTGGTCGACCCTCCTGATGGGATAAAACCCATAGGTTGTAAATGGGTTTACAAGAAAAAGATCGACATGGATGGGAATATCCATACATACAAAGCAAGGCTAGTAGCGAAAGGTTACACACAAAGACAAGGTGTTGACTTTGATGAAACTTTTTCGCCTGTAGCCATGCTGAAGTCCATTCGGATTTTGCTTGCAATTGCTGCATACCACGATTATGAGATATGGCAAATGGATGTCAAAACCGCTTTCCTTAATGGAAACCTACAAGAGGAAGTGTACATGACACAACCTGAAGGTTTTGAGTCCAAAGAAACCAACAAGGTATGTAAGCTTAATCGATCCATTTATGGATTGAAGCAAGCCTCTAGGAGCTGGAATCTTCGTTTTGATGAGACAATCAAAGAGTTTGATTTTATCAAAAATGAAGATGAACCGTGTGTTTATAAGAAGACAAGTGGGAGCGCTGTCGTATTCCTTGTACTATATGTAGATGACATATTATTAATTAATGGGAAACGACATCCCAATGCTTCAATCAGTAAAATTGTGGTTGTCAAAGAATTTCTCCATGAAAGATATGGGAGAAGCAGCATATATCTTGGGAATTAAGATCTATAGAGATAGATCTAAAAGATTGCTTGGCTTATCCCAATCTTCGTACATAGATAAAATCTTGAGAAGATTTAACATGGAAGAGTCCAAAAGGGGGTTGTGTCCCATGTCACATGGGATTTATCTCTCAAAAGATATGTGTCCTAAAACACATGATGAAAGGAGTCGCATGGATAAGATTCCCTATGCCTCAGCGATAGGATCTATCATGTATGCGATGCTATGTACGAGACCAGATGTTTCATACGCTCTAAGTGTTACGAGCAGGTTTCAAGCAAACCCTGGTGAGAAACATTGGATAGCAGTTAAGAACATTCTTAAGTACTTAAGAAGAACTAAAGATGTGTTCTTGATATATGGAGGAGATGAATTGAAGGTTCATGGATATATTGATGCTAGCTTCCAAACTGACAAGGATGATAGCAAATCTCAATCTGGATATATGTTTACTCTCAACAACGGAGCGGTTAGTTGGAAAAGTTCCAAACAGGAGACAACCGCTGATTCAACAACGGAAGCCGAGTACATTGCTGCTTCTGAAGCAGCGAAGGAAGCTGTCTGGATCAAGAAGTTCGTTAGTGAACTGGGAGTTGTTCCTAGCATTGTTGATCCCATACCTTTGTATTGTGATAACAATGGAGCCATCGCGCAAGCGAAGGAACCGAGGTCTCATCAACGATCCAAACATGTGCTAAGGCGATATCATCTCATCAGAGAGATTATACAAAGAAATGACGTGAAGATAGAGCGAGTTCCCACAGATGATAATATTGCAGATCCATTGACAAAGCCGTTGTCACAGCATAAGCATGATCGTCATGTAGAGACTTATGGTATTAGATACATGAGTGATTGGATCTAGTGCAAGTGGGAGTTTGTAAGTGTTATGCCCTAGGTCCAATCGATTTAGGTTGTAAACACCTTTTAATATGGTTAATGCATTTATTTTGGCAAGATCTATTGTTTATTTAAATTGATATTCTGTTGAATTATATTAAATAATAGAGTCCGTAGATTCAAGTTTCAGTAGTTTGTTAATCACAAGGAGTTGTGATTGTGAGATACAAATTACGTTTGATTGAATCTTAAATAATCCATGGTCGTATGTAAGAACGAGATACGGATATCGTTATTACGGATAGACCATCATGTGTGGCGTTTCTTACTTGTGAAGTAAGTAGCTGATCTCACGAGCTAAAGTGTAGTGACACTTAAATGAACACGTGAATGTTTTGTTATAGAACAAAACGTTGGAGACCCGCTGGGGAGATTCCACATGGATAGCTATCTGAGTGTCAGTGGTTAATCTCCAATGTTCGGTAGTGGAATTGATCCTTCGACTTGAGCTCATCATAGTACCTTATGTGGGGACAGTCATACTTTGGTGATACTGGAAGTTGCTCTGTCAAGGGCCGCTAATACGGCATCATTCGGGTATGTCAAGAATCATATGAGAGTTGTGAATGATCAATACAGGATTCGTCACTCTTAGATAGTAAGAGTTTGTGATCTACATTTCATCCAATTAAGTTGATAATGAAATCTTTGACCAAGGTGTACACATAAGTCGAAAAAGAGTTTTCGACTTACATTGACTTAATAGTGGAATGAAAGATATGATCGATAATCGAGATTGACACATATCCATATCTTGTAATTGATCGGATCATATTGACGAAGGGATTATAGTTTCACGATAAACGAACGAGTTTGGTTTTGTCATACCACATGACATTTTCCATCGCATGTATTGCCCTGACACATTGCTAGATGTCAATCTGGGACGACGGATGTGAATTAGTATTAAATCAAAAGAGTGTTTTGGTTTATTGATTTTGATTAGATCAAAATAATAATTCACGTCGTTAGGCATCGTGATTGGGAACCTAATGGGTCACACACAAAATGAGAATTGGAAGATTGAGAGTTACCAATTAATTAATTAACAATCGTTGGATAATTAATTAATTGGGTTACTTATTAATAGGCCCGAATTAATTAATAAGATTAATTAATTCATGGACCGGATTTAATTAATTGGATTAATTAAATACTAGACCGGGTTAACTTTAAGGGACGGGCCAAGTCCGTTTGGGCTTATATATAAGTTGCTAGGGTTTTTGGGTTTGCAGCGAATTCATTCATTATTCTTGCTAGCACAAGAAAGAAAAAAACCCTGGTTTTCTCTCTACATTGTTCTCTGTGTGGATACTATTGGAGGCTGGACAATTGGACAGCTGTGGGAGGCAGATCGGGATTGCTGAAGTAAAAGGAATAGCAAAAGAGTTTGCAGATTTCACAAAAAGGTAAAATCTATATCACAATTTCTATCTAAACGCAAAGTAGATCCTTGGTGGGAATCGAAAATTGTTATATTTCCGCTGTGCATGTTTAAGTAGATTCCCAACATGAATTGTATTGTACTTTTTAGGATCCTTTGAGCACCTAACCGTTTTCGTCACAGGGGACCGCGATGCATATACATAAATATTTTGGGGAATTTTATTTTGAAGATTGAGGACCCAGAACTACAATAATTGAAAATTTCTCATTTAACTAACATTCATCTCTTTCCCTTTTTATTTGTGGAACAAACACAATCATTCCCTCTCATACGCGTAGACTCATCAAGAATCAACTATCAAGACTGAGTGAGAAGGCGCCAAGAACATTTTCATTCTTTGATCTCTCTGTGCATATTCTATCACCGCCACCACATCTCTTTATACTGTAATGTCATCTAATAGTCACTTACTATGAATACTGTAGTTCTTGAATAATAAATCCTTTATTTTGTCAATTTGGGTTCAATTCTGCGAAACAGAACGTTTGAATTTTGGGGGGGGGGGGGGGGGGGTAATGGCGGGAAATGTAACCGTTGAGGACGTCTTCACTGATTTCAAAAGCCGTCGAGCTGGCCTTATCAAAGCTTTCACCACCGGTATGGTATCTCTTTTTTCGATTACTGTTTCATTTTATTGTGTTCTGTATGTTTATGCATGATGATTTTTTTATACTTTTTGTACAAATATAATATGTCTTTTAAGGATGTATATGGATTTGCTTACCCCTCTACGTGCAAGAACGTGAATTCTTTATATTTATAACTGATTCTTGAATTTATAATCGCGGATTCTCTTGGGGCCATTGCAGATGTTGAGAAATTTTACGAGCAGTGCAATCCTGGTGAGTTTATGTTTCATATTTTTGTTTCTTGAACTTGGGACCCTTTTTTCTTTGCTTATTAACTTTGTGTCTTATGCTTGTTGTATTTGTGTTTATAGTTCTTTTTCCTTCTGGTGTCTTTTGTTAAGTTTCTGTAGATATCGATACGGTACTGATGGTACTATTAACTGGTAATTACGGGGAGTTATGAAACTGCTTAACAATTTGGTTTTGCTGTGGATAAGTTTCAAAGTGGCCTTTTTTTTCAGTTGTTCATGTTCTGTTGAATTCAGGGTTGCTCTTTTTACTTTTCGCCCATTCTGATAATTTAAGTTCAAATATATGTAGTCGATGGTTGTTTCTGACTGTGTTGATGTTTTACAGGAAAGGAGAAACTGTCTCTTTGGATTTCCAAATGAAACATGGGAAGTCAAGCCACCTGATGAGACTGTGCCTCCTAATGTTCCCGAGCCAATTATTGGTATAAACTTCGCTAGAGATAATGTTAGGAATATGTAATACCACATATCTCACTTGTTATAAGTATGAGCTCACACATATCTCCACATTGGTATGATATTGTCCACTTTGAACCTAGGCCCTCATGGTTTTGCTTTTGGACTTACCCAAAAGGTCCCATACTAATGGAGATATATTTTCACACTTATAAATCCATGATCTCCCCATTTTTATTCAATGTGGGACTTTGATCGCATACCCAACAATCCTCCCCTCGAATAAAAGACAATCGAGTCTCCCCTCAAACGATCATCTATCCGTCCATCTTTCTCACCAAGAGCTTGCTCTATCCAGATCAACTCATCTCCACCGCGTTCGGGCACACGTCTTACGTGAAGCATCCGAAGCACACTGTCTGTCCAATAGAGCTCACCAACGGATCCCATCGCGAGCTAATCGAGGCACCACTTTCGTTCGGCATTCCAATAATTCATCCACATGGCAAATTTTGGAGTTTGGCTCTGATACCACTGTTAGGAATATGTAACACTAAATATCTCACTTGTTATAAGTATGGGCTCACACATATCTTCCCATTGGTATGATATTGTCCACTTTGGGTCTAGGCCCTCATGACTTTGCTTTTGGACTTACCCAAAAGGTCACATACTAATGGAGATATATTTCCACACTTATAAACCCACAATCCTCCCCATTTTTATTCGATGTGGGACTTTGATCGCATACCCAACAGATAAGATGCAAGAAAAGGAGTGGTTATCAAAAGTTGCTATTCTCAGTGATGTATGGCTACTATCTCTTGCATTCTGCTGTGTTGCTACCATTAAATTTGGTAAAAGTGAAAGGTAATATATCTTTTACATTGCTGTCTTTCCTGGGAACTAATTTTTTTGATTCTCTGCTCTTCCATGGATATGTTCTCGATGCTCATCACATCAAATCTTAATCCTTGTAGTACTGAGCTCGAAAAGACAAATTATAATCCATAAATATGTACCATTAGCTCTAAACGCATTTCAAGTAATTGTAGCCTGTGTAGATTAATATACTTCGAGTATTCCAATAGATGATGGTGTATTTTTGGATGTTCGCTTTGCTAGTAACATTAGGTGTCTATCTATATCATGAATTTAAACTATTTTCCTTCCAACTTTAGTCGAAAATTTGTTTTAACAGGAATAGGCTATTCCAAATTATTAATGATCTTCCAACGATAGCTGAAGCCTTGACTGAAGCTGTGGAGCCGGCAAAGGGCATGGCTGCTTCTGCTTCTGCTGCTGCTGCTGCTCATGATAACAGCAGCAAGAGCAAATCCAGAGGGAAAACGGTATGTACACTTCCTATAATGAAGCATTCAGGTTCAGTCTTTTGTTTTCTCATTTACTTGCTCTATGGAGCTTTATCTATTTTTGCTTCTCTTTGCGGTCTCTACAGTTGAGACCCCCTGAAAAGGCACGGTTGGATGTGTGACCAAAGTCCCACATCGGATAAAATTGGGGAGGATCATGGATTTATAAGTGTTAAAATATGTTTCCATTGGTATGAAGTCTTTTGGGGTAAAGCCTAAAAGCAAATTCATGAGGGTCTAGGCCCAAAGTGGACAATATCGTACTAATGTGGAGATATGTGTGAGTCCATACTTATAAGAAGTGGGATATGCGATGTTACATATTCCTAACAGTGGTATCAGAGCCAAACCCCAAAATTGGACATGTGGATGAATCCTTGAAATGCAGAATGAAGGTGGTGCCTCGTTAGCTCGCGATGGGATCCGTTGATGAGCTCTATTGGACAGGCGGTGTGCTCCGGATACTTCACGTAAGGCGTGTGCCTGAACGCGATGGAGAGGAGTTGATCTAGATAGAGTAAGATCTTGGTGAGGAAGGTGGACGGATAGATGATCGTTTGAGGGGAGGGGAGGTGGTCCTTTGTACGAGGGGAGGATTGTTGGGTATGCGACTAAAGTCCCACATCGGATAAAAATGGGGAGGATCATGGGTTTATAAGTGTGGAAATATGTCTCCATTGGTATGAGACCTTTTGGGGTAAAGCCTAAAAGCAAATTCATGAGGGTCTAGGCCCAAAGTGGACAATATCGTACCAATGTGGAGATATGTGTGAGTCCATACTTATAACAAGTGGGATATGCGATGTTACATATTCCTAACAGGCACTTAACATGTTTACATGTAACCGAAGAAGAGGTAAAGAGTAGAGAGGAAGAAGACAATAGATTCTGGATTTTCTTTCACTAATGCAAGAGATAATTCTATGCACTGAAGATTTCGACTTCTGACGGAATCGAATTCTTGTGAATTACTTTACACTCTCCTGTCACTCAACATGTATTTGAGGATATAAACAGTGTATGAATCTGGGGAAAAAAAAGAAGCTATACATATCATAAATAAGAAAACCTGAATCTCAACTATTCGTTAAATCTTGGCATTTTGGAATAACATATCATAACATAAAGCCCATTTTGGCATCCAGTAAGTGTCAAAAGTGAAATGCAAAACATCCCAAGAATATTTATTTGTAATCTTAATGCAAAAACTCATGGATGGTTCTTCATCATAGGGAAGTGGAGTAGCATCATAAGAGTAGTTTGGGTTGTATGAGAAATATTCTGGCAGTGCCCTTAGGTGCTGCCTATAGGGATCACCGTGCTAGTCATGATCATTATAGTAACCTCTTTCAAATCTTGGATGGTTGAGTTTGACCTATAAAAGTTCACTATGTTGTCCAGTTCTTGCTAAGACTGCTATAAGTAGATTCGGATCTAACTCGCCCCATATTTTTTTCTTCAGCATTGAATGTTTTGCGCCATAAAGCGGACAGAGACATTTTCGAACCACTTAAATTTCAATGTATTGATCTTATGTTTTTCTTCTTTTTGGTTATATTGTTCACATTTGCACAACGCCTTGCAAAAGGAGATAAATAAAGCCTAATTAAGTGAAAGAGTTTTCATTTTTAAGGTTTTTCATTGAATATGCAAGTGCTAACTACCTTGTCTAAAAATTTAAATTTAATCTTCAACACACAATGTAAAGTAGATTCATTTTTGTAGCCAAGATTAGACACGTGCACACTTTTCCATAAATAGATGAACTCGAGACTTAATCTTCGACCTTTTATATCACTTTAAAACAGTGTTGATCACTTTATTTAAAAGCTCACATGATTGGAATAAGACGAGAGAGACATGTGGTCTTCTACCAAAGCAAGAAGAACTAAGAATATTGGGAAAGTGAAGAAGCTCCAAAAGGGTGTAGGCAGCATCACATATGTAAGAATATATATGTTTGTTAACTAGCAATGATTTTGAAACAAGCCTGATCTTTAATTATCGACACTGTCTTCATACTCCAAACTCTTTCTTAACAATCTCCATCCAACCTTAATTATTACACATAACATTACAAAAGAATGCGACTCCATTTTATCCACCCGAAGTCGTTGTGGATTATGCATGTTCGTTTTTATCCACAATCGACATTCGCTTTAGTCATTGTTCCCTTTACTTTGAGCTGGTGGGAATCGACGAGTTCAAAATGCAGGAAGCTTATCTTGTTTCTCGATGATCAATTAGTGTTTTTGTCTACTTTCTCGTAAAAATCATGTATGATATGACCAATTGAAAGTAACTCGACCACGATTGCGATCATCTTCAACACCTCCTTCATGTCGTGACAAGATTCAGTCGATAAGAATGAAAGCCTACCCACAACTACAACTACAAATTACTGGTGCTTCAAAAGGCGTGATCCAATTCGATATTTTCCTTGAGAGCATCAGCAAAAAATTGGGATGGAATAAGATCGATTCATAGAGAAGAAAATATTTTCTATTGATTCAAATGTTATACCTATGAGATAGGGATAGACGCGATCCAATTCGATATTTTCCTTGAGAGGCATCAGCAAGAAATTGGAATGGAATAAAATCGATTCATAGAGAAGAAAATACTTTCTATTGATTCAAATGCTATACCTATGAGATAGGGATAGGAAAGAGGGAAAAACTGAAGTACATAAATATTTGATTATATAAAGTAGAGATCATTCAAGCATCTCACAAGACGTGTCATGTGGATTTCTTATATCTTGAATAGAACAAGAAGAAATTGTTAACTTATCAAGTTCCTTGTTTTTAATTCATTATGCTAAAAATTATAATGGTCTAAATCTCTTGGATACATAACAACTAAAAACTGCACGTGAGGTAGAATTTGAGCATGTTCTATGTCTGGAAAGATTGCAAATTACCCATTTATCCAAGACTAATTATTTTGCTTATGTATATCTTAATTACAAAGAGACAAGTGACTACTGGAGATGGGATCGAAAAAGATAGGTAATCGTATTAAGGGATCGAGATGGGTCTAAACACATAATATTGCAATATAAAATGGATTAGGATACCAAATTTAGCCCTGGTCCACTCACACGTAAGAATAATAATAGTAACGAATTTCTCCATAAAACGAAAGATTTTCATTACACTGTCAAACATCGTGCTCCAAATGATGTGCTTCAAACTTAAATAGGGTTAAATTAAACGTGCGTAGATGTAAAACGGGGATTTTTTCAGTCAAATTAATAACTAGTCCGTATTTTAAGAATAATCTCACATAAATTTCACTAATTAATTATAATTAGCAATGCTTAGCCCCAGTTTGACAATCATTATAATGGAAAATTTGGGTAAAATATATTTTGGAATAGTATTTTTTAGGAGAATTGATAGTTAAAGAAGTGAGAAAAAAATGTATTAAAATTTCAAGGGAATCAAACAACTGCTTAATTAGTGTTTAAGTACATTAACCCCCATGGGCCCTCCTAATTATGCCTCAATTATGATGGCTATAACTTTGTACTTGGTTAGGATTTGAAATGATTGCAGTTTTATTATATATACTAGGTACGCAACTTCATCCAAACTTTAAAAAATAAAAAGAAGAAAAAAAGGTTGTTTATAATTTATAATGAGTTTCTTTACATTTATTTGATATGTTAAGTTGTTGTAGTAGCGAATTCAAGGATTTAAGTAAGTACAAATGAATTTAAATGAGAACAAACAACCATTAAGCGACTGTTCAATATAAAGGAAAAAATTCGAATTGAGTCAATCGCAAAAGCTCGTCAGGTATTGACTCCGTCCCTGAGTACTTGTCGCGTTGAATAGTTGAAAATAATTATCTTCACTATGTAGTATGTACTAATCAAAATCGAACCCTAGAGAAAATTCTCTTTGAATGTTTTAATTTTTTGGAAATAAAAAACCAAAAAGAAAAAGTAGCGATGGAAATAAGAAAAATTTGGAAAAAGACTTTCCTTAACTCTGTATGATAGCGAAAATTTTCCCGGGAACTAGAAATCGTTTTCCAACTTCCTGCTTTTGCGCTGTTTGATAGTCTTTATTTTTCATGGAATCGGTTTCCAACCTTTTTCAAGATACAACCACTTGAAGCGTGATTCCGTGGAAATCAATTCCTTACTATTTGGTGGGAATTGGTTTCCACTTCTTTTTTTTTTTTTTTTTTTTTAAGCAATAGAAACAAATTCTAAGATAAAGTATAAAAAAATTTATCCATTTAATTGACAAATTCCATACAAAATAGAGTCAAACGTAAAAATAAAAAATATTTTTATTATTATTTTATTATTTTTTATTTTATTTGACAATTTAAACATATTTTGTCCTTAATAGTAAAAAAATTTATCTATTTAATTGACAATTTGCATGAAAAACAAAGTCAAACGTATTATAATAGAAAAATGAAAAATTATATTAATCAAATAGTTTTAATTCAATTCCCGATAAAATAATTTTAAGCAATTCAATTTCCTGAAATTCAATTTTTTTTTCAACCATTTTTCACCCAGCAATTAAACGGACCCTAAATTGAGCCAATCATATCAAATCCAGCAATTCAGTTCTTGTATGGGGATTTGCTGCAATAACAAAACGTGTAAGAAAGTGTAAACAAGGAGCGAAATGGGAAGTAAATCTCAGACAAAACCCACTCTTTACGAGAGAATCATTCGACTCTCAAAACCATTCTTCCTTAGCCGGATTTTCGCTCTTCCATTTTACTTCATTTCTTCGATTTTGACGAAAAAAGGAAGAATCTTTTCAGTCCCTTCTCACAATCTTCCTTTGCATAAAAATGGAAAGGATTTCCTTCATGATTATTGAAAGAGGAACCCTATTCTCACCACTGCTAATTACGGTATAGTTTTACTAGCTGTACATTCTTAATTTCTGCCAGCGTATTTAAGGCCGTTGAAAAAAGTTAGATGAAGGGGGAAAAATCCTTTCAGATCTGCATTTAGTGTACTTACCATCTCTTGAACATCACCCGCTTTTCATTTTCCTCACACGAGTCTTGGCCACCGTGAGGGACTAAAATGCGTCGAAATTCTGTTTTTCTGCTGAGGTGGGTTCTGATAAAGTGAGTTGGTATAAGATTTTTTGGTTAGAAATGCGCGGCCGAGGCGGGACGGTGGCTGGTGGCAGTGGTGGTGGTGCAATTGATCCTAGAAACCTTCATTTGAAGAAAGAATTGACCCAAATTCGGAAGGCTGCCCGCGTGTTAAGGGACCCCGGTACCACCTCCTCATGGCGGTCCCCGCATAATTCAGCGAGATCCATTGCCAAGAACCATCATTTTCACCATCACAACAATTGCGGCCGCCACTCAATTGATGACAACGTCTTTCGTTCTTCCTCTCAACAATTGTTTCAACTCCCGATGCAAATTGAAAATGGTAATAATCATAGAAATAGTAGTAGTGCTAACAATAATGCCAATGTGAATGTGGTAAAAAAAGATAGAAAGGTATTTCTGTATAATTGGAGGAGTCGAAAATCCGAAAGCGAAAGAAGTAGGCAGATTGGTGAGGATGATGTTGAAAACTCTAAGGATGACCGGTCATATTCGACTACGGAGGAGAGTGCGGACGTTGATAGCTCGAGTGATGCGCGAAATGGTGGTGCAAATGATTCCAAGAGTGACACTTGTTTGAGTGACAGGTATGCTTCTGCGATTTTTAAGTGCAAAGATACCATTTTTAGGCCTTCTATTAGGCGCAAAAATAAGAAGTCGAAGAGGAGTGATTATTATTGTACCAGTTTGAGGCATCATAACGAAAACTTGAAGAAACAAAACATATCGAGTAGAGAGGGGAAATATGTAGTGGAGGGTATCTCTGATTTGGGTTTAGGAAGGGATGATTTGGTAAGTTTGATGGATCAGTCTGATGATACTGAGGATTTTCCTAATTCTGATGATTTAAGGGGGGAGTCTGCCGTTTCACCATTGCTTGCCAGGCTTCAGAATAAGCTGTCGAAGAATCGTAGAAAAGAGGATGATTCAATTTCATACATTACTCCAGCATTGTCAACGAGTTCTTTTAAATTTGGTGTTAGGAATCCGAGTACTATTGGTTCTTGGGATGCTACCACGGCATCTTTCAATAATGCAGAAGATGAGGTGGAAGATCAGTTGGATTTGTCAGGGATACAGGGCTGTGGGATTCCTTGTTATTGGTCAAAAACGTCAACGCCGAAGTTTAGAGGGAATGGCAGTGGTTCGCCATCTCTTTCTGATACTTTAAGGCGGAAAGGATGCAGCATTTTCTGCGGGAGTCAATCCTTGTCTCAAAGAAGACACCATCAGTCATCTTTGGGGTCCAACAAGAGGAGACGGAGTTCGAGGCCCGCTGCTAAAGGTCTCCTTCCTTTGCTTAGCACTGACAGCCAAGAGGGATCGTCTATGGGAAGTGAGAAAAGTGATAATGAGCTTTCCACAACTTTTGGAGAGCTTGATTTGGAGGCGATGAGTCGGTTGGATGGAAGAAGGTGGTCTACAAGCTGTAGGAGTCAAGAAGGGTTAGCGCGAGTCGCTCTGAATGGGGAAATTATTGAGGAAAATTCTCCGAAAAATATCGAAAGTCTTAGCTGGAAATATAGGCCAATGTTTTTCGACGAATTGTTTGGGCAGAATATGGTTGTTCAGTCACTCATGAGTACGATTTCAAAGGGGAGGATTGCCCCGGTTTATCTTTTCCACGGTCCCCGTGGGACTGGAAAAACATCAACTGCAAGAATTTTTGCTGCTGCTTTGAATTGCCTTGCCACTGAAGAGACTAAGCCCTGTGGTTTCTGCAGGGAGTGTGCTGATTTCTTATCTGGCAAGAGCAAGGATCATCAAGAAGTTGATGTTTCCAATAAAAACGGAATTGATAGAGTCAAAAATCTTTTCAGAAATCTATCTGGGGTTTCCTCATCAACCGTTTCGCAGTATAAGGTTTTTGTCATTGACGAGTGTCACTTGTTGCCCTCAAAGACCTGGGTGGCATTTCTTCGATTTCTTGAGAAACCATTGCCACATGTCGTGTTCATATTAGTTACAGCTGATTGTGACAATGTTCCCCGTACTATATTGTCCAGGTGTCATATGCACCTCTTCAACAAAATTAGCAACAGCGACATTATTACACGGTTGAGGAAGATCGCCGCTGATGAGAACTTAGATGTTGAAGCAAATGCATTAGATTTAATTGCTTCAAATGCAGATGGTTCACTGCGAGATGCAGAAACATTGTTAGACCAGTTAAGTTTGTTGCAAAAAAGAGTCACTGCTTCCTTGGTAAATGAACTTGTGAGTTTAAATTACTTTTCTTCTTTATGTCATTGTGTTTGAATCTACTACTTTACTTTTGTCACTAACGTTGCTTTACTGTAAGCTCCTATGAAACCGTAGGTGGTTTTAAATAGTAACATGTTTAATAAAAACTGTCATGTTGCAAAAATGTTAGCTGATAAGTTTTAATTATTGATTGCATTTCATGCACTTCTTTTCTCTGACTGACCTGTGAGACTGCACATATCAGGAAAGCTTTGTTTCTATTCATTTGCTTTACCAAAAATCTGATTTATTGAAAGAACATTCTTTCTTCCCTGTAGATTGGGGTTGTTTCTGATGAGAAACTACTGGTCCTACTGGAGTTAGCCATGTCATCAAACACCACGGAGACAGTGATAAGAGCCAGAGAATTGATGGATTCAGGGGTTGATCCAATAGTTTTAATGTCTCAGCTGGCTGCCCTTATTGTAGATATTATTGCCGGAACTTACCCGAAAATTGATGCCAAGCTCAATAATTCATTCTTTGGAGGAAGAAGTTGTAAGTGCCACTCTGCTCTTACTTCCTGTAGGTTTCATTTTGAGTTTTATGATGGTAAACAAATCTGCAAAATTCAAGTTTCCCTAGGTAGCTCGTCCAGCCAAATAAGGGTGTGGATACTAGTGAAAATTTGGTGTATTAAAGTATTACTAAGTATAAAGATGAATGAAAACTTCAAAGATAGTCAGGTGCTTTGTTAATTTCTTGTAAATGAGAAAGGGCAGTTCTATATACTCTTTCCGTCTTTCTTCCTAAGGGTTTGAAGGGATGATTAAATTTTGAAAAACTCTTATGTAGAGCATGAGTAGGATTCAGTGAATTCAAATAGAAGTGCCCATCTTAAAGTGCAGCTAAGATGAATCCTTTTCATCACGGCACATTATGATATGTTTAAAGTTTATCAACTTGCACTTGTGTTGAACCTTTTGCTGTATATTTCACTTGAGGCCATTAATTTTGTTGGCTGAAGTTTTTTTTAACCTTATGGTATTACCTTATTCCAAAATTATGCCTTTTGTACGCTTCGCTTATTCAAAAGGTCATCTTGGCCTTGTGTTTCTCATCCTCACTGGCACCAAAAGGTTTTTGGCAAATGACACAATTATTCACATGATCTAGATCGTCGCGTGCTCCAAATCTTCATGCCTATATTCCTTTCCCTAAAAAATGTTTGGACAAGTAATTTGAAGATTAACATAAAAATAAGTTTTCATGACCGAGTCATGTATATTTAATAACGTAACAGCCAAAATTGGGTTGCTATTTTGCATGTCTGCACGATGACTAAATGAGGAAATAGTCCAAGCGACATATAAAGTATGAAACTTATTATGACAGGTTCTGTTGCCCTACCTTACATGGATCTGATATATCTTGTAATCGTCATACTATCAGAATTTTGCAGTGTATGGCCAGGGAAAGGCGTTCTGCTTGGTCTAATACTCTAATGGTTTAAAAACTCTGTTATGATGTGCACTTAATCTGCACAAACTTTCTTGTATGAGGGCACAGTTATTGTTATAGAAAAGAACAGTTAAAATTCTTTAAAACGGTTAACAAAATCACTCTGAATTTTTCCCATAAGCAAGCTAAAGTGGGACTAGATTATCCCTGATCAAGTATTTTTGTTAATCCCTGAATCCCCATTAGTGCGCTGATGTCAATAACATTAGCAAGCATATTAATGAAAAGTTAAAAATGAAGCTCAAACTGTTCATCTGACTATGCAAGAAGTTGGTTGTTGGTAGGCCTCATTGTTTTTCGCTGCAAAATTCTTATCATGTCATTTGTTCTGAAGTAAGTCCCCGGACCAGAGGTAGGCTAAGGGAGTGTTATAGATAATGGTAATACAATATACTGCATCAATAGGGTGATAAATTGGCTTAGGATGATGAATCTATTCAAGATATTATGGTTTTTCTACTTGCCCAATCAATGCATTTATCCTTCATCTTCATGCATTCAACTGGTTTGCCAGAGATTAATGTGGTCTCCTGTTAACTTAAATTGATCTGCGTGTTTGGAGATCGCCTCGGGCATGTCATATTCATTATGTCTTACTTTCGTATCGAAGAAAGACTGAAATATGGGTTAATAAAAAGGGAAGGGAGGAATCAAAGTCTCTTAGGTGTCAGCACCACACATATAGCTGGAGTTCGCAAGCAGACCCGTATGATTTGCACGGATCTTGGCAAGAATCTCTCCAGAAAGGGTGGTATTTAGCCAGTACACAACCATTTGATCCTTCTGTAACCATGTCGGATTAGGAACAAAAGAGATGAGAGAATTTTCTTACCTGCTGTGGATTTCGTCACCCCCGAAAAATGTCTTGATTAACGTTAGTACAAATTGCATAAACGTTCTTTTTTGCCATTATAGTTTCTGTCTGCTTTTATACAATCCTAACATTTGGGGCTGGCTGTATAATTCATTCTTCATCATTACATTCTGTTGGAGCTTGGTTGCTAGATCTACTGGAAACTTCTGTCTCCTTGTATAAATAATCAAATATATGTGCAGTACGTCGCCCGTCAATCGGACAGAAAATAGTCTTCAGCAGGATATTCTATTGCATCCGGCTTTAATAAATGTAAAATTTTCCTTGTCTGTCTTGGTATTATCTTTTGCTATTTTGAGATATGAGGAATGAAATGCAGTCAAAATTAATTCTCACGGTTTACATTTGTCTTCAAGTTTTTTTTATTAGTGAATTTTACTCGGTCTCTCCTTCATTAAATACAGTAATGTTTCTTGTTAAGCACGATTCTAATGTTAATAGAAATGCCTGGATCGATTTTTCAGTGTCTGAAAGAGAATTAGATAAATTGAAGCATGCACTGATGCTTCTTTCTGAGGCAGAAAAACATTTGAGAGTTTCAAGTGAGCGGTCAACGTGGTTCACGGCAACCCTTTTACAGTTAGGTTCAGTCCCTTCACCGGATCGAACTCAGTTGGGAAGTATTCGAAGACAAAGCTTCAAGACAAATGGCGAGCATCACATACATACGTTCAGAGAAGCTACTGCACAGAAACAGAGATCTGATGCTGCCAATTTAAATCCCGGTGGCAGCCAATCAATCAATTACGAAGCATTGGCCATCAGATACAATGACTTCTTAAGTGGGAACGCTAAATCAAGATACATGAACACTAACACGTTGATTGATCTTTGGGTGCAATGCGTTGAGAAGTGTCATTCAAGAACTTTGAGGCATCTGCTTCATACGCATGGAAAGCTCGTGTCAATATCCGAAGTTCAAGGTAAGCATGATTTATAAAAACTCAGGATACAATTCTGAAATTAGAACCATACTTCCTAGTTTTCTTTTAGTTGTTCACATCAATCCTTTTATTAGCTTTATCCTTCAGCGGCTCATATGCTGGCAGTCATATTGTCATAATCGTGGGAATGAAATTAGAGAAAGAGAATCAGACTTTGAATAGCATTATGTATCTCTGCACAAACGTGACTGGTGCTTGGAATGACTAACTAGTATCGTTTGCATTTATTATCTATTATGAACTGATAATTGAAATGACTGGGAGTCATGCAACAGCATATTTGTGATTTGATCCGACTCGTGCCATGTTTAATAACTGAATCACTTTGTGTATTGCACTGGGACAATAATAGCATCTTGTATTCATTTATTTGGTATTCTTGAACCTTACAGCTTTTGTGTACAGGTTGTTTTGTTATTTATATTGCATTTGCAGACAGTAATATTAAAACCAGAGCAGAAGGGTTTCTTAGCAGTATCACGAACTCATTTGAAATTGTTCTACGACGCAATGTGGAGGTTAAAATTATCCTGTTACCCGATTCCTTCAGTCAGAAGAAGCAGATGGATCCTATCATTTCAACGGAGGACGAGAACAAATCAATATGCTCGAGTGCAATAGAAGCCAATTTGAACCTTGATTCACGTCAGAAGCCACCGAAGGTATCAAGGGGAAGCTTTAATGAGTCCAAAGGACATCAAATGGGACCCTCTGAGAGTGGAACTGGGAATGATCGGGTGCGTAGAATTGAATCCATTATCCGCGAGCAGAGACTGGAAACTGCACGGTTGCAGGCCATGGAGAAATGTGCTCCTGCATCAACGAACCGTTTGAAACCCGAAAGGAATCAAGTCTTACCCCAGGATGGTTCATTTCAACAAAATAACATGGATTCATTGTCTTCCATAGACTTGCCCTTGCAGCACTGGGAAGACGAGTTAAATCGTGAAATCAAAGCTTTAAAGATTAATGAAGGAACTGAATCTCAAATGGACGATGTTGTTAAGAGGATCAGTCCTTACCCCATCTCTCCAAGCTTGTTGCATAATAGCAGATTTGCAACCAATTTCAGCAGAGATAACATGTGAGTAATCCAACTGACTCTGTTTTAATCTGAACACAAGTTAATGCAAATTCTTCCTCTTGTTCTTATACTAAAGTGTCAAATTTACTTGACGCCTTGAATTTCTAGTAAATATAGCAGCAAAAGTTGAATGAAGGGAGTTTTTCTACACCCAAATTCCAATGCTTTTTCGGCTTCTTTTGCAGGGGATATGAATCAGGACTGGGAGGTGGCGGTTGCAGTGGGCTTTTCTGTTGGAATAAAAGCAAAACTCACAGAAGGGAAATGGTGGGCTATTCATTTTTTTTTTTTTTGACAAGTTTGTATGCCGGCATCAGATTCATATTCTCTATTAAGGAAGCCTTTTGACACTTCTTGCGTGTTATAAACAGGCTAAACGAAGTGCACCAACGCGCGGGCGCAAAATTGGACGATTTTCATGGTTTGGAGAGTGTGCAAAATCGAGGAGAACACATAGCAGATAAAAAATATAATAGAGTAGGGTAGGATTTTGTGTTTCCACTGATTTCTTATGTTTTATTACAGGCTTAACTTCGCTATTTTTCGGGTAAAAAGTAGAAGTTTTTAGGATCAATAAGAACATGATTATGTAATGTTACTATGTACTTGTTTGAGCCTTATTTTATGAAAATCCTTTCTTTCTTTCTTTTTTCTTTACAACGACCATGTGGCTATTGTGCCTCTTCAGAGCACTCACCATTTCTAGGCACCGGATATTATCCTAGCATAGCCCATCGAAGATAGTGTTGTAAACCACTAAAGCAAGAAGTTTTTGGGCTAAGAAGCACGAATATGGAGACGAGTTACGATACAGGTATGTCAATATGACTTTTTAAATATAAATAAATTTATATTAGGATGTGTGGTGTGGATAGAGTTGGACATATCTCCCGAACCGGACTCGAACCGAACCGAATCGAGCGGTTCTTCGTAATTGAAATACCCGAACGGGTATCTGAATTGAGAACCGACGGGCTCGGTTCAGTTTTCGGTTCTAGACCTAGAACCGAAGAATCGAATAAGAACTAAATTTTTTAAATTTTTTAATTTTTATATATGAGAAAGATTAAATTATTTTAACTTTTTAAAAATAAATTAGCAAAAATAGAGTTTGCATTGAAGACGTTGAGTTTTATGAGGGTATTGAGACAGGTAATAAAATATATGTTTTTTTTTTTTTTATTAAATCTTATTAGTTGAACAATTTTTAGTTTATTTATGTTAGTTAATTGTGATTTTTCAAATTTTCTTTTAGAGTTTCTTAGTATCTAGTATGACAAGTCAAGCAATTGATGGTTAAATCAAATAGTTGGTAAGTACTACCGTATTAGCAATATTTTAAAATATTTTATCTTTAGGAGTCTATGACTTCTAATTTATATGGATCACCGATATTTTAGTATTACTAATTTACTATCTACTTTTTGTTATTTGTATACATTAGTAAACTAATTTTATTGGACAACTTGTTATTTATATGTTATTAAATTGGAATACGTTAATTTGTAAAAATTAAGATTAAACATATCAAACTGTAGTATTGTTATAAATGTTAAAAAAATTAATTATAATATGGAACCGAACAGACCCAAATCGAATCGAACCGAACGAAACCGAATCCGAACGGTTCCAAAATTATATTTGAACCCGACGGTTTCGTTTACTCACTACCCGAAAATTTTCGGTTCAGTTCGGTTCTCTTCAAAATCGAACCGAATCGAACCGTACCCAAACCTAGATGTGGATACGTATTATAAAATTTAACATTATTTTATTAATATAAAAAATTATTAAAATGGAAGCATAATAAAAAAAAATTAAAACATTTTATCTTAATCTTTAATTATTCCAACTTCATTTCCTTCAAAATATCATCAACATTAGCTTCTTCATTATTATAAAAATAACATATTTAACTCTAACTCATATAATGATAAATTAGTAATATCAATCAATTCAACAACTTCAAGAGTATCAAATGAGTTTTCGACAATATTCTACATTTTGGATTCTCATTTCGAATAGAGATCCAATTTTCTTGAAAAATACGCAAATTATTTAATGCTAGTTACTATCTATTTTCAATATTAAAAATATGTGTCAATTATTAACACAGTATCACATGTATTAAAAGATTAAATAATATTGTATATTTTCAATAAAAAGTCTAGTTGTTAATTAATTTAAAACTCTAATAGTGTACTTCGGATAAATATTATTAATATTTAATAAAGTAAAAAAAAATTTCAATCTAAAGTCGATTAGCACTCTTCTTCACATGCCCTAACGTATCGGATACATATCGAAAATAATTAAAAATATATGTGTCTTGTACGTCTCAGAATGTATCGAAGAATATTCAAGTTTGAATACGTATCAGATATGATACGTAATGAGTTTATAAGTGTCGATGCTTCTAATCTTTTGGGTATTAATTTGAAAAAAGTCGAGTGGATTCTTGATTTTACCTTATTGAACCCACTAATCACACTGATTTTGATTGAATGATGCAAAAGTAGAAAACAAAACACGTCCCTTTATTATACGTCCACGAACTGTTCATATCAACAACGAAAAAAAACAATTATGGTAACCTCCAAATTGAATTTTCGATAAAATTCGATCTCTGAAAGGATAGAAGTGATCTTATACAAAGCCCAAACCCATATTACCAATCAAAACATTAAAGCCCATATATACATTGCCCATATACTGCCCCGACTGCAAGAAGAAGAAAAGCGCGAATGGCGAAGCCTTTGGGGATCCACCGGGGAGTTCTTCAGGCGGAGGGACGAGTGGCGGAAGCACCCGATGATGACGAATCAGTGGCGTCATGCCACTCCGGGCCTCGGAATTGCCCTCGTTGCCTTCGGTATCTACCTCGTTGGTGAAACTGCCTACAACAAGATCTACGCTCCTAAAGCTCACTCTCACTCCACCTCTTCAGCTTCTCACTAAGGGGAAACGGTAAGCACATCGCCGCGTTTGCACAATGTCAGGATGGTTCGCACATATATGTGAAATGCATAGATGTGATTTAATTAAGGAGATGAATTATTGTTTGAATATGTATTGGTGTTTATGTTTTCCATTTCAAGAAATGAATTCGGTGTTACCATGTGCTAATTCGGCTTGCCTCATTTTCCTTCAAATTGGGTTCTTCCATACTATGAATGCGATTGTACTCGATGTTCAAGAAACCTTTTTTTTAGTGCATATTCACCTGCATACACGGTTTAAACAAATAAATTGTTCTTATGAAATTTGGGATTTCTCGCCCTATGAATGTGCAAAGATATTGTCTTGTTATTTGATGATCGTTAGGATTGTGCGTGTCAAATATGTGATGATGAACTTTCATATCTCTTTTCCAAGACTGAGCTAAACGAACAGGTTAAACGCATTTAGGTGCAATGAAAAAAATTAATCTGGAAGTAAAGAGATTGATTCAAGTGTCATGGACATAAGCTGTATAATTATCATAGAACCAAGGATTAGGAGAAAGTTGCTTATAAAGAAACCTCAGAAAAAGGGAATAGAGAAGTAGATATATAAACGAAGTTAACTGTATAGAGTTTCATGTCATAGGGATAAGATCACATAAAGATGGAGAGTTTTGATAGATAGGGATAAGATCATAGATATAAATGTTAACAATAATAGAAAGATCGGAGTTTTGTGGTAAGGCTTTACATAGGATGAAGGTGAGATAACAGTCTGTCCATGTGAAATCTTGTGATTGAAGAGGGGAGTTCACCAATTTGTGTTTCTCGCACAGTTTCGAAAAATATACAACTGCCAGCTAACATGCACTCGTAATATTAATTATATTGCCCTCTTGAGATTGAACATTATTTTGGAAGAGCATACAACAAAATTAGACTGCTTTCTCTATGATCCATCTAATTCTCATTGTGTAACAGAAAGATGCACTTAATCTCCCATAAAAGTGCCACACACACTTTCAATTAAGCAAATTCCTATGCAAGAATGTAAACAGAAATCAGTAGTTTAATATGTATAATCTCCAGTCATGTTTTCCCTCAGATAGTGCAAAGTGTAGTTTCTAACCACACTAGGGCTAACGTAAATATCTCTAATTTGTGCATGCCCCAATCTAGGAGCTGTTATATAACGATACATAACTTCAAAGAAAGGCGTGAGAACTATGACCTCTTAAGTCTTAACAAAAGTGGCCAGGAAAGTGACACATGAACTGGAATGTAATCGTGGTGGCTGGAGGAAAATTGACATTTGGAACAAACTAATATATTTATCCTTGTTCAATACTTCCTTTCGCTGTTATCGTTACTAACATTTTCAAAAATAAGAGTAAGTTGGATAGATTCCATGTTCTCATTCACAAGATGAAATTTGTAGTCAAGATTAATCCTTTGCTCCATTGTTGATCTTGCAGATGAATGCTGGTGCTAGGATTGAAGCATGACCATTGTTCTCATCCTTTCGGTTTCTCTATCATTGTTCGATAAAGTTTCCTCAGACTTCTTTGTTGCCTGTAATCGGCTCATTATTTGAATTTGTAACAAATTTTACAATGATTTAACCTGTCGTTTGACTCCATTGGCATTAATGCAATCTCTTTGTGTGCACTTGTGTTTTGGTACCTGTAAGTTCGTCAACCTGTGTCATAGCGCGTTTATGTTACTCTGATTAGAAGGAATATAAATCCCTATACAATAAAAGAGTGAGTTTGTCCTTTGCCAGGTGTCGGCATTTTGTATCGTTTTAGGCGTTCTTTTTTTTTTTTTTTTTTTTCTTTTCTTGTTATTATATATATATGTTATCCTAATTCTAAAAATATATAATAAATATATAATTTAACAAAAAAAATATCAAATATTTTTTAAATATTCAATTATAACAACACCAAAAATTAATTTTTTTTTTTGCCACGTATCGATAATTTGTATAAAAAAAAAAAATTATAAGTGTCAAAAAATATAAAAAATTTTAACGTCAAATTTTTTTTTTTTATAAAAAGATTAGTTATATGTCCGTTTGACGTTCGTTTAACTATTTTCGATATTTATTTAGATCGTTCGATATATCTATAATATAGTTCTCGAAATGAGTTTCGAGAGTATATAGAAGATTTATGGATTCGGCTAGCGTACAATCGTCGAAAAAATTTTAAAGTTAGTTTGTTATAGAAATTTTCGAAATATTAGTTTGGAATGACCTACTTTGACGCGCCGTAACTTTTGCTACGATTGGCCGTTTCGCACACCATTAACGTCGTGAAATACTAGGACGTGAGTACTTCAAAATGATATTAAGAATGTAATATTTCGAATTCGTTTGATATCCCGAATTGAGCCCGGAAATTGAGACAAAAAACAAGTAATTTCAATAAAAAGACGAGTTATACGTCTTTTTTAGCACGCGCGTTTTACGTCCGTTTGACTATTTTCGATATTCATTTAGATCATTCAATATATCTACGATATAGTTCTCGAAATGAACTTCGAGATGATATAGAAGATTTATGGATTCGGGTAGCGTACAATCGTCGAAGAATTTTTAAAGTTAGCTTGGTATCGAAATTTTCGAAATATTAGTTTGAAACCGCGTACTTTGACGTAACGTAACTTTCGCTACGATTGGCCGTTTCACACACCATCAATGTCGTGAAATATTAGGCATTGAGTTCTTCAAAATGATATTAAGAATGTAATATTTCGACTTCGTTTGATATCCCGAATTAAATCCGTAAATCAAGGCGAAAACATAAGTTTTTTAAAAAAAAAAAAAAAAAAAAAAAAAAAAAATTGTATTACCTGAGTTCACGGAGATGGCCTAGCCATCTCCGTGACAGCCCATCTCCGTGAACTCTATTTTTTTTTTTTTTTTTTTTTTTTTTTTTTCTTTTCTTTTTTTTTTTTTTTGTTATTTTATATATAATAACAACACCAAATACTTTAAATATTCGATCATAACAACATCAAAAATTAAATTAAAATAATTCTAAAATTTAAAATCTTCACACTAATAAAAATATTTAATATATAATAAATATATCATTCGTAAAAAAAAATACGGCGTCGTTTTAAGATAATTTCTTGAGTGAATTTTTTTTGCCACACAATTTTTATAAAAAAAAAAAAAAAACTATAAGTGTCAAAAAATATAAAAAATTTTAACGTAAAAAATTTTAACGTCAAATTTTTTTTTTTATAAAAAGATTAATTATATGTCCGTTTGACGTTCGTTTAACTATTTTCGGCCATCTCCGTGAACTCTATTTTTTTTTTTTTTTTTTTTTTTTTTTTTCTTTTCTTGTTATTATATATATATATATATATATAATCCTAATTCTAAAAATATATAATTTGACAAAAAAAATATCAAATATTTTTTAAATATTCAATTATAATAACACCAAAAATTAAATTAAAATAATTTTAAAATTTAAAATCTTCACACTAATAAAAATATTTAATATATAGTAAATATATCATTCGTAAAAAAAAATAATACGACGTCATTTTGATATAATTTCTTGAGTGAGTTTTTTTTGCCACACAATTTTTATAAAAAAAAAAACTATAAGTGTCAAAAAATATAAAAAATTTTAACGTAAAAAATTTTAACGTCAAATTTTTTTTTATAAAAAGATTAGTTATATGTCCGTTTGACGTTCGTTTAACTATTTTCGGTCATCTCCGTGAACTCTATTTTCTTTTTTTTTGTTTTTTTTTTCTTTTCTTATTATTATTATTATTATTATTATTATTATATATATATATATATATATATATATATATATATATAATCCTAATTCTAAAAATATATAATAAATATATAATTTGACAAAAAAATATCAAATATTTTTTAAATATTCAATTATAACAACACCAAAAATTAAATTAAAATAATTTTAAAATTTAAAATCTTCACACTAATAAAAATATTTAATATATAATAAATATATCATTCGTAAAAAAAAATAATACGGGTCGTTTTGAGATAATTTCTTGAGTGAGTTTTTTTTGCCACACAATTTGTATAAAAAAAAAACTATAAGTGTGAAAAAATATAAAAAATTTTAACGTCAAAAATTTTAACGTCAAATTTTTTTTTATAAAAAGATTAGTTATATGTCCGTTGACGTTCGTTTAACTATTTTCGATATTTATTTAGATTTTTGATATATCTATAATATAGTTCTCGAAATGAGTTTCGAGAGGATATAGAAGATTTATGGATTCGACTAGCGTACAATCGTCAAAAAAATTTTAAAGTTAGTTTGTCATAGAAATTTTCGAAATATTAGTTTGGAATGACCTACTTTGACGCGCCGTAACTTTTGCTACGATTGGCCGTTTCGCACACCATTAACGTCGTGAAATACTAGGGCGTGAGTACTTCAAAATGATATTAAGAATGTAATATTTCGAATTCGTTTGATATCCCGATTTGAGCCCGAAAATTGAGACAAAAAACAAGTAATTTCAATAAAAAGACGAGTTATACGTCTTTTTTAACACACGCGTTTGACGTCCGTTTGACTATTTTCGATATTCATTTAGATCATTCGATATATCTACGATATAGTTCTCGAAATGAACTTCGAGATGATATAGAAGATTTATGAATTCGGGTAGCGTACAATCGTCGAAAAATTTTTAAAGTTAGCTTGGTATCGAAATTTTCGAAATATTAGTTTGAAACCGCATAACGTAACTTTCGCTACGATTGGCCGTTTCACACACCATCAATGTCGTGAAATATTAGGCATTGAGTTCTTCAAAATGATATTAAGAATGTAATATTTCGACTTCGTTTGATATCCCAAATTAAGTCCGTAAATCAAGGCGAAAATATAAGTTTTTTAGAAAAAAAAAAAAAAATAGAGTTCACGGAGATGGGGGGCCATCTCCGTGACAGTGTGTCACGGAGATGGCCCCCCATCTCCGTGAACTCTATTTTTTTTTATTTTTTTTTTTTGTTTTTTTTTTCTTTTCTTGTTATTTTATATATATATATATATATATATATATATATATATATATAATCCTAATTCTAAAAAATATATAATAAATATATAATTTGACAAAAAAAATATGAAATATTTTTTAAATATTCAATTATAGCAACACCAAAAATTAAATTAAAATAATTTTAAAATTAAAAATCTTCACACTAATAAAAATATTTAATATATAATAAATATATCATTCGTAAAAAAAAATAATACGTCGTCGTTTTGAGATAATTTCTTGAGTGAATTTTTTTTGCCACACAATTTTTATAAAAAAAAAAAAAACTATAAGTGTCAAAAAATATAAAAAATTTTAACGTAAAAAATTTTAACGTCAAATTTTTTTTTATAAAAAGATTAGTTATATGTCCGTTTGACGTTCGTTTAACTATTTTCGATATTTATTTAGATCTTTCGATATATCTATAATATAGTTCTCGAAATGAGTTTCAAGAAGATATAGAAGATTTATGGATTCGGCTAGCGTACAATCGTCGAAAAAATTTTAAAGTTAGTTTGTTATCGAAATTTTCGAAATATTAGTTTGGAATGACCTACTTTGACGCGCCGTAACTTTTGCTACGATTGACCGTTTCACACACCATTAATGTCGTGAAATACTAGGGCGTGAGTACTTCAAAATGATATTAAGAATGTAATATTTCGATTTCGTTTGATATCCCGAATTGAGCCCAAAAATTGAGACAAAAAATAAGTAATTTCAATAAAAAGACGAGTTATACGTCTTTTTTAACACACGCGTTTAACGTCCGTTTGATTATTTTCGATATTCATTTAGATCATTCGATATATCTACGATATAGTTCTCGAAATGAGCTTCGAGATGATATAGAAGATTTATGGATTCGAGTAGCGTACAATCGTCGAAGAATTTTTAAAGTTAGCTTGTTATCGAAATTTTCGAAATATTAGTTTGAAACCGCGTACTTTGACGTAATGTAACTTTCGCTACGATTGGCCGTTTCACACACCATCAATGTCGTGAAATATTAGGCCTTGAGTTCTTCAAAATGATATTAAAAATGTAATATTTCGACTTCATTTGATATCCCGAATTAAGTCCGTAAATCAAGACGAAAACATAAGTTTTTTAGAAAAAAAAAAGAAAAAAGAAAAAAGAAAAGGAGTATTGACGTGTCTCTATTTTTTTTTCTTTTCTTTTCTTATTATTATTATATATATATATATATATATATATTATCCTAATTCTAAAAATATATAATAAATATATAATTTGACAAAAAAAATATCAAATATTTTTTAAATATTCAATTATAACAACACCAAAAATTAAATTAAAATAATTTTAAAATTTAAAATCTTCACACTAATAAAAATATTTAATATATAATAAATATACCATTCGTAAAAAAAAAATATCAGATATTTCCTAAATATTCAATTATAAAAATACTCAAAACTAAATTAAAAAATTTTTAAAAAATTAAAATCTCCACGCTAATATAAATATTTTTTGCGTCTCACAATTACTGTTAAACTTACTATATATATCGTATCATAATCCTAAAAATATCTAATATATAATAAATATACAATTTGACAAACCAAATATGAAATATTTTCTAAATATTTAATTATAAAAACACCGAAAACTAAATTATTTCTAAAAATTATTTTTCTCTATTCAGCTTTTATGACTAATACACAAAAATTTTTCTACAGTAAAAAATTAATTTGTGTAAAATAACGCAATATTACCCACGCTAATATATAGTCAACTTCACTAGAGCACGTGCCTTGCACGTGCCTTACACTAGTATAAGAAATAGAAGTTGCATCCAGAATACGGGGTGGTAACACCAATGTCCTTTACCTTTTTTAATGTATTCTTATCCTTGATCTTTCATTAGTTAGCACGACTTGTCTCTGATAATGGTTCCAAAAAGTTCATTGGGACGACGTAAAATGACTTCTTTGTCCATCATATTTAAAAAATAAAAAATTTAATTCAAAAGTGCCCTAGTATCAAAGCACACAAATAGCATATATATTATGAATAAAAAATTGTGGTTTGTATAATTACTATTAATTTTTATGCTCATCTTAAACTTGGCATATTTGCACTTTTTGTCAATGGGTATAATCAAATCATGAATTAATTTATAATTTAATTTCTATTTCTCGCGGTGCATGGAAAGCTGATGCATAGTATTGAAAATTTTCTGAAACTTGTAAATTTCAATTTTTTTCCTAGATCTTTGGACAAAATTGAACTTTCTCAAGCCTATTTAGAACTTAGACCCCGTTTGATCCACATTATTTGTAGAATGAGAATTAAAAATGTAGTCATTATGAATCCCACATAAAAGATGAAAAGTAAAAAATGATGACTGGATGTAATTGGTAACAGTCATATCTTTCATTTTTATGGAGGAAAAATAAGAATTAAACGGAACCTTACTCTCATACTACTGCTAAGAATCCCCTTGAAAATCTCCTTTCAAACTTCCTTAGGAAAAAAACTTATATATTTTTTACAACAACATGGTATGTATGTAAAGTTATTCAAAGCCAAACTTCTTGTCACTAACAGTTGAAATTGCAGTATAAAAGGAAGATTATCTTCTTATAGTTGAGAAGTTTTGGAAGAAGAAAAAAAAGGAAGAAGTGAGAACCTAATTGTTGAATAAATTGCTTGCATATGTAATAATTGATTCGAAGGAAACATAGAGTATATGTCAAAGGGAACGATGTAAGAAATTTTTTAATTAGAATTAAGTAGCGAAGAAATTGATTCTCAATTAAAAAGGAAAGAAGCAATGCTCTTATTATGCTAGAGTATCGTAGTACAACAAATAGAAATTATTTATTTACACGTGTTTGTGATGTAATATCAAGAATATTTTTGTCAACTCTCGTAGGATTTTGATGCAATTTTAGTTCTTCTTCCATTAATAAATATTCTTTTAAAGTCCAAAGGCATGTTCGGCTGGGTTTTCAACACAATGCACAGCGACAATGAATAAATAGATTTATTTGTAATATTAAATTGAGAAAATATATAATTAAAAATAAAAAATTATGAATTCATATACACAAGAATTATTCTGAGTGTACACTGATTATGTACACTTAGAATGACACTCCTCTCACAGTCCGTGAGGTCCGCAATTATTTAATCGCGGACCCCACTCCCCCAATGTGAGAGGAGTGTCAAAGTTAGTGTAAAAAAAAAAATACTTGTAGCTTAATTCTATAAACAATCCTTTTATCAATAGAATACATAATTTAAAATAAAATTACAGAAAGATGATTTTAAACAATCAAAATGAGGACTTATTATGGGACCATCGAATTTTACAGAATATTGTTCTGTCTTAGAAAATTTTTAGTCACCTCGGGAAACAAATACAGATATATGGAAGGAAAAGTTCGTGTACTTACTCGAAATTACTGTCCAAATTGCACGCACTACTAAGTCCCAGCGCCTCATTATTTCATCAAAATAAGTATCCCCTTTATTATAAAAGAGGCAACGCCCTTGGAAAAAAAACTACTCTCCATGCCCGCACAGAGACCATTTCTCTGTGTAACAGACTTTTTTCTTTTCATTTATTGTAACTAAGTTTTCTAGGTAATTGCTCGTCAAGTCATGCATTACATAGCCGAAAACTAGTTACAGTCTAAGTAAAGGTGCGTCTGGTTTGCTTTTCTATTTTTTATTTTCTATTTTGAGAGGTTATTTAAGATTGCTAAAATGTGATTGGTTTATTATTCTGAAAATTATTTCTTAAAACAAAAAAAAAAATAGAAAATGTTTTTGGTTTAAAAAATTTAGAAACTATTTTATGACATTTTTTCAATTAATTTGATTATTTAGTAAAATATATCAATTTTATGCTAACGTGTGATAAAAATAGCACTAGATAAATAGATTCTCTATTAGGATTCTTGGAAGAGTCTGGGACGAAACAGATGAGTATTTATATTTGAACAGGTTTTGTGTGATTTTATTAATTATTTTAATTTTATAAATTTTTTAGATCATTTTCCTTGCTTTGAGTTTTTTGAGTGTTTTCATTGAAAACATTCAAAATGTCAAAAATCCATTTTTAGTTTTATATTATAAAAATTTTCCTTATTTTCGAAAATACATTTTTGAAAATAACATACCAAACAAGTTTTAAGTGTTTTAGAAAATTGAATAATGAAAATGGTATCAAAACGGCAAATCAGATGCACTCTAAATTTTTTGTATTTATTTGGTTAAAAGGTGAGAAAATTGTTTGGGTTTATGTGCAAAATACTTTAATGTGAGAATGTGGAGTTAAAAATGAATTTTAGAAAAAATAAATTTTGAAAAAATGGGAATCAAACAAGGGTTAAGTCGTATTTGGTTTGCATGAAAATTAGATCTTTAATATATTTTAGTAAAAGTTGATAAAATTCATGATCGAAAAATTAATAAAAACATATATGGTTTTCAATTAACAAAAGAATAGTGTTATCTAAGTGTTGTTATACCACTTTTTATGACATCGTGTGATATGCTTAATTAAAAGTGAAACTATGTTGTATATTATCTTTAATAACTAGTTATGAATTGTATATTATCTCTAGTTACGAATTCTGTTAGAGATGATAAAAAAAATATGTTCAATCCGATATTCGAGGGTCCTGCACCCGAATGAAGTTGAGATTACCCACCTAATCGGATAAACGAGACGGGGATAATTGTCTCGAAGCAGGTATAGGATAGCTATGAAAAATATAGTCACCATCCCACTCTGTTTAAAGTTAATTTCAAAATTAAGTTTTTTATCAAACTAAAATTAAAAAAATTTATCATATTTTTAATGAAAAAAATAAGTTTTTTTTAAACAAATTGAAAAAAAAAAGTAATAAAGACAAAAGAAAAAAAAATTAAATAAATAAAAATAAACGGGGCGATAAATGGAACAGAAAACCTGCCCCTCCCCATCCCGTCTCGCTTTAATCGGGTTTGCGAGCGTGGTAAGATGACAAAAATATCCAACGGGACGGGGTAAAAATAGTCTACTCATCCCATACCCACTCATTGTCATCCCTGAATTATGTCAAAATAGTAGTTAGTGCATAAAAGAACTTGTTTATTTCTCAAATTATTAAATAAGTAAAAAGAAGAAAAAAAATAACAAATATAAAATGTTGAAAAATATTTGTCATAGTTATTAGACCCGACCCAGTGGCTGACTCAGAAAAATCGCCGAGTCAATGGTTCAACCGGTGGATTATTGTTAGAGTTTAATTTTAATTATATTATATTTTTGAAATAAAAAAGGAAACAATTTTCCAAAATATAATATATATATATATATATATATATAGATATATATAGATTTTTTGTTCACATTACTTACAAAGGACGATTAGTTGCCTTAATGGTCATTGAGGTAAAATATCTCATTTGCTGTCAGGGTTCGAATCAAAGCTCCAGCAAATTTAATGTAAGATTTTACTTCAATTTAGTAACCATCTGGTTCACAGATCGAACCGGATCCGATTCCACTTAAAATCATCCAATTTGGACGGTTTGTATTTGTATAGTGGTTTAATCGATTTTTGATTGGGTTGTAGCCTTATTTGATCAATTAAATCACCCGGATCGGACAATTCCTAATCCGTACTGGCCAATCCTGTCCGATTTTAATAACTATGATATTTGTCCGTCATTTCATAACAGCCTGAGACGCGTTTAACAATATTTCTGATTTTGTTCGTGCTTTTTCTAGAAAAGCCTTTTAAAGAAGTTGTGTTTGAAAACTGATTTTCAAAAGAGTTTTTTCATACAAATTTTATTTTTGGAGAAAATTACATTAAACTAACTTTATTTAAAATATCTTATAACTAAAAAAAAATACTTGTATAAAATTAATCAAACGAGTCCAACATATGACTTTTGGATCTTAAAATTTCTTTTTTAACCTCTCGAAAGTCATGTCCAGTGATCATGATCAAGAACAAGAACAAAATATGTTCACGAGTTAAAATTAAAAAGAAAGATGATTATACATAATACATTACCAATGATCCCAAGTTGCACACCACATTTGAAACATCAGAAGATCATCATGATTCATTACTTATAATGAACGGCTTATTATTTACATTTTTTCATTTACTATCACCAACAAAAGGGGTAAATACTAAATACCAAAAGGTCAATATTTAAAAGCATGTTTGGCTAAATTTAAGAAGCATAAATTTTTCAATCATGCTACATCATCCAAATTGGATTACAAAAGGAGGGGTGTCCAAGTGATGTGGCACCCCTCCATTGGTCGAGGTCGTTGGCCTCGACTGGCCCACCAGCCGCCTCTTCCAATGGGGGGCGCCACATCACTTGGACACCCTCCCTTTTTAACTCAATTTGGGCAAAATAGCATAATTCTAAATTTTTTAAGTAAATTCCTAATTTACCATAAATATCTAAATTAGCCAAACATGCCCTCACACACGCACATCTAGAATATATCACAATCTCACTCACACTGCAGCCACTGTTTTTCCTCTGCTCTTTCTCTCTGTCTACGTGTATATAAACACGATCATTGGCACGTTATAGGTATAACATATCCAGTGATCTAAGATTGCGGTGAGGTACTACTGTGTGATCCATGGAGGAGTTCTTGAAGCAGTGTCAACAATCAGGTGACGCGGCGTACAGAGCGCTCCGATCACTCCTGGAGCGACTGGAGAACCCGAATACTCGAAAAGATGCCCGGATCTTCCTGGCGGAGCTCCATAAGAGATTCGACACTAAAGAAGCGTCAGAGAAGTGTCTCGAGACTTACCATTTCCAAATTGAGGATATCTACGTTGAACAATATGAAGGTCCACCCTTCATTTCTATACACATATATAGTTACATACGTGTATCCGTAGTTACATTATGTATTTGTGGATATGTGGATAATGGATGTGTCATGTGTGAGCGAGCGTTTGATGGTTTAAATAGTAATTTGGTGGAGCTATGGAAAAGTTTAAAAAAAAAATGGAAGATGGAATTTTCGATATCCAAAAGAACAAACTTTATAAGATTTTCGTTCTGAATTCCATGTAGATGAATATGATGGTTAAAGAAATCTTGAATTTTTATGAAGGATCAATTTATTCAGCCTGCCAACAAATTTAAAATCACGTAAATTACATACTCCTGATTATTTGAATTACGGGAGGGAAATCATTCTAGAGTTCCATTAGTATTTGTATTACTGAATTTTGTTTATTTGTGAATTGATTCCTTTCTGACCCAAGACGAGCTAAGAAATCCGGATTGTTCATTTAGGACACATCCACAACTGTTCCTGACCTTTCTTTTGGTTCTTTAGTGTACTTTGCAGAAGAATGGTTAAGAAGGATATCTATTATCTTTGAATCTTCACCAAACACCCTGATAAAATCCTGCTAGAGTTTAAGAATAAAAGCTAATCAAATACTCATTTTTCATTCTAAGCAATCCTAAAATCCAACGACCTTGGGATTCCTTAATTCAAAATTATTTTCTCCTAGATTATTTTTTTACCATGATTTCTTTGCTGTAAACCTGCTTAGTTGTCTAGCAATAGCTTTTCTATAGTACTATTTTTGTGCAATGAGAATCATAGATTAATCATACTATTTAGTGGGAGTACCTTCTCTGATATGTATGCAGAAGTTTACTGGAAGTTTTATTAATGATTTGCTGCATTAACATATTCTATTGCTCGTTTCAGGCATTGAGAAGAGAAAGAAACTAACACTGATGGTCATACCTAGCATCTTTATACCAGAAGACTGGTCCTTCACTTTTTACGAGGGACTCAACAGGTATCCAGATTCTATTTTCAAGGAAAAGACAGTTGCTGAACTTGGTTGTGGCAATGGATGGATATCCATCGCAATTGCTGAAAAATGGTCACCCTTAAAGGTTCTTGGCTTCTTAAAGCTCCAAATGTAGTCTTGTTAAAATTCATAGTCTTTCTAGTTGTTTGTGTGATCTTTGGTTTTGGGGAGACTGGAAATTAGGCAAATGAGGTCTCTAAATGTTCCCAAATATCACTTTGCAGGTTTATGGGCTCGATATTAATCCAAGAGCAGTAAAAATTTCTTGGATAAATCTGTATTTAAATGCTTTGGATGACAGTGGCCAGCCAATTTATGATGGGGAGAAAAAAACTTTACTTGACAGGGTTGAGTTTCATGAATCTGATCTGCTATCTTACTGCAGAGATAATCACATAGAACTTGAACGAATTGTTGGATGCATACCACAGGTATTTTCATCAATTTCGTGAAATATTTATTGTGAATATTTGCTAATGAATGTACTTTCTACATGACTAATGCTCTTAATGCATTTTGGGTTATCCAAACTTTTTGACCGGATCTTCTCACATCTGATTTTCCCATTGCCTTTCTTTGCAGATTCTTAACCCTAATCCAGATGCAATGTCCAAAATGATTACAGAAAATGCCAGCGAAGAATTCCTACATTCTCTAAGCAACTATTGTGCTATTCAGGTTATTTGATTGATCAGATCTTTTATTGCTATTTGGCGTATACTTTCAGCTTATCATGTTACGTTTAAAAGCTTCATGCCCAAATATAAAATTTGTTTCCTTTAACTTGTAATTGGATGCTGTAAGAGCTAGTAGAGGATGTGGCCTTCTATTATCTCTGATATGTTCTGGTGCACTAAAATGTTGCAGACTCTTTTATTTAGATTCTGTAATGAAAATTTAGACATTTGTAACTAACATTTATTCTTGTTCACAGCACTGAAATGGTTTATATTAATAATAATTTTTGAGAGAGTTATATTAGTAATTCTAATATGCTTTGACTTGAAACAATTGCATTTTAGAACCTGAATATTATAAGTTCCAGCAAACCAGTTAATTGAATTGTGTTCAAAACAAGTACCTCATCTGTGAAGAAAATTTTGTCTAGATGGAGCTGAACATCGAAAGATCAGTCTAATCTTAAAGAGATGCATCTTCTCTTGGGTACGTCACATTCAATTTTTCATCGTAGGTGCTCTATGTGTCTGTGCTATTTTCCATATATAACTGTTGTTACTATCATATTTAGGAAACATTGCCCTTTTCATTTTACTCGAGCAGATTGAGTTCAAGATTCTACTGTGTCTTCCCTGTTGAAAGCATGTGTTTGTTATCATTAACATTTATTTCACCGTGCAACAAACACACTGCCGCAGAGCTGTCCACAGATGTGCCCAAACTGTATTTATTTATTTACGTTCTCTGGATAATGTCTATTACTGAAGCAAAAGAGTTGATTTTTCTAATTTGTTTTTATTATGTTCAGGGCTTTGTAGAGGACCAGTTCGGCTTGGGGCTCATTGCCCGGGCTGTTGAAGAAGGAATTTCTGTAATTAATCCTTTGGGGATTATGATCTTTAATATGGGGGGTCGCCCAGGACAAGCTGTATGTGAACGTTTGTTTGAGCGCCGTGGTCTCCGTATTAACAAGCTTTGGCAGACTAAGATTCTTCAGGTTGCTACAATAACTTCAGTAAAATATTTATATCTGTAAAAGTGCAGACATTTAGAGAGCTCATGTTGCAGGCCGCTGACACAGATATTTCAGCTTTAGTTGAAATTGAAAAAAACAGTCGACATCGTTTTGAGTTTTTCATGGGGCTTGTTGGCGACCAGCCAATTTGTGCCCGAACAGCGTGGGCTTATGCCAAAGCTGGAGGTCGTATTTCTCATGCTCTATCAGTCTACAGTTGTCAACTTCGTCAACCTAACCAGGTACGATATACTAATGCATGTTTAGGTGCACATAGAATATCACGAGTGTGATGATAACATTCAGTCGGGAAAATGAGCATAATACTCAGTAACTGCTCTGGCAGGTAAAGAAGATTTTTGAATTTCTCGGAAATGGATTCCATGATATCAGCAGCTCCTTAGATTTGTCCTTTGAAGATGATTCTGTTGCTGATGAAAAGATTCCATTCCTAGCTTATCTCACTAATGTTTTAAAAGAGATTTCATTTTTCCCCTATGAACAACCTGCTGGAAGCAGACGATTCCGCAGCCTCATCTCTGCCTTTATGAGAACATATCACCGTATTCCTCTAACTGCGGATGTAAGGAAACTACTGTATCTCTTAGTTGTAGGATAATATTCCCTTTACTGTCATGCAAAGTTACATAAATAGATTGTTGCTGTTTTATTTGGTCAAGATTTATGCAGCTTTTTCTGAACTGTATATTGAAACATCTCCGAAACTGGTAGTTTATACTCATTTACATGGCATGCATTTACCGGGAATAGCAATAACTCTATAAATTTTGTGTGCTCATGGTTGGCTTCAGGCTGAGAAAAATGCTAAATTCTGCCAGCTAAAAATGAACAGGTTGCTTGAAAAAAAAATTGATAGTCAACAAAACATCTGATTAGTATACTTATCCAATTTTTTCAGTGATGGTACATTCTTTTACCTGCCATTGTCTGGTGCTCTGCAATTTTTGTGATGTTAAAAAATAAAATGGCTCAACTTAAAAATAGATACGTACATTCCCAATTTTTGAAAATCTACTACCCTCGTGCCTTTTTGACTTCTGTAATCAGAAGCTACTCTTGTCAAAGGAAGAGGAAAAGGATATCTTCAGCTGTCTAAACTTGCAAGGTAGTGGCAGTGAGTGTTGCAGTCGTGTAGATCAAGTTGAATATCTGATAGTTGCAACCTCAGAACCTTAAACTAAATCACTTTACTGGGAGGGAAGGGGGCTGAGTTGACTTACCACAGGGACTCTGTGGTTGGGGTTTGAGTTGGAGAGAGTCACAAATACACGGCTCATGTCTCTTCTTAGAAATATATGCTGATAAAATGTAGGTGTCTATTTATCAGCTGTTATTTAAAGATATGCTGATAAAATAGTTACAAATACATTCCCAAAGGCAGGAACTCGACGGCTAATGTATTTAAGATGCTTTTTGATCTTTTTTCTGACATACAGCTGTTATTTTAAAGATGTTCACGTTGGCTTAAGCTGGCTGATCTTTTCTACACGAAACTAAACCAGTTGGGCCTACCCACCACACTGCCATGCAATGTAAACTGCTTTATCATTGATGCATCTTTTGGAATTGACTACCTGCCCACCACACCAAAACAAAAGGAAAAAAAAATAAAAAATAAAAAAAATCCTTAAGCCATTTTATCATGTTCTCTAAATTTTGTGTGCTCACGTTGGCTTAGGCTGGCTGATTAAATCAGATTTATCATGTTCTCTATTTTTAAGTTCTATTTATCAGCATATCTGATTTCATAATCCATTTTTCATTATGGCTAGAACATTGTTGTATTTCCTTCAAGGACTGTAGCAATTGAGAGTGCCTTACGCTTGTTATCACCGCGACTTGCCATTGTTGATGAACAATTGACCCGGAATCTACCTAGGCAATGGTTAACATCGCTAAACATTGAGGTACGGTGTTTTATAATTGCTTACAAGTTACATCAAGAAGTCATCTTCCATGCTTCTGAGAGTTTGCTTACATCTGAATAAGGATTTGTGGCAGCATGCCAGCATCTGAATAAAGACTTTGTGGTAGCATCTGAAAGTCACATCAAAATGTAAAATGAAATTTTTTTTAGTAGAAACTAAAATAGAAAAAAAAAAAATGTATCAAATTGCACTCACCTCTGAGGAGAAGGTTCCCGACAATTTTCTCCACCACAAAAGTAAAAGTTTATGAAGATTTATCTAGTAATGCAGACGTGCATTGTGCATTACTGAAATTTAATAGCTGATTCCACAGTGAAGAATTCTTTCCTTTCCTTTCTCCTTTCCATAGAATCTTTCGTTTTCAAATTTTGAACTTAAAATCTCTACACAGAAGAGATTATGTGTTTCAGGAAATCTTATTACTGATAATGTTAACATTGGGGAATACCACCTAGGTCCATTTTGGGGGGAAACATACTTTGTGTAGAGTCAGACGTGATCGTCCATTTTGCTTACTATAGTGTTCGAAATTGATAGATTGACGTTCATACTGAAATCCACCATATATTCCTGATGTCAGCATTGTACGAAATTTCATCATCATTTTAATGTGAAATATGTGCCATGGCAAGAATGTCGAAAATTTCATTTCAATTCTGGGTGTTTCCTAGTGCAAATTCTTCTTTTGATATGTTTAAATTTGTCGTGCTTTGCAGAGGACAGAAGCTGCAAAAACTTTAGAGGAAGGTATCACTGTTATCGAAGCCCCACGCCAATCAGATTTGATGGTAGAATTGATTAAGAAGTTGAAGCCACAGGTGGTGGTGTCTCTGGATAGCTCAATTTGAGTCTGTCACTAGCGCTGCATTTGAGCATCTTTTGGATACCACCAGAGAGATTGGATGTCGTTTGTTTTTAGATATATCAGATCATTTCGAGCTATCTAGCCTCCCTGATTCTAATGGAGTCCTTAAATATCTTGCTGGAACTCCTCTTCCCTCACATGCAGCAATTGTTTGTGGCTTACTGAGAAATCAGGTATTTTTCTTCTAAGAATCTTTTAACGGGAATTATATAGTCTCTATCAGTGATATTTTCTATTCATTAGTCATTGAAATGTTCAAAAGACGTACCAGTTCAATTTAAGTATTTAGTTCTTAACTTGTATGCTTATCCAATGCCTGTTGCCATTTTCTCTGTCCAGGTTTATTCAGATTTGGAAGTAGCTTTTGTTATATCAGAAGAGGCAACAATGTTTAAAGCATTGTCTAAGACTGTGGAACTTTTACAAGGAAATACTGCAATAATCAGTCAGTATTACTATGGTTGTCTTTTCCACGAGCTTCTAGCTTTTCAGCTTGCTGATCGACATCCACCTGCTCAGGTTTGTATGTTTTAAAATCATACACACTTATTATACATATGTTTGTCAATGTAATAAGATGCACATTTCATTATTTATTTAGCCATTGTGAGATCATGGCATGGTAGAGCATTTAAAATTTTGTTTGTGACAATACTAAACAAATGAGCTTTTCCATCCTGATGGTAAAGAATATCATCAGTGTATTTGGCATTCATAGTGTGTTTCACATTATTTTGAAAGAATGTATTTTGGAATAGTAGATTGATGGAGAATGTGTGGTTAAAAAATAAAGAAAAGTTTTGGATTTGCGTGATGTCAAGTCGCTGTTTAAAAATGTATTTTTTTGAAAGAATGTGGCTCAAACAGGTCATCAGTTTAGGTTAAAAGGGAGAAACATAGGTCAATCTAGAGAGTAAGTGGAAATAAATAATGGAAGACTTTATCAATCACATTTCAGTACAAGTGTCTTTAAATTTTGGATTTCCATAATGTCTGTGGTTCCTTCTGGCTAGGAGCTTTGCAAATTGTTGAATCATGGTCCTTATGCAAAATTTTGTTTCTTGTGTTCATATAGCTGAGAGTTCACAAATACCGTTGATCAAGCATTTTAAGTCTCCAATAAAATAAGATGCAGGTTTTTGCAGATAGATGAATTGATATTCATTACATTTTCATGAACTTTGCTTTCTATACTCCTTGCGTATGGAATCTACCCCTCTTATAATGAAAATTTGGATTTATGAAAAAAAAAAAAAAAAAAAAGGCACTATAAAACCTTTTCTGGATAATCTTATTGATTGCTTGATTCTTTGCTCTTGTCATCAGAGAGTAGATGAGAAAGCAAAAATTAGAACGGCGATTGGTTTTTCTAGTTATGCCATCTCAGTCCTCGATCATGCTGAGTTATCAATTAATGAAACCAATGAATCTTCCCTGATTCATATGGATGTAGACCAAAGCTTTTTGCCCATAACAACACCAGTTAAGGCTGCCATCTTCGAGAGTTTTGCAAGGCAGAATATTGCGGAGTCCGAAACTGATGTCACAAGCGGGATCAAACAATTGATTCACAGTAGTTACGGGTTTGCATCTAATGGCAATACAGAACTCATATATGCAGACTGTCCGGTGGCATTGTTCAATAAGTTGGTACTCTGTTGTATTCAAGAGGGGGGGACTTTTTGCTTCCCAACTGGTTCGAATGGGAATTATGTGTCTGCTGCAAAATTTTTAAAAGCAAAGATTGTCAACGTCCAAACCAATGCAGAAGTCAGATTTAAGTTGACAGAGAAAACACTTGCAAGTTCGTTGGAAAATGTCCACAAACCGTGGGTCTACATTTCTGGTCCAACTGTCAATCCAACCGGTTTGGTTTACAGCAACGAAGAGATGAAGACTTTATTGACCGTATGTGCAAAGTTTGGGGCAAGGGTTGTACTAGATACCTCGTTCTCGGGGGTGGAATTTAACTCCAAGGGCCAGGATGGCTGGGATCTAGGTGCTACTTTGGAGAAACTTTCTTCTAACAACCCGGATTTTTGTGCATCTCTGCTTGGGGGATTATTCTTTAAGATGCTTACTGGCGGGATCAAATTTGGATTTCTTCTTCTAAACCAAGCTTCTCTGGTGGATGCATTCCATGGCTTTGGAGGGTTAAGTAAGCCTCACAGTACCATTAAATACACACTGAAGAAATTATTGGATCTTCAAGAGGTGAAATCCGAGGACTTATTGAATGCTATTGCAGAGAAGAAAGAACTTCTGGGAAGTAGATATAAACAATTGAAAGAGGTATGTCTTGAATTTAAGAAATAAATTTCATTCACGTTGGAAACTCTATTTCTTTGTTCAGAAATACTAGCTTTTAATTGTATACATATATCCTTCTTTTTCTTTTATCAAAACCATATTTTTATATCCTATTATGCTGGGACTTGTGCATTTAGTAATAATCTTCAATAGGGCATTGTTAATATAACTGAAAACGACAGCACGTTAGTCTTGAGCTCATTTTAAAATCTATGTTTAAGTTACTTGACATTGAAAGGGCATCTTTATCTACTGTTTGTGACCTTGATTTAACCATTAGCACGTTGACTTGCTTAAAAAAGTAAGATGTCATTTTAGTACCTTTTTATTTCCACAAGCACGTTTGTTTAACTTACTTTTTTACTTACCTTTTAAGTAAAAGAAAGTTACTTTTTTAAAAGTAACTCTTATCTTAATGTCCAAATAAGTTATTTATTTTACAACTTTTGACCAAAAAAAAGTTATTTACTTTAAAACCTACTTGTTTAGTTACAAGTAAATTACTTATGAGTGAACTTTTTAAGCTTAGCCAAACATGCTCTTCTAATTAATTATCTTAACTTGTGGTGGTAAATTATTTCTCCATGACAAATGACATAATCTATGCTCCAATATTGTGATTCCATGATCTCTTCTTACTTGACATCATCTAATGCACATTCTTGCGATGTATGTACACAACAGACACTCGAAAAGTGTGGTTGGGAGGTGCTCGAAGCTCAAGCTGGAGTGTCAATTGTAGCAAAACCATCTGCTTATCTTGGGAAGAATGTTAAGATCAAGAATGACTCCAGTACTCGAGAAATCAAGCTTGACGATTCAAATATCAGGGAAGCCATGCTCCTGAGTACCGGTTTATGCATTAACAGTGCTGCGTGGACTGGAATTCCCGGTTACTGTAGATTCACATTTGCATTGGAAGAAAGTGATTTCAAAAGTGCATTAGACTGCATCACTAAGTTCAAGAGCATTGTCGCTAATTGAAATATTGCTGCCACCCCATTGTTTTTCCCAAACTTTGGTGCCGTGAAATATTTTTTCCATCGAGCTGTAAAACCGATGCTGCTACGTCTGACTGAAAGACAAATGCTGGTTTTTCTTCATGCACACTCGTGCATTCTATTAACAGTTTACCGCTTGGTTTGGCTTGTTTCTGCCTTCGAAATTAAAAGTTGATGAATTGTGTGGTTGAAAATTTGATAAAAGTTATCGATTTCATGAAGTATGTAATTGAAAATAAATTTTGAGAACAATGAATCTTAAGAAATGGAAGTCAAATAAGATTTTTTTGTTGTATAAGTATTGTCGTTTTAAACAAATATTTTTGTCAGCATTTGACAAATTTAAAAATATGATTTCTAATTTTTTTTTTCTTTCCCAGTTCATTTAAACGTTACTATTTCTGTCCTATAAAGATAGATTTACTTTTCTTTTTTGCCCAATCTAAACTATAAGCTATTTTCCTTGTTGAGAATATAATTATTTTTTAAAATTTTCTAATATGTCCTATTAATCCCTTGTTTGAGCTCCATTTTTGGTCAAAATCTATTTTAGAATAGTATTTTACCGTGTGGTTAAAAAATAAGGAAAAAATTTCTATTTACACGTAAAATTATTTTATGAAAAAAAATGTGATTGAAATGAATTTTTTTTTAAAATTATGTTTTTGAAGAAAATTGAGCCAAACATAGGCTAAATGTTGAAATTACTTTTTATTTACGTATTTATTTTATAATTAAATTATACTAATAAGTCCCTAAAAAGCTTATGCACTTGTATGAGTTTCATTTTTCTAAAAATTTATTTTATTTTTATTTTAAAAATTAATTTTAATCGCACATTTTTCAATAAAATAATTGTACACGTAAAACGAAATTTTTTCTTACTTTTTAAATACACATTCTTCAAAAATTCAAGTAAATTTTGTGATCACGGGTCAATGTATTATTTGCGATTGTCTTTATTCTTTGGTTCAATAATTATCTGGTAGAGCTTTCAAACAATTCGTGTGAAATTCTTAAATCTTGTGATCATGATGTCAATATATTGTCGGTGATTGTGTTGGTTGTTTGGTGTCAAATTCAAAATTTTGATTTATTGACTTTCTTGAGTTCGCATCAACAGGTATCAAAGTTTGTACTCCAAAAATCAAGGTTATGTCATTTTCCTTTTTTTAGTCTTTGTTTCTATTCTTTTCATTCTTCACGTTCTTTGCATTTTTCATTCTTTTAAGACTTTAATCCATAAAAGTACTCAAAAAAATTCAAATGTTGTTTTTATGCTAATTTAGAACCCAAATCAACTTTTTTCGCCGGTATCATAGTCGAATTTTCGAGTAAAAAAAAAGAATTAAGAAATTTTATTTCGAAAATTACCAGCAATATTCAATTTCAAAAAAAAGGTGTTCAATCAAAATTCAAGAACCACTTTTTTGAATTACTATTAGTTCTCGTTCAAAATGTCAAATTCTTTTGCTTCTTTCTTTCCTTCCTTGGGTCTTCTAAAACTACACTTTCTCACTCATATCCTAGTTAGAATTCTTCGATGACAAAACTTGGTTGAGATCGAATTAATTTTTTGAAACACTTGAGCGAAAACGTTGAGTGGAATAAGGCATGAATCAAGAGACTATTAGAGAGGAAAAGAGAGAGAGAAATCAAGAAACTCGAAGAAAAATGTGAAAAAAAAAGTTTAAAAGAAGAAAAATATATTCAACTTCAAATTTGAGATTCAATGGCAAATCTTTCTGAAGTGATACTGAATGATGGGAATTATGGAGGAAAAGTTAATAAGGATCCATTGCATGTTCTTGAGTAATGCGAATTAATCAGAAGAGAAGATTCTAAGCCAATTAGAAAAATGAGAGGAATATGAAGTATGCGCAAAAACGTACAGGATGTACAAAAATGCATAAAACTTTCAATTCGATTGTCGGATTTTCATCCATAAGTACAATCTGAAAACGTTTTTCAATTTTGCAAAATTTTGTTAGATGGCTTTTGGGGCCAAATTCTAGGGGTCTATTTTTTGCGTTTTTATGTTTTGAACTAGTTTGAGGGTATTTTCATTATTTGTAGTATTTTAGTTGTATTCAGGTTTGATTTGTAGTTTTGTGGTTTTTATTTGGATTTGTCTTTAGAATTATAGTTTTGTTTTGATTAGGAGTTTATTTTATGCTTATGAAAGGCACATTCATTGCACAATAAACACATTAATTTTTTGAGAATTAATCATAATGTGAAATTTTTCTCATCTTCTTCTTGATTGAACATAACTTATCAAATATTTTCAATACTTGTGGCGTTCAAACTATCCAAACTTATCAAAAATTCATACTATTTTTTGCGTTCAACAATTAAAGTAATGTTCGTAAGTTTTGTGATCACAAATTCAAAATATTGTTTTGCGACTGTCTTGGTTCATTGGTTCAATAATTTATCAGGTCGAGCTTTCAAATGATTCGGGTGAGATTCTTGAATCTTGTGATCACAATGTCAACATATTATCGGCGATTGTGTTGGTTGGTTGATTCAATATTTTTGGATCAAATTCAAAACTTTGATTTGTTGGCTTTCCTGAGTTTGAATCAATCTCGTGTGAGTTACGTAACCACTATTGCTATGTAGGTTCACATCAGTTGGTATCAAAACTTGGGCTCCTGAAATCAATGTTACATCATTTTCCTTTTGTGTTTGAGTCTTTGTTATTGTTCTTTTCATTCATTCTCGCTCTTCGTGTTCTTAATTCTTCCATAAAAATTCCAAAAATTTTCAAATGTTGTTTTTGTGCTAATTTAGCACTCAAATCAAATATTTTTTTTTCGTTTGTATCGTATTCGAATTTTCAAGAAAAAAATCAAATTTTTAAAAAAATTATTTCAAAAATTACTAGCAGTATTCAATTTCAATTTTTTGAGTAAAGGTGTGTTCGGTATAGATTAAAATCGGATTAAAATTGAAAAACTAGCCGTTATTGTTGACTTTTATTAGACGGGTGGGACCCAATAACGGCCATATTTTCAATTTTAATTGAATTTTAATTGCTACCAAACGGGCTCTAAAAAAAGAAGAAGTGTCCAATCAAAATTCAAGAACCACTTTCTTGAAATACTATTAATTTTTGTTCAAAGTGTCAAATTCCTTTGCTTCTTTCTTTCTTTCCTAGGGTCTTCTTAAACTACAATTTCTCTCTCATATCCTTCTTTGAATTCTTAGATGATAAAATTTGGTTGAGATCGAATTAATTCTTTGAAATATTTGGAGCGAAAGCATTGAGTGAAATAAGGCATGAATTGTGAGACTAATAGAGAGAAAAATGAAAAAGAAAATAGAGGTCAAGAAAAGTCAAGTATCTTTCTTCATTGTTAAGATTCGATGGGAAATCTTTTTAAAGAGAGAGAGACAATGATGAGAATCATGGAGGAAAAGTTAACAAGGATCCATAGCATGTTCTCGAGTGATACGAATCAATTAGATGAGAATATTTCAAACTAATTAGAAAATAGAAGGAATAAGAAGTATACGCAAAAATGTACATGTTGTACAAAAATACATATAATTTTCAGCTCGATTGTCGGATTTTCATACATAAGTACAATATGAAAAATGTTTTTTAATTCTGCATAAGATGTCGGATGACTTTTGGGGTCAAATTTTGTTGTTTAGGGGTCTATTTTTTTCCTTTTTATGTTTTGAATTAGTTTAATGGTATTTTCATTATTTGTAGTATTTTATTTTTATTCAAGTTTGTTTTGTAGTTTTATTTGGATTTGTCATTAAAATTAAAGTTTCGCTTTTATTAGGAGTTTATTTTATGCCGGCACATTCAATCTACAATAAACACATTAATTTTTTGAGAATAATAATGTGAATTTTTTTCACTTTCTATTTTGTTCTTAATTGAAAAAAAACTCATCAAATATTTTTAACATTTGTGCGTTCAAACTATTCGAAGTTATTAAAGATTCATATGCTTCGTGACGTTTCACAATTCAAGTAAGGTTTGTAATTTTTGTGATCACGTGATCAAATATATTGTTTACGATTGTGTTTAATTCTTTGATTCAATAATTTTTTTGGGTCGAGTTTTCAAATAATTCGGTTGAGATTCTTTCATTTTGAGATCACGATGTCAATATATTGTCGGCGATTATGTTAATTGATTGATTCAATATTTTTGGATCAAACTCAAAATTTTGATTTATTGGCTTTATTGAGTTTGAATCAATATCGTGTGAGTTTCGTAGCTATTATTGCTATATAAGTTTGCATTATTTTGTAATAATAATTTTTTATAGAGTGTGTGGATAAAAAAAATTAAATTTTTTTTAAAGTTATGTATAAATTATTTTATTGACAATGTGTGATTAGAATGTAGAAAAAAAAATTGTATTTAAAAATTAATGTACCCAAACAGGGTTACAATCTCTCATTATCCCTTGTAGCATTTTCCCCGATCTTCACCGACTCTCTGTCTGCGGGCACTCCGTTAATTCCACATAAACCTAAAAGCTCGAAATTAGTAAAAATGGCGGAAACTGAAACCACGGTTGACCCTCAGCCCTCCAAAGAAGAAGAACCTGCAAATGGAAACGAAGAACATATGCCTGATGTTCAGAAACCTAGTGACGATTCTGATTCTGATTCCGATGACGAAACTCAAGCGAAGGCCCAAACTGAAGCCCTAGAGTTGGAGCTCTACAATAATCCCTCCAATTACGACGCATATGTCCAAGTAAACACTGATAACGCACATATCTTCACTTACACACTTGTATTATACGTCCACGATTGATAAATTAAGTTTCTCTTGATATATTGAAAGTTTCGAAGTTAATTATGAAATTGTGGTGATATTTATATTGTTAAATATCACGGCTGTAATTAGTTAAAGTTTCTTTTAAGTTAATGATTTAAAGTCCAATGTTTTCACATCAGTTTTGGTCCTTCAGTTATTTGTTATAACTTATAAGATCACAGGCTTTTGATGCTTTAATAATTAATGCCTCTTTTTTGTGAAAATAGTAGAGACGCTAGTTTTTAGGAGCTATGGAGGTGGTTGTTTGATGACTTTTCTTTCCCTGAACTTTTTCTTGGTCATTTGAATGTGAAGTTAATGTGTGACGTTGTTACCTTCTCTATCTGTAGGACATTTTGTTTGTCAATGAATGAACTTTAACACAACTTTTCTTACTGGTAACGTGAATTTATATTTTATCTTCTGTGGTTGTGTAGTATATTAAACTTTTGAGGAAGCAAGGGGATATAGATAAGCTGAGACAAGCAAGGGAGGCAATGAGTGCGCTGTTTCCTCTAAGTCCTGAAATGTGGCGAGAGTGGGCTCAGGATGAGACTACCATGTGCTCTGGGTATTTTTTCATATTAACTTTTTGTTTCATTCCACTTAGTTATATGCTTGTATTTATTGTTCTCGAAGAATTATTATTGCAGTGCATGTCATTACTACCACGGTGGCTTGTTCTGTTGCCGATATTTTGGCTCATAACGTCATCTGCTTGTATTTATTTCTGACTTATCTTTTGTCATTATTGTTCTAATTCTTAATGATCCTTTTTATCACAGATATGTGTTTTCTATGACTGATATTCTCCTGAAGTCGGAGCTACTTCTAAAGTTTTTTAGTGACAATCTATTTTGATTTATGAAAATAAAATGAAGCAGAAAATAAAATGAAAGAAGGAAGATAGATGTTATACTGGGGTTGGGGGAGAGGGAGTGAAAATTTGACAAGGTATTGGGAAGCTTGGGAGAGGCTGAAATTTTGCGACTGAAGCTTATCGCACATTACCTTGTGGAAGGTTTGGAATATCTCATCTTTTTTTTTTTTTGATAGGTAATCAATTCATATTATAAATCAAAGGATAATACACAAGATGTGCATTATCAAATTAAATAGGATAAAAATGAAATAAAATTAGGCAGCCCCTCTATCGGATTTCTTCTTATTAGCACTCAGTGCATCTCATTAGAGTTTAGACTTTTCCTTTTCTCTTCCAATTCTCCCTGTGTTAGAAGAGGTTTCGTTACATAAATCTTAGGTATAGGGAAATGGATATTGAGGCCGGAAGTAGAACTGTGATATGTATGATGAAATCTTAGGAGATAATACTTGTCAATTCTTGAGGATAATCGTCAAATCAAAATAAATCATCTTACTGTCTAGAGAACTCTGATTGAGGGAGTATATATATGTATGTACATTACACACACACACGTGACATGTTACTATAATTAAATGTATCTCTACCAATGTCTCCATTAAGATGATGAATTGTAGTTTATATGTCCATTTCTGCAAAGCTGACGGCAAATTCTTCTTTTGAATTGTGAACAACTTAATAAATGTTGTTTGGCATCTATGCACTATTTTGCTTCGTCACCGATGGGTTGGTTAGTTTGTTGGTGGTGGTTGGTTTATGGGGAGACTTTGCTTAAGATAGTTTAATGGTTCGGCTAATAATTTCAATACGCGGTTTGTCTGTCCAGATCTACACAGTAACATTGCAAAAGTTGCTTTGCTTCTCTCTCTTCCACTATGAATCTTGGGCACTATTTTGTATTTGTTTTAATTGTAATTTGATATATTCAAATACAGGATAAATATGGCTCGTTGCTTTATTGTGTCATAATTTGGTATTTATAGTCTTTTGGCTTTTCACAAGGCTCACTTTTGTTCATTTTCCTTTTCCTTTTGCTTTCTTTTACAGAGAGGACGCTTTCGTGGCCGTGGAAAAGCTTTACGAGCGAGGGCTGTCTGATTATCTGGTTTGTTCTGGTTCTTATGGCCAATTCTCAGTCTTTATGAAAAGTGAATTGATAAGTAACCCCTACCCCAAATTCCTGACCCAACCCTTGGAAAATTAATTATGTCCACGAGTGAGATACCCGTAGTTTCAAAGTAAAGTACAGCTCTGTTTCATCTTTTAGAAATATGAAGCTAAAGGAAAAGAAAAGGCGATTCTTACACAATTAGGTGCAGTCTATTGAAGAAATATGAGAGAAGGTAGTTATTATAATGTCTTGTATTATGTTTAACTTATACAATTAGTGGTGCGGAAGCGTTATGAAATTCTTATAGAAGGAATTGAAATAAGAAATATATTGGAAAAACCTGCTTTGTGTTGACTGAATAATAATTGATGCTATGAAAAGTGTACAATACCCCTATATTTATAGGCAAAATTATTCCCTTCTTCTAATAGTATTAAGAAATTGAAACTATAATCCTAATCAAATAAAATATAAAAGTCCTATCACTACTATATAAGAAAACTAAGAAGATAAACATAATCGAAAAGATAAACTACTAGATAATGCGAATCATAATTGTAGTATAAAACTATTAATTGTAGTTGTGATGTACTACATCCCCTCCACTTGAAGGAAACTCGTCCCCGAGCTTGGTTGAAGAAAAAGAAAATAATCAATCGGGAGGTCGGGAGGAAAATATTCAAAAATTTCTATGACAATCACTGTGTAATTAACAATGAAAAATTCAAACTCTTGGGATTGCTAGTTCCAGTTTGCAGATTCTGGAAACCAATTGAAACTTAAAAAATCATTCCTGCATTCAGCTCCCTGTCATTTTTTGCATTCAGCTCCCTGTCAGCTCCCTGTCATTTTTTGCATTAAGGTTCAACCCTGATTCGCGAAACTCCAAACCAATGCCTGTACATGCAGATTTTGTCAGGTATGGAACCAGCTCGAGAGCATCCCTCACCACCACAGCATCTAAACCCTCGACAGAATATGAGTTCTCATCATTTGATACACAAAGATTTGATATGGAATCCCCAGCATGGTTAATCTCCTTAGATACGGTAGTAAATAACTTTTCATCACCAGTACTTCCAGTTAACGGTCACCAAAATCACAATCTTCCTGGGTCATTCTTGAATCCACAGAATCCTCAATATTTGACCCAAATTTTGTTTGCACCAGTTCCTCCATATCTATTGACCAAATAAACATCAGATATCAAAGTTGCCTCCTCATCAGTAACAACAGCACCTGATGTTAGACATTCCAGGACATATTGGAAACTGCATGATTGGCAAATTCTTGCAATTCTCCTTCAAATCTGGTTCCCATGTACTTAGATCCTTGCAAATATCTGCAATGCTAGCATTATCGATTCTTCTCGCTTCGTACAATGTGACAGCATGAGATTTAAGATTTTTGATTCCTTGGTGAGTGGAAAGTTTAATTTCCTCCTCTTGTTGGACACTTCAAAACTTCAACTTGTTCATCATCAGACTGTAGCTCTATCTTGGAGTTTTCTATTGCAATTTCCATATTCAAGGAATCATCAAGTCTTGAATTTTCAACTTGCACATGCTTTTCTTTTTCTATTTTAGTATCATGAACGGTAACATCTCGATTATCTTGAATTACATCTTTTTTAACCTCATCATCTGCGTTATGGATCTTTTTCTCTTTGTTTATACTAGTACTCACAAATTCCTCGTTACATGATATCAAAACAATCTTCTTATTGTATCACCAAAACATATACCTGTTATCTCAACTCATGTAAATGGCATCTACATTATAGTACCATGGTTGTCCCCAAAGTGCATGACAATTGTTCACGTTACAAATAATCTTGTCTTTGTAGTACTTTCCAAGAGAAAGTGAAATTTTGCATACCGTAATATTTTAAACTTTTTTTCCCCTTTTAACGTCTGAAGCTTGATAGGAAGATGAATATTTTTCGGTCTTCAAATTTAAAGCTTTAATCAATGCTTTGGATGCCAAATTCTCACTACTTTCATGATTTATTATCACATTGCATACTTTATTGTTGATGGTGCATCGTGGTCTAAAAATCTTCTTGCACTTCAAATTGAACTCTTTTATATTTTTTCGACAAACCTTCGTTGAATCCTTAATAACTTGCGTGTATTCAAACTTAGTTGGGACTCAAGGAAACTCTCTAGCCACTTGTTGTCATGTTTTAAGCTTGTTGAAGCAACCAACATTCATAGCAGCTAAAGTCTGCAAATTCTTGTAAGCTTACTTCCCCGTGGGCTCGCGATTCCTTTCAAAACTCGACGCAGTAAGTATCTGCGTGATTATGTGAAGGGTTTTGACGATCCCCTCGATTTATTGTTCAAGTTTGTCGAGCCTCTGTTCGTTGTCGACGATTCAACTGCCACCAGGACCATCATTAGCCATCAGATTAAAGCAATTTTCTTGCTCTGATACCAATTTTGGTGCGGAAGCGTTATGAAATTCTTATAAAAAGAATTGAAATAAGAAATATATTGGAATAACTTGCTTTGTATTGACTGAATAATAATTGATGTTATGAAAAGTGTACGATGCTCCTATATTTATAGGCAAAATTATTCCCTACTTCTAATAGTATTAAGAAATTGAAATTAATTAAAACTATATTCCTAATCAAATAAAATATAAAAGTCCTATCACTACTATGCAAGAAAACTAAAACGATAAACATAGTTGAAAAGATAAACTACTAGATAATGTGAATCATAACTGTAGTATGAAACTATTAATTGTAGTTATGATGTACTACATCAATTAGATTGATGTATCCTTTAATAGTTTTTGTTCAGAACCATGAACTTAAAATAGGGTGAATGAGCTAGCTTGAGTTAGGTTATGTGGTTAACGTATTTGTTCTTTGAGCCAAGCTATGCTCTCCTGGTAAATGATATCAGTAACTTCATCCACTGAGTAGGATAGAAACATGGTTGAACATATATAACAGAACTAAGAACTGAAACATAGACGTGTGCGTATTCAGAAGGGTGCACTCAGTTCCGTTCTGACTGCTAGTTGCGTTTACACATTTATTTTCCAGTACTATATTATACCCAATTCTATCCATAGGTATATATTTTTATGTATACAACTCTATTTTCTCTATGGTTCACTTCTATAGATTTCTTCCCTTTAATCTTAGAGGACTGCTTTGTGTTTGGACTCAAAAAAAATGTAGAACTTCCAATTAAGAGTTGCATCCTATTTCAACGACTATGCAAAGATTGATATTAAAAAAAATGAAAAAATAATCGTGGTACTTTGAGTATGCAATCTTTGATGCTGGTGAATATGCCACTATTTCTTTAATAAGCTGCCAGTTTCGCATCCTGGCATGGTTGTATGATGTCAATATTTTGTCCTTGAATTAGCATGGAGGTAATTTAGTTTGAAGTGGTGGCACTTTTAGATCCGTAAGTGTAGGGTAGGGTAGGGCACGTGAGAATAGAACGATATTCTGGGATTTAAAAGTAAATTTCTGTTGTTTGTAAATATGATACAAATTAGGGAAAATACAACATTTATTAGGCTGTATTCTGTTAGGTGCTATCTACTTCTGCCATGAAATTAGGGTTAGACGAATATTTTTTCCGGGGCTGAGGATCACGAAAAGGGTGAAAAAAATGAGTGGATCCAACTTCATCTCTTCTGCATTATACTTGCAAGCACTTAGTCAAGAAGAAACTGGATAACTGTAGGACCTCGTATGAATTATCCTTCTGCTGGTTTTTACTGATAAAAAATTAAGCCTCCGTCTGGCATAATTCATAAATCATCTATAAATGGTCAAACTTCATTTTCAACTCGACATTCCAAGGGATTTTAATTACTATCCACTTATACACCACTCATTATTATGTATTTATGAATTAAAGTGTTTATAAATTCTTCCCAAATGGAAGCTAAATGTGTGAAAATTTGGAAAAACGAATGCGTATCTAACTTTTCAACTGGAAGTAATTCTGCAGTATTCTAACTCAGCTTGCTTATTACCCTGATGTTTTAGAGGACAATGCGAGTAAAAAATTGACTGATGTTTTCCTCTGCAGTCCGTTGCCCTATGGTGTGACTACTTAAATTTTGTTCAAGAGTATGATACATCGGTCCGTGAATGTGCTGCTCTTGGTATTTCAAAGGCAAGAAATCTCTTTGAGCGTGCTATTACTGCTGCTGGGTTACACGTTGCTGAAGGTGGCAATATATGGGAATTATATAGGGAGTTTGAACAAGCTATTTTTCTCACTATTGAAGAAAATGATTCTGAGGTGGGAACCTTAGCTCCGTTTTTCTTTCTGTAGCTATCCTATATTGAATTTTTGTCTTCCTGTGTGATATCGGTGTCTGATCAATATCCACGGTTTGCATGCCTTGTTATTTGTGCAGGAATTATGTACACTGGTTTTGTATTTTTATTTATTTATTATTATTATTATTTATTTTGTGTATTTCATCATTATTGGGCTAGCATGAGATATTACCTCCGTTTTGGTCAGTTTCATATATAGGTTATTACTTCTGAATTCATGGGTATTGAAGTCTTTTGGCGGGAGTGTAGTGATTAGTGCAGTTCCTTGGCTGATTTATAATCGCAAAAATGGAGATAAGCAAAAAGGGGCTTTATTTGTCACTTAGAGGGCACAAAAGTTCTTCCTCTATGTCATGCAATCTCCTTTTTCTTAAAATATAAATTTGAAAGAATTTATAACGTGGATGGTAAATCTGGAGTTGCACTCTGAGATGTTCATAAGAGGAATTTGATTAGAGTTTACAAGTTGGGTCGAGTAAGTAATTTGAAAATACCTCAGTCTTTAGAAGTTGATAGTTTTACAGGAGCTAATGCTGTAGCTGCTTCAATGCCACTTGTAGTTGATACAAGACATCCTTATGGAGGTTAAATTTTCTTAATTTATTGTTTCTGTCTATTAAAATTCATGTTATAGGATTGACAAAGGTTTACGTTTGCTGTCAACCTATTGCAGCCCTCCTTTGCTCGGGCTTGGGACTGATTATGAAAAAGTCTTAGTTTTTGTGTGTGTTGATTGCTTCTATATTGATGATGAACGTGTAATATACAAACTCATGTAGATTCTTGGAGGGCTTACCTTAAACTAGACATGCAACAATATGAAGTAGGTTAGAAATTATTTGATTTTTTTCTTGTCTTTTCATAGTTACTAGTTTTTAATTAGATAATTTCGTTTCCATTAATTTGCTATGTTTCCACCTTTAATATCGATTTTTTTTTAAGTACAAAAAAGACTTGTCCTTTTGAGTTATGTAGACTATCTAAATGATTATTGATATATTGATTGATATTGAACTTTCACCTACAATTCTTCTTGTCTCTCTGCTTCTATTTCTGTCTTCTCTCTTTCTTTCTTGTTCTCGTGCTTTGCTCTGGATCAGTTTTGTAATAGAGCCTACTTGCTCTTTTGACCAAATCCCAGCCAAACGCTGAATTATGTGGTTTTTTCTTCAAAAAGAATGAAGTACACTTACCCTATTTGTTTGTCAAAAAACTTTACACATTATCATTTAGGAATTTCCACTTGTTCTGAGCATTATATAGCCCTTGTGAAATATGAAAGTTATGTATAGATACATGGGAATGTCCAGGTATTTACAACAGGGCGCTAGAAATAAACTTTTATGCAGAGTTTGAGAGTAAGAGAATTTTATTTATTAGAAGCTAAAACACACCTAGCTTGCTGATAGGCCCACTAACAAGGCTCACTGTGATATGTTTCTAAATCTAATGTTTTAAAAATATTTTGGCATTGTTTCCTCTATATAAAGACTAAACCAACCCGAAAAGAAACACAACGTTCCTAACACAAATTAATGAAATAAATTGGGAACCGAGTTCTCCTCCAACTATAGGCAAGATAAAATTACTAAAGACTAAAATCAGAATCCCTATGAAATGCTACTATTTTGAAAATTTTACCGTCTCGTGCTCTGAGCAACGAAGTGTGAAGGTGCAAGGGGCCAATGAATGAGTGAAAAGAAAAGAAGAGATTAGTGGGGTAGGAAAGGGGTAGGCATATTAAAACATCCCTTTTTACTAGGGCTGGGTAGGCTCTTGCCAATGCTTGATCTTCCCCTGTATAGATACATCATTATGTGCCCTAGCAAAATAACTTTTATTAAATATACATGACATAAGGATAAGGAAGACTTTTGGAGTAGATAGTGGAAGAGAGTAAATATATAAACAATTCGAATGGCTACTTTTTAGGTGTTTATTCAATTTTAATTTCTACCTTTTCATTTTTTTGAAAAAATTGTTTGCACGATGGCTCAGTATTTGATCTTGCCCAGTGTTAGGGAAGTTTTTCCCTCTCATCAGAAATGACTTCTAGATAGGTTCTCCCCCTTTTGTACAATCTGATCTAACTTTGTTGTAAATAAGGAGACGTTCACTAATCATGTCTACTCAGGATTTTAAAACTGTGATCCTGATCTCTTTTTATCCCAACCCCTTCTCTGCTTTTTGGCTTATATTTTGTTTTTGTTTAGTTACAAGTGCTGAAGACTCCACTATGTACACTCAACAGGAGGGATATGTATTATATGAAAAAACTTAATAGTTATTGGATTTTGGATTTTGCCTTGATGAACCATTAATCGTTGGCCATTAGACTATGCCTCAAAAATAAGTTGTTTCTTGATAATTAGAACCTTTTTCAGCTCAGATAAGTCACCCTCTATGCTGAAGTTGTCTTTTGCAGGCAAGAGAAAAGCAGATACAGAGAATACGAAATTTGTTCCATCGCCAGTTATCTGTTCCCCTTGTTGACATGACGTCAACTCTTCTTACGTACAAGGCGTGGGAAGCAGACCAGGGGGTAACTGTGGATGTCAATAGTAGCAAATGCGATGGTCTTCCATCTCATTTTGTGTCTGCATATCAAAAGGCATTGGGGATGCTGAATGCTCGTGCTGATTTTGAAGAAAAAATTTCCAAAAAGGATGTAGACGATGCTGATAAACTTCAAGAATTCATGGTGTGTACTTACTTTTTAATGTTCACCATCCCACCCCAAAAAAAGAAGCTCACTCAACTCAATACAACAAAACTTGCACATGTTTGTGTGGGTCAACTACACGGATATTTCTTTTCAGCTTCACACTATTCACCTTTGAAGACATTCATAATTAACCTAGAAAGATTCAAATACTTTCCAATTAACTCATTCGCGTGACTCTAGGTCACCTCTCCCTCTATGTTTAATATTAATATTAGTTCCACGAAAGTTTGAAGAGAGAAAACATGGAATATTTCAAAAATCGATAGCACCAGCGAGAAAACTTATTAGGGTGATTATAGTTAGGAAGTACTGGTAAATGGTAATAGATGCATATAGTAGACATGTATGTTTGATTATTCCTGGTTTGCATACACTTCCTGAATTCAAAGAAGAATCTATGAGTCATTCATGTGGAGATGTACAGTACACCTTATACATATATCCAGTGTATATTTAGAGAATAATATTTTTAGTTGCCCAAATCTAACAGCAATAGCTTTAGTTTGACGAAAAATGTTATATTTTTCCATTTTTATTAGGAATTGAGTTTGTTAAATAATTTTTAAGTCTATTATATTATTATATTTTGAATTAATTTGTGATGTATATGAATTCTATGAACACTTGTTCATGAACTCTGACTGACTATTTTTGAAATATTGTTTATATTACATGATAATTGTAATTTAATTACTCAGTAGCATATTTAAAAGAGCTGCAATATAAATTAATAATGACAGGAACACACGCCAACGTGCAGTATATAAATCCAAAGTTTTACTTGTATTCATGTTATTCCTTATTTCTATATTACATTTTCTTCGTTCTGGTATTTTTTAATTTGACTTCTCACTCTAATTATTAAAAATCATATTGTATTCATACATATTGATATTACGAGCCCGTTTGATTCCCATTTTTATGAAAAAATGCATTTTAGAATAGTAGATTGATGGAGAATGTGTGGTTGAAAAATAAGAAAAAGTTTTTGATTTACGTGAAATATTATTTTAATGAAGAATGTGTGGTTGAAAAGAAGAGAGAGAAAAATGCATTTTCTTAAAAATGGGAATCAAACAGACTGTACATGGTAAATGATTGGTGTCAGAATATATATTCTTCACATTTTAAGAGTTTGCTACCTTATTTTCTTTTTAAATTTATCTATCTATAATCTATGTAAGTATTAGGAATTCCACTTTCAACTCATCACCAGTTGAGTATTAATCTATAAATAAAAGCTGCATTTAGTTTCAAAAAACTTAAGTTAATTCATTGTGATCATCAACATAATACTCTAGTTTCTTTTACGGAGTTTTTCATTTCGCTGCAGACTTACTTGAAGTTTGAGCAGTCATCAGGGGATCCAGCTCGTGTAAATCTCCTGTATGAGCGTGCTATAACCGAGTTTCCTATATCTTCTGATCTATGGCTTGATTATACTCGTTACTTGGATAAGACATTCAAGGTTTTCTTTCTCATCTTCCTCTTCGATAAATTTTATATTGTCATTGATTATACAAATGACATCTTGATGTATCTTATATTTCAGACCTCGAAAATTGTACGGGACGTTTATAACAGGGCAACAAGAAACTGTCCCTGGGTTGGAGAATTATGGGTTTGCTATTTACTCTGCTTAGAACGATGCCATTCTTCTGAGGAAGAATTATCAAGTGTCTGTTACTACTCTCTTTATACATGCTCCAAAATATTTGTGGTTTAAATCTCATATATCTTTTTTTTTTGTAGATAGATTAATTCAATTGTGTGCTAGTTCTTTACATCATTACTTTTATAGGAACACATGATTGTCCCTTTCTCACTCATCTAAAAGAGTGAAGAAGGGATTTGACTCTAGCCTTAGCTGACAACCATTAATTTAATCTCTTAATAAAATACTTGATTACCTTTAAATTTTTTTTTTTTTTTTTTTTAATCTCTTCCTTGGATAAAACTTCTGAATCCGTCGAATTTTTTGGGTTTGATAACATATGCAAATCAATATGCCACGTTACAGTTGAGCATATTTTGAATGTTTTATGTGTTATGGACTTCACTAATGAAGAATTACTTAATTTATTAACATGTTAATAACCTTCACAATATGTTGTGATCTCATGATGTAAAAAGCCTTTCTTAAGTTTTCTACTATACTATGACAACGGTTCAAAAATCTGTCCGAGTAATGAATGTAACCACACTTAACAGCAAAACCACTTGCATAAAAAACCGAACTCACCTTTTTGTTCAAAAGAACTAGGTGCCCTTATATTGCAATTGTGGCTAACCTTGAATCAGAATTCATGATGCACCAAGTTTTGAAATTCAACCATAAATATGCTATTTTGAAGTTAATATTTATGTAACTGAAAATGAAAGAACAAATGTAGAAGACATTATTTACAGTCAGAGCTTGAGATATCCACTTCTTTAATCTAAGAAATTATGCTGAATTTATTTCTAGTTTTTGTTACCTGTTACTGATTCAACGTTGGATGTGTTTCTGCTTATCTTTATTGAAATACAAATTTCTTTTACTTTTCATGTAACGTTAAGTTTTGTGCTGTTCTTCCTCTCTCGCTGTTTTTCTGAGCAAATGAACTTCCTATTGATGCCTTTGGTTGAAGTCATTTGCTAATTTATTTGTTTTGCTACCTCCTATATATAATTCTTTCTTATTGTTTGGGCTCTTCTGCTTAAACAATGCTTTTCGTATCCTTTCACGTTTCAGGTTTTTGAGAAGTCACTACAATGCACATTCTCAAGCTTCGATGAGGTATAACTTGTATTCTTCGTTGTGATTAATTAATGTGTGAACTGCTTCCTTTATTTTATGCTCCATTTTTTGAAGATGAGAAGATGATTTCTTTTGTTCATAAGAACAAGGACCACTATGTAAAGCCCTCTCCTGATCTTTTTGAAAGCTACTCATTATAGTAACACGTTTTGAAAACCTAGACAAATTTAGTAAAAGTCCTCCTAGCTCATGTTAACTTTTATTGTTGCGAGTGTGATTCAAGAATTTAAATACATAAACATGGAGCTATATTGGTTGGAAAGGGGCAATAGATCTTTGAAAATGGGGTGATAAATCCAGACTAGTAAGGTATGAAGAGAAAATGTCAACTCGGGGGTTATATGGGATGTCTTTTTCCTTTTTCCTGGAATTGAGGGATTAAAGAGGCAACAGATTGATGAAGATGATGTGTTCAAGAGCTAAAGATTCTTGACTTTCTAAAAGGTAATAGGGTCCAACACTCTTTCACATTTAGAAGAATTTTTTACAAGCAAAGCATGACAACATGAAATTAACTCATGCTATTAATTTTTTTCCTGGTGGCTTCTTTTTTGTATTTTTGTATTTTCCTGGTGGCTTCTATATATTAGCAAATGTTGTTGGATGCATTCTATAATTCAATAAGTAGCCAAGGATTGTCTGCATTCATCAGGTAGAGGCAAATTCATGCTATTCATTCTAGCCTTGAGTCCTTGTAATCACGATAGCATCTTAATTGATTCTGTAAAACCTCTTGTTTGAAGTTCAACCTGGTTATTTGTCACAATGCAGGCTATTAGCTTAAGTTTACAGTTATTTGCTTGATTATTGGATTGAACCTAGTCAATGGTCACAAGTTCCTTACTTGAAGTTTTGTGACAAATTCTTTGTACCCAATATATGCTCGTCCCAACTTACGAGTTGTTACAATGAAAAAATAATAGCCTTTATTCCAGGGTAAAAGACTAGGTTGTCTGCGACCTCTCTAAAATCAAAGAGGCTACTAGCTTTCAACAACATGAGGGTGTGAGGAGCCATAAGAATTTATATTCAGCCTCCTCCAACTCTAGGCTTTACAATGAGAACTTCCCCACCACTATTCCTGCTTCTGTAAATGTCATTACTCATCAAGGATCCCATTTCTTTTAATGGAGATGCTTAGCCGTTCCTCCGAGGGTTAAGACCCCATAAGAGATCATATTGTGAACAGAGTAATAAATTTAGTGAGTGAAGTTCTTGGGAAGATTTAATTTGTTATGTCTCACCACTGGTTCTTTGGATCCAAATCTGTGATTAGAATTGTGTAGACCTTTGATTATCGTGTCTACGGGAAATGGGTAATTGGAGATCACATTGGATATGCAATATAGAAAGCCAATAGATGTGATGCACGCAAAAGTGTGTTTTCTTATTCAATGTGCGTGTTATTTGTTTTGTTTTTTCAAGTGTAGAGGGAGGGAAGAGGGGGAATGCACTGGTAGTATCTTTTGTTCATGTATTTAAACATCTTTGGTTCATATTCTTAAAATTAAAGTGAGGATGTGAATCATTCATTTTTTTTGTATGAAAAAATGTGTACTTAATCTGAAGAATTGTGTGCTGCCAATGAACAATTACACGTTTGCTTCATGTATCTTTTTTTTCTTTAGGATTTTATTTTGAAATTGTAAAGCTGTAATTCTTGGTGTTACATTAATGTCTGAATTGGAATCAAATTTACTATTTCAGTACCTGAATGTATTTCTCACCAGAGTGGATGAGTTAAGGAGGAGGATTTCTGCATCATCTCAAGTGGAAGATGGCATAGATTATGCTGTTATAAGGGATATATTTCAGGTTTCGATTTCTATCTTTTAAACTTTTGAGTATTCTCATGCCGTTTTACTATGTTTCAACTAATATATCTTTAATTGTTATGGCATTCATGACCTGCCCATAGTTTTCCTGGGTATGCACGCGGTTAGCAATTATTTGTCAACCATTTGGTTGTGGTCCCTTTTTTTGCCTCAGTTTTGGCTTTCTAACGCTTTGTCTGGCTTATTGGAGTAATTTATATATGAAGATGCCAAAATTTGAAAAGGCGGCCAATTTATTTTTCATTTATTCCACTTGTTGATTTTACTTATTGATGGCTTATTAGAGTATTCTATCTATGAAGACCGTGCTTGACAGTCAGGGATTTTATCGAAATAAGGACTCTCATTTAGGTAAGGTGATAAAAGTGCCTAAAACTTGGGTCAACTAGAAGGAGCACATGCCTGTGCAATCAATGCCTCGCCTCCGACTTAAGCCAATCTCCTCCACTTAATGACTTGGGAAACTTTAAAGTGGAAACTTTATTGTATCTTCACTTTTATTTACTTGTTTTATTTCAATAAGCACTATTGCATAGGCCTATAATTATATTAAATCATAGCTCTATGTTTTTCTTCTAAAACTGTTGAAGCAAGTGCTGTACTTTCTCCGAGAAGATTGGATTAAGACAAAATTCCTGAGTTTCCATAAATTGTCAAGCTTTTTAGTTCTATTGGAGTTGTGTAATTTAACCAATGTTTAAAAGGTGTAATCGGGTACCGAGGTAGCCCAGACATAAGTTTGAGCCCTAAGCCTCGTAGTAAACCGAAAAATGTCGAAAATTAATGCAAAAATAGGTGCATAATAAATCATAAACATTCTTCAGAATTCAAAATAGAACAATTTTAAGTGTGCAAAGAAACTAACAAAAACGAAACTATCACTTTAGTTGGTGGGCCAATAAACTATTTACAAATTGGGTCAATGAGAAACACAATTTTTTAAAGTTTTAGAGGGGCAGGGGTTTATTCCGAAAGTGGGTCAATTAGAATTTTAATGTTATGTGGGTCCACACCAAAAGCAAAGTCAATAAGTTTGGAAAATTAAGAAGTGCACGCCTCACAAGCCTTGAAGCTTGTGCCTCATTCAGTCGAGGCATACGCCTCCAAAAACTGCCTCACAATTAGCGCCCTGAGATGTTCTTTGTTCGTCTGAGACGGGCCTCAATCAGGATATTTTTAACCATGAATTTAACTATTGATATGAATGAACTGATCAGGGCATCTAATGCATGCAGGATTGTGCTTTTTCTTTACTTATGAACTTCAAGGTTTTGTGCTTTTAATTTTATCTAGTTCTTGATAATAGCTGTCAGACTGTAGCCCCATCTGTTCTGTGAATCACTAGCAACCCAGTCCAGGTTATGCTCTCGATACTGATAGAAAATAGATAAGCGAACAATAAATAAAGAGCAAAAAGAAATTTCTAGGAAGAAAGCCCCAAATGGACTGGGCGCAAATACTCATCTTAAAAGGGATAAATTTAGTAATACAAGTTGCAACACTTTTTAAAAGATCTTTTTTGACATGTTGCAAAAGTATACTTAGAAGGTTATTAAACGTTTTTACAAGGTCGGTTACCGTTCTTGAAGCTGCACCTCAAGTTGCAACCTTGAACGTGTGAAGATCCAAGTGGTTTCAATTTGAAAAGATAAGAACTATAGATTGCAAATCAAACTTCAACAGGTAACTATAGGCTGCACCATTTAGAGGACACAGATTTTATCTCTATTTAAAAAAAAAAAAATCTGAATGTAAAATACAAAATCTCAATTAACACTATAAAAGAATTTCTTACAAAAAGAAATAAAAGGACGCCAAATAAAATGACAGATTACTGTTATTGGATATGCAATGGGAACGAAATTAATTGATCTTAAAAGCAACATGAGGAAAGAAAAAGTAAAGGACATCCTATTTCATTGAGTGCCTGAAAATGCTCAGCATTTGCAATTAGTCTCTCTTTGTGATAATTTAGTCGGGTTCGGAATATTGCTTTCTTTAACGCCTCCAGAAACAAATGAATGTTTTCAAGCAGGCAAAACCATGGATAATAATAGTCATTCCAATTTTTTATTGCTGATTCTTTAATGAAGCTATCTACATTGTGCTGCTTAGCATATGTAGTAAGTTTTCTGTTGAACAGGAACCCAGATGGATTTCACCATGTCCCTTTTTGCTGCTATACCAGAGTCTAGAAAGCCGCAAACTTCATTCTTTTGAGTTCTTTGATTCATATTTTGGTAATTAGTGTGTTCTTATCTATGGTGTTCACACTTAATTTTTCATTTGCAACTCCAGCGTGCATCAGATTACTTATCACCACACCTCAAGAATACGGACAGTTTTCTTTGCATGCATAGTTATTGGGCTCGTTTAGAGTCAAAATTGGGCAAAGATATGGTTGCAGCTCGTGGTGTCTGGGAGAGCTTGCTTAAAATTAGGTATGTTCATTTTTAATTTCCTTTTGGTTGGTTGTGGTGGAATACTCAATCTTTTAAGTTGATATCACATTGCTATTTTCCTTTCAGTGGATCTATGCTGGAAGCTTGGCAAGGTTATATAGCAATGGAAATTGAAATGGGCCATATAAATGAAGCGAGATCCCTCTACAAGAGATGCTACAGTAAAAGGTTCACTGGGACAGGCTCAGAGGTAGGTTTTTCTTTGTATTAAATTAGTAAAGTTGTGCAATATTTTGCCTTTTTTTTTATAAAATGTTTCTTCTTTCAATTTCTTTACTTCGTTTTGATTCATTCATTCTCGTCTTCCTGGGATAGCATGGGATAGACAGAAAGTTGTCCTAAACATGCTATAAACCATGAAGTGAAACGGTTATTTTAATGATGATTTAGACTTGTATTTGAAAGTTCTAATGGAACAGCAAAGTGCATGGTGTTTATTTCAGATTACATTTTGTGTCTGATAATTATTAATTGCTGAGGAAATATACGGTAGAAGAATTATTTATTTAGTTTACAGTAAAGGAAATGGAGGTTTGGTTACGTAATTCTTAAATTGCAGCAGTGGTCCATGTGTACTGTTGTCAATAGCAAGCCTAGGTGTGCCTCTAAGTGCAATGCACACATCTTTTGGTGAAGCCCGAAGGAGACATTTTTTTTCACTTTTATTTTATATTTTTGTATTTTAGAGCCTTTTCTCAAACACGTGTTTTGTAGGTGATATGTGGCCTTGATATTTGCGTGCTGAAATCGAGTTATTGACAAAATGCTTAGAATAAATTTTAAGTCATTGGTTGATAACAGAATGGCTAGCTCATGATATTTAGTAACAAAATTGTGTAATTGGCCTCAAAAGCTTGTGAATCAGCCCTATATGTGAGAAAACACTTTTCATATTGCGAATCTAGGTCTGTGTATTGGTCACATGGGAGGAAAGGTTTGACAATGAACAATGTGAAATAAGTGTGTATGGCTGTTCAGAATAAATAAATAAATAAATAAAAACTCTCTGTGATTTTTACAGCGAAGAAATAGTGCAAGTTAATAAAGTTCCAAATTAGAAATGGTTTTTGCAATTTATTTCGGAAAAATGGTAGTGTTATTTTTTTTACAACACAGCGGATTTGGGGATGAAGGGTAACTTTTATGTGCTTTTACATGCTTGATTTTTAAAGATCTAATTTACTAACATAGTCGTAGTTTGTTTTTTAATTGTACACTTGCTGGCAATAATGATAGAAAGATCATATACAAGCAAGCTAGAAAGTCAGCGTGTTTTGATTTCCTTGATCCAAATGCATGCCTCATTAGATCAATTATTTAATCTTACTTTGTCTGTTTCTTAAGTTGTCCTCTTTTCTGTAACATTCAATCAGAATATATGTTGTAGCTTGGATTAGATGATACCTTCATTTCCTAAAACACAGAATCATTCAGGAAATATGTCATTTGTGGGTTCGTTTTGAAAGAGAATATGGTTCGCTGGAAGACTTTGATCTTGCTGTCCAAAAGGTACTTTTTTTCCTGCTACTGCCAATTTTAATTGTTAATATGCCAATGTAACATTCATGTTATAATCTTCTTTGTATTCTTAGATGTGGTACCAGAAAAATGTTGTAAAATTATGCCTTTCTGAATTTAGCATTGAGCTATCTTCTGCCTTAATATATGGTGTTTGTAGAGACTTTATTTCTTGAATCTACATGCATGTGGAATTCTCAGTTAATTCAATTGCAATATACATCAATGCTTTCAACTATAATCTTCAACAACGTTTTCAGTCATGAAATTTTATATCTACAATTATGTGTGCTCAAAAGTGATTTTTTTTTTTGTGTTTTTACTGACTCATATTCTTTTGAGCTGGTTTTAGGCTTCTTTTTGCTCGACTGTACCTCCTGCTTGTTTTCTGTTTGTTTAACTAGAAATACACGGGCAGGAAAGTAAAGCCAAATAACAAGAATCCCTGTCCTTTTGTGAAGCTGAAGATGATCGAGTTTAAAATAATTTTTGTTCTCAATACCAGTTATTGCAAGTGCAGTGCAGCGAATAGTTTCTTTAGCTGGCAATTTAACCACTGTTATAGGCTTATACTGAATACAGATGGATACATGTAGGGCTGGGCATATCTCCTGAACTGACCCGAACCGAACTGAGCGGTTCTTCGTAACTGAAATACCCAAACGGGTATCTAAATCAAGAACCGACGGGTTCGGTTCGGTTCTCGGTTCTAGACCCAGAACCGAAGAACCAAATAAGAACCGAACTTTTTTAAATTTTTTAATTTTTATATATGAGAAAGATTAAATTATTTTAACTTTTTAAAAATAAATTAGCAAAGATAGAGTTTGCATTGAAGACACTGAGTTCTATGAGGGCATTGAGACAAGTAATAAAATATATATTATATTTTTTTTCTTATTAAATCTTATTAGTTGAACAATTTTTAGTTTATTTATGTTAGTTAATTGTGATTTTTCAATTTTTCTTTTAGAGTTTCTTAGTATCTAGTACGACAAGTCAAACACTAGATAGTTAAATCAAATAATTAGTAAGTACTATTGTATTAACAATATTTTATCTCTAAAAGTCCATGACTTCTAATTTATATGGACAACCGATGTTTTAGTATTACTAATTTACTATCTACTTTTTGTTATTAGTATACATTGGTAAATTAATTTTATTGGACAACTTGTTATTTATATGTTATTAAATTGGAATACGTTAATTTGTAAAAACTAAGATTAAACATGTCAGACTATAGTGTTGTTATAAATGTTAAAAAAATTAATTAAAGTATGGAACCGAACAGACCCGAACCGAACAGAACAGAACCGAACCCGAACGGTTCCAAAATTATATTTAGACCCGACGATTCCGTTTACTCACTACCCGAAAATTTTCGGTTCGGTTCGATTCTTTTCAGAACCGAACTGAATCGGACCGTGCCCAGGCCTAGATACATGAGTTTTCTGGGTAATTTAATGTCATGTATTCTTCATTTATGCACTAGGTGTATTGGATGTATTCTGGAGAATTATTTTTTAAGTTCTGGTCATTTTCAAGCTTCATGAAATTGTTGTCATGGGTGTGGTTGCTATGTAAATGGAATAGATGAAGTAATTTTTGGACTTCCCAAAGATTTGGGATTTCAATCCTTGATTGGGAGAAGTTTTTTTTTTTAATCTTTTTCTTTTCGTATTTTTATTCATGTCTAGGACCAAATTGTCTTTTTAAACTATTTTTTGTTTGTTAAATGAGGATAAGGGTCAAGTTGTCCAGTAGGGACCAAAGTTTACTAAAGCGAGAGGTTGGGGACGTAGTTGCTCCATTTTGAAGGTTGGGGGATCTCTGCCGCTATTTGCCCTTTTTATTCAGCATAGGCTTGACAGGCTTATTTAATGTGAAAATGATTACTGCTAAAGGAAAAAACAGTAAGATTGCATTGTAGACATAGGCTTCATTTTTAACTTTTCAGGATTTTTCTAGTAGAGACCTGTGCTGATTATCATTTATTTACATATATTTAAATAAAGTACATTTACTAGTAACCACAGGATATAAATGACTAACCTCCAGAGTATGTCATCCTGGAAAACAATTCAAACCAAAATTTGCTAATATTTTCTGCTATCGTTTCCCATATTCATATTGTCACAGGTGACTCCTCGTCTTCAAGAGTTTCAGCTATTCAAATTGCAGCAGGAGAACCAAACTGTTGGTGCGCCAACAGATGAGAGAGAAAATCTAGTTAGGAAAAATGTAAGGGAAAAGAGAAAGCCAGTTTCAAGTTCAATGGATGAGCAGTCTCCAGCAAAACGCAGGAAAGATTTGGATCAGAAAAATAATAAAGCTTATGGGAATGATAAAGTTCAGGGAAGACACTTGGCTGAAGCAAATGAAGTTGCACAAGTACATGACAGCAAAACAGACAGTGCTAGCACTAAGGAAACGAAGAATCATTCTCTTAGAAAACCTGTAATATTCAATGACCAATGCACTGCCTTCATATCTAACCTCAGTCTTCAGGCATGTTTCCCGTTCTTGTCACTTCTTTTTTAGGAGGCTCGGCTCTAAAGCACACAAAAATCAGTAATGTAATTTTACTAACCATGCAATGACAACTTTCCACAGGCAACTGATAAAGATCTCCGTAGCTTCTTTAGCGATGTTGGAGGGGTGGTTGCTATTCGGATATTAACCGACAAGGACAAGAGACCAAGGGTATGACTCAAATTTTATTCTACTCAAGTTGGGTAGTAAATTGATAACAGAACTAAATGTGAAACGATATAGCTGTTCTTATAAACATAAAACACGCTGCGTAATCAAGTTTTGACGACATTTCTTGGGTCCTTGGGACAATTTTTTAACCTAAAAGATTCAAGGAAATGTTGCTCTGTCACTTTGACATGGGCTGAACCAAGATTATATTTTATTTTGGAGATAATTAGGCATGAACACTTTAAGATCATTGCAGATTATGGCACTGAGCAACTGGTTTTTATTGTATTAAATTTTTTGCAAAAATATCTGCTTTTGACAAAAGGAAATGCCTTTTTTCAAAATGTCTCTCTCATCCGTGAAAGTAATTTCTGGATACAACTCAGATTCGAATTTCCCACTTGAATATTGAGTAACTTCCATGATATACCTAAGTCATACCTATTTTCGGCTGTCTGAGATTGCGGCAAAATGTTCAGTGTGAGTTCCCAATAATATTGGGCTCTAGATTTGTTATGATATTTATTATTCTACATGCATGTATTCCCTTCTTTACTGTGTTTCCTGAGATGAACTATCGGCTCCCTTCTCCCATTCTTATATTTGTTATATAAAATGCATAATACTAGTTGTCCTAAAGTTTGAGATTTCAAGGGAACAATCAGCCATGATTTACCTACAATATTCTTGTTGGAGATGTAAGCATCCCCCTTCTTTTCTGTGCTTCTCGGATGAACCCGCAGCTCTTTGGTCCCAGTTTTACATTTGTTATATGAGATGATCTCTTTGTTGCCTTTGTCTGTGTAACAATCACTTATAGTTTTCCGTTGTAGCTTTTCTTAATTTACAGGGCAGTTGGAGGACTTCGTAATGTTGTTTCTTTATGTCACCTCGGATAATTTTTTTTGTTGTGGTGGTGCTGTGTTGATTTTCTGTTACTCCTAGGACAAGCTGTTTGAAGTTGAATGGTTGTATCATGAATGTTCTGTTGTCTTTGCACTGTTATTATTAGCTTACAAAGTTGGGCAATAGTGCCAGTGTTCGAAACTATTCTGTTTTATTTGCTTGTTATGATGAAGCTTATACAGTATTATCTCCTCCTTGTAAAATTTGGTCATGGTAAATCACAGTTCCAGAATTACAGCCGTTATGATACTATACATTTTCTTATGCACGAGTTGGAATTTTCTGTTATTGCCTAGACAATATTCACGATTCATCCAAATCTTTTAATAGAGTGATCATTTGCAGTTGATATTACTATTCGTTTGATTTTTTCTATTAATTGTCGATATATCCTTATTATTCATGCGTCAAATATATGAAGGGGTTGGCATATGTGGATTTCTCCGACGATGCACACCTGGCCGCAGCTTTGGAGAAGAACAGACAAAGCTTACTGGGCAAGAGACTAAGCATTGCAAGGTCAGATCCCCAGCGAGGCAGAGGGAAAAAACCTGCTGGGCGTAGCTCTAAATTTGACCGCGGTACGTTGAGATAATAGTTTTTAAGAAGCCCTATGATCATTGAGTGATGTCTCTGTTTCTTTTATTCTGCCTTTGAATGCATAAAAACCAATCATGTTCAGGACAAACTTTTCAGTACCTATGCTTAATTGACTTAAAGATTTATTGTTTTCAGGACTTGTTTAGGCTAACAACTAGAAATTGTGTCTGTTGCATAAATAGTGCAAATGCTACTTGATGTGTTTCTTTACTTAAAAAGGCACCATTTTAGTCTACATTCATGTGAAAGCAAAACAACAAAACCAATACTAACTTAAGATACTAAGTTCCCGTTTTCAAGCATGCATTCCAAAATACATGGATTGTCAGACTTCTTTTCCTTAGCTGAACATCTGATGGAATGACGTCTTTGTTTCAACTCTCTATGGCTTTTGATCATGATTGACATTCATGCAGCAATTATGTCTAGGTGTGGTGTGCAATATATTGTGAGAATGATATTTTATTACACGTGTAAATTTGAAATGTCTCATTTGACTTGATATAGGTGCCAAATTTGAAATTATAATGTTCATTTTTTTATTGCCGGGCATCAAAATTGCAGGGACTACTGATAATCGAAGAAGTAATGCAGGTGAAATGGATTCAGAAGTTTCTGTTGAGACTTCCAAAGGTAGAAGGGGACCTCAGCCACAATCTGCCAGTCAAGGGCGTGGAGATGATGTGCAGCTGATAGGGAAGAACACATTTGCAATGCCAAGAAATGTGCGAGCCCTGGGTTTTCCCAGCAGGAATAAGGCGCAACCTGAAGAAGCTAAGGAAGTGGGAGACGAAAATCCAAAATCTAATGATGAGTTCAGGAAGATGTTCCTGAAAGGTTGACACCGGAAAACAGTACGGATCGGGTTGGTTTCTTGTCATGGATATTAAGAGTAGGCTCGTATCAAGTTCTTTAATGGATATATAGTGTTAAATATTAAATGACGAGGTTGCAATTGCCTGAGATGTTTTGAGTCTTTGTTTCTCTTGGTGCATGTAAGCTCATGTTTATTTGTGAAAATTATGGTAACTCTTGAAGCAGAATAGGATGCTTGTAGATTTGCTTCTCTCTTTATTCATGTACTAATATCTACAGTTTTTAATTTTGGGCTTTCTTGCACGGGACAGCCAATCTGACACAGTACCATTCAAATGCAATATACAGAAATTGATGCAATGAGATACATAAAATATTAGGAGAGGGGTTATGTATATAGGGGATTTGTACATATTACATTACAGAGATTTACACGTCATTTTCTCATTGGATGCTGGGCAAAAAAAGAAAAAGAAAAAAGAATTAGTTTATTTGTACACTTGTGTATATAATGGATTACACTTCCCTCATATGGATAGAGCCGCATACAATAAAATAGGGTGATGATCACACCCCAATCACATGGAGGGCTCGAACATAATTTATTATGTGTCCCCTCCATTGAGGAGGGTGTAATCTATTATGTATATCGAAAGTGTACAAGTAGTATTATCTAATAAAATATATGTCCCGCCCCCCAATGTGAAGGGGGTATAAATGTATAATGCATTATGTACTCAAGAAGTGTACATGTTGCATCACTCAAAAAATAAAAGCTGTAAAACTGTTTGTAGACTTCCCTGGTACAAATTGCTTATTCCAACGATTAGTTGGCAATTGAGAAATTTGTAACATACAATAGGGTGAAAATGTTGCATCTGTACTAAATTGCCAGCGGCCCTAGTGGGAGGCTCGAATGACAGGTTATTAGTTCAATGGTAGAGTGTGTTCTTGATAATTGTGCCGTCCCGCTTGGAGTTTGAGGGTTCCCAGTCACATGGATAGTTCAATGTGCTTATCGATGCTTAATCTTGAGACGTGAATCATTCAAGACGTATATCGCGACATAACCTGTAGTAACTAAGGATAAAGAGAGGATAACTAAATTGATGTTTGAATAAGGTCTTATGCATGAATTTATGTGAATGGACTAACAGATGTCAAAGGCTGACTGCGTGAATGCTAAAATGGTCCTATATTCATTAGAGTATAAATATAAATTAGAAAACGTTGGATGTGCGTGTTGTACCCAGTTTTTATTTTACAGTAAAAAGCAAAGGTGAAGTAGGGAAGCAAAGTGCATGCGTTGCTCTCTCTCTCTCTCTCTCTCTCTCTCTCTCTCTCTCTCTCTCGCTTTAGAGAAAGAAAGAGAATTACAGGCTTTGTCCCATTGAATTGCTTTCTTTCACCTTGGATCACTTAATCTTCTGAATTCTTCAGCTTTCTAAACACGCACGTCATCTAATTTTTACAATTACCCTATGCATCTTGTAAATATTCTTGGGTCGGGTGGAGAATTTTTTTTTTTTTTTTTAAAACTGACTTGAGACAGAACAAGTTTTATGTCTCATACAATCTTTTGTCATATAGAATTGATCTCATATCCCTATTAGACAAGATAAAAACTTTCCATTACAAATGTGTTCTTTAAATTTATGATTGTTTCAGAAAATCATAATTAAAGTCTTTTATCACGTCAGCAGTGAAATTTTTTTAATCATGCCACAGAAGATTTATGATCACATTGTCACTGGCATTTTGAAATTTGTAACCGCATATATGTGACGAGTCCAATCTCTTATCGATGTCTTCATTTATGCAATCAAATGTCTTTCTCTTTGTAGTGTTGTATAGAAAGAATGTAGTGCAGGTGGGCATGCTGTAAAATATACTTTCCCCCATGTGGGCTCTTTTTCTCAAAACTCATTTTTAACTACACACTCCCCCATAAAATAATGTTACCGTAAATGCAACATTTTTCTTTATTTTTTATTCAAGAATTCTCCAAAAAATCACTATTCCAAAACACATATTTCCCCAACATCTCATTTTTTAGTGGATCCCAAACAGGGAATTAGTAGTCGCAAACGGGGTTTGACGCTATTATAATTTTTCCTTTTTGTTGAAAATTTGCACAATCAGTCTTAACATTTAATAATCGAACCTTTGTTAAGTTTGTCTGTTTTACATAATTTCATCGACTTTTATTTTGGTCCATCCTCTAACTCAAAAATCTGGCTCCGCTAGTGCACAATGTCCCATTGGATTAGACCGACTGAAACGATCGAAGATCAAATTGCGTTTGAATAACATAAAGAATCTTCATGCATATAATAAAGTTGTAAATGCAGAGGAATGGATTCAAAGCAAATTGCTTTTTTTACTTTTCCAATTTAATTATATTTTAAATTAATAAAACATAGTGAATCATTGGATAGAGGGGTGGGATTGTGGGGTAATGAAAATGAAACATATGAAGGGATTATGTAAAAGGAAGGGAAGTCTTTTTATGTATTTGTCCTTTTTTATGTTGCTTTGAATCTCATGCCTTCCCTGCATTGCATGGATTAATGTATCCAGACAAATTTTTAAAGCACAAAGAATGTTCTTTTGGTTTTCAATTATTGAAAATAATAATTATTATTATTATGGTACAAAACATGGGTTATGAAATGTAGAAATCAACAAGGCATCGTTCTGTTGTTTAGCAAAGAAGGTGTAGATACGAAAGAGTTTAAGCAAGAAAATGGAAGAAATTGTTACACTAGAATAAATTATGTTTATTTGAAATAAACAAAATATTGCAATAACAATCATGCTACTCGTATCTGCTCGGTTACCCTTTGGTTGACACGGCCCCACCCGAGCACTCACATGGAGGTCGGGTCCCACTCCATTAAATTTAATATTTTCGCCCCTTATGTGAGGGGGTAGGTGGGGTCGGGTAAGGGAAAGGGTAAGTCCGAAGTGTACAAATAGCTTATTTCATTGCAATAATATTGAGAAAGAGTGAATTGGAGGAAATCCTACAATTCAGATCCAAGAGTAGAAATTGAGACAAATGATAATCTGACAGCTTTCAGTATCCTATGACTATAAGCAAAGTAATGCTCTTTTCAGAAAAATTCAATCCTAAGGAACCCAAGGATAAAGAGAACTAACATTCTCCTCAAACCTACAAAAAGTTTACAATGAATAAAAATAATAATGATTTGAAGTATTTATCTTAAGACGGTTGATCATTTAAGATAGTACTTCAAAACACAATATGATATCAAAGTCTAAAAAGTTTTAAATCGACAATTTGATTCGTTTAAAGTTCAAATGAGTAGTTAGATTTCAAGACTTTGATCACTATGTTATGAGACATTTTCAAGTTCAAAATTCTATATTGTATAAATATGAAGTTGATAATCAGCTAGTGATGACCAAGATCCCTCTTCTCGGGATGTTACCCTAGTCATATCGTCTTTTTTGGGAGAGATTGTGTCATCTACTGATTTCTTTCACGTCATCAAACGATTTGAATCCGAAATCCCTGCCTTCTAAGACACAGAAGTTGAATATAGTTGTTACCAATTTAGCAAAACATTCAATTTAAATGTATCATAAAATAGAGATCTTAAGTTCGAATCGTTTCAGACACAAATAAATCTGTAGAGGGCAAGATGGGTACACGTTTTCTTAAGGCAACAATACTAATAAGTAGGGTAGAAGCAAGATCTCGAGAAGAGGTTTTCCACTCTGATGTATAATAATTTGGGCTACTCCTAATAAATTTGACAGTTTAAGATGAACCTCAATTTCCAATATCGGCCTCTCCTCCGGTAGCCCAACCCAAAAATAAAACAAACGCCAAAAAGAAAAATACGATTTAGCAAAGCTACTATGTTTGTGGAAGTATGAGCATTATCCCACTTCCATGTTTGAGAGAGAGAAAGGGGTGAAATGCGTATGAAGTTAGCAAAGCATCAAGCATGTATCATACTTAAATATAGGAAAGCTTCATCATATTCATACACTCAACTTATCAATATGTATAAGCTGCTTTTTTTGTATGTAATTTGTAAGTAAGCTTTTGTCTTTTTCTTTTTTATCTTCTATTTCCTATTGGATATAGCACAAATAAATTTTGTTTACGGATTAAAAATAAAGATAATTTAATGATTAAGCTACCAAAGTTCCAACACTTTCCATTTCAATTATTCTTTATGCTACTCGATTAAGCTGTTTTCAGTAATCTGGGCAGAAAAATAAGTAATTATAAGAGATTTTGTCAAGTTGTTATGACAAAGAAAAAACGTTGTCTAGAGTATTGTCTAGATTCAGAACCTCTATATACATGGTCATTTAGTAAAAAATGAATTATGGGACGGATCCTCCTACTCATAAATTTGACACACTTGTTTGACAAATAATCATGACAATTAATTTAAGTCAATCCAACGCTCAATATCTTATGGATCTCAAGTATTATAATCAATTCTCTCATGATCTTAGTGAAATACATACTGATCGTTGGATTAACTTAAGTTAAAGATCACGATTATTTGTCAAATAAGTGTGTCAAATTTATGAGTAGGCAGATCCATCCCAAATTACGAAAAATAAAATATATGCAAGGAGCAATTCGGGTTGTAAATATTTCACATTGGAGACCAAATTTTAGGATTGACTATTAATTTCATTAGACATCAATGTAATGTAGATGACAAATCTTTTAACTTGTATGTCATAGAGTGGGTTGAAGATGATCAAACATATTAATACAACAAACTAATTGTGAAAGAATTTATTTCAACTTGGAAGGTTACAAATATTCTCTTTCAATCTATATTTCTTTTCAAAGGTCAACTAGATTTTTTTCTTTAAAATATGTGTCTCTAATAGCATCTAGGTATGTTCTAGGGATGTTAAATCAAGCTCGGACCACTCACCCTCGAGTTGGGCTTGGCTCATTAGGCGAGCAGAGCGTAAGCTAGCTCATTTTAAAAAAAAATCTCCCACTTATAATGAGTCTACTCGTATGAAAACTTAGCTACACGACTCGCTAATGGATCGAGCCGAGCCGACAAACAACTCACTTCACGTAACATCCATAGTAAGTTCACATTTTAATTGTATTTGGTTTAAACATTCACAGATTATATTTATTGCATTTGTAGTTTAAAGAGTGATACAAGCGTGGAAAGAGTCATTATGAAAAGCTAATTGATGGGCTGACAAACACAATTTTCCGCATGAAACTTGATCAGAAAAAAAGTAATTAAAGAGAATGTAGGTATAAGCCAAAAGTATGCACATTTTTTGAATAAACATGATTTTTTAATTTGTAGCTAAAAAGGTTGTCCCATATCATTACAACCAAAATCACAACAATAATATATATTTTGTTGGTTCAAACTACACATGTACCCACCATGTTGACCCCCATAAAAGGGCAAAAGTAGGAAAAAACTATGCAATCAAAGTTGGACATTGCTACTTTGTACTCTTTTGTTTACACTTTGATTTATTCGCTCTCACCCGTCCTCTCACATGGATGTCCCCACGCATTTATTGGACATGGAATCCGACCTTCATGTGAGAGGACGGGCGAAGTCGAGTAAACAAGAAGGTACAAATAGCTTAATTCATCAAAGTTAGAATGCCATCTCATATTTCATAAAATTAGGTTGAATTATTTAACCAATTTGAATTATTTTAGATAAAGAATTGTTCAAAATATAATTGTAACTAGATAAATAATATTTTTTATAATAATAAAGTCCTATCATCAACCGGAGTTAGTTACAAACCATGTCAGCCAAAATTCAAGTAATTGAAATCAATTGAAAATGTGTTCATAAACAATAAAAAGAAAAGTACAATATATGCATAGACTGAATTTCCTTATTACCATATTTTCAACTTATCGCATACGAACGAGTTGAGGATAATATTTTTCTAATCTTGAGATTTGATAATAGTATATTTATTACGTTGGACTTGTGTTAAATAAAAATAAGATTATATACTTGTCGAAAAATGATATCTGATATATCATGTCACTCTTACTTAACATAAATTAAGTAACATTGCTTAAGGGATCATTTATCTATCTTTGTTATGGGAATTGCTTAAATTACAAAATTATAAATTGTGAAATACGATTGGTGTTGCAGATGAGTGGGATGGGTCATGGGAGATAAATGTCACTCTTCTGAAAGTAAGAAGAAAACAAAAATTACTAGTATGTCATCAGTTTCTCGAAAATTGTGACAATTTATTTCTGTGGCCCCTTTCATGTAGTACCATTATTAATCCAATCCAATCCAATCCAATCCTTCCCTCCTTCTTTTTTTTTCCCTCCCGGTAACGCTCCATCATGAACGTCCTCACAATCTCTGCCCTATGAGTCTGTGACTCTGTGGAGAAGGTAAATCACGAAATTACAACGCAGAGCCAAGAATCGAAATCATGACCATATGGGGCATTGCAATCACTAACGCCGCCCTTTACCACTGCGCCATGTGCTTGGGGGGCAATCCTTCCCTCTTTATCTCTAGCTTGTGGAACGTTGAACAAACACTTTTATGGGATTAGTAAATAAGTAAATGATACTTCATATTACCTTAATAAAAATAAATTATTTTAAATATTATTTTATTCTTAAAAAAATATTAAAAAAAAACAAAAAATTAAAGACAGGGAAGGCAATGAAATGGATTACAAATGGGAATATGGATGAGAAGTGAAGACAAAAAAACTAAAGATGAACAAAGAGTCTTTAAATACATGTTGGATTGTGGAATAAAGGAAGGGATAATGAAGAATAAAGTAACAATTGGATAACTTAATGAAGAGAATTCTCCTGTTTTTATATAAAGAATATCCATCTGCTAGATGCATTTATTTTCAACTAAAGTATACATAGAGCATCTTAATTTGTTTTATCTACCGTTTCGCGTCTTTACAGCTTCTGTGAAACTAGCCGATTGAGACTTTTTCGATAAAAAAATATTTAATTGATCAAAAAGAGTTGCGTACTAAAGAACGCTAAGACCACATATTGATAAAGAGTCTAAAATATCGAGTATTTGACAATAATACTAAAAACCCTTAAATTGTAGAAGTCCGAACTATTGTAATTCACTTGTACCCTTAATTACTCAGCTCAAGTAAGAAATCGAGCTCCTAATAAATTGGTAACATGGAAATACTGACACAATCAAAATCACGTCATACACAAGGAAGTGTACAAATGACCCTAAATCCGATAAACTTATTTTGAACACACGATACACTTATTGTTACTTTTATCTTTCATACTAGCACCTCACTTGATGTAATTGTGATTGCCGATTCGAAGTCTAAACAAGATTTTAGTTGCAACAAGGTCCAACTGTTGAACACACCTAAATGTTGCTTGAAAAATGGAAAATATATATATAATTTATGAAAGATCCCACCATTCATGTGATGAAATGAAATCCCATAAAACTTGAGTTCTAAGAGGACATCATTGGCACATGGAGTATACCTTTTCATAATAAAATCACACAATTTAAATAAAAGGATAAATTAGTATTTGAATGCCTACACTAACATATAAAAGTACTTTTGGTGAAATAATTATGATAAGTTTCCTCCCCTTGGTAAGTCTGTTGCCACAAGAAATAACCCACTTTCATCTTTCCTAATTTCAGCTATAAAACACAATTATCACTGCCACCTTCTGCCCTGGATTTACACCATCTATCCTTCCAGCATCATCATTTTCCTACAAGCGCGCGCGCGCGCACACACATAAAGTCCCTTTTACTAAACCTTGAGGAGCCCCAAGTGGTTTGTTTGCCGGGACATACTGAATTGTCGTGAGTCGAGACGATTACTCAAGTTCAAGAATCGGGATCACCTGATCCTAGAGCTTTGGATTAAGGTGAACGTGGACGAAAGACAACTTAAAAAAATCATAGCGTAAATTAATAGTGTTTTTTTTAGTCAAATATTAAATTTGTGACCTTTTTTAGTTTTTAAATTTTTACAGAATAACATGTGATAATTTTTAAGTCCAATAAATAATCACATGAGATGCATGGGTCAGAGTTATGGGGGTTGTTTTGCATTAATCAAACATTGTAAATATATCATGAGTGACATAATGAGACACGGAAAGCTTTGCATGTCAACCAAGAAATTATGAGTTTTTTGTAAAATTTCTCTCCCAAACAATTTACTATCTCTTTATTCATTCTTCTTTTTCCAAAAAAGCAATGGATGATCTTATGATATGTTTTAAATTGTTCCATGTGATAGGATTGATTAATAAAATAATTGACTAACAATATTCAAGAACGTGTCTTAAGATGAATGTATGGGAGATTTATGAATAAGGTTACAAATCTAATGGTCGTGTAAGATTGAAAGTGTTACGAGGACAGTAACAACTCCGAGTAAACTGAGGTGACTCAGGAAAAAAATGATAAAGCTACTTGTACACTTTATGATGTACCAAATAGCTTACACCTCTCTCACATGGAGAGGGATCCACGAATATTTTATTATGTGTGGACCCCTCCTCCATGTGAGAGGGGTGTAAGATATTATGGAAGGTGTTATGTACATGTAGACAAGTCCGGAAAAAAAACCCATAAACGTGTTCGGAACCATTGGCACCCTAAATTGGATGTTAATTTGTGTTAACCTGAAGAAATCTAGCAAAGCAAAAGATAGAACTCCCCAACAGCTCTTGCCTGTCTAACTATAGTAACAATTTATATATTTGAACTCAGCAAATTTCAAAACTTGAGTTATTATTACTATTTAGGAATGTTATATTTTGCTAAATTAATTTCAAGATCATCTCTCTCTCTCTCACACACACACACACACACACACAGAGACGCACACATACATCTCTATATGGCCTAAACTTGATGCCTGGTAGCAGTGCAAGCAAAGCAAATGCAAAGTAGCAAAAACCCCACTTTATTTATTTATTTTTATTTTTTATTACTCTCTAAAACTCGCTGATTCCTCTTTGTCCGTAAAAAATTTGCTTTTTTCCATCTCTCACTCTCTCCTCTCAACCCTTTTTATGCTCCTCACTACAGCTATAACCTCATGGTTTTTGCTTCATTCACTTCTCAAACCAACCTGCAAAACTCTCTCTCTCTTTCTTTGTTCTTCTCTCTTCTTCTGTTCTTCATAACCTTCACTAGCTACAATTTTTAATTCTAAAACCCTTCAATTTTCTTAGCTCTGAAAACGCCATTTCTCTTTGTGTTTTTGTCTTTTTCCATTGAAGGAGTGTTTGTTTAACTTCAAGATTATCATTTTCTTGGCATTTCCTTCTTCTTTGCTGTGTGTATTACAATTTACATATATCCTTCTAACTTTTGAACACCATTTTCTTCTTTCAGGAACACTGTAATGATTAAGTGTTGACCCTTCTCTCCATTTAGTTCATTTCCTTCTCAAGAAATACAGATAGTGAAGTATTTGAAGAGAGAAACAAGGGATAGGCTCTCATTATGGCCAGCTACTGTCAATATCCACACTCATATTTGTTTATTTTGGTTTGAAGAAGGTTTTGTTTCCTAGTTTTGTAGTGTTTGCTCCAAAAGAGAAGAAAAAAACAACTTAGGAATTCTTTAGTCAGCAGCCAACTACTTTAATTTAATCATTTAACCCCTCTAAATCTCGTGACTCGTTCCATCTCTTTTGGTCTCCAAAAAAAGAAAAACATAGTATATACAAAAAGGCAAAGAGATAAAGAGAGGGGGGGCTAGAAATGGAAATTCCAAGTCAAGAAGTGGAGTTTCCAATTCCAATTCCAATAAACAGCACATATGGTGGGGGACAAGGTCATGGCCATGGCAATGGTCATGGGCACATGATCCATCATGACTCTGCAGCCGACAATCATATTATACCTGCAGCTTCAGCATCCCTACAAATGCCTTCAAATGTCCCCATATCCTCCATGCTTGAGCACCATGTGCCCTACAAGAAAATGGTTAGGTACAGAGAGTGCCTTAAGAACCATGCAGCTTCCATGGGTGGTAATGCCACTGATGGATGTGGAGAATTTATGCCTAGTGGAGAAGAGGGCACTTTAGAAGCCTTAACTTGCTCAGCCTGCAACTGCCATAGAAACTTCCACAGAAAAGAAGTTGAAGGGGAGCCTTCTCCTTGTGATTACTATCAAAATCCAAGAATGGGAAGGAAATATTTTGTAGGACACCACAAGGGGACCTTGGGGTCGGAAGCATTGGGGTACCATACTGGGACACTGATTTCCTCTAGAGCAGTGGCACCACATCAGATGATGATGTCCTACAACATGGGGTCACTGCCTTCAGAATCAGATGAGCAGGAGGAAGGTGGCGGTGGTGGGGTGGTGGCCCGGCCACCTCAGCTGGTGAAGAAGAGGTTCAGAACAAAGTTCACTCAAGAACAAAAGGAGAAAATGCTCAACTTTGCAGAGAAAGTTGGATGGAAAATACAAAAACAAGAAGAATCTGTGGTGCAACAATTCTGTCAAGAAGTTGGGGTCAAAAGAAGAGTACTAAAGGTTTGGATGCACAATAACAAGCACAATCTTGCCAAGAAAAACCTTCAATCCAATGCTCAAAACCTAGTTTAAGAACAAATTCAAAGAGATTATTTTTCCATGTTCTTGTTAACTAAAAGCACTTATAATTATTTTATTCTCTTCTTATTTTGGGGTTTCTCACTTTTCATTTATTTGGCTAGTTTTATTTATCTAGTAATATATGACACTGTTTATGTGATTTAGTTTAGGAAACTGCCTTTGGTTATGAGTGATTTCAGTGTAGAATGAAGTTTACCCAGACTCCTCTGAGTATCTAATGTTTATGAACTCTTTATGTAGAAAATGATTACTTCAGTAATATTATCACTCTCTGGATTTGCTTCCTCACCGTTTTTACCCATTTCTATAATTGTCTAATATTATATCTTGTTCACAATTTAATAAAACTGATCTATCATTTTGATTAGTTTTAATATAAATTCATCAACATATATTAAAAAAGTGAGTTCAAAATGTTGATCAAGAAGATGTTATAAAGTTTGACCAAGTTTTGAACTGATCTATCGACAATAACCATCTTCTTGTACTTGGGTTTAGAGACTACTAGTAGCGGACCCAGGATTTTAGAGCTGGTAAGTCCTAAAATGGAAGATATTAAGATGAAGAAGGGGGAGCACGGGGGTTGCCCCCGAAATATTTTTTTTGGAACTGAAGGTAGCACAAACATTCATAATGATTAAAGAACTTGTACAATTAAAATGATAGAAGTTTGAAATACATATTATTTTTCATTCTTAAATTGCTGCAAAAATGAAAAAATTATTAACTCGGAAACGCTCATTCGACCAATTACAGCAGTAGGCTGACAAACTGAAATCGGAACTACTTTTTAATTGTGTTAGGCTGCTCGAAATCAAATTCAAATATGTAGACAAGAATTTCTATCCAATTCCGAGGTCTCAACCCATGCTACCAAACAGTTTTTTCAACAATTAGACGGATCTACTACAAGAGATGAAAGCACTTCATTGCTACTGGTAATTAATAACCTCAGAAAGAACCAAACATACAACTAAACCAATAAAACGGACAAAAGAACAACACCTTAATATCAAAACAAATCACAACCTTCAACAACTCTCTGAATTCAAATCTTAATTAACTAAAATTCATTTTCAAAGCCAGATTTCTGATTTTCTATCTAAATCTGTACTTATATCTAATATGTTATAATGAAAAATTACAGTATACTTTATAAATGTTATATCCCAAAATCTGTATTTATATCTAACATCTAACATGTTATATCCTAAAATTGTAAAGTATTTTAAATAAAAAAAAATCTAATTGGTCCTAGGACCCACTAGGTCCACTGGTGGGTCCACCCCTGGAGACCACCACCGGTGAAAAGTATGGATAGAATTTACTTAATGCATGTTTAATCGAAGCCAACATGTCACGCCCACATTATTTATTTATTTTTATGACAGGAACCCGCAACCATTACTTTTCAGGATATGCATTTAGTAAACCTTTGAACTGACAACACGCCCACATTATTATTATTATTATTATTAAAAGATGATGCTTGTTCAGTAATATATATTGTTTTACGAGTTTTATAACAAGAAATGATATCGATTCAGTATAATCGTTTGCATAAATTGCTTTGAATACGTAAATCAATGCCTTGCAACCTTAGTAGGAGAAATTAATTGAAATCAAGTTAAAATCACATAAAATGAATAAATATTCTTGTTAAACGGCTTTTTCAATTTTCTGACAAATAAGTCACAAACACTGTTTATTGCATTGGGAAATGAAATTGCATTGCATGTGATTGCTCAACCATAGTAATTGCATGTTACATCGTCAAAATTTCCGTCGTACCTATGTATTAAAATCCAACCTAACTCCATCTGATTACAATTATTCTGTGTTCTTCACGTGCAACACTAAGAGTATCTTCAATGATGATGTAAAATAGATATTTAAATTTTCAAAGTGATCGAAAATTTTTCCAATAGAAAGATGCAAATTACATTTTTTTAGATAGAAACTATACTAAAAGATGTAAATTACATCCACAAAAGGCAAAAAGTGAATTTAAATCTTTCCACTGGAGCAAAATTTGAATTTAAATCCACGGGGATGCAAAAGTGATTTTGGATATACGAATTTATACTCAATTTTATACTACCATTAATTGGATATACTCTAACTATACTCCTACGCGTAAAATCACTAGACCTCATAATCTATTCTGCGATGTTCTTCACGTATTAATTTCTATAAAAACATTAACTCGAGTTGTTCGCACCCTTAATTTTTGTTTCACGGTGCTAGTATGAGTCGAGCATAATACTTTAAAGGTCGTCGGGGAGGATGGTTATCTCCTAAACACTTGAAGTTTTGAAAGTGATTCAGTCCAAATACATAGAGGAAGTTCAAAACTTGGGCAGAACAATTCCACTTTTCTCCACCAACTCTATATTATGTAATGTGATGGCATAATAACCGAACTAAACGGAAGAAAGGGCCAAAATATGATACCCAAAGGGCTTGACACGCACAATTCTATCCTATCCTATCCTTGACAACTATAGAGGAAGCAACATGTCCTACTGTGGAGAAGCGCTTTTTGCTTTCACAATAAGACCTAGACGATTATACCTACTAGTGATCTGAGTTCTCTACATTTAGATCATCAGCACTTAGTACCTCTTGATTGTGTAAAAGTTTGGACAAATATCCCATCTTGTCTCTCTCATCGAGCACAAGAATAGAAGGATTTTGTAAGCTAACAATAATTCTTTTCAACATCGTAGACCAAGATGTCTATTTGGTAACATAACGTCTCAATAGGTGCTGTTTGTTCAAAATTGATGGCAGCTTGTGCTTGTAGGTACCGTATTCTGGGACAAGACAAATTTATTAGGGTTAGAGCGAATACCCAAAACTTGACCAGCCAAAATCTGCACCCTTTTTCCTCTTCATTTATGAGACCTAATAAATTTTGACCCACGTACACAAAACATCTTTAATAGCCTTGTGCTTTCAGTACAGTGGCATCCACCCATACAAGAATTCCAGTTTTTACCTTTTTTCTTTCATCGGAATTTGCAACAGATCAATCCAAATGTTGTTAGAGCATCTCCACTTTTTAAACGTGGAATACTCTCTATTTTAAAAAATCAATCTTTAAAATTTTACTCCAAAAACTCTTCAATTTAACATTTTAAAATAGAGAGTGAGTTTGGCCAAATTTGAAGAATCAAATCCACTTCTTTATAATTTAATACTTCAAAAATTCCAACTTCCAATGCATAATTTATTGACTTAATTAAATAAATATACTTGAATAATGATATAATTATTCGAGTGAAGATAGTAAAAAAAAATAATGAAATAAATAAATAAATACATATTGAAAATGATAAAATTAAATGTTAAAAATAAAAAGGCTATTGAAACATTTTAAAATTTTTGCTCTTTAAATTTATAGATACTCTATAAATTGTAGAATATGCTCTTTAAAAATAAAGAGCCTCTTAGAGATGCTCTCAAGGTTCATTTGATAGGATTTTTAATTTTATTTCTATTTCTCCTTTTTGTAAAAGAGTTTCCTGATAAATTTACTTTAAACAAATTTCTTCTAAAAACTCCTCTAATTAAATAAAATATTTTCAAAAAATTAACATGTTTAAAAGCATTTTCTTAGTCTCAATTCTCAAAAATAGCATGACTATTCAAATATCGTACCAGACAAGCCTTAAGCACTCCCATATGAGAAAATAAAATAAAATTTGAAAATGTGGTGGTCCAGGAGGAAGGCTGTCGGAGGATAAATGTGGTATGCTAGGCAAAAAAAAGTCCATATTGAAAATGACCCTCAGTAGCCAGCTATAATTTCAATGCTACCTTGTGGACCTATTTAGTTGTGCATTTACATTGAATCTCAAGAATTCCAAAACACTATCTTTAACACAACATGGCCACCATAGAAACAGAACTGCAGAAAATGTTGGGCATGCCGAAAATCAGTGGCTACTATCACATTTATCCTTAAAATTCAGAAAGGTAAAATAAACTACAATCAATACTTCATACAGTTACTTCGTCTGCTGCTCTGCCAAATACGCATCTTGCGGCATTATTGATGACTCTGGAAGACCTTGTACATTGAATCAAAGATGAGTAGAGTTATCTATTTGTTCCATGCCAGAAACTAACTGTTCCACGCAGAAACTGACTATTTCACGGCAAAAACGCTCAACGTGATTCTGAGATCGGATGACAAGCTGCACTCGAAGAATGCCTACCATGGTTCCGAGCATACTCAAGTAAATGTCCAAATACAATAAACAATCTGAGCTCTTTGGAATCCATCACCAAATTCGTAAAGACAATTTAAGACCGCCGTGTCTTATTTGACCAATTGACACAGTCGAGCTCGGCCAGGATTAAGTAGGGATTCGGACATTACCCAACCCTGAAAAGAAGAATAACCATTAAGCTGGTGATATGAAGCAAAGTAATTAGAAGCATACTAGTTATGATCACTTTTCTCCTCTTTCCACAAATTCAAATATGATATACGATCAAATTCAATCAATCTCTTCTTCAGAAGCATTCTGCGAACCAAAGGTACAAGCAAATGTAGAAGCCCATAACCTTCCAATTTCCAAGTGTACCAAGGAACAAAACTCCAGTACTTCTTGAACGATTTGGCTAGTACTTTTGAGCAATTCAAAGTCAATAATTCATGATAAACTGGATTCCGATAAGAGGAAACTTTTCCTCCTCTTGAAAAATAAAGTGCAATACTAATGTTCATTTTAATTCAACATCACAAGAATTGTATGAGAAGAACAAGATCAGAGTAAAACAGAAAATAAAGTGCAAGACCAATGTTCTTTCAATGCAGCATCTCTAAGAACATCAAGCATCCAGCAGAAATAATCATTTGAAGTGTGAAATTAATTAAGTCAAGGACAAGGAGTGGATAAAAGTCTACAGTTAAAAAGTTCAGATAAACCCACATATAGCTTACAATGGAAAGAACGGGTATATGTCATCCACCCAAGCAGGTTCACAACATTGTCATAGGTTCCATTTCATTAATGTCACTGTTTCTGATATTAGACATCGCCATTACCAACTAATTGTGAGACAGCTAAACTGAGTCATATTAAGCTCACTGTGGAAATTGCATTCCACATTTAACTGACTTTTCCAATCAAAATATGCCTTGCATAACCTTTCAGAAGCAAGCAGTCTTCTTCCCCCTTAATGACAGAACAATCGTTGAAGTGAATAGATCTTATAAAATGCAACCATAACATCTCTCAAATAACCAATTTATTAATCCAAGTGATATGATTCAGGCAGTTATGCCATCTTGTACCAAATTGACTTAGAGGTTTCTCTCTAGCTTTGAACTGTGAAAACTATGGAGGTAAAAGAAGAAGCCTCTGAGGATGCATGCATATCATGTTTTAGTGGTGAAGCAGGACACCTTCTACTTGTTGCCTCAGTTACTGACATACTGTACAGCACAACTATTGCACAACGCAACATATGGTGTACTCTAATTTTTGGTTTTAGCTATCTTTTTAATTTTTCATACTTCAAGACAAAGAAAACGGAAATGCATCAGTAGAGAAACAATGCAGCAAATAGAACTAGTCATATGGTGAGACTGAACCAATAAATACCGATTTACCAGCAGTTTCAATAGTGTAATTCCAAATAGATATTAGTGGGAATGTAGATAGGTCAATTTTCCCTTACCTGTTCCTTTGCTTTGTTCTTGAATGGCCCATATAAAGCTGACACCATCTTATAAGATTCTGCAATATGAGCTTGAAGATCAGATGACGTTGGCACTAACATTGAAAGGTCATGCTCTTGTCTCCTAGAGGAAGATTGGTTACGATTGGAGGTGCGGATGATGTGGAGAAGCACATGAGCCTATAATAGAAGGTGAAGTTAGAAAGCAAGACTATCAAAATTAAGGACATAAGACCTGGAAGTTGGAGCTAACATGAAAAGCTGCTTTCAGTATGTCATCAGAATTTGCTTGGTCCTTGAACAAGGCGTATATATTGCCCTTGGAAGGATTATATGACACGATGTATCGCTCTTTCTGTGTCAAGAAAAATCAGTATACAACTCATTAGTCATGCAAAAGGTAATAAGCATGCAAGAGCATGAAGACTCGTCACTATAGGCATGTATATGCACATAAGCACATGCAACAAATCCCAAAAGATTGGGTTTTCTGCTACCATCCAACAGTTAAATATTGAAAGTCAAAACTGCATAGCCTGCCAGTCATTTTCCTCTCGCTAAGGAACTATACCTCAAATATAGGTTCCACGGCCAGATATGAGTTAGGATCTTGAAATGCATCTTTGAATCTTGGCCCTACAAAGAATTTGAATTTTTGTCTTCAAGTTGCACAAAGGTGAATATGATATAACAGCCAGATGAAAAGCAAAAGATCGCATATGCAGAATAGAGAGCATTGTTTGCTAAGTACCAAGAACAATAGGTCTGTGTTTTGACCATGGAAAACTGAATATATTTTCCATTGAATTTCCCTCTTGCAAAGTTGGAACTCGCCCTGAAAAATATAGTACAAGTTATAACGTTTCAGAGAAAACCATGTATTTAGCTAATCTCTTTTCCCTTCCAGCTTTATTTGAGAACAAGGATATAAATCCCCCTTGCCTTGGTGAAGAGTCCATGACATTGGTAAATGCACTCTGATCTCCAAAATTGAACGACGCAATTTTCACATGGAATGAGATATATTAACAAAATGATGATACAGACATTTAGGAATGTCGTAAAATTTGTAATTTAAGCAGTTTTGGGAAGTGCAGGTTGGTGTTCAAGCTCCGAAATATTCATAAAATAAGATATTTGGAGCAACAGACAGAATCTTCCCACACACCCAAAACATGAAAAGAACCACTTAAACCCAAACAAAAAATTGGCATATCACACAAAACTCACACACACGCACACACAGAGAGATAAGGAGACAATCAAGGAGAAGAGAAGTGACTAGAGCCTAACCCGACTTGAGGAAGGATTCTACTGCTACAGTAAATCTTGCACTATTTAGTGTATGCAGCACAACAGATTTCACCTGTAAAGATGAGTGCATCATTTATAAATTGTCTTATAAGAACTCACTTAAAAAAAGGGAAGGAAGGGAATGACGGGCAGTGGGGTTATGTTTAAGATGTATTTAGAAGCTGACCTCTTGATAAGAGCTCATCACATATCCGCATGAGAGCAGAGCAAATGTGGTTACCAAAGATGGGTTTCTTTTAGCAATCATGATGCTCAGTCCAGTTCCAAGCTTCAAAGGCAAAATCATTAACTGTATTTAGTTCCAACCTAAAAACATAAAATCCTCAAATATGTGTAAATGTGAGAATGATCTAACCCCATAGGGTTAAGGTTAAACTGCTAACTCATTATTTAAGACAACCATTTTATTGCAAGGCAATAGTAAAATGAGTAAATAGTTGGTCTTTCTTTGTACTTCATCTTCCCTCTTTTCTATAACATCCTTCTTCTTCTTTTCCACAAGTCAAGGGAACAGTAAATCACAAAAACACAGTCCATGCCAGTTATTACATAACAGTCTGATTTGACCAGCAGTTACCATGATAAAAATCTTGGTTGAAAAAGGAAAACAAAATGCTAAGTTGGAGAAAAGGAATCTACCAAGTACATAAAGATATTTATTCTCTCCTTGTTTAACAAATACCCCCTTCATCTATTTTTGGATAATCCCATTCTATATGCACAAAGTTTTACACTTGACTTGAAAAAGATCAATATCTTAAGCTCCTTTACATCTTTATCCTCCAAATTAATGGTTAGTAATAATTGTCAATCATATCATGCATTTTCAATTACGATGCCTAGGGAAAATAATAACTACATTAGTGAACGAAACCTTATTGCACATTCCATAATAAAATACAAGCAACAGAACAAGGAAAGACACAATATTAAATAATACCAGAAAGACAGAAAAAGATGAGAAGTTCAGAAGGAATTGCGTCCATCATAAGCATCTGGTATTAGAGTGTAAACAACTAGCTGAGATACAGTATCAGATGGAAGTACCAAAAATTGTTTCAGTGATATACTTGGGAATATATATATATATATATGTGTGTGTGTGTGTATTTTGAGACCTTTCAAAGAAATTTGAGGTGGCATAGCATGACAATTGCTCAAATTAGTGCTCTTGTTCATTATTTACCCAGCTGCCATGTTGAATTTTTACTTCTGAATGCAGTGGGTTAGTAAATTTGAAACCATATTTTGGCTCACAGTAACCCTATTTTTGCTTACAGTTTCAGATTAACTTCATTCTCTCCGCAATGGAGAGTGTTTTGGAAATATTTTCACCATCAATATAACATTACCACCCTCTCTGTACTTATTTGCAAGATCAGCAGTTAATAATACAATAATTTTTTTAATGTCAACCAAATTGTGCAATGGTTCAGAAAGCAATCTAAGATTGGATAAATTGGGAAATGGAGAAATAAAAAACCGGCCTTCTGTTCCCAATTTTCCTTAGTCCTTGATTCCCAAAAAAAAATTCACTTGATCCAACACTCATACTGACATGAAATCTGAACTAACATAACTGACATACTTGGACCTATATAATTAGAAAAATCAAACAATTTCACAAAGATAATGTACCAAAAAAACATTAATAAGACTAAGCCCCTGTTTGATTTAGCTAAAAATCAGATTTTTAGTATGTTTTGATAAAAAGTGTGTTCGAAAAGTTGATAAAAGTTATGGGTCCCATAAAATGTGTAGTTGAAATTAAGTTTGGGGGAAATGAGTTTTAAAATTTTGGGTTCAAACAAGGGCTAATTCTAAACATTGTTTTGATTGGTAGCATATTATGTATCCTTGCCAGAAAAATAAGATTGTAAATATCAACATACTGATCAAGCATACCAGGTCAGCAACATTTCCAACACATTCTCCCTTGGCAGTCACATCTCCAATATTTTCTCCTTTAGCAAAGGCCTTGTATATTGGGGTTCGAGTTGAGGTGGATGTGACAGCGGCAACATTCTACAAGCACGTGAAGATGAATGTGTGAAGGTAGTTTTCCATTGCAACACATTGAGAAATGAAAAGGGCAATAATAGACAAAACCTTGGCCACGTTGGCAGCACAAGCTAATGGAAGAAATAGATGTGGAACAGCTGCAGTTGCTAACTCTACCCCAGCTCCCAACTCCATTAAAAGGTCACCAGCAATCCGAAGCTGAGTGATGTGAAATCAGCAGAAGATAAGGAGTTATATTTGAGTGTTTCCAGCAACAATAAATACATTGGCTAATCATAAATCATCCTTCCTCTTTGACATCCAAACCTAAGGAATAGAATACCTGCTTTAGATCGTAATCAAATTTCCTTCCCTGCCTTGCAAAAAGCATCTTCCCAACCCGTCCAGCACCATCCTATAATTAGCCATACCACAGAATATTATTAGTTCCTTTAAAAAGCAAAAGAATCCTCTTCTCCTCGTGATCAAAATTCAAAAGTAACTCAATCCTGAGTTTCAGTTGGTTTAATGACAAATGACTGTCATGAGGAACATAAATAGCAGAGCTTCATGGATTCCACATATCCACTTATGAAACATTATTTGATACATTTTAACTTTCAACTTTATCCTAGCCCTTGAAGCCTCAATTTCTAAGTTGTAACAAGAAATACCTGAAAACAAAATGAACAGCGACAGAAGGGGTTCCTCCACATTAGCTTCTCAATGAGTTACAAGGTGAAATGAGGAAAGTGTTTCAATGTTCTTCCATATTTAACATCCAATATTTGGTCTTAAAAAAAGTTAAGAAATATTGAAAAACTACAAAAACTGAACGATATCACAAAATGTAAATAAAGGAGAAGTGGGACCCATGGATTTCTGAAATTCCTAGATGAATAAATATACAAGAAAAGTGATCACTATTGTTGAAGGTGCTAACAGAAACACCAAAGGGATTACGAGTACAGCTGTACAAGAATATAAAGTGTACTTCTATTTTTAAAGAGGTTGAAAGATCAACTGGAACCACGAAAAAGCGACCACTATTGTTTATAGGTGCTTACTATGAACAGAATCACAAAAAGAAGTACAAGAATATAATGTGTACTTTTATCCTAAAGAGGTTTAAAGATCAAATAAGCATGGAAAGAGATCAACTGGTAATGCACGTAAGTAAACTATCTTGGAATCATCTGTTTTGTCCCCTCACCTCGTCACTTTTCCTCTTTCAATCCATAATTTAACTGAAACACACACCCAAGCACGCACCCAACAAAGAAAATTGCATATTTCCATGTAGCGACTAATGCCAAAAAGCTGGTAAAGGTTTATAGATTGAAGTAATTCACCCAGTTCTCCTGCTTACCTTGAGAATCCAATTTAAAGCTACAGCGCTTGGTGTAGCATGATTTCTCGAAACTCCTACTGAACTCAGGAGTGTTTGTGTCGTGAAAACGCCCATTGCTCCGCCAAAAAAGTGCTACAAATAAAGTAGCAATACTGTCAATAATCTATAGCAACCAGGAAACAATTAAAAGGTGTAAATACCAACAAAATGATTCATGATAAATGTTGTACATGGTACCATAAATATAACTAAATACCTTCAATGCTCTCCAAGTCATGTATGGAACATAAGCAGGTGCGACACTGTCGGGAAAACCTTCGGGGACTACATACGACCTTATAAATGACATCAACCCCTGCACCACAAAGATGACTTAACTGAGAGAAAGTAAACTTATTTTGCAACCGAAATCTAAAAATACTTATTCTCGAAATCTAACGGTTCAGTTCCCCTTCTCCACCTCTTTGTTTCCCTCTAATTTTTTGGTGACTTGCATGTATAGTGTAGAGAGATATTATTATTTTTTTTCCTGTTTTCTTCATAATGTTAACCCTCATTAATACCTACCCAGCTATAACTGCAAGATGTCTATACGTAAATTGCAATTATAGAATATGGAATATCTCTGCTAAGTACTAAACCACTTAGTACAGGAGCTATATAAATTTTCTTATAAAAATTTAGAAGTGGAAAAAAATATTTGAAAAAAGATGTTGGTCATTATCTGTTCTTTTATAGACTCTCATTTTGCTGTTAAATAAAATACCAAAAGCAGTCCATATTTTAAGCAATCGATTAATAAAAAAAACTCCACAAACAATATTTTAGTTCATAAAATGGGAAGTCACCATTTTTTGGGAAGAAACAAATGCAATTTCATATTTGAAATAACAGACGTCCGAAAGCTCAAATTAAGTACATCACCGCAAAAATATAATTCAATTATGTTAATGCATTCTCGCTCAAAAGGATTTTAATGTCACTGTATATGCTTAGATACAGAGGAACAGCAGGAAACAAAAAGAATCAAGAAGAAGAAGAAGAAAATACTGACATCAAAAGGGGCCTGGGGATCATGCAAGCTAACAGCACGAATGGAATTCTTCTTAAAAAATTTCGAACTGTTAGTTTTAACACTTTTATTATCAGCGAAATATTTCCACCGCTGGCCATCGATCTCCTCACAACAGATCAATCTGAAGCTGGAATCAACAAACTGGTCCTCGACAAGTCCGCCAAATTTGGAATCCTGAATCAATTCCCGCTCGAGCACCGCCGGCGGCGGAGGTGCCGATGCGAGATTGGCGCTAATGCGTAGTGTCTCACGGACAAGTAAACGCGTCTCGGAGGAGGTTAAGGTTTGAGAAGCGGAATTGGACGGGTGCTTAAGTTTCATTTTGTAATCGGAAGATTTACAGAAGAGAATTTGGGGAAAATGAGAATGAGAATTGGCTGTATATAATTATGTATATGTGTATATATAGAGAGAGAAAGGCCTAGGGGGCGACGAGAGAGAGTATGGATAGAAAAGTACAGATGGTGAACGGAGCTTTAGAGAGAGTTTTTCTTGTTAATGTTTGTTGTCGCTCTGCTCTGCTCTTCTTCTCTCTGGGAAGAGAGAGAGGAGAGAGGAAGAGGGAGCCACATACGCTGGAGGTCTATGTGTAGCATCTATGTGTAGCAATCTTCTGTGAATGGGAAGAGGACGGTGATGATAGCGTCACCTGTAGTGACACCAAAGAAGAGTGATACGGACACGTGACAGTTAATAAGCACGAAAGTTGAATGAATTTTTATGGAAAAAAAATGTTATTCATAATCATGGATAATAATAATCATCCTATCAACAATATTAATTTTCCATAATTTGAGACAACAAGTTGTCGAGTAAAATAACTAATATCTTCATTGACTATAAATAATATTACTATTTCATAAATTGGACATTAGTGCCTCTCTTATCGTATAAATTGACAATCAAATGTGAATCTTGATCAATAAAAGTATTCATATACAAAAGTTGGTATGTATTTTGAATTAAATTAGTATTGCCTGTCAAATTTTATCGAAAAAATTGTATGTTGAGTTTATGGACTTCCACAAAATTCTTTGCATTTGTGTATTCTAGGCTCAGTTTTATTCGCATTATTTGTAGAATGAGAATAAAAAATATAGTCGTTATAAACTCCACATAAGAAATGAAAAGTAACAAATAGTAGTTAAATGTGATTGATAACGATCATATTTTTCATTTTTATGAAAAAATTGGAATCAAACGGGACCTTGCGTAGCACAATTCAGCACTTTAAAATATTTTTAATTATGTTTCGCGTGGAAATCGCTAACAATTAAAAGAAGGTTCAAACGTTGTGTAAGGAACAACGACTTCTCGAGACAAAGTTCCGACGAGGGGTAATTTATTTATGAAGATTACAATTTACAAGAAGCGAAATGCCTCCAAAAGGTACAAGCACACAAAGTAATTGAAAGTTGACAAGAAAAATAAAAATGAACTTAAATTACATAATTAACTATTTGAAAGTGATTGATTCTGTCTACTTCTATGTTTTTTTTTTCTTTTATACTTCTTAAACAGTTTTTTCTTGTAGAATCGTATGAAAACTGTTTGTCGCCATGTAACCACTCACCTTTCTTCATGATGGATGATTCGTCAAGAAACTACCGTTTTTAACTGCCGTCATTACCCCCATTATGTAACTGCTTGCAACCGAAGTTCTTGAATTGTGGAATGTGATAAGATTACTCATTAACTGTTTCAATAACTGTTGCCTTAAATAACGATAAGATACTATGCTCGCCCAAATCTTGGGCGTCACGCGGGGTTGAGCGACATCTCGCAGGGTTGAGCGATTATGGACTACCATTACATAACTAATTATTGGGTGGTTTCGTTTGGACTTATCCTTCGAACTGGGGCTTCATTCTTCCTTCTAATTGTGCTTCATTTTTTGGACCATTTAATCGGGTTTCGTTTAATTGGGCTTCGTTTTTGTATGTCAACCAATTCTAAACAAACTCAATTTCAACTTGGTCTTCGTAAATTTTATATTGTTCAATTTCTTTAGAATGGAAAATCAACTAAGAGGTTATGCTAAATGGAATCAAATTTGTATTTAAATTGATAGCACAATAAGTAGTTGATCCAACTCCAGAATGCAACTTTGTCTCCATCCTGCTTCTCACGTTTCAATTACTTCAAGTCTTTTACAAGAAATTCATATTTCTTTCTTTCTTCCATGGCAGAAGAAAGCATTACATCATTGCACGCAAGCCTACATTACTTATATATTATTTTTATGCGATGCAGCACCAAATACTTATGAATTATGATAGCAATACATTCTAACATACCATAGTTATTATATGAATTAATCTTCAAGTACATTATTTTTGTACATTATCTTTGATATTGTACTCACAATGTATGGGGTTCATCATTATTTTAATTATGGGCTCCACCCCTTGTATGTGAGTGCAGTGTCAAATTTAATATCAAAAATAATGTACTTGTAGCAAAACTCTTATTATATTATTATATTTCTCATTGATATAATCTTAGGGGTAGCTACATCTTAGTTGACAGTTGGATTTATTATTATTTAAAAAAGAAGAGAGAGAGAGAGAGAGAGTATGCAATCACACAATATTTATTGCAAATGTTAGAAAAGCATTCATTATTTAGCCGTGTATTTAGTTGGGAAAGTGAGCGTTTGGCCGGGCTTAAAAATATAAGTTTTAATTTATTTTTTTGGCTAATAAATTATATATTTTAAAATAAGTAATATTTTTCACTTAATTTTAGAACGTATTTGGGAATAAAAAATTTACTTATAATTAAATTTTAAAAAATCTCATTCTTCTTTGGGTAATTATAATTTTACTTATAAGTATATTTGAATCATAATTTTTTGTTAACCGCACCACATTTTTATAATTTTATCGTAACTTAAGTCCTGACTTTTTAGGAAAATACTTTTTGCAGCATGGTGTAGTTGTAGCATAGTTCGAGTTTTTATCATATTTGCACTTATATGCCATTTTCAAGTGGCCATGACCAGTGCTCTTTCTTTCTAATTCAACATTTTGCAACAAGATTCTTCAAAACTTTACTAATCTAGTCCAAACAAAATTTTATTCCTCAAAGCCTCCAAAAACTACAAAAGCAATACTTTTTTTTATGAACTTTCACGTACGTTTGGATAAGGGGTAAAGACAGAACTCGACTAATAAAAATTAAGTTGGAATGATATGAGAAAATAGAATTCCACATATAATTTTAAATTTTTTCGCATACAAAAAATAATTTTTTAGAAGGGAAAAAATCAATTGAGCAGTGCTTGGGACAACCCACTCCTAAACCCGTCCCTAATTTATATTACATGCTTCAAATTCATGGTGTCATGGTAAATACAAAATATTCAACCCCGTTATTACAAGATGAATGCTGCAAGTACAGATTTTATACAAAAAACATAATTGTCTCACAAGAATTGACTGCTATCAAAAATAATTTTTGACAACAACGAATCACAAGAATATAGTTGTCTCCATATATAAAATTTGTACCTGTAGAATAATTTTTATTGCAATCCATTCGGCGTTTCCTTAAAACCAATAATTTCGGTTGATGTAGACTTCTTGTTGATAAATTTTAATGTCAATCAATCTTTTATCCTAGGTCCATCTAATGACAAAAATCCCTTACATTATTAAAAAGATAAATAAAACAAATGAGCAATATTTGGGCACATCAGTGACAGTATGGTGTGGGCTATTCTTTTGGGTTTGCTGAGGATGATTGGATGAGAACAGGCCCACCCTCGCTGGCTCGCTCTCCACCCCATCCACTAGAATACCAACTTTAATGTATACTCTTGGACTCTAAGATAACGCCGAAACTGAAAATGCTTGCACCTGATTATGATTTGATGGCAAGGATGCTACTTGGTACATCGAAGTGTAATCTAAAAAATTGGAGATTCGATCCAACTAAAGGGAAGATTAGGTATAAATGCGAAATTAAAACTTTAATTAACTACCAACAAGTCACGAGTTAATTATGTCTAGATGATTAAACAATCAAGTCAATTAATCCTATATCAAATTACCACAGTTTATCAAAGTAGTAAATAACACAAGGTGTGTTCACGGAGAAACCCAACGTGGAAAAAATTTCGGGCACTTTGCTAGTAAAAAATTCACTATAAACTGTTAAATAAACTTACAGACCACCAGTAAAGTTGACGACACAATCTTTCCGATCTCGTGTCTGAAGTTTTGAAGCAGCTCTCCTGGATTAAACACACGAACTTCAATTCTAGCTCTTCTTGTAATTTATCTCATGTAGATCCACCAAAAACTTCTCGTTCTTCGTTTCTTCATTAATCCTTGCAGTCAGCCAAATTGACGACACAATCTCCTGACGAATCCAAGTGAAGAATATCTCCAAGTGTTCTGATTGATGGTTTTGATGTTTTCACAATGAGAGGCACAATAAAAGATGAAGAGATTGAATCTTATAGTATGTTTTGCTCTTGAGAGAATAATGTTGTTCTCTTGAATGAATAGGGTTCAATCCTTAGGTTTTCGAGAATGCAATGCCTCTATTTATATGTTGGACAATTATGGAAATAAGGCTCGAGAAAAATCTCGCGGGTCGAGAATTAAGTCGGCCATATAACACGGTCGCTCGAGCGAGGAGCATTTTCGCTCGAGCGAAGGGTCTGTCGCTCGAGCGATAGTGGGGAGAAGGTCGAGCGAGAATGTTCCTGTTCCATCCGCTCGAACGAGACTCCAGCGAGCATCTAACGAAAATGAGGCGAGAAACCTTCGTGTTCCAAATTTGGACCCCGAACCTTAAGCTATATAACCAACTATGAAACTTTACAATTAAGTCCCTAAACTTCTAAACTATTCAAATTGGTCATTTGTTCACAGAATAGCCAATTACAATAATCTAACACTAACAAACTCCCCCTTTAGCATTCTGTGACAAAATCAATTACAAGGCACAAATTCAACCCAAAAAGAAAACTAAGTAAAAATTACCATCTGAATGTAGCTTCCACTTTGTTCAACCTATATCCTGAAGTCAAAACTCACATACCCAGTGTAAAAAGCAAGTGATATAGAAAATAAGCAATAAGTCACTCGAAAGCTTACACAGATAAACAATCAAATAAGCATACTTGTTTTAGATACAATACTAATGCTAATCAAAACACCATATAGGCATTAATACTACAAAACATCAAAACTCAAACAGCTATGCATAAAGTGCAACACAGATGCAATGATAGCATACTCCATATCAGTGTATAATATGCAATGCACATGTACAGCACAAGCTCTCCCTTACTGCAAACTCACTTGAAGTTAAAAAGTAGGCAACTAGTATTTATGGCTCTCCCCAACGACCCCAAATGATATTAAGACAAGTATAAATGTCATATCAATGAAAATCATGCCAAATGTCAAACAGTATCTATGTCTCTCCCCAATGACCCCAACAGACATATATCAAAAGCATGCACAAGAATAAGTAACCAATTATCTATGTCTCACCCCCATCGACCCCAACAGACAAGCATACAAATGACAATGTAGCTGCTTAAAGACACAAGCCAGAATCTTATAAATCTTCCCTTCACTATCAAATCTCTCCCCCTTTTTGTCAAAAATGCTGAAGGGAAAGACAACCAAGGCAACGCAATGGGAAATAACAACCAATCAAATATGCAGTTGATAGCATGCAAGAGCAGAATTAACAAGTAATAGACCTCCCCCACATACTCAGAATAAGTCAGAATGGAGTAAATAATATAAGTGACTCATGTGTGTAAAGTGTCACTAATCCAAGGTAAATATGACTCCAAACCTTAATTTTGTGAGAAGGGATATGTGAAGTATCACTACCAATTACTGTATTCTCCTACTAATAAAAGTCAAACTTTGAAGAACAGTAGGACCTTTCACAGGAAGCTCATTTCGCATATATCTTTCAAAATTTTCTTTTACTCCTCCTTACTTTGAGCATATATGTTTTTCATATTTCAATTTTGTACTTAGCTCAATATATTTTTCTTTTCTTTTCAATAGCTCATAATTTTTTCATCTTAAGTGCAGGTTCTAATTCATTAAGCAACTAATATGACCCCTATAGCGAGCTTTAGGTCGGTTAACCCAAGTCAGATGACCATAGGTACCAGGTTTTGAAATATCCTTAAAACTTAATTGCTCGAGTCAAATAGCCTCGAAGAAGAAAATTAAGATATGAGCTTTTTATCATAAGGGAGCATACTTAAGCTTAGGTCTACTAATGATGGTCAATTCATGTTCAAAGTCAACTTATCAACAAATGATTGTCATCCCAAATCTCACACATACGGTTAAGTCATATTTACAATAGCATGGTGTGTGCAGTGCAAATGGTACATGAAGACACTTATACTAATTACTCCAAATTAACCTAAGCAAGTAATGAAAATTAACTTATAGCTCATCAATAATACTTGATCGGGCCAATTACGAATGCCGCAAGCGTACGGATCAAGTAGTATAATAGAGCTTTTAAAGCCCAAGTCGATCCCACGAGGAGTGTTTTTATAATTACAAGTTAAAGTATTTCAAATTAACGATGAACACACACATTTTAAAACTTGATTTTAAAAACTAGAAAATAAAATAAAAGACTTGATTTAAATTTTAAAAAGAAAAAGAAAATTACGGAAAGGGTTTTTTGATTTGGAAAATGTTGGAATTTATGCTTTCACTTAACCATTGTTTCATTAGTATTAAAATCAATAAAATAAAGATGCTAGTGTTACCAAAGTGTCAGATTAGACCCGATTCTCCAATTTTAGTTAACAACCTCTTCCGAGCGAAATTAACCCTAATTGATTAACCTATCCACTATATCTCTATGTGGATACAATTTAACCAATTGCATTAAATTGTTGTGAGAATACTCTAAGGGTCACCTAGGGTAGATGTATATTCCTATAACACCTAAACGAGTATAGTCGAGACTATACAAACCTAGGGTTTCAATTACCATGATCTAGCTAGTACAACAATTTCTCAATAATTGCACCAACCATTTAGCCATATCACATATTGATCAAGTACATGATAGTCAATAAAACACAATAATTAAAACATCTAAAACTTGAAAACACATGCATCTTACCATACAAAACAACATACTAATGAAACTTTTGGTTAAGTTACTACATAAATTCCAACATAAAATTATTTAGCTCATTATAAAAGTGGTGTAACAAAGAGAATTTTGTTCCAATACAATACAAACATGGAAATTAAAGGAAGAACTTCAAAAAGTTAGATACAACCCTTGTAAAATAGATTTGAACTCTTCCATTTGATTTCCAAGTTCTTCTTGTTGCTATCTCCTTGATACACCACCTTCACCCTTAACTTACCTACAAAAACAAAGTAAAACAAACAAAAAACTAAGCAAATGAAGAAAAACCAGAGAGCTTTACGAGAGAGAGGAGGAAGGAGGTTGAAGAGAGAGAAGTTGATAAGTGATAATCCTCAAAATTCAAAGAAGCCTATCCTTTTTCATTCATTTCCATAATTTTCCACTATCTTAACTCCACTAACTAATATTATAATAGTTATAATATATAATATGATGTATAGATAAGGTTTAGGTATTAAATAAATAAAAAAGAAACAAGAAATTTCGACCAAAACTCGAGAAAAATGCAAAATCCACCGCCTTTCAAAATTCATTCTATGCGACCGCATAGGCTATTTCTATGCGGTCGCATAGAAGAACCTTAAAACGGTGCTAAGTTTCTGTGGCCACTTCGCGACCGCACAGGCTAAATGCATGCGGTCGCATGGTTCAATCACAAATTGCTGCTCAGGTCCTTGATCATTCTGGCCGTCTTGCACTTTGATCCCTCATCTTTGAATTAGTCTATTTCAGTCCCCAGATTTTGAACTTCATATCATTTAAGCCCTTTCTAAATTGCAGTCAAAGTCCTCCATCTTTTGGTCAAGTGCAATTCAGTCCTCAACTTCATAAAATTGTACACTTTTAGTCCTTTTTCTCCTCTTTAACTCGTTTCTTCGTCTGGTCGGGGTTTTTGCCTATAAAATCAAGTAATGCACAATTATGTATAGAATATGCTCAATTTCATTCATAATTATAAGTCAAAAAGTGTCCAATAAGTGTGTAAACGCACACTTATCACACCCCCAAACTTGAGCTCTTGCTCGTCTCGAGCAAGATTAACTTCTAACACACAATCATGCAAATGTGAAAATGATCAATATATGAGATGACTTGCCTGATGTATATAAAAGAGTTTTAAAATTGTCTATCAATTCACAACCATGCACCAAATAATGCTAACTTAAAATAAGTTTAGCTTGTCCAATGTTCAATCAGTGTATGCACAGTCACTTTCAATCATCATCTAAAATAGGAAACAATCATCAAGACAGAAAAGGAATCAGATTAGCTCAATCCCAACCCTTAATGGTCAACTTTATCCTTTCCCGCTCGTGAGATTCACACCTCTAAATATATGTTGCTTTCTCACGCCCCGGTGTACATTTAAAGGTTGTTCTCAATCACTCTTTTCTTTTAAGTTCACACAGGTCAACTAGCAAGCATTTCAAATGAAGATAGAGTAACTGAACATGTAAGACCTCACAAGATAGTATATAGACACTCAACTCTCATGTGTTTAGGATTAGATAACTGTTTCCGCTCAAAATCATTCCAATGAAGAGTTCTACCATAAGCTTGCATATTTTCTCATTCGCCACCACTTAGATCACATGTATAACACAAATCATAAGGTCTTTACAGGATTAATATGTGGCTTAAGGTAAAGGTGTGGAAAATATTTAGATAAGTGACTAAGAAGCCTCAAATATCAGTCAGTGGAGTAAAAGTATTCAACTCAGCTTACATAGATAAGATCTGTACACAATCCTATCCCTCCAAACAATGACTTCTCACTCATCATCAGTGCAAGTACAATCACCCTTTTTCTTTTGAATATTAGGAGGAATCATACATATAGATATGAAAATCAGCCTCCTCCACACATTTTTTTCTCCTGTCAAAATTTTTTTTTTTTTTTTTTTTTTTTTTTTTTTTTTTTTTTTTTTCAACATACAAAACTATTTACACCAAATATAGCACCACCTTCAATATTGATACCCCCAAACTTATTTTTCTCGCTCACCCAACATTCAATATAATCAACAATACTCCACTAGCTTTAGAGGTTGGATAAAGATATTGTTTTTCTAGTTATAAGCTTGTAATGTGGGTAAATCAAAGAAAATGTCAGCAAGGCACAAAGGGGTTGATCAAAGGAAAAATTAATTCAGGGTAGGCTATTTAGTTCACGTGGTTATAACAAAAATGGCCTTAATCATATTCATGCCTGCATGTGTCAATGTGGTCTTGAAGAGAATCAATGCAAGTTCTAGAGAAACACAATCATGGAAGAATGTCACACAAGAAGAAGTAATGAGACTGTAATGAATGTGTCAGTCTGTAGGCTCAAAGTCTCACCAGGTTTTGTGTCTACACCGTCCAGTTACAACATCTTCAATGAAACTGTTCAACTAGTATATACTCGATTTACACACACAATCAGGTAAAGTGACAGAGAAAATTAATGTCCCAAACATTTCCACATCTAGATGACAATGAAACATGACTATTGTGCTCAATAAAACTCAAAATCTCACATGGACAAGCAATTTTTTCGAAAAATTTTAGCCCAAATAGCATATTTGGTTTGCGCATGCATAGTTTATGAATCCATAACAATTTCACACTCACACATTCCTATGCCGGCAAGGCCATCTAATATATCAACACACAATCACCAATGTAAGCACAAAATAGCCGGCAAGGCTATAACATCAATTTAAAGCACACAACAGCCGGCAAGGCTGTAACATCAATTTAAAGCACACAACAGCCGGCAAGGCTCAATACCCCCAAACTTAATTCACACATTGTCCTCAATGTGAAAGAAAACAAGATAAAGAGGATAGGGATAACGAAACTTCCCTGAGCTGCATCTGTGAAGTGTACCCATGCTTATACTGGACTTGTGATGGAAGTGAGTGACTGAATCAAAAACTTGGTCCAGAACCTGAAACATCCAGAAGTGGCTGGGATATCCAAAAATTCCCTACAAAAATAGTTATATTAGATCAGCAATATAAGAAGTAAAAGCAGTAAACACATATAATAACAAAAAGTTAAACAGTATGAAAGTTGGGTTGCCTCCCAACAAGCGCTTGGTTATAGTCGTTAGCTTGACTATAGGGCATCTTTACTCCGTTTTAGCAAAAAGAACGGAGGATTCTTCTTTCAAAAAGTCACCTCCCAAATATGGTTTCAGTCTCTGCCCATTGACTGTGAAGTTCCCATTTCCTTCATGATGAAGCTCAGCCGCTCCGTTTGAAAAAACTTTAACGATGGTGTATGGACCCGACCATCTAGAGCGAAGCTTTCCGGGGAACAACCGAAGTCTAGAATTGTAAAGTAGAACTTGTTGCCCAACACTGAACTCCCGCTTCAGAATATGTTGATCATGCCATCTCTTCGTTTTCTCTTTATAGATTCTGGCACTCTCATATGAATCCAGGCGGAGTTCATCAAGCTCGTTTAATTGGAGCAATCTTCTTTCACCAGCTAATTTCATATCGAAATTTAAAGCTTTGATCGCCCAATAAGCTCGATGTTCTAGTTCTACTGGGAGATGACAAGCTTTTCCAAATAGGAGTCGATATGGGGACATACCAAGTGGTGTTTTAAATGCAGTACGGTATGCCCATAATGCATCGTCTAGTTTTCTAGACCAGTCTTTTCTCGATGCATTAACTGTCAATTCGAGAATTCTTTTCAACTCCCTATTTGAAATTTCTACCTGGCCACTAGTTTGTGCATGATAAGGAGTGGCCACACGATGTTTCACCCCATACTTGGCCATAAGTGAGGCAAAGAGGCGATTGCAAAAATGTGAACCACCATCACTAATGATAGCTCTGGGTGTGCCATAACGAGAAAAAATATTTTTCTTCAAGAAATTTACCACCACCCTAGCGTCATTAGTAGGTAAAGCTGCCGCTTCAACCCACTTTGATACATAATCAACCGCCACCAAAATGTATTGATTGGAATATGATGACGGGAAAGGCCCCATAAAGTCAATACCCCACACATCAAAAATTTCCACCTCCAAAATAGGGTTCATTGGCATTTCATTGCGATTGGAAATATTCCCAGTACGTTGGCACCTATCGCATTTGGAGACAACCGTGTAGGCATCTTTGAATAATGTGGGCCAATAAAATCCCGCTTGTAATACTTTTGATGCGGTTTTGGCGGCACCAAAGTGACCACCATATGGGGATGAGTGACAACGATCAAGAATTTGTTCCATCTCCTCTTCTGGAACACATCTCCGGATAATCTGATCCGGTCCCCGCTTAAATAACAAAGGATCTTCCCAAAAATAGTACTTGATATCAGAGAAGAACTTCTTCCTTTGTTGATACGTAAGATCTGGGGGAATAATGCCACTAACAAGAAAATTCACATGGTCTGCATACCATGGTGTATGAGTGACATGTAACAGGTGCACAATTTGCATTAACTGTTCGTCGGGAAATACCTCATTGATTTCCCCTTCTACCACCTCCTCGGCCTGTTCAAGTCGCGACAGATGATCGGCGACAACATTTTCGGTTCCCTTTTTATCTCGAATTTCTAAATCGAATTCTTGCAGAAGGAGAACCCACCAAATCAATCTTGCCTTGGCATCTTTTTTCGCTAACAAGTATTTGATAGCCGAGTGGTCAGTATAAACGATGACTTTTGACCCAATGAGGTATGACCGAAATTTATCAAATGCAAATACTACTGCGAGCATTTCTTTCTCAGTAGTAGCGTAGTTTAATTGTGCATCTGTCAAAGTTCTACTTGCGTAATAGATCACATGCAGGATTTTATTTCTTCTTTGCCCTAAAACTGCACCAACGGCATAGTCACTAGCATCGCACATTAGCTCGAATGGAAGATTCCAATCTGGAGCTACGATGATAGGAGCCGTAATGAGTTTCTCCTTAATTATGTTGAAAGCTTCCAGGCATTCTTTGGAGAAATTAAATGCAGTGTTCTTTTCAAGTAGGGAGCAAAGAGGTTTCGAAATTTTGGAAAAATCTTTAATAAACCTCCTGTAAAATCCAGCATGTCCTAAGAAACTCCTAATTCCTCTCACGGTGGTTGGTGGCGGCAATTTTTCAATCACTTGAATTTTTGTCTTATCAACCTCAATACCTGCCAGAGAAATGCGATGGCCAAGAACTATGCCTTCTTGGACCATGAAATGGCATTTCTCCCAATTCAGGACCAAGTTGGTCTCTTTACATCTTTTCAGTACCTTATCGAGATTTTTCAAACATCCATCGAATGAACTCCCAAATACTGAGAAATCATCCATAAAGATCTCGATGCAGTGCTCGACCATATCGGAGAATATAGCCATCATACAGCGTTGGAAAGTAGCCGGTGCATTGCAAAGGCCAAAGGGCATTCTTCTATATGCGAAAGTTCCATATGGGCATGTAAAGGTAGTCTTTTCTTGATCCTCAGGGGCTATTGGAATTTGATGATAGCCCGAATACCCATCTAGAAAGCAGTAGTGTGTGAATACCCCGCCAATCGCTCAACCATCTGATCGACGAAAGGAAGAGGAAAGTGATCCTTTCTAGTCGCATTGTTGAGTTTGCGGTAATCTATGCACACTCTCCAACCTGTCACAGGTCTGGTAGGTATGAGTTCATTGTTTTCATTTTCCACCACTGTGACACCACCTTTCTTCGGCACGACTTGTACAGGGCTTACCCATGGACTGTCAGAAATTGGATAGATTATGCCTGCATCAAGCCATTTTACAACTTCCGCTCTCACCACCTCTTTCATATTCGGATTTAATCGCCTCTGATGCTCAACTGATGGCTTATAGTCATTCTCCATCAGTATTTTATGCATGCATACAGAAGGGCTGATTCCCCGAATATCTGCAATCGTCCATCCTATGGCTTCTTTGTGTTCCCTCAGTACTCGAAGTAACTTCTCTGTTTCTACCTCACTCAAGGAATTAGAAATGATAACTGGGAGTGTAGATGATTCTCCCAAATAAACATATCTCAAGTGAGGAGGAAGAGTTTTTAATTCAAGTGTGGGGGCTTTTTGAAAGGATGGAAGCGGTAGTGAGGAAGTCTTTTGCAATTCCTCAAAATAAGGTGTCCTTCGAAAAGGTGTAGCGTTCAAATAATATGCCATATGCGCAATTTTTGGGTCTTCATCATCAATATGTGAAGAACGCACTAGGCATGTCTCAAGAGGATCCTCAGAGCGTCCATAAAGTGATCCAGCAATCAGTTGATCAACAACATCAACCCGAAGACAAGTATTGGGTTGAGAAGGGTACTTGAGGGTTTTCAAAATGTTGAATGTGACTTGTTCATCTTCTACTCTCAAAATGAGTTTTCCCTCTTGTACATCGATCAACGCCCGACCAGTGGCAAGAAACAGTCGTCCCAGAATTATTGGGATATCTTCATCTTCTTCCATGTCTAGAACAATGAAGTCTGCAGGGAAGATGAACTTATCCACTTTGATTAATACATCCTCAATGATACCCCTAGGATGTGTAATCGACCGATCAGCCAATTGTAATGATATCGTGGTAGGCTTCACTTCCCCTATTCCCAACTTTCTAAAAATTTGCAGTGGCATCAAATTGATGCTCGCTCCAAGATCACACAGGGCTTTACTAATGTTTACATCGCCAATGGCACATGGAATAGTAAAACTGCCTGGATCCTTGATTTTAGGTGGTAACTTGTTCTGAAGGATAGCGCTACATTCTTCCGTTAGCATCACCGTCTCATGATCTTCCAATTTTCTTTTGTTAGAAAGGATATCTTTCATGAATTTAGCATAGCTCGGCATTTGAGCTAGTGCATCAGCAAACGGGATGTTTATGTGTAGCTTCTTGAATACCTCCAAAAACTTACCAAATTGAGCGTCCATTTTCTGCTTTTGGAGCCTTTGCGGAAAAGGAATAGGTGGTACATAAGCTTTGACCACTGGTGGAGCCTTTGATGTTGATGCTTCCTGGTCATGCTCCTTGGATTCCTCAGCACTTGATTTAGGTTCCTGTACTACCTCTTCTTCTTCGATTGGCACCTTGTCAGTTTGGATTTTTGGGGGTACTACTGTAGGTGCAGGTAATTGAAGCCCACTCCTAGTAGTAATGGCCTGTACATTCTCTCTGGGGTTTGTTTCGGTGTTGCTAGGCAACGCCCCTGGTGGCCTTTCAGAGAGAAGTTTTGCAATTTGGCCCACTTGTCGCTCCAAATTTTTCAATGAGGCATCATTGCGCTCTTGATACTGCAATTGCTGATTTGCCAATTTGGCAATGGCCTCTTCCCACCCCTCCTTCTTCTCTTGTGGTTTAGGGTTTAACACATTTTGATTGTTCCCATACGAGAAGTTAGGGTGATTACGCCATCCAGGATTATAAGTTTGAGCATACGGATTGTACCCTGGACGTTGAAAGTTTTGAGCGTATGCCAATTGCTCGGTGGATCCCGAACTACTGGCAAGTAATGGACGACTTGAACTCGCATGATTAGCTCCGCACATTTCACAAGGCGGTGAGGATTGAATCATATGAGCTGGACGAGGGCCAGATGTGGATGGAGTTGTAGAAAGACCTTCTATCTTTCGGGTTAGAGAGTCGATCTTTGATAACATAAGATTGTAGGCTTCACTATCTCTAGCTCCACCAACTCCCCTTTGTATACCCCTATCAGGCCACATGGCACTCTGCTCGCTCATGACCTCTAATAGATCATATGCTGCTCGCATGCTCTTATTAAGGAGTGACCCATTTGAAGATGAATCCACATTGGACCTATAAGATGGAGTCAGACCAAAATAGAAAATTTGAACTTGTTCGCCTAAAGAAATCCCATGATTAGGGCACTTTCTGAGCATATCTTTAAATCGCTCCCACGCCTCATGAAAAAGTTCCGTATCATGTTGACGGAAAGTGGTGATATCATGTTTAAGTTTGACCACACGAGCAGGTGGGAAAAACTTAGTTGTAAATTTTTGTATCAATTCTACCCAACTCGTGATATTCCCTGAAGGCAGAGTGTCAAGCCACTCTCTTGCCTTATCTTTCAGAGTATGGACAAACAATCTCATCCGAATCGCCTCCATATTCACACCCTCGTAAGTGAAATTACTCACCATTTCCATAAATCGGGCGATGTGATTATGTGGATTTTCATCTAATCTCCCATAAAATGATATGTTACTGGAGAATAGATTAATTACATCCGGGCGAAGTTGAAAGTTCGGATGTCCATAAGAAGGGTAAATAATACCACCTTGATTTTCAACCACGGGTCGGTTTAGGTAATCCCTGAATAACATGTCTTCCTCATTTATACCGGGATTTTGAACCCTACCCGCTTGGTGATCAAAACCAGGCGGTACACCTTCCCTAGGTGCTGGCTCATGTCGAATTATTGGTTCAAGCTGACCTTCTTGACGCTCCATTTGTTGCTGTTGTCTTCTTAACTCGTTCTGTTCCCTAAGCCTTCTGCGAAAAGTCTCTTCTATTTCAGGGTCAAATTGAAGAAGATTGAGACTTCGCGAACGGTTCATAAACAGTGAACGATTTAGAAGATTAACAACAAAAGTGACTTTTGGATTTAAAGGATAAAAGAAAATAAAAATTCAAAAGTTCGTTAAAGTGAAAAACAATTAACTAGTAATCAAATTTACACTGATCCCCGGCAACGGCGCCAAAAACTTGATCGGGCCAATTACGAATGCCGCAAGCGTACGGATCAAGTAGTATAATAGAGCTTTTAAAGCCCAAGTCGATCCCACGAGGAGTGTTTTTATAATTACAAGTTAAAGTATTTCAAATTAACGATGAACACACACATTTTAAAACTTGATTTTAAAAACTAGAAAATAAAATAAAAGACTTGATTTAAATTTTAAAAAGAAAAAGAAAATTACGGAAAGGGTTTTTTGATTTGGAAAATGTTGGAATTTATGCTTTCACTTAACCATTGTTTCATTAGTATTAAAATCAATAAAATAAAGATGCTAGTGTTACCAAAGTGTCAGATTAGACCCGATTCTCCAATTTTAGTTAACAACCTCTTCCGAGCGAAATTAACCCTAATTGATTAACCTATCCACTATATCTCTATGTGGATACAATTTAACCAATTGCATTAAATTGTTGTGAGAATACTCTAAGGGTCACCTAGGGTAGATGTATATTCCTATAACACCTAAACGAGTATAGTCGAGACTATACAAACCTAGGGTTTCAATTACCATGATCTAGCTAGTACAACAATTTCTCAATAATTGCACCAACCATTTAGCCATATCACATATTGATCAAGTACATGATAGTCAATAAAACACAATAATTAAAACATCTAAAACTTGAAAACACATGCATCTTACCATACAAAACAACATACTAATGAAACTTTTGGTTAAGTTACTACATAAATTCCAACATAAAATTATTTAGCTCATTATAAAAGTGGTGTAACAAAGAGAATTTTGTTCCAATACAATACAAACATGGAAATTAAAGGAAGAACTTCAAAAAGTTAGATACAACCCTTGTAAAATAGATTTGAACTCTTCCATTTGATTTCCAAGTTCTTCTTGTTGCTATCTCCTTGATACACCACCTTCACCCTTAACTTACCTACAAAAACAAAGTAAAACAAACAAAAACTAAGCAAATGAAGAAAAACCAGAGAGCTTTACGAGAGAGAGGAGGAAGGAGGTTGAAGAGAGAGAAGTTGATAAGTGATAATCCTCAAAATTCAAAGAAGCCTATCCTTTTTCATTCATTTCCATAATTTTCCACTATCTTAACTCCACTAACTAATATTATAATAGTTATAATATATAATATGATGTATAGATAAGGTTTAGGTATTAAATAAATAAAAAAGAAACAAGAAATTTCGACCAAAACTCGAGAAAAATGCAAAATCCACCGCCTTTCAAAATTCATTCTATGCGACCGCATAGGCTATTTCTATGCGGTCGCATAGAAGAACCTTAAAACGGTGCTAAGTTTCTGTGGCCACTTCGCGACCGCACAGGCTAAATGCATGCGGTCGCATGGTTCAATCACAAATTGCTGCTCAGGTCCTTGATCATTCTGGCCGTCTTGCACTTTGATCCCTCATCTTTGAATTAGTCTATTTCAGTCCCCAGATTTTGAACTTCATATCATTTAAGCCCTTTCTAAATTGCAGTCAAAGTCCTCCATCTTTTGGTCAAGTGCAATTCAGTCCTCAACTTCATAAAATTGTACACTTTTAGTCCTTTTTCTCCTCTTTAACTCGTTTCTTCGTCTGGTCGGGGTTTTTGCCTATAAAATCAAGTAATGCACAATTATGTATAGAATATGCTCAATTTCATTCATAATTATAAGTCAAAAAGTGTCCAATAAGTGTGTAAACGCACACTTATCAATACTCAACACATGATCACAACATGCAAGTTCAAGAAGGTTACACTTCATGCTGTAGTAAATTTTCCATTCCTAATTTTTGTTTTTGTTTTTGTTTTTTTCAATTTTTCAATTTTTTGTGTTTTCATTTTTCAAAAGCAAGAATGCGTCACACACAATCAAAAACAAAATAATCAAGCACACAAAACTAAAACAAAACGTGCATGTGCCAAAACAAACAAAAAGAGCATGCACATGCATGAAATTACAACCTAAAAAGCAATTAAATTACATATGATCCATGCAAAAGTCAATATCATATAATAAGTACAAGCATGCACCAAACATACCTAATCAGGTAGGTATAGGAATGCTCTTACCTACAAGAGCACCGTGATCAGAATTAAAGTTTACAAGATCACTCTTTTTCACCCATATTTGTCTAGTGGGAGGACGGTTCCCAGACAATTGTGTCAACAACTTAGTCAAATGATTCACTTGAGTAGTAAGGAATCCTATCTGACCAACATACTCCTGATTTCTATTCCTATTAAAGCTCATGGGTCTATAACTATTCAGGAATTGATGACATCTATGGCGTATATGTCCTAACTCACCATAGTGAAAACATGTCAGAACAAACCTAAGAGCAATGTTATGAGGACGCCGACGTCTATTCCTAGGTCGACGGGTCCTACGCTGTCTAGTAAGCCTCTGTCTAACAAATCATTTATCCTTAGGCTCGGGGTTAGGCACATGTTTGGGTTGGTCAGTAGCAGGGACAAACATGGTCTTAGAAGTACTAGCAACATTGCTCTCTTTTCCCTTAAATCCTAGACCTCCCTTATTTCCAGCCGGCTTGCCCATTCCTAGAATGTTATCTAGCTTTTCAGAACTGCTAGAGAAGGCAATCAACTGAGACTTAGAATATTCTAGATCATTCACAAGGTTCTTAACTTGGATTTCTAAGGTCTCTCTCTCACTTGACAACTCTCTAACTTTCCTAGAGGACCTCTCAAGCAGTCTCTAAAGTTTCATTTATTGATTTCACCTCACTCGGGCTTTTGGACGTATCCTGAAGGTCACCAGTAAGTCTCTCTTTTGCTCTCTCAAGATCATTTACTTTCTTTAGCAACGCTCTATTGACCTTATCAGTTTTAAGGTTTTTCTCAAACAGCTCTAGACAGGCCTTACGAATATCAGTCTCATCCTCAGACTCTGTCTCACAGTGATTACTACACTCTTCTCCCTCAGCCTTATCACTCTCTTTATTATATTCAAACTCAATTCTAGCAACGCATGCCGCATATCTTCCACTCTCCTAACGGGTGGAATTCTTACTCTGATTATCCAAGTCAGACTCATCATCAGTAGAAGTAGTATTTATAGTCTTCTCTTGAGGTCTCTTCCTGCTGGGACACTCATTCCTCATACGACCAAACCCTCGACAATTATGACACCTCGCACCTTTAGATCTTTTCCTAGGGTTTCTTGAGGTACCTCTATGTTTCTCCTGAGGTTGATTTTTGTTCCTAACAGTTTTTAAAGCCAGAGACTTTTCTTTAGCAGGGTTATCTAAGGTCAGTTCATAGGTCAGGAGAGATCCAACTAACTCTTTTACCCTAATAGAATCAATATCTTTACTTTCCTAAATGGCAGTGACATTTGACCTGAATTGCTCTGATAAGGATCTAAGAATTTTTCTAACAATTTTAGCCTCTGGAATTCTCTCACCCAGGTTGAAAGGGGAATTTACTATATCGTTTAGGCTCGCATAGAAGTCATCAAAACTCTCATCTTCACTCATCCTAATCTCCTCAAACCTAGTTGTCAAGATCTGTAACTTAGAATTTTTGACAGCCTGAGTTCCCTCGTGTGTGGTCTGTAAAATATCCCAAGCATCTTTAGCTACCTCACACATAGACACTCTCCTAAACTCTTCAGGAGACACAACCCTAAACAAGGCATGTAAGGTTTTACTATTCCAATTACAACTATCAAGTTCACCTTTAGACCAATTTTCTATAGAGGTGGGAGTGATGACATTATTAACTGTGGTACTAGGGGCAGACCAACTATTAACAACACTCAACCAAATTCTTTCATCCATAGATTTCAAAAATGCTCTCATTTTCACTCTCCAATATGCAAAATTTGTTTCATCAAAATAAGGTGGAACATAAAGTGATTGACTCATCTAGACTAACAAATATGGGCCAGAAATCGAAATTAGGCTCTGATACCACTTGAAAAATCGGAGATTCGACCCAACTACACCTAGAGGGGGGGATTAGGTGTAAACCCGAAATTAAAACTTTAATTAACTAGCTACAAGTCACAAGTTAATTATGTCTAGGTGATTAAACAATCAAGTCAATTAATCCTATATCAAATTACCACAGTTTATCAAAGTAGTAAATAACACAAAGTGTGTTCACGGAGAAACCCAACATGAAAAAACCTCCGGACACTTTGCCAGTCAAAGATCCACTATAAACTGTTAAATAAACTTACAGACCACAAGCAAAGTTGGCGACACAATCTTTCCGATCTCCTGTCTGAAGTTTTGAAGCAGCTCTCCTGGATTAAGCACACGAACTTCAATCATAGCTCTTCTTGCAATTTATCTTCTGTAGATCCACTAAGAACTTCTCGTTCTTCGTTTCTTCCTTGATCCTTGCAGTCAGCCAAATTGACGACACAATCTCCTGACGAATCCAAGTGAAGAATATCTCCAAGTGTTCTGATTGATGGCTTTGATGTTTTCACAATGAGAGGCACAATAAAAGATGAACAGATTGAATCTTGTAGTATATTTTGCTCTTGAGAGAATAATGTTGTTCTCTTGAATGAATAGGGTTCAATCTTTAGGTTTTCGAAAATGCAGTGCCTCTATTTATATGTTGAACAATTATGGAAATAAGGCCCAAGAAAAATCTCGCGAGTCGAGAATTAAGTCGGCCATATAACACGGTCGCTCGAGTGAGGAGCATTTTCGTTCGAGCGAAGGGTCTGTCGCTTGAGCGACAGTGAGGCGAAGGTCGAGCGAGGATGTTCCTGTTTCATCCGCTCGAGTGAAACTTCAGCGAGCATCTAGCGAAAATGCGGCGAGAAACTTTCGTGTTCCAAATTTGGACCCTGAACCCTAAGCTATATAACCAACTATGAAATTTTACAATTAAGTCCCTAAACTACTAAATTGTTCAAGTTGATTATTTGTTCACAGAATAGCCAATTATAATAATCTAACACTAACATAATCTACTTTAATACGTCAATCTCTCTGTATTTTAAAAAAGGTTGTGAGGCTAAGTGCACAATAACATGTTTATCTATTTTTAATACTATTTTAATTATTTTAAGATTATAGTATAAATAATTATGCATATTGTAAAATAAGTGACACAAGCATTGTTGAAAACGTACAAGGTCTGCAAGGGCAATTTTGAAATAAAAGAAAACTTTTTCTAGATGTGGACAAATGAGATTTTGTGGACCCTTGAATTGGAAACAAGTGAATCTCTCATTTAAAAGGCAAAAGGTAGTCTAGGTTTTGAGACTTTCTTTCATTTACGAGCAGCCTGTTTTTTTCCTTTATTTTCTCTCGGTTTTACTTTGTAAATTTGTATATTCTCTCTTGTAAATCTTGGGTGATTTATGTGAGAGTGAGAGTGGTAGATGAACTCTTGTGTGAGTTCATATGTTGTTGTGAGGAGATCGAGCGTTTTGTTGCTGTTATTGAGGTTGTGTTTATAACTTTATTTATTGCCTATTTTTGAGCGGTTCTAGTGGATTTAAGTTTATTCCTAATGGATATTCAACGGGAATTAGGCGTTAGAAGCGATCGCTGAACCTAGGAGCCTTTGAGCCGAAAAATCCCGTGTTGTTATTTCGTTATTTTGTGTTTTTGTTCTTACAAATCGAAGCCTTAAAATCGATTAGGGACCAACACTATGTTTTGAGGTTTAATGTAAGGTAGTATTTTGATCTCTCGCAATGTGAGAGTGAGTATTTATTTTACTTTATTTGTTTAAAAATCGATACAAGTGCATGTGAGCCTCAATTGTTGTGGAGCTCCAAGAATGTAAGCTCCATGTAAAAGAGTTTGAACTTCATAAATAATTTTGTGCTGATCATGTTCTTGGTTCTCGGAGATCTTTAATGGTTCATCAAAGTTTGTATGGGCTATATGTGTCGTCTGGATCCCAATAGTGGTATTAGAGCACAATCAAAGATATGGGCCTATTGCGTATCTTGAAACTAGGGGTATGTGGATTCCTACGCCTAACATGAAGGCTCCTTTGAAATCTTGATTCTATGAGTCAACGATGATATGTATTAGATTTGTTTAAAGATAGAACCTTCTCAAACCTTAGACAAGTTTGGCAGTTTCTTAAGGCCTAGATTTCAAAGGCTACCAGATTTCAAATTAATAATTCTAACTTTGTTTTCTCTATGAAAAATTTAGATGGTAATAACATTAAAATAATTATAAAATTATGAACCATTTGTATAGTTATTAATATTAAAAACAAAAAGTAGCTTAACATAACATAAAGAAAATATTTTTTGTGAGTGACCTTGATGGCTTCTTATCGGTGACTGGAGCATCGTTGATGGTTTTCGACAACATCACTAACATTATGATCATTACTTTTGTCTTAATTTGGTTGAAAAACTAACGACACGAGAGCAGGTTGTCTTAGATGCCTGGTCGATTTTCGAGTAAATGGATTTTTTTTGTTTGTTTGTAAAATTCGGATATGATCAATTGATTGTCTCTTGTATTACGATACTTGTCGAATATTAGAACATTTATTTCGACTTAAGGCTCTACACAAAATTGTTAGAGCACATGAACATAAAAATCCAACTACTATGACTAGAGAAACATATATCGGTAATTGTGATAAATGGTGTATTTATTGTTTACTGCAATTCTCACAAAATTATAAAGATAGTTGATTTTTTTAAAAAGTATTTTTGTCCAGTTCTAGCATTAATTTTGTCACTTTACTTCTTTCTTGATATGTTATTCTTATGAACCAAAGGTCAAATCGAGCGGGATTTCTAGACATTAGTCGAGATTGACTTGATGCATTGCCATCTCTACAGATTTTGAAGGAAAATTTAAACTTATGTTTGACTCACGTTTATAAACTATTTATAAATGTTCAAGTTAAATTTTATTTTAAAAAATCATAAATACTGTCAACTAATTCATTATTCATTTATGTCTTTCTATTTATAATTTAAAATTAAAATAGTTATAGAACACTAACCTAACATGACTAAAGTAACTTCAAAAACAAATTTTCAATGATTTTACAAGTTTTCAAACCAATGTTATTAAAACTATCTCGGCCCGCTATCGACGATCCGGATCCTCGATCGGGTAGGATGATATTAGTCTGCTAGAAGAATGCAAGTGACCCGGTTTTGGATTGGGTCAAACTCAATGTCTGGTTAAAGCCCGTCAACATGGTTGACTGGTTTTGACCAAGTTCAAAAAATATTTATTTTATAATCTTAACACCTGGTTGATTCATATTCAAATTTTCATTTTCATTATTCTATTCAGCTTTAACCATACATTTTTTAATAAAATAATATTTTTTATCACATCGATAAATTTTATTTCTTTTTCAATCATATATTCACCATCACATCACCCAAAAAAATACATTATTTCCATTTAAGAGTGTGTTTGATGAAAATTATTAAGAAAGAATGAATTTTGAAATAGTGATATGATGACAAATGTGTGGTTGAAAAAGAATGAAAAGTTATTGATGTGATAAAAAATATTATTTTATTGAAAAGTGTATGATTGAAAATGAAAATGAAAATAAAAATGTGGGTCAAACGGGACAAATGTGCATTAGACAGAGGCTAAGTAAGAAGAATGACCTCACCATCGGTACCAACAATACTTTGTCAACATTAATATGTTCAATTCTGTTATGTCTACATCATCATTTACTTCATTTTTTTTTTTTTTTGATGACTCAGGAACCCGCAGTCGCTATTGGCAGAGCCTCGACCACTCATAGAGCGGAGGCTCGACCACTAGTGCGCACTGGATAAACCTGGGGGCTGGCACAATACCCGCAAACCATACCAGCCAGTTAAATCACCTCAAATGAGGCAGCGGATGCCTCAGGGGGGGGATTGAACCCTTGTTTGAGAGCTACTTGGTTTCCCAAGCGTACCCTTTTGACCAACTCGGTCACACCCCTTTGGCTTTACTTCATTTTTTTATCCTATGTCATGTGGCAATACATCATTAGAATGTTTAAATTTTTGATAGTTTTTTCTCTAATCAAGACTTGACATCGTTTGTAATGGTCGACAAAAGAGTGTACATGTGACTTTTTTCCATCTATGTAATGGGACTTAAAATTATTTGCTATATAGTCAAAATACTTCGAAAAGATTTAGTCCAACATTTAGAGCGCGTTTGATTCTTTATTTGTATGAAAATTGTATTTTTTTCACCAAAATTCTTACTTTTGAAATGTTTGATTGAAAAAAATTTCCATAATTATTATTATTATTATTTTTCAATTTTTGGTCATTTACAGTTTCTTAAAAAAAAAGGAAAATATTTTCTTTAGATTTGAGTGATTTTTATTTTTTAGGTAAATCATTCACCCATTCTTTATTTCTCTCATCTACTCATCAATAATAAATTGATAAATATAATATTTTTTAGACTGAAAACTAAATCAATCAAACACGTTTAATTAATAATTTCCATACAAACAATTGAATTGCTCAAAAAAATTTATTTTTATTTTATTTCCATGCAAATTTCGTATTCTCAATCCAAACGCACCCTTAGTTTATTTTGTAATATTAAATAATTATTTTATATACTTATTATGTTAGGAAAAAAAAATACTTTAATTAAGATAAATTGTATATCACTACACATAGTTTTTGGTCAATAATTAATAAATGATTCGTACATCTTAAAAACGAGAATAATTTTGTTAAAAAATAACTCCATTCGTACAGTCAAAGGTATACCGAATTGTTTACCTCCTATCACGTGCACTCAGAACCTACGTGAATAAAAAATCCCAGAACGTGATTCCAACCTCTTATTGTGAGTAGTCGATAAGGGATTATGTAAAAAAATTCGGTACAAGTAACATTGTCCTTAATAATATAATATACAAAATTATACAATAAAAAATATATCCATTATAATTAATAATGAGTTCACAAAATCGTTAATTTAAAGATATAAAAATAAATAGTGACAAATAACTTACAAACTTTAATTTTATCTCAATGAAAAAATTTAATTTATTTTTTAAAAATAATTTTTAAATAATGACCTATTGGTCCGACCCCGGACCCGTTGACCTAGTACTTCGGCTGCATTGGGTGGGTCTAATACAAACATTAGTCGTTTTTTTTTTTTTCCTTCTATAATCTAAATTTTAAACATTTTATAAACATCCACTCCGATAAACATGTTTCAAGTAATCAACAGTTGAGCACCGGGCATCAGCATCAGCCTCAGCCTGCAAAATGTCTGCGATACTCCGATACTACAAACTCCGCCCGTTTTAACCACTACAATTGCCGTACTTTCTCCCCGCGCTTCCTCCAATTTCCACACCTCCATCGTCAAACCCCCACCGTTCGTGTCGCCTCAATTCCTTTTTCGCCAAACCCTACTCTCGAAACTATCAAGGGGGAAATTGGGATTCCAGGAGCGTCACAAATGGGACGGAAGCTCCGACGAATACGATCAAATCAAAGCCGAGGTGAACTGTCCCCGCTGCTCCAAGCTCATGACGGTGCTATTCTCGAATAGACCGCTTTCAATTACCGGTGGTGAAACGGGAATTTACCAGGCAGTGAATATATGTTACAGTTGCCGGACTGCATTTTATTTTCGGCCGTTTAAGCTTGAGCCTCTGCAGGGGAGTTTTGTGGAGATAGGAAGGGTGAAAGGAGGGAGGGAGAGTTCTGGGAATGATGGTGGGAAGAATGGGGTTAAAGTTTGGGAGAAATTGCGGTCTTATAGTGGTGAGCAAGAGAAGAATGCAGATGCCAACGCTGACAGTAATTGTAATCTAGAGAGGAGTAATGTGGGTTCCGCCATGGGAGCTGAGGGTGGTAAAGCAAGGAAGGAGCTGCCAACGCCGAAGGAGATATGTAAGGCGCTCAATGAGTTTGTTGTTGGGCAGGATAGGGCAAAAAAGGTCCGGTTTTCATTTTGGAATCTGGGTCGTTATTATTGTGGCAGTGCATTCAATACTAAGCTATATGCGATATTAGATTCTGCTATCGTTTAATATTTTGATGATAATGTTCGGTGAATTGATTTTTGTTTCTTTTTTCTTTTTGGGCCGTGCTTTTACTTCCATTGGACTAATAGCGTGTGTTGTTGCATAAAAATTTGCAATGATGAGTGCTAGGAAGCATATCCTTAGTTCCTTACCTTTGCAATTTCAGACTTTGTGTTTGAGTACCAGAGCTGGATTAATACACGAATTCCTTGACACACATCAATACTCGCATGTATGTATTTATACATACAAAAGACTGTTAGTTGGAAGATTTGTATGGACTCTTTGAAGTGATATCTCGTGGATTTTATAATGGATAGATAAAAAAATGATAGTATATTCTAACAAATGAGTGGTAGTTCAAAATAAGCATGACTGAAGCTATGGATGGAAAGGAATGGCACAAGTGATTTATGCAACGGAATCCAAATTTATAGTTTTTATCTGTTTTGTTGGAACACATATTGATGCAGTGCATTTCTTGATTTTGAAGTTTGCTGATTCTATTTGTTTATTCTTTCACTTTTCTAGTAAACTACGAAGAACTCATCTGTTGACATAGGCAATGAACCAAACAGATGGTATTCAAAATTATTTTGAGAATACCTTCCAGAGTTTATTGCTTGACAAAAGCATATAATATTTGTGTACATGAAAAGATTATTTGTTGCATCATACTTAAAATAATTTAGCTTCTGTTCTTCAAACTGTCAGAGTGGTGTATAAGATTTTAAAGCTTATCTTTGGAATGAATTTATTCACATGACAGGTCCTTTCCGTGGCTGTTTACAACCACTACAAAAGAATATACGATACTTCTGTACAGGAAGAGTGAGTTAACTTCTTCACTTATCCTTTGTGGAAAATTAGTTTTGTTTCTTGCCCACTAAATATATAGAAGATCTTCACAAAACATGTTTTTTGGATTCAGGGATCTGGCGAGCTTAGTTTCCTTGATGCCACATGCACACACACGTTGAGTAGGATTGCATAAAATTCTGAACACATGATATCTCTTCGAAGAAATATTTTGAATAAATCAATTCAAATCATTTCATTATTTCTTCACGTTTAATACATATAATTTTTGCCAGTCACGAAATAAAAGATGGGTTTCTAGAACAAGCCATTTCTCTCGATACCAATTGGCTTATTGAAACGTACTGAATACTCTCACTTGTTTTCATTGATGTGTAGCTAGTTGAAAACTTCAGGCTGTATCGCTGATAAACAGAAGAGTACAGAACACCATGTGTTGAATCTAAGAACAATGGGTGTAATTTGCAATAGCTTGACATCTGGTTATATAGCATAATGCTCATAGCGCCCTTTCCTAGGCTTTGGGATTGCATGATTAATACATGATGGTAATTATCCACTTTCATTTTAATACCAGGACAGATGCAGAATCAGGTCATGCTGATGCCGAACTTGATTGTTATTTGAACGAAATTGTTGAGCTGGAGAAGAGCAATGTCTTATTGATTGGTCCAACTGGCTCAGGTGTGCTGTGTAATATTTTAGTGCTGTACTTAAAAAACCAGTCCTGATTTTTTTTTTTTTTTTTTTTTTTTTGCATTTTCGATCAGTTATGCTTGTTGTCTCCTTTGGATATATTTTTTACAGTATCTTTCTTATATAATGGGAATCAACATGTGCATGCATTGATTTGTATGTTTCACCTTGATTGAAAGGACAGGGAAGACACTACTTGCAAAAACACTAGCTCGGGTTGTGAATGTACCCTTTGTCATTGCAGATGCCACTTCGCTAACACAGGCAGGTTTGAGATAGTTTGCTAATATATGTTTTTATCACTTGTTTTCATATTTTACTGTCTGTCATTCCATTTTTGAATATACGACTTCCGTGCTACTTGCACTTGCCTATTAATTGGTCTCCGTTACTGGAACTCACCTCTCTTTCCTTCTCTCTCTCTCTCCACCTTCAGGCTGGTTATGTTGGAGAAGATGTAGAATCTATACTGTACAAGTTGCTCATGGTACGTTCATGGAGTTTTTATGTCTCATTTAGACAAATGTGGTGTCAAGAAAATTCGAAATTCTAGTTGTGTGGTCGCTCATCGTCACAAATTACATGAATATGCTTACGAACTAAGAAAAGAAAAAGAAGATCCTAGTCCTAGCTTTGAAAATGATCACGGAAGGACCATCTAAGTTCAATAATGTTATGTCTCAAATATATTTTCAACAAGGTCACTTTCTCATGCTCTTTTCTTTAAATTCATCCCTACGATCATTTCCCAGTATTATAATTTGTGGTGCATTGACTGCATTCCATTGATACAATTTTTTCAGAGTCGTTATGATGTTTTAGAAAGTCTCTGTCATATTTGTCTTAGATGATGGGGGAGCAACTATGCTGTTATATAGAGGGAAAAAATTCTAATTAGTATTAATTTTGAAGTTAAAGTATTCTCATCAACATTAGGTTTCAGCCCGCCCTTCATTGATTGAGATCCGATATTCGTAATCTTCAGAAGATCTTGTACATAGAACTAACTTGACAATTCTTTTAGTCCTTAACGGGGTTACAGAATAAAAACAGAAGTTTCATGCAATAATGATAAGCAGGAAGCATTTACTTTTCATGACCAAGTGTTCCTCTTATGTATAGAATTTGATGATTGTTGGTTGTTTAAAGTAGTACAGTGATGGGAACAGCCTAAAAGCTTCTTAATACTATGTTTAAATTTTGAAGCCTCTGTTTCTATTGTTCCTCTGTCATGTAAAATTTGATTACTGTTGGCTTTTTTCTTGAATGAAGTTTAAAGTAGTATAGTGATGCAAACAGCCTGAACTTTCTTTGTTATATTCTTTTCTTTTGGGTTAAAATTATGATCAGACACATTAATGAGCAAAATACAGAAAGAAAACCTCAGAAGTAAGGATTATTAGATATGTCAGAAATTATATTTATTTCGCTAAACTGCATCTAACAGCTTGGTAAATTTTCTCTTTTTCCTTGTCTTTTGCTAAGAGTAATGTGTTAGTGTTAGAGCTAAAAAACGCAATTTGTGCATGATTTTCAATCCCCCTCTTTTTTTGTTATGCATTCTGAGCATAATATATTGCTTTCTTCCTTGTTCCTTTATAGGTTGCTGATTTCAATGTAGAAGTGGCTCAGCGTGGGATAATATATATTGATGAAGTTGATAAAATAACGAAGAAGGTCTTGCAAAAATATTTTATGAATTTTAAACTTAATTCTTCTTTGTTGCTTGCTAATTTATGTCGTTTGACGTGCAGTCTGAGAATTTGAACATTGGTAGAGATGTATCGGGAGAGGGTGTTCAACAGGCACTGCTGAAAATGCTAGAAGGAACTGTGAGTTCTATATTTTTGCAGTATTCTTCTGCGTTTCGTACAAGTTACTTGCCCTTAAACTCATAAGGAGACATCACACTTTGCCTTTTCTTTGTTCTTTTGCTTTATTGCTATTGTACCTCCTCCTTTATGGACTGATCTAAACTTTATCCTGGTTGATGTTATTACTGTAGTAGTGATTATGTGAGCTTGTGTTTTGTCCTAGATTGTAAATGTTCCTGATAATAGAGCTAGAAAGCATCAACGTGGTGACAACATTCAGGTATACGGAAACTTGAATCATTGTTGATTACTCTTTTTTGATATTTTTGATATTATAGATGGATTTCGTAGTCACTTGTAATCTCTTTTGTGCTACTTGCGCACGAGCGCACATATTTATATATGTGCTGCTTCAAATTAACTTTATTCATCAATATAATTTTTTTTACATCTTTAGAGGGATAAATTCTTGTCTTGATTGGTTGTCTTCTGAATAATTAAAATCATTCGGATGGTCATCTAAGTCGACTGTTCTCATCTTCTGATAACTTCACTTATTCTTATTATCTGGTTTTAAATTCCACTGTGTGCAGAATATGACAATCTAAATTTCTCTTTCATATCCCCTTTCATATAAAGAAATCACTAGAACCAATCAAATAAGATAAGCGGTGACAAATCGAACACATCCAACTTAAAGTTGATATGAAGCGTGTGAGAGAACTGGTTGGAAGAAAATTGGCGGGTTTTCTAGTGGAGATAGAGAACACCACATATGTTATTATGTTTGCATGTACATCATATAAATCTATATCAAGCATGTTAGCAACTGCATATCCTATCTACCCATGGACAGATATGTAAGCATATGTTTCATATTCGTTTGAGTCACAATAATTGTCAACAACAATGTTTGAATAGGATTAACCAGGTACTGAGGTGCTCGTAGGCGAGGCTTAAGCCTCAAGTTAGACTAATAAATAATTCAAAAGAATATAGAAGTATAAAAAATATGCTCATAATAAATAATGCATCATCTTAAAAAAATTATAATAAAACAAATTGACAAAATTAAAAGTTTGGCTTGGTAACAAACATAAAATGAATCAATAAAAGAAAAGAAAATAGCCCACAAAGCTAATGCTAGTAATAGAATGTACTGAAAATGCAAGACATACTGGCAAACGACTTAGTTGTCTTGAGGCTTAGCCTTGAGGTGTAAGCCTCACTATTTTGAGGCATAAGGTTCAGTAAATCGAGACTTAAGCCTCATAAATGGCACTTAAGATCGAGATTCGAGGCGTTTTGTTAAAGCCTCATGTGAGGCGGGATTTGAGGCGTAATCCTCAATTAATTTTTATAAACAGTGGTCAACAATGTCCAGATGATGATTATTCTTCCTATTTCATTGAGATAACTGACAGATAGATACAAAAGATATCCTATTCATATGCGGTGGAGCCTTTATTGATTTGGAGAAGACCATTTCCGAGAGGTAGTCCCCTTTTTTGATTCTTTTGACGAATGTCAATTACATACAATGTTTAATATATCTGAAAGGTTGTGTTCATTATTATTTTTCTCCCAGACGACAAGATTCCTCTATTGGTTTTGGAGCACCGGTACGTACTAATATGAGACTTGGTGGGCTAAATAATGCGACAGTGGCCTCATCTCTGTTGGAACATGTGAGTATCAACATAATGTGTAATGTTCTGTGTTGAGATTTTTCTACATTTCTTTTGATCTTTATCTAAATATTACCCAAGTAAATGACCTGAAGATTGCTTTTGGACTTCCAGATAGAAAGTAACGACCTTACTGCTTATGGTCTCATACCTGAATTTGTTGGACGATTTCCCGTTTTGGTGACCTTGTCAGCTCTAGATGAAGACCAACTTGTTCAGGTTATTCTTTCCCCTTCATCAAATTTTATTGTTCTACTAACTCTTGATGTCTGTCGATGACTTGGGGCCTGGAGGTTCCATTCCTGAAACTCCAAGCTACGCTTCAGTGAGAAGAAAATTACATTCACATGATTATATCCTGTGTTTGGAAATGAAAAGGTCCAGATTGTTTGATTTTTACGTGAGAATGTTAATTTCTTGTGCTCCTGGACATTATATTTGAGAATGTTGGAAGAGACATATCGACTCTTATTTAACTACAGGAATCCCCCAACCCAACAGAGGAAAGAAAAGGAGGGAAGAGGGAGGAGCAACTCTGACATTTATTCCCCTTGCACTCTTTCATCTACGAATGAGTGATAAAATCTAATAGCTGTGATACATGTGTATATACAAAAATGAGACTAAGCAACAGATGCTACCTTTTCACGGATGGCAACCACAACTCAATAACAAACTAAACTCACATACCCAATACATTAGGGGTCGGCTGTATGAATCCTTTTCCATCAGTCCATTTAGTTAGTTAGTCCATTGCGACATCTACTCAAAGATCCAAATCAGCTAGATCTTTATTAACCACAACAAATTATCTTAGTTTTGGTCTACCCACCTCCCTCTTCTAACCTATTCTGCCGAGATTGCATCAATGTTATGAACATGGACCTCTTTAGGTCTACGCAAGATATAGCCCAACCACATATATCCTCCTCCCCTTAATTTATGCCGTTAGCATACATGTTCATTTCTTACCCTATTCATTTTAGCATGACCACACATCCATTTTACATCCTCATTTCTGGTGCATTCACTTTATGCTTCCCTTCAATGGAGAAGCAAAAATGACGCTGGATATAATTGGAGAATTATAGGAGAGGAGGAAAGGGGAGAGGAGAAAGAGGAGAGAAGAAGAGGGAGAGGGGATGATAGAAATTGGGGAGAGAGAATCAATTTATTTCATATAATCAAGTTGTCTGAATTACAACGCATAAGCCCCTTTATATATAGGGTTTTAAAAGACTTTATTCTAAGTAGGAAATATATAATAAAAGCAACTTAATTATGTTTCCTAAAATACGAATTGAAATTGGAAACTAAAATATAATAATATCAATCTAATATTCCATCAAAAAGAAGAAGACTTGTATATGAACAGTAAAAGAAGCTGCTCTTTTTGAAGTCAGTTTAGTCTCTAAATATTCGAAGTTATGTTTTTCTGAGTTCTTTTTTATATTGGTTTTGTAGGTTCTTACTGAACCAAAAAACGCTCTGTGTAAACAATACAAGAGGATGTTTGGCATGAACAATGTAAGCTTATAATTCTGTATCGATAATATTCAGGAATTATGTTACCATTTTATCTCTCTTCTCACAAATTTTAATATAATGGGGTATTCCATTTTTTCATTATTCACTTGATTTACAGGTCAACTTAGAGTTCACAGACAATGCCATGAGGTTGATTGCAAAGAAAGCAAAAGCCAAAAATACAGGTGCACGAGGTTTAAGGGCCATATTAGAAAATATTCTGACAGAGGCCATGTTTGAGGTATAATTCAGTAGGCCAATTTTCATGCTTTTCATATCATGCAAAAGCTAGAGTTAGGAACCTTAGAATTTAGGTTTCAGGTCTTATTGCATTTATACAATTATAATGTGGATACAATTCCATTGAAGCCACAAGTATTAGAGAGAAGGATAATTGACTCCCCTTGACAATAGTTGAAATGCTTGATTTTGCTTTGAATTTACTGTTTTGCTGTTAAGGTCTGTCAGCGCACAACCAGTTTTTTCATGCGTCTATGATTGCATTCCAATATATGTGCAACACAGTAATATATCATCGCACTTCTTAAACCATGATACCACGTTCCGTAGGAAGTATTGGATAGCACTATACATTATCAAAACGGAAAAAAGAAGGTAAAATCCTGTTCATTATACTGTCCAATAGAGCATATCAAATGTGCACGGGGCATCTATATGGTGAGAAGATGCTTATAAATTCAGTTTTCTCAGGAAGCTTGAACATGAAGGCCATTCTGCAGTCCTTATTTATTGCCTGCTTAATTTATAAAATTATAGCGCTTGTGTGTCAACCAGAGATTGCTGTGTTGACTAGATGGCAAGTTGCAAGATTTTTTGTCTCTCTAGCCTACCTTCTTAAATCGTCTTTTGCTACTTCTAGATTCTATCAGCTTCTTCTGTAATACATGGTTACCTAATCATAATGTAAATGCTTGAAGGTTCCAGACGCAGAATTCGGAAAATACTCCGTAGACGGAGTTTTGGTCGATGAAGAGGCTGTTGGTACACTCGATACACCTGGATGTGGAGCAAAAATTCTCCGTGAAAATACTGGGTCAGACAAAATCGCTAGTCAAACAAAATCAAGAGTTACAAAGGTATGCACTCTTATTCCCATGTACATTGACTTCTGAGCTCCTTGGTAGCCAGTCTTAGGCTGTTTTATGCTTTCATTCTTGCATTAACTGCAAGTTAAAGTTCTTCTAGGAAGAAGATACATAAACATTATTTTCTCTCTGCATCGCTAGCCACCTTCATTTATTGGCATTTTGACTCGATTTATCAAGGGTTGTGGTACCCAGATGGAGCTAAAAATGTTATCATGCCAGACTAAGCCCCTGTTTGACTCCCTTTAAAACAAAACATCTATTTCTCATACTTATTTTCAACCACACATTCACACAATAAAATATTTTGCACGTAAATCCAAAATTTTTCCCTACTTTTTAACCACATGTTCTTCAAAAAATCACTATTCAAAGCATTATTTTTACACAATAATGGCCATCAAACGGGGGCTAGCTTTTTCTTGCTTCCTTATTTTGAGTGTTACCGTACTTTGTCATATTTTATGGACCAACCCTCTTTCGGGTGTTCTACTGTTGGCTCAATAAAGTCTGGAGAATTACCCGATTACTGAGGTTTTAATAGTCTTCCATTCTTACGAATATAACTCTATTTGTGGCCATTTTAGCATTAGAGCGTTTAGACACTGTAATTGAATTATCCACATAAACTTTGTTTCACTGTCTTTTTTTTTTCCTCTTCAAATATTTGATTTGATTTTACAGGAAGAAGTTACAACAACGAAGGGAAGCACACGGGAAGATTTAGATGATTCAGTAACAGCCATGAGCCTGTGATGTATCTTTTTTGGAGTATATGTGAACTTTTTTGTATATATGCATAATCTTATAATTTGTGAGATACAGTTCTTCCGTTCCAATGTTTTCCAGTCTTTCCTTCGACCTGAACAAGGTCGGACTCAGACGTTCTTGAAAAGCCGGCGATCATGTGGGCCATATTCAATTATATTTTAATTTTGAAAGAAATTATAAAATAAAATAAAAAAATAAAATAAAAAAAAGAAGAAGAAGAAGCAGAAGTTAGCATAAAGTACATGTTCCTCATGATCAACTGAGAGTCCGTTTGATAGCAAGAGTGAAATTTGGATATAAATAAATTGAATTGCACGGAATTGAATTGCTTGGAATTGTTTTATCGGAAATTGAATTAAAGATGTTTGATTGATATAATTTTTCACATTTCTATTATAATACGTTTGACTTTTTTTTTTTATGCAAATTGTTAATTAAATGGATAAATTTTTTTACCATTGAAGATAAAATATTTATAGATTGCCAAAAAAATTTTAAAAAATAATTTTTTATTTATTTATTTTTTTTTTACATTTGGCTTTGTTTTGTATGGAAATTATCAATTAAATGAATAATTTTTTTTATACTTTATCTTAGAATTTGTTTTTATTACTAAAAAAAAAAAAAAAAAAAAAAAAAAGTGAAAATCAATTCTCATCATATAGTAAGTCATTGAATTTCACAAAATTACGCTTCAAATGGTTGTACCTTGAAATGGGGTGGAAATCAATTTCATGAAAAAAAAAAGCGTTATCAAACGGACAAAAAGTGGAATTTGGAATTCGATTACAACTTTCAGGAAAAATTTTCACGTATGAAACACACCCTAAATTTAATTTCAATTGAGTTTTATAATTTTTATCAATTTTTTAATTAGGTATTTTATTAACTTTTTTTAAAATCCAGCAGGGGCTGAATCACTAAAGCATTTATTGGGAGGCTTTCTTAAAGTAATGGACTTTGGTTACAGTGAAAAAGTGTTTGTTGACAATTTCTTTTTAGAAATTAATTAAAGCTGGTTTTTAATGAAAAATTCTAAATTGACAAAATTATCCTTATTAATTTAGTAAGTTATACATATTCAAAGACACATAAATACAGGAATACATTTATGAAATATCAGTATTATGATTTTGTCCGGTCTATTAAGACTTGTGAAATCAGGAATTGGGCTCAAAATCGAATCGATTAGCAAAAAAATTCACATTTTTAGAAAATCGTCCAAAAATTTGTTGTGCGTCTTATTTTATGAAAATCGTTGATCCATTTTGCTTTTGCCTATTTGAATCACTATAAAATAAAAGAGCGAAAGTAAGGCTACACACGTGTCACCATTTCCCATCGTCCTAATTCATTTTTTCTCTGATTTTCAACATCTCCTCCTCTTCACGCCATCACCATACCGCTTCCATCATTCATCACTTCCATATTTAATTCTTTTTCATACTTTAGCACGCAACATTCACTCCACACCCTCCAACCACTCAATCACGTAACAAACCCGCTTGGATGTGTTTGAAGCTGAAGGTGAAGCTGAAATTGAGCCTACAATTTCAATTGAAGATTACCTCAATGCTGTTGAAGAAGAGGACCTGGTGAATAAATTTTTTTCCCTTTTACGAATTTTGTTTTTGCATTATTCATTTTTCCTAAAGAATTTTATTGAGTTGTATTTCAATCGAAGGTGAGATTAAGATCGCAATTCCATGATTTGATTGTTACTGTTATTTGAATTCGTTTTTTAATTGAGTTTTTGATATGACTTTTTGCTTATTTTCGTCATTGCGTATTTCATATGACTGGAAGTGAGAAGGAAGGTCGAGACACACCCGTGTCTCTGTGAGACACGGAAGCATGAGCCGTGTCTCTGTGAGATACGGAAGCCCACGGTGCCTCCATGTCTCATAGAGACACCCGGGTGCCTTGCCGACACGGAGGCGCACGTGTCTCACAGAGAAGGCACAACCCCACGAGAGGCGGTGCTCCCTGAACCTCCGCTACTACTTTCATTCACATCTGTTTTATAATTTTAACCTATTTCATCTGATTACTGTCTTTTATTTAAGAGATTGTGGTTCTCTTTGTTGATTTTTGGGGTCAAACACTGTCTGTTTATTGTCTATACTTTGTTTGCTGCTTCTGAATTTTGTTTAGAAAAAGATAAGAGATTTCTTGTCATAATTATGCCATTTTAATTGCTAAATACCTCTTCTCTTAATTATCCTTATTGCTGCATTTTTCATAGTCAATGTACAATGCCAAATTTAGCATTATTTTCCATGGATAATTAGAAAGTCCAAAATTATAGTGGACAATCAGGATGGAAGGTAGGTATTTAGAATGCAAAAAATTGCTTAAGGGTTTAGGGTCCATTAAGCATGGAGACGCTCTCTTATCTCCATACTTAATAGAGATAGGGCCCTATCTCCATTGAGCATGGAGATATCCCTTATCATTCTTAATGGAGACATGTCACTGATATTGTGCATCATGGTTATCGAGTTGGCAAAGTCCGAGGAGGTTATTGGGCAATCAGATGTAATTATAATACAAAGAATCCCATGAGTGAAGTATTTTCGTTCATACCGTATTTTCATATCGTTTGTTAAGTGAAGAATCTGGTAAATATGACCATTGATGTTGTTATTGCAGATCTGAAGGGCAAAACAGTTATAATTAGTACCCCTGAAGAGATTACACAAGTGAGTGGCTCAGGAAGAATTTTTTTAGCTCTTTTGAATGAATTTGCTAGAGAAGTGACCACTAGGTTTGAAACCTTACTTTATAATAATGTTTGAAGAAAATAAAGTTGTGCTTAAATTTGTTGTTGGGACATAAAAAATATTGGTAAAATTGAAAAGGAACGTGCTTACCTGTGTGTTCCTTTAACTTTCAGCCATTCACTTTGTCCAATGTAGCCTGGTTTTCATAATTTCTGAGATTGATTCCATGAAGTTAAGAAATGCATGCTTAAAATTGTTACTGGTTTTTTATTTGGCACACCATTCTTGTTACTTTCTGATTATTAATCACATCAACAAGCAATTTCTTAGCTAGGATACTGGTGTTCTTCATTTTTTTTTTTTTGCTCTAATTCGTGCATCTGAATTCTAGGTAGCCACTATCTCTACAAATGGTGAACGAGAAATTGGGGAACTGATAGCACGGGCAATGGAGAAAGTTGGGAAGGAAGGAATCATCACTATTGTTGTAAGTATGTTGCAATTTAGAACTTTCAATTTCTAAATTGTAATGATCTATGCATGATGGATTGTAAGTTATCAACAATCATGCAGGATGGAAATACTCTGGATGATGAGTTGGAAGTGGTAGAAGGGATGAAGCTAGCCTATGGTTATATATCTCCTTATTTTGTTACAGATGAGAAGACTCGGAAATGTGTACATATAGATAGTGGCTAATCATGATATACTTATACTCTTATAATTAGCAACCTCAAGTAGCTGTCAAAACTAAGAATCCGAATACACAATACGAATTTTTTTTTCAAAACACATGAAGCTCATTCCCTAACTAATTAACTTCTAGCTTATCACCAAAAAGAGTAAATGAGTGGATGTTAATAAATAATTAGATATTTATGAGATTGAATTGTAAGTTTTGTGCCATTGCATCTGGACCTCCTGTTTCTCTTCTCAAGTAGTCATGTAAATTGTAATGTTCATTTGATATGAAGCTCTTGTATATTGCATGTGTCTGTTCATTTAGGATCTATTATGTGTGATTGTTTTGATTTTATTTAGACAGGAACTGGAAAATCCCTTGATCCTAATTCACGACACGAAAATTTCGAACATAAACTCACTTGTGAGATTATTGGAGATGGATGTAAAGGTAATGAACTTCATTAAGCTAGTATTGATTTGTTAATGCATAGAGTTCTTATTTTTGTCTTCCTATAATTTGCCAGAATCTTAAAAATTAAGTTCGCTATTGATGATTTCTTCTCATGGTTTGTTTTTACAAAAAAATAGAGAAGAAGTCCTCTGCTAATTGTGGCTGAAGATGTGGGAAGTGAGGCACTGACTATGCTTATAATCAACAAGTATCGTGCAGGTCTAAAGGTAATTGTTCGTGTAGGTGGATAATTTATGAGCCGTTTGTGATTTCATAGAGTGCATGTATAGGAATTTATGATTGAACTTTATGGTTTCTGTTAGATGTGTTGATGCCAAGTGCCTGATATGTGCACTACAAGAGCAACTCATAGGTGGGGCTGTTTTATGGAAGTTATGGGAAGGAATATATTCTTTAATTACCATGTTAGAGAAGGATTCAATCCAGCAGACAATTTTACTATTTTCCTTAATTATTATGTTTGTGTCAGGAAGGATTATCCCTTCCTTTTTATTTTCCTGTAATTCATTTTAATTCTCAGTCATTCTATAGAGGTACGATAATCTCTGTTTGTAATTTCTATTTAAAGGCCTTATGAATAAAGGGTATCAAAAACCTTCTCTTCACAGTTAACATTTAGGAGGCCGTTTTACCTCGAAACAAACCATTAAAGGAGGACAAGGATCCCTCGAAGAATCCTAGATAAATTAAACATAGGTAAATTACGCAAAACCAATCCTTGTGCTTTACCTATTAACAAACCCGTTACGCGCTCTCAAACAGAAGCACGTAACATCTTTCCACCTGACACATTTCAATAAAGAAAATAACAGGTAATCTCTATTTTCTTGGGAAAAAAATTATGTGATTTCAACAAACTATATTGTCTTCAATTAATATATATATATATATATATATATATATATATATATATATATATATATATATAATTCCTTTCCATCTTCTTTTAAACTTATTAAAATGCTGGCAAGCATTTCAACATGCAATATTGCCTTCACAGTCATATAGTCTGACGAGTACAGAATAGTATTTCTTGGAACATATCTGGACGTGAAGATTGTTGGGTTGCTTACGATATTTCTCACTTAGATTTTGATTGAAGCATGTGAAGTAGTTTAGATCGAATAAGTAAGATACTGATAGGTTTTAGTATATTTGAACAGCTAAAAACAACCATGGAGAAGAGTACTGCTTTGTTTGATAAGGAGAAAGCTCAAGAAAGGTTGTCAAAGCTTTCATACGCTGAAAGAATTGAGTGATTTGGTGCTTAGAACTGATAAAACTAATTCTAAAGAAACAAGTGGAGATTCACAAAGAGATTTGTGCTAACTTTGGTGGAAAAAATGTTGTTTTGTTGATTCTTCTAAGCTTATTTGTGCTGCTTCATGACTAGAATATAAAAAATTGTATTGCTCTATTCCATTGTACTTTAGGTATTTTCCTACAACACCGTTTACAAACGAATTTTTCTAAAATTTACATGCAGTTATTTTTAACAATAACGTACAATGCACGTTCTCCCACTAGTTTATAAAAATCACCAAAAATTTGGTACAATAACTCAACTTTTGATTTTTTGTAAATTTATTTATGAATTTTTTTAAAAAACATTGGGTGGATCCCCAGTTCGACCTTTTTTTTTTCGAGTTGATGCTCGGCTCGATTTTAAAACATCGTGAAATATAATTAATTTGTACTTTTATAGATTTTTTTAAAAGGTTTATGGCACGCTTTTATCTTTTTTTTTTAATATTACTATTATTTATCATTTTTAGTATGAAGTGACAACATATAATTTGTTGATAGAGTCATGTTACTTTACCCACTTGATTGACACCTCCTCACATTAGGAAAAAAATATTATTTAAATTACGCGAGATCCACATATTCATGTGAGGGGGGTATTCTTGTTGATATGTTGAAGAGCCTGCTACAGTAATGGACAGGCCCACTTGGCAGGGGTCTGAATTTTCACAGAATCATTGACAGACAAAAAAATTAAAAAATTGCCTACAAATCACGTGTCGCCACAGCAATACTTGTAAGGATTCATCGAAAGAATCTAAGAATACATTTGATTGATAAATATGAAAAAACTGTTGGAAGATAAAATTTACGAAAATCATTTACTATGGAATTGGTTGAAAACAAATTTAAAGCGATTTAACCTTAAAATTCAAACTTTATATTCACAAACAAGCAAAATAGAATTCAAATTCGTGGAATGCGACATTTTTCATAAAATTCGGACGATCAAACGGACCTAAGCACTAACGGGATTTTCCAAGAAAAGATCAATCATCCCACTCCCTTTAAGACTCGAGACACTATTCAGTTGTCAACCTCTCTCTCACTTGCGTTAGGGTTTAAGAAGAGAGAAAACTAAGAAAAAAAAAAACACCAAACAATCTCTCGATTAATCAAATAATATGTAAGAATATAAACGGGCAATCTTTCATCTATGTGATAGCTTTGACACTCAAAAAAAAATAAGCTCTCAGTTTTTCTCCCTCCGATTTAAGCAGTGAAAATTAACAATTGCATTGCGAATATACAGGTGTGTAGAATTATATCGGGTTTTCTATAGGGAATCTAGTTACTGTCTTTAAATATGTAACTTCTTTTTCGTGTTTACTGTGCGTGATTTTGTATTTTGTGATGTATGGATTTGACAATTTTGCCTTTTTAGTTGTTTCTCACGGATTTGGAAATGGATGGTATGCTTGCTCAAAATGACTTTTTCTTGCTTTTATTCTTTTCAATTATATGCATATTGGAATGTTGACTTTCTTTTCATGACTTGAAGTTAATTGTTCCATTTTTAAATGCACAGCTATTTGTGATTGATAAAATTGTTATTATTTTTTAGTTAGAGTGTGTTTAGTGGGAATTAAAATTATATTTTTTTAAGTAGATTGTGATAGAAGTTTTTGAAATGTTTGGTTGAAATGTTGTGGGACGATGAAAAATGTGGTTAACATTGATTGTTTGACTTTGACTTAGATTAAAATCAGATTTTAATCCGGCCCAAACAGGCTCTTAAGATGTTTTACCTTTTTGGTTGACATAGTTATATATACTATATAGTGAGTTTTACACTTTCTAGAATCCTTCATATTGGCAACATGTTAGATTTGGATTCTTCATTGCTTGCTTGGCACCTTTGAACCAATGCTATAGAATCAGCACCATATCTGAGTTGATTTTTTTCTTTAATTTCTATTTTAAATTTTAAATATCTGTCCCTGAACAAAGAATCAACTTGGCTCTATTGTAATGTATTTATTTTGTAAGTCTTTGATATTCAATTCCAAAGCCCGTAATGTCAGCTTTTTTTCCCCATCTTTTTGCTATGTGTGTAATCATATACTTCTGTTTCCTTGTATCAGTTATTAAATTCACTTCGTCTCATGTTGAACACATTTCATTATTTCTTTTTGTTATGCAACATGCCAACAACTTTTAAATTCTTGTCAAATTCTTTTTCCCCTTAAGAACAAATTAATTATGTAGAATTTCTACTGTATCTGATTTATTATTTAATTGTTAATTAATATGCTAACGTATACTTTTGTTCTTACTTTGGTAGCGAAACTGTTTCCTTCTGCTGGTACACTCTTCGCTGAACGATTTGTCAAAGAGTTCTGCAGAGATGGCGAACTTAACCTTAACGGGCATACTTGAAAAGGTAGCTATGGGTGCTATTTAGTCTGAGTTATTTATCCTTTTAACAGACTTGTGGCACTCCAGTTAAATTTGTGTATGCAATGCAGATGACGGGGAAGGACAAGGATTACAGATACATGGCAACTTCTGATTTACTTAATGAATTAAACAAAGAGGGATTCATACTTGATGTTGACCTCAATGTAAAATTGTCTAATATTGTTATCCACCAACTTGATGATGCTGCAGGCGATGTTTCTGGATTAGCTGTAAAATGGTCTGTACTGGATTTCCTTATTGACAAAGATTAATGCGATTGTTGTTCTCAGCTATCTGTTATTTTATTTAGATACAAGATTGGTTTTTCTTGCTTTATTTTCCTTGAATTTTGTGCTAGATTGATCAAGTTCCTTATTTTGACATCTAGATATTAGTAATTTATTTCCTATTTAATTTGTTTGTTCCTGCTTTTCACCCATTCCTTTCTTTAGGGTGAGTTGGGTTATTTTCTATCCCCCTTGTGCAAATATGTTTTTTTATTCATTCTAACATTTTGTGTTCACAATTGTCTTTTGTGGTTTTATTATGTCTCAGCTATCTGTTATTTTATTTAGATACAATATTGGTTTTTCTTCCTTTATTTTCCTTGAATTTTGTGCTAGATTGATCAAGTTCCTTATTTTGAGATCTAGATATTTGTCATTTATTTCCTATTTAATTTGTTTCTTCCTGCTTTTCACCCATTCCTTTCTTTAGGATGAGTTGGGTTATTTTCTATCCCCCTTGTGCAAACATGTTTTTTTATTCATCCTAACAATTTGTGTTCACAATTGTCTTTTGTGGTTTTATTATTATGTTACCTATATTCATATTTCATCTTGTTTGATATTTAAGATTGTAGTTTGGGCATTAAGTCCTAGTACTGGAATCTTAAGATTTAGAGCCTGCAAAGTTCAATTTTGATTGATATGGGACACTAGAATATAATTTTTTGGTAGCATAGAACGAAGCTTCCATTTTTTTATTTTTTATTTTGGAATTTAATGTGTATATGTTAATTTCTTTTCCATGCTGATTTGTTGCGTCACTCTCTCCCTGAAATTCAAATATTGCTGAGTCCTTCTATAGAACTTATTTGAAGAAAATAAGGGGATGTGAGCCATTTTGTGATTGAAAAAAGGTTATAAATCGTGTTCAAGGAGTCTATCTAGTCTGGTGGTGAAAAATTTAGAAAATATCATCCTCAAGTTACTTTGACAATGGTTGCTTTATTGCTTCAATTTGGGATTATATTGTTAGACCTTGCTAAAGTTGCACTCCGAAAGATATTATATCAGCAGCTTCATTCTTCTTATTTTTTTTTATTTTGCTTTGACGTGATATTTAGTCTTGCTCCACTGGTGAAGAAAATTTGCGATCAGCAGATTCTGGAGATGACTAATAAGCTTTGTGATAAACTGCTGAATGGAAAAGAACAACATCGAGACATTTCGAGTATTGCTTTGAAGACAATTGTTTCTGAAGTTCCTACCTCATCCATAGCACAATCTGTACTTGTATCCATATCTCCAATGTTGATAAGAGGAATAACTTCCCAGGTGAGTTATTATATACCATTCGACACCATTGGTATCACGTGCAAGGCTAATAGAATACTCTGATGATGGTTCTTTTGCAACTGATTTCTTGTTTAACATTAGCCAATGGTAGATGGTTTGAGATTCAAGAGGAGGATGTTATCTCAATGTTTCTTTGAAAGGGATAAGAATGAGCCCCTTAATAACTTTCACTGTGCTAAATAGATGATGCAGATTTTTTGGTTCCCAAAGTTCGTTGATTAGTTGTCAAATCTTTCCATTCTCCAAATTGAATTTGCACTCAATGCATTTCAGCAAATTTTATCCAGTATTGGGTCACTTTAAGTTCATTTCTTTGGCGATCTGAAAGTTAATTAGTTTCAATTAGTCTAGAACTGCATCATGAGCTGTTGGTTTTTAAAAATCTGTAAAGATGTCATCTGCTGATCATATGGTAAAGTACCTTTAAGCACAAGAGCAATTGATCTCTTTCACAAGCTAGGGATGCATGGGTAAATGACACCGTGTTAACTAACCATAAATGAAGTGGAATAATGATATTTTTAACTCCTGTGATTGCAAAGCTACACGACGCCAACACAACCTGACTTCATTCGCTTTGTGACATATGATTTTTACAATTGCTTCTATGATGCTAGCAAGGGGTCTCTTTATTAGAAACTCTTGCTTTCCTTATTGGCTTTAAAGGCGATTAAACACTATATGCAATGAGCTTGCATTTTATTTTTGAAATCCTTGGAAGCTTCTTGGTTGGATTTCTCTTGTTGCTTTTATGGTCTCAATTTATTGGATGTGAAATAAGCATTTATTGAGGTTTTCTTTATTGTCACATGAACGAATACCTTTTCTATCATGATGATTTAGGATGTTCAGAGAAGAACCGGTGTATTAGAGATTTCAAAGATTGTCTCTCCCTAGGTCTGACAAATATAAATCAAGAATGTCACTGTGTTCAGTGTTTTGTATTTCATAATACGAGCACGAGCATGGCAATTAATAATTACTAGAACAACTAAGTCTTTTTCTAAAAATTTGTTGTTGGAAGCTAGATGACTAATTGCAAAACTAATTTTTTTATGCCCTTTGAAGCTTCAACTTGTCTTTCCTTTTTTAAGGGAATGTCCACTGAAATCAAGTGCGAATGCCTCGATATATTGTGTGATGTTCTTCATAAATATGGAAATTTAATGGCATCAGATCATGAGGTATTATTAGGTGCATTTTTGCCTCAGTTGAGTTCCAATCATGCCAGTGTCCGGAAGAAGGCTGTTTCATGTGTAGGTAATTACAACTGAATGTGCAAATCTTTTGAAATAGTGTATTGGTCTTTCTATATTGTGTATACCTTGATCTGGTAGTCTTGATATTTACTATAAATCTAATTAAGTTTAACACTCTGCCTTCAGCGTCTCTTGCTTCAAGCTTGTCAGATGATTTGCTGGCAAAAGCTACAGTTGAAGTTGTTCAGCTTTTGAAAAATAAGGCCATAAAACCAGAAATTACACGCACAAACATTCAGATGATTGGGGCTTTAAGGTAATTAACATCAGTTTGATTTCTCGAATGATGTTTGTATGTGTCCATTAATAACCCTTGAATATTTGGTTTGCAAGTCGTGCCGTTGGCTATCGCTTTGGTCCCCATCTTGGAGAGACTGTTCCAATATTACTTAGCTACTGTACATTTTCAGAGAATGATGAAGAGCTTCGTGAGTATAGCTTGCGGGTATATAATTTTTTACATATTGTTTTAAGGTTACCTTTTGTTGAAGTTATGCTATAATGAGGTATTTCCATTGTAGGCTCTTGAGAGCTCTCTGTTGCGGTGTCCCAGGGATATTTCTTCCTATTGTGACAAAATCTTACATCTTACTTTGGAATGTCTTAGCTATGTTCCTAATTTTACTGATAATAACATGGAGGAAGACACAAATGATGAGAGTTATGTGGTGGAGGAGGATGAGTATGTCATGCACTCTTTTGGAATTCTAAGTTAGTTATTTATGATAAAAATTTGTGAAAATGTGTTATTTTCTTGGATTTGTAGCGAGAGCGCTAATGAATATACTGATGATGAAGACGTGAGCTGGAAGGTCCGTAGAGCTGCTGCCAAATGCTTAGCAGCCTTGATTGTTTCTCGCCCGGAGTTGCTATCAATGCTATACGAGGAGGTATCCATTGTATAAGAGTTTTGAACATGGCTCTAGTGAATTTGGACCATTCGCTTTGGATATTATGGAAATTTATTAATTTATCAGTTACACGTCCAAGGATCATTAAGTCCTATGAATTGTCATTAGATATTGAGTTTTAATTCTCCCTCAAACTCCAAAGAACTTTGTTTTCATGTTACCTTGTGTTTTCAGTATGATCCTTATAGAAGTCTTATTTACTTTCTAGCGCAAAAGATCCTAGTTTAAATCATAACCAACAATGACATTCTCTTTAAGTTCAGATTGTTCATTATATCTGACCTATTTACTAATTTAGCAATGCCCATATAATGTAGTTATCACACTATTGAAAATCAGTAATAAAATGCTCATACCTTCCTTTAAGCATCATCTTTATAAGCAATGTCGAACACTTTAGATTCCCTTTCTGAAACAATGTTTTAAAAGGTCAAACCTATTTGTTTGGTGGTAAATTTTTTAACTGTTGTAAAACGAATTTGTTTATGAAGTTGTCTAATTGGAAAGTTTATGTGACTATGATCCTTGCTAATGGAACAAAACTCGTGGCTTCCCCGAATATTAAGAATACTAGAGTTTCAGTTTCCAATGTTGTTATTGAACTACTTATATAAGAAATTGGGATATGGAAGTATAGGTTTCTTTTGTATACAATCTACTAAAATATAATGATAGATGAACAAGGCTGTGAAATATATTCATTTTCAGGCTTGTCTGAAGTTGATTGATAGGTTTAAAGAAAGGGAAGAAAATGTCAAGGTATGACTGAATGACATGACTACACACCTTATAGTACTACCACTTGGTTGATTATGTAATTTTATTTAAGCTGCAGATGGATGTGTTCAATGCCTTCATTGATTTACTGCGACAAACTGGAAATGTGACTAAAGGACAGACAGATTTTGATGAATCAAGGCAAGAATGTGGTTCTTTCAGTTTGACTTGTTAGATTCTTGTGCTGAAATGTTGTATTGTGTTTAACCTTTTTGTTGCTAACGATTTTTGATAAAGTGTTCTTTCTGTTACATCTTACATAATGCAGGGCTGAACTGGACCCTATAACAATTAATAAAAAAGGATCTACTCAATGGCTTTATTATAAATAATCATTGAAGGAAATTTGGATTACTTTTCTTCTGTTATCTTGCCATCAGCATGAGCATTTGGAGATAATAGCTCCCATCTAAGGACATAATAAATCAACAAATCATTGAAGTTAGTTGGAAAGCTGATTGAGATTGGCTTGCGGGTTTAATGTCACTTAAACGCTTTTTCATCTAAAAAAAGAGAAGGAATATAGTGTCCTTCGCACCTGATTCACAAAAGAGATTCATTTAATAAAGATACGTGCTTTAGATCTACACATTGTGGCATGGTTGCATATTCTGAACCTACAGGTCATGAGTTCACTAACTTAAGAAACAGGTGAAGATGAGAACAAGTGAGAATAGTGAGCTTAGCCAAATTTTCTTTAATGGCCTTGGCAAAGTCTTATCTATTGTTACTTTCTCAACTTAATGTGTAAATTTTGGCACCAAAGGTTTGACAAAAGAACTTTTAGTTGTTTCCAAACAGGGAAGATAGAGATCAAGAAATCAAATTTTAATTATTTGTGGAAACATGAACACTCACTCTTTGTACTCTTTATATTTTTGAGTTCTCTGTCACAAAGGGATTTTTCTTACCTTCATATTTTTGCTAATTCTGATGATAAAATTCATATTTTACATGATTCACTGTTCTTTTCCCATTTTTTGTTGAGATGAGAGAAAAGGGATTTCCCTCAGTAGAATGTTGAAATCTGCATTGACTTTTGGATTCTGATGCTGTGACTTGGCATTGCATTCAGTCCCAGATACATGTTGAAGCAAGATGTCTCAAAAATTGTTCGATCTGTAAACAAACAACTGCATGAGAAATCTATCAAAACGAAGGTGGGATTGTACCTCGTGTGATCTTTTGGTGATCAACTTGAGTTTCTACATCTGATCACATTGTTTATGCCTACAGGTTGGTGCCTTCTCGGTCTTGAAAGAACTGGTAATTGTGCTGCCTGATTGCCTTTCAGACCACATTGGATCTCTTACTCCTGGAATCGAGAAAGCATTGTGTGTAAGTTTGTGCCCCCTTTGACAAGGTGCTCATTTGTTTGAGTTCTGTAAGTTTTTCTGTTGTAAGTTCTTTCTTCTGTTAACAGGACAAATCCTCTACCTCAAATTTGAAGATTGAAGCTCTTGTTTTCATAAGATTAGTGTTGGCTTCACATGCCCCTTCTGTTTTCCATCCGTACATTAAGGTAATGCGTAACATAATTGTTCGCCTTTCCATAGAAACTATTAAGAATGTGACAACTTTCTTGAACTTCGTGGAATATAAGGGTTTTCTGAAAACCTTTATCTTCTAATTGCGAAAGTCACTGTTGCCACTTTTAAAAAATTGAAATTTTGGCAAGTCATTTGTAAAATGATGCAATACGAGTGCTTGTAAAATTAGTACTTTTTCATGTTATTGTAATAGCATACGTCCATTATTTGATGATGAACATATCATATTATTATGTTGTGACACCTGCTCGAGAAAAAAGTAATTGTGCCTTTATCAGATAACATTAGCTGTAGAATGGTTGATATTGCTTGAATATCTGTTTATGGAGTGTCAAAATATGAAGATCTAGAATATTACTGGTTCTGATCATAATTGTATGCCTAAAAAATGCTTTGGAAGAAGTAAAAAGAAGCTATGCAGCACCTTAGGAGTAGATTATGCAGCATCTAGGTCATCCTTTTGAAATGCTCAGTGGATGATGGACACCTGTCAGTTTCCCTGCCCTAGAGCTTCAAATCTGCTAATCATCATTTTTGTTGAAATTTTGAATCAAATTCCTAAATAGCTCTCTTGAAGTGTGTCCCTGAGGGTTGGTGCACTAATAGAAATCTGGATGGACTCGTAGTCTCCTGATTAATATCAGGTCTATTCTTTGAGATGTGGGGTTGGATCAATCACCGTGATAAGTATTCAAATTCCACCAATCTCAACCATTATCCTCCTCACCACCACTACCAGTCATTACCCTCATCATTTCAAGACACTGCGATGACAATTATGATATCTACGGTTACCCCACAATCTCCTCACAAGCCATCACTGCTACAGGCACAATCAATATATCAAAACCCCAAAAATCAACTATATCTAAAGATCTTTTAGTGTCCGTTTGGCACCACTGTTGTGAGTAGATCATTTACCAGTGAGCTCTTTTTATCAAAAAAGTTGATAACTGTTTGGTTGCCGACAAAAAGTGTTACGAACATTAAATTGACTGTTTGATAGCATAACTATAAAAAAATGCTTTTGATTTATTTGATGTTGGTTTGGGAGACATGTTTGGGAGACATTATTTGAACTGAAAAATGATTTTTTGGAGAATGTGGTTAAAAAGTAGGAAAAAGTTATGGGTCCATGTATAAAATTATTTTATTGGGAGAATATGTAGTTATAATGAGTTTGACGAAAAATGATTTTCAAATAAACTTTGCTAAACAAAAGCTAATTGTACACGAATAATTATTTGACGAAATATTATTTCTTTATTATATAAAATCTATGAGTAGGTGATACATCTGAACAAGAAAAATACTTCAATTATATTGTCATGGACTCATGGCACAATATTTTAAGGATAAATCGTATTATAAGCTTTTCTAAACAAACGGTAATTGCACATATTGCAACGAAATATTATTTCTTTATTATATAAAATTTATGAAATTAAATATCTCAATTTAATTATCATGGCACAATATTTTAAGTATAAATCTTATTATTTAAAATTTATTTGCTTAGAGCTTTAAAATATAGCACATGAATATATGAAATATCATAAAATTATGAAATATTATAATTTCTTGTATCATCTTAAATTTCATTTCTAAAATATGTTATCATTTATTAACAAATGAAAAATAATAAAATAAAAATTAAGAACAAAACATGTCTTAGTAACTATTCAAAAAGAATATTTAAATTATATACAAATTGATGTGTAGTAAAATTAGATATATTTGGTATTTTATTATAAAGTAATAAGAATAATTAATACAGATTTTAACTTCTCTGGAACAACTTAAAAAGTTTTTTTATTTAATTATTATTATTATTTTTCAAGCACCTCTTTGATTGCAACCAAACAATTGGGTTTTTATACAGAAGTGCTTTTGAGCTCCCAAAAAGGCTTCCCGAATTATTTGTCTATCCTGCGCCATCCCGGGAACCAAGGGACAACTCATTTGGTATAATTCAAGATTGTGATATAGAGTTCTCATGGCGTGCTTAGAGTGATGATTATTGATATTCATCAGACTTGTTAATCTGAGGGATTGTGAGAGGGTTTGTTCTCTAACAATGGTTTAGTTATGCATTTCTTAGGCCATTTCTGCTCCCGTTATATCTGCTGTTGGTGAACGCTATTACAAAGTTACTGCAGAGGCGTTAAGAGTATGTGGAGAACTTGTACGTGTCGTGCGACCAAATATTGAGGTCAGTTGCCTTTTAATCTCTTCATTATATATGGATTCTTTGGCATTTGCTGGTTCCTTCCTAAACCGTTAATGAGTTTTTCTTGGTCAGGGTTGTATTTTTGATTTCAAACCGTATGTCCAACCCATATTTAATGCCATCATGGCACGCTTGATAAATCAAGATCAAGATCAGGTTAGTTCCCTATACATGCAGTGCATTTCATTTTCTGGCGTCATGTTTTGTTAACAGTTTCCCTTTTGCAGGAGGTTAAAGAATGTGCGATTTCTTGCATGGGGCATCTTGTTTCTACATTTTGGTGATCATCTTGGTGGGGATTTAGCTGCATGCCTTCCTGTGTTAGTAGATCGAATGGGAAATGAGATAACTCGACTTACAGCCGTGAAGGTACGTTTGAATTCTAATTTTCTGGGCTGTTCTTTTTCTGTGACTTCATGGTTACGTTAGCATGCCCCCTCTTTGAGAATGTAATATTTGATTGACTGGATGCTGGAACTACCATTAGTTGTTGCAGCACTCTGTAATTGTTTGAATGGTGTGATTTGGATTTGTCTAATGTGCTTTAGTGGGGCAAAAGCTAGATATCAACGTGGGGAAGTTAAACATGAATTATTTATGATGGTGGAACTACTATGGACGAGTTGCTTACAATCAATGTTTTAAAAGGCGAATGCATGAATAAAAACATTTCACTTTCCTCAGGTCGAGGCGTGAGCCCAAAGGGCATGGCTTGTAAGCCCCAATTTTTTTATATTAGTACTTTTAAAGATGGTAAAATTAAAAATTTGACAAGTGCAGATGGAATTTGGTAATTGATTGATACAAGTTAAACATTTGATTAATTTCATTTGCAAATGAATGGTGAGAACATGACATTAAATCAAGATGGAGCGAAAAGAATATTCATGTAGCTCACTCTAGGTAGTATGAAATGTCTTTGTTAAGTAGAATTGCAGTCCTTGAGTTTTATCTCAATGGGTTGATGTGATAAAAGAAATTGATTTGACCTTTTCCCTTTCCATTTTCCATCAATATAAGTTAGGTCTATTCAGGTATCCCTTGGCAAAATAGTTGGGCACCAACTATTTGGCTTAAAATGTTTAAGATCCATTTTGACAAGTAGTATCTAGCACAACTTTTTAAGTACCTCAAGCACATTGGAGGCCCTCATTGAAATCCTATGTTATGTCCAATTCACGGCGCACTCCACGAATCTGGACTCTACCAACTTGATGGCACCACAAAGTTCTCTTATAGCTCCTTTAAGGAACTTGTCAAAGCTATGGAAACACAGCAGGAAATGAGCAAAAATGTTTAAGCTCCATGTTAACAAGTAGTAGTTATCCAAGGCTTTAGAACCATCTGTGTGACTAAGACCTATTTGAGATGGGACGAGGAAATGTTACATTTTTATTGCAATATAGTTTTGGAGATACGCTTTCTATTTGCTGGATATGTAAGTTTTGTTTTGGGATATCATTTAAGTTGTTTTACATGTTTAATTGTTCCCTTCTAATTTTTCTCCCCCAGGCTTTTGCTGTCATTGCTGCTTCTCCGTTGCACCTGGATCTGTCATGTGTTTTAGAGCATGTAATTTCTGAGTTATCTGCATTCCTAAGGAAGGTACTTCCAATATATTCTATAGAATTATCTCGAGCACAACTTTCTGAATTAGAGGAAAAGCTACTGAGTAGCTCTCATCCTTTTGGAAAATAGGCTAATCGAGCATTAAGACAGGCGACGCTGGGAACTCTAAATACTTTAATTGTTGCTTATGGTGATAAAATTGGTTCTTCCGCTTATGAAGTGATCGTTGTGGAACTTTCAACTCTGATAAGGTTATACTTGTATTTGTTTACTACAGATGTCTGTTCAATTAGTGTTTTTAGTTGCAATTCATGTTCTTCAATTTGCTTGATAATTAATTTTTAAGTGACTAGTAATTAAATGAGTAAAAATTCTTCCTTCTGCTTTTCAGTGACTCAGACTTGCATATGACTGCTCTGGCCTTGGAACTGTGCTGTACCTTGATAGCTGATAGTAAATCAGGTCAAAATGTTGGTTTGACCGTCAGAAACAAAGTTCTTCCACAGGCATTGACTCTAGTGAGAAGCTCATTGCTGCAGGGGCAAGCACTTTTGGTATTATTTTTGTGTTGCATTGACTTAGTCGTGGTGTAAATTGTAAAATTTCTGCTTACTGTAAGTTATAACCCCTCCTTTATGGACACTGCAGGCACTAAAGAACTTCTTCCGTGCCTTGGTTTACTCAGCGAATACTAGCTTTGATGTGCTACTAGACTCCCTTCTTTCAACTGCAAAATCATCTTCCCAGTCTGGCGGAGTTGCAAAACAGGCTTTATTTTCCATTGCTCAATGTGTGGCAGTTCTCTGCCTTGCTGCAGGTGATAGAAAATGTTTATCTACTGTAAATATGCTCACAGATATCCTGAAAGCCGACAGCACGACCAATTCAGTACGTAAATATGCTCTCCTTTCAATGCCTGCCTTAATTTGCTTGGATTACATAGATGGATATGTTTTAGATGAAATTTTTAACATATGCTTGGATGTTCTATTAATTGATTTAATCAAAATTAGTTGTTGACTCCGAACCTCTGCTTAGTTAGTGCACCGCATTAAAAGGATCCGTGGGGTAATTGGAAGATATAATTATGTAGGACTCAGGATTCAGCCTTTTCAATGTTTGCCCTTGTTAATGACTACCTTAATTTTCGATATCTAGCAGAAGTATTTTTGCTTAATTTGCTCCAATTATGGGAAATTGGAAGATCTTGAGTTTACCCTGTAATGGACATTATCCTATGAGTTTCTATTTCTGACTGAAATACTGTAAAAGAAGGTTAGGTGTATGACCTGTCAATCATATTCTTGTAGCCTGTCTGCTTATTTTAGTATCAGAACAGATATTGGGCTTCTTGATTCTGGCAACTATCTGGATTTTGTTGGAAAATATGGCACTTCCAACTTAATTTGGTGTTGGAATATGTTTCATATACTGCATTATATGCACCTCCACAAGCCTTGGTTGCTTTGAACTCATTGAATAGTTTTGGCTGTCTATTGTTTTAAATTATTTCAGGATAAAATGAGTTGATTTCTGTAATGACCCGGCCACTGTGCCCAAGCCATTAACTTACATACTGTCTGCTCTGGGAGAACTTGAACTCATCTTATCCCTCACGAATTTCTATTGCGTCCACATGAGTCGAACACATGACTTTCTTTTAAGAGAGATTTTAAGTTGAAATCTGTTAACGGTCCAAAACTTATTCTTTGAGTCATTAAAGACGTATCGTAAAATAAGAATTAACTTTCAAAAAAATATAAATTTTGTCCCAATTACAATAATTGAAAAAGAAGAATTACTCAGTCATAGAAGTAAAATAATACATTGTTCAATAATATCTTTGTTATACTACTAGTGGCTAGTTCCAAACTCCAACGTTTCAAACCTCAATTACCTAAAAGGGGGAATAATCACAAACAATAAGATAAAATCTCAATGAGTTACATAAATTGTATTTTATATTTAAAACTTTACACAAGGAGACAAGAATTAGAAACCAAACTTAGGTGGCCATAATTCCTGTATATAATCATAACATACATATGGAGACACGGGAATTATGAATCGAACTTCATGGCTATAATTCCCGTGCATAGCATTACTGAACTCCGGTCCCTTGAACTTACATATATAGGACCTATATTATATTCATAAATCGAATTCCGTATTTTAAAGTATGAAAAATGATTCAACATACAACGTACGACTATACTTATCTCGTAAATTTTAAAAGGATTTGATAAAACACGTATGAAAGAAATTGACCTCAAACAAACCGTTTATGAACTGTGTGTAGTGTGTCAACAATCATAGTTTTATATATATGTGCTTGTGTGTGTGATTGATTTTCTAAGTATCGGTGCTTAGTTTATGCTAAACACTCGGGCGACGTGACACACTACAATAGGTGGTGAGAGATAATGGTTGATTATAAAATTGATTACACTACCTATTGTAGTGTTCTACAAATGCTAAGCACCGATGCTTGAGAGATCAGTTCCCTATATATATAGATGTACATAATTATAGTAACCATATAATTTAAATCAACCATTCATAATTATGTATATATATAAACGTACGTAATTATAGTAACCATATAATGTAAATCAATCAATCATAATTATATATAAATTTGCACACACACACACACACACACATATATATATATATGGAAATATTGGATGAAATTAAGTAAATTTCCTTATTTATGTGTGGATATATATATATATATACACACACCATAAATATTCATACCATATATAATTAGTTCAGAAATTTCACTTGTAATCTGTCAACTATTGGCCGATATGCAATTTGATCTCCTATCTTTCTTCATCTTGCACTAAGGTCCTAATTTTCATAATTAACTACTATAAAGGATTTTTGGGGTATTATAATTTCTGCGTTTATATTGTTCTTTATTTGTAATTTGAGATAATTCCTTTCTAAATTTCTGAATGGTCTTTTTTTATCAAGGAAATTTAATTGTACCTTGTGTTGGACTTTTATCCTACCATCTGTATTACTGCTACTATTCTTTTCTTATTCAACATTGTTGTCTTATAGGCCAAACAACACCTTGCCTTGCTGTGTTTGGGGGAGATTGGGAGGAGAAAAGATTTAAGTTCACACACCCATATAGAGAATATCATTATCGAATCTTTCCAATCACCTTTTGAGGAGATAAAATCTGCTGCATCTTATGCTCTAGGAAATATTGCTGTTGGAAATCTACCAAAATATTTACCCTTTATATTGGACAAAATTGATAATCAGCAGAAGAAGCAGTATCTATTGCTCCATTCCCTGAAGGAGGTGTGGCCCCTGAACATAATTCTTTCTAGAGGAAATTCCTTTTTAACCGGCATTTGTTGATACTTTACATTCTTACTGAAATTTCTCCCTCTTACAGGTCATAGTGAGACAATCTGTGGATAAAGCTGAATTTGATGATTCCAGTGTTGAGAAGATTACTAATTTGCTCTTTAACCACTGTGAAAGTGAGGAAGAGGGAGTTCGCAATGTTGTTGCCGAGTGTCTAGGAAAAATTGCCCTTATTGAACCAGGAAAACTTGTTCCAGCACTAAAGGTACTATCTCAGAAATATATGTTCTTTTATCCATGCTATGTGCAATGCGTTATCAAATCTCTGCAAGACTAAACAATTTACTTGCATATAATTGCAGGAGAGAACAAGCAGTGCAGCTCCATTCACCCGAGCAACTGTTGTAATTGCGGTCAAATATTCTATAGTAGAGCGTCAGGAGAAGATAGATGAGATTTTGTACCCTGAAATCTCATCCTTCTTGATGCTTATCGAGGATCATGATCGGGTAATTTCCTAACATTTATGAAAATGCTTCTACCTTGATGTATGCTATATTGATACACTATATCTTCCATAATTTTTCCATTTACCATTATGTTTTATATCTCTCTCTTGGATTTTCTGGTATTTTTCCAGGACCAAATTTGATTTATGTCATGTTATATTGGTTACTGAGCAGCTTGTAAGGCGTGCAGCTGTATTGGCCTTGAGTACTGCTGCTCATAATAAGCCAAACCTAATAAAGGGCCTGCTTCCAGATCTCTTGCCACTTCTATATGACCAGACAGTAATTAAGGTAACTAATCTTTTATAAATAACATTTTTCTCAATTTGTTGTCTCCTGTACAGACACAAAAATTAAATGCGCACTGTACGAAGTTAAGAAATTGCAAGACAATGGAATTATTCTGCAATATTTTGTTGCCTTCGGAATTAGAAGCTAATGTTGCGGGTTGCATGATAACTCTGAGCGTTAGGAGTAGTCCAAATTTATTGAGTGTCAACTGAATTTGCATAACATTGTTATCTCTATAAAAAAAATTCTTTTTAATGGCAGAGACAGAATACATCTCAGATAAAAACCTCAATTTTTTTTTTTTTGAGTGGATTGAATTCAAGTGAAATGGCTATCCTCTACTTGAGAATGGTGCCACAACCAAGATTTTTTCTTCGAGAAAATAACGCTGCAACCCTTTTTAACTAGGGAGATCGAATCGATCAGTTTCCTTCAGTGCCACGTCGATCAGTAATTGAACTTCATTTTGTGGATTTGAATGTGGTGTCAGGATGCAGATGTGCATATGCTGGATTCATTAAATATTCAAATTATAGGATACACATTTATGGCACAATATTTGTATTCTTGCCTTGTTTCTTTACTTTGTGCAATGACATAGTTTGTCATGTAACAGACTTCTTAAAACAGAATCCTTACCTGTTTTTTAAAAGGAGAAAAGGAAAAAGGAAAACTCTCAGATATACATTTCCCATATTTTTGTCCAACTGGTACGGCTTTGACTTTGGTGTATTTACAGGCCTCTATGTAACCTATTGCGCTCTAGACATATTCTATTGTGTTCTCGTGAGTACTCAGGTCTGCATCTAGCATCACCTAGTGTTTACAAAATAAGTTCATGTGATGTGTCTCCCTGTAGTTATACCTAATAAACTTGGAAATTTGTTGCTCGTGGAATATGTAATGATCATCATCTTCATTATTTACAAGTTCCAGTGAGGATTAATTTTGAGCAATTTACCTTATGTGATTATTTTTATTTAAGAAATATATCGAGACTGTTTTTGATGGGATTCATCTGCCAAAGCTGCGCCTTTTTTTTAATAATAAACATTGTGATAAAATTTGGTTCACCCTTAGTTATTGAATGCAAAAACATTAAAAATAAGAAATTGTAAGAGTTACTTTGCTCTTCATTCTATAACTTGACAATTTTTTGTTGCTTACCATGCTGTTGGAAAAAAGCCCCGGCTCACTGCGCATTATTTCTTTAGACTCCTGGCCGCAACTAAGATAGATTTTAATCTCTCTTAAAATAGCATATTTGCCTTCTTAATGTGAACAATAGGGTTCTCATTTGTCTTTTGTTCCTTTTTTGCCTTCTTTCTGCAGAAAGAATTGATAAGGACAGTGGATCTAGGTCCTTTCAAGCACACAGTAGATGATGGGCTTGAATTAAGGAAGGCTGCTTTCGAATGCGTGGATACTTTGTTGGATAGTTGTCTTGATCAAGTGAATCCTTCATCTTTTATTGTTCCATACCATTTATCTGGTTTAAATGGTGAGTTCTTTATTGAACCTAATTGGTGCTGTTGTTACATTTTCTAATGATAATATTGAGATAAATAATAACGTTGAATTGTTTTGAATTCCCTTCAAAACTTGCATTGTAATATTGCGTGTTCTTAATATTTTTCTACCCTCAGATCATTATGATGTGAAAATGCCTTGCCTTCTTATCCTTTCGAAGTTGGCTGATAAATGTCCTGCTGCTGTATTGGCTGGTAATGTTTCCTTTAGTTTTAGAATGCAGTTAAACCTTGTATTTGAAAACCAGTTATTTTAAATTAAATTTGAATCCGTTCTTACCTAATTATTGCACATCCAGTTTTGGATTCTTTGGTGGATCCTCTCCAGAAAACTATTAGCTTTAGGACTAAACAAGATGCTGTCAAGCAAGAAGTAGATCGTAATGAAGACATGATCAGGAGTGCCCTCAGGACAATTGCATCTTTGAATCGCATAAGGTATGCTAAGGTTTTGTATGACTTCTCTAGTTTCCTTTCTGTATAATAACCCTAGTGGTATACTGGTATATCTTGATGAATGACAGCTGTAGAACAAATTCACATTTTTCAACTGAGGGGTTCAAATGGTTCTTTTATTACTGTTTGCTGATACTTAACACAGTATTGACCTTCAGTGAGTACATATAAAAAACCAAGATCTTTAGTGCCTTTGGCTTGAGCTTTTTCCAGTTTTTTCTAACTTCCCATCCATCTTTTCTTGTTGAATGTGCCTCCTCAATTTTCTACCATCTTCTGGTGGTCCATTATTTTGCATGGAGGAAAAGGAAAAGAAAATCCTGTTTTGAAGTGTATTTCATTCTGAGCTTTCCAGATTACACCAGCTTTTGTCTCATTTTTGGTTAACTTAAAACGAAATATTGTTTTTCTTTTTCCTAGAATCACGTGGTGAATTATATTAAGATTTTCAAGTGCAGCACTTAATAATTCATTTCTTTCTCCCACCTTTACATTTGCAGTGGAGGAGATTGCAGCCACAAATTTAAGAACCTTATGGCTGAAATTTCCGAGTCCCAAGCACTGTGGGAGAAATACTCTTCCATTCGGAACGAGTGAAATCATTTCAGCCCACGTCTCCTGTTGTTGCCGACGAACCTCAGAAAGGACATTTTTTGTTTTCCATATTATGGGACGAGATTCTTTGATACAGATGAAAAGGTTACAGGCCTCGCGAAGGGTGTAGTGATCACTTGGATGCCAGCTTTCGAGCTTGTAAAAAAAGGCGATGAAAGTAAACTGGATAGTTCCCGCAAAATTCATTTCCTGCATCTTATGGCCACAAGTTTTTATTAAAAATTATTCTTCCCAGGGTCAAAATTGCTTTGTGGTGCAAGAAAGTTGATTTTTATTTTTATTTGTTGTTGTGTGGTACTCATTGAGCACCATCCTTTAGTTTTATTTCTTTTGTTACACTTTAAGAGGACGTTAAAATGGATATAATTAGAGATAGGCTTAGGAGCATGTTTGGGAGTGCTTATGCTTAACTACACACACCATGTGTGGCTTATATTTAAGCATAAGCCCTCTCGAACATGCTCTACGGACGAAAAGTACAGGCTGAATTAAGCAAATTGGATATTTAATTAAGCTAAATGGCCAGAGGGATGACATCTCCTCTGACCGAAACCCCACAATAGGGGAGTGGGTTACCATAGCAAAACAGGAAAATTCTGCACGTTCAGGACCTGTACATGTAGCGCGGCCCTATATATGGGTAAGAATATGGACTCCAATGTGGGTTATGTATGTTTTGTGGGGGAGGGAGGGGGGGGGGGGGGGTTGTTAGTAGAGGAATACTTTAGCAATTAATGAGTATTCATGAGATTTATTTCTCTGGTGAGTTTGGCAAAGACTCACATTTCTTCAAAGAATAAATCATTTAAATTTTATTTACTTGACATTCGATGTGTAGCCCGTTTGTTGGCTGTTATTTGGAAAAATAAAATGTTTTGAACAATGATTTTTAGAACATTGTTTTTTAGGAGAATGTGGTTAAAAATTAGGAAAAAAATTTGAATTTATATGCATAATATTTTATTAAGTGAATGTGTTGTTGAAAATAACTATGTAGAAAAGAATTTTAAATGGTAGTTGGCAAACTGGGGTTTGGTCGGTTCAAACTTAAATTCTTTGAAGTCTTGGGTTTTAAAACCTCAACTCTTCTTGCTTCTTTTGTCAATTGTGTTAATTATTGAACTGTGGCAGTTTATGGAATTTTTCCATTACAAATAAAAGTTGGTATCGGAAAATAAGAACATATTGCGCTCTCACTCATTAAATTCAATGCTTTCAAATTTTTATATTCATCTCTCTGCACTTCATTAGCAATGATATATTTTTCTTTTATTTTTGTAGGTCGTTCTACTGTATAAGCTAGCTTGTACTCTCTTCGATGAGAGCCGAGAATGAGCTAGCACATTTTTTCTTTAAAATGGTTCAGCTCAACATATGTTGAAGGTTAGACGTTTAAATTTTGGTTAATTAACTAATTTTTGGATGGAAATTGTTGGAGGTCCTTTCGGTTCATATTTATTCAAGTTTTAAGATTGCGTTGCAAATTTTTCTTATTTTAACTAAGTTTGAGTTCAAAGATCAAAATTTTCCCCCTTTTTAGAATTGGTCAAGTTATGTTGAAACGCTTAAGACTGTTCTTTTCGTATTTCAGTTTTCACGTTTTGAGTTTTGAATTCATTTTGTATTTTGTGTTTTGAGTGTCTGTTTCGAAATGGCTGAAAATACGTTCTTTTTGTCATTTTGAAAAATCGTTCCTCAAAACATAAAAATGAAAAACACGTTTACTTTGAAATTTTGAAAATATTTTTTATAATAATTTATTTAACAAATTTGATTATCCAAAATCCAAAAACTTCAAAAACTGCGTCGTCACCACTCAAAACAATAATTCAGTAGAGCCTCCACCACCAATCCACAACAATCAACATCACCGCCAACACAACCACCACCACATTTACCTCAATTCCAAAATCAAAACCTAAAAGAATCGCAGATTGCAGATTCACAACAAAAAGTCGACTGCAGCATCGAACAACGATTGAGTTCTGGATGTAATTAGGCTTGACCCATGGTTGGGTGAGGCGCTCCAGGTAGAGAGGAGTTCAGCCCACGTGGTCCGATATCATAGGTCAACCAGACGGTGTTGGAATCTGCAAAATATCGACTTTGTTTCAAGTTGTTCGTGACTAGCACATATTCTGTGATTAATTCAGAATTATGGAATGTTGTTTTGGGTAAATTGGAGCCATGGATGAAGTCGTCTGGGGGTGGGCAATCGACTCGTGGTAGTACGCGACCTTGGGTCTCGCCAGAGTTGGAGATTCCGGTAGAAGCAGTTTGCACCAAATCAATTTTTGAGTTTCATTTTTGATTGATTTTGGTATACATTTGGGTTGTTTGTGTGGTAATTAAATAGGGAATTGAGGGTTTCACAATGATATTTAAATCCAGTGGTTTTGGATGAGGTTGGGCGGAGTCATTAATCATGGAACCTACAACTTCGTCATTCTCGTGAAAGATGAGAGTTAAGATAGAAAATAGATGTTTTTTCGTGTTTTGTAAAAAAAATCGTGTTTTGCCAGAAAACGTCCAAAACGATGTTTTATTTTTTTTGCATTTTCTTCACAAATTTTTTTTTTTTTTTCAAAAATTTGTTTTCGAAAATGGGAAAGAGAATGCGTTTTTACCATTTTGGAAAATCGAAAACAGAAAACAGTTTGAAAACGGTAAAGAGAAATATCCGTACGGGACGTTTTCTTTGCTGTTTTCGGACCGTTTTCTGTTTTTAATTTTTCAAAACATTGAAAACGCGTTCTCTTTCCCATTTTCGAAAACGAGTTTTTGAAAATGGCTGAAAATTTTGTGAAGAAAACAGAAAACAACTTTTTTACGTTTTGGCTATTTTTTTCACAAATTTGCCAAAACTCAAAAAACACGGGTTGAAAAATATTTTTTTAAAACGACAAAAAGAACGAGTTTTCAATAATCTCAAAATATACACCCAAAACACAAAACACAAAATGAATTAAAAATTCAAAACATAAAACTGAAACACGAAGAGAACGCCCCCTTAATTTTTGGTCAATTATTTTATTTTTGGATGGAAACAATTTAGATGCATCTTGTCGCATATTTTTGAAATATTTGGGACGTATCAATTATATTTGAAAGTTTTAGGATCGTTTTCTACTTTTTAAAAAAAAGTTTGAAAAAATTCATGTATTTAAATAGATTAGGGATCCAAAATTTTACCTATGAAGGTTAGGGTTTCATAACTACTCTAAATTAGAAGTTGAGTGTCCAGCATAATCTAATATTAAAAAAAAAAGCTATTTAGAGCATGCTTGTTCAATTTAATTTTAATTTAAGTTAAAATTAAACCAATAATTTAAATTTAAATCAAAATTAAATCATCAATATTAACTACATCTTTATTGTAAAATTGATTTTATTCCTTTGTAAAATTGGTCGTTTATGTCACTGTCTCTCCAAGATTGGGTTCTATCCTCCCTAAACAATTTCCTCACTTCTTGTCATATGTAGGGCTGTTCATATCTCCTGAATCGAACTGAAAAGAATCGGACACGAATCGAAACGAACCAAATCGAGCGGTTCTTCGTAAGTGAAATACCCGAACGGATATCTGAATCGAGAATCGACGGGTTCGGTTCGGTTCTCGATTCTAGACCTAGAACCGAATAAGAACCAATTTTTTTTTTTAATTTTTATGTAGGAGAAAGATTAAATTATTTTAACTTTTTAAAAATAAATTAGCAAAGATAAAGTTTGCATTGAAGACACTGAATTCTATGAGTGCATTGAGACAAGTAATAAAATATTTATTAAATTTTTTTTTATTAAATTTTATTAGTTGAACAATTTTTAGTTTATTTATGTTAGTTAATTGTGATTTTTCAATTTTTCTCTTAGAGTTTCTTAGTATCTAGTATGACAAGTTAAGTAATTGATGGCTAAATTAAATAGTTGGTAAGTACTACTGTATTAGCAATATTTTATTTCTACGATTTTATGACTTCTAATTTATATGGATCACCGATATTTTAGTATTACTAATTTACTATCTACTTTTTGTTATTTGTATACATTAGTAAATTAATTTTATTGGACAATTTGTTATTTATATATTATTAAATTAGAATACGTTAATTTGTAAAAGTTAAGATTAAATATATCAGATTGTAGTGTTGTTATAAATGTTAAAAAAATTAATTATAGTATAGAATCGAACATATCCGAATTGAATCGATTTGAACTGAACAGAATCGAATTCAAACGGTTCCAAAATTATATTTAGACTCGACGATTTTATTTACTCACTACCCGAAATTATCGAATCGAATCGAATGAGAGAATCAAATCGAATCGGACTTAACCCAACCGGTCTCATACGTGATTTCTCCCTAGACACAAGGCTGGCTCTCTCTGTCTCTCTCTCTCCTTCAGAAAATCAGTTGTATTACTAACAATAATCTAGTTTTCAATTTCCGTCGCTGTAAATTCGAAGAATTTGATTTATAAAATTATAAAATAATGGAAAGCGGTGGAGGTGAAGAGGTTAGCATTGAAGAGCTCGCTTCCAACCTCTCCACTTATAAAGAGCAGTTTCAACAGGTACTGTTCCGTATCTATATACGTATGTAGTGATGCAGATGTATATGTTTGATTGTTATTGGCGTTCACTTTTTTGCTCTATGGAAATTAGGGTTTTTGAATGATTTTGCTTTCACAAGTCTGGATTTTTAAGTTTTGGATAATTGAAATTCGTAATTTGTCAATCGGATTGTAGTTTGGTTATTTATCGTAGGGCTTTTGATACTGCGATACTAATTAATTATCTGTGAACTTGGGGATTTCTTCTGTAGAATTTCGTAACCCAACAACTGAATATTTGAGGTCTTTATAGTTGGAGTCATAATTGCTTTAGTAGAGCTATGCTTATAAATTCCATCTACAAGTTAATTCTTCTTCTTCTTCTTTGCTTGTATGATTTTATATTTGCAAGCTTGAACATTTAAGTTTTTGATCTTGGAGTTCATAGTTGTTTATGAAGAGATAGCTTATTTGAATTATGTTTCTTGAGGCAATTTTCTGACAAAGTTGGTTTCTAACATGTGTTAAATACATTTTTCCCCTTATTTATTTAATTTGTAATGTGAATGGGAAAATGTTTGAAATTTATTATTCTGAGTATCATAATTATGTCACCTGAAAATGAATTTTTTTTTTAAACACTAAAATCCTTGATATAAGGATCTTGCATTTATTCGTAGCTAACACATAATCACATTCCTAGAAAATATGTGGAAGTGTAATTTAACTCGTAAGCTTTCTCTACCATGGAAAACTAGTGGAGAATTGAAGGATGAGAAGATCAGACTTGGGCGGGGAAGGAAACTCAATCTTCGGTTTGGTAGGAATTGATGGGGGAGGGAGACAAGGAAGATGTCGAGTAAATTATTTTTGTCCCTTATTCTTAGTAGTTGATCCTCCTTATATGAGTAACTGGATGTAGGGTTGATGGAAAGATAGAGGAAACAGATCGAAATTGTCATCAAACTGGTATCCCGAAGGATTTACCTGGATGGTGATTGGGTGGAAAAGGCCATACCATTCTCAAATATAAAAAAATAAAAATATTGAATTTGTAAGGATAATATTGTTTCTTCTTCTAACACCTTTATTTCCTCTCTCATCTTAATTTTTCAAACTCTTTTTCCCATCCTGGTTTTTTTTTTTTTTTTGATAAGTAATCTCTCATTTTATTAATCAAATGATAATACACAAGGTGTGCATAATCAATTTAAACAGGATAAAAAAACAATAAAATTAGGCAACCCCTCTATCGGATTAGTAGTTGCCGCATTAAACCAATTATACAATGTCAGATAAAATAATTCCCTAAATTGCTCTGTCGTCTGTGCTTGATCTTCAAAACAGCGGTTGTTTCTTTCTCTCCACACACACCATACAATGCACCCTGGAATGAGATCCCAGACTAGTTTACTATTTTTGTCTCTAAGTTTTCTCCTCCATGCTTGCACCGCGTCCTCTATACGCCTTGGCAACACCCAATTCATTTGTTGAGCAGCCAGAATATCGTTCCACAGCCAACGCACACCATCGCATTGAAGAAACAGATGGTCACTCGTCTCCCCATCTCTCTTGCACATATAACACCACTCTGTAATATAACAACATTTTCTTCGAAGATTATCCACCATTAACACCTGCCCCCTCACGGCTGTCCACAGTAAAAATGCCACCCGTGGAGGCAATTTGCATTGCCAAACCCTCTTCCACGGGAATGAACTTTCCATAGGTTCCAATAAGGATCTGAAATATGTGCGAACAGAGAAAATACCATTTGCTGCCACCCTCCACCTGCTACAATCGTCCTCTCCTACCCGAATGTGCACCTCATGCAAAGAGGTCAAAAACAGTACATAATCATCCAATTCCCAATCCTGTAAGCCCCGCCCGAAGACGATGTTCCAGTTAGGACTTCCATTCTGAATATTTAAAACCTCATTCACCATAGCAGAGGGTTCCAAAGCAATGCGATGCAAAGACGGAAACCTCATCTTTAGTGGTTGATCTCCATGCCAACGATCGTCCCAAAATCTGACATTGTCACCATTCCCCACCACATACATCAACCTATTCTGAAAATCATTCCATCCTTTTCTGATGTATCTCCACAAGCTTACCCCATGCGAGCCACGACCCTCAACTGAACACCAACCCCCCTCCATAACACCATACTTCACCCCTATGATTTCTCTCCAAAAACTCTCCCTCTCCACTCCAAATCTCCACAACCACTTGCCCAACAAAGCCTTATTGAACAGTACAAGACTCCTCAATCCAAGACCCCCTACTGAAATAGGGGAGCAAACGTCGCCCCATTTGACCAAATGAAATTTCCTCTCCTCCCCCAACCCTGCCCAAAGGAATTCCCTTTGGATCCTCTCTAATTTTTTTGCCACTGTAACAGGAATAGGAAACAATGACAAAAAATAAGTAGGAAGATTAGAGAGAGTGGACTTAATGAGAGTAACCCGGCCTCCTTTAGAGAGGTACATACGCTTCCACCCCGCTAACCTCTTTTCCACCCTTTCTATGATACCATTCCAAATATGTGTACTTTTAAATCGTGCGCCAAGAGGAAGCCCAAGGTATGAGATAGGCAGCTGCGCAACCCTACAGTCCAATATAGCAGCCAACTCATCTACGTTAGCGACCTCTCCCACTGGAATAGCCTCGGATTTCCTCAAATTTATCTTCAATCCGGAAACTGCTTCGAAGCACAGAAGCAGCCGACGCAAATTTCTAATTTGCTCATCATCTGCATCACAGAACAACAATGTATCATCTGCAAATAGCAAATGCGAGACCTGTAGATGACCAACCATAAAACCTCTTAACAGACCCTCTCTCACTGCTTTCTCAATCATCCTACTGAATGCCTCCATTATAATAACAAACAGCAAGGGAGACAACGGATCCCCTTGCCTCAAGCCCCTGCTACTCCGGAAATAACCCTCGGGTGTGCCGTTGACCAAGACTGAGAACGATACCGTCGAGATACAAAACTGAATCCACTTACACCACTTTTCTCCAAAGCCGCATCGCTTGAGCATATACATTAGAAACCCCCAGTTCACATGATCATACGCCTTCTGGATATCAAGCTTACATAACATTCCTGGAACCCCCAGACGAATTCTAGAGTCAATACATTCGTTCGCTATAAGAACAGAATCCATAATCTGACGCCCTTTTACAAAAGCATTCTGAAACTTAGACACCACCTTACCCAGCACCTCCTTTAATCTGTTCGCCAAAACTTTAGCAATGATCTTGTACATTCCGCTGACTAAACTTATAGGACGGAAATCTTTGATATCCGACGCTCCCGGTTTCTTAGGGATTAACACAATAAATGTAGCATTAGCACTTCTCAAGAACCTGCCACACTCGAAGAAATAAGTGAACACATCCATAATATCCGATCTCACAACCTCCCAACAAGCTTTATAGAATGAGAACGAGAAACCATCCGGTCCAGGTGCCTTATCCTCATTCATACGAAACACCACCTCCCTAATTTCGTCCTCCTCAAATGGTCTCTCTAACCAATTGGCATCCTCCTCGGACACAGTGGAAAAATCCAATCCCTCTAACCGCGGTCTCCACTCAGATTGCTCTTTGTAGAGATTTTGATAGAATCCCACAAGATGAGTCTCAATATCTTGTGGGTCCTCATAAGTAACCCCATCAACCTCCAACAGTGTGATCAAATTATTGCGCCGGTTGGAATTAGCAACCCGATGAAAGAACTTTGTGCATTTGTCACCCTCTTTCAACCATGTGACTCTAGATTTCTGGCGCCAAGCAATCTCCTCCATCTCCAACAATTTCTCCACCTCTCCCCTTACCACTCCACGTCTCTCCCTCTCCTCCCCCTCCAACCCTCGAATCTCCTCCTGTCTATCCAACTCTTCAATTTCTGAAAGGCACTGATTTTTACGATAATTTACATCTCCCACCACCTCTTCATTCCACCTCTTTAAGTCTTCTTTTAATGCCTTCAATTTCTGATCCAACACAAAACTTGGGGACCCCCTGAAGTCATAAGAGGCCCACCAATTCCTTACTCGCTCTCCAAAACCTTCTACTTTCAACCACATCTTTCTCAAACCTAAACGGTCTTCTTTCGCCCCCTCTTGTGTTCCCAGATAGTGCAATAGGATAATGATCTGAGTACACCCTCCTTAATCTCCTCTGAATAACATCTGAGTATTTAGCCTCCCACTCCCCACTAACCAAGAACCGATCTATTCGTGATTGAGCAGGCGAATCCCGATTAGAGGACCAAGTAAAGTCTCCTCCAATCAAAGGCAGGTCCATTAGCATATTGTCCCTGATGAAGTTTGAGAAGTCCTCCATTGCCCTTGTCAGTCTCCCACCACTCGACCTCTCAGTAGGAAATCGAACCACATTGAAATCACCGCCGATGCACACTGGTAGGTTCCACCAGGCCATCATACCAGCCAATTCATCCCACATATCTCCTCTATTCTCATCTGCGTTAGGTCCATAGACTCCTATAAACATCCACTCGAATCTATCCACAATATTTCTAAACGATAGCGACAGAGTGAATAACCCGACACTGACCCCCTCCATATCAAAAACTCTCGTGTCCCACATAACAAGCACACCTCCTGAAGCTCCTGATGATCCCAAAAACTGGTAACCAACATGTTGTCCCCCCCACAAACTACAAACAATAGCCCTCGAGACGACCTCCAACTTTGTTTCTTGTAAGCAAACAATGTCAGCTCTCCAACCCCTTATCAAATTTCGAATTCCTATCCTTTTCCCTGCTTCATTGAGCCCCCTCGCATTCCAACTAATGATTTTGGGAATCATCTTAACACTCCATCATCCCTCCCCATCAATCCTCTCCTTGACTCCCCTCCTTTTACGTCATAATTTACCGAACATTCGAGCCGCTTAAGCTCACGGTCGCCCTTCCTTCTTGTCTTATCTCCTGGTGTACCCATCTCCTGTCCTCTACTAGCCTCCAATTCCTCGAATAGTTGCATGAGCTTTTGTTCATACCCGTCACACGACACCCCTACTGTCTTGCTGAATTCAAGAATTTTCTGGAGCACCCAATTCGATGGCCCCTCATTACTCTCTACCTCTACCACTTCATTGTTAACATTCCCCCTCTTGGCGCCATCTACCCACACCACCAACGCTCTATCATTTCTTTGATCTCCCTCACTCGTACCCTTCGGATATCTCCTCATGTATGTGTTCACTGCCTTATTTGCACAACTTGTCACTCCTTGTTGTTTTCCAATAGTCAAGGCTGAACTATCTGCTAAAGCAATTCCGGTATCTTTCTCCATAGCCACAGCTAACCGCTCTACTGGATACATGTCCACTGTGCCCTCAACCTTGTAGCAATTGCCATCCACCTGAGACTCACCACTTGGCTTCGTTGTCTCCTTCGTGCTATAAGTTTGGTTCAATTCCATCTCTTTGGAGTCCATGTTTGCTACCTTTGTTCCATTGATCGAACAATCCTCCACATTCACCCCACACTTATTACAATAGGACTTCCTGGCGCCAACTTCAGACCCATTATCCAATAACTCTATTAATTCATCCAGTTCCCCTCTCAAAGTCTTAATGCGGTCCCTTAATCCCCTACTGATCAAAAAGCTATCGGGTACGCCCCCTGTTATTGCTGCATCTGAGTTGGATGTGTCTCCCTTCTCATTAACCTTAAATTCCCTATGCCACATTCCCCGTTGTTTGCCGTTCTGTGTGGCTTGTATGTTCGCCGTAACTCCTGCATAAGTTAAGCCTTGTCGGCTCCTCACCTCAGTTATTCGACGTTTGGCCTTGTCTCCTGTGACAAAGAAATCCACAACTCTCTGAAACACATGCGAAACTGAGGCCCAGCCCCCTCCATTTGTCCCTTCTGGGACCATCACCACTCCTCTCCGGCGTCTCTCACCATACTGTGCTATCATCAAGTACCTGCCACGCCTGTTGGCGCATCGTTGTACCAGAAAAGCTCGAGAGGACTCACTGAACTTCGCACTGAAATCCTTTGTCATATCAGCCGCCCTCAACTTATTCATCATATTCACCATCCAGAGTGCACCAAACCTCCCCATACAGATTGCGGTTGATATCTTCGAACCCCATTCTGTCATCCTAACAGTGCCGAACTCATTAACGGACACTGCGAACTCCTTCGCCTCTACTCTAAAACGGCTATTGAACACCATCGTTTTATGTGCTTCCTCAAACTTTTTGCCTTGATTCTGTGTACCCGGGACATCTGACAACGAAACCGGCGGGCGGAACGACCTGGGGCCGCCGAGTAGAGTTTCCCCAGTCGCCGGCGGCGGCGCGTGAGCCCACGCGCCGGCGGACGTGCTGCCGGAGCGGCGCGTGGCCCCTGCCAACTTGACCCCCGGCGTCGGAATCGCCTGCACAGGCTGCTGGTGTGGCGCGTCTGTCAAGGAAGTGGCCGGAGCTGGGGGCAACTGGCTCTCAGATCCGACGTTCGTTTCTCCATCGCTGCCATAGCCGGCTCCAGTCCCTTCCACTCCGACCCAGATTGGCGCGCCTCTGCTTGCTGCTTCAAGACGACCGCCGGAACTAGGGTTTCCCCCTAGTGAAGCTGGCTGATGGTGGCTGTATAGTGGCGTGAGGCCGGGAATGAAAGGGTGGTTTTCAGATGTAGATATATGGCCGTCACCGGCGCCGGCAGGTGGTATGGTGGGGGTTGGATATTTGGGTGGTGGTGGTGGTGGTGGTGGTTGGGTGGATTTGGATCTGACGGGATGGGACTCCATGGTTGGACGGCTAAAATAAGAAGCTTCCCCATCCTGGTTTTCAAACACTCCAGCTGGTTTTCAAACACTCCAGCTTCTTATGGTTTATCTTAGTTATCATTAAATGTTATTCCTGGATGACTTTGCCGAAATCATATATCGCAAGATGACCTGATTTTACGTTTGAGGATTGTTGTGCAGTAGTATGACCTATGACATCAAAAATTTTCTATACAACAAAGGGGGATGTAAGTCCTTGTATTGAGATTAATGACGAAATGATTAATCAAGACTGTATAACCGTTACTATCAATCCAGCCTGTTGACATTACGCTATAGCTAGATGACAAAATCATCATTCATGATCTTAGTTTGCCAGAACCCAAACCAATTTGCTAAAATTTCTCTCTCCTTCCAGCACTTGTATTTCTTTCTTCTATGATTATTATTCTCTCCAGTTTGTTAAGTTTGCTTTTATATAGCTTCTTTATGGAGCGTGTTAAAAATCCGTGGGAATTAAAAGAGCGTTTATGCATCTTCTGGTTTGGATTTATAATTGGCCTTTTAGCTTGTTTCTGAGAGTATGGAGTTCCATCTTGGTTCATTAATTTATTGTGGACATACCAGCTCATCTCATGATTGCTATTGCTATTGCTATTGTAACTTTGTGTCAATTGAAGTTCAATTTGAACTTTTGAAGTTTTATAGTCAATGTATGCTGATTCTTTGTTAAGTAGAGAGGTGAGAAAATTGATTAATATGGCTTGCGTTGGTAATTTATTTTTCACATATAAAAAATTCAGTGTAAATAAAGTGCCACATAATATCCTGAGATAGACTGCTTAAAATCGAAGTTTCATTGAAGTAAGAGTGGTTACACTCCATACAGAAGTCCTTATAATCACTATTTGATATAGGTTCTCTTATATAGTTGCTGTAATTTTCCTTTCCATCAAGGTCGTAATTGGTTGCAAAGTTTTCTGGTGTTTTTCGCATTGCTTGTTCCCTACTCCACGTTAAGAGGATAAGAAGTTCTGCATTTCGATTGGCATGCATTTTATGTATATACATTTGCATAACTTTCTTGTTAAGTTAGTTCTTATCCTTACATAAACATCCATGTATATAAATTCCTCCATTTATATATTCTATCCAAACCGATGCCTTTTGGCATATGGTTTATTTATGTATTTTAAGATAATAACTTCCTATTATTTCAAAGTTGTGACTTCTGCAAGTTTTTTGGCAACGTTTGTCTTTTATATGGATCAGGTCCTCAATCTATTGCATGATGAACCTGGGAATGCTGAGTATTTAGACATGAAGAAGGAGCTTGTGGAGGTGACATTTACTTATTTGTTATTTTTTAATTCCTTATAATGATGAGGGGACTAATTTCTTTGGGGAAAGTTATCTATTTCACTCACCGGTCCTGGCAAGTGTTACGTTTGTGGAGTTGTTTCTGATCATTTTCTTTGAGAAGTGACCGTCAATATGCTTTAGTATAATAGGTTAATAATCTAATTATAGGTAATTATTATTTTTAATTGCAATCTCTCTTCCTCTTCTCAAATATTATTATTGCTTGAACAAGCAGTGTCAAAGAACTACCTGTGACTGAAGAGATATCTTTTTACTTTGGTTTTCGAAGGTGAGGATCTAAAACAAATGCTCACCCATGATATAGAGGAGTGGGAGAATTTTACAGAATTTTGGAGTGAGAAACTTTATAGAGATGTCCATCACTTCTATCTTGGTTCCATTGCAGGTGTGCTATGCTTGGTGATGGACAGCCTGCTCTTTCTTGTGAATTCAGATGTCACTTTGAATTCTAAGTGCAAAATTTATTAATTATTTAGGCCTTGTTTGATTGGCACATTTGCCTTGGAAAATGTCACATCCGATGAAAATATTTTTTACTTTGGCTGTTTGATTGCAACGTGGAAATTGAAAATATTTTCCAAGGTACAACCATTTTAAGTTTGTTTTCAACAAATGTCATGGAAAATATTTTCCTATGGTTTAGGTGATTTTTTATTTTTCAACTTACATGGAAATTGTTTTCTTTTCCATCTTTGCTATCAAACGGACCCTTAGTTTATTGCAGGGAAAAATAATTGGTGGCTTTAGTTTAGACTTGGCTAATTTCTATAACTACAGGTAATTGCTTTGACAGAAGAGCTTCTGGCAACTACAAAACAAAATGGTGATTCTGGAATTGGTATTGGTACAACTGGTGAAACATCTCCTAGCGTGCATCCTTCTGGAAGCACCTTGGATGCGGTATATATCCCATATTTTTTTTTTCTGAAGATTGTTTATCTTTTTATTTTTTATTGTTAAGTTTATAATCATCATTATTCTAGGACTTGATTCCTACGAGGAGAGGCATAATCTTCCTGCAAATTAATGTAAATATTTGTTTTTGATGTAATATTTTATGCAAAGTTCATACTGCCAACTTATGTCAGGAATCCTTTTCAAAGCAAGGACACTTGGTGTCATGGTCAAATCTATTTCTAGTCAACTTCCACTAAGAAAAGTGATAATATGTTGTTTTGAAATGGTCATGTTGCCGAATCATTTGCGTGATGGAATCTTCTCAAATGGCCAAGGGTTCAACTTAAGTTATTCTTAAGGGAAAGGTCAAGGGTTCGAATCATGGAGACGCGATAGAAATCCGTTAGGGATAAGATATGCTCAGGCTCCCTTAGAGTGGATTGTACGTAAGTTAACGACTCGTGCATAGAGGCTGGATCGTTACAGCTTCAACACATAATCTTTGTTTTTATTCTCTCGTTATTCTTTTTGTGCTTGTTCTGTTGGAGAATGGTCCATTACATATGTTCTGTATGATATTATATATATATTTTTTAATTCTTCAGTTGCTTTGACAGTTTATTATGATCGTGGTACTAGTGCTTTTAACTGAACCAACCTTTTGCTATTTCTTGTTTTCCAGAATTCAATGTCCATAATTGATCATACTAATAGGTTTCCTGTCGGCTCCAAAGTGCAAGCAGTTTGGAGTGAAGATGGAGAGTGGTATGTAAATTCATGAAATATATGTTATGCTGTAATAAAATTATTTTCTCCATTTTCTTTATCTTCTTTCTTTGGTTTGTGGTTGATTAGTTAAATGCTCAGGTATAATGCAACAATTGAGGCGCTTACTCCGAATGGGTATTATGTTCGTTATGATGAATGGGGCAACCAGGAAGAGGTACGATTTCTACAACTTGTATTACTAACTTGAGCTTTAATTTTACGAATTGGAAATGACCTACATGGTCCTACTTGACCTGTCCTGTTATAATTTCTGTGTTTACTGTTGTCTAACCTCAAGCTTGATCAACATGGCTGAATTGTGATTACATACGTAAAATAAAAATAGAAGGTGACAGCTCATGAGATAGCTCTCTTCTCCCTGAAATAAGATGTTGTAATGTTTAGGGGATCGTTTGATTTTTGTACCCTTGGTGGTGGATCAATTAGCATCTCTGTTATGAAGAGTGTAAATATGAGTTTGACATTGAATATGTATTGTTCTTTCTTAAGTCTTACTGTCTGTAATTTTGCCACTCTTCTGCGTGAGCTTTTTGTGCTTGCCCTTTCAAATTCTACCTGAACTTTTCTTGTGAAAATTACTAATGTCTACCTTGTAATTCAATATCAATAGCCTACTCAAAACTTTTCAGGATAATCAGGTGCCAAAGATACTTTTGAACAAATCCATTTGGCTAAAAGAAGTATTTTTAATATTTTGTTCCATTATCCCTTCAAGTTTATGTACCCAAAAAAAAAAAAAAAAACATTAATATTTCTGTTACTTTTGGACTGATTGTGTTTTACTTACTGAGCTTCAATTTCAATTTTATATTTTGTGAAATTGACATTTGAGTTTATAGATTCAGTTACTTGCTGCCTAATATCCTATTTTTCATTGCCATTGGTATATGTTGTTAAAAAATAATAATAACAAAAAATTAAAATTGGAATTTGTTATAGATTAAAATTAATTGCAAGTGAAATGGAGACACACTAAATGCTAAAAATACAACTGAAATTACACGAGATATAAATAAAAACACGAAAGGGGGAAAGCAACAGAAAATGTGCATTTTTAAGTGAGCAGGACTTTGTTGGAAGCATTTCTTGAAAGCTGGATTTACTTGCCATGAAAAGTTTTGATAGGACTGAATGGCAAGATTAGATTGATATGGATTTTCCCTTTTTTATTTATGCCTGTCTTTTATCGACCCTTATGTTTTCATTTGCCAAACTAAATGTAAAAAGCATTTTTGAAATGTTTGTGATTCCAGGTGGATCCTGATAACGTTAGACCAATTCAAGAAGGCACTGTTGATCATTTGCTGGAAGCTGAAAAGGTAGCTGTGGCTACAAAAGAAGCCCTCAAACGTAAGATTGCCCAAGCTGCCGCCAATGACTTCCAAACCAAAACTTTGCCAGCAAGACTACGTATTGAACCTGATGACCCTGAAGATGTGGTATGTTCTGGATTACATTTTCTAACTACATTTTTGGGGCGGAGCAACGTGATATTAAATACGACATCCCGCAGGTTTTATGTGGTTCCTCAATAGAGGAAGGGGAAACTTTTAATGAAACTTTGCTCTATGTTGTCTTGCTTTAGTGGCTAATATCACACATCTTTTAGAATTATATTCTTCACACCGTCACCTAATATTTTGAATTCTGTGTATCTTTTTTCTTGTCACATCTTAAATTTAATAGCAGCTTTGTTCTACTTATTGGACTTGTAATGATTTTTACACGCGCTTCTCACAGAAAGCTGCCAAACGTAAAAAGATACATGCTTTCAAGTCCAAGATGAGGATGGAAGAAAAAGAGGTGACACAGAATAAAAGGCAGAATGTGTGGCAGCAATTCCAGACAACTAAAGGCCGGGCTAAGAAGGTACCTCTCTCCAGCTATTCTTGTGCATCTACCGTGTATTCACCTATATGTAAATTATCTACTTGTTAAATCATCTGGTTTATATATATCATAAATGAAAATGCTTTAGATGCATTTGCAAGCCATTGTTTGGAGAAGATGGAAGACTATTTGGCCCAACTAGCTAATATTGATCACACACCAATTTTTTCCATGCATGCTTATATAATTGATGCAAAAGATAGATTTTGGCTTTAGAAATTTGGATGAGGTTATCGTCTCTCCACTATTCATTACTCCTGGTCGTTATTATTTTATATTTGATTTTTGGTCTTACTTCCTAGGTTGGTTTCTTTTCGGGTCGAAAGCGAGAGAGCATATTCAAATCTCCTGACGATCCTACTGGTAAGGTTGGTGCAACTGGAAGTGGAAAAGGACTGACCGAGTTTCAGAAGAGGGAAAAGCATCTACATCTCAAAGGAGCAAACATCGAGACTGCTGATGATTAGACGATTTTTTTTTCCCTAGTTTTTGCCCCGTTCTAGTGTTCCTCTTCATCAAACTTATTTAGATTCAAACCAATTTTAGATTGGACCTGGCAGTAATGCAAAATGCACGATTAACTGCAGTATAATTCTACAATTTAGGAAGTTTTAAACAGTATGTGATGATGTTTGATGATATGGAAAATGCTAAATGACCACTTTGAATGATCGCACGGATAACATCGTTCTCACATGAATGCGTGGGTCTCGCGTGAATAAAATAATATTTTTTTCCATGTGTGTATGGTGTCGCCTAGGGTGTCAACCATGTAGCAAAGCTCTTGATGATATAATTGAGTCGCAACAAACAATTTTGTTATTATTATTATTATTTAGAATAATGCTAGTGCACATAAAGCGTCATATAATGGTTTACACAGATGAACTGTCAAAAAAGTGGGAAAGTTGTATTATTATTATTATTTGGTTGAAGAAATTTTGACTAATGTGTATGTAAATCATTATGTGTATGTTGCAAAATCAATTTATTTATTTTTTATATTTTCATCTGTACAAGTATTTGGTGGTTTCATGTACAAGTAATGAGCTTGTTTTCAGTACAAATGGGTTCTCAGCCTTCTATGATGTAAACAAGGTTGTATAACATTGACACGGGCCATTCCATATCATAAAATGTGTCGCGTGTACCATTGTAGTCTTGGTTTGGTCTTAGAATGTTGCACTTATCGCGGAATGGTTGATTACTTGAACTCAGCACGAACTTGCAATGGTTTGCTAATCATGTATCTGATAATCAAGTCAATCCATTAAATCACTTTACAACCAAAGTGAAAGAGCGACCCCCTCGATTAGAGGAGGTACAAACATGAAGAATCGAGAAGAAGAGTTGGTATTTAGAGAGAGGAAAAAGAAAAAAAGAAAAAAATCGTATCACTTAGTTTTCGACTTTTTGAAAATATCTTAGCGGATTAATTAGTAGTTGTTGTTCTTGTTTCTTTAGTACCTTCAGTGGTTCCTATTGTTCACAAAAATATCTTTCGAATTTAAACTCCGCAAGTGTATGGTTCGTTATAAGTAATAAAGTGGAATGTTGAGTTTCGAATATCGTCCCATGGAGATTGAGTTAGTTTAATGTTATTTATCCCGACTTTAACCAAAATAAGAATAACGTTATGTGTTTTTGTGATGAAATTACAACTAAAATAAATTACTTATGAAATTATGAATGATTCGAATAAACTAAATGCAAGTTGTGATTGATGCAAATCGATGTATTTAATAAATGAAAAATACATTAGGATCACGAATCTCCAAGCAATACCCTTTTTAACACTTAATTCCACAAATTTGACAGCACGATCGAAATATGAAGAATCAATGTTCCCATTTAATTTAGGTCTCTCGAGCAATGCTAAATATATTATAATATGCGACCCGACTATATTTCTATGACGAATGCGAATATAAAAGAATGAATGAGTTTTTATGAACAATTAACGATACACACAAGACATGGACGTATATTTCTATCCACAATCGAACTCTACGATGATTTATACTACGTCGAGTTTATTTTTCTTTTTTCGAATGCAAAAAAAAGCCACCACAATCACATAATTATCGTGTACAATAATCATATGGGAAGAAATACATATAAACCATTCAAATATCGAAAAACGTGCTTTTCTTGTCAAATACGTAAAACTAAAAATTAAAAAGACGTATTATAAGGTTCATCAATCTCCTAGTACACAAAAGTCTAGCCTAACATACTGTAAAGAAGAAAAACAAATTAATAGTTGAAGAAAGTCATCATCTGAGTCATGCTTGAATGAATTCTTTGGATTACGTGATATTTCCTCACATTATTGCTTCGTGTTTCTCCTTGAAAATCGTGTTTTCTCTTGTGTAAATTGTGTAACCTCCTTTTCTAGACGAGTTTAGAGTTATATGGAGTCCAAAAATTCTGTTTCCATAAGAGTTTGAACGAAAAGGAAACTAAAATTTTCGCGTCGAAAATCAACCATGCGGTCCGTTTTGGGCTATTGGATTCCCTGAATGTGATTGTGGGACCGCAACGGATTTCTACCATGCGACCGCATGGTAGATAAAATTTTCAGATTGTGTCGTTTTGGTCTTTCAACTTTGTTTTCTCATATTTTGGCCTTGTTTCATCAATCTTGTCCTTCTAACACCCCATGTCTTCACCAAATTAGTATTTAGCTCAATTACATTCTCGATTCGTCCATCGGGTCATCTTTTGTCTATTTTCATTTTGGTCCTTGAATTTTCGTTATCTTCCATTTCGGTCATTTTTTGTTTCTTTTCTCTTGAATTTCGCTACGTTAATCAATATTGTCATACAGAAAATTGTACAGAATTAAGCCATATATCAACATATTTACTAATAATTGTCCATATTTTGTGGCACAAATAAGTGCGTAAAACGCACTTATCACATATCCTTGTCATGTTCATTAGATTAACAAGTGATATTTAAGCTCTTATTTTTACAACTTTAGCCGCTATTTATATAGGTGAATCTACGGAGGACCATCATTGAATGTCTTTTTTTTTTTAGGTTAATGCAAAGCAATTTGGGAATAACTAAAATTCATATATATCCAGTTCCACCCAAAAATGAAAAGGTGATTGAGGAAAAAATGTAGTGGAAATGCATGAAAAGTGAGGTATATTTGAAAATATACAGAGGGGCCAATTGCCAATCTTTTAGCCAACATCTTGACTAGACAGACTAGTGGTGTTAACACTTAACTGGGAGGATATATCAACTGTATTGAAAATAACACCAGGCCAATATCCACTACATGTTCCAGACATGTCCCTATGTAAAAATTTGGTATATCATTATTCATTGAACAAACACAAGAATTTAATGAGAGCATCATCCTGTTGCCTTTAATTGTAGAGGGTTTCATAATTATGTTCCAAGAACATGCATCAAGTTACAAATGGCCCTAGGTAGCTAGAGAAAGAGAGGAGAGGGGGGGCCTTTCCTCCAAAAGTAAGAGAGCATTATCTAGCTAGTTTCATGCATTTTCTGTGATCAAGGAATTGACACTGATGTACTCAAGCAATATGCAATGAACCTAGTTAGACATCTCTTTCTAAGTCCTTGTATTTCAACATGCAATGCAGTATTGAAAACAACTCGACGATAGACAATAGTGTTCAATTTTATATATCCTTCCTACTAAACAAATATTCCAATGTGGGATAAGAGATTATGCTAAAGAAGTAAAATTATTAATTCCATTAATTTTTCTATGCATCAATACAAATGCCAATATCCTAATAGGTCCCTTTTGGCATTATTCTTTCTTTCAACATTTCCCTAGTCTTAATACAAGATTTTCCGGAGGAAGTGAGTTCAAACTTCTCCTTGGAATCATATAGTTGTATCTTAAGGTGTATCGTCATCTCCTGCAATTTTTGGGGTGTTAGAGTCAAGCTGCGGAGGGCCGGCTGGAGATCGGTTAATGTGAAAATACCATTTTGCCCAAAAGAGATAGTTGAGGAAGTTGATGAAGCTTAGAACTGCTAGCATCCAATAAAAGAGGTCCAATCTATCTTTGTTGAGATTGTTATCACTGAGCCATCCACCCCCAGAGGAAGAATTTGAGGTCACCTTATTCACAAGAGACACGAGAACTGAGCTTAAATAAAAGCCAAATGAGTATGAACAGTAAGTTATGGCTGTCAAAAACGATTGCATCCCTTTTAATGACTGCTTGTAGAAGAATTCAATAAGCCCAACTGCTGTAAACATTTCTGATAACCCGAAGATCAAAAACTGCGGAGTTATCCAAAATATGGATATTATTTTGTTTGAATTCACTGCAGCATTCCTTCTCTTGTTCTCCATTAGGGCAGCTGAGATCATAGAAAAAGTTGCCAAGAATAGGCCAAATCCTATTCTCTGTAGAGGGGTGATCCCGGATTCGTGCTTCGTGATTTTTCTAGCAAAAGGGACGAAGAACGCATCGTAAAGCGGTACTATGAAGATTAGCATTATGTAAGGAATGGCTTGAAGAGAAGCTGGAGGAATATGGAAAGATTTTGTTAGGTGTGTATCCATTGCACTCCCTTGTTGGACAGAAAATGTCTGTAATTGTGCAAGTATTGTATTGAAAATAATTGTGCATGCAAATATAGGAATAACTGAAAGCAATATCTTCACTTGTTCAACTTGGTTTACTGTGCAAAGACTCCATGGACTTTCCTTTCCATCTTCAACTTTAATGCTAGCCTTGTTCAAGAATCTGAATAATCGATCAAAACACGACAGATAATTCAAAATCCATCGATAAATAATTATCCCCTTGTTTATTTTATATATGAATTATTTGAAAAACAAAATTGTTACCTGAATCTTTCAGACAGATAAATATTGTTAGTACTGTCACTATTAGCAGGTTGTTCCTTGGATTGGTCCCAATGAAGCATCCAAGGATCAGATGAATACACTCGCTTTCGCTTTAAAGTTGCAGCCACAAACACCTGATATTAAAAATAAAAATCAGAACATGTATCAGAAGACAGCACTTGGATCAACATAAACTTATTTTAGAACATGTCTGACGTAGATTTTTTGAAAATATATTATGTGAAAAATGATTTTTTTTGGAGAATATGTAGTTTAAAAATAAGAAAAGTAAATGAATTCAAGTAAACAAAATCATTCTATTGACAGGACGTGGTTGAAAATGAGTACGAGAAGAATGAATTTTAAAAAAATTGTATCAAACATTGACTTATTAAACACCGATGATTATTTTATTTCTAATCAATACAAAAGAACAAGATTGCATTCGTAATTAGAGAATCAAATAGTTGGCTTCACTATATAAACATTAATAATAACACATAAATTTCATTTAAAATATGATACCAAATTCGCATAAAATAATAAGAAAACGTTACTCAATGTCACAACCAACTTTATATATGATAAAATATCGTCACTAAATTAAGGAGGAGGCAATATTTAAAGATGTATAGCCAAAAGTATCTCAAATTTTGGAAACAAAGTAAGAGAACCCCTCCACTAGGAAACAAAAAAGCTAGAAACTGAAATTTCCAACGCTAATAGCCAATTTGTTGTCTATATAGGCTTCATCATCGACGAAAATATAAGTCAGAAAATTGATAAAATAAAAGAAGTGTTGCATTACTTGTGCAATAGGGGTCAAGATGCTTCCTTGAGGAGGTTTGTTCCTGTAAAGAAGTGTACCACAAATCAAGCTTATCAATCCCATAGCCATGGCCGTGGCCGAGACGCCGAATCCTACATCCATTCCAGAATGTGTTTGAACATAAACTAGGACAGTCAAGGCAACAAGTTCACCCATGGAGAAGGCAAAATAGGCAGCATTAAAGTATCTTGAGAGTTTCTTGGATTGCTTTGAACCATTGATTTGGTCAGCACCATGAGCTATCATGTTTGGCTTAACACAACCACTTCCTAATGCCACTAAATAGAGTGCCAGAAAAAATATGAAGGCTTTGAATCCCTTTGCTTCTTCACAATGGTCTCCATCAAGTAACATATTGCACTTGAGAGGTTTTAGTTGGGGCAGATGAGCTTGCACTGACAGCAATATGAAACCCTACAATTTTGCATGGTCTTCGATGAGAAAATTAATGAATCTAAACAGCATCTAACAATTTAAGCTTTTAGAGAAGGCGGTTCAAGAACAAAGAGAAAAACGTACCGAAAGTTCGACAAAGCCAAAGATGAGGAGGGTCCAGAAACAACCAAGATAAGAATCAGAAAGGTAGCCTCCAAGGAGTGCAAGGATGAAAATAGTTCCTATAAAGTTAGTGACAATGTTTGCAGATTTTGACAGGGAAAAGTGCATCTCATTTATCACATAAGTTATCAGGTTGTTCCCAACTGCTGCTATTGCCATTATCTCAAATCCTTGAAGCCCTGCACGAAGACAAAACTTAATATGCATATACACACACGAGACAAAAAAAAAAAAAAAAAAAAAAAAAAAGTAACAACAAACGAGAAGAAAATCCAATCTATCCTCAAACTGATCCCTTTTGTAATAGAGAGAGAGAGAGACCTAGAACAAAGGAAGCAGCTCTCATTCCACCATGCTTAATTGGGTTTGAAGGTCTTCCTCTCCAATCAACAGAAGTCTCTTCAAAAACATTTTCTCCCTTCTCCTCTTGTTTTCTTGTATTCTCCATATCCTGAACCTTTCACACACACACACAGAGCGATATCTTCCAAGCAAAGTATTTTTCAGATCCCTTTACAACTCTATATGTTTCTGTAAAAAGACGTGTTAATTTTCTCACTGAATTTGAGAGAAACAGCCCCTCTATTTATATATACTTATACACCTCACTTCAACAGTCTCTTTTGGATATTGTGACCAATGGGCACCACACCCAGAAATCCAACCGCAAATTATACACGTTACTGTCGCATCACACCACTTAGCACAGAGAAATTACACTAACTACTGTTTCAACGTCTTAACCAGTCCTTTACTCCCTTCCTAATTAATTATATTATGAAAAAGTATTCTTCCATAATTATAATAGTTATCACGAGCTACTGAAAAAGAAAAAAAAACAGAAAAAAAAAAAAAAAAACAGCAACATCAGCTAGTCGATTCTATTTTTGATAGAGACAGTTTACAATTTCATCCATGATCGAATGTATGAAATCCACTCATGAATGCTAGTTAAGGTGTGTGAAAATCTTTAGACGAACGACTTTCCAAAATATAATAATTAAAATTTTCATTAATTGAGTGTGTTTTGCACATAAGATCTATGTTTATAATCATATTATCAGTGTATAAATCAAATCACAGCCGTTAAAATCTAAATCAGACTGTAGTCCAAAGTCAGAGATTACTAACTTTGCGACTTCGCCTTGTAGTGCCAACCTGCCTAATCCAAATATCAGCTTTAGCAACAAAGTATTTATTGACTGTGTATATTTTATATCATATTGCCTTATTTAATTTCCGACATTTGACATTTGCCAAAATATAAACATATTACAGATATTGAAGTTAAATTTTTGTTTATAAAGCCTTCTAAATTGTCTAATAACTTGTACCAAACACGTTCACGAAATCTCTTTGCTTGTTCTATATACAATTTTATTAAGGAGCATTTCACAACGCTTCGATTTTTTACTTTTATATTTTGTAGAAAAGATTTATGACTAAACTATCTTATATCAGCTTTCTGTAAAAGTTCTGTTAATCAAACAAAGTACTTAACAAAATATATTTAAAAAGTATCTGCTTTTGACTTTTTAAAAATCTTGTCAAAGGAATGCTAAGACTAAAAGTCATATATGCTTAACACCATTATTTTATGCCGCAAAATAAGATAAGACAAAAAGCATGCATGTGACCTCCAATAATAATCGATCAAAACTAATTAAGGTTAGACACAATTAAAGGATAGAAGTGCTATAGTAAATGCTAGAAATCAAGTGAATGAAGTTTAATTAAGTCGATTGTAGCAGTTCCCTGAAATCAAGAGCTAGATGCCACACCATTAATACCCTTCTTTATGCTTAATCTCGATTTCGATTCCGATTCCGATACCATTAATACTCTTATTTATACTTGATCCCGATCCCGATCCCGATCCCGATCCTAATCCCGATCCCGATCCTAAAAATGTTTAATTAGCTTGCAATTATTTACATGATGTTACTTTTCAAGAAAGTAGACTTATGACTTATTTGACAATGTAACTTTTTACGTATAAATGGATTCTTTAATTGATTAGTAGAGAAAACTATTCAAGAAAGTCGAACTTGTGTGACTTTTTTAAAGTTAAATTGACCATTTCCATCACAAATTGTGTGTCAATAATAAATTCAATGTTTCATGTTGTAATGGATATAATTTCATAAAATTAGAAATAATTTTAATTAGAAGTTGATTCGGAATAATTAGAGGTCCGACATGATTAAGATATCCGTAATTATTTTATTTTATCTTTTCCTCTCCTCTAATATTTTGGATCAATCTCTCTAATTAATTTCTGAATCTAAAAAAATAAAGATTTGGTGGACTTGAAATATATAGATATATAAATTAATTAAATACACAAAAGGTGCACGATGATTATTATATTTAAACATTTATTTCTATGATTATTATCATCATCAAAAAGAAATAGAGCTTATAGAAAATTGAGTATATGATTTTTCTCTTATAAACTTCTTTTCATCATAATCAATTACTGCAACGATGGAAGAAGACGTAGTCTCACATTGATACTAACATCTATAAATTTTGCGGATTCAACTGCTTTATGACGAGCTTCCCTGTTTTGTTTCCTGGGCTCTGCTCGTTTCGTCTACGCTCTGACCCTAATAATTGAAAAATACTATTCTTATGTGTCTTTTTTTTTCTTATTATAATTTTATTGATTTTGATGAATAAAATTGTGTTTTTAATTCTCAACAACAATTACAGCCAAAATTAAGACAAAATCAAAATACAAGTTTCAAATTCCTAAACTATCCTAAATGAAATTTTAGCTGCTTAACGAACTTTACGTAATGATAATAATTAAGCTCCACAACGTAATAATTCTCCACACGTTTCACTAACTACTTAACGACTATTAATCATATAGCCGTTTAATAAATTTAGTAGAATATCTATAAGTTGAAGAATAAAAATTCAACCCATTCACGTCTAGATAGAATCCCCTAGTGCAAGAACTATTATGAAGGAACATCTATGCTGGTGAAGAAAGATTGTCGGCAATGTGGACGTGTGAATTATAAGTAAGTTTATGTTTAAAATTTTGATTGGTTTTTTTTCCTTTTAGTCCCAACATTATTGGTTGATGACACTGTCCCTTTATTGTCATGCAAAGTTGATGCTTGCACATAAATAATCGTTGTTATTTATATAAAGTGATGTAAGTAGGTTAATTCAGGGGCGGACCTAGGGGTCCCTTAGGGTCAAGTGACCCCCCAAATTATTTTTTTAAAAAAATAATTTTGCTTAGCCCTTTTTATTTTTTTTAGTAGAAGATAACTACAAATTTTGATTGTGACACCCCAATTCAAGTCGACTGGGTCTGCCCATGTAATAAAGTTTTTGATAAAAATTTTAGTAGATTTTGATAAAATTGATAAAATGTATAATTGAAATATTGATAAAAATTATGAATTTCATGAAATGTGTAGTAGAAGTTAAAGTTTGATCGATTGTAAAATTGACATAAGTTCAATTATAGAAGGTGTTAGATTTCAATGTTGCACCACTTCAAACCTCCCTTACAACCACCACCCAAAATCAATTAACAAAATAAAAATATACTTCTATATAGTAGACTAGCAAGAAATTTTGTGGGCACAATTTAATATTCAAATTGGACGACAAGTATAATTATTCTTTGAATTTAGTTAGTTTCTTTAATTTTTTTTTTAAAAGGATAAAAATGAAAGACTCGCATCGTTTGGCACATATGCATGTATTAAACAATCGTCAATAGAGTTGACAGCCTTTTTTTTTTTTTAACAATATCTCCATATGTGAAGCTTTTTCCTTACATTTCATGTCTAGGCCTACCTAGAACACTGAGGGCCTGTTTGAGCCACATTATTTCAAAAAAATACATTCTTAAACAGTAATTTGACATCATTTCAACCACACATTTTTCAATAAAATAATATTACACCCAAATTCAAAAAAAATTCTTATTTTTTAACCACGCGTTTCTCATCAATACACTATTCAAAAATACATTCTTACCAAAATAATGTGGCTCAAACACCCTCTGATAGAAACTATTTTAATCAACCACGAGTTGTGAATCTTGTGATGGAACAACTATGATGTACTAATTTCGGGGCCCTAGCTAGAAATGTAAACTTTTAACATAGCAAATGATCTATTATTTGAATATGTTACATGTAATTCAAATCTTTACTTATTGAACACTTGAAAAATTTGTTTGTCCTTGCTCCAATTTGTGTGGGCTCAAAAGACCTTTCTATGTGATGCCTCCCACTCGTGTTGTAGGCTTGTAATGGAGCAAACTCTATTATATAATCTCAACTTTGTCCCCCCTAAACTTTTGCTCGAGTGGAAAAAATAATTGGTGGCAAGATTCCAGTTTTTTTTCACTTCTCGTGTAGCCAATACGAATTCTATAAATGTTGTGGGTGCATAAAATATACGTGGCAATAACATATTGGTTAGTCGGCTGAAAATTGAGATACACTGTATGACAACCTAAAACACCCACAATCTTCGATATACATGATTTCAAGTACAATGTAGGAAGACATTTGGACCTGTTAACTCTTTTGAGTCTTGAGAATTTAATATAAGTGAATAAAATAATTTGAGCTTAAACAAGTTTGAATTAGTGAAAGTATAAATAAATACGTTATTAGTATACACTATATCATTTTGTCTTTGAACCAGTGTTCTAAAAGGTATAATGTATGACGATACGTGAAGGCCAAGTTATGGATTAGACGAGTTTAGGCGAGGTATATGCGTAAAAATGTGTTTTTTAAATTTTAATATTAGTTTAATTTTTAATCAATCAAAAAATCATTTAATAATTAAAAATAATACCTACCAAACATCTAAAATAAATTGATAGGAACTCTATACATTTTTTCAAAATTTTCAATAAAAAAATATGTTTCAAATGTATATACAGAAATTTTTGAGAGTTTTTCTTTGTTCAAGGTTTCAAACGACTGTTTTGAATCTAGAACTGACAAAATGAAGAAATCAGCATTTAAGTTTCAACTTAAGAGAATTTAAAAAAAATAAAAATTAAGATGCGCGTCTAGACACGTATAATCATGCCTGAGCGCGCATTAAAGATCAATGATTGTCGTTGACCGCTAAAATAAGATGTCAAGTCATTTGACTTGATGTTTTCGCCCCGCATTGCATTTAGGCGTCGCCTAAACGCGCACTTTAGAACACTACTTTTAACAATAAAGTTGCGTTTATATAAGTGGCGAGCGTATAATTCGATGTTTCAAACATAACTTAAGTGGTGAAAGATTTATCCATTAATGGTGCATTTGTTTACACCACACTATATTAGGGAGGATACAATTAATTAAGGTGTAAATTAAGTTGCGTTTGGTGCGACATCGTTTCGCAAAAATATGTAAATATTTAAAAATAAAAATGTATATCAATATGTTTGTCTAAATATCAGTGTTCTAAAAAGCGTAAAACGTGGTTAGGCGTGAAGCTGAAACTTCAAGTTTTACAAACTTAAGCGAGTCTAGGCGAGATTTAGGCGTAAAAAAACGTTTTCTTATTTATAATATTATTTTAAATTTTTAATCATTTAAAAAAATATTTAATAATTAAAATAATACATATTAAACATCTAAAATTATAAAATTCAATATTTACTTGATAACTCCCATCATTAGTCAATTATACAATTTTCAAGTTTTCGTAATGTAAAAATTAGAATATTTTTTATAGTTTCAATTTTCAATTAGACAAGTCCTACTTAATAGATTTATAGGAACTTCGTACATTCTTTTGGAGTTTGTAATAAAATGAATCTCAAAATCATAATTACATAATATAGATAACACCAAAACTTAAATCTTATTTAACTATTTAGATAAAGCCATTTTTAATTTTTGTACATATAAAATCTTTTAAAAACTTGAAATTAAAGTCAAATGAATTTTTTTTTTTTTAAATAATAATAAGCTAAGATCAAATAAAAAACTTAAAAAAAAAAAATAATAAAGCGCGTCTACGGAAGACGAAAGAAATGAAGGAAAAAAATCCAGCGTTTAGAAATTGGAAAAAAAGCGTCTAGGCACAAAGTGAGGTGTTTTGCTCAAATTTCAAGCCTATGCGAGCTTTTTAGAACACTGCTAAATATTCTTAGACCCTTTTTTTCCTCCAAATATGTGTAGATAACTTTCGCTTCTCTTACTTTAAATAAAATAGCCATGTTTATTAAAAGTTAATCTTGTGTTACTATTAAAGTAAATAACTTGCTTATTTTTTACTTTAATTAGTAAAAAAAAATTACTTTAAAATCATTTATTTACTTACAAGTAAAATGAGTAATTTTTCAGAAAAGTAAAATAAAGTAATCTCATGTTTGGATAACTTATTGTTCTTATTTTCAAGTAAAAATAAGTTATAATTTTAATTAATCTACTCCAATGTAACAATGGGCAAATTTCATGCTTGGAAAACTTTAATTTCACTAAAATGACGTTTATATCTTAAAACGAAATATCGTTAACATGTTCTGTATGTAAAATTAATCTACTATGATGTAACAACTGACAAATTTTAGAATGTATTTGCTCTTTAGTTATATCTAATATAATACACCAAACACTATTAAAAATGGATTAATCCATTTGTACCGAATTTTTCCTACCGAATGGATTACCGCCCCTCACATGCGCGCGGGCCCCATGTGTATTTAAAAAATTCGGCGTGTGGTCCCCACCCCATAATGTGAGTGTAGGTAGAACTTTCGATAGAAAATTTTCGGTACATGTAGCACGATTGATTAAAAATATATTTGTTATGCAGTATTATCTAATCCTTCGATTCCTCATACCCTATATTGAGTCAATATTGGCAGATGCAACATAAATCATTCAAAACTTGAAAGGTAATATTGTCAGCCGACAGCCAATGAACGTTAATTACACCCACTTTATTTTATTTTATTTTTATTTTTATTTTCTACGCATCAAAATGTCAAAAAGGACATTAGTGGGTATATATTTACACACCGACACTGACACACATCAATATTAAGATAAATTAAGGAAAAACCGACATAAATAGTTGGAACTAAAGAAAAAGACGACTTAGATAGTAGGATTATATTTTGCAACCTAAAGAGATCCTCGTTCATATGATAAGAAGACATGTTTTAATAAACCAAGTCACCAATTTATTATTATTTTTTAAGGCAAGATCAAAACTAAATAGCTTGATACGATTACTAGGAGTTTATGACTTATTTTAGGTCGTGTTCCAAAAGGCGCTCCTAGATGATGCCTTGATGCGCGACGGAAACGCTAAACCATTTGACTTGACGTCTTATTTATCGGTCAATGGGCACGCCTAGACGTGATTATGTGCGCATAATTAAATTTTTTTTTTCTTTTTTTACAATTTTAAGTTAAAACTTAAAGATCGTTTTTTTTACTTCGTCTGCCATATATTTAAAATAGTCATTTGAAGCCTTGAACAAAGGAAAAGTCCACAAAATTTCTATTTATTTATTATTTAGTATTTACATTTGAAACTTATTTTTTTGTTAGGAACTTTGAAAAAATGTATAAAGTTTCTATAAATCTGTTTTAAATATTTAGAAGATGTTATTTTTTATTATTAAATAAATTTTTGATTGATTAAAAATTAAAAAAAATATTAAAATAAGAAAACATTTTTTTACGCGTAGATTTCGATAAATCAATAATACATAAAAAAATAATTCACGTAATCGACCTCTAATTTATTGCGAATCGAGTTTAGTTTAGTTGGCCCATATACACACTATAGGGTCCTTCCCACTACTTTCTAATCCCCCAATTATCTCTCCTAATCTTGATTGTAACTGTGTAGACATTTCTACAATAGCACTAATTAAGCTTTAATTGCCACTTTCCACAAGTGCAATTATTACTATTGTCACATTTCAATTTATTTAATGAGGCGGCAGGCAAATAAATATTAGATATTAAAACTTCAACATATGTTTATAAATGAAAAAAAATACGCCAAACATTTTTGGAACAAATTCAAAAATATAAGAGACTTGTTTGAGTTCTATTTTTTTCGAAAAATAATTTTTGTAATAGTGTTATAATAGAGAATGTGTGATTAAAAAATATTAATTTTTATTTTATTTTATGTGTAATATAAACAAAACCATTTGTACAAAAAATAGTCCACAAAAGTGTGCGAGAAATCTCACAAATGGTGGGACTCATGCTGTGATACCAAAAAATCTCCCCACCCACCCATTCTGTGTGTTGTCTGTATGATTTTTGTGTATACACTTTCTGTACACACAACAAGATTGATGTAATATTATTTTATTGAAAAACGTGCTATTGAAATAATATCAAATCACTGTTCAAGAAAACGTTTTGATGGAAAAAAATGGGGCTCAAACAAAGGTTTGATGCTACATATTTATGAATGGAGAGCGTTCTGCCTACCAATACGTTTTGACAAATAATCTTGGCCAATAATAGAAACTAATCTATATGTTTAAATAGATTTCAATAAAACCTTTTAAACCCTATACACCCCAAACACACCCAAGTACCTTTTATAATTCCTAAATTTTCTCCGCACACTAATCCCTCACCAAATCCCCATCTCCAAAGCAAGAAGGGAAGCAGCCATCGACAACCTATCTTATTAAATTCATTTCTCCAACCACCAGGTCCACCACCACCACTATTACTGTATGAAGTTATCACAAAAAAGATTTATCTCTAGATATCCACAAACTAGTTCTACCACAGGAAAATTTCTACTTCTATTACTTTATAAAGATAAAGAAAATATAGAGGGGATTAAGAAAACTAGCAGAATTTGCAGACAGAGAAATGGCTATTTCCTTACAAAATTTTAAGATTATTTGAAGTAGTCAAATTGTTAAGTCGCACAGAAATGAAATTTGGTTCTATAAACTTGTTGTATAATTTGCTATGTTCTTTTTAGTTATATTCTTTAAATATAATGTATTTATTTAAAAAAGATAATTAAAAGTATACCAAAATGAAAAAGTTGTTAAATTTAGAATGAATTAAAACAAGACATTTGTCTTGCTTTTTCTTTCGTGACTATAGAAGATGAAAAATATAATAAATAAATTCTTTCTATATTAAAGATTAAACTTTTAGATAAGATAGTTTCAATATGGACGAGAGCAAAGAAATGTCTTGAATTTAAGTTTTATCGTCAACTATTTAATGGAATTCATGTGTTAGATGTTTGATCAAAAACAAATTAATTATACGTCAAAGTCTTTTTAAATACACAAAAAAATTCAAATAATTACTTCTATCTTTAATAATTATTTAAACTTAAGTAAGTTAATTTAATATTAATGATCAAAATAAGTCATGAATATTATCCACTTAGTGGTGATTTGTCCATAGTTAATTCTCCTTTTATCTGGTAGTACCCAGTTGATTGAAATTTAATATTAAAGTATTGTCAAGAGACTTTTTAAAAGTAAAATAACTATTGGAGTATTTAAAAACTTTTACTTTTTAAATTTATGAATATTTTTTTAAATTGTAAAATATGATCTTCAATCACAAAGAGTCTCTCGAATATGTTCTTATTAAAATAAGTCAATTGGATACTTATAAAACTTAAAAGTGGCATTTTATATCCTATTCTATAAGAATTTCAGCAATATATAACTTTTTACTAGGATTGGACAAAACTCTCGAGTCGAATTGGACTCGAATTGAACTGAATTGAACCGAATCGAATCGAGTAATTCTTTTTAAGTTAAATACCCCGAACGGATATCTAAATCAAGAACTGAAGAATCGAATTTTTTTTTAACTTATTTATTTTAAATAAACCAAATTATTTTATTATTTTCTAAATAAATTTCCTAACCCAAAAATATGATTTTCCTATTTCTAATTTTCAATGCAAGCCCAATTTAATGAAATTGACCTAAATTTTATCTATATATGTTATTCTACCGTAGTGTCTTTTCTTCTAGAGAAATCAAATTGAAACTCGACAACGCCTCTGTTAATTATTGTAAGATCGCTATTGTCATCTTTCTTTAATTTTCACAATCAAATCTATGAAAAAGTCAGAAAAGAGAGACGTAAATGATGCATAAAATTGGACTACGTTATTTTATAATAGTTAAGATTGTACATGTCATTAGTTGAATCAATGTAATTTTGTAAATATCAAAAAAATTAATTATAGTACAGAACTTGATAATTGAATGAAACCGAACTGAATCGAATCCGAACGGTTTCATAATTAAATTTGGACCAGATGATTCTACTTACTAAATACTCGAAAATTTCGGATCTGATTCGATTCTCGTTAGAACCGAGCCGGATTGTGCCTTGTCCTATTTTTTACTTTTTGAATTTACTTTTTCAAAATTATCAACAGTTGCTCGTGTTTGACTTCGAGAAAACTTCGAGAAAGAGCCTCGTCAGCAAAACACTCAACTCCATTTAAGCAATCCTACAATTCTTGCACCTTTCATTATATGGTTTGGACCAATTACTTTATTATATGGTTAATAGTATATGATCATCGAAATCGAAGTCGCCAACACCCATTTTGAGTTGCCTCATCTTCATTGTCGCACTGAATTTTAATTTCTATTATAACTTACCTATCGATAGTTTAAGTGGGATTTGAACAAATACAACAAATCAGAAAAAAATCTAACACAGTAAAAGTTTCCCTAGGTAATATTTTGGAATTAACTTCCATTCATTTTCAGCCACAATATGTTATTTATTCATTCACAAAATGTGTAGAATACCATTTCGAAGTTTTTTTTTTTTTTTCTTTAAAGGAAATACGAAAATTATATTAGGTCAAATCACAGCGAACGACTGACAAAAGATATAAAGAGATACAATCAATCCAAAGATAAAAACTCCTATCTTCATTCTTTAGGAACATGATTATCTAATGATTATTTGTTTTGGTTGTATTTTACATTGATTTCTTAATCTTAAGGTAATTATAAGGACTATTCTTAAAGTTATTAATAAAATTAGAAATAAATTACATTTGAAAGGAAAAATGCGTCTCATTAATTAATTAGATTCTCACGATACACGTTAAATCACAGTGTTCTAAAAAGCTCGTATAAGCGGCATCTAGGCACCACCTAGGCTCGAAACTTGGACAAAAAGTCTCGCTTCGCGTATAAACCTTTTTTTTTTTTTTTTTTTAAATTCCTAAACGGTTGAATTTTCTTTCATTTCTTTCATCTTCCGTAAAAGCGCTTTATTAGTTTTTTTTTTAAAATCTTTTATTTGACTTTAGCTTATTATTATTTTTTTTTAAAAAAAATCATTTGACTTTAATTTCAAGTTTTTAAAAGATTTTATCCGTACAAAAGTTAAAAATGACTTTATCTAAATAGTTAAATAAAATTTAAGTTATAGAGTTATCTACACTATGTAATTATAATCTTAAGACTCATTTTATTACAAACTCCAAAAACATTTATGAATTTCTTATTAATTTAAAGTAGGATCTGTCTAGTTGAAAATTGAAATTATGAAAAATATTCTAATTTTTGTACTTCGAAAACTTAAAAATTGTATAATTGACTAGTGGTAGGAGTTATTAAATAAATATTATATTTTATAATTTTAGATGTTTAATATATATTATTTTAATTATTAAATAAATTTTAAAATGATTAAAAATCTAAAATAATATTATAAATAAGACAAATATTTTTTTTACGCCTAATTCTCGCCTAGGCTCGCTTAAACTCATAAAGTTTGAAATTTCAGCTATACGTCTAACCATGTTTTACACACTGGTTAATAGCCGATTAACCCTAATAGCAATATTCCAAAAAATATTGCTATTAGTAAGTTTAAAGTTGACTACGTACACATTTTTTTACTATTCTAATCGATCCATAACAAGATTTATTTAGATATCCAAAACAACTAAATATTTAGAGAGACCACATCATCATAACGTCAAATTAACATGTCAGCTCGGCATGTGCTTTGGTGGTTTCTAGGCTTTGATGAAGCAGATAAGTCTAAGACATTTCTATCCGAAAATAAGTGAATACATATGCTGTGATGCTTTTGGATACAGGGCATTTTCATACAGAATCTTTACAGGGTCCTCACCGTAGTTGAGGGGCCCCACATATATTAAAAAAATTGCGTGGAGCTCGCTAATGTGTATTGTTTGGCAGGACCTGTGAAACAGGTCCCTGTACGTGTTGTAGGGTTCATGAAAATTATGATGAAGTTTCCATACATGGGATAAGGTCATAAATTTTTACAATCTCCTTCAAATGATGAATTTGAAAGTGATCATGATTAGGAGACACACTAGTTCTACCACAGGAAAATTTCTACTTCTATTACTTTATAAAGATATAGAAAATATACAGGGAATTAAGAAAACTAGCAGAATTTGCAGACAGAGAAATGGCTATTTCCTTACAAAATTTTAAGATTATTTGTAGTCAAATTGTTAAGTCGCACAGAAATGAAATTTGGTTCTATAAACTTGTTGTATAATTTTCTATGTTCTTTTTAGTTATTTTCTTTAATTATAATGTATTTATTTTAAAAAAGATAATTAAAAGTATACCAAAATGAAAAGTTGTTAAATTTAGAATGAATAAAAAACAAGACATTTGTCTTGCTTTTTCTTTCTATATTAAAGATTAAACTTTTAGATAAGATAGTTTCAATATGGACGAGAGCAAAGAAATGTCCTGAATTTAAGTCTTATTGTCAACTATTTAATGGAATTCATGTGTTAGATGTTTGATCAAAAACAAATTAATTATACATCAAAGTCTTTTTAAATACATAAAAAAATTCAAATAATTACTTCTATCTTTAATAATTATTTAAACTTAAGTAAGTTAATTTAATATTAATGATCAAAATAAGTCATGAATTTTATCCACTTAGTGGTGATTTGTCCATAGTTAATTCTCCTTTTATCTTGTAGTACCCAGTTGATTGAAATTTAATATTAGAATATTTTCAAGAAACCTTTTAAAAGTAAAATAACTATTGGAGTATTTAAAAAATTTTACTTTTTAAATTTATAGATACTTTTTAAATTGTAAAATATGATCTTCAATCACAAAGAGTCTCTCGAATATGTTCTTATTAAAATAAGTCAATTGGATACTTATAAAACTTAAAAGTGTCATTTTATATCCTATTCTATAAGAATTTCAGCAATATATAACTTTTTATTAGGGTTTGGCAAAACTCTCGAATCGAGTAATTTTCTTAAGTTAAATACACAAACGGGTATCTTAATCAAGAATCGACGGGTACAATTCGGTTCTTGGTTATAGATCAAGAACCGAATCTCCCTATTTTTTTATTTTTTTTATTTTAAATAAGCCAAATTATTTTATTATTTTCTAAATAAATTTGCTAACCCAAAAATATGATTATTTCTAATTTTCAGTACAAGCCCAATTTAATCAAATTGACCTAAATTTTATCTAAATATGTTATTCTACCGTAGTATCATTTTTTTTAGAGAAATCAAATTGAAACTCGACAACGCCTCTTTTAACTATCGTAAGCTCGCTATCGTCCTCTTCCTGTAATTTTCACAATCAAATCTATGAAGAATTCAGGAAAGAGAGACGTAAATGAAGCATAAAATTGGATTACGTTATTTTATAATAACTAAGATTGTACATATCATTAGTTGAATTAATGTAATTTTGTAAATATTAAAAAAAATTAATCATAGTACAGAACCTGAGAATCGAATCGCATCGAACCGAACCGAATCGATCCCGAACAGTTCCATAATTAAATTTGGATCCGACAGTTCCACTTATTAAATACCCAAAAAATTTCGATCTGGTTCGATTTTCGTTAGAATCGAACTGAATCAGATCGTGTCCAATCCTACTTTTTACTTTTTGAATTTACTTTTTCAAAATTATCAACAGTTGCTCATGTTTGACTTCGAGCAAGAGCCTCATCAGCAAAACACTCACTCCATTAAGCAATCCTACAATTCTTGCACCTTTCATTTTATGGTTTGGACCAATTACTTTATTATAAGGTTAATGGTATATGATCATCGAAATCGAAGTCGCCAACCCCATTTTTAGTTGCCTCGTCTTTATTGTCGCACTGAATTTTAATTTCTATTATAACTTACCTATCGATAGTTTAAGTGGGATTTGAACAAATACAACAAACCCAAAAAAAAAAATCAGAAGCAGTAAGGGGGTGTTCTGTTCGTGTTTCAGTTTTTGTGTTTTGAGTTTTGTGTTTTGAGTTTTGAATTTGTTTTGTGTTTTGAGTGTCCATTTTGAGATTTTTTAAAACGTGTTCTTTTTGTCATTTTGAACAAATATTTCTCAAAACATTTTCATTCTCCAGCATCCATGCCTACACCACCACCGCCGTCTTCTACCTCACAAAACGACCACCACGCACCACCTACACCATCAAATCCCAACATCACTCGAACGCCCTCACCTCCCTCTACATCGTCCCCAGATTATTTGACTGTCGACGGTAACCTTTCCGGCCAAAACAACTACGCTACCACTCACAGTTTCGGCCTATTAACACCGTTGCCGGCCACCTTTTCCGATCGCGGACCACCACAAATTCACTCCTCTCAACAAGGCGCATCCAATATTACCATGGGTCACCATCGATTATCTCCAAAATCGGCTGATTCCGGCAGAAACAGGTTGCGCCAAATCAGTTTTTTAGGATAAATTTTTGATCGATTTTGGTATATGTTTTGGGTTGTTGTTTTTGTGTGGTAATTGAAGAGGAGATTGGGGGCTTCATAATGCTATATAGATCCGGCCCATTTTGGAGGAGGTAGGTCGAAGTTTACAGGGTAGGCGATGGTCGATGGAGTGGCTTGGCAAAAGAAATGAGGTTTTGCTTGGCAGGAAGGAAGGAGGAAATGGAAAACAACATTTCCCGTGTTTTAGATTTGGGTGGTGCGTTTGTGAAGAAAATGTCCAAAACGGCAATTTGCGTTTTGCGTTTTCTTTAGTAATTTTTTCCCATTTTCATAAATTCGTTTTCGAAAACGGACAAGAGAACGCGTTTTCGCCATTTTGAAAAATCGAAAACAGAAAACGGCTCCAAAACGACAAAGAGAACACCCCCTAAAAGTTTCCCTAGGTAATATTTTCAAATTAACTGCCATTCATTTTCAGCCACAATATGTTATTTATTCATTCACAAAATGTGTAGAATACCATTTTGAAGTTTTTTTTTTCTTTTTTCTTTTAAGGAAATACGAAAATTATATTAGATCAAATCGCAGCAAACGGCTGACGAAAGATATAAAGAGACACAATCGATCCAAAGATAAAAACTCCTATCTTTATTCTTTAGGAACATGATTATCTAATTATTATTTGTTTTGGTTGTATTTTACATTGATTTCTTAATCTTAAGGTAATTATAAGGACTATTCTTAAAGTTATTAATAAAATTAGATTCTCACAATACATGTTAAATCCCAAAGTGAGAGTTAATAGCAGTGTTCTAAAAAATTCGTTTAGACAGCACCTAAGCACCCCTAGGTTGGAAACTTGGGCAAAAAGTCTCGCTTTGCGCGTTGAACTTTTTTTCCATTTCCTAAACAGCTGAATTTTGCCTTCATTTCTTTCATCTTCTGTAAATGTGCTTTATTAGGCTTTTTTTAAGTCTTTTATTTGACTTTTAAAAAAAAAAACTTTCATTCGACTGTAATTTCAAGTTTTTTAAAGATTTTATCCGTACAAAAGTTAAAAATGACTTTTTCTAAATAGTTAAATAAGATTTAAGTTATGGTGTTATCTTCATTATGTAATTATAATCTTAAAACTCATTTTATTACAAATTCCAAAAACATGTATGAAGTTCTTATAAATCTATTAAGTACGACTTGTTTAATTGAAAATTGAAATTATGAAAAATATTCTAATTTTTGCATTTCAAAAAATTGAAAATTGTATAATTGACTAGTGGTAGGAGTTATTCAGTAAATATTGTATTTTATAATTTTAGATGTTTAATATGTATTATTTAATTATTAAATAAATTTTAAAATGATTAAAAATCTAAAATAATATTATAAATAAAAAAAAACTTTTTTTTTACGTTTAAACTCGCCTACGCTCGCTTAAATTTGTAAAGTTTGAAGTTTCGATTCCATGTCTAACTACCTTTTACGCTTTTTAGAATACTGGTTAACAGTCGATTAACCCTAATAGCAATATTCCAAAAAATTTATAAACCAAATTAAGTAAATTATCTTTTTTTGATATGCCACTTCTAGAGTTTACACCCTCAAATATTGTTGAGTTAACCTTTTAGTGGGAGCAGATAACAAACTTTATTTACATTTGACTTTTAGTAAGTTTAAAGTTTACTACGTAGACATTTTTTTACTATTCTAATCGATCCATAACAAGATTTATTAAGATATCCAAAACAACTAAATATTTAGAGAGACCACATCATAACGTCAAATTAACATGTCAGCTCGGCATATGCTTTGGTGGTTTCTAGGCTTTGATGAAGCAGATAAGTCTTAACACCTTTCTATCCGAAAATAAGTGAATACATATGCTGTGATGCTTTTGGATACAGGGCATTTTCATACAGAATCCTTACAGGGTCCTCATCGTAGCTGAGGGCTCCACATGTATTAAAAAAATTACTTGGAGCTTGCAAATGTGTGTTGTTTGACAGGAACCTGTGAAACAAGCCCTTGTACGTGTATCAGGGTTCATGAAAATTATGATGAAGTTTCCATACACGGGGTAAGGTCATAAGTTTTTTACAATCTCCTTCGCTCGACATACGGTGACAATTAAAAGGATAAAGCTACGATAGACGGAATAAGTTTTTCTATATATTTTCTTGTATTATGTTTAAATTTTGTGATTAATAAAACCTGCGACATATGAAGATTTATTTTTTGTTTTTTTTTTTTTTTTTTTTTAAAAGGAATACAACTAAATAAATGTCCTTGTAAAAATGAGAGATGTGACATACATTATTATTCTCAAGTATCAAATGTAGTCTCAAACAACCTAACCTTATGTTAAGGGCTACATCATATTTAGTGGGATTAATGGCAAATCTTAAAAGTGTGATTTACATAAATTGCCAAATCTCAACACATAAACATCAAGAATTGACATATAGATGGAACATCATGAATAATACTAAATTCTTTTGTTGTTTAAAGCTCACATAAGAATTTACTCAAATTAGTTTCATGAAAACGAAATCTTTACGTGTGGAAAGGAAAATTGCAAAATACATTGTCAATTGTATACGCTTAAATTGTTAGTTCAACGGTGTAGAGAAAGAATGAAAAAAAAAAAAAAAAAAAAATATATATATATATATATATATATATATATATATATATATTAATATTAATGTAATTGAAAAGATAACTTCAAAGATAAAAGTGTTTGGTAGCCATTTTTTTCAAAATGCATTTGTCTCTCTTCTTTTCAACCATACATCTTTCAATAAAATAATATTACATACAAACTCAAAACTTTTCCTTAATTTTTAACCACACATTCTCCATCAATCAACTATTCAAAAATGCATTTTCTCCCCAAAAATGGCTACCAAACGGGGCTAGTCGAACATTGGACTAATAACACATTAGAGATGAAACAATATGTTGAAATGTATGAAGAATAACATTGGTATTTTAGATTTTTATTAGCACATAATCTAAAATGGAGACTAAAAGTTGTCGCATTTGAGGTGAGAAACAAGGTTGATCCCCTAATCTATAAGACAAAAGGTGGGATATATTCCAAGAAAGGAATCGGAGAATTATTCGAATATTTAGTGCAAAGGGAAGTGAGCGAACATCGCGAAGTTTCTTTTAGATAAAGAGAGATTGTGGAGTTGTGAAGTAGGGAAGACGACTATAAATACTACCGACTACGTTTTTTATATTTATACTACTAATAGGGTAGTCGTTATTTTCATTGTTTGGTTAGTCGCGTTAATACTTTTTGTTCGTTAAGACTATTTAAATCTTTATATTCTTTTGTTACAGGACATATCTTCATTATTAGAACTTCATCACATTTTTTTCTTGATTTCTTCGTGTTAAGATACTCATGTTATTAAAGCTTCAATCATATAAATATTATATTTTACGGTGCAAAGAAAAAAATATTGATATTATTCACAGCGGACCTGCTTGAAGTACAGAATTTTGCCGGAGCACACACAAGGAGGGGACCCCACAGTGAGAGGCCTATACGCAGGGCTTTATCCTATTCACAATCCTCTATTCAATTGATAAAAAATAAATACATGGATGTCATTTATATAATCCATGAAATAAACACTAACCTCGCCACAGCCTACACGACAACGTGGGGATATATGGGTCACACCAGTCTCCATTATGTATAAGCCAATGAGTCAAATTATTTTCATTCATTGAATATTGGAAAGCTCTAATGTCCACTAAATAATTTGCATCACGGCTTGCAAAATCAACTCATCAGTTTCTCTATTTGTGGGGTCTTGAAACTACTTGAGCAAGTCAACTAAAATCTTTTGGAATGATTTTGTCAAAATATAAATGAGAAATCAATAAGTCGTCATTCAAATCTTTATCTTTATCTTTACAGAAAAAAAAAAAAAAAGGCGCGGATCATTCAGAACCACATTGAATGCCTTAGAAGCGGAAATATTGGAGATCCGAAGGGGAGGGGGGGGGGTGTTCCAACAACCACTTCTTTCGGTATTCGAAATAGAAATGTCTAATCAATCGCCAAGTGAATAATGAGCGAGACTAGTTGGATCAGACTACAACCATGTTGAAAAAATTTCAATTTTCGCTTTCATTTCAACTCTAAATTATTTTATCTTAAAATGCACCGATTGTAATTAACACGATGTACTTTTTAATGAGAGCAAAGCAAGAACAAGATTCTATCAAATCAATAATGTCATTGTCGTTCTCCCTGAGACATAACTCAGTGGTGCAAAAAATGAGAGTGTGGTAGTCTCAGTTGAGCTGGTAGCCGCAGTATTAAGTTTCAATTTCCACCTTTTACAATGTATAGAATTTGACTTTTTGTGTGCATCAATATATCAGCTCTTATATCCTGACATATTGAGTCACATCTCGAAATTTACCTCTTTCACAATGCTCCAAGGACGGGACGGTGGAAGAACCTCAAAGTTGGAGTTCAACCTTTAATAATGCCATTGTCGTTAACTATTCTTTATTTATTTTTTCATGTGTTAATGTGTGGCATGTGCACGTATATGGCCTATAAAGGTGGCCTCCTTTCTATGGCTCAAGCTTTGCCACCAGTCCTTGAAAATTTGGTGTCACTTTAGTACACTTCATTCACAAATTGATGAAACCAACTTTGGCATTGGTGGGTTGGGTTTTTTGCCACTACACTTTCTAATCCAATATGAAAAAGGGAAAATTCTCGAGTCGTGTTTGATTGTAATTAAAAGTTAATTTTATAACATATTATGGAGACCTTTCATGAGATTTATGATAGTTTTAGAGACGTCTCCCTTTTAAAAATTACACAAACCTCTTGAACAAAGTATGTACAAAGTATACTCCACTAAAACAAATCATGTATGACCAAGTAACTTAACAATTCAATTTACTATTAAACACAATTCTTAATGTAACTAAAAATGTAAGGTTTTGCCAAAAATTGATAAAAACGTGTGGTTGAAAAATTGAAAAAAAAAAAAAAAAAAATATGAATCACATGAAACGTGTTGAAAGTAAATTTGAGAAAAATAAATTTTAAAAAATTAGTGCCAAACAGGACTTAGTATAATACATGCATGACCTGGGATTGAGAATAATTATTTGAAAACATCCCGTCATAGATCTAGCAAAATACCTATATTTTATATAGAGATTTGTTTAAAAAGCATCGTATTACGTCGAAATTATGTCACAATGCACCCCAAAAAAAAAAAAAAAAAAAAAAAAAAAAAAAAAAATTGGATAGAAGATGTAAGAAACCAATATTAGATGTAATTGATGCGGCCGCACCATGCATGATTCCCCTTTCACCTCTCAATTACCAATTGGACCTAATTAGGTCAACGCCCTCTCCAAATTTGATGCATCCCCCAATTCGAGCTTCTTGATTAAACATGAGCAATTCTCAAAGCTACCACACATTAAGACCCGTTTTATAATATTTTTAGAAAGTCAAAAGTTATTTTTAGGACTAAGGGTGTGTATTCAATTTAAACTTTGGATATTTAAAAAATTTATAGGTATTTAGTGTAGACTTTTTAAAACTCTCTAAATGTATTGCTGTATTCAATCAAAACTTTTATAGATTTCTAAAAAATCTTTAAAAGTCATGGTGTATTCAATTAATTTTTTTAGAAATCTCTATAAATCTTAGAATATTCAAATTGTTAATGACTTTTAAAAACTTTTATAAAAATCTCTAAGGTACCGCTTTCTAAGAAGAAAGTATTAAAATAAAATATCAAAATTTATCTCTCATTCATCCCAAGATTTTGAGAGACTTTCACCAAAAAATAAATAAACAATAAATAATAATATGTTTTGTTTCTTTCAATCATTTTCATTCTTTTTTTCCTTCCACGAATATTAGAGTTATGATTAAAAATTATTTTTTCTACTAGTTATATTTGTTTCTATTTTTCTATTTTTATTCTCTCACTCTCTCTCTCTCTCTCTCTCTGCTATTTTTCATCTCCATTTTTTCTTTGAAAACATTAAATTGTAACTAATATTATTTGTTTTTTTCTACCGGTTAAAGTCTTATAACCTTTTTTTCATCGTTTATGAAAAAATATCTAATTGTAACTAAAATTATGAGATTTATATTAAAAAAGACTAATTTATAAATAAATTTAATTTGAATATATTGATTCATTGTTTACTCTTCAAGGTACGTCATATTAATTGTACTGAATATTTAATCTTTTAAGTACCGATACTTAGTTTATACTAAGCACCAAGCTTAGGTAGCACACTACAAGAAAATATATATTATGATTTTAAAAAAATTAATTATTAATGTAAGAATTAGGAATACCTCTTTATCTCATCCCAGAATGAACGTTATGGCAAAAAATAAAATGAGAAATATGTGCAATAGTAACAAATAGTGCCTCCATTGGTTGACACCTGATCCAACCTAGTAGTAAGCGATCCGCCAAAAGCAACCAAAATATTCCTTGGTGATTCAGGTGAAAACTTGAACTATGTACATACATATTTTTAAAATAAGGTAAAGCCAATAGACATAAAAATTGGTGCTATTGCGGCTACACCTCTCGATTTGTCAGGTATACTACGAAGATGGCATGGATAGGTTGGAAATACCATTCTAGCACAATATGAGTTGGGGGTGGACATCGGATTAGCAAGTATATAATTGTTGAGATGCCCCCCAAAACATTAGGAGTATAAAAAATCCAAATGGAAAATATATATATATGAGCCAGGATAGGCCCCAGGCGATCAAAAGTGTCATGTTCATTGAGAAGAAGTTGAGGGCTCGTTCAAAGGTGTTTAGGACCGATAACGTGGTTAATGACGTTGCACAAAGTCATACAAATGTCTGCTCGAGAAAATGGGACACATGGTGTTGAAGACAACATGTCAATGAACGAGTTTTTATATTTGGATTGAGGCCGGAAACCAATTGGATCAACACGATACGAGCAGCCGAAGAAAGAAGTTAGCCGAAACTCTAAGCGACCGCTTAAAGTAAATGGCAAACGGTCGCCCAAGCCACTACCGCAAATACATGGAGGCGAGAAGGGTCTTCTAAGCGACAGTTTCAAATATACCCAAGCGACCGCTTGGTTATCAGTTTGGTCCGATTTTTCCTATTTTTGGCAAGATGTTTAGTTTGACCATAATTCTTATTTTGGGTAAATTTCTATATTTTAGGAGTCTAAAAATTTCATACTTTCCATATTTCCTAGGATTTATAGCTTTAGTATAAATATGATTTTTATTCTCATTGTATTAACAACTTTGATATTGAATTAAATTGAAAAATTTTTGCTATCTACTTTGTTCTTACATGAACAATTTTATCGAACTTATCAAAAATAAATAATATTTTGTGGCGTTCAAATATCGGTACGAAAGTTCTTCAATTATGTAATCAAGGAGTTCAGCACATCATCGTTATCGTTGGTTTTTTTGGTATACTTTGTTGGGTTTAAGTCCAACCCGAATTTTTGTTGACGTTCTTGGGTTCTGCATCAATCTCATTGTGGGTTTCGTAATCACCGTTGCTACGGGGTTTGCATCAGTTGGAATCAGAGCAAAGGCTCCAATCTAATCAGGTTCTATCTTTTATTTCTTATTGAGTCTTTGTTTTCCTTTCTTTGGTGTTCTTCGTGTTCTTGTGTCCAGTAATTTTATTTTGAGTCTTTGATCCAGAAAAATATCAAAAAAAAATTCAAAAGTTATTTTTGTGCTCAATTTGAGTCCAAATCAACTTCTGTTTTCTTTGTTATTCTCGTAGTCAAATTTTCAAGTTTTTGTAAAAAAAAAATTCACTGTTCACGTCCAAAAAAAAAATTATTTTTTTTATTTTTTGAAAATTGTCCAATATCCTATCATCTTTCTTAATTCCAAAATCCATTTGTATTAAATCCAAATTCAAGAACCACTTTCTTGAATTTATAAATTTCAATCCAAAGTTGTCCAGTTCAAATCATTTTAAGTCCTAGAGTCAATATGAGTAATAGGATGGATCGATTAGAAACGATGTTGATGGATATGGGGAGAGTGTTAGATAGGTGGGATGGAGAATTGAATAGAACTTATAAGGATCAATGCGATGATGTGTTTAATGTGAGTAGTCGGGAGAGACGGGGATGTAGAGATTTGGGTGAAGTTGGTGTTGATAGGAGGACGGGAGAGGTGCAAAAATAACAATTCCACAATTTAAGGGTAGGAATGATCCCGATGCGTACGTGGCATGGGAAGAAAAGGTAGAATTGAGGTTTGAATGCCATGATTATTCCAGGGAGAGAAAATTGAGGTTGATTGTGAGCTCATTCATAGACTATGCTGTGATTTGGTGGGATCAATTAACAACATCTAGGCGAAGGTATGGTGAGAGGAGTATTAAAACTTGGGATGAGTTGAGAAGTATTATGAGGAAGCGTTATGCGCCTAATCATTTTTGTAGGAGGGATCGACGTGATCGGGAATGTCGGGATGAGCTTAGAAGATATAGTGGAGTTGGATATTCAAAAGAGGAGAAAACACCAAGTGTGGAACATGTTGGCAACACATCAAGCAGAAAGACTGGGTTGGATTATAAGCTTGAGTTCTCAACAATTCGTGACTTGATCAACTCACAGAATAATCATAAGGAGCAAAAGAGTAAGAGAGAAAATTGTGAGGTAGTTAGTTGTGAAGAAAATGGAAGAGAGCTACACAAGAGTGAAAGGGAAGTTAAGCTGCAAAAAGAGAATGAAGAAGAATCTTCGGAAACAAAAGAGGAGTCGGAAGTGATCTTGAAGGAAGGGGAGCGTGAAGTTGAGGAGGAGTTGGTGGAAACTAATAATTCTCTCTATTTTGAATACTTCTGTTTTGCAGGTTACCGAAAAATTATTTCCAACAAACTATCTCATTGGAATACCACCCGACGCAGGGATTAAACCTCAAATTGACTATCAAGTCATGGATTCGAGGACGAATCCTTTCGAAGAGAGAGAGTGATATGATCCGGGCTACGCTAGAAACCATCAAGAATTCGAAGAAATTTATATGCAGTGGATTAAGCAACAAGGTTAAACAGAAGGGAAACAAGGGATCATGTGCATTGACATTGTTACAATTACTGAGACAGCATAAGACATGGAGAAAGCACAGTAGTATGCTAATGGAGATTATTTTGGAACATCACAAACTTGCAGAAGAAAGCCGTTGGGACGAGCACACTTTGATCTATGTGCTGGTTATTGGGTGTTCATACTACAGAGGCGGGGAAGAATTCAGAAGAGGTCCAAACTGCATCCTAGAGGAGATGGACCGTTCCATGTTCTTGATTTGATTGGGAGTAAAGGGTATAATCTGAGCATTGAAGGTACGGATTCGAGGACGAATCCTTTTGAAGAGAGAGGGGATGATATGAGCCAGAATAGGCCCCAGGCGATTAAAATTGTCATGTTCATTGAGAAGAAGTTGAGGGCTCGTTCGAACGTGTTTAGGGCCGATAACGTGGTTAATGACGTCGCACAAAGTCGTACAAATGGTTGCTCGGGAAATGGGACACATGGGGTTGAAGACAACATGTCAATGAACGGGTTTCATGTTTGGGTCGAGGCCCGAAATCAATTAGATCAACATAATACGAGCAGCTGAAGAAAGAAGTTAGCCGGAACTCTAAGCGACCGCTTAGAGTAAATGGCAAGCGGTCGCCCAAACCTCTACTGCAAATACATAGAGGCGAGAAGGGTCTTCTAAGTGACCGCTTCAAATATACCCAAGCGACCGCTTGGTTATCAGTTTGGTCCGATTTTTCCTATTTTTGGCAAGATGTTTAGTTTGACCATAATTCTTATTTTGGGTAATTTTTTATATTTTAGGAGTCTAGAATTTCATACTTTCCATATTTCCCTAGGATTTATTACTTTAGTATAAATAGGGATTTTTATTCTCATTGTATTAACAACTTTGATATTGAATTAAATTGAAAAGTTTTTGCTTTCTACTTTGTTCTTCCATGAACAATTTTATCGAACTTATCAAAGATGAATAATATTTGTGGCGTTCAAATATCGGTATAAGAGTTCTTCAATTATGTAATCAAGGGGTTCAACACATCATCGTTATCGTTGGATTTTTTTGGTTCACTTTGTTGGGTTTAAGTCCAACCCGAGTTTTATTGGCGTTCTTGGGTTCCGCATCAATTTTGTTGTGAGTTTCGTAATCACCGTTGTTATGGGGGGGTTCACATCAATATATATATATATATATAGTAAAAGTTACCCAACCTACTAGATCCTTTACTTAAAAATAAGGGTAAGAAACAATTTTATCCAAAACAAGGGTAAAAAAACAATTTTATCCAGCTCTGAATGTACACCCAAATGGATTATTTGATCCATATTGATGCAATGCGGCCACATGAAGAAGACTGGCGCCTACTAAAATAAAGGGGAGTAAATGATGAAGACTAAAAAAACGATTTAAGGTGGCATTGTCCACGGAGAAACCCCCCCAAAGCCAGGTTACTATGGTATCTCCTACTACAGGTATGGTGCTAGTTAAGCTTGTAACTACTATAACTCCTCAAAAACTCATCTGACCCTAAGGTAGTAAATATCCTATAAAAACTGTCACAATCATTAATAGGAAGATTACAACTCCGAGACACCGAACAAATTCCCTAGGACTGCTATAACTCGCATGATATAGATCACGAAAAATATGAAGGTGAACCACAATGAAAAACATACTTGCCCCATTAGCATGCATATAACGGAGCAACCAGCCCCCTTCAACATCTCTCATAATGTGTTCTACGCTGTTGAAAGCTAGATCCACATGAGGTGTGTAATGAATAGCTAAAAAAACGCCAGTCACTATCTGAATGACTAAACAAATACCAGCTAACAAACTGAAACCCCACCAATAACTAAGATTGCTCGGGGTTGGATAATATATCAAATGCTGATTAGGTGTGGAGGATATAGGTTGTTTAAGAAGAGAGAATCATTGGTTCCTCATAGTCATTTATTTTTTTCTCTTTTATATTGTGACAACTCTTGCTCTCCCACGTTTTGGCGTTCTAGGGCCCTAATGTATATAAATAGAATTTGGTAGTACCCCTTCTTCTACCTCTGAATGATAGAAGTATGAGTATAAGCATTTCGATATTATCGATTTTTAACAGATTTTCAAACCAATTCGTTTAAACATGTTTGAAAAAAACTCAAACCTAAACCAAACCATTTTGAACCGTTTGACAAAAAAAAATAATTCAAATCTAAACATAACGGTTTGATCCGATTTTAAATTGTCGATTTTGCTGTATATTTTTTTGTCTGTCTACTTTTATGTCATTAATTCATTAAATTCAATATATATTTATATCTTACTACCAATAAATCTAAAACAAACTAAATATATTTACTATAAATTTAAATACTAACTAAATTAAAGTGAAATCACAATAAACTAAAACATAGTTTTTTATTCGCTTTTTTAGGCTATTGACGTTATGATAACGTTACGAGAGTGTTTGGGAGTGATTTTTGGGATAAGAATTGATTTTGAATAGTGATATGATGGGAAATGTGTGGTTGAAAAAGAAGGAAAAATTATTGATTTGATGGAAAATATTATTTTATTGAAAAATGTGTGGTTGATAAATGAGAATTGATTCTCAAAATCTGTACCAAACAGACCCTACAATACAAATTTACTAAAAACTAAATATAAGGCCCAAAAAATATGATGATATCCAACAAGACATCGTCATCATCATATCTGGAAAAAAAAAGTTACTGATTAGATAGAGAGAATAACCAACCACAATAATAAGACAATTGTTTATAATATCTAAACATAACAATTACATAAGTTTATTGTTTTATGTTGTTACGAATTTAGTTTATCACATATACTCAAATATTAATTTTTGTAATTCTTGAAGGAAATTCAAATGTTAGAAAAAAATACTTTGTATATAATTGAAAACCTTCATCTTGCACATTTTTAAATGGTAACTCGACCAATAAAAAGTACTCAGCAATCATTTCTCTAGTCCCTTTTTGAGTGAACTTATCAACTTGTTCAAAACTACTAATGCCCTCTAAAACATCATCATTTTTAGATTTAAAGTAATAACTCATACTCTTTTGCTTTTTCTCTGGAACCATATATGGATATTTCTTACATAAGCACTTAATATGATTTCGCAATGTACTAGTCCCTGAATTTTTGTTTCCATACTTATAAAGTTGTCCAAGTAAATACACTCTGCATTTTCATCATGTAGTTTAAAATGATCCCAAACATCATATCTTTTAGCTCCTTTTTTTCCTTAGTGGAATCTGCATGTTGATCGACTTCTACACTATCAACGGCTACATTTGGCTCAAGATCATTTTCTTTTTCAGAAATATCAATATGATCCATATTTGTGATTCTGTATAACAAATGATTACTAGAAAATTATTTAAATGTGTCAAACTGTTAATGTGCTTAAAAAAATATATCAAAGTTTATGGTTTATATTATCAAAGTTGAGAGAAACGCGAAACACATTTAATTTCAAATTTCTTACCTCAGTTAGCTCCAAAAAAATTATTGATTTGAAACTTTATTTATAGCAAATATTATCACCGAAGGCCCAAAATCACTGTCTTCGATTTGGTGTAATGGACTTCAATTCAACTTTGAAGAGACGTGAAAAATCTGAAGAAGAAAAAGAAGTGTGTGTGTGTGTGTGTGTGTGTGTGTGTTCTTGTGTGGTGTCGGTGGCTCAAGGTTGTGTCAGGTGTCGATTGGAGTTTATCTGAATTCTAAAAAGGAAAATGATTTTTGATAGATTAGGTTAGTCTTGAGATTATTAGATATAAATTAGGATTAATGGGTAATACTAATTTATATGTAGTGGAAAATTAGAAATTGACAAAAATACACACAAATGACAAAACTATTGAATTTAACATATTTGGATGAATTTTCAAAAAAAAATAAATAAATAAATAAAATAATTATTTTTATTTTTTATATATTGTTTCACCAGTCCGATTTGGTTTTAAATCGCAATTAAAATTATTAAACCTAAACTAAATTATTTTTTACTGTATTGATTCAGTTCTAAACCATTTCGTTGACGAGTCATGTGACACCAAATCGAAGGTTTTTTAAAATGCGATTTCTGTTCGATTTTACGATTTGATGATTTTTGCTTGTAGCCCTAGATGGAAGGGTATACAGCTTCGAAGTGATCAAGTCATCCTGCATCCTAGTTTACTGAAGCGTCGTCTAACTGCTTGTGACCGAATCAAAAAGGTTTTTATCGTTTTCCTTTTCTTCTCTCCAACATCTCAGACTGATCATCTTGCTACAAGAAGTTTTTAGGAAAGAAAGTATTGAAAATTTAGGTCTCTGCCAATCTTGAAAGATTCTTCTTCCCTCGATGAGGTAATTTAAATTTTTATTCTTTTAAAAATATTTTTTTTATATGAGAAAGTGAAACAGAAATCTAGGAATCACCACTGAAAATTTCACACTATTGTTCTAGTCCCACTTGAATTCCATTTTTAATGAAAGTCTTCCAAAGTCTTTTGAGTTCAACAAAATTCTATAAAAAATTTAGAAGTAAAAATATATACAAATCCATAAAAAAATCCAAGATAATCATCACTTAAAAAATCCACACAAGTCTTTAAAACTCCCAATTGAATAACCCCCCTAAGAATTATTTTTTTAAATCCATTTGGATTATTTTATTAAAAGTAATTTATTGTGATTAAAAGAGTTTTTAAAGAAATATGACTTAAGTAACTTCATCATAAAGTTCTACTACAAGCAAAAGAAAAGGAAAAAAACTATGTGAAGCAAGCCCTAAGTCATTCTCATTTCTTCAAATTCTACACAGACATCCCAATTTATGTAATATATATATATATAATCTCAACATATTTGTATTGAACTTGCACCATATATATATATATATATATATATATATATATATATATATATATATATATATATAATCTCAACATATTTGTATTGAACTTGCACTAAAATAGATCAAAGGGCATATAATTGATGCAAAGCATAAAACTGTCGTGTAGATTAACCCTTGGGGCATTTAGAAAGCAATAATACAAGTTGCTACAATTTAAGAGAGGGTACGCTTATTGAAAGATTCAACCGTCAGGTTGGCTGTGAAAGCCGGAATTGAATTCATCTTTCGGATAAATACTTCTACCTGCAAAATCATCACTTGATCATGTCCTGCACTGGAATAATTTGGTGCACAACAGAAAAAGAAAATAGCACATCACCGAAAGATTTAGTTCAAACCTGCCGAGATAACTCAGGATGTGAGGCATACTCATTTGCCTGATACATTGAAAAAGAATAAGAAAAAGTAAAACAACTTAGTTCAAACTGTATATCAGTTTATATGTATATGCCATGTGTGTAGAGCATAACTAAGAGCAACGTTCGAGAAATTCTAATGTTACATGTACATATAGTGGTCATTTGCTGCTCACAGTGCGTAAATAAAAGAAAAATTTCAAGACTTGCCAAAGAAAAATAATATTCCAGAGTCAGTTATCCCCACAAGTTTTTGGCATTAGACCTCCCTTAAGAACAGAGACGTGACATGTCCATCACCCAGCTCATAGATTTACATTTTTGCCGCCATTATTACCATCCATTATCGTCATTTAGATATTACTTATGCAAGAGCTTCCCCTAAAGAGAAATGCTTACATTTGAAAATTGGAATGCATTTACCAAAATCTAAAGGTTTTTATACTTTACAGCATGTGAAAAAATCCCATTTTTTCCTGAAGCCCAATACCCCAAAAAAGAGTGGCTTCCATTTTTACTCTGGGAATCTACCAATGAAAAAGACAGTATGTATTTTTTTTATAGGTAAAAAAAGGACAGTATGTCAGTAACCTAGAAACAAGATCCATATGAAAAATGTGCAGAGTAATATAGAGTATACACTATTGCCGGAAGAAAATTTTTTTAAGGACTGAAAAGAACCTTCTTCAACAAAGAGGAGGAGAAAAAAGATCGAGCTAATCAAGCTTACCAAAAAGTTCATGTTCCCCTGATTCATATTCAAATTCAAGCTTTTCAGTGTCACTTTGAGCGTAGATCGAATGAAGGGGTAAAGTGAGTAACTGGAATTCCATCAGAGCGCTGGTGGTCATCCATAACAATCTGGCAAAGTATTTCGAATCGAAGATCACTTCAACTAACTTTGGAAATATGAGCAAAAATTTCAGTCCAGAAGACATGCAAAATGGATATTGGCTGTTTATATTAGTATAGAGACAAGACACGCAATGAAGTAAAATCTGTCTTTGTTTACCATAACTCAGTTGCACCAAACCCCAACTGATAATAATATATCAGTAGTTGATTTTCAAATTTTCACAAATAGACTCGATGGGTCTACTCATCTTTCAACGGTAAAAACTAAAAGTGAAGTTTCCCCAAAAAAGATGAAGTTCGTTCAAGGATACTGGAAATTCACACTTGGCCATTTCTTGTACTGTATATGATTTCAAAGATAAAAACGATCAGAAAAATGCTAGTAATTGAAAAGGGTTTCAAGTGTGATCCAAATAGTTAAACAGGTACATGAAATTGTAAGAGCCTAAACTACGTCATATCTTCTTCATTCCTAAGTTTTGTATTATTAACTTGCAATAATAACTATTTCAGTATCTTATTTAATCAAATATAAAATGTAATCCCGAGCCACCATCCTCTTTTTGTTAGTTCAAAACTTAGCCAAAAATCTCTCTTTTCCAATTGAGTTTTGGAGGGAAAAGAGGAATTGAACGATTGAAATTTCAAATACGTCCAACAATATTTTATGCAGTGAGGATGATTATCACAACAAAAGAACAGGACCAGACCTCAAAACGAAATTTAATCGCATTTACCCGATACATGTAAATTGTACGAGAAAATGGGAAAATGTAAATGAGAGGAAACTGTTAAAAAAAAAAACAGTTCATGTCAAAAAACAAGCATGACGAGAAGCTGGCTACAGAACAAAAATATTGTATCCCAACTAATGCTGTTTTTACATAGTACTGATTCTTTGATTATGTAATGGGCAGTTTTCTCTTTATTTGACTAGGAAGATGTACCTTTGTCATGCCTGTTTTCACATAAACTTGGCTATTGCCTGTCAGCAGCCAAAATACTAACACTAGTAATTGTAGTTTGAGAACCAAAGAGAAAGGTTCTAGCATGACAATACCTTGTAACCAAAAAGTTCACAGCATGCCCTTCTAAAAACTGAGATTCTGTCGGCAAAAACTTGTTTTATATCTGTTTCATCAAATACTCAAGACTTTTTACTTTTATGCAGAAGAGCTAAAATGTAAATGTCATGGCAAATGCTGAGAGAATTTTATTTGACATTCACCTCTCCTCCCGTTTTTCAAGTGTTGCAATTTGCTCTTTCAACTGCTTCATCTGTCCAGCAATGTAGGAGTCAACCAGCGGGCCAGAATCAGCTGAAGTTAAATAACCAAATTAGAGCCAGTGAAGTAAAAAGTATATTTATTATGAATATGAAGGCACTTTGCAAATGTAGAAGAGCAATTTAAAGCCAGACAAATAATATATTTCAATGTGCATCAGGATCTTAGCTCCATTTAGAAGGTAAAGCCATAGTCCATTTCTCTGTCTTAGCTGCTAAGTGCTAATATTTTATACCAACGAATTCAGCACCAGTTGTTGGACAGTGTACTTAGTAATAGCTTCCATCTACTTCCCTAAATGTTGCCTAAATTTTTACAAGACCATAGAGACCTCAAACGAGAGGTTTGCAAGAATAACTACCAAAATGCTAAAAATATAAAACCAATGAACCACCGAAAATTTAAAAGGAACATTGCTAAAACTTATGTACAGAATCTTATGACTGTTTCAGCATCAACCTCATAATAACGACCGGACGCCATAGCCATGGTAGATGTAAGAAAATTGTAAGGAGAGCTTATTGAAGTAACTACCTGACTAAACGCCTATTTTATACCAGCCATGTGACAATTGTCCATTAGAGTGATTACTTTAGTTCTAAAAGAAGCCATTAGACATCCAGAGAAACCAAAGCTTAGTCCATCCTGTCTTGTAGCGCCAAAAAGGGGATTAAATTGGACCACTGTCCAACTTATATCCTACCACACTTTTAAGTATGCAAATTTGGAAGATGGCTTATGCTAGCTCGTCAGCCATACTTCTGTGGAAGTTTCATTTTTATGTCACAATTTTACCTTGTTGATGTAAAAATTTCTGGAAGTTAGACCTCCAGGTGCAGAATACCCTTAAGTTTTTGTACATATCCTCCAAGAAAGAAGGGAAAGAACAAAATTCATGACAACTTGAACAGCAACAAAACCCCGTGCCAATAACTCGAAGATTAACATGCTTGTTTGGTATAGCTTAAAAAGTTGTGGTCAAAGTCAACAATTAATTTTAACCACACAATTTCAATGGACCCAACAACTTTCATCAATTTTTCAACCACACATTTCATCAACTTTTATCAAAATCTTCTAAAATTGTTATCAAAAAGCTTTGTGAAAACAACCCTTAAAAATTGCCCCAAACTGCTGTTGAAATATAGCTGCAAACACCGCAGACCCCTTCCCACCCCACCCCCACCCCAAGGTTCCCCAAGCCCCAAAGCTTCGGGGAGTTTCTTTAAATGATGTTTTAGAACTGTGCACAAGTAATCCATGCACCTCCAAAATACTTGATTAGCGTTCTTTTCCATGAGGATGTTAATTCGTGGACTAGGATAGAGCATTGTACTAGTGACAAAGACGGGAGAAGAGAAATGTTTGAAGGAAGAAACCGAAGTTTCTCTAAAGAGGCTGACGATCTAACAGTTGATTAACTTACATGACTGCGTTTTAAGGTCTTCAAACAGCCTTGACAATTTTCTCCTTCCGTCTTCTGCAACTCATTTTTGCAGAGCCTCTATTGTTTGTTTTGCCTCGTTTTCTCTATGCTAAGGTATTAAACCATCCGTAGAACTTTCGTATTTGCCAGAAGAAAAGTCACATGTCCCAGCAAGCTGACACAAGAGGGAAAAAATTATAAGAATAAAGAAAAAGGTAGGAAAAAGTATATTGCATCCAAAAGATGACTTTCAGCTAACAAAAACCATGCCGTTCTAGGCTCTAGCCATTTTCCTTATGAAAATCTCTAGTTCTGAAGATCATTGTTTGATTGTACCAAAACATTTCAAAACTTGAAGACGAGTTCCCTTGAATTTTATAACCAAAATTAACAATAAAATATTCATTAAACACTCTAGATAACAGATTTCTAATGGAATTTGGAGCATTAAAAAAATGGGGAAGACCACACGCTATTCCTAAAACACAGATATAAGATGTCAAAGGCACAAATAACAGTCATAAGCACCAAAATGAGAATGGGAATTTTTCTGGTGGAGATCAGAGTGTTTTTCCTTGGAGATGAAAATTCGCCCAACTGCATGACATACTTGAAAAAATCAAGCTTTCTACGAAAATTCTGTGGTTGATGAGTCTTGAGCCTGTTGTCTTTTCCAATAATACTGAATACCCATCATCACATATGATTTGGGACTTCTTTTTGTTCAGTGTGGTTCATTATCTATTTTGTGCATACCTATTATTGGCAAAGGCACAGCTAGACAAAAAACCGAAAAACTCTGGCTATCTCTCTCTTATAGCAACCAACCTTGGATTCCAATATAGCTATCCTCGGAAACGGAGGCGATCACCTTCTCTCTCCAACATCTTTATTCGTTTTTGCTTTCATTATTTAATCTCTCACTTAGCAATTTTATTTCATCTGCGTTGATGTCTATTAGATTCCCTATGTTCAGATGAAGTTGCTTCTAGTTATCCCTGATAAAGGCTTGTCTATTCCTTCCACTTTGACTATTCTAGTTTCGGTTCAACATAAACTAAATGTATGAGCATGGTATGAACTGGAATATTCCATGTAAATGCTTACATTTGTAAAACAATGGCACGTCATTTACTTGTACAATAGTTACACGGATAAGTTATCCTTTCCGCCATCAAGGACTCTCGCCACTCCTTTCTTTTCATCAACAGCGTGACTTAAAAACTGTCTCTTTCCACTGTATGTGATTGCATTCTAACAATAAAAAAGCAGTTTCAAACATAAAAATTGTTGGAACTACCAAACAAAAAAGTTTGGAGAAGTTTAAAGATATGCTGCTATTGCTTTTATTTTGCTTCTAGTACATTTAGGAGGGAACATCAGTATTAAAATATAATGACCTCCGGCAGGGCCGTTGGGGGGGGGGGGGGGGGGGGGGGGGGAGAGGGGGAGAAGGGAAGTGGGGGGTCCGGTCGTGAAAAAAATACTAAACAAAAAAAAAAAATAAAAAAAAGGCGCAGATGTTCATATTATTTGAACTCATGGGTAGTTCGCAGAAATAATTTTTCATCAAATATTCTCATTTAGCAAAATTGAGTCAGACAGGTTAGTAATAAAAGTGTAAAACAGTATCAATGTCATCAAGCACTTTGGCAAGGTCATTCGGATAATAATAGAAAACCCAATTGACGAGCCAAATAGTGAGAGTCTGTCCTCGCATCACAGTGTAAGAAGATCTATAAACCATCAATTCTAGCCTTTTAATTTCTGATCTAGATGATTCAGCCCTCTCTTTCGCCAGTGCAGCCTCAGCTTCTGCATTTTCTTTATCAAACAATGTGGTATCAAGAGCAACTTCTACTTGTTTCAAGCGTGCTTGGGCGTCACCTGCTTTCATCATGCTATCATATACCTCTCTGCATGAGCCCAACAAAGAAGTTAAGTAGATCCCATAAAGATAGACCATAAAAATGATTTTATGCAATTCAACAATGCCTCCCGAATAATAGGGAGTTAAGCTAATATAAACCACATTTCCAAGAAACAATATCGAAGGAGTAAAATAGCGTTGATCATATTTGCTTAAAACCTTATGCTTAATGAGAAGATAGAATTATATTGCTAACACGAAGAATCAATTTTCCTTGAAAATTATTTATGAACCTAATTCGTCGTAGTTGGTAATTTGAAGCAACACGTGAAGCGTCGATATTAAAGAACAGAACTTATTCCTCAAGATTAACGCAATGGTTTTTTACTTCCAGAAACTCTAGTGGAGATAGCAGGAATGAAGTAAAATATGACCAGGATACATACTTCTGCAAAGCTCCAAATTTAAGTGGTAAATCATCAGCACGTGACACGCCAGGAATGTCTTTAATCATTGATTTCCATGTGGACAACTCATCCTCCAACTCCTTCAACGTTAGCTGGATGTCTGATAACTTGATTAGATCTGACTCTGCCCTTTCCCTGCGACCTTTTTCCTCTAGTAACTTTCTTTCAACAACTCAATTTTTTCATGAGAAGATATGATCTTTCTGGCTTCACGCACTTCACGCTCCTGAAATACTTTGAGAAAAATTCAATAAGAAAATTGAATGATTTGATTTATTCTGAAAAAAAAAATACCTATTGTAAACAATCAATCTTCTGCCTTGGAGTAATGTAAGAAAAATGTGCATGTTAGATAATTCAGACAAAGGTATAAATCCAATGTGCTTAGGCCTGAAAATCAAATATGTACCAATGCTCAACAGCAAAACACCCTGCAGACAACAAATAATATGGTAGCTGCAATCACTTAATACTGCAACTCTACCACTTTACAATGTAGATATTCTTTGGAAGTAAATCTACAGCAATATTATCTTGTTCCTAAATGGGTTATTTATTCAGCAAAGAACGTGATGCTACTTTAAGGCTTGTAGAAAATAAAAAAATTAGGTTATATTGTGGAACTTCAGAAGGCATCTTGTATTTGTCCATTGTCCTCCATGTCCAACTTTCTTCTTCGACTTTGGGTTGCGAAGGGTGGTATTATATGTACT